>CM077673.1:267010537-268246787 GCA_039707655.1 Elymus sibiricus | reverse complement strand
CTTCGTTCCCATGCACCTATCTGGGATTGCCACTGACAATACATGAATAAACGGCGGCTCAGTTGCAAGGACTAGTGGATAATCTTGTGGATTGCCTCCCTCATTGGAAGGCGGCAATGTTGCCAAAAAGTGGGCGCCTCAACCTAAGCATGTCAGTGCTTCGTGCAATCCCACTACACTCAATGCTTGCACAGGAGCTCCCGGCAAAAACCATCACGACGCTTGCGAAGATCTTCTGCGGGTTCCTTTGGTGTGGAAAGAAGGAAGCAACGGGTGGAAACTGTGCAGTCGCCTGGGAAACCGTGTGCAGACCGAAGTGGGCTGGCGAACTTGGGATCCCCAATTTAAGATGGTTGAACAAAGCGCTCCAAGTCAGGTGGCCATGGCTTCAGAGGACGGACAAAGAAAGGCTTCAGTCAGAGTTGAGTATCGGCATGTCGGCCGAGTCCCTGGCACTATTTCGGGCGGCAGCAAGAGCAACAGTAGGCAACAGAAAAAGCATGCTGTTTTGGGAGGACCGGTGGATCGAAGGCTTTAGGATAAACTAGCAAAGCTCGCGCGGCGGCACGCCTCGCCCGTCGTGTGTCCATATGAAGTGTGTTTACTATTTACAACAAGTGTTATTTGTTTAATACAAGAGAATCCGCTACGTAAGACATGACGTAGGAAGATAAGCGGAAAAGAGGCATATTTATTGCCATGCATGTTCGATGTTGCTAAATAGCGAAATACATGTTGATACATTTAAAAAAAAATACGTTGACACATATCTGATAAGACTCATTTATTCTCACCATACATGACGTGTTCTATAAAACTAAGGGTATGCGATGATATAACTTCCTTGAGTTCATATATGGGCCAAACAATGTGCATGGACCTGTTCTTAAATCAGTAATTTATGACCATATAGACTGATACGGGGCAAACACGTGTGTGCCGATCTTTCACGAATTGGAGGGGGAAACCTCAAGAACACGAAGAACACGGGGATGAATGGGGAGAAATCACAAGAGGAAACACTCAAGAACAAGTCCAATCACACATCCACTAGACTCACCACACACAAGATCCACAAAGGTACATGAACAACAAAGGGAAATAGGATACATGGTAGAGTTCATCCCAAATCCCGTGGGGAGATGGGGCCTTGATATCCCGGAGGATCTTCCCTCATGAGGGGCCTTGACATCCACTAGGGTATCTTCTCTCATAGAGGCATCTACTCCATGGGAGAGGTAGTGGAAGGAGCTAGGCTCAACTAACTAAGAGCTAAACCATTGCTAACCCTAGATGGAGGAGAGAGGAGAGTATATATAGGTCCAAGGCAACCAAGGGGTGAGAGAGGGGTACATGGGCCAAGCCAAGCCGGAACACACAGGGGGCCCCGTGCGCACGGGGTAAGTGGAGCCCGTGTGCACGGGGTCTCCAGGTCGCCAGCCACTTAGCCCGTGCGCACGGGCGTGTCCCGTGGACACGGGGGTCCCGTGGGCAGGGGGTCTTCTGGGCCCGTGCGCACGGAGTATCCAGGAAGTCACGGGTACCCTCGTGCGCACGGGGTCTTGGGAGGCCGTGCGCACGGGGTCGTCTGGGACTCTTCTTCCTCAGGCTTCTGGACTCCGTCTTCTTCCGTCTCCGCTTCCAAGCGTCCCTCACGGATGGTGTAGTTGTATGTAGGTGCTCGCACTCCTCCTCATTGTCCGTGAAGCTCCGACAATACCTATGCATGCACACGAGAGGAGTGTCAAGTAGTATGCCATCATCGAGGTGGTCAAATGAGCACGTGTAAAGGAGATGATTCACCTTTATGTATGTGGAGTAGATGTGGCACGTGGCACTTGGCAAAGGGACTCTTGCCATGGTGATGTCCATAGGATGCTCCGCATCATTCCCTTCCCCTTGGGAAAGATCCGTCCTCGGATTAAAATCCAAATCACCATGGGAAGGAGATGGCGTCGCCGTGTAGAAGTGGACGATCACCAAGCACTCATCATCATCAAGCTCTAAAGGGGCACTCTCCAATGTCTCACCATCTTGGAATTCCTTCAAAAGTAGCAAATACGGCAAACACTTGGAAAAACAAATGTGGTTAGCGTTAGTGCAAAACCAAGCATTCAAGTGGTGAATCACCGCACAAGTGTTGTCATCATGCATAACATATGGTGTGACAAGGGATTGTGTCATGTAATGTAAGCATACAAATTGAGCACAAGCAATGCAATCATGGAAACAAGTATGCCTAGGTGAGGTAGGGATGCTGATATGTGTGACAATATAACAAGCATCTACCCCAATGTCATAGCACGCATGCACAATGCAATCAACAAAAGGTCTATGGTAGGCATAGGAATCATTCACAACACCAAATAAAAGGAAGTGTCTAAACGCACGATGCAAGTGCAAGACAATCCAAGCATAATGTGCACATGGTGTAGTGAAGATAGGGTGGCACTCAACACAATAGAAAGAGCAATTGGTCATCATGTGTGAGGCAATCAAGTCAAGCATGTAGCAAGCAATGCGGCATGGCAAATGTGAAGGATGGGCGTTGCAACCAAGCATATGATAAGAGCGAACAATCCACAAGTTGGATGCAACACACAAGGCATATATGTCATGAGGCATGTCAATGTGGCAATCATGAGTGGAAATAATATCTCTACCATGTGTGCAAATATGTGGTCCAAGATGACCAAAATGTGTCATGGTACAAGCAACACAAGTAGGATGAACCACAATATCCATGCTCAAGAAGGATGTCACCTTGAAAACTTGTCCTTGTGCGTCCTTCACAATGCCGATGCGCAAGCAAGTGCGATGGAGAAACGCGTCGGTGTAGCAAGGCTCGCTCTCAAGAGCTCGAATCGTCAACTCACGTGAAGTGGAAGTTGACATGTAGTCAAAGTATCCTACACATACACAGAACAAAGCAAAGAATATATGTGCATGGTAGATAAACACATCATCCATCATGATGTTTCTCCTCTCTTGCACATAACCATTAGGAACAAAAGTGCATGAACAATATGATGCAACAATGGCTATATTCATGGCACTAGGCATATGGTGCGAAGAAGGAAGACAAGCATGCTTCACATGAAAGATGTCGAAAGCTCCAATAATATGTGAGAAAGCTATGGGGGCAATCTCATTAGCAAGATTATAAGCATTGTTGCACTCAATACATGGAAAATCATCTAGCATGAGCGAGGCAACATATGGAGATACATGACAATAAGCAATATCAATCATGTGTAAAGCATGGTAATGGTTGTCATCAACCGCATAAAAGGAGCACATCGATGATGCAACATAAGCAAGCATAGTGATCATGTCGTGCAAGCTAGTAGTGCGAAGATGCAACATACTAGACAAAATCATGGCAATCATGTCATATGAACAAATAGTGTACATAACTAATGCACATGACATATCGCGAGCACGAACACAAAGCAAGAGCAACGTGTCATCATAGGCATGGAGCACAAAGCAAACATGACAATAGCTAGTAATATCTCCACCAAGCTTGCAAATACACATACAAATACGAGAGTCATGGGTCATGTGTAATGCAAAGCATGGGTCACAAATGCATGGCAAATGCATATAAATGAGCATATCATGCAAAGTGAACATGGCAATATGGGCAAAGGATATATAATGCACAATAAGCCATAACCATGTGAGGGCCATGTAGAAGAGATGCGCGTAGTCCTTGCGCGAGGGCAATGGTTGGAGACACATTCCGGTGAATCCCAAATCATCGGTGCTCTCAAGAGCTCTTTTCGTCAACTCATGGGATTGTGAGGTTGACGTGTAATCATGAGTACCTACACACAACAAAGGCAAAGGGAAAATTGTGTGCGCGTGGTATATGTACACATCATCCGTTAGGATGTGCATGTGTTTGTGTTCGTTAGCACAAAATGTCCAATGCTCAAATAAATGAGATGCATGATATAGGAACATGTCATCCATCATGAAAGGTTTGTTATTATGTATAGCATAATGGAGACTAGAAATATGTAGTGCATCACTTGAAATATCGAGAGCATTGTTATTCGTGATATGCGGATGGTGGACACAAGTATTGGGATCATGTAATGGATGGGATGGAACAAAATCTCCTTATATGTATGAGGAAACTATGGGGGTCTCCTCATGTGCAATAGCGGAAGCATAATATGGAGAATATGGACAACATCCAAAACAATGCATATTCGAAGCTAGGTGGGCATGGCATGTCATATGAGAATTATTGTGCAAATGATGCAAAGGAAGCATGGCAATATCATCACAAGAAAAGCAAATGCCAATAACCATGGGCTTGTCGTCTATGCCATATGAGCAAATTGGATTAATTTTTATGGGATATGCATAGTCACTATGGTGAGATTGCAAAGATGCAATATGGGAAATTTCACGCATAGCATATGACAAGTCGAGCGGATTGTCAAACACGATGTGACCAATAGAGTTTTCACATGATATCCTATGGAATATAGCATCACAACTAGGTAATTCGACATGCTCATCATCATATGCATCATAAATTGGTGGCACATATAAGCATGAAGAAGACATAGCATGCGAGGTATCCATAAGGTGATCAACATCATGCAAGCAATCAATGTCCACTAGTGGGACAAGAGCATCACCTTCACCTATTTTACCTTTCTCATTCCACTCATGTGGTGTAGGTGAGGTGGGAGAAACCAGCTCGTGGTCCTCGTCTTCATCGTGATGGAACCATGTGGGGGGTGCATCATATTCCACCATGGCCATCGTCTTGTCCAAAGGGAGGACGAAGTCGTTAAGGATCGGCACGTCATCGTATATGGGACCTAGCACCAAAGGAGAAGACACAATAGAGGTAGAGGTTAAGTTGTTAGAAATCGAAATGGCATCACATGCCCTATCAACTACCTCACTCGCTCTATGTGGTGGTGGCTCACTCACTCCCTCTAGGTAGTTGCGCTCATACTCACATATGGTGGAGTCACTCATCTCACTCAAGTGGTGGGGGGTTGTGGCTCTCCTCACATGGAAATGGGGGCAACTCATCATATATGGGGCTAGTGGTGAAGTCACTCTCACTCTCAATATGGTGGCAAAGGTTTCTCAAGTCATCACCAAACGTCGCCATGGTCGAAGGGATAGTCCCATGCTCAACCGTCTCGTCGTCGTCGTCGTGGATGAAGGCCGAAGATGGCACATCATCACTCGCCTCCGTGACCGAAGGGAAAATCCCATGCTCGGTCATCTTCCTTGGGATGCTTCCAAAGATGGAAGGGTCATCCATGCGTGTAGTCAATCGCCTTGATCTTGGCGTCGAAGCTTGTCCTTGGTGGTGATCTTGGTCTTCGCGCCCTTGTTTCTTCGAAGATGTGCGACTTGAGCGTCTACGCCGTGACGATGACGAAGGGGAAGAAGACTTGTAGTTGGCCACCATGTGTCGAAGTTGCTCCATGTGTGCGTCTATGTAGTCTCTTTTCCGAGCTTCGGAGTGTCGTATGTCAATGGCGAGTCGCTCGAGTTTTTGGTTGATGTAGTCGTTCATGTTGATGTCATCGTCGAAGACCGAAGATGTCGTGCTTTGCCTAGCCATCACAAGACTCGAGCAAAGGTGAGTGGGAAATGAGATAAACAATACCAAGATACCGTTCCCAAAGTTGAGGATGTATCCCGTTTAACTCAATGTGAATTGAGAGAATAGTGGAATTGGTACCGGACTTGTTCACTCACACCTACAACATAAAGCTTATCGAGTGGCTCGGTTAGGACAAGTGGCACAAATTCATGCAAATTGAAGTCCAAGATATTGTAAATGTTGAAATAAATCCAAAGGACTAAAAAATGCAAAGCAAGAGATCACAAATATAGAGGAGGGCAATAGAGAAACACACGCGGTGGGATAATGGGGCTTGTGCAACTATAGGGATGAGCAATACAAAATTGCCTAACGAAGACTAAGCTCGCGTTGCACAAACACAAGGAGAGACGCTAGCTTGATTGCACGTTTGGGCACGATTCACTACTTGGCACCAATCCTATTCATGCCAGCATACGTTTCCTATTCCAAGTATCCTCATGCACAAGTATCTCTTTCCATGCTCAACTCTTTTTGCTTATAAGCTTTGATCTTTCTTTCTTGCTTAGAAGCTTTTTTTTCTCTTTTTTTCCTCTTCCTTTCCACTATTCTTATTGGGCCTCAACCAACTATATGAGATAAATATCGCAAGATATGCACGGGAACAAGCAATTGCATTATATGATATTTCCGATGATGCAACAATATGATATCGTATCACTAAGGTGCACAAGTTTTCGCGAAGCCCGACAATACTCGGATAGTTAGTCTCAATAGGTATGAAGGTAATCGCAAAGATGGTGGGGCTAACAAGATGCAATGGCAAGGAAGGAAAAGTGTATGACGGAATGTATACCTTCGTCACACTTAACCTTTCACGAAGTCGGGGTAAACCGGCCTTGCTTCCGGTTGAAGATGGTCTCAAAGGATGGATGGTCGTCGTCGATGTCGAACATCGATGGTCGATGTAGATGATGGACTGATACAAGTCACCAGTGGTTCCTGAAGAAGTAACCGTCCCTAAGTAGCCGAAACACCTTAGGAGACTCAAATCACAACTCAAACAACCACAGATGCAAAGGGAACCGAAATGGGTTAGGTTGCAGAAGTTTTGGGTGGTGGTGCGGAAGTTATGGTGGAAGGCCTATGCAAAGATGCCAAAATGTGAAAAATTTGAAGTGGTCAAATGATGGTAAAACCAAGATGAGCAGCTCGGGCACGTCGATAGCTTCAAAACGAGCCAAAGAACACTCAAATCGGAGTTCGGGAGCGAAAGTTACGAACGAAAACGGGAAGTGGCTGATGCTGGTCTGGGAGGGCCGTGGACACGGGGTCCGGTGCGCACGGGACAAGGCCGTGGACACGGGGTAGTCTGGGACTACTCGGGGGGCCGTGCGCACGGGGTCTTTTGAGCCCGTGGGCACGGGGTGGGCGGAAATTTCGCGACTTCGACTCAAATTCGAAGGGGATAAAGAAAAATTGGGCTAAGGGGACACAAAGGGAGGTGGATCTACTTGCTAAACACCAGATCCATGGATCAAAATCAACAAAAACTCACAGGAACAACAAATCACTAGAAAATATTTGGGGCTATTTTTGTGGGGAATTTTCGAATTGGGACGAAATCAAACAAAATCAAGCTAGAAAACGAAGAGGGGGGACTCCAAATTCGTGAGAAACGTGGCTCATAATACCATAATGATACGGGGCAAACCCGTGTGTGCCGATCTTTCACGAATTGGAGGGGGAGACCTCAAGAACACGAAGAACACGGGGATGAGCGGGGAGAAATCGCAAGAGGAAACACTCAAGAACAAGTCCAGTCACACATCCACTAGACTCACCACACACAAGATCCACAAAGGTACATGAACAACAAAGGGAAATAGGATACATGGTAGAGTTCATCCCAAATCCCGTGGGGAGATGGGGCCTTGATATCCCGGAGGATCTTCCCTCGTGAGGGGCCTTGACATCCACTAGGGGATCTTCTCTCATAGAGGCATCTACTCCATGGGAGAGGTAGTGGAAGGAGCTAGGCTCAACTAACTAAGAGCTGAACCATTGCTAACCCTAGATGGAGGAGGGAGGAGAGTATATATAAGTCCAAGGCAACCAAGGGGTGAGAGAGGGGTACATGGGCCAAGCCCAGCCGGAACATACAGGGGGCCCCGTGCGCACGGGGTAAGTGGACCCCGTGTGCACGGGGTCTCCAGGTCGCCAGCCACTTAGCCCGTGCGCACGGGCGTGTCCCGTGGGCACGGGGTCTTCTGGGCCCGTGCGCACGGAGTATCCAGGAAGTCACGGGTACCCTCGTGCGCACGGGGTCTTGGGAGGCCGTGCGCACGGGGTCGTCTGGGACTCTTCTTCCTCAGGCTTCTGGACTCCGTCTTCTTCCATCTCCGCTTCCAAGCGTCCCTCGCGGATGGTGTAGTTGCACGTAGGTGCTCGCACTCCTCCTCATCGTCCGTGAAGCTCCGGCAATACCTATGCATGCACACGAGAGGAGTGTCAAGTAGTATGCCATCATCGAGGTGGTCAAATGAGCACGTGTAAAGGAGATGATTCACCTTTATGTATGTGGAGTAGATGTGGCACGTGTCACTTGGCAAAGGGACTCTTGCCATGGTGATGTCCATAGGATGCTCCGCATCATAGACTTTAGCTATACATCAAGATAATGTTTGTGTATAAAACTAGAAATACCAAATTTGATGTATTGGAAAAAATACTAGTAAGTACACCCATTTGTTGCAAAAAAATTGTTCGACCGGTGACTAACTTGCACCCATGACATAGCAATTAGAAGCAGTTTCGCAGCCAGAAGCAAGGCAAAAGTAGACACAGTTCATTGTGCTTTTTAGAGTGGTTCTCACCTTACAACGTTCAGAGGAAAAACAAACATACAATACACACAAACATAGCTAGCTAGTGCGATGGCAACGGTAATTTGACGCGGGCTCTCCCTCTCCTCACGCCGTCCCTGCGCACAGCCGAGGGGAGCCCCCAGATCTGCCTCCCCTCCCCCCTCCCACCTCGGCGCCTCCTTGCCGCCGCCGGCGCGGGTCGCCTGGCAAAGCCCGTCGGTCTGGGCGGCGGCGGGGCTGTCTTCTCCTCCTGCTCGAGGGTGGCGGCACGGGGCGTTGCCCTCTGGCAACGGCGCGGCGCGGGCGTGGGGCTGAAAGCACAACTTCTCCCTAGGTGATTTTGGTAATTAATAACAACATATATTTCATTGGCCTAATGTTTCCACCAAGTATATTTCAGGAAAGTTCAATGAATGGATTGGCAAAAGGATTGTAAGGAGATCCCCTAGATGCAAGGAATATCTATTGGCAACAAGCTTGAAGACTCTGCATTTTACATTTTGTGAGAAATCACTTTTGAAGCAATACTATTAAAAGGGGATGAGGTGTCTATGATGATCTCGTTGCTCAAGTGCTTAGAGATTAGCCACCAAAAATACACATGAAATTCTCCCACAAAATCTCTGTCTAAACCCTACCATTAAAATCGGTGCCACCAACTTTTCAGGATCGGCCTCATCGAGTTTTACCCTATAATGATCCTAAGCCAAAACCCTAAGTTCTCGGTGCCACCAACTTTCCATTCGGTGCAACCGAAACCAGTGACCAACTTTCTAGTTAGCCATTTTCAAAAATCGAAATTTCCGAGTTTTGAGAATCAGTTTCACCAAGATTTGGAAACTGCCTAGGTCACCCATATCGGTAACACCGAGATTTGTATATCGGTCTCACCGAGAAGCCAAAAGTTGCCACATTTTGCACTAGTCAATGCAACCGAGTTTTTGGATCGGTTTCACCAAGTTGGGCAATAATATTGTAACAGTTGGTTTTTTGGAGATGTCTATATATACCCCTCCACCTGCTCTCACTCGTAGAGGAAGCTTTCAGAACATACCTACACTTGCCCCATCCATTTTTTTGAGAGAGAGCCACCTACTCATGTGTTGAGATCAAGATCCTCCACTCCAATCATATGAATCTTGATTTCTAGCCTCCCCAAGTTGCTTTTCACCCAATCAACCTCTTCTACCAAGCCAAATCTGTGAGAGAGTGATTGTGTGTTGAGTAGACTATCGTTTGAAGCACAAGAGCAAGGAGTTCATCATTGTTACCACATCTATTACCTTTTTAGAGAGTGGTGTCTCCTAGATTGGTTAGGTGTCGCTTGGGAGCCTCCTTCTTCGTGTTGTGGAGTTGAACCAAGAAGTTTGTACGTGCAAGGAGATCGCCTACTTCGTGAAGATCTACCCATAGTGAGGCTAGTCCTTCGTGGACGAAAGCCGTGATGGAATAGACGAGGTTGCTACTTTGTGGACCCTTACGGGTGGAGCCCTCCGTGGACTCTCACGACCGCTACCCTCCGTGGGTTGAAGTCTCCATCAGCGTGGACGTACGATAGCACCACCTATCGGAACCACGGGAAAAACCTTCGTGTCATCAATTGCATTTGATCCTCCTATCCCTACCTTTACTTTCATGTGCATGTCTTTACTTTCCGCTCCTATACTCTTACACTTCCATGTGTAGGGTGTGATTGACTTGCTACAATTGTTAAAACTTGCCAACATCTAAAATTGGGAAAAAGCAAGATTTTTAATTTGGTCAAGTAGTATAATCACCCCCTCTAGACATACTTCAGATCCTACAAATGGTATCAGAGCATTGGTCTCCATTGCATTGGTTTCACAACCTAGGAGATTATGGCGTCTAGTGAGGGAAGTTATCATCGTAGAGGTCCATATTTTGATGGTACAAACTTTGCTAGTTGGAAGCATAAAATGAAAATGCATATTCTTGGTCATAACTCCGCCGTATGGGCTGCTGTTTGTGTTGGATTGCAAGGTGAATTCTTTGGTGATGGAAAGGAACCGGACCGTGAAGCGACCGTGGAAGAATTGAAGATGTTGCAATACAATGCTCAAGCATGCGACATTCTATTCAACTGCTTATGCCCCGAAGAGTTCAACAAGATAAGCCGTTGATACGTCTCCATCGTATCTACTTTTCCTAACCCTTTTACTCTTGTTTTGGACTCTAATTTGCATGATTTGAATGAAACTAACCCGGACTGACGCCGTTTTCAGCAGAACTACCATGGTGTTGTTTTTGTGCGGAAATAAAAGTTCTCGTAATCGAACGAAACTTTTTGGAGATTTATTTTACAATAAATAAAAAATACTGGAGCCAAGAACCACCGGAGGGGGTGGCCTGGTTGGGCACAACCCAGCACGGCGCGCCAGACCCCCGGGTGCACCCTGGTGGGTTATTCTCACCTGGTGGCCCCGCTGACCCTAATTCCGGCACTATAAATTCCTATTTCCGGAGAAAAAAAATCAAGGAGAAAGTTTTATCGCGTTTCACGAGACGGAGCCGCCACCACCTCCTGTTCTTCATCGGGAGGCCAGATTTGGAGTCCGTTTGGGGCTCCGGAGAGGGGAATCTTCTGTCTTCGTCATCATCAACCCTCCTTCATAGCCAATTCCATGATGCTCCCCACCGGGAGTGAGTAATTCCTTCGTAGGCTTGCTGGTCGGTGAGGAGTTGGATGAGATTCATCATGTAATCGAGTTAGTTTTGTTAGGGCTTGATCCCTAGTATCCACTATGTTCTAAGATTGATGTTGCTATGACTTTGCCATGCTTAATGCTTGTCACTAGGGCTCGAGTGCCATGATTTCAGATCTGAACCGTTTATGTTATCACCATTATATCTATGTTCTTGATCTGATCTTGCCTAGTCATATGCACCTATTACGTGTTATGATCCGTAAACCCCAGAGTGACAATATTTGGGATACTTTTCGGTGATGACCGTAGTTTGAGGAGTTCATGTATTCACCATGTGTTAATGCTTTGTTCCGGTTCTCTATTAAAAGGAGGCCTTAATATCCCTTAGTTTCCTTATGGACCCCGCTGCCACGGGAGGGTAGGACAAAATATGTCAAGCACGTATGACTATTTACGGAATACATGCCTACATTACATTGATGAACTGGAGCTAGTTCTGTGTTGCCTTAGGTTATGACTGTTATATGATGAATATCATCCAACGAATCCAGCGATCCAGTGCCTACGAATTTTCCACATATTGTTCTTGCTAAGTTACTACTGCTGCTGTTACTGTTGCACTTGCTACAAAATCACTACTGCGATTGTTACCGCTACTGTTACTGCTACTACCGCTATCAAACAATCATATTACCGTGCTATTGATCACTTTGCTGCAGATATTTAATCTCCAAGTGTGGTTGAATTGACAACTCAACTGCTAATACTCTCAAATATTCTTTGTCTCCCCTTGTGTCGAATCTATAAATTTAGGTTGAATACTCTACCCTTGAAAACGGTTGCGATCCCCTATACTTGTGGGTTATCAATAACTTTTTCTGGCGCCGTTGCCGGGGGGCATAGCTATATTCGTTGAGTCACTTGGGATTTATATCAATTGATCACTATGAAGAATCTGAAGGATACAAGAACCAAGATTTTTCCCTCGAAAACAAGGGGAGGTAAGGAATTGCCGTCTAGCTCTGCACTTGATTCACCTTCTGCTATAAGTAGACTTGCAACACCACCACATGCTATTAATCCCGATATGTCACAAGTTATTGATGATGCTACTTCTGCTATGAATGATGCTTATGATGATGCTAGTAACATGCTTGATGATAATGTGCCACTAGGTGAATTTCTTGATGAACAAATTGCTAGAGCTAAAGAGAATGAAATCATTGAAACTGATGAAACTACTGAAACTGATGAGATCATTGAAACTGATAATTATGAAACACCTATTAGGCCTAGCTCTCCTAGATTTGAAATGCCTAAGATACCCGAGGGTTATGCTTTGGATGGAGAAATAGCTAGAGAGATTCTTGCTTGTAAGGATAGAGACGATCTTAAGAAACTACTATGCAAGTATAAAGAATAGACTTTGAATGTTAGAATGAAATGTGATCCTAAGTTTGCTACTTCACCTATCTTTGTTACCGATAAGGATTATGAATTCTCTATCGACCCAGAGTTAATTACTTTGGTTGAATCTGATCCTTTTCATGGCTATGAAACTGAAACTGTAGTGGCACATCTTACTAAGCTGAATGATATAGCCACCCTATTTGCTCATGATGAGAAGATTCGCTACTTTTATATTCTCAAATTATTTCCGTTCTCATTAAAGGGTGATGCTAAGATATGGTACAACACTCTTGCTCCTGGTTGTGTGCGTAGTCCCCAGGATATGATTTACTACTTCTCTGAAAACTATTTTCCTGCTCATAAGAAACAAGCTGCCTTACAGGAAGTATTTAACTTTGTGCAAATTGAAGAAGAGAGTCTCCCACAAGCTTGGGGGATGTCGGCGTTCTGGGAACGGGGGTACCCAGACCTGCCTGCCTGCGGCCCAGGGCATGGCCCACCTCGTCAGCCAAGCACGGCCTGGCGCGTCTCCACTCAAGACAAGGCCCTCGCGAGGACCCTAGGCTCGCGAGGAAGAACAGCACCAGGGTCAGCAGGGGGTGGGCCTCCTCAGGCCTCCTCCGGAGCGGCGGAGATCTCTATGCAGAACCCGGCCTCAGGAGTCAAGGATGACGCAAGGAAGGACAGGCAGGCGTCAGTGCGACAGGCGGAGCAGTTTCCCCTTTGGTGCAAAGGGAGCAGGGACGTACGCTGCTTCCCAAAGCGCCTCCCAAAGGTTTCCATTCCGGTGCAACAAGACCACGACCACGAGCCCCGCCGGGCGGATGTCATCGCCGAGCCCACCTCTGCATCATCGACAGCTACTTTGCAGGCGGAGACCACCTTTGGACAGGGCGGGGATGTACTCCTGTCCCCCTTCAAATTTGGCCGTTGTGGGATCCCTTCCCGCCATTACGATAAGGGAAGAGGACCCGAGACACTGCTATATATAGAGGCTAGGCTGCACCGTAGAGGGGGACTCGACTGGACTCCACCACAAGACAAGGCAAAGAGCCAAGAACACCACCGCATCGCCCTCACGAGGCTCCTCACCACTGTACTAGTTCATCCACCACACCTCCTCAAGAGGCAATCCACCAAAGCAGGAGTAGGGTATTACGCTTCGCAGCGGCCCAAACCTGGGTAAACCACCATGTTCATCTCCTTCCTCGTCATCGTGCGAGTTCGCCATAGTAACCATCGGGCAGCGAGCTAAGTAGGGCGAAGCTGCAGGGGATCTTCGCACACGCCCCTGTGTTCGAACCTTGGGGGTTTTGCGGAGGCCGAAATCCGACATTTGGCGCGCCAGGTAGGGGGCGTGTCAGAGTCTTCCTCAAGCGAAGCTCTTCTCCCACCTCACCGCTCCGATGTCTGACGCCCGCCGAGCCCGCGCCGAGAGCTGAGTTGCCCGCGTCGCCCAGACAGCACCCGTGGGCCGCGCCGGCACGCGCCGGTCCCCCTCACCTATGGCCAACGCCGCCACGGGCCCGGAAGCCCACGAACAACAAGAATCCTCCCAGCCGGTCACCGCGCGGCGCGACGGCCACACCGCCACTCCGTTGATCGTTCCAGCTACCGGGTCGTCCTCCCACGTTCGGCCCGGGCCGGCGCGCGGTTCGGGCGCACTCGCCATGGCGAACGAGCTGCTCCTCTACCGCCCCGCCCCCGACCGCTACGACGACTAGCTTCGGCGCATCACGGAGCTCGTCAGTGCTGCCGGCGACGCTTCAGCACTCTCCTACTTGTTTCGACCCCGGCCTTCCCTGGCAGACGACGTGGCCCACGATGCGCCGCCACCTCCTCCGTGATACGTCTCCAACGTATCTATAATTTTTGATTGTTCCATGCTATTATATTATCTGTTTTGGATGTTTTATATGCATTAATATGCTATTTTATATTATTTTTGGGACTAACCTATTAATCTAGAGCCTAGTGCCAGTTTCTGTTTTTTTCCTTGTTTTTGAGTATTGCAGATTAGGAATATTAAACGGAGTCCAAACGGAATAAAATCTTCGGAATAATTTTCTTGGAACAGAAGACATCTACCAAGCTTGGAGAGCAAGGCAGGAGAGCCGCCGTGTGGCCACAAGCCACAGGGGCGTGCCCAGGGGGTTAGGGCGCGCCCCCCTGGCTTGTGGGCCCACGGCAGCTCTCCCAACCCTAATTTTCAGCCTATAAATTCCAAAATATTCCCTGTATACCAGAGAGAGCCACGAAAACACTTTTCCGCCGCCAGGAGCCTCGGTTCCCGTGAGATCCAATCTTGGAGCCTTTTCCGGTAATCTGCCGGAGGGGGATTCGATCACGGAGGGCATCTACATCAACTCCATTGCCCCTCCGATGATGCGTGAGTAGTTCACCACAGACCTTCGGGTCCATAGCTAGTAGCTAGATGGCTTCTTCTCTCTCTTTGCTCTTCAATACCATGTTCTTCATGATCTTCATGAAGATCTATCCGATGTAATACTCTTTTGCGGTGTGTTTGTCAAGATCCGATGAATTGTGGGTTTATGATCAGATTATCTATGAATATTATTTGAGTCTTTTCTGAATTCTTATATGCATGATTTCATATCTTTGCAAGTCTCTTCGAGTTATTGGTTTGGTTTGGCCAACTAGATTTGTAATTCTTGCAATGGGAGAAGTGCTTAGTTTTGGGTTCAATATTGCGGTGTCCTCACCCAGTGACATAGTAGGGGTAGCGAGGCACGTATTGTATTGTTGCCATCGAGGATAAAAAGATGGGGTTTTCATCATATTGCTTGAGTTTATCCCTCTACATCATGTCATCTTACCTAATGCGTTACTCTGTTCTTCATGAACTTAATACTCTAGATGCAGGCAGGAGTCGGTCGATGTGTGGAGTAATAGTAGTAGATGCAGAATCGTTTCGGTCTACTTGACACGGACGTGATGCCTATATGCATAATCATTGCCTTGGATGTCTTCATAATTATTCGCTTTTCTATCAATTGCTCGACAGTAATTTGTTCACCCACCGTAATACTTGCCATCATGAGAGAAGCCTCTAGTGAAACCTATGGCCCCCGGGTCTATTTTCCATCTTATACTTTCAGATCTAAAACCAAAAATACCAAAAATACTTTGCTGCCATATTTTTACTTTTGTTTTACTTTACTTCCAAGCAATCTATTCTATCCATCTCTATCAGATCTCATCCTTGCAAGTAATCGTGAAGGGATTGACAACCCCTTTATAGCGTTGGGTGCAAGTGTTTGATTATTTGTGTAGGTACATCCATTGGTGACTTGCTTGTATCTCCTACTGGATTGATACCTTGGTTCTCAACAACTGAGGGAAATACTTATCTACTTTGCTGCATCACCCGTTCCTCTTCACAGAAACCAACGCATGCTCGAGAAGTAGCAAGAAGGATTTCTGGCGCCGTTGCCGGGGAGATCTACATCAAGCCTACCAAGTACCCATCACAAACTCATCTCTTGCATTTACTTTATTTTCCATTTGCCTCTCGTTTTCCTCTCCCCCACTTCTAAAACGATTTTCCAAAAAGATTTGCCTTTTTATTCGCCCTTCTTCCATTTGCCTTTTCGCTTGCTTTTTGTTTGCTTGTGTGATAGATCGCTTAAAGCTCATGGCTAGCCTTGCTACTATCGTTAGTACTCCCGAGTATGAAGTTCTTAATTTCAAGCAAAGGGAGGGAGAAAATTTAAAAGATGCTTGGTATAGGATTTGCAATGCTCAAAATAGATCTACTCGTAAGCAATCTACTACCGTTCTCCTTCGCAATTTTTATGCGGGTGTTTTTCCTGGGAATAGATATGTTTTGGATACCATTACGGGAGGGAATTTCTTGGGGAACAATACCTTTGATTCTTATAATGCCATGATAAATTTGGTAGGTTCACCCCCTCTCATGGTTAATGAAACTATTTTAACTTTGGAACATGTGATGCGAAGGCTTGATGTCATTGAAAATAAAGTTTCTACTATAGATCTCATTGAAAACTTGGATAAAGAGATCCATAATCATATCACACAATATGGATCTAAGGTAGGAGTTACTTTAAAAAACCTAAAGGAAAAAGAACCCTTAGTTAATGAAAAATTGGATCAAGATTCCTCTAGAATTGGAAAGCTAGAGGACATTATCACTAACTTGGGTTCCGCTGTTGCTTCTGCCCAAACCACCTCAAAATCTCCTCCTAAGGCTGCCAAGTTTATTTATGTTCCCAAGAATAAGGGTGAATCCTCTAGTAAAGGGGATGAAGATCTTAAGATGATAAGTGTTCACCCTAACTTCATTAATATCGTTCGGGAACCTATTGCTACAAGTGAGTTTCTTGATTTCTTTCCTAGGAGTATGATAATTGCTGAAACCAAAAAATCTCCTAGGGTTTATAAGTGTGCAATCGAGGAATTGCATACCAAAGATGACAATACCTAGATCTATTGCGTTTTGCCTAGCTAGGGGCGTTAAACAATAGCGCTTGTTGGGAGGCAACCCAATCTTATTTTCGTTTTCTGTTTTTTGTTTCTGTTTTGGTGTGTTTTGCACATTATTACTTCTGTAATAATTGTGTTTTCTTGTTTAAATTAGTGTTTGAGCCAAGTAAGACCTTTGGGATGGTCTACGGTATTTGTGGTTTGATTCTGTTAAAAAACAGAAACTTTTGCGCTCAGTCCAGAATTTTTATAAGTTTACTGGAACGTTCTTTTGATCTGAATTTTTTACAAAAGATTGATATACAAATTGCCGTGGTTGTCCTAATTTTTCAGAATTTTTAGAGTTACATAAGTATTCGAAGTCTATAGATTGCTACAGACTGTTCTGTTTTTGACAGATTCTGTTTTCTTTGTGTTGTTTGCTTATTTTGATGAATCTATGGGTTGTATCGGGGGGTATGAACCATGGAGAAGTTAGAATACAGTAGGTATTACACAAATATAAATAAATAATGAGTTCACAACAGTACCTAAAGTGGTGATTTATTTTTCTTATACTAACGGATCTCATGAGTTTTCTGTTGAGTTTTGTGTTGTGAAGTTTTCAAGTTTTGGGTAAAGATTTGATGGACTATGGAATAAGGAGTGGCAAGAGCCTAATCTTGGGGATGCCCAAGGCACCCCAAGCAATATTCAAGGATACCAAAAAGCCTAAGCTTGGGGATGCCCCTGAAGGCATCCCCTCTTTCGTCTTCAATCCATCGGTAAATTTACTTGAGGCTATATTTTTATTCACCACATGATATGTGTTTTGCTTGGAGCGTCTTGTATGATATGAGTCTTTGATTTTTAGTTTGCCACAATCATCCTTTCTGCACACATCTTTTTGAGAGAGACACGCTGATTCGTGAATTTATTAGAATACTCTATGTGCTTCACTTATATCTTTTGAGCTAGGCAATTGCTCTAGTGGTTCACTTATATCTTTTTAGAGCATGGTGGTGTTTTATTTTATAGAAATTATTGAACTCTCGTACTTCACTTATATTATTTTGAGAGTCTCTTAAAACAGCATGGTAATTTGTTTAGGTTATGAATTTAGTCCTAATATAATGGGCATCCAAGGGGGATATAATAAAAACTTTCATATTAAGTGCATTGAATACTATGAGAAGTTTGATTCCTTGCATATAGTTTTGAGATAATAGAGGTGGTAATATGAGAGTCATGCTAGTGAGTAGTTGTGAATTGGAGAGATACTTGTGTTGAAGTTTGTGATTCCCGTAGCATGCACGTATGGTGAACCGTTATGTAACGAAGTCGGAGCATGATTTGTTTAATGATTGTCGACCTTTGTGTGAGGGTCGAGAGCGCGCGATGGTTAACTCCTACCAACCTCTCCCCTAGGAGCATGCGTCTAATGCTTTGTTTGATAACTAATAGACTTTTGCAATAAGTATGTGAGTTCTTTATGACTAATGTTGAGTCCATGGATTATACGCACTCTCACCCTTCCACCTTTGCTAGCCTCTCTAGTACCGCGCAACTTTCGCCGGTACATCAAACCCACCTTCCTCAAAACTGCCACCATATATTTTCCTCAAAACAGCCACCATATCTACCTATTATGGCATTTCCATAGCCATTCCGAGATATATTGCCGTGCAACTTCCACGTTCCGCTTTTCATGACATGCACCACCACTTTCATATTACATATAGAGTCATATTTTGTCATAGGTATCGAGTTGTAATTTTTCTTTTGAGTTGTAAGTAAATAAAAGTGTGATGATTTTCATTATTAGAGCATTGTCCCGTGTGAGAAAAGAATGATGGAAGCCATGACTCCCTCACAAGTTGGGATGAGTATCCGGACTTTACAAAAAATAAAAGAGGCCAGCGAAGCCCAAATAAAAAAAAAGAGGCCAAAGATGCCCACCAAAAAAAAAGAAAAAAATGAGAGAAAGAGAGAAGGGACAATTGCTACTATCTTTTTCCACACTTGTGCTTCAAAGTAGCACCATGATCTTCATGATAGAGAGTCTCCTATTTTGTCACTTTCATATAACTAGTGGAGTTTCATCTTGCACGACCACTTAGTTTTCTTTTTGAGCTTTCATACACTTATAGCTCTAGTGCACCCGTTGCATGGCAATCCCTACTCACTCACATTGATATCTATTGATAGGCATCTCCATAGCCCGTTGATACGCCTAGTTGATGTGAGACTATCTTCTCCTTTTTCCTTGCAACCTCCACCATATTCTATTCCACCTATAGTGCTATATCCATGGCTCACGCTCATGTATTGCGTGAGAGTTGAAAAGGTTTGAGAACACCAAAAGTGTGAAACAATTGCTTGACTTGTTCATCGGGATTGTGCATGATTTAGATACTTTGTGTGGGGAATATGGAGCATAGCCAGACCATATGATTTTGTAGGGATAACTTTCTAAGGCCATGTTATTTCGAAAGGACACGATTGCCTTGTTGGTGTGCTCGAAGTATTACTGTTTTTATGTCAATATTAGACTATTGTTTTGAATCTTACGGATCTGAATATTCATGCCTCAATAAAGAATATTACATGGATAAATATGTTAGGTAGCATTCCACATCAAAAATTCTGTTTTTATCATTTACCTACTCGAGGACGAGCAGGAATTAAGCTTGGGGATGCTTGATACGTCTCCAACGTATCTATAATTTTTGATTGTTCCATGCTATTATATTATTTGTTTTGGATGTTTTATATGCATTAATATGCTATTTTATATTATTTTTGGGACAAACCTATTAATCTAGAGCCTAGTGCCAGTTTCTGTTTTTTCCTTGTTTTTGAGTATTGCAGATTAGGAATATTAAACGGAGCCCAAACGGAATAAAACCTTCGGAATAATTTTTCTTGGACCAGAAGACATCTACCAAGCTTGGAGAGCAAGGCAGGAGAGCCGCCGTGTGGCCACAAGCCACAGGGGCGCGCCCAGGGGGGTAGGGCGCGCCCCCCTGGCTTGTGGGCCCACGGTAGCTCTCCCAACCCTAATTTTGAGCCTATAAATTCCAAAATATTCCCTGTATACCAGAGAGAGCCACGAAAACACTTTTCCGCCGCCAGGAGCCTCGGTTCCCGTGAGATCCAATCTTGGAGCCTTTTCCGGTAATCTGCCGGAGGGGGATTCGATCACGGAGGGCATCTACATCAACTCCATTGCCCCTCCGATGATGCGTGAGTAGTTCACCACAGACCTTTGGGTCCATAGCTAGTAGCTAGATGGCTTCTTCTCTCTCTTTGCTCTTCAATACCATGTTCTTCATGATCTTCATGAAGATCTATCCGATGTAATACTCTTTTGCGGTGTGTTTGTCGAGATCCGATGAACTGTGGGTTTATGATCAGATTATCTATGAATATTATTTGAGTCTTTTCTGAATTCTTATATGCATGATTTCATATCTTTGCAAGTCTCTTCGAGTTATTGGTTTGGTTTGGCCAACTAGATTGGTAATTCTTGCAATGGGAGAAGTGCTTAGTTTTGGGTTCAATATTGCGGTGTCCTCACCCAGTGACATAGTAGGGGTAGCGAGGCACGTATTGTATTGTTGGCATCGAGGATAAAAAGATGGGGTTTTCATCATATTGCTTGAGTTTATCCCTCTACATCATGTCATCTTACCTAATGCGTTACTCTGTTCTTCATGAACTTAATACCCTAGATGCAGGCAGGAGTCGGTCGATGTGTGGAGTAATAGTAGTAGATGCAGAATCGTTTCGGTCTACTTGACACGGACGTGATGCCTATATGCATAATCATTGCCTTGGATGTCTTCATAATTATTCGCTTTTCTATCAATTGCTCGACAGTAATTTGTTCACCCACCGTAATACTTGCCATCATGAGAGAAGCCTCTAGTGAAACCTATGCCCCCAGGGTCTATTTTCCATCTTATACTTTCAGATCTAAAACCAAAAATACCAAAAATACTTTGCTGCCATATTTTTACTTTTGTTTTACTTTACTTCCAAGCAATCTATTCTATCCATCTCTATCAGATCCCATCCTTGCAAGTAACCGTGAAGGGATTGACAACCCCTTTATAGCGTTGGGTGCAAGTGTTTGATTATTTGTGTAGGTACATCCATTGGTGACTTGCTTGCATCTCCTACTGGATTGATACCTTGGTTCTCAACAACTGAGGGAAATACTTATCTACTTTGCTGCATCACCCGTTCCTCTTCACGGAAACCAACGCATGCTCGAGAAGTAGCACTATGCAACGCGACGTCGACCCCGAGCCCAGGCGTGAAGCACGCTCGCGCGACCAGCCCCGCGAACCGCGGGCAAGGGCAAGAGATGAAGTAAGCTGCCAGGTGGTGCCCCGGCCGCGCGTTGACGCGCGTGCGCTCCCCGCGCCGCCGAACCAGCATCGCGACTGAGCACCACTCGAGGCGGCCCCTCAGGAGCGTCAAGACCGGGGCCCTCCCGCACACGCAGCACCCGTCGAGCCGGTGGGGTGCCTCGCCATCGCCCCGGAGCTCCATCCAACCACATGGCCCTGCAAGTTCAAGCCTGACCTATCCCCTCGCTACGACGGCACCCCGGAGCCCGCCGAGTTCCTACAGCTCTACTCGCTGAGCATCTGGGCGGCCGGTGGAGACGACAAGGTCATGTCGTGCTGGTTCCCCATGGCGCTCAAGGGCGGTGCGCTCTCCTGGCTCCTCAACCTCCCGGAGGGGTCCATCACCTCCTGGGACGACCTGCGCAAGCGCTTCGTCGCCAACTTCCAAGGTACCCGCGACCGCGCACTCACCGTGAACGACCTGCGGCGTGTAAAGCAGCAGGAGGGAGA
Organism: Elymus sibiricus; assembly: GCA_039707655.1. Lineage (NCBI taxonomy): Eukaryota > Viridiplantae > Streptophyta > Magnoliopsida > Poales > Poaceae > Elymus > Elymus sibiricus. The sequence goes on along the minus strand of CM077673.1, from coordinate 268,224,940 downwards.
GAAGTTGCAAAAGTTCATACAACGCTTCACGACTACGCGCCTCAATGTCCCTAAGGCGTCGGATGAAGCTATCATCTCCGCATTCACCGACGGCATCACGGACCTCAAGATGAAAGAGGAGCTCGCCATGAACGACGAACTGTGCTCAGCCCTGGAGATGTTCAACCTGGCGAACAGGTGTGCCAAGGCCGAAGAGGGCCGCCTATCACTCCATGAGCCTCCGGCGGCAGAGCCAGAGGAAAAGAAGACCAAAGCCAAGCAGGCGAAGCGCAAGGCCCCAGCAGTACTTGCGGCCGAGCCTGAGGCGAAGCAATGCCGAGGCGAGGAACACCCCACAGGGAGGAGACCGACCTGCATCTTCCATGGCACCAACAACCACGACACCGCCGACTGCCAGGAACTCAGGCTGGTCCGCGCCGAACACTTCGGCCGGCGCCCTGGACGCACTGACTGTGGCTTTGGACGCGGCGGAGGCCGTGGTGGAGGCCGTTGGGACAACCGGGAACCGCGTTAGGGGTGGCGAGACCAGCCTTAGGAGGACCGCTGGCGTGATCAGGATCGGGAGGACCGCTGGCACGATCAGGCTCGGGAGGACCGCTGGCGCGATGACCCTCCGGAGGGGTCACGTCGTGGCCAGCTTCGGGAGGCCCGTCCTCGTGAGGCTGGCCTACCACCACTACCACCACCACCCAGACGATGGGGCTGGGGGCTTCCAGGAGGTCAGGGCGGTAGCCTGTATCCTGGGCGGCACCCAAGCCCCAGCGTCGAACCGCGTCTTCAAGCAGTTCACGTGGGAGGTGAACGCGGCTCTCCCAAAGCCCGAGGCCATGCGTCCCCTCAAGTGGTCCCAGACTGCAATCACCTTTGACTCGAGGGATCAGCTCAGGTGCTCGGCCATGGCCGGCATGCTCCCCATGCTATGCACTCCGACCATCAGCAACGTCCTCGTCACCAAGACCCTCATCGACAGTGGAGCGGGGCTCAATGTCCTCTCCATTGATACCTTCGAGACGCTCCAAGTACCGTATGACCAGCTCATGCCGACCAAGCCCTTCTCGGGAGTCACTGACAGGTCCACCGTCCCCATTGGGCAAGTACGCCTGCCCGTCACCTTCGGCGGACGCAAGAACTACCACACCGAGATAATCGTCTTCGACGTCGCCCACATCCACCTCCCGTACAACGCAATCCTTGGGTACCCGGCCCTCGCCAAGTTTATGGCGGTGACTCATCACGACTACAACGTCTTTAAGATGCCAGGGAGTGGCGGCATCATCACCGTTGCCTGCGATGAGAAGGATGCCGTCTGCTCCCCCGAGCGTGCTTACCGCGCTGCGGCGGCCGAGCGCTCGGACGACGAGGAGGATGCCCTGCCTCGTGAGGATGCACGCAAGAAGAAGAAGCAGCTCCTTCATGCGGGGCGCCAGGGGGCTGGAACCTCCAAGGACGGAGCCTCAGGCTCTGCACCCAGGGACAGGGCCCCACCTTCCATCGCATAGGAAAGCACGCTCGGCGCCTGATACGTCTCCAACGTATCTATAATTTTTGATTGTTCCATGCTATTATATTATCTGTTTTGGATGTTTTATATGCATTAATATGCTATTTTATATTATTTTTGGGACTAACCTATTAACCTAGTGCCCAGTGCCAGTTTCTGTTTTTTCCTTGTTTTTGAGTATTGCAGATAAGGAATATCAAACAGAGTCCAAACGGAATAAAATCTTCACGATGATTTTTCTTGGACCAGAAGAAACCTATCAGACTTGGGAGAGGGGGGCAGGCCTCCTAACCCTAATCTTCCTCCTATAAATTCCCAAATATTCCCCCAATACCAAAGAGAGCCACGATAATACTTTTCTGCCGCCAGAAGCCTCTGTTCCCGTGAGATCCCATCTTGGGGCCTTTTTCGGTAATCTACCGGAGGGGATTCGATCACGGAGGGCATCTACATCAACTCTATTGCCCCTCCGATGATGCGTGAGTAGTTCACCTTAGACCTTCGGGTCCATAGCTAGTAGCTAGATGGCTTCTTCTCTCTCTATGTTCTTCAATACCATGTTCTTCATGATCTTCATGGAGATCTATCCGATGTAATACTCTTTTGCGGTGTGTTTGTCGAGATCCGATGAATTGTGGGTTTATGATCAGATTATCTATGAATATTATTTGAATCTTCTATGAATTCTTATATGCATGATTTCATATCTTTGCAAGTCTCTTTGAGTTATTGGTTTGGTTTGGCCAACTAGATTGGTAATTCTTGCAATGGGAGAAGTGCTTAGTTTTGGGTTCAATCTTACGGTGTCCTCACCCAGTGACAAAGTAGGGGTAGCGAGGCACGTATTTGTATTGTTTCCATCAAGGATAAAAAGATGGGGTTTTCATCATATTGCTTGACTTTATCCCTCTACATCATGTCATCTTACTTAATGCGTTACTCTGTTCTTCATGAACTTAATACTCTAGATGCAGGTAGGAGTCGGTCGATGTGTGGAGTAATAGTAGCAGATGCAGAATCGTTTTGGTCTACTTGATACAGACGTGATGCCTATATGCACAATCATTGCCTTGGATATCGTCATAACTATGCGCTTTTCTATTAATTGCTCGACAGTAATTTGTTCACCCACCGTATTATTTTCCTTCAAGAGAGAAGCCTCTAGTGAAACCTATGGCCCCCGGGTCTATTCTCCATATTATATTTTCAGATCTATAAACCAAAAATACCAAAAATACTTTGCTGCAATCTATTTACTTTTATTTTAGTTTTACTTTTAGCAATCTTTTACATCTATCTCTATCAGATCTCATCCTTGCAAGTAACCGTGAAGGGATTGACAACCCCTTTATAGCGTTGGGTGCAAGTGTTTGATTGTTTGTGCAGGTGCAAAGATTGGGGCCTTGCTTGTACCTCCTACTGGATTGATACCTTGGTTCTCAACAACCGAGGGAAATACTTATCTACTTTGCTGCATCACCCTTTCCTCTTCAAGGGAAAACCAACGCAAGCTCAAGAAGTAGCAAGAAGGATTTCTAGCGCCGCTGCTGGGGAGATCTACATCAAGCCTACCAAGTACCCATCACAAACTCATCTCTTGCATTTACATTATTTGCCATTTGCCTCTCGTTTTCCTCTCCCCCACTTCAAAAATGATTTTCAGAAAAAACAAAAAGATTTGCCTTTTTATTCGCCCTTCTTCCGTTCGTCTTTTCGTTTGGTTTTTGTTTGCTTGTGTGCTAGATTGCTTGCTTTGTCACGATGACTCAAGAGAATACCAAGTTGTGTGACTTCTCCAATACTAATAATAATGAATTTATTAGTACTCCGATTGCTCCCGCCACTAGTGCGGAATCTTATGAAATTAATGCCGCTTTGCTTAATCTTGTTATGAAAGAACAATTTTCTGGCCTTCCTAGTGAAGATGCCGCATCCCATCTAAATACTTATGTTGAGTTGTGTGATATGCAAAAGAAGAAATATGTGGATAATGATATTGTTAAATTGAAGCTATTTCCGTTCTCACTACGAGATCGTGCTAAAACTTGGTTTTCATCTTTGCCCAAAAATAGTATTGATTCATGGAATAAGTGTAAAGATGCTTTTATTTCCAAGTACTTTCCTCCCGCTAAGATCATCTCCCTTAGGAACGATATAATGAATTTTAAGCAACTTGATCATGAGCATGTTGCACAATCTTGGGAGAGGATGAAATTAATGATTAAAATTGCCCCGCACATGGTTTGAGTTTATGGATGATTATACAAAAAATTTATGCGGGATTGAATTTTGCTTCTAGAAATCTTTTAGATTCCGCCGCGGGTGGTACTTTCATGGAAATCACATTAGGGGAAGCTACTAAACTCCTAGATAATATTATGGCAAATTACTCTCAATGGCATACCGAAAGATCTACTAGTAAAAAGGTGCATGCTATTGAAGAAATAAACACTTTGAGTGAAAAGATGGATGAATTAATGAAATTGTTTGCTAGTAAGAGTGATCCTATTGATCCTAATGATATGCCTTTGTCTTCTTTGATTGGAAATAATAATGAATCTATGGATGTGAATTTTGTTGGTAGGAACAATTTTGGTAATAACGCGTATAGAGGTAATTTCAACCCCAGGCCGTTTCCTAGTAATTCCTCTAATAATTATGGTAATTCCTACAACAATACTTATGGAAATTATAATAAGATGCCCTCTGATCTTGAGAATAATATTAAAGAATTTATTAGCTCGCAAAAGATTTTCAATGCTACGATTGAAGAAAAATTGCTCAAGATTGATGATTTGGCTAGGAACGTTGATAGAATTTCACTTGAGATTGATTCTTTGAAAATTAGATCTACTCCACCTAAGCGTGATATTAATTAGTCTTTAAAATCTATGAGAACTTCTATTGATGAGTGCAAGGAAAGAACCGCTAGAATGCGTGCTAAGCGTGAATGGCTTGAAAAAGTGTGTTCTCGTGAAAATAATGATGAAGATCTTAAAGAGATTGATGTGACTCCTATTGAATCTTTGTTTTCTAATACAAATCTTGATAAATATGGGACTGGAGATAAGTCAACTTTAGTTAAAAGTCGTCCCAATGATTCGGAGTTTATAGATCTTAATGCTCAAATTGATAAAAGTGGGATTGAAGAGGTCAAAACTTTAAATAGCAATGAACCCACTCTTTTGGATTTCAAGGACTTTAATTATGATAGTTGTTCTTTGATTTATTGTATTTCCTTGTTGCAATCCATGTTGAATTCTCCGCATGCTTATGATCAAAATAAAGCTTTTGCTAAACATATTGTTGATGCTATGATGAAATCTTTTGAAGAAAAACTTGAGTTGGAAGTTTCTATACCTAGAAAGCTTTATGATGAGTGGGAACCTACTATTAAGATTAAAATTAAAGATTATGAGTGCCATGCTTTGTGTGATTTGGGTGCTAGCGTTTCCACGATTCCGAAAACTTTATGTGATGTGCTAGGTTTCCATGAACTTGATGATTGCTCTTTAAATTTGCATCTAGCGGATTCCACTATTAAGAAACCTATGGAAAGGATTAATGATGTTCTTATTGTTGCAAATAGGAATTATGTACCCATAGATTTCATTGTTCTTGATATAGATTGCAATCCTACATGTCCTATTATTCTTGGTAGACCTTTCCTTAGAACGATTGGTGCAATTATTGATATGAAAGAAGGAAACATTAGATTTCAATTTCCCTTAAGGAAAGGCATGGAACAATTTCCTAGAAAGAAAATTAAATTACCTTATGAATCTATTATGAGAGCTACTTATGGATTGTATACCAAAGATGACAATACCTAGATCTATTGCGTTATGCCTAGCTAGGGGCGTTAAACAATAGCGCTTGTTGGGAGGCAACCCAATTTTATTTCTGTTTTTGTTTATGTTTTTGAGTGATTTACACATTATTACCTCTGTAGTAATTGTGTTTTAGTGTTTTAATTAGTGTTTGAGCCAAGTAAGACCTTTGGGATGGTCTACGGTGATTGTTGATTTGATTCTGCTGAAAAACAGAAACTTTTGCGCTCAGTCCAGGAATTTTATAAATTCACCAGAGCGTCGAATGAGTCTTAATTTTTTTAAAAAGATTTATGTAAAAATTTCCCAGATTTTCCTAATTTTTCAGAATTTTTGGAGTTACAGAATTATTCGAAGTTTACAGATTGCTACAGACTGTTCTGTTTTTGACAGATTCTGTTTTCTTTGTGTTGTTTGCTTATTTTGATGTATCTATGGGTTGTATCGGGGGGTATGAACCATGGAGAAGTTGGAATACAGTATATATTACACCAATATAAATAAAGAATGAGTTCACAACAGTACCTAAAGTGGTAATTTATTTTTCTTATACTAACGGATCTCACGAGTTTTCTGTTGAGTTTTGTGTTGTGAAGTTTTCAAGTTTTGGGTAAAGATTTGATGGACTATGGAATAAGGAGTGGCAAGAACCTAAGCTTGGGGATGCCCAAGGCACCCCAAGCCATATTCAAGGATATCAAAGAGCCTAAGCTTGGGGATGCCCCGGAAGGCATCCCCTCTTTCGTCTTCAATCCATCGGTAAATTTACTTGAGGCTATATTTTTATTCACCACATGATATGTGTTTTGCTTGGAGCGTCTTGTATGATATGAGTCTTTGATTTTTAGTTTGCCACAATCATCCTTGCTGCACACATCTTTTGAGAGGGACACGCATAAATCGTGAATTTATTAGAATACTCTATGTGCTTCACTTATATCTTTTGAGTTAGGCAATTTTGCTCTAGTGCTTCACTTATATCTTTTTAGAGCACGGTGGTGTTTTTTATTTTATAGAAATAATTGAACTCTCGTACGTCACTTATATTATTTTGAGAGTCTTTAAACAGCATGGTAATTGGCTTAGGTTGTGAATTTAGTCCTAATATAATGGGCATCCAAGAGGGATATAATAAAAACTTTCATATAAAGTGCATTGAATACTATGAGAAGTTTGATTCCTTGCATATAGTTTTGAGATATAAAGATGGTGATATTAGAGTCATTCTAGTGAGTAATTGTGGATTGGTAGAAATACTTGTATTAAGAGTTTGTGATTCCCGTAGCATGCACGTATGGTGAACCGTTATGTAACGAAGTCGGAGCATGATTTGTTTATTGATTGTCATCCTTTGTGTGAGGGTCGGGAGCGCGCGATGGTTAACTCCTACCAACCTCTCCCCTAGGAGCATGCGTCTAATACTTTGCTTCGATAACTAATAGACTTTTGCAATAAGTATGTGAGTTCTTTATGACTAATGTGAGTCCATGGATTATACGCACTCTCACCTTTCCACCTTTGCTAGCCTCTCTAGTACCGCGCAACTTTGGCCGGTGCATTAAACCCACCATATACCCTTCCTCAAAACAGCCACCATACCTACCTATTATGGCATTTCCATAGCCATTCCGAGATATATTGCCATGCAACTTCCACCGTTCCATTTATTATGACACGCACCATCATTTTCATATTGCTTTGCATGATCGTAAGATAGCTAGCATGATGTTTTCATGGCTTGTCCGTTTTTTGATGTCATTTGCTATGCTAGATCGTTGCACATCCCGGTACACCGCCAGAAGCATTCATATAGAGTCATATTTTGTTCTAGGTATCGAGTTGTAATTCATGAGTTGTAAGTAAATAAAAGTGTGATGATCATCATTATTAGAGCATTGTCCCATGAGAGAAAAGGATGATGGAAGCTATGATTCCCTCACAAGTTGAGATGAGTCTCCAGACTTTACAAATAATAAAAGAGGCCAATGAAGCCCAAATAAAAAAAAGAGGCCAAAGATGCCCACCAAAAAAAATGAGAGAAAAGAGAGAAGGGACAATGCTACTATCTTTTTCCACACTTGTGCTTCAAAGTAGCACCATGATTTTCATGATAGAGAGTCTCCTATTTTGTCACTTTCATATACTAGTGGGAATTTTTCATTATAATGCACACCCACTTAGTTTCTTTTTGAGCTTTCATACACTTATAGCTCTAGTGCATCCGTCGCATGGCAATCCCTACTCACTCACATTGATATCTATTGATGGGCATCTCCATAGCCCGTTGATACGCCTAGTTGATGTGAGACTATCTTCTCCTTTTTCCTCACAACCTCCACCATATTCTATTCCACCTATAGTGCTATATCCATGGCTCACGCTCATGTATTGCATGAAAGTTGAAAAGGTTTGAGAACATAAAAGGTGTGAAACAATTGCTTGACTTGTCATCGGGGTTGTGCATGATTTAAATACTTTGTGTGGGGAAGATGGAGCATAGCCAGACCATATGATTTTGTAGGGATAACTTTCTTTGGCCATGTTATTTTGAAAGGACACAATTGCCTTGTTAGTATGCTTGAAGTATTATTGTTTTTATGTCAATATTAAGCTTTTGTCTTGAATCTTATGGATCTGAACATTCATGCCACAATGAAGAAAAAATTACATGGATAAATATGTTAGGTAGCATTCCACATCAAAAATTCTGTTTTTATCATTTACCTACTCGAGGATGAACAGGAATTAAGCTTGGGGATGCTTGATACGTCTCCAACGTATCTATAATTTTTGATTGTTCCATGCTATTATATTTTCTGTTTTGGATGTTTTATATGCATTAATATGCTATTTTATATTATTTTTGGGACTAACCTATTAACCTAGTGCCAGTGCCAGTTTATGTTTTTTCCTTGTTTTTGAGTATTGCAGATAAGGAATATCAAACGGAGTCCAAACGGAATAAAATCTTCGCGATGATTTTTCTTGGACCAGAAGAAACCTACCAGACTTGGAGAGGGGGCAGGAGACCTGCCGGGAGATGACAAGCCTGGGGGGGGCGCCCCCTGGCTTGTGGCCCCCTGTAGGCCTCCTAACCTTAATCTTCCTCCTATAAATTCCCAAATATTCCCCCAATACCAAAGAGAGCCACGATAATAATTTTCCGCCGCCGGAAGCCTCTGTTCCCGTGAGATCCCATCTTGGGGCCTTTTCTGGTAATCTGCCGGAGGGGGATTCGATCACGGAGGGCATCTACATCAACTCCATTGCCCCTCCGATGATGCGTGAGTAGTTCACCTCAGACCTTCGGGTCCATAGCTAGTAGCTAGATGGCTTCTTCTCTCTCTGTGTTCTTCAATACCATGTTCTTCATGATCTTCATGGAGATCTATCCGATGTAATACTCTTTTGCGTTGTGTTTGTCGAGATCCGATGAATTGTGGGTTTATGATCAGATTATCTATGAATATTATTTGAATCTTCTCTGAATTCTTATATGCATGATTTCATATCTTTGCAAGTCTCTTCGAGTTATTGGTTTGGTTTGGCCAACTAGATTGGTAATTCTTGCAATGGGAGAAGTGCTTAGTTTTGGGTTCAATCTTGCGGTGTCCTCACCCAGTGACAAAGTAGGGGTAGCGAGGCACGTATTTGTATTGTTGCCATCAAGGATAAAAAGATGGGGTTTTCATCATATTGCTTGAGTTTATCCCTCTACATCACGTCATCTTACTTAATGCGTTACTCTGTTCTTCATGAACTTAATACTCTAGATGCAGGCAGGAGTCGGTCGATGTGTGGAGTAATAGTAGCAGATGCAGAATCGTTTCGGTCTACTTGATACGGACGTGATGCCTATATGCACAATCATTGCCTTGGATATCGTCATAACTATGCGCTTTTCTATCAATTGCTCGACAGTAATTTGTTCACCCACCGTATTATTTTCCTTCAAGAGAGAAGCCTCTAGTGAAACCTATGGCCCCCGGGTCTATTCTCCATATTATATTTTCAGATCTATAAACCAAAAATACCAAAAATACTTTGCTGCAATCTATTTACTTTTATTTTAGTTTTACTTTTAGCAATCTTTTACATCTATCTCTATCAGATCTCATCCTTGCAAGTAACCGTGAAGGGATTGACAACCCCTTTATAGCGTTAGGTGCAAGTGTTTGATTGTTTGTGCAGGTGCAAAGATTGGGGCCTTGCTTGTACCTCCTACTGGATTGATACCTTGGTTCTCAACAACTGAGGGAAATACTTATCTACTTTGCTGCATCACCCTTTCCTCTTCAAGGGAAAACCAACGCAAGCTCAAGAAGTAGCAGCGCCCCCCTTGGGTCGGGCTCGGGGGCTTCCATCCGAGAGGCCCTCGGCTTGGCCGGTGAGAAAAGGGAGGCGCTCGGGCACAACCCGAAGGCGCGTCCTGACGCGCGATTGCCAGAATCAGGAGCACGGCGCGAGGTGCCGAGCTCGCAAGAGTCTGTCATCAAAGCGATCGAGGAGCTTCGGGAGGCACAGACCAAGCGAGGCGGGGACTGCCCTGCACCACCAATCGCAGCCGCCATCGTCGGCCCGGTCGACCAGCCGCGCGTCTACGTCAACACGCTCGCAATCAACAGGGCCACGTCCCAGGGCCTCTTTTGGCCAACACGTGCCGACCGCGGGTGGGTCTACCCGCACAACTACGTCTGCATGCCCTTTGGCCTGGCGAACGCCGGCGCCTTGCCCGGGCCATGCTCGTACCTTGCCTGGCGAGACGCGGCGAGGAGTTGGAGGAGATGCTCGGACCGAGCATGGGTCCCGAGCCCCGAGAGATGACGGGCTCGTGAGGGCCACGCTCGTGGAGGTATAAGATCAGGCTACGACGGCAGCTTCGACTCTTCAGCGGCATGGCCGCCAGGTGACTTTTTGTTGGTCTGTGACAGGTAACTTTTTGGTTTATTCTGTTTGAGGGCACCCACCGGGCCGCATTATCCTCAGGCGATCAGGGCATACCCCTGCAGCCGCCGCATTTATGCATATTTCAGCAGTTTCTCATGCATGTGATCTGTTTCCTAACGTTTCCCCTTGCCTGCACGTCTCTTTGCCGGCGTGAATGTCGCCACACCCGAATGATCCTACCTTCGACCGCCTCATGAGAGGACTGGGCAAGGCGTATGTGCTCGGGTCCGTCCCTGCAGCGTTGATAAATCCAGTGGCTGAGCTCTGTCCGGCGGGCCAGCCCCGTTCACGTCACCTCCTGGGGTCACTGGTGCTTGGCCCTCTCGTGCGATGGCCCTAGGGAGCACGTTCGGCGCAGGCTTCTCCAAAATTTGCAGGACCTCGGACGGCGCTATCTAGAAGAAGACCCAGGCGCAAACCGCCTTTGAGGTAGGGACCTCGCGAGGCCAAAGCGCACTCGTGACCTCTCAGATACACCTCCCAGTTCTACCGTGCCAGCCACGCGTACGAACTCAATGGGCTGTACACGCCCGAAGCCCCCCGAGGACACGGAGGGGTTCCTTCCCACGCAATGTGGAAGCCACAGCTCCGTGCTGGCGGACAACACGGTCCACCAATGACTATGCCCACGCAATGTGGAAGCCACAGCTCCGTGCTAGCGGACAACACGGTCCACCAATGACTATGCCCACGCAATGTGGAAGCCCTACGCCCTGTGCTGGGGATAAACAACTGAGGGCGCCCCAGAGGCTGCATCCAACCTCAGGAAGGCTCCTTGCGGCCCCGTTTCGCTGCATTCCCTGGGATGTTCGCGTGAGGGGGCTGCATGGGGGCTACTACCGGGCCGAGCCTGGTACACGCCACCTTCCCAGGTCTGCCAAACCTGGTCTTCACGCGCCCCTCTCAGGAAAAGCCGGCGAGGAAAGGTATGGGAGCCGCTCGTACGTCAAGGGGGACTCCTGAGCATCGCGACTCAGGAGCCTCACTGGCCACGTAGCCCCTCACCCTTTGGAACCGTCCTTGGTGATCCGGACGGCCCAACGGCGGCTGAGGTATGCGCGGGGCCAGGCCTTGCCGACGCAGAGCTCAAAGCGCTCAAAACCCTTAAGGAGGACGCTGGAGCTCGTACGTCAAGGGGGACTCCTGAGCATCGCGACTCACGAGCCTCACTGGCCACGTAGCCCCTCACCCCTTGGAACCGTCCTTGGTGATCCGGACGGCCCAACGGCAGCTGAGGTATGCGCGGGGCCGGGCCCTGCCGACGCAGAGCGCAAGGTGTTCAAAATTTCCATGTTAACCCAATCTTCACCATGTTCCCTTCATGAGGGCTGCTCGTACGTCAAGGGGGACTCCTGAGCATCGCGACTCAGGAGCCTCACTGGCCACGTAGCCCCTCACCCCTTGGAACCGTCCTTGGTGATCCGAACGGCCCAAAGGCGGCTGAGGTATGCGCGGGGCCAGGCCCTGCCGACGCAGAGCATCACAGCAAGCAAGAAGGAAACAAGGCGAAGAGAGCAATCACACAGTTCAACAGTTATAACAAGCATTAAAAGTTTTCGCAAATACAAACAAGTTTAATGCATCCGCGAGGCACGATGAACGTTGCAGGAAGGGAACAAGGAAGAGGAATTAGGAGGAGCCTCCGCCACCACTCGTCCCGTCCACGGGGAACTCGTCGTCGACATTGCTGGTGTCATCTTCTTTGCCGCTAACCCCTGCAGCTTCAGGAGGCGGAGGAACGGTGACGCGGGTGAACTTCTTCACCAGCGCCTCCACAGCGCCCTTCACTGCCGCCGCAGCACTGCTAGGGACCTGGGGGGCGACCAGGCGGATCAGTCGAAGTCAAACCCCGGCTCACGAAGGTGAAGATGGTTAAAGACGCGCGTCGCGGCCTCAGAAAAGAGGTCACGGCACTCGCTCTCCAAGACCCCCTCCACCTTGGCAATGGCGCCCTCCAGTGCCTCGTCAAGCTTCGAACCGAGCTCCGCGAAGCCGCTCTCCGGAGCCACCAGGGGTTCCGTAAACCCTTCCCGGCAGAGGGAGTGGAGCACTTGGCGAAGCCTGAGCTCGACGGGGGGAAGGGCGCTGAGCTCCACGGCCTTTTTCTCCTCGGCCTCAGTTAGAGCCTTTTCCTTGATTTCGAGCCGGGCCTTTTCCAGGGCAACCTCCCTTTCCCGCGCGTCCAGGCGCTCTCGCGCCGCGGCACGGTCGGCCGTCGCCTGGGACAGCTCGGAGTCCCGATCGGCAAGCTGGGCCTTGCAGGTCTTGAAGGCTTCCCCTGCTGACGCAGCTGCTCCACAAGCGCGGACTTCTCCTCCTGAAGAACCTTCAAGCGGGACTCCGCCTCGTCATAACGCCCTACAGCAGACGCCGCGTCGGTCAGCGCCGCCTCGCGGGGTGCCCTGGCCGACGCGGCCTTCTTCTCGCTCTTCGCCAAGGTGGCCTCGGCCTGGCCCCAGACCGCCACGGCAGAGGCATTGGCCTGGAACCTCCCGGAGAGGAGCCCCAGGCGCCCACTCGCGAGGCGATCGCCGGTACCCGCGAGGGCGTCCCAAACTTGACCCTGAGCGGTGAAGGCCCCGTCCAGGACGTCGAGGCCGCGCGACGAAGGCATCAAGGCCTCCTCCGAAGGAGTCGCCTACGCGATCACAGGCGACATCCCCCGGGAGACAGCAGCACGAGGAGCAGGAGGCTCCGGAGGCTGTGCAGCGACCACAGGCAAGACGGATACAGACGGATCGACGGGCTGCTGGCCCTCTGGGGCTGGCCCTCCGGACAGCAGCACCGACGCGCCATCGAGGGCAGGAGCGACCACGCCAATAGGCATTGGGGGCTTGGGGGGCTCCGCGGCGGTGACCAGGAGGGTTGCCTCGCAAGCCCCCACCCCCTCGGCGGCAGGCGCCTCGTCAGGCGACGGCGGGACGACAGGAGCGGGCGGTGGATCGGAAGACGCCTTCGGCTTGACGCCCGCCTTCTTCTTCCTCATCTTCAGCGCGGCGGCGTTCCTGGTTACCAAGCAAAGGAAAATCATCAATACTCAAACTACCGGCAGGCGACCAAGGCCAAGCCGGATTACTTACTCTTCAACGTCGACCCACTTCCTCTTCCTCTCCGCTCCGATGACGGCGGGGGCACCCTCGCCTTTCTCGGTGAGGGCACAACCACGCCAGGGAGGAGGGGCACTGTCCGCAAGGGCAGCCGTTGGAGGGATCGCCATGGCCCCAGCCTCGCCCACCTTGCCGGCAAGCCGCGATTCGAGCGGGGGCGAGGCCGGCACCTCAACCGCCTTGCCGGCAGAGGCAGGGCACACCGGAGACTCTGCCTTGCGCTTCTTGGGGGTCGCCAGGCAGGCGGGCCGTGTGGCACGAGGAGCTGGTCCTAGCCCCCTGAGGACCTTGGCGGGGCATGGAGAGCCTGCAGCAGAAACTTCACCAACATCGTCATCGTCCTCAAGGTCGCTCAAGAGCATGCTCTGCGACGGGGGAGACGCCCCCGCCAGGTCGTCATCCGCTGTCTTCTCTGAATCCTCCCCGCCCGTGGTGTCGCCGGAGGACACCATCACCGGGGAGCCAAGGCCCTCAGCTGGGGAGAGCCCTAGTTCGTTGAAGACAGGCATCTCGGCGACCAAATCGGCTCCGTCGTCGCGGCGGTACAGCGGGGCGTAGGCGTCGGGGAGATCACCGGGGTCGCCGTTGAGCAGGGTTGCCACAGCCCTGTTCAGTTCCTCGGGGGTTATGCGTGCGGACCGAAGCCTGAGGTTGTCGCCGCTGCCCTGCTAGTCCCACAAGGGCCTAGAATGAGACTGGAGGGGCGCCAGGCGCTGCGTCAAGAACTCCTTCACTATCATCCCCCCAGTCAGCTTCCTGGCACTGATATCGCGAGAAATCCGCTCCAGGACGGGCTTGGCCCGGCGGTCGAAAAGCTTCGCGGAGCTCCACGTGGGGGTCTTCTCCGGTAGCCCCTTCGACAGATCCAAGCGGGGGTTGGAGCTATTGAGATCCATGAAGACCCAGTGGTGCCTGAAGTTCTCCACCTTCTTCCCAGCCTTTAAGAGCATGTTACTGCTCTGGACCGCGACGAAGGAGACACACGCCGACCGCTGAGCACCGTCGTGCACGCGCAAGCTGAAGAAATGTCAGAAGAGGGCCACCGAAGGCTTCACGCCCACGAAAGCCTCGCAGTAGAAGGCAAAGACGGACAAGAGCAGGATGGAGTTGGGCTGGAGATGAAGGGCTTGAATCCTGTAGTGGTCGAGGATGGCGGTGAAGAACGCGGAGAAAGGCGGGACGAGCCCGGCGAAGACGCTATGAAGGAAGAAATGATAGGCCGACCTGGACGAGGGCCGCTTCTCCGAGGAGCCGCCCCATATCAAGGTCCGCCCGCACTCGTTGGTCCCGTCCGCCGTCGACGGGAGCACCGGGACGAGGTCTCCATCCTTGGCAATGGTGGACTCCGAAAGCGCCGGTGAGATGGGAGCGGAGGCTGAGCTCTGGGCCTCTGGCTTCGGCTTGCCGGCGGGAGCCATTGGGAAGATCGCGGGGCCGAGGCGGCAAGGAGGAGGACAGAGTGGCGCCGGATCTGGAGAGGTCTCTGCTAAGGCCGGGGATCTGGGAGTAAGAGCAGGTGCGCAGAAGAGGAAAGCAGTAATGGCTCGGCGCTAGAAGTCAGACTTTTGTCGATTCGGGCGGTGGCCGAAGGGACGTTGGACGCCCGACATCAACCGCACGACGCGCGCCAGCCTAGCCCGCAGGCGTTTGGGGCCCGCGGCGCTTCGGGCCGTCCTCAAGGCTTCTCGCGGAAGCCAGCTCGAGCGCGCCTTGGGCCTGGGGGCTAC
Organism: Elymus sibiricus; assembly: GCA_039707655.1. Taxonomy (NCBI): domain Eukaryota; kingdom Viridiplantae; phylum Streptophyta; class Magnoliopsida; order Poales; family Poaceae; genus Elymus; species Elymus sibiricus. Next base: position 268,209,828 of record CM077673.1, on the reverse strand, counting down.
TGTCGGCGTACTGGGAACGGGGGTACCCAGACCTGTCTGCCTGCGGCCCAGGGCATGGCCCACCTCGTCAGCCAAGCACGGCCTGGCGCGACTCCACTCAAGACAAGGCCCTCGCGAGGACCCCAGGCTCGCGAGGAAGAACAACACCAGGGTCAGCAGGGGGTGGGCCTCCTCAGGCCCCCTCCGGAGCAGCGGAGATCTCTATGCAGAACCCGGCCTCAGGAGTCAAGGATGACGCAAGGAAGGACAGGCGGGCGCCAGCGCGCCAGGCGGAGCAGTTTCCCCTTTGGTGCAAAGGGAGCAGGGACGTACGCGGCTTCCCAAAGCGCCTCCCAAAGGTTTCCATTCCGGTGCAACAAGACCACGACCACGAGGCCCGCCGGGCGGATGTCATCGCCGAGCCCACCTCTGCATCATCGACAGCTACTTTGCAGGCGGAGACCACCTTTGGACAGGGCGGGGATGTACTCTTGTCCCCCTTCAAATTTGGCCGTTATGGGATCCCTTCCCGCCATTGCGATAAGGGAAGAGGACCCGGGCCACTGCTATATATAGAGGCTAGGCTGCACCGTAGAGGGGGACTCGACTGGACTCCACCACAAGACAAGGCAGAGAGCCAAGAACACCACCGCAGCGCCCTCACGAGGCTCCTCACCACTGTACTAGTTCATCCACCACACCTCCCCGAGAGGCAATCTACCAAAGCAGGATTAGGGTATTATGCTTCGCAGCGGCCCGAACCTGGGTAAACCACCGTGTTCATCTCCTTCCTCGTCATCGTGCGAGTTCTCCGTAGTAACCATCAGGCAGCGAGCTAAGTAGGGCGAAGCTGCAGGGGATCTTCGCACACGCCCCTGTGTTCGAACCTTGGGGGTTTTGCGGAGCCTAAAATCCGACAGGGGAGGCTTCTCCAATTGCTTAATGCTTTGCCTGACCATCCTCTTAAGAAAAATGAAATACTTGATATCTTCTATAATGGACTAACTGATGCTTCTAGGGACTTCCTAGATAGTTGTGCTGGTTGTCTTTTCAGGGAACGAACTGTTGAACAAGCTGAGGAATTATTGAATAATATATTGAAGAATTATGATGATTGGACTCCCCCTGAACCACCACTTGAACCCACTCCGAAGAAGAGGGGTATCTTATTTCTCAGTCCTGAAGATATGCAAGAGGCAAAGAAATGTATGAAGGAAAAAGGTATTAAAGCTGAGGATGTTAAGAATTTACCACCTATTGAAGAAATACATGGTCTCAACACACCACCACCTCCACAGGTGGTAGAGGTAAATTCTTTATTAAAGTTTGATGAAGGTGATATACCTTACAATAAACATCCTAGTCAATGCTTATATGAGTTTGACAATTACATCAGGAAACAAGATCACTTCAATGCAAATGTTCTGAAACAACTGAAATATAATTCTGATATGATTGCTTGCTTGAGTGACTTGCTATTTAGAATCAGCAATGATGTTAGAGGTGTATGAAAACATGCCTCTATGGTTCAAACACAGTTGGAACAAGTTGCTAAATCTCAAAGAGAATTGCTTAATGAAATGAATAATAACATGAATGATCATGCTATTAGAGTAGTGACTAGAGGAGGTAGAATGACCCAAGAACCTCTTTATCCTGAAGGTCACCCTTGAAGAATTGAACAAGGCTCTCAAGGAATTAATGCTGATGCACCTAGTCCTTCTAAAAGGAAGAAGAAAAAGAAAAATGATAGGACTTTGCATACCTCTAGTGAACCTGAGATAGCAAAACCTCCTGATGATAATAATGATGTCTCTATTTCTGATGCTGAAACTCAATCTGGTAATGAACATTCACCTAGTGATAATGAAAATGATAGTGATGTTCATGAAAATGCTCAACCACACAATGATAAAGAACCAGATAATGATGTAGAAATAGAACCTGCTGTTGATCTTGATGACCCACAACCTAAAAATAAACATTATGATAAAAAGACTTTGTGGCTAGGAAACATGGTAAAGAGAGAGAGAGCCATGGGTTCAGAAACCCATGCCTTTTCCACCTAAACCATATAAGAAAAAGGATGATGAAGAATGTGAACGCTTTGCTGAAATGATTAGGCCAGTCTTTTTGCGTACCCGCTTAACTGATATCTTAAAGGTACCCCCTTATGCTAAATATATGAAAGACATCATCACTAATAAAAGAAAGATACCTGAAGTTGAAATCTAAACCATGCTTGCTAATTATTCTTTTAAGAATGGAGTACCTAAGTAACTTGGAGATCCTGGAATACTGACTATACCTTTGATGCGGAGCATCCCATGATCCCCACCATGGACCCTTCTCCAACATCGCAAGACACGAGAGGACCCATGATGAGAGCCCGTGCACGTGCCATCGAAAACGAGGTGACATCTCTCCTTGCTCAATCTCCGTTTGATCCACTCAAGACATGGTCACTACCTCAGACAGAAGTTCTCTGTGTGCTCAGGTGCTCGGGCGAAAGACGTCAAGCTTGGAAGGACAAGGAAGGAGCCGGAGACAAGTCCCAACTCTCGGACGTCCGGACGACCTCGGACGACCGGCTGGCCTCGGACGTCCGACGCCTGGAGACCAGCCCAGCACGAAGGCCAGCCAGACTCCCCACCTCACAGACGATCGACGCCGCCCGGACAACCGACACGTTCCAGCGCACGAACGTCCGGGCCATCCCGGAAATCCGGCTCCCATGCACCCGCTCCAAAACGTCGGAAGACCAGAGCATCCGGACGACCGAGCCCCGGACGTCCGACTGTAACACCCCAAAAATCGGGTTATCGATTTTTGTGCTGTTATTCCATCCTAGCTTTTCTCTCCCGAATTTTTCCTCTGGAATTTGGCAAGTGACCAGATGAATTCAGTCTATCCTCAACCTCTCAGTGCCTTTCTCATGTTCTTGTGCCAGTCAACCTTCCGTCAGCTAACTCCGAATCTTTTTCAAACCCTAGTTAATATCGGAACTGGAAATCTTGCCTTTGTGTTTTCAAAGGAGCTATCATTTTCCTTGCTCTGTTGATCCTCCCAAAATTTCCAGAGATCCTTCTGCCCTCATAGACCCTAGATGTGCAAAAATATTGCTAAGTCATATGCAATATTTTCCCTCTAGAATTAATTCCTTTTTGTGCCCTTCTGAGGAATTAAATCCAGGAAAATATCTCCCTATCTCCAGAGTTCATGAAAACTTGTGGAGATATTCTTTGTGGTTATGTTGAGCTGTCATAAAAATATTGGCCATGATTAAATTAGGGAAATTGCTTTTTCCTATTTAAAGCCAATATTCCAATTTGGGGCCTTTCCAAAGGAACTACCATTTTGGTAGCTAGGAAAAATCCCAAATAATTTGTGGAGCTTCTCATATCCATATCTTCTCCATTTCCATCAAAATATCAAGTTCCCCAATTCAAATTTTGAGCACCACTTCCATTTGCAAATTCTGTCCAGATTTCTGGTTTGCAAAGGAAGTGCATGATCCCTTGATCTCCTTGGGCTAAAATTTTGCAAGGTGATGCATTGTGATAAATTACCATTGTCCTTTAAAAATTAGCCCAATCCCTCTAGCCAATCTTCCTCAGCAAATTATTCAAGATTCTGTCCAAATTGGAGCACTGTGAAGGAAGTACCATTTCTGCTTATGAAAATGGTATGAAACCTTTACAGTGACTTCATATGCCTAAATCATTGATCTCCTCCAAAAAGCATCCATATCCATCTAGCCATTTGACCCCAGCTTCATCGTTTCCAAATCTGGTCAGATTGCCACTTTGCAAAGGAAGTAGCATTTTGCTTTGCCCATTGGAGCTGAGATTTTGCCAGGTTAGTGACCCTAGTAGATGATTGACCCCTGCCCTAGACCAGGCCAAGAGGAGCACTGTGGTGGCCACACCACAGCACAAACAGGTTGCTGTGGGCAACTGTTTGACCATGGTGCAGTCACCTCGGTTCTCTCTTGGGTCATTCAGCCGCATGGGTTAACTCAGGATAGGACGGTGAATAGCCTAGACATGGTTTGGCATCGAGCGCATCGTGGCATCACCGTGGCCACGCGGTGACCACGGGCAGAGCGTGCCAAAACCACGCTCTGTGCGTTATCTCGTCGGTAGCGGATCTCCAGCGCGTTCCAGGCTGTCCATGGGTGTCATAGTGATCCCCAGCGCGTGCGTGATCCCTCTAGAGCCATCTCCCCCTCGTCCCGAAGCTCCTAGTCGCATCTATCATTCGCCGGAGCACCGCCGCTTCGCCGTGCTTCTCGGAGCTTCGCTGCCGTCGCGTAGTTCTTCCCCTCTGCTATAAATAGAGCGTGCCCCGAGCCCTCTCCTGGCCAGCAGGCATCCCAGCCCCTCCCCAAAGCTCTTGGAGCTTCCCCATTGCTCCAATGGCCGAAGGCCACCCTCGGATCCCGCAGCGATTCTGGCGCCTTGGCCCTTCCCCTTCCCTCTCCCCACGCCATTAGCTGCCACAGGAGCCCCGGAAGCCGCCGCCTCTCTCATTCCCGTCGAGGAAGCCCCGCCAGCGTGGCCCCGTGCAGCTCCTCGGCCGCGGCAGCTCTGTCCCTGGTGGCGGCGATGGGAGCCGTCCTAGGAGTCCTCACGGCCACCCTCCGACGCGGAGTGGAGCGCCGGAGCTCCCGTGCCCGCCGGCCAGCCCTCCCTCGTCGCCAGGCAACGGCTGCGCTCGACGGCCGGGCCTCCTCTGCTTTGGTCGAAGGAGGAAGAGGACGACCTGGGAGGAGGAAAGAGAAAGGGATAAGGGGGCCCTGCTTGTAAGCCTCTAGGGCGTTGACTAGTCCCGGGCCCGCACGTTTTAAGTGAAAACATATTCGCGCGAATGCGCTTTCGCTTCTGGAAAACATACACAGCCCGGAGGCGCGTTCGGTTTAGTCAGCCAGGGACCTATTTGTAAATATTTTTACTACAGATTGGTCCCTGGGCTTTAAACGCCTGTATCTTCGCAACCGTAGCTCGGAATCAGGTAAAACCAGCGCCCCCGTTTTTGTCTCGTCGAGCCCGTTCCGATGGTACTATTTTCACTCTGTGTTCACACAGTGGAAATAACCTTTTTTCCCTTGCCCTCCGATCGAGCCCTCTGAGAGAGACCCCCCCCTTTCCGGCGATTTCTTCCGCGAGGTGATTGCGCTTCCTCCCGGCGTATTCGTTGACCCCCAGGCAAGCCAACCTCTTCCATGAGCTCCGGACTTGCGTGATGACTTTGCTTGCACTCTGTGTGTTTATCTGTATCGCCTATTAGTCTGCATTTGCATTCACCGGTGGTAACATCGGTATAGACACTAGTATTACTTTTCACCTACTACAGTGCCTTATTTTAATGTTGCCATGCTAATGAGAATAGTGCTAGTGACATAGTCATGATCGCACTGTGGTTGATCTCATGCCATTACTATCGGTACTATGATCTTGCTATGAATTGTCGATAGGTTGAGTTGGAATAAGAGATTACTGTCTATGATTATTATGGGTTTCATCCGACAGTATGTGAGTATGAGGAGTTGAGTTAATGCAACCTAGTTGGTTGATCTTGAGTCACCTGTCCGGGCATACTCGTGCAACCACATTTGCCGGTATGGGACGGCCTTAACCGGGTCTGACATGCGTGATCTTTCACCGGTGCCACCAAAGAGGGAAGGTTATGCGCGGCGTGCTACCCTGATCAGGTAAGCGGCGATAACCTTGTAAGCCCAGTTGTTGTTGAGTTTTGTGCGCACGTCCTGGTTTGGGACAGAAGGCCTTGTTTGGGTCTACAGAGTTTGGCCACGGAGGTGGCAGGTGTCATGAGGACACAGGTGTCAGGAGGACACAGGGGCTACCCAATGCTGACCTCCGGGGGAGGAAGAGTGCCGGTGGTACGATAAAAGAGTCACGAGTCAGGCAGGTTTTGTTGGAGCAACGTTGGTCCACCCGAGTGGTCTCGAAGCTAGGGCCAGGTGCTTCATGGTGTGGGTAAAGTGTGCAACCTCTGCACAGTGTCAAATCTATTCGAATAGCCGAGTCCACGGTATTGGACAGCCCGTCCAGACCTCGGTAGGTGGTCAACCGTAATAAGGATGATAATGATGGAAGAACTCATCTTGGGTAGACATCAGACGATGTTGGGTATAAGATATGTTAGCCAAGGGATGGCTATATGATGAGTGGTCGGATGACCACATGTTTGGATCTGAGTCAGTTCAGGTTGGATCATGAGTATTTCGAGGGTTGTGTGACAACCCGGAAGAGAGTAAGTTGGTATCCGGTGCAGTAAGTATTCTAAACATTTAGTATGATCTTGCCATAGATTACATGCCTGATCCATGATATGCCATGCTTGATTCCATGCCTTCCTTGCTAGAATTCATGCCATGCTTAGGAATAATTCATGCATAGCATAGGGCTTGCTTTGTCACCTGCTTGTTTGGATGCTATGTATTTGGTTGTCTTGAGAGTACATTCAAAGTACTCACCTGGCCTTGCACGTGGCCAGTTGCAGGAGAAGATTTGTCGTGCTAGAGCATAACCAAGCCAGTCCTGTGAGTTATGGAGCTCAGCTAGAGACGTCGTTGCCAAGACCCCTGCTGCCATTTAGTTAGCCTTGGAGTTATGTAATATTGTTGTAAGCAACAGTATTGTAATACTCCATTATAATTAATAAAGCCAGTTTTGCCTGGAATTGCTGTATCATGTCTTTGGCGTGCGCCAGGTCTTATCCTGGGGTCTGGCGTGCGTCGGCCCTCTATCGGGGTGCCACAAGACTTGGTATCAGAGCGAGGTTGGCTATAGGTTACCCTAGCCCAAACCCGACCCCTAGGTTTAACCGGTAGTGAGCCCAATAGATTTGACCCGTCTCTGGCAACCGACATGGCCACTGTGGATCAACAGTCGGCGCAGTCGGAATGGACGTGACCCTTCCCAGCTGTCCGCCCGCCCAGCCACCCTGGATTAGACCGTGACCCCACTTGGTTGTCGGCCGTACCGGTGTATCTTCTACCCGGCACGAGAAGGATCCACGCCATGCTGGTGTGTTCCAGCCGACTGCCTATTTAAGCCCCTCCCAGTTGCGAGTCGTAGCCCCCATTCAGTAAGCCAGAACCCTGCAAGAGGACCCAGACCAGTATCCTCAAACCCGCAGCCATGGCCAGTTCCTCCAAGACCCCCAAAAACCCCACTTTCCATAGCCGAACCTTGGGTGATGGATGTTCCGGCTTTCCGCGCATCCTTTCGAGTGTGCTCACTCGAGCCCTTGGCTGTAGCACCCCTCCGGTGTATCTGGTGTTTCAGTCAGACCCTGTTCCCCACCTTTGCCGATTTTATGCAAGGGTGTATATCAGCCCAGGTCCAACAACGGATGGGAAGCCCATGAATTTTCAGGGCAAACCCATGCCCACCCCCGCGTTGGCTGTCCAGAGGGCTGCCGCAGGAGCCATCGCCCGTCTTTATAGCCAGTTTCTGCAAGTAGCGGAGATGCAAGAGTTCCGCCATTTTCCATCTTCGTCGGACACAACTGGCAGGTTCTCCAGCATAGTGGGAGATGTTGACCCAACCATAGCTCGCCTAGTCCAGTATATTGATGCCCAGGGACTTCTGCTCTCTGGCATTCTGCAAGAGTTCCAAGCCATTGACCAAGACACCACCCAGGTCGTTACGGAAGCATACCGTGCGGCTCGTGAAATTGCATCCCAGACCACCCGTCCCTTGTTGCCAAACCCAGTGCCACCTTCACAGCCAGTACCACCCTCGCCCTCTGTAAACCTATTCCGCCCAGTCAGCATCCACCCAAATTCCATTCAAGGAGCTATCCGGCGACTTCGTCGTCGGGATGTGTTCGGTCAAGTTCCCGCTGCAGCTCCAGCAGTTGAGCCCCAGCCCATTGAGGTGTCCGACGATGAAGATGGAAGTTGGCTCAGTCTCCGTCCCCCAGGAGAGCCCCAGCGGAAGTAGGCCCATCTGTGGCTTCGGCAGTGATCGAAGCCAGAAGATGCCGCGAGTATGTGTGTTGCGAAGGCTGTCTCTTCGCCTGCGTTTAGGACTCTGTGGTTCGGAGTGAGCGTTGTTGTTAGCTGCCTAGTAATGCTGTGTGTTGTTGTATGCTTGTATTGCTTGGACTGCTTGTGCCTGTGTGTTGTTGTAATATTACGTATGCCTGTTTGCTCTGTGTGCTTGGTTCATCTATCACTCTGTTAAGCAGAAATGTTTAACATAGCTGGCAGTGGACTCTTAACAAGATTTTAGTCAGTAGAGCACTTACACCTAATAACAACATTGGACTCGCTCAGAGTCTATAATAAAATGCGAGCTGGTATAGGTGTATGTATACCAGGAGTACATACACCCACTAGCATTAAAACACCCTAGTGTAATCTGTTCGAGGTGTTTCTTTCTTCTGCCTGCATTTTGCTATTATGTGCATTTTGCATTTGCCTGCATAGTAGTCTGCATAGATTGCGTATGTATCATGTAAGCAAAGTCTGCACGCCAGTGGCAATCTCGGAGAAATTCTAGGACATTTTATTGCAGCATAGACCGGTCCAACCCTTCGAGCCCAAGACCTAAGACCCGATTTGACCTTTAGCCCCATTGTGGATGTTGTTCAGCGAGAAGCAACTAGCAGCGTGGCCTCCACACTGGTAGAAGCTCCGCTGACCGCACCACACTAACCCTAGCCCTAGCGGCGCCTCTGTCACCGTCTTGTGTGATGTTGACAGGCCGTCCCTCGCCGCCGCAGCCCGCGTTTATTCTGTCGGCCTGAGATGGCGTAGTTGCCCCCTAGCCGCCTCTCTGGTAGCAACATCCTGGCGATCATCGAGGATCATCGTGCACTGTAGCAGCGAGCCTCCAACCAATGCCACCAGCATGCCAGCCAAGAGGATCGTGAGTAGCTCCGAGTCCACGCCCGCCATTAGCGCTTTGCCTCGCGCCCCTGCAACCAAAAGGAAAGGAGAAGAGGAAGAAGAAGTGAGGCAGGATGCGAGAAGTGGTAGGTAGAGAGTAGAGGACCCGTGGTCGTTTTTATAGCCCCAGTCCGGTGTACGGTGAGCGAGGTCCAGGAGAACCGCGCGCGCCGCTCGATCACCGGCGTCCAGGAGGCGAATCCGCGAGCAGTGCCGACTGGCGCTGGCCCGCGATGGGAGTGCTCTCTGAGTGCCCTCGTGCGCACCACGCACTATCGCCGTAGGGTACTTCGTGCCCTAGGAGCTAGGCATGCGCAGTGCTTAGCCGCACTCGGGACAGTGCAAGAGCGAGAGTGAGAGAGAAAGTCGTTGGCCGGAGATAGAAGAAGGCTGCCAGTGGGCCCTGGTCCCACCTGTCAGCAGTAGAGGCCACTGTTCATTGCGATACCCCGAGCATTTTGGAAAAAGGAGATTTTGCTTTTTCTGAAAATGTCAGGGCTACCCAGCGGCCCCTACCTGTAGAGTAGATCCCGCGATATCCGTATCTCGATCTGGGTGTACCCATTTTTGGTACTCTTAACCCGGTTGTTTTCAACCGCAGGGTTAAGACCCAGCCCAGAGGTTTTGTTTAGGAGGCGTAGTAGTTTTGTTCTAAGCTAACCCTAGGAATCTCGAGGACGAGATTCTTTTAAGGGGGGAAGGTTTGTAACACCCCAAAAATCGGGTTATCGATTTTTGTGCTGTTATTCCTTCCTAGATTTTCTCTCCTGAATTTTTCCTCTGGAATTTGGCAAGTGACCAGATGAATTCAGTCTATCCTCAACCTCTCAGTGCCTTTCTCATGTTCTTGTGCCAGTCAACCTTCCGTCAGCCAACTCCAAATCTTTTTCAAACCCTAGTTCTGAAATATCGGAACTGGAAATCTTGCCTTTGTGTTTTCAAAGGAGCTATCATTTTCCTTGCTCTGTTGATCCTCCCAAAATTTCCAGAGATCCTTCTGCCCTCATAGACCCTAGATGTGCAAAAATATTGCTAAGTCATATGCAATATTTTCCCTCTAGAATTAATTCCTTTTTCTGCCCTTCTGAGGAATTAAATCCAGGAAAATATCTCCCTATCTCCAGAGTTCATGAAAACTTGTGGAGATATTCTTTGTGGTTATGTTGAGCTCTCATAAAAATATTGGCCATGATTAAATTAGGGAAATTGCCTTTTCCTATTTAAAGCCAATATTCCAATTTGGGGCCTTTCCAAAGGAACTACCATTTTGGTAGCTAGGAAAAATCCCAAATAATTTGTGGAGCTTCTCATATCCATATCTTCTCCATTTCCATCAAAATATCAAGTTCCCCAATTCAAATTTTGAGCACCACTTCCATTTGCAAATTCTGTCCAGATTTCTGGTTTGCAAAGGAAGTGCATGATCCCTTGATCTCCTTGGGCTAACATTTTGCAGGGTGATGCATTGTGATAAATTACCATTGTCCTCCAAAAATTAGCCCAATCCCTCTAGCCAATATTCCTCAGCAAATTATTCAAGATTCTGTCCAAATTGGAGCACTGTGAAGGAAGTACCATTTCTGCTTATGAAAATAGTATGAAACCTTTACAGTGACTTCATATGCCTAAATCATTGATCTCCTCCAAAAATCATCCATATCCATCTAGCCATTTGACCCCAGCTTCATCATTTCCAAATCTGGTCAGATTGCCACTTTGCAAAGGAAGTAGCATTTTGCTTTGCCCATTGGAGCTGAGATTTTGCCAGGTTAGTGACCCTAGTAGATGATTGACCCCTGCTCAAGACCAGGCCAAGAGGAGCACTGTGGTGGCCACACCACAGCACAAACAAGTTGCTGTGGGCAACTGTTTGACCATGGTGCAGTCACCTCGGTTCTCTCTTGGGTCATTCAGCCGCATGGGTCAACTCAGGATAGGACGGTGAATAGCCTAGACATGGTTTGGCATCGAGCGCATCGTGGCATCACCGTGGCCACGCGGTGACCTCGGGCAGAGCGTGCCAAAACCGCGCTCTCTGCGTTATCTCGTCGGTAGCGGATCTCCAGCGCCTTGGCCCTTCCCCTTCCCTCTCCCCTCGCCATTAGCTGCCCCAGGAGCCCTGGAAGCTGCCACCTCTCTCATTCCCGTCGAGGAAGCCCCGCCAGCGTGGTCCCGTGTAGCTCCTCGGCCGCTGCAGCTCTGTCCCTGGTGGCGGCGATGGGAGCCGTCCTAGGAGTCCTCGCGGCCACCCTCCGACGCGGAGTGGAGCGCCGGAGCTGTCATGCCCACCGGCCAGCCCTCCCTCGTCGCCAGGCAGCAGCTGCGCTCGACGGCCGGGCCTCCTCTGCTTTGGTTGAAGGAGGAAGAGGACGACCTAGGAGGAGGAAAGAGAAAGGGATAAGGGGGCCCCGCTTGTAAGCCTCTAGGGAGTTGACTAGTCCCGGGCCCGCACGTTTTAAGTGAAAACGTATTCGCGCGAATGCGCTTTCGCTTCTGGAAAACGTGCACGGCCCGAAGGCGCGTTCGGTTTAGTCAGCCAGGGACCTGTTTGTAAATATTTTTACTACAGATTGGTCCCTGGGCTTTAAACGCCCGTATCTTCGCAACCGTAGCTCGGAATCAGGTAAAACCAGCGCCCCCGTTTTTGTCTCGTCGAGCCCGTTCCGATGGTACTATTTTCACTATGTGTTCACACAGTGGAAATAACCTTTTTGCCCTTGCCCTCCGATCGAGCCCTTTGAGAGAGACCCCCCCCCTTTCCGGCGATTTCTTCCGCGAGGTAATTGCGCTTCCTCCCGGCGTATTCGTCGACCCCCAGGCAAGCCAACCTCTTCCATGAGCTCCGGACTTGCGTGATGACTTTGCTTGCACTCTGTGTGTTTATCTGTATCGCCTATTAGTCTGCATTTGCATTCACTGGTGGTAACATCGGTATAGACACTAGTATTACTTTTCACCTACTGCAGTGCCTTATTTTAATGTTGCCATGCTAATGAGAATAGTGCTAGTGACATAGTCATGATCGCATTGTGGTTGATCTCATGCCATTACTATCGGTACTATGATCTTGCTATGAATTGTCGATAGGTTGAGTTGGAATAAGAGATTACTATCTATGATTATTGTGGGTTTCATCCGACAGTATGTGAGTATGAGGAGTTGAGTTAATGCAACCTAGTTGGTTGATATTGAGTCACATGTCCGGGCATACTCGTGCAACCACATTTGCCGGTATGGGACGGCCTTAACCGGGTCTGACATGCGTGATCTTTCACCGGTGCCGCCAAAGAGGGAAGGTTATGCGCGGCGTGCTACCCTGATCAGGTAAGCGGCGATAACCTTGTAAGCCCAGTTGTTGTTGAGTTTTGTGCGCACGTCCTGGTTTGGGACAGAAGGCCTTGTTTGGGTCTACAGAGTTTGGCCACGGAGGTGGCAGGTGTCATGAGGACACATGTGTCAGGAGGACACAGGTGTCAGGAGGACACAGGGGCTACCCAAGGCTGACCTCCGGGGGAGGAAGAGTGCCGGTGGTACGATGAAAGAGTCACGAGTTAGGCAGGTTTTGTTGGAGCAACGTTGGTCCACCCGAGTGGTCTCGAGGCTAGGGCCAGGTGCTTCATGGTGTGGGTAAAGTGCGCAACCTCTGCAGAGTGTCAAATCTATTCGAATAGCCGAGTCCACGGTATTGGACAGCCCGTCTAGACCTCGGTAGGTGGTCAACCGTAATAAGGATGATAATGATGGAAGAACTCATCTTGGGTAGACATCAGACGATGTTGGGTATAAGTTATGTTAGCCAAGGGATGGCTATATGATGAGTGGTCGGATGACCACATGTTTGGATCTGAGTCAGTTCAGGTTGGATCATGAGTATTTCGAGGGTTGTGTGACAACCCGGAAGAGAGTAAGTTGGTATCCGGTGCAGTAAGTATTCTAAACATTTAGTATGATCTTGCCATAGATTACATGCCTGATCCATGATATGCCATGCTTGATTCCATGCCTTCCTTGCTAGAATTCATGCCATGCTCAGGAATAATTCATGCATTGCATAGGGCTTGCTTTGTCACCTTCTTGTTTGGATGCTATGTATTTGATTTTCTTGCGAGTACATTCAAAGTACTCACCTGGCCTTGCACGTGGCCAGTTGCAGGAGAAGATTTGTCGTGCTAGAGCGTAACCAAGCCAGTCCTGTGAGTTATGGAGCTCAGCCAGAGACGTCGTTGCCAAGACCCCTGCTGGCATTTAGTTAGCCTTGGAGTTATGTAATATTGTTGTAAGCAACAGTATTGTAATACTCCATTATAATTAATAAAGCCAGTTTTGCCTGTAATTGCCGTATCATGTCTTTGGCGTGCGCCAGGTCTTATCCTGGGGTCTGGCGTGCGTCGGCCCTCTATCGGGGTGCCACACCGACCGCGTCCGGAAATCCGGCCAAGGCGCACCCGCACCGAACCCTCGGACTTCCGGCCTCCTCCGGACGTCCGGACCGTCCTGTGCCGCCGGACGTCCGACCCCGTCCGAACGTCCGGACCCTGACTGCGCACAGGCCCACGGGTTTCGGCCCATGTACCCCCCTCTCTCGCCTAAGACTATATAAACCTCACCCCCTCCTCTAGCTAGGGTTAGCTTATGTTTAGCAAAGATCATTGGTGAGCATAGCTCCATCTACTTCCTTCCCTCATGGGGTGAGATACCTCTACGTGAGAAGATCCTAAGCGGATGCAAAGGCCCCTCTAAGGGAAGATCCCATCGTGGATTTCAAGGCCCATCTCTCCGGAGTGGGAAGACTACTGGTACTTGTATCCTTTCATTGGTTTGGAATCTTGTATCTCGTGAATCGTTGGATCTAGTGGATGTGTGACTTGAGGATCGTCTTTGGGTGTTTGTTTTCCTCTTGATTTTCCTCCCTTTCCCCCTCCAAGTGTGAAAGAATCGGGACTCACGGGCGTGACCCGTATCATATTGGTATCATGAGCCACGTTGATTCACACCTTGGAGTCTCTCCCTCCACTTTCTAGCCGATTTTTGCTTTGTTTTGACCTAATTTCAAAAATAGCCATACCAAATTTTCTTGGATTCATTGGATTTGAGGAGATTTTGTTGATTTGGATCCGTGGATTTCGTAGAGGACAAGTGGATCTATCTTTCCCCCATCATCCCCATCATTTTCATCCGCAAAATCGCCCCAATTTTTCCCGAAATTTTTCTTTTGGTTTGAGTTCATCCGGTGAAACCCGCAGGCTCCGGACGACCGACAGCCGCCGGACGACCGACATCATCCGGACGACCGTACCACGGACGACCGACCGCTCCCGGACGTCCGAGCAAGTCTGTCGAAACTGTATTTTGCCCAAAAATTTTGTTTTCTTCCGCCATTTCTTCCGCAACCCATTTGCATTTGAGATTTTGAGTCGCGAGCCTCGCCACTTCCTAAGGTGTTTCGGCTAATTAGGAGTGGTTCTTCATCGACATCGCCGCTCATCATCGCCCCAGATCGTCGCCAACAAACTCTTCATTGACACCACACCGTAAGCAAGGATGGTAACCGCGACGACATTCTTGACTTATACCCTTGCCATTGCATTGTTACCCCGAGCCTATTTGCGTTACTTGCCTATCGAGACTAGCCATTGAGTATTGCCGGGCCACGCTACTTGTGCACGTTAGTGATACATACTCCGCATAGCTACAATTGCATGCATATACATCTTAGTATCATCTCTTGTGTTGCAAAGTACCCGCATACATAATTGCTATCTTGGTGTGCACGTCCCGCATAGTGACAATCCATATATCATTGCTAAAAGAAAGAGAAGCAAAGCTTTTAAGCAAGGACAAAAGAGCAATAGCATCGCCAAATTTGCATATCATACTTGATCATCTTGGATCACTTGATCGAGTGACTCGTGCCTCATACATACATAGCAAGTTGGGAATAGGAAGATGACACGTTTTGTTTCATATAGGTTGTGCACAAGTTCGTATCACGCCCATTCGAGCAATCGTGCTAGCGTCTCTCTAGTGTTGTGCAACACGAGCGTTTTCCGTGGATTCCACATTTTGTGCTCATTTCTTGGTTGCACAACCCCACTTATCTATTCGCGTGTGTGTTTCCGTGTAAACTCCTTGCTATTGATTCACATTGTCTTACTTGCGAATTTGCGAATATCTTTCAACTTAATTGAATCATATTCTCGAATTGCTTGAAATTTTGTGCCACCATCCTAACCAAGCTACTCCATAAGCATTACTTGTGTAGGTGTGAGAAGGACGATCTTTGGTACCAATTCTACTATTTCCAATTGAACATTGAGTACTAGATTCATTACCAACTTTTGGAATGGTATTTCGTTTTGTCTTCTCATTCTTCCACTTATATTTCTTTGAGTGCTATGGATAGGAACATCATGTCGAACCCGACATTCGAAGAGCATGACGACGACGCGAACACCCACGTCACAAAGTTACACTTCTTCGGCGCAAACAAGGCAATTACGCAAGCTCAACATGCCTTGAATGACCGCATCGAGAACCTCGCCACTGACTTGCGCGAATCTGAAGCGCGCACACGGGAGTAGCTCGACACCAAGCTCTCAAGCCAAATGGAGGAGTTTCGATCATTGATGGTCAACCGTGCTCCCTCTACTTCGACTACGTCAAGACGACGCTCAAGTCGACACTCATCGGAGTACTCTTCTGACGCAAGCCCTACGCGAGCACGAGTTCACCACCAAGACGACCGCTCCGGTCCAAGATCACCTCAAGCTCGACAACGTCAAGATAAAGAAAATCCATTCCATGACAATGGATTACAAGACCGCGTCCGCGCCCAAGACCGTCGACGTCAACAAGATCAAGATTCTCGGGAGCAAGAACAACAACGTCGCCATGAACAAGCGCTGCAAGCTACTCGCGCCTTGGAAGAAGCTACTCGTGCCTTGGAGGAGCGCAACCGCCAAGCTCACCGCGAACGAGAAGAACTCTGGCGAGAACAACAAGAAGAGGCTGCTCGTCAAGAGGAACATCGACAACGACAAGAAGAAGACGCTCGCCAAGAGGAACATCGACAACGACAAGAAGAAGCCGCTCGCCAAGAGGAGCAACAAGAACGACGAAACCGCGCGCGAGGACCTCGTCAATGGCCTCAAGCACATCACGACGAGCACAATGACGACGACACCCGAAGGAAACCACAACGTCAACTCGACAACAACATTGACGCACCTCCTCCTCGTCAAGGACATCGCCAAAACAACTACAATGATGAACAACGCTTCGGCAAGCTCAAGTTCACCATTCCCAAGTTCTCCTGAAGCAACGATCCCGAAGACTACCTTTCATGGGCACTCAAAGTTGACAAGATTTTCCGTTTGCACAACTTTGAGGAAGAGAAGAAGATTGCCATGGCATCTCTTGAGTTCCAAGACTATGTCCTCATTTGGTGGGAACAAGTAATTGAGCGAAGAAAAGAAAGAGATGAACCTCCTATCACCACTTGGGCTCAAATGAAGGATCTCATGAGAGCTCGATTTGTGCCTACACACTACAACTGGGGTCTCTTCAAGAAACTCCAACTACTCAAGCAAGGCACAAATTCCGTAGAAGAGTACTATCAAGACATGGAGATTGCCATGATCCGAGCCAATGTCAAGGAAGATGATGAGCAAACAATGGCACGCTTCTTGAATGGTCTCAACTACCAAGTCAAGAAAATCGCGGATTTCCAACCCTACTCCAACTTACTTGAACTAGTCCATCAAGCAACCAAGGCGGAGCGTCAAGTGCAAGATGACTACAAGTATTCCAAGTTCTCTTCCAAGACCTACGGTTCAAGTGCTCAAAACTCTACGACGACTACGCCTTCGACTACGAAATCTACAACACCTACTGGCGACAAGTCAAGTTACAAGGACAAGATGACTTCGTCAAGCCGCCACACTACTTCAAGCAACTACAAGCCAAGGGCTTCGTCCTCTACAACAACACCGGATGACACCGCTAAATCAAGCTCCATCAGGTGTTTCACATGCCAAGGCCGCGGCCACAAGACCTATGAGTGTCCAACAAGACGGACCATGATTCTTGAAGACGATGGCACCTATGACTCTATGAGTGAAGACGAGATGCAAGCGTTGGAACACATCGCCATGCACCCGACAAGTCAATGAATATGAAGATTCACAAATCTTTTGTGACAACGATCCGAGCCCCGCTCTCGTTGTTTCCAAGGTTTTGACTCTTCAACAACAAGAAGATGAGGACCAACGTTGCCATATCTTCCACACCAAGGTGGGTATCCAAGGCAAATCCGTCAAGGTCATCATAGATGGAGGAAGTTGCCACAATTTGGCGAGTGAAGACCTTTGCTCCAAACTACAATTGGTCAAGAAGAAGCACCCGCGCCCCTACAAGGTCCAATGTCTTAGTGACTCCGGCACTATCCAAGTTGATCATACCGTGCAAGTTTCCTTCAAAATTGGCGCTTATGAAGACACCTTGGAGTGTGATGTGGTTCCCATGTCCATTTGCCATCTACTCCTTGGGAGACCTTGGCAATTCGACCGTGGCGTCATCCACAATGGGCGGACAAATCACTATAGCTTCAAGATGAAGGGCAAGGAATATGTGCTTCGACCAATGTCTCCAAGTCAACTGACCGCCGACAAGCAAGCTTCATCCCATCGTGGAGATAAAAGTGAGAGAGTGATCCACCTCAAAGAGAGTGAGTGCCACAAGCCAAAAATGAGTGACTCCACGATGAGGGACATGAGAGACCTAGTTCTATTAGCCACCAAAAGAGACTTGAGGGATGTGAGTGAGAGCCCATCGACCGTTTTTCACTACGTGCTCGTGTGCAAGGATGATGTCGTTCGGCCTAACCCTTCACAACATCTTCCTCTTATGTTGTCTCAATTGTTGCAGGAATTTCAAGACGTATTTCTCGATGAGCTACCTCTGGGACTACCACCAAAACGAGGGATCGAACACCACATCGACCTCATTCCGAGCGCACCGCTACCCAACAAGGCACCCTACCGCGTCAACCCCGAAGAGACTAAGGAGATCCAAAGGAAACTCCAAAAACTCCTAGATAAAGGGCATGTACGCGAGAGTTTAAGTCCTTGTGCGGTTCCCGTGATCCTAGTACCTAAGCAAGATGGTAGTATGCGCATGTGTTCGGATTGTTACCCTATCAATGCTATAACGATTAGATATCGCCACCCTATTCCTCGCCTCGATGATATGCTAGATGAACTTAGTGGTGCCACTATATTTTCCAAGATTGACTTGAAAAGTGGTTACTATCAAATACGCATACAAGAGGGCGATGAGTGGAAGACGGCTTTCAAAACTAAGTTTGGTCTATATGAATGGCTAGTGATGCCCATGGGCTTATCCGAAGCACTGGGTACATTTATGCGTGTCATGCACCATGTCCTATGCCCATTCATTGGATATTGCGTTGTGGTATACTTTGATGACATTCTTGTTTTTAGCGAATCTCTTGAGGAGCATGCTAAACATGTTAGGGAAGTATTGCAAGTGCTTAGGAAGGAAAAATTGTATGCTAACATGGAAAAATGCACTTTTGGTGTTGAAAAGGTTGTCTTCCTAGGTTTGTAGTTTCTTCTAAGGGTGTTCATGTGGATGAAACTAAGATTGATGCATTTAAAACTTGGCCAACACCCACCAATTTGCAACAAGTGCGTAGCTTCCTAGGACTAGCCGGTTTCTACCGTCGCTTTGTTAAGGATTTTAGCACTATTGCATCTCCTCTACATGCTTTGAGCAAGAAAAATGCACCTTTCATTTGGGGACCAACGCAAGACACCGCGTTCCTTGAACTTAAAATTTTGCTTACTCATGCACCTTTGCTTGCATTACCAAACTTTGATAGAACTTTTGAAGTGCATTGTGACGCTAGTGGTAATGGCATAGGTGGTGTCCTCATGCAAGAAAAGCGCCCAATTGCATACTTTAGTGAGAAACTTTCCGGCGCTCAACTTAACTATCCCATCTATGATAAGGAATTGTATGCTTTGGTGAGAGTGTTAAACGTTTAGGAGCATTATCTCCGACCACATGAATTTGTTATTCATACCGATCATGAAACTCTCAAGTATCTTAAGGGTCAAACTAAGTTGAACAAATGACATGCTAAATGGAGTGAATTTATTGAGTCTTTTCCTTATGTCATCAAGTACATTAAGGGTAAAGAAAATGTTGTGGCGGATGCTCTTTCCCGCAAATGCATGCTCGTTACTCAACTTGAATTGAATGTTATTGGCCTTGAGCATATCATGGACTTGTATGAGCATGATGTTTCTTTTGCTACTCCATATGCCAAGTGCCAAGTAAAACCTTGTTGGGAAACGTATTATATGAAAGATGGCTATCTTATGCGTGCTAACAAACTTTGTATACCCGAGTCTTCTCTTCGTTTGTTGCTTTTGCAGGAAGGTCACAGCGGAGGACTAATGGGTCACTTTGGATGCGACAAGAAATATGCCACCATCTCCAACAAGTATTTTTGGCCAAAGATGTTTCGAGATGTTGTACGCTTCACCAACCGAGGCTCTACGTGTCGCAAAGCTAACTATAAAGCTCAATCCCACGGTCTTTACATGCCTCTTCCTATACCATTTCAACCTTGGGAAGACATTAGCATGGATTTCGTGCTCGGTTTGCCACGCACTAAATATGGCCATGATTCCGTGTTTGTTGTTGTAGATCGTTTTTCCAAAATGGCTCATTTCATTCCATGCCATAAGACCGACGATGCTTCACATATTGCAAATCTATTTTGTAGGGACATCTTACGGCTATATGGAGTGCCCAAGACCATTGTCTCGGATCGTGATGTCAAATTCCTTAGCTACTTTTGGAAGACACTATGCGCCAAGCTCGGGATCAAGCTACTATTCTCTTCGGCATATCACCCACAAACCGATGGCCAAACGGAGGTGACGAACTGGACACTATCGACTCTCCTTCGCGTGTTGATCAAGAAGAATCTCAAGGAATGGGAAGATTGCCTCCCCATCACCGAGTATGCCTACAACCGCGCAAGACACTTCACCACCGGCAAGTCTCCTATCGAGGTGGTCTACGGCTTCAACCCATTGTCCCCATTGGACATCCTTCCTCTACCACTCCAAGAGCGCGTCAACATGGACGCAAGTGCAATGGCAAGCTACATCAAGAAGATGCATGAAGATACAAGACGCACGATAGAACGTCAAGTGGACCGCGTCACCGCCAAGCGCAACATCAACAAGAACCCCATGGTGTTCAAGGTCGGTGCTCTTGTGTGGATACACCTTCGCAAGGACCATTTCCCCGCCGAGCGCAAGTCCAAGCTGCTTCCTCGCGCCGATGGACCCTTCAAAGTGTTGGCACGCTACAACGACAATGCCTACAAGATCGACATCCCACGCGACAAGTACAATGTGAGCGACACATTCAACGTCATGGACTTATCCCCCTTCCATGGTGATGAAGATCTTGATCCGAGGACGGATCTTCCCCAAGGGGGGGGGAGATGATGCGGAGCATCCCATGATCCCCACCATGGACCCTTATCCAACATCGGAAGCCACGAGAGGACCCATGACGAGAGCCCGTGCACGTGGCATCGAAAACGAGGTGACATCTCTCCTTGCTCAATCTCCGTTTGATCCACTCGAGACATGGTCACTACCTCAGACAGAAGTTCTCTGTGTGCTCAGGTGCTTGGGCGAAGGACGTCAAGCTTGGAAGGACAAGGAAGGAGCCGGGGACAAGTCCCAGCTCTCGGACGACCGGCCGGCCTTGGACGTCCGACGCCTGGAGACCTGCCCAGCACGAAGGCCAGCCGGACTCCCCAGCTCACAGACGACCGACGCCGCCCGGACGACCGACACGTTCCAGCGCACGGATGTCCGGGCCATCCCAGAAATCCGGCTGCCATGCACCCGCTCCAAAACGTCAGAAGACCGGAGCATCTGGACGACCGAGCCCCGGACGTCTGCCCGCGTCCTGAAATCCGGCCAAGGTGCACCCGCACCGAACCCTCGGACTTCCGGCCTCCTCCGGACGTCCGGACCGTCTTGAGCCGCCGGACGTCCGACCCCGTCCGGACGTCCGGACCCTGTCTGCGCACAGGCCCACGGGTTTCGGCCCATGTACCCCCCTCTCTCGCCTAAGACTATATAAACCTCACCCCCTCCTCTAGCTAGGGTTAGCTTATGTTTAGAAAAGATCATTGTTGAGCATAGCTCCATTTACTTCCTTCCCTCGTGGGGTGATATACCTCTACGTGAGAAGATCCGAAGCGGATGCCAAGGCCCCTCTAAGGGAAGATCCCATCGTGCATTTCAAGGCCCATCTCTCCGGAGTGGGAGACTACCGATACTTGTATCCTTTTGTTGGTTTGGAATCTTGTATCTCATGAATCGTTGGATCTAGTGGATGTGTGACTTGAGGATCGTCTTCGAGTGTTTGTTTTCCTCTTGATTTTCCTCCCTTTCCCCCTCCAAGTGTGAAAGAATCGGGACTCACGGGTGTGCCCCGTATCAACCTTGCTCCATTAAAAGAAATTATGTCGAAACTGCTTTGTGTGATTTGGGAGTTGGTGTTAGTGTTATGGCTTTCTCTTTATATAAAAGACTTGATTTGAATACACTCACACCTACTGAATTATCTTTGCAAATGGCTGACTAATCAACTGCCATACCTATCGGTATTTGTGAGGATGTGCCCATTGTCGTTGCAAATGTTACTATCTTAACAGACTTTGTTATTCTTGAGATGCCCGAGGACGACAAATTACTGTTGGGCAACTGATAGAAAAGCGGATAGTTATGCAATTTTCACGGCAATGATCATGTCTATATAGGCATCACATCCATAAGCAAATAGGCCGACTCCTTCTTGCACCTATTGCTATTACTCCACCCATCGACCGCTATCCAGCATGCATCTAGAGTATTAAGTAAAACAGAGTAATGCTTGAAGAACAATGACATGATATAGACAAAGTGTACTCAATCAATGTGTATCAATATGAATAAACCCCATCTATTTATCCTTAGTAGCAGCAACACAAAGACGTATCTTCTCCCCTTCTGTCATTGGGATATAGAAACCCGTCAGGTTGAACCTACTACAACGCACCACTCCCACCGATGAAATATCAATCTACTTGGCCAAAGCACATCAATAGATCGGAGAGCATTACGAAGCTATAATGATCATGCAATTAAGAGACATATATATCAGCAGTATCTCAAATACTTTTCATGAATAATCTAAACATAAACCGACAATTCATCGGATCCCAACAAACACACATCACAAAAGGATTACATCGGATAGATCAAAGCGAAGATGCGATAATCATTGTATTGAAGATCATATGAGAGAGAGATAGCCATCTAGGTACTAGCTATGGACCCACGGGTCTGTGGTGAACTACTCACACATCATCATGAGGGCAGCAAGGTTGATGAAGAGGCCCAACGTGATCAATCCCCCCTCCGGTAGGGTGCCGGAACCGAGCTCCAGATGCGATCGTGGTGGAACAGAGACTTGCGGTGGCGGAAAAATGTTTGCGAGGCTCTCCTAAGGGTTTCCAGGACTAATGAGAATTTATAGGCTGGAGAACGAGGTCGGTCAAGCCACACGGGGCCCACAAGCTATCAGGGCGCGCCCCCTGGGGTCGCGCCCTGTTGGCTTGTGGAGCCTCCCTGAGGCTCCCGGCCATCCTCCGAGGCTTGTTGGTCTTGTTTTGGTCCAGAAAAAATCATCAAAAGTTTTGTGGCAATTGGACTTCGTTTGGTAAAGGAAATCTGCAAAGTAAAAAAAGATGCAGAAAACAACAACTGGCACTTGGCACTGGGTCAATATGTTAGTGCTCAAAAATATTATAAATTGGTAAATAATGTCCCAAAAAGTATCTAAGAATGATAATATATCAGCATGGAACAATCAAAAATTATCGATACGTTGGAGACGTATCAAGCATCCCCAAGCTTAATTCCTGCTCGTCCTCGAGTAGGTAAATGATAAAAACAGAGTTTTTGATGTGACATGCTATCCACTATGTAATCTTTTGCATGTATGCTCATTGAGAAACGATGAATTAATAGACATTAACATAGTAATACTTATAGGTATAAGAAACAAAATCATTAACTTTTTCAAAGCATACGATCCTCAAAAGATGTCTACCCCTTATTCATCTTATTTAATTAGCAAGGCATGACTCCATCTTCACCACATTAATACAAATGTCAAGCACCACGGTGCCCAAGTCAGGCAATTTGATCATACTTTTTCAAGGTGCATAAACTTTTTATTCTTCACGCAGTACATGAGCGTGAGCCATTGGACATAGCATTTAGGTGGAATAGAGTATGGTGGTAGACATCAATAGGGTAAAAGTGGAGAAGATAGTCTCACATCAACTAGGAGTACCAATGGGCTATGGAGATGCCCATCGATAGATGTCAATGCAAGGAGTAGGGATTGCCATGCAAAAATGACGCACTAGAGCTATAAGTGTATGAAATCTCAAATGAAGCTAAGTGGGTGTGCATCCAACTTGCTTGCTCATGAAGACCTTGGGCATTTGAGGAAGCCCGTCATTGGAATATACAAGCCAAGTTTTAAAATAATGAAATTCCCACTAGCAATATGAAAATGACATAACATGAGACTCTCAACACGTGAGGAATATAGTGCCACTTTGAGGCACAAGTGTGGTAAAGGATAGTAGCAAAGTCCCTTCTCTCATTTTCTATATATATATATGGTTGGCTCATTTGGCCTCCCCCATTTTTATTTTCGTCCGGAGATTCTTCCTGACTTGTGGGGGAGTCATGGTCACCATCATTCTTTCCTCACTGGGACAATGCTCTAACAATGATGATCATCACACTTTTATTTACTTACAACTCAATATGGAGAACTGATATGAAGATATGACTCTATATGAATGCCTCTGGCAGTGTACCAGGATGTGCAATGATCTAGCGTGATATGTATCAAAAATATACGAACGGTGGCTTTGCCACAAATACTATGTCAGCTCTATATGATCATGCAAAGCAATATGATGATGACCGAACTAGTCATGTGAAGTGACGATGGAATTTGCATGGCAATATATCTCGGAATGGCTATGGAAATGCCATGATAGGTAGGTATGGTGGCTGTTTTGAGGAAGATATAATAAGGCTTATGTGTGACAGAGCATATCATGTCACGAGGTTTGGATGCACCAACGAGAGTTGCACCGATCCTCGAGGTGAGAATGGGCTATGCACGGTACCGAAGAGGCTAGCAAATATGGGAAGGTGTGATTGCGTATGTCCATGGTTTCACATTAGACATAAAGAACTCATATACTTATTGCAAAGTTTTATTAGTTTTAACACAAATCAAAGCATTCTCCGCATGCCCCGAGGGAAGAGGTTGGGAGGAGTTAACCATCGCGTGCTTCCGACCCGAAACAACACTAGGATTTCAACGAGGAATAGAAATGCTCACACATCATCACCATGCCCTTTTAATTTTTAGACAAATAAGAAATTAACATGTCTGAATATCGATACTTCTACAAATTAAATTTTTTGAACTCACACCTTTTCAGATTACTACATCAATATGATCAATCCTCATTCTCTATATGTGCTACATGCTGGTTTTGATTATCACTCATCGGATACCTAATATTTTTGGACTAGTCTTATGACCCATGCAAATTACCGTCACTATTTGATAACTCTCAAACAAATATAAGTGAAGAATGAGAGTGAAATTATTTCTATAAAATCTACACGCCACCGTGCTCAAAAGGATATAAGTGAAGTACAAGAGCAACTGCCAAGCTCAAAAGATATAAGTGAAGCACATAGAGTATTCTAGCAAATTATGATGAAGGTGTGTCTCTCTTAGATAGGTGTGTCCAGCAAACAATGATTGTGGCAAACTGAAAGTAAAAGCAAACTAAAGAAAAAGACGCTCCAAGAAAAACTCATATCATGTGACGAATAAAAATATAGCTCCAAGTGACATACCGATGAATTGAGACGAAAGAGGGGATGCCTTCCCGGGGCATCCCCAAGCTTAGACGCTTGAGTCTTCCTTAGAATATTACCTTGGGGTGCCTTGGGCATCCCCAAGCTTAGGCTCTTGCCTCTCTTCATTCTTTAGCTCATCTTGATAACACCAAAAGCTTAGGCTCTTGCCACTCCTTATTCCTTTCTCCATCGTGATAACACCAAAAACTTGAAAACTTCAATCACACAAAACTCAACAAAACTTCATGAGATCCGTTAGTATAAGCGACATATCAAATACTTTAGGTACTGTTATAATTTGATTCAAATTTAAATTTTGCATAATAGGTATTGTGTTTTAACTTCTCCATGGCTTATACCCCCTGATATAATCCATAGCATAATCAAAACAAGCAAACTACACGAGTAAAACAGAATCTGTTTAAAACAGAACAGTCTGTAATGATCTATAGACACACATACTTCTGTGACTCTACAATTCTGAAAATTAGGACAACCTGAAGAATTTGCAGAGCAATACTGTGTAAAAATTTCAGACAAAGATCACGTTCCAGTAAAAAATGAAAATTCCTGTACTCGAGTCAAAAGTTTCTGTTTTGTTTCAGCATCAATTATACTCATCTTGTGAGTCATCCCAAAGGCTTTACTTGGCACAAAGACTAATTTGAACACAAAAACATAATCATTACAGAGTCAATAATCATGTTATCAAAAACAAACAGAAAGTTAAAAGCAAAAATTTAAACATAACTATTGGGTTGCCTCCCAACAAGCGCTATTGTTTTATGCCCCTAGCTAGGCATAATGATTTCAATGATGCTCACATGAAAGTAAAGAATTGAAATACAATGGCAGCATCATGAAGCATATGAAAAGCACATTTAATCCTAACCCACTTCCTATGCATAGAAATTTTGTGAGCAAACAATTTATGGGAGCAAGAATCAACTAGCATGGGAAGGCAAAACAAGCATAACTTCGAAGCTTTGAACACATAGGGAGGAAACTTGATATTATTGCAATTCCTACACGCATATGCTCCCCCCTCATAATAATTTTTAGTAGCATCATGAAGGAATTCCACAATATAACTATCACATAAAAGTATTATTTTCATGATCTACAAGCATAGAAGATTTATTACTCTTCACATAAGCAAATTCCTTTTCATTCATGGTAGTGGGAGCAAACTCAACAAAATAACTATCATGTGACACTTGATTGTCATAACCAAATTGAAAATTTAAATCATGATGACATGTTTCATGGTTATCATTACTAATTATAGCATACATGTCATCACCATAATCATCATAATAAATTTGCTCATCAAAACTTGGGGGACAAAAAATATCATCTTCATCAAACATAGCACCCCCAAGCTTGTGGTCTTGCATATAGTTAGCATCATGGATATTCAGAGAATTCATGCTAACAATATTTCTATCATGCTCATCATTAAAGGAACTCACATTAAGCATTTTAATAAATTCTTCCTCTAACAATTGAGCACAATTTTCCGAATACCTATTTTCACGAAAGGCATTATAAAGACGAAGCATATGAGGCAACCTAAACTCCATTTTTTTGTATTTTTGATTTTTTTATGAAACAAACTAAATATAACAGAAAATAAAAAGATAAACAAGTGAATGAAAATTTGTGAGAAGCTACTTGATAGTTGATGATGATATTCCCCGGCAACGGCGCCAGAAATCCTTTGTGATACTTGTGATCTGCGTTGGGTTTTCCGTGAAGAGGAATGAGTAGTTGAAATACAAGGTGGGTAAGTATTTCCCTTAGTTATGAAACCAAGGTTTATCCAACCAATAGGAATATCACTTCTCAACCGTCTTCAGCGACTGCACATAAAAGAAAAAACGACTTGCACCCAACGCGGGCAAGAGGGTTGTCAATCCCCTTGATCTTGTTATTTGCAAGCAAATGAGTTGTGTAGATAATTGTTGATAAATATATATTGCAAAATAAATAAAAAGTAAATAATGGCAGAAAGGTCGAAATAGCATTTGTGAATTTATAAGTGAATAGACCCGGGGGCCATAGTGTTCCCTAGCGGCATCTCTCATGTACGCACTGTACGGAGGGTAACAAATTACAGTTGGGCAATTAATAGAAAAGCAGATAGTTATGCGATTTTCACGGCAATGATCATGTCTATATAGGCATCACGTCCATAAGCAAATAGGCCGACTCCTGCCTGCACCAATTACTATTACTCCACCCATCGACCGCTATCCAGCATGCATCTAGAGTATTAAGTAAAACAGAGTAATGCTTGGAGAACAATGACATGATGTAGACAAAGTGTACTCAATCAATGTGTATCAATATGAATAAACCCAATCCTTTTATCCTTAGTAGCAGCAACACAAAGACGTATCTTCTCCCCTTCTGTCACTGGGATATAGAAACCCGTCAGGTTGAACCTACTACAACGCACCACTCCCACCGATGAAATATCAATCTACTTGGCCAAAGCACATCAATAGATCGGAGAGCATTACGAAGCTACAGTGATCATGCAATTAAGAGACAATATATATCAGCAGTATCTCAAATACTTTTTATGAATAATCTAAACATAAACCCACAATTCATCGGATCCCAACAAACACACCGCACAAAAGGATTACATCGGATAGATCAAAGCGAAGATGCGATGATCATTGTATTGAAGATCATATGAGAGAGATAGCCATCCAAGTACTAGCTATGGACCCGTAGGTCTATGGTGAACTACTCACACATCATCATGAGGGCAGCAAGGTTGATGAAGAGGCCCTCCGTGATCGATCCCCCCTCCGACAGGGTGCCGGAACTGAGCTCCAGATGGGATCGCGACGGAACATAGACTTGCGGCGGTGGAAAAAGGTTTTCGAGGCTCTCCTAAGGGTTTCCAGGATTAATGAGAATTTATAGGCCGGAGAAGGAGGTCGGTTGAGCCACAGGGGGGCCACAAGCTATAGGGTGCGCCCCCCTGGGGTCGCGCCCTGTTGGCTTGTGGAGCCTCCCTGAGGCTCCCGGCCATCCTCCGAGGCTTGTTGGTCTTGTTTTGGTCCAGAAAAATCGTCAAAAAGTTTCATGGCAATTGGACTTCGTTTGGTAAAGGAAATCTGCAAAGTAAAAAAACATGCGGAAAACAGCAACTGGCACTTGGCACTGGGTCAATAGGTTAGTGATGAAAAATATTATAAATTGGTAAATAATGACCCAAAAAGTATCTAAGAATGATAATATATCAGCATGGAACAATCAAAAATTATAGATACATTGGAGACGTATCATGGACGCCCCCTACTGTGGGGGCATCGACCCAAATCCTGTGACTGATGCCGAGCTAGGACTGAAAGGAGTCTCCTTTCTTTCCTCCTTTCGTGGTTGGTGCTCCGTGATGTGGACGGATGGTGGTGGCTTGGACGTGGATGCCGGAGCGGCAACTTCGGATGGCGGTCCGCATGGTTGGCTCTCCGACGGGCACCATGTTGGTGGTGGTGATGCACACTCTTGGTCGTGTGGGCGACAGGAGGGTCGCGGTGGTGGCTCGGACACTCTCCTTGTCTTTGGCAGTGGCATCGCCCTGATCCGGACATGGGGAGCTGAACTCGCTCCGCGTGTCCTGAAGACGTCGTGGTGGCATGGGGGAACTGCCGAGTGAATGCTCTGCGATTTGTCGCCGCTGCCGACGACGCTTGTGGGCGCCGCTATCTTCTTGAAGACGTCGTTGTGGTGCTCATCTTCATGCCAGGGTTCTAGGTGAAGAACCTTGTTTGTTCTACACTCGGCAACGGCGACACTTTGCGTCGTTTTCCCTCCTGGGGGCGTTGTCGTGGAGCTTAGGTGTTTAGGGCATTGTGCGGTATTGTATTCGGTTTTCCCAATGCTTTATTTCAGTAGCATAGTCGTGTTCTATATCATCCAACTATCTTGGGATCGGCATTGTATGAGGGCTACCTCACCATCTTGTATCGTTCAGTCGTGTACTTGGGTCGGTGTTTGCTTTATATATAAAGCGGGGCGAAAGCCTGTTTCGAGAGTGCGATGGCAACACACCACACAAAGAAAAAGTACAATGATGGCAGTATACCCAGTAGAATGCGCATCAAAAGCTTGATCCATGAACTAAGTTTTTTTCTCTCCAAAATATGCACTGGGAGTGCTTTCCAAATCATACACTGGAGAAAAATATAAGTCGTATTTGTAAAGTTGGTCGGCTAGAGAAAAGAATGAATACTAAAAATGACAACTCAGAACAACACCCTGCATTGTCCTATTGACATGGTAAGCATTTTAACACAGCTAGAACATGACATTGAAAACTTTATAATTTTTCATACGATAAAATCTGGCCCAAGCTGAATCTGAAATAACTAGCAGGTCAAGAGGGCCAATAAATAAGTAGCATGCATTTTTTCACCCTTAAGGATCTTATTATGTAAGTTAATAGTGTGTCATCCAAATTCATCACAGCTTGATGCACGCATACAACAAATATGAGAAGGGGGTAACCCCATATTGTTTGGTCTTGATGTCTGCAACTCTGCATCGAACGTATAAATCTCGCTAGCCTACCCGCATAACTGGGGCACCTGCGCACGCTGGCCTGTGTCGATCGCATGATCCTTTTATTGTGGTACGATTTACATCGCTATCAATCTGTCAACCATTGCTTTATGTTCTACATTTTTATTGCCTGTCAAAGTGGATGACTGATGGGCCTTGTTAACTGTGGGGCCGTGAAATAAGGTGTTTTTCACAGATTTCACGTACGCTTGGACAGGAAACCTAGACTCACCAGCGGTAAAATGGCAGCGCCGCATCCTCCTCGCTCGATCCTCTCCTCTCGTTCCTGTCGCCGCTCCTCCTCCTCCACCACCGGCACCTTCGACCGTCGCCGTGGCCAGTAGCCGCAGCCGAACAACAGCAGCAAGCACACACCTCAGCCGCCCCCGTTATCCCCGCGCGCCGAGGACTTCCGGCCGCCGCGTGGGCGCCGGGACGCCCAAGAAGAGCTGCGCCCACCACCGACGCCAAGGCCAGGATCGTCGCGTGAAAGGACCACCGACATCGGCGCGGCGGCAGCTCGAAGAAGGTGTCTGTGCAGGCGCACGTGCACGCGCGGCCGAAGTGGACGTGGGAGCAGCTGAAGAGCGTGCTGAGCTGCCGGAGCTTGACGGCGGCCGCGCGCGTGCACGACCAGGCGGCCCCGGCATCAGGGACTACTGGGAGACGCCGCTCTGCTCCACGTCGTCCGCAGGCGGTGGCGGCAAGCACCCGTATGTCCTCCCTTCGAGGCCTCTCCGGCTGCTACGAGTGTCGCGCCATCAACGTCGAGCCCGTGTCAAGGTTTGCTCTCAGCTCCTCATGCCGCTGCCACTTCTGCTCAATCCTCTTCCATTAGTTTGCTTAATATACTACTACTAATTAACCCAGACCATTGATTAGCAACTAATTGCCATTATCGATTGGTTACAATTCATGCGGTACCCTCGGCCGAGGGAGTTGTGCCCGTGAGGTGTTCACCAAGGCCGAGAGCTTGGAGCAGCACCAAGCCGTTCACCACGCCGATAAATTTTCGAAAAACCAAACCCCACCTGCATCGATCATTACCATCCTGAAGTATTTGAAAGCACAATATGCTCCCTTGGTGGTTTTGATAATTCATGACAACATACATTGTCTCTTGGACTAATACTTTCAACTAGTGTATTTCAGATAAAGTCCACAGAGAAGGTTGGCTAAGGAGTGTGGAGAGTATCCCCAAGAAGAAGAAGAAGGAGAAGGAATAGCATTGGCAAAGCTTCAAGCAAGAGGACTCTACATTTTACTTTGTGAGAAATCACTTTGAGTCCATAGGAAAAGCCAATACTATTAAAAGGGGGTAAGGTACTGTTGGTGAACAAGATGCTCCACGTGCACAAGTGATAGTCACCAAAAACACTCACAAACTCTCCCACATATTCTGTCTAAGCCATTCATGCAAATCGGTGCAACCAACTTTTTCCACTCGGTCCCACCGATTCCCAGAACCCTGCCAAACCCTAGCACATCGGTGCAACCGATCCCACTTTGGTGCCACCGAGTTCAGCTTAACAACTTTTTGTTACCTCGATTCACAAAATCGAAAGCTCCGAGTTTTTGGATCGGCGTCATCGAGATTTGGATTCTGACCGTTGGACACCTGATCGGTACCGCCGAGATTTCTATATCGGTCTCACCGAGATTCAAAAGTTGCTACCTTTGGAGCAACTCGGTACCACCGAGATTCACACATCGGTGTCACCGAGTTGGTCACTTTAGGTGTAACGGTTGGATTTTTGGAGATGCCTATATATACCCCTCCACCACCACTCACTCGCAAGAGAAGCACGGAGAACAGATCCCCACTTATCCCATCAGATTTTCTGAGAGAGAGCCACCTACTCATGTGTTGAGATCTAGCCATTCCATTCCAACCATATGAATCTTGATCTCTAGCCTCCCCAAGTTGCTTTCCACCCAATCAATCTCTTCCACCAAAGCCAAATTTGTGAGAGAGTGATTGAGCGTTGAGGAGTCTATCATCTTGAAGCACAAGAGCAAGGAGTTCATCGACATTATCTAGCCTATTACCTTTTGGAGGGTGGTGCCTCCTAGATTGGTTAGGTGTCGCTTGGGAGCCTCCTACTTCGTGTTGTGGAGTGAACCAAGAAGTTTGTAAGGGCAAGGAGATCGCATACTTCATGAAGATCTACCCCGAGTTAGGCTAGTCCTCCGTGGACGTAGGCCATCATGGTATAGTCAAGGTTGCTTCTTCGTGAAACCCTCCGTGGGTAGAGCCCTCCGTGGACTCTCGTGACCGTTACCCTCCGTGGGTTGAAGACTCCATAAACGTGGACGTACGATAGCACCACCTATTGGAACTACGGGAAAAATCTTTGTGTCCTTCATGCGTTTGATCTCCCTATCTCAACTCCTTACTTCCATGTGCAATGTCTTTACTTTCCGCTGCTATACTTGATGACTTGCATGTGTAGGGTGTGCTAGACTTGCTATAATTGCTAAAATCTGCCAACACTTAACTTTGGATATTGTGTAGATTTTAATTTGTGCTAGTAGTCTATTCACCCCCTCTAGACATACTCTTCTAGTGATCCCACAATTGGTATCAGAGCAAGGTCTCCATAACCTTGGTTTAATCACCTTTGGAGGAAGATGGATATGCCTAGTTTGGAGAGTTTGAGTTGTAGAGTGCCCATTCTTGATGGAGAATACTATAGTCAATGGAAAGATGCTATGATTGATCTATTTGACAAATTCCATTTGAGAAAGCATATTGAAAATCCCTATGTGTTCCCCATTGATGAATTACATCCCACATACAATGAGGAAAATGACATGATTGGTAACCTTAGAACTGTCAATCTTATCGTTAGAGGTTTACCAATATCTGTGCTTACTCAATTGAAGAATTTTGCATGTGCTTATACTTTGTGGAATGATTTGGAGAAACGATATCCAAATTATTCATTAAGTAATCTTGATGAAATTCTTCATAAAACTGTTGCCTTTCATGGAATGAAGCCTAGTGATCCAAACTTTGATAAATGCTTATTTGAGCTTCGTGATCTTATGCGTGCTAAAGGAGATGTCACTACCATTAGCAACATTGTTGTAGAAGCCATTCACATACATAAGGTTGAACATTGTCTTTGTCGAAATTCTAACGAGTCTCTTGGTTTTCATGACGAGGAGATTCTACCTAATGATGACAATGAAGAACATGGCTACTATGATGAGGATGAGTTGTTTGACATCGAATGTGCCAAGACGATGAAGTGCCTAAGTCTCATGGCAAACTTCAAAGATTACATGTTCGGTGGAAAAGAGTGGATTCTCGACAGTGGATGCACCGATCATATGACTGGAGATAAAGATATGTTTCAAGAGATCACACCTAATCAAGGACCTTGGAGGTACGTGACCTTTGGAGACAACTCTAAGGGTAAGGTAATTGGCCTTCGTAAGGTGGCCATATCTCATGATAGCTCTATTCAAAATGTCATGCTCATTGAATCCCTTGGCTACAATCTTCTTTCCGTATCTAGACTAGCGGACTTTGGTTTCAATGTGCTATTTACTAAAGTAGATTGCCAAGTGTTTCGCCATGATAATCATAAAATTGTCTTTACCGGTATTCGTAGAGGTGATCTATACATTGTCGATTTCACTAAAAAGGCCCAACCTCGCACTTGTGTCTTTGCAAAATCATCTAAAGGTTGGCTATGGCATAGAAGGCTAGGACATGTAGGCATGCGCAATCTAGATAAGCTTATCAAGGGCGACCACATTCTTGGTGTTAAAGATGTTATCTTTGACAAAGATAGGCTTTGTAGCGCTTGTCAAGCAGGAAAGCAAGTAGGTGGAAGTCATCCGGTCAAAAACATCATGACCACTAGGAGACCACTCGAGTTACTTCATATGGATCTTTTTGGTACCAATGCTTACAAGAGTCTCGGTGGAAACTCTTATGGTCTAGTTATAGTTGATGATTTTTCCAGATTTACGTGGGTATTCTTTCTTGATGATAAGTCGCAGGTACAAAAGATCTTCAAGAACTTTGCACGCAAAGCGCAAAATCAATTTGAAGTGAAGATCAAGAAGGTTCGAAGCGATAACGGATCGGAGTTCAAGAACACCCATGTGGATACCTTTCTTGACGAAGAGGGTATTTCACATGAGTTCTCGGCTACGTACACACCTCAACAAAATGGAGTTGTTGAGAGGAAGAACTGAACCCTCATTGAGATGGCAAGAACGATGCTTGATGAATACAAGACGCCAAGACACTTTTGGGCAGAAGCCGTGAAAACAGCATGTCATGCCACAAACCGACTCTACTTGCACAAGCTTCTCGGTAAAATGGCATACGAGCTACTCACCAGTAACAAACCCCAAGTTGAATACTTTCGGGTATTCGGCTCTAAGTGCTACATTCTTGATAAACATCGTCGTGCTAAATTTGCTCCTAAATCTCATGAAGGTTTCCTACTTGGTTACGGATCGAACTCTCACACCTACCGTGTCTACAACAACTTCACTCGAAAAGTTGAAGAGACGGTAGATGTGAAGTTTGATGAATCTAATGGTTCGCAAGTCGAAGAATTGCCAAATGATGTAGGAGATAAGGATCCTTTGGAAGCTATCCAAGACTTGCCCATCGGCAAAATCCGTCCCAAGGAGGTGAAGGAAAGTACTTCATCAACCCAAGTGGAAGATCCTACTTCGCATCAAGGCTACCGACAAAACGACATGGAAGCATCCACAAGTGGTACTCGGCAAGATGAAGAGGAGGAGGAAGTACATGATGAAGATCCACCACAACCACCTTCACCACCACTTCAAGGAGATGACCACTTCGACAACAACAAAGATGAAGGAGATGATGAAGAGGAAGCTCCACCATCCAACAAGCCAAAGCTACCCCGAGTTCGAGCACAAGTGACCAAGAATCATCCCCTAAACCAAATCTTTGGTGATATACAAACAGGGAGGATCACTCGCTCTAAAACTCGCTTAGCTAACTTTTGTGAGCATTATTCTTTCATCTCTAGCATTGAACCCTTGAAGGTTGAACAAGCTCTTGAAAACGCGGATTGGGTGAACGCTATGCATGAAGAGCTTCACAACTTCGAGAGGAACAAAGTGTGGACACTCGTGGAGAAGCCCAAGGTCGAGCAAAACATCATCGGTACGAAATGGGTGTTTCAGAACAAGCAAGATGAAGACGGTCAAGTTGTACGCAACAAAGCTCGTCTCGTAGCCCAAGGATACACGCAAGTCGAAGGTATGGACTACGGTGAGACCTATGCCCCCGTTGCTAGACTAGAAGCCATTCGAATTCTTCTTGCTTATGCCAATCACCATGACATCACTCTTTACCAAATGGATATCAAAAGTGCCTTTTTAAATGGAGAAATAGAGGAGGAAGTCTATGTTAAACAACCTCCCGGATTTGTAAATCCTAAGAAACCTAACCACGTTTACAAACTTCGCAAAGCTTTATATGGTCTTAAGCAAGCTCCTTGTGCTTGGTATAAATGCCTAACGAAGTTTCTTATTGAAAAAGGTTTTGAAATTGGTAAAATTGATGCAACCTTATTCACAAAGAGAGTTAATGGTGAATTATTTGTGTGCCAAATTTATGTGGATGATATTATATTTGGATCTACTAACCCACAATTTAGTGAGAAATTTGGAAGGTTGATGTCAGAGAAGTATGAGATGTCTATGATGTGTGAGCTGAAATTCTTCCTTGGTCTACAAATCAAGCAAACGAGAGAAGGTACATTCATCTCTCTAACCAAGTACACCAAGGACTTGATCAAAAAGTTCAACATGCAAGAGTGCAAAGGTATGAAAACTCCTATGCCCACTAGTGGACACGTTGATCTCACTAAGGAGGACGAACCGGTTGATCAAAAGGTTTATCGATCAATGATTGGTTCATTGCTATATCTATGTGCCTCCCGTCCCGATATTATGCTTAGTTTGTGCATGTGTGCCCGATATCAAGCTGCACCTAAAGAATGTCATCTTAAGGCTGTGAAACGCATTGTGAGATACTTGATACATACACCAAACTTTGGCATTTGGTATCCCAAGGGATCTTCTTTTAATCTTGTTGGCTACTCCGACTCGGACTATGCCGGTGAAAAGGTTGATAGAAAATCCACCTCGTGTACATGTCAATTTCTTGGTAGATCTCTTGTGTCTTGGTCCTCCAAGAAACAAAACTCGGTATCTCTATCTACCGCCGAAGCTAAGTATATTGCTGCCGGATCATGTTGTGCGCAATTACTATGGATGACACAAACGCTTAAGGATTATGGAATCCATGTGAAAAATGTTCCATTACTTTTTGACAATGAGAGTGCTATTAAGATTGGTCATAATCCCGTGCAACATTCTTGAGCCAAGCATATTCAAGTTCGACATCATTTCATTCGTGATCATGTTGCCAAAGGAGACATTGATCTTAAGCATGTTCGTACTAACAAGCAATTGGCCGACATCTTTACTAAGCCACTTGATGAAAAAGTGTTTTGTCACTTGAGGAGTGAGTTGAACATCATTGATGCTTCAAACTTGAGCTAAGCTCACTCGGATGCAAGCAAGGGGACGAGATTTCTTAACCATTCATGCTACTATTATCATGAATATCATGTACTTGGAATTCTATGCTCCCTTGTCTTGCATCTAACCCTTTTCTAGGTACTTGGAAGAATAACACTCCACAAGATTGCCATCAACTCATATTTTAAGCAATCTTGTCATGACCAAGTATCCACAACCTCTCCTTGATGATGAAAGGAAGAAGACTACACAACATATCCTTGGCATATATTTGATGTAATCACAATTGCTCTCAATTGGTATCAAGTGTTTTGGATATATCATGTTCTTCCTTGCGTGACTAACCTATGTAGGTGAAAAGTGAACGAAAACAAAAAGGATTGCTCCCAACTCAAGATGAACTTCATCAACTTCGAGCATCCTCATCAAGTTCACCTACAAGCTATGTCAACAATATCACTCAAAGGTATGTACTCATATCCTTGATATAGCTTTACTCCAAGTCATGAGATAAAGCAACTCAAGTGATATGAAGACATTAAAATGCTTAAACGAAAAATGGTAACCCCATTTTGAGCTTAACAATGAGTATGACCTATGATCAAGTATTCTTGCTTGACTCCTTAAGTCAATATACTCTAAAATAGGTGACCTAGTCACCGCCCATCATCTAGTCATAAGAATTGAATGGAGAACCCTTCTTGTGTTGCTCTTTGACATTTCCATTCAACTCTAACCTAGATGAAAATTCATTGCAAATCTTTCTGAAAATTCATTGCAAATCTTTCTGAAAATTCATTGCAAATCTTTGAGACAAATTTTAAGACATTCTGAAAAATTGCATTTGACAAAGTTGCCAAGCTTCTGTTTTCCAACTCGGAGCCTCCGATCAAAATTTCTCGGTCTTACCGATATTGCAGTCCTACTACAGAAACACATATCGGTGCTACCGAATCCTTTGCCTCGGAGCCACCGACCTCTATGCACTTTGTCTACTCTGTTTTATGATAAACTCAATGATTCCAATGATGTAGGGGGAGAAACTTCAAGAGATATAATCTCAAATAATCAAGGATCCCCACGTCAAAGCAGGAGAAATTTTAAAGGTTTTTCTGATCTTAAGGGGGAGAAAAACTGTTTTCAAGGAACCCTTGTCTCAATACTCTCAATGACCCTATATCTCTAGGATCCCTTCCCATTCAATGATTCCTTTTGTCTGTCCCTTGTGTGACCTTTTTGGAAATTAATGCCAAAGGGGGAGAAATATCAAAGCTTCAAAGCTTATACTCAGACCAAAGGGGGAGACACAATACTAAAGGGAATAATATCTAACCATTCATGCTTCAGGGGGAGAGATGATCATGAAAAGAAGAAGTGTAATCTTATCATATAAAGGGGGAGAAATATCAAGGATCCCTTATCACACAAACACTTCTTAAGGAGAAGAGAGAAGAATGAATTTGAAATTTAATTCTCATATGCTTTAGATTTTTCTCAGCCCTACCTACTCTCAATATCTACGTATTATGATTCAGGGGGAGAGGAAAACCTTGACAATTGGTGTCACAATTGGTGTACAGGGGAGAAAACTCTAAACTTATTTGGAGACATATCATTCACAAGAAATCATTTCTTATATGTCCTCCATATCTTGGTGTTGGAAATATGCCCTAGAGGCAATAATAAGTTGGTTATTATTATATTTCCTTGTTCGTGATAATCGTTTATTATCCATGCTATAATTGTATTGATTGGAAACTCAAATACATGTGTGTGTACATAGACAACACTGTGTCCCTGGTATGCCTCTAGTGGAGTAGCTCGTTGATCAAAGATGGTCAAGGTTTCCTAGCCATAGACATGAGATGTCATTTGATAATGGGATCACATCATTAGGAGAATGATGTGATGGACAAGACCCAAACTATGAACATAGCATATGATCGTGTCAGTTTATTGCTATTGTTTTCTGCATGTCAAGTATCTGTTCCTATGACCATGAGATCATGCAACTCACTGACACCGGAGGAATACCTTGTGTGTATCAAACGTCGCAACGTAACTGGGTGACTATAAAGATGCTCTACAGGTATCTCCGAGGGTGTCTGTTGAGTGGGCATGGATCAAGACTGGGATTTGTTACTCCGTGTGACGGAGAGGTATCTCAGGGCCCACTCGGTAATACAACATCAAAATTAGCCTTGCAAGCAAAGTGACTAAAGAGTTAGCCACAGGATCTTGTATTACGGAACGAGTAAAGAGACTTGCCGGTAACGAGATTGAACTAGGTATAGAGATACCGACGATCGAATCTTGGGCAAGTAACATACCGATAAATAAAGGGAACATCATACGGGATTAACTGAATCCTTGACATAGAGGTTCGACCGATAAAGATCTTCGTAGAATATGTAGGAGACAATATGGGCATCCAGGTCCCGCTATTGGTTATTGACCGTAGAGGTGTCTTGGTCATGTCTACATACTTCTCGAACCCGCAGGGTCTACACACTTAACGTTTGGTGATGATATAAGTATAGTTGAGTTGTTATGTTGGTGACCGAAGGTTGTTCGGAGTCCCGGATGAGATCCCGGACATGACAAGGATCTCCGACATAGTCCGGAGGTAAAGATTGATATATGGGATAATAGTGTTTGGTCTCCGGAAGGGTTCCCGAATTCACCGGAAGGGGTTTCAAATGTTTCCCGAAATGTTCGGGTACGAGAACACTTTATTTGGGCCAAGGGGTAAAGCCCACGAGGCTTTAGGAAGGTGCAAAAGGAGTTTTGCGGAGGCCAGGGGCCAGACGCCAGGAAGCCTGGCGTCTGGGGCCAGACGCCGAGGACCCTGGCGTCTGGTCCTGGAGTCTGAGGAGGACTCTTGCCTTGCGGGCCAAACCGACTTTGAGGAGGTTCTTTCTCCAAGTTTCGACCCCAGGGCTCAACATATAAATAGAGGGGTAGGGCTGGCACCCAAAACACATCAAGAAATCCCCAAGCCGTGTGCCGGCAACCCCGCCCCTCTAGTTCATCCTACGTCATAGTTTCCGTAGTGCTTGGCGAAGCCCTGCAGAGATTGTTCTTCACCACCACCGTCACCACGCCGTCGTGCTGCCGGAACTCATCTACTACTTCACCATCGCTCACTGGATCGAGGAGGTGAAGGCGTCATCAAGCTGTACGTGTGTTGAACGCGGAGGTGCCGTCCGTTCGGCACTAGATTGTGATTGGATCGAGGGACGACTTGCGATTTAGATCGCGAAGACGTTTGACTACATCAACCGCATTTCTTAACGCTTCCGCTTAGCGATCTACAAGGGTACGTAGATCCACTCTCCCTCTCGTAGATGCTCATCACCATGGATAGATCTTGCGTGTGCGTAGGAAATTTTTTGTTTCCCATGCAACGTTCCCCAACAGTGGCATCATGAGCTAGGTCTATGTGTAGATGAGATCTCGAGTAGAACACAAAGAAGTTTGTGGGCGTTGATATTCAGATTGCTTCCTCCCTTGGTCTTTTCTTGATTCAGCGGTATTGTGGGATGAAGCGGCCCGGACCAACATTACTCGTACGCTCACGAGAGACCGGTTCCATCAACTGACATGTAACTTCCTTGCATAAAGATGGCTGGCGGGTGTCTGTTTCTCCCACATTAGTCGGATCGGATTTGACAAAGGCGGTCCTTGAGAAGGTTGAATAGCAATTTTTGTATCACCGTTGTTGTTTTTGCGTAGGTAAGAATTGTTCTTGCTAGATACCCATAGCAGCCACGTAAAACTTGCAACAACAATTAGAGGACGTCTAACTTGTTTTTGCAGGGTATGTTGTGATGTGATATGGCCAATTACATGATGAGATATATGTGATGTATGAGATGATCATGTATTGTATAGAATATCACGACTTGCATGTCGATGAGTACGGCAACCGGCAGGAGCCATAGGGTTGTCTTTAATTATTTTTGCCATTTTGCTTTACTTTATCGCTATGAGTTTGCAATAGTCATGGAAGCAACAGTCGGCACGACAACCTCATGGTGACACGTTGATGGAAATCAAGATGATGGAGATCATGGTGTCATGCCGGTGACGATGGAGATCATGCCGGTGCTTTGGAGATGGAGATCAAAAGCACAAGTTCGTGGCCATATCATGTCACTTATGATTTGCATGTGATGTTAATCCTTTTATGCATCTTATTTTGCTTAGGACGACGATAGCATTATAAGGTGATCCCTCACTTAAATTTCAAAATAAATTGTGTTCTCCCCGAGTGTGCACCGTTACGAAAGTTCGTCGTTTCGAGACACCACGTGATGATCGGGTGTGATAGACTCTACGTTCGCATACAACGGGTGCAAGCCAGTGTTGCACGTGCGGAACACTCGGGTTAAACTTGACGAGCCTAGCATGTACAGACATGGCCTCGGAACACAAGAGACCGAAAGGTCGAACATGAGTCATATAGTAGGTATGATCAACATGAAGATGTTCACCATTGAAACCACCTCAACTCACGTGATGATCGGACTTGAGTTGGTGGATTTGGATCATGTGACACTCGAATGACCAGAGGGATGTCAATTTGAGTGGGAGTTTTTAAGTAATATGATTAACTAAACTCATTCTCATGAACATAGTCAAAATGTCTTTGCAAATTATGTTGTAGATTACTAGCTCGCGCTGTAGCTCCCTTGAATTTTTATATGTTCCTAGAGAAATAGAGTTGAAAGATGATGGTAGCAATAATGCGGGTTGGGTCCGTGATCTGAGGATTGTCCTCATTGCTGCACAGAAGGCTTATGTCCTTAATGCACCGCTCGGTGCGCCACCCCCTCAAGCATCGCCTGTACATGTTATGAACATCTAACAGGCACGTTCTGATGACTACTTGATAGTTCAGTGCGTCATGCATTACGGCTTAGAATTGAGGCTCCAAAACGTTTTGAACGTCACGGAACATATAAGATGTTCTAAGAGCTGAAATTGGGATCTCAGGCTCGTGCCCATGTTGAGAGGTATGAGACCTCCAACAAGATTATTTGCCTGCAAGATGAAGGAGAATATCTCAATCGGTGAGCATGTGCTCAGATTGTCTGGGTGCTATAATCGCTTGAATCGAGTGGGAGTTGAACTTCCAGATAAGATAGTGATTGATATAGTTCTCCAAGTCACTGTCACTAAGCTACTAGAGCTTCGTGATGAACTATAAAATGCCAGGGATGGAAATAATGATCCCTGAGCTATTCGCGATGTTTGACACCACGAAGGTAGAAATCAAGAAGGAGCATCAAGTGTTGATGGTTAGTCAAACCACTAGTTTCGAGAAGGGCAAGGGCAAGGAGGGAAACTTCATGGATGGCAAGCCAGTTGCTGCTCCAGTGAAGAAACCCAAGGTTGAACCCAAACCCGAGACTAAGTGCTTCTATTGTGAGGAGAACGGTCGCTGAAGCGGAACAACCCTAGATACTTGGTAGATAAGAAGGTTGGCAACATCGACAGAAGTATATTTGATATACGTGTTATTGATGTGTACCTTACTAGTAATCAGGTAGCACCTGGGTATTAGATACCAGTTCGGTTGCTAAATGTTAGTAACTCGAAATAAAAGCTATGGAATAAAAGGAGGCTAGCTAAGGGTGAGGTGACGATGAGTGTTGGAAGTGTTTCCAAGGTTGATGTGGTCACCATCGCATGCTCTCTCTACCTTCGGGATTAGTCATGAACCTAAATAAATGTTATTTGGTGTTTGTGTTGAGCATGAACATGATTAGATCATGTTTATTGCAATACAGTTATTCATTTAAGTTAGAGAATAATGGTTATTCTGTTTACATGAATAATACCTTCAATGGTCCTGCACCCAATGAGAATGGTTTATTGAATCTTGATCGTAGTGATACACATGTTCATAATATTGATGCCAAAAGATACAAAGTTAATAATGATAGTACCACATACTTGTGGCACTGCCGCTAAATGTCATATTGGTGTAAAACGCATGAAGAAACTCCATGCTGATGGATATATGGACTCATTCGATTGCGAATCGGTTGAGACATGCGGACCATGCCTCATGAGCAAGATGACTAAGACCCCGTTTTACGGTATGATGGAGCGGGCAAGTGACTTATTGGAAATGATACATGTTGATGTATTCGGTCCAATGAGTGTTGTAGCGTGCGGTGGATATCGTTATTTTCTTACCTTCACTGATGATTTGAGTAGATATGGGGATATTTACTTAATGAAACACAAGTCTGAAACATTTGAAAAGTTCAAACAAAATCAGAGTGAAGTTTGAGATCATCGTGACAAGAAGATAAAATGTCTATGATATAATCGTGGAGGTAAATATCTGAGTTACGAGTTTGGTATACAACTTAAGACAATGTGGAAGTTGTTTCACAACTCACGCCACCTGGAACACCATAGTGTGATGGTGTGTCCGAACGTCGTAGTCGTGCTCTATTGGATATGGTGCGAACTATGATGTCTCTTATCGATTTGCCACTAACGTTTTGGGGTTATGCATTAGAGACAACTACATTCACTTTAAAAGGGGCACCATCTAAGTCCGTTGAGATGACACCGTATGAATTTTGGTTTGGCGGAAACCTAAGCTGTCATTTCTTAATGTTTGGGGCTGCGACGCTTATGTGAAAAAGGGTTTTCACCTAATGAGCTCGAACCCAAAGCGGACAAATGCATCTTCATAGAATACCCTAACGTAACAGTTGGGCAAACCTTCTATCTTAGATCCAAGCACAAAGTGTTTGTTGCTGAAACGGGTCCTTTCTCGAGAAAGAGTTTCTCTCGAAAGAATTGAGTGGGAGGAAGATAGAACTTGATGAGTGATGACCCACAAGTATAGGGGATCTATCGTAGTCCTTTCGATAAGTAAGAGTGTCGAACCCAACGAGGAGCAGAAGGAAATGACAAGCGGTTTTCAGTAAGGTATTCTCTGCAAGCACTGAAATTATCGGTAACAGATAGTTTTGTGATAAGATAATTCGTAACGGGTAGCAAGTAACAATTGTAATAAAGGTCCAGCAAGGTGGCCCAATCCATTCTGTAGCAAGGGACAAGCCTGAACAAACTCTTATATAAATCAAAGCGCTCCCGAGGACACATGGGAATTACTGTCAAGCTAGTTTTCATCATGCTCATATGATTCGCGTTCGTTACTTTGATAATTTGATATGTGAGTGGACCGGTGCTTGGGTACTGCCCTTACTTGGACAAGCATCCCACTTATGATTAACCACTCTCGCAAGCATCCGCAACTACGAAAGAAGAATTAAGATAAATCTAACCATAGCATGAAACGTGTGGATCCAAATCAGCCCCTTACGAAGCAACACATAAACTAGGGTTTAAGCTTCTGTCACTCTAGCAACCCATCATCTACTTATTACTTCCCAATGCCTTCCTCAAGGCCCAAACAATGGTGAAGTGTCATGTAGTCGACGTTCACATAACACCACTAGAGGAGAGACAACATACATCTCATCAAAATATCGAACGAATACCAAATTCACATGATTACTTATAACAAGACTTATCCCATGTCCTCAGGAACAAATGTAACTACTCACAAAGCATATTCATGTTCATAATCAGAGGAGTATTAATGATGATCAAGGATCTGAACATACGATCTTCCACCAAGTAAACCAACTAGCATCAACTACAAGGAGTAATCAACACTACTAGCAACCCACAGGTACCAATCTGAGGTTTTGATACAAAGATCGGATACAAGAGATGAACTAGGGTTTGAGAGGAGATGGTGTTGGTGAAGATGTTGATGGAGATTGACCCCTCTCGAGGAGAGGATCATTGGTGATGACGATGGCTTCGATTTCCCCCTCCGGGAGGGAAGTTTCCCCGGCAGAACAGCTCCGCAGGAGCCCTAGATTGGTTCTGCCCAAGTTCCGCCTCGAGACGGCGGCGCTTCGCCCCGAAAGCTCTGTTATGATTTTTTCCAGGTCAAAACCCTCCATATAGCAGAAGATGGGCACTGGAAGGCTGCCAGGTGGG
Organism: Elymus sibiricus; assembly: GCA_039707655.1. Taxonomy (NCBI): domain Eukaryota; kingdom Viridiplantae; phylum Streptophyta; class Magnoliopsida; order Poales; family Poaceae; genus Elymus; species Elymus sibiricus. The sequence continues at coordinate 268,165,683 of CM077673.1, read as the reverse complement.
CCACAAGCCACAGGGGCGCGCCCAGGGGGGTAGGGCGCGCCCCCCTGGCTTGTGACTGCCTGGTGGGCCCCCTGATGTATTTCTTCCGCCCAATATTTTTTATATATTCCAAAATAATTCCCCGTAGATTTTCAGGACTTTTGGAGTTGTGCAGAATAGGTATCTCAGATTTGCTCCTTTTTCAGTCCAGAATTCCAGCTGCCGGCATTCTCCCTCTTCATGTAAACCTTGTAAAATAAGAGAGAAAAGGCATAAGTATTGTACCATAATGTGTAATGACAGCCCATAATGCAATAAATATCAATATAAAAGCATGATGCAAAATGGACGTATCAACTCCCCCAAGCTTAGACCTCGCTTGTCCTCAAGCGAAAGCCGAAATCGATAAATATGTCCACATGTTTAGAGATAGAGGTGTCGATAAAACAAAATACGAACATGAGGGCATCATGATCATCTTTAGAACAGCAACATATATTGATATATAAGTTCTTATGCTGAAGTAACAATTCATTCACAAGGTAAAGTATGAATCAAGAACTCTATTGAGAACCAACAAACTATGATCTCAGTCATTGAAGCAATTCCAATTTATCATAACGTAGGAAAGAGTCAATATAAGAGCTTGTAAAGAAAATCCACATACTCAATCATCTTTTAGTCTTTCACAATTGCTAACACTCACGAGGTACCTATGAGGTCAAAGTTTCAATCAGACACAGAGAAAGATAGGGGCTTATAGTATTGCCTCCCAACTATTTACCTCAAGGGTAATGTCAACAGAAATAACTCATGCTCGCCCACTTCCAAGTGGATATATGTGTCTAGATCATTCCCCAACACATGATGCTTGCCAAGAGATAAAGGCGAAATAACGGAAGTGATGTAGATCACCGCGACTCTTGCATAAAGGTAAGTACTAGAAAATAAAAGTAACAGATAGGCCCTTCACAGAGGGAAGCAGAGGTTGTCATGTGCTTTTATAGTTGGATGCACAATCCCTTAATGCAAAAGAACGTCACTTTATATTGCCCCTTGTGATAGAAAACTTTATTATGCAGTCCGTCGCTTTTATTTCTTCCCTATCACAAGTTCGTATAAAGCTTATTTTCCTCACACTAATAGATCACACATATTTAGAGAGCAATTTTTTATTGCTTGCACCGATGACAACTTACTTGAAGGATCTTACTCAATCCATAGGTAGGTATGGTGGACTCTCATGGCAAAACTGGGTTAAGGGTGTTTGGATGCACAAGTAGTATCTCTACTTGGTGCAGAAGTTTTGGCTGATATGAGGTGGAAGCAAGCGACACATGTTGAGGGATCTATAACCATATAACTTCTATTCGGAAATAAGCAAACATAACTCATTATGTTGTCTTCCTTGTCCAACATCAACTTCTTAACATATAATATTTTAATGAGTGCTCACAATCATAAAAGATGTCCAAGATAATATATTTATATGTGAACCTCTCTTTCTTTCTTACTTCCTTTTAATTGCCACAATGACCGATAGCTATGTTTGTCAACCCACAACGGGTTTCAATCGACATACTTCTCATATGTGAAGTCATCACTTCCCATAAGATTAACATATATACTCTTTGTTTTTATTCTATATTTCTTTTTATTTCCTTATCCTCAAGATCAAGATCATATCAAGCAAGCAAAGCCCTCAACCCAAAACTACTCTTTATTATATAACTCTTGGACTTGCTTACATAGGAGGAACATAAAGCAAAAAACTCAAAACTAGATCACACGAAAAATTTATTCTACTAGATCAAGATATAACCAAAAGGATCGAACGGAGAAAAACGATAAAAATAAAAGATGTGATGGTGATACGATACCGGGGCACCTCCCCCAAGATTGGCACAAGCCAAGGGGAGTGCCCATACCCATGTGTTTACTTGTCTTGCTTAGGAGGTGGTGATGTGGGAGTTGTTGACGAGGTTGAAAGCTTGCCCAGTTTCCTCCTAAGAATAAAATTATGTTCCCTCAGATCGTCCACTTCCTGCTCAAGCTTCAATACCCTTTGACATAATTCTTCCTTGCTCTCCTGCAGAAAACGAGAAGGGATAAATAGAACTTTGGGTTTTCTCCTTGTGTTTGGGAGGCTTGATTTCTTGAACTCCACATGCATATCCCCTGGTTGAGGCAGGGGGCTCTCCTCTCCATCCGAGCTTCCTTCCTCATACTTTCTTTCTTATTCCTCCTCCGAGAACAATCCATAAGGATCTAAGTCTCCATAGAGCTTGGGATTGGCAAGATAATGGGATATATAGCTCTCCCCATCAGAATCTTGCGAAGACATCTTGCTCTAAATCTGCTGCAGAAACAGCTTAAAGAGAAAACAGGAGGTATTGTCGTGATACGAAGGTCAAAACCTTTGGGAGATTATATAATGAATTTTTACCGATCTGAAGGAGTCTTCTACAAGAAAACGGAGTCCGGATGGTACACGAGGTAGCCACAAGCCACAGGGGGGCGCCCAGGGGGGTAGGGCACGCCCCCCTAGCTTGTCGCCTCCTCGTGCACTATTCGGACTACTTTAAATTTTCCTAATTTTTTAAATATTCCAAAACGGATAAAATTTGCCATTGAAAAAGTTTTGGAGTCGGTTTACTTACCGTACCACATACCTATTCCTTTTCGGAGTCTGAAACGTTCTGGTAGGTCTCCCTAATGTACTCCTCTGGGGTTATGGTATTGATAATATTGGTTTCAACATTTATGGGAGTACCTGAGATATAATGTTTGATTCTTTGACCGTTCACCACCTTCGGGTTCGTGCCTTCGGCGTTGTTGATCTTGATGGCACCGGAACGGTATACCTCCTCGATAACGTAAGGACCTTCCCATTTAGAGAGAAGTTTTCCTGCAAAAAATCTTAAACGAGAGTTGTATAGCAAGACATGATCACCTACATTAAATTCACGCTTTTGTATCCTTCTATCATGCCATCTCTTAACCTTTTCTTTAAACAACTTGGCATTCTCATAGGCTTGGGTTCTCCATTCATCAAGTGAGCTAATGTCAAATAGCCTCTTCTCACCAGCAAGTTTGAAATCATAGTTGAGCTCTTTAATAGCCCAATAAGCTTTATGCTCTAGTTCAAGAGGTAAGTGACATGCTTTACCATAAACCATCTTATACGGAGACATACCCATAGGGTTTTTATAAGCAGTTCTATAAGCCCATAATGCATCATCAAGTTTCTTAGACCAATTCTTCCTAGATCTATTAACAGTCTTCTGCAAGATCAATTTAATTTCTCTATTGCTCAATTCTACTTGACCACTAGACTGAGGATGATAAGGAGATGCAATTATATGATTAACATCATATTTAGCAAGCAATTTACGGAAAGCACCATGAATAAAGTGTGAACCGCCATCAGTCATTAAATATCTAGGGACTCCAAATCTAGGGAAAATAACTTCTTTAAGCATTTTAATAGAAGTGTTATGATCAGCGCTACTAGTTGGAATAGCCTCTACCCACTTAGTAACATAATCAACAGCAACTAGAATATGAGTATACCCGTTAGATTGTGGAAAAGGTCCCATATAATCAAAGCCCGAAACATCAAACGGTTCAATAACAAGAGAATAATTCATAGGCATTTCCTGACGTCTACTAATATTACCAATTCTTTGACATTCATCACAAGACAAGACAAACTTACGAGCATACTTGAAAAGGGTAGGCCAATAAAAACCAGATTGTAGTACCTTATGTGCAGTTCTATCTCTAGCGTGGTGTCCTCCGTAGGCCTCGGAGTGACACTTGCGTAAGATTTGTTCCTGTTCATGCTCAGGTACACAACGTCTAATAATACCATCTACTCCTTCTTTATAAAGGTGTGGATCATCCCAAAAGTAATGTCTTAAATCATAGAAGAACTTTTTCTTTTGCTGGTATGTGAAACTAGGCGGTATAAATTTAGCAACAATGTAATTAGCATAATCAGCATACCATGGAGCCTTATGTGAAGCCTTTATGACCGCTAATTGTTCATCAAGAAAGCTATAATCAATAGGTAGTGGGTCATCAAGAACATTTTCTAACCTAGACAAGTTATCTGCTACAGGGTTATCAGCCCCCTTTCTATCAATAATATGCAAATCAAATTCTAGTAGCAGAAGAACCCATCTAATAAGTCTAGGTTTAGCATCTTTCTTTTCCATAAGGTACTTAATAGCAGCATGATCAGTGTGAACAGTTACTTTGGAATCAACAATTTAAGGTCTGAACTTATCACAAGCAAACACAACCGCTAAAAATTCCTTTTCAGTACTAGCATAATTTCTTTGAGCACTGTCTAGAGTTTTACTGGCATAATGAATAACATTTAATTTCTTATCAACTCTTTGTCCTAGAACAGCACCAACAGCATAATCACTAGCATCACACATAATTTCAAAGGGTAGATTCCAATCAGGTGGTTGAACAACAGGTGCGGTAATCAAGGCATTCTTAAGAACTTCAAATGCTTCTACACAATCATCATCAAAAACGAATGGAACATCTTTTTGTAAAAGATTAGTGAGAGGCCTAGAAATCTTAGAGAAGTCTTTAATAAACCTCCTATAGAAACCAGCATGACCAAGGAAACTTCTTATACCTCTTATGTCCGTGGGACACGGCATTTTTTCAATAGCATCAACTTTAGCCTTATCAACTTCAATACCTCTTTCGGAGATTTTGTGCCCCAAGACAATGCCTTCATTAACCATAAAGTGGCACTTTTCCCAATTCAAAACAAGATTAGTTTCTTCACATCTCTGCAAAACTCGATCAAGGTTGCTCAAGCAATCATCAAAAGAAGTTTCGTAAACGGAAAAATCATCCATGAAAACCTCAAGAATCTTTTCACAAAAGTCAGAGAATATAGCCATCATACATCTTTGAAAGGTAGCAGGTGCATTTCATAAACCAAAAGGCATACGTCTATAAGCAAAGGTACCGAAAGGGCAAGTAAAAGTGGTTTTTTCTTGATCCTCTCTTGATACAGGTATTTGAGAGAAACCAGAGTAACCATCTAGAAAGCAAAAATGAGTATGTTTGGATAGTCTTTCTAGCATTTAATCAATAAAAGGTAAAGGGTAATGATCTTTCTTAGTAGCTTTATTTAATTTCCTAAAGTCAATTACCATTCTATAACCTGTAACAATTCTTTGCGGGATCAACTCATTTTTATCATTAGGAACAACGGTAATACCTCCTTTCTTAGGGACACAATGAACGGGACTAACCCATCTACTATCAGCAACAGGATAAATTATACCTGCCTCCAGAAGCTTTAGTATTTCTTTTCTTACCACTTCTTTCATCTTAGGATTCAACCGTCGTTGGTGATCAATAACTGGTTTGGCATCAGGCTCCATATTAATTTTATGCTGACATAGAGTGGGACTAATGCCCTTAAGATCATCAAGAGTATATCCAATAGCAGCACGGTGCTTCCTCAGAGTTTTCAATAATCTCTTTTCTTCATGTTCTGAAAGGTTAGCACTAATAATAACAGGATATATCTCCTTTTCATCAAGATAAGCATATTTCAAAGTGTCGGGTAATTTTTTAAGCTCAAACATGGGATCACCCTTGGGTGGAGGAGGATCCCCAAGTATTTCAACAGGTAAGTTGTGTTTCAAAATAGGCTGCTGATCAAAGAAAATCTTATCTATTTCGTTCCTTTCATCCATATGCATATCATTTTCATGGTCTAGCAAATATTGTTCTAAAGGATCAATAGGAGGCACAGCAATAGAAGCAAGACCAATAATTTCATCTTTACTAGGCAATTCTTTGTCATGAGGTTGTCTACGAAATTTAGAGAAATTGAACTTATGAGACACATCCCCAAAACTCACAGTAACAATTTCTTTCTCACAATCAATCCTAGCATTAACAGTATTCAAGAAGGGTCTACCAAATATAATGGGACAAAAATCATCTTGTGGGGAACCGAGAACAAGAAAATCAGTAGGATACTTTATTTTCCCACACAAGACTTCAACATCTCTAATAATCCCCATTGGTGCAATAGTCTCTCTATTAGCAAGCTTAATAGTAACATCAATTCCCTCTAGTTCAACTGGTGCTATATCATGCATAATTTCTTTATATAAGGAAATGGGAATTGCACTCACGCTAGCACCCATATCACATAAGCCATGATAACAATGATCTCCTATTTTAACAGAAACAACAGGCATGCCAACAACTGGTCTATGTTTACTCTTAGTATCAGGCCTAGCAATTCTAGCAGCTTCATCACAGAAATGAATAACATGCCCATCAATATTATCAACCAAGAGATCTTTAACCATAGCAATACTAGGTTCAACTTTAATTTATTCAGGGGGTGTAGGTGTTCTAATACAACTCTTACGAACCACGGTTGAAGCTTTAGCATGTTCCTTTATCCTAACAGGGAAGGGTGGTTTCTCAATGTAAGCAGTAGGAATAACAGGATCAGCATTATAAATAATAGTTTCTTCCTCAACTTTAATAGGTTCTACCACTTTTACTTCTATGGGAGGATGATATTTAAACCACTTCTCCTTAGGGAGATCAACATGAGTAGCAAAAGATTCACAGAAAGAAGCTACTATCTCAGAGTCAAGTCCATATTTAGTGCTAAATTCACGAAAAGCATCTGTGTCTATAAAGGATTTAACACAATCAAACTTAAGGTTTATACCTGACTCCTTACCTTCGTCGAGTTCCCAATCTTCAGAGTTGCGTTTAATTCTTTCCAATAAGTCCCATTTGAATTCAATATCCTTCTTCATAAAGGAACCGCCACAAGAAGTATCGAGCATGGATCGATCATTATGAGAAAGCCGAGCATAAAAATTCTGAATAATAATATCTCTCGAGAGCTCATGGTTGGGGCATGAGTATAACATTGACTTAAGCCTCCCCCAAGCTTGAGCGATTCTTTCTCCTTCACGAGGCCAAAAATTATAAATATAATTCCGATCACGATGAACCAGATGCATAGGATAAAACTTCTGATGCAATTCCAATTTCAATCGGTTGTAGTTCCATGATCCAATATCATCACATAGCCTATACCATGTCAATGCCTTCTCCTTCAAAGATAAAGGAATGACCTTCTTCTTGACAACAACCTCGGGCAAACCTGCAAGCTTAAACAATCCACAAACTTCATCCACATAGATTAGATGCAAATCAGGATGTAGTGTTCCATCTCCTGCATAAGGATTAGCTAGCAGTTTCTCTATCATACCCGAAGGAATTTCATAATAAATATTTTCAGTAGGTTCAGTAGGTTGAGGGGCAACTCTTTGTGCTTCCGGTAGAGGTGAAGATACCCCGAACAAGCCCCTCAAAGGATTACTTTCCATAGTAACAAGTGACAGTAAATTTCAGCACGGTGTATAAATTTTTCCTTACCAAGTTCCACTCACCAAAGGCGCTTCACTCCCCGGCAACGGCGCCAGAAAAGAGTCTTGATGACCCACAAGTATAGGGTATCTATCGTAATCCTTTCGATAAGTAAGAGTGTCGAACCCAACGAGGAGCAGAAGGAAATGACAAGCGGTTTTCAGTAAGGTATTCTCTGCAAGCACTGAAATTATCGGTAACAGATAGTTTTGTGATAAGATAATTCGTAACGGGTAGCAAGTAACAATTGTAATAAAGGTGCAGCAAGGTGGCCCAATCCCTTCTGTAGCAAGGGACAAGCCTGAACAAACTCTTATATAAAGCAAAGCGCTCCCGAGGACACATGGGAATTACTGTCAAGCTAGTTTTCATCATGCTCATATGATTCGCGTTCGTTACTTTGATAATTTGATATGTGAGTGAACCGGTGCTTGGGTACTGCCCTTACTTGGACAAGCATCCCACTTATGATTAACCACTCTCGCAAGCATCCGCAACTACGAAAGAAGAATTAAGATAAATCTAACCATAGCATGAAACGTGTGGATCCAAATCAGCCCCTTACGAAGCAACGCATAAACTAGGGTTTAAGCTTCTGTCACTCTAGCAACCCATCATCTACTTATTACTTCCCAATGCCTTCCTCTAGGCCCAAACAATGGTGAAGTGTCATGTAGTCGACGTTCACATAACACCACTAGAGGAGAGACAACATACATCTCATCAAAATATCGAACGAATACCAAATTCACATGATTACTTATAACAAGACTTATCCCATGTCCTCAGGAACAAACGTAACTACTCACAAAGCATATTCATGTTCATAATAAGAGGAGTATTAATGATGATCAAGGATCTGAACATATGATCTTCCACCAAGTAAACCAACTAGCATCAACTACAAGGAGTAATCAACACTACTAGCAACCCACAGGTACCAATCTGAGGTTTTGAGACAAAGATCGGATACAAGAGATGAACTAGGGTTTGAGAGGAGATGGTGCTGGTAAAGATGTTGATGGAGATTGACCCCCTCTCGATGAGAGGATCGTTGGTGATGACGATGGCTTCGATTTCCCCCTCCGGGAGGGAAGTTTCCCCGGCAGAACAGCTCCGCAGGAGCCCTAGATTGGTTCTGCCCAAGTTCCGCCTCGAGATGGCGACGCTTCGCCCCAAAAGCTCTGTTATGATTTTTTCCAGGTCAAAACCCTCCATATAGCAGAAGATGGGCACCGGAGGGCTGCCAGGTGGGCCACAAGCCACAGGGGCGCGCCCAGGGGGGTAGGGCGCGCCCCCTTGGCTTGTGACTGCCTGGTGGGCCCCCTGATGTATTTCTTCCACCCAATATTTTTTATATATTCCAAAATAATTCCCCGTAGATTTTCAGGACTTTTGGAGTTGTGCAGAATAGGTATCTCAGATTTGCTCCTTTTTCAGTCCAAAATTCCAGCTGCCGGCATTCTCCCTCTTCATGTAAACCTTGTAAAATAAGAGAGAAAAGGCATAAGTATTGTACCATAATGTGTAATGACAGCCCATAATGCAATAAATATCAATATAAAAGCATGATGCAAAATGGACGTATCAATGAGGTTGTTGAACCTTTGTTTCAACCAGAGAGTAGCGCAGCGCAGAAAGTTGTTTCTGTGGAGCCTATGTTAGTTGAAGAGGAAGTTAATGATGATGATCATGAAGCTTCGGATCAACTTACTATCGAACCTCGTAGGTCGACAAGGACGCGTACTGCTCCTAAGTGGTACGGCAACCCTGTCTTAGAAGTCATGTTGTTGGACAACGATGAAACTACGAGCTATGGAGAAGCGATGATGGGCCCGGATTCCGAGAAATGGTTAGAGGCCATGCAATCCGAGATGGGATCCATGTAAGAAAACAAAGTATGGGCTTTGGAAGTATTACCTGAAGGGCGAAAGGCCATTGACAACAAATGGATCTTTAAAAGGAAGACGGACGCGGACGGTAATGTCACCGTCTATAAAGCTCGACTTGTGGCAAAGGGTTTTTCACAATTTCAAGGAGTTGACTACGATGAGACTTTCTCACCCATAGCGATGCTAAAAGTCTGTTGGAATTATGTTAGCAGTTGCTGCATTTTTCGATTATGAAATCTGGCAGATGGATGTCAAAACATCGTTTCCTTAACGGTTTCCGTGAGGAAAGGTTGTATGTGATACCACCAGAAGGTTTTGTCAGTCCTAAGGATGCTAAAATGTATGCAAGCTCCAGCGATCCTTCTATGGACTGGAGCAAGCATCTCGGAGTTGGAATATACGCTTTGATTAGGTGATCAAAGTTTTTGGGTCTATACAAAGTTTATGAGAAACTTGTATTTACAATAAAGTGAGTGGGAGCACTATAGAATTTCTGATAAGTATATGTGGATGACATATTGTTGATCGGAAATGTTGTAGAATTTCTGGAAAGCATAAAGGGCTGTTTGAAAAGGGGTTTTTCAAAGGAAAACCTGGAATGAAGCTACTTAAATATTGGGCATCTTGATCTATAGAGGTAGATCAAGACGTCTGATAAAACTTTCAATGAGTACATACCTTGACAAGATTTTGAAAGAGTTCAAAATGGATCAATCAAAGAAAGAGTTCTTGCCTGATTTGTAAGGTGTGGAGTTGAGTGAGACTCAAAGCTCGACCACGGCAGAAGAAAGAGAAAGGACGAAGGTCGTCCCCTATGCCTTATCCATAGGCTCTGTATAGTATGCCATGCTGTGTACCGCACCTGTGTGTGCCTTGCCATGAGTCTGTCAAGGGGTACAAGAGTGATCCAGGAGTGGATCACTGGACAGCGGTCAAGATTATCCTTAGTAACTAGAGGACTAAGGAAATATTTCTCGATTATGGACGTGATAAAGAGTTCGTCGTAAAGGGTTACGTCGATGCAAGCTTTAATACCAATCCGGATGACTCTGAGTAGCAATCCGGATACGTATAGTGGAGCAGCCATTTGGAATAGCTCCAAGTGGAGTGTGGTAGCAGTGTCTACAGTATGACATAGAGATTTGCAAAGTACACACGGATCTGAATGTCGCAGACCCGTTGACTAAAGACCTCTCTCACATGCAAAGCATGATCGAACCCCAGAAATCATTGGGTGTTAGATTCATTACAATGTAAATCACATAGTGATGTGAGCTAGATTATTGACTCTAGTGCAAGTGGGAGACTGTTGGAAATATGCCCTAGAGGCAATAATAAGTTGGTTATTATTATATTTCCTTGTTCGTGATAATCGTTTATTATCCATGCTATAATTGTATTGATTGGAAACTCAAATACATGTGTGGGTACATAGACAACAATGTGTCCCTGGTATGCCTCTAGTGGACTAGCTCGTTGATCAAAGATGATCAAGGTTTCTAGCCATAGACATGAGATATCATTTGATAATGGGATCACATCATTAGGAGAATGACGTGATGGACAAGACCCAAACTATGAACATAGCATATGATCGTGTCAGTTTATTGCTATTGTTTTCTGCATGTCAAGTACCTGTTCCTATGACCATGAGATCATGCAACTCACTGACACCGGAGGAATACCTTGTGTGTATCAAACGTCGCAACGTAACTGGGTGACTATAAAGATGCTCTACAGGTATCTCCGAGGGTGTCTGTTGAGTGGGCATGGATCAAGACTGGGATTTGTTACTCCGTGTGACGGAGAGGTATCTCAGGGCCCACTCGCTAATACAACATCACAATAAGCCTTGCAAGCAAAGTGACTAAAGAGTTAGCCATAGGATCTTGTATTACGGAACGAGTAAAGAGACTTGCCGGTAATGAGATTGAACTAGGTATAGAGATACCGACGATCGAATCTCGGGCAAGTAACATACCGATAAACAAAGGGAACATCATACGGGATTAACTGAATCCTCGACATAGAGGTTCGACCGATAAAGATCTTCATAGAATATGTAGGAGCCAATATGGGCATCCAGGTCCCGCTATTGGTTATTGACCGTAGAGGTGTCTCGGTCATGTCTACATAGTTCTCAAACCCGCAGGGTCTACACACTTAACGTTTGGTGACGATATAAGTATAGTTGAGTTGTTATGTTGGTGACCGAAGGTTGTTCGGAGTCCCGGATGAGATCCCGGACATGACAAGGATCTCTGGAATAGTCCAGAGGTAAAGATTGATATATGGGATAATAGTGTTTGGTCTCCGGAAGGGTTCCCGAATTCACCGGAAGGGGTTTCGGATGTTTCCCGAAATGTTCGGGTATGAGAACACTTTATTTGAGCCAAGGGGTAAAGCCCACGAGGCTTTAGGAAGGTGCAAAAGGAGTTTTTGCGGAGGCCAGGGGCCAGACGCCAGGAAGCCTGGCGTCTGGGGCCAGACGCCGAGGACCCTGGCGTCTGGTCCTGGAGTCCGAGGAGGACTCTTGCCTTGCGAGCCAAACTAACTTTGAGGAGGCTCTTTCTCCAAGTTTCGACCCCAGGGCTCAACATATAAATAGAGGGGCTGGGCTGGCACCCAAAACACATCAAGAAATCCCCAAGCCGTGTGCCGGCAACCCCGCCCCTCTAGTTCATCCTACGTCGTAGTTTCCGTAGTGCTTGGCGAAGCCCTGCGGAGATTGTTCTTCACCACCACCGTCACCACGCCGTCGTGCTGCCGGAACTCATCTACTACTTCACCATCGCTTGCTGAATCGAGGAGGTGAAGGCGTCATCAAGCTGTACGTGTGTTGAACGCGGAGGTGCCGTCCGTTCCGCGCTAGATCGTGATTGGATCGAGGGACGACTTGCGATTTGGATCGCGAAGACGTTCGACTACATCAACCGCGTTTCTTAACGCTTCCGCTTAGCGATCTACAAGGGTACGTAGATCCACTCTCCCTCTCGTAGATACTCATCACCATGGATAGATCTTGCGTGTGCGTAGGAAAATTTTTGTTTCCCATGCAACGTTCCCCAACACTTGGTACTCTTGGTTCCATTTGCATTTGCACTATCAAATACACTTGTGTTTCCTAACATTGTTTTCTCAAGTGTGTTCCCACTGTCAAATGCTCAAGGACCTCAAGGTAAGTATATGCATCATATTCTTGTTCAAGATGACCTCTTGATTCTTGCACATATTGTTTGCAAGAGTGAACCTTGAACATGAAATCATTTCATTCACATATATTTGATGCATGTTGCCAAGATATACATGACTTCTCATATCCTTCCTACCACGTGTGTGTTCATGCATTCAAAAGCAACTTTCCTTAAAATGGATTGCACACATCTAGGGGGAGCTTGTATCAGTCATGTATCCTTCAAAGTCATCATATATCCTTGCATATTTGAAATTGAAGCTTTGATTGTATGTTGTCATCAATTACCAAAAAGGGGGAGATTGAAACCACAATATGCTCCCTTGGTGGTTTTGATAATTCATGACAACATACATTGTCTCTTGGACTAATACTTTCAACTAGTGTATTTCAGATAAAGTCCATAGAGAAGGTTGGCTAAGGAGTGTGGAGAGTATCCCCAAGAAGAAGAAGGAGAAGGAATAGCATTGGCAAAGCTTCAAGCAAGAGGACTCTACATTTTACTTTGTGAGAAATCACTTTGAGTCCATAGGAAAAGCCAATACTATTAAAAGGGGGTAAGGTACTGTTGGTGAACAAGATGCTCCACGTGCACAAGTGATAGTCACCAAAAACACTCACAAACTCTCCCACATATTCTGTCTAAGCCATTCATGCAAATCGGTCCAACCAACTTTTTCCACTCGGTCCCACCGATTCCCAGAACCCTGCCAAACCCTAGCACATCGGTGCAACCGATCCCACTTTGGTGCCACCGAGTTCAGCTTACCAACTTTCTGTTACCTCGATTCACAAAATCGAAAGCTCCGAGTTTTTGGATCGGCGTCATCGAGATTTGGATTCTGACCGTTGGACACCTGATCGGTACTGCCGAGATTTCTATATCGGTCTCACCGAGATTCAAAAGTTGCTACCTTTGGAGCAACTCGGTACCACCGAGATTCACACATCGGTGTCACCGAGTTGGTCACTTTAGGTGTAACGGTTGGATTTTTGGAGATGCCTATATATACCCCTCCACCACCACTCACTCGCAAGAGAAGCACTCAGAACAGATCCCCACTTATCCCATCAGATTTTCTAAGAGAGAGCCACCTACTCATGTGTTGAGATCAAGCCATTCCATTCCAACCATATGAATCTTGATCTCTAGCCTCCCCAAGTTGCTTTCCACCCAATCAATCTCTTCCACCAAAGCCAAATCTGTGAGAGAGTGATTGAGTGTTGAGGAGTCTATCATCTTGAAGCACAAGAGCAAGGAGTTCATCGACATTATCTAGCCTATTACCTTTTGGAGGGTGGTGCCTCCTAGATTGGTTAGGTGTCACTTGGGAGCCTCCTACTTCGTGTTGTGGAGTGAACCAAGAAGTTTGTAAGGGCAAGGAGATCGCCTACTTCGTGAAGATCTACCCTGAGTTAGGCTAGTCCTCCGTGGACATAGGTCATCATGGTATAGTCAAGGTTGCTTCTTCGTGGAACCCTCCGTGGGTAGAGCCCTCCGTGGACTCTCGCGACCGTTACCCTCCGTGGGTTGAAGACTCCATAAACGTGGATGTACGATAGCACCACCTATCGGAACTACGGGAAAAATCTTCGTGTCCTTCATGCGTTTGATCTCCCTATCTCAACTCCTTACTTCCATGTGCAATGTCTTTACTTTCCGCTGCTATACTTGATGACTTGCATGTGTAGGGTGTGCTAGACTTACTATAATTGCTAAAATCTGCCAACACTTAACTTTGGATATTGTGTAGATTTTAGTTTGTGCTAGTAGTCTATTCACCCCCCTCTAGACATACTCTTCTAGTGATCTCACAGTATTGCCACGACATTTTAACCTGTCACAATGATGAGAAAGGGGAGGCTGGCAGGTTCAGGTTTGGGATACCACGCCGGTAAATCAAACTAATCTATCACCTTAACCTGTCAAAGACATACCATCCCGTCACAATGATGTTATAATATGTAGGCATTGCCTTTGTCGTTCCGTGCAACATTAACATCTATGCAATATGTGGCAGGAAACTATGTGATACATATCATGAGAATGGGGAGTTTGTGGTTGCCGTGGTTCTAAAGATGTAGTTTCAGAATGTAGTTGTTTTGTGTCCATCAAGATTGTTGTTGTTTCATGTAACTGTCATGTGAAATATGTTGCAGAGTACCTTCACGAGACAACCTTGTAGTCTAAAGACATAATCCAGAAAATCAACAAATATTCTTGGAGCTTGGATGATGAGGTTGAGTATCATGCATCGATGCTATGTTTCATCTATGTGTGATAATGGAGTACCTGTTAGTAGTTTGCCTTGGGTAGGCAGGTGCTTTTTTGTCTAAGTTAAAGCCTTCATTGGAAACTACTTATAATGTCCAGCTTATAAACTTGTATGTTCACACCTTCCCAAGACCACAATCAGACTAAGAAAATGCCTTAATAAGTTGTGAGGGTGTGTATATATAAGTATTTCTGTAATCTGTTCTAAATCATTCTACTATTTGTACTAATATCTTTAATACATTCCATATTGCATTATATTTCCAGCTACATCTCCTATTTATTCTCTACATCACTTCTAACTGGCATCACGGTCGAGTGGAAGGGTGTCCCCGGCAACGGCACGGACAAGCCAGGAGAAGGATGATGCCCGGGTTTGGCCCCGGCCCTCGGGGGTGTTGGCAATGGCGTCATGGTAGACTGGGTGTCGGGGGAGTTGGGGACGGTGTCATGGGGGCCCGGGCCTCCTCCTCGGACAAGGCTGCGGTGATCTGAGCTCCGGTCTAGGGTGAGTCACCTCCTTTAGCTACTTCCTATTTCTCTTCTGATCTAGTCTATTATGAGTTTGTGGTAAAAGAATGAGCTGATGTTAGGGATTTGAATTTTTTCCATTTAATGTGTCCTCGTGATAGGGCAGCCACACTCCCTCGCCCGGCTGTCCGTTCGACCGGCCGGTGTGGTGCAGCAGCAGTAGCGACCACCCATGTCAAGGAGCTCCCGCAAGCATGTGTGCACGCTCTCCTTGCCCCTGAGCTCCTGCAGCAACAACATCAACAACAACTTGTGTGTAGTATCATCCAGAGAACTACCACACAAATCATATTCCTTTTATAGAAATTCCTTTATATGTTTTACAAATTTCCTGATCAGTGCTTATCCATTTTATATTATGTTTTTCACCTGCAAGTGTGAGTTTTTTCCAGTCAAGTTTCTGTCTCTTGGTCTATTTCTCTTCTAATTCCGTCGTCACCGATTTCCTGAAGGAATTTGACTATCCTATGTCATTTTTATCATTTTTTGTTGAATACATGCTTAGATGGGAGAACTTTTAACCCATCTTTTATTGCTTGCAGGTGTAGTTGTTTGGTTCCACTTGGTGTGTTCAACAGAAACTGACATACAACATTGCTATTTTAAGGTGGTATAATGAGGATCGGGAGGAAATTGTTGTAGGTGAGAGAGCACGGTACCCTTCTCTGCCTATTTTTGTTCCTTTCTTGAAGTGCTACTGCGAACCATTATTTATAATAAAAGAATCAGGGCATGCATTGAAGATTTACTATCCTTGACTTGCTACGCCACAACTTTTACGATTGCCTCTAGGTGTTAATTGTATAATAAATAGAGTGCATTAGTTAGCTATACTGACTTGATCGTTTCCACAGACATGATCATTATCGGTTAGTACGATTGCTAGTTAAATATCCCAAAGATGTATAATTGTAAATTAAGGTTCAAGGAGATCTAAACTTGGGCATATCAATGTAAAAGCACAACTTTGTACTTGAATGCTTCTTGAGTTTTTACATGTTGGTGTATCTAACAAAGTAAATTTGCTTGTGATCCTCAAATGGCCTGACATTTAGTTTTGAGAATGACAAAGCCAGAAATTGGCAACAGTTCTGGGGAATGAGGGTTATAGTCTTCGTAATTTAATCTTGGCTTTACACTTCTTTGGTTTTTTGAGGTAATGTATCTCGATGTACTTTTGGATGTATCAGAAGTGGGATATAAGTATGTAAGAATGTTGATGATGCGACTCGGAGCAGGCCTCGGCTTGCACCTAATGTGTGGGCATATGCAACTGCAGTTGATGAATCAAAGCTGATGCAAGGTTGGTGATTTAATTTTGATTCAACACAATATGATCCGTTGTGCGTGTTGCACTTCTCTGCGATTACCTTCGAAATTATTTGTTTCTTGAGGTTAACCGTTTGCATACTTTGCTGCCCACTTCAATTAGTTGTAGGTTGATATATCAAGGTTAGGTTGTTAAACAAATGGTTTTGTTCTTGGATGGTCCGCCAGAAGTCGGATCCTAAACAACTAGAAACTGGATGGGGTTCTGATTAGTTAGCTAAATGAATGGAATATTGATTTATCACTCGACATGTGAATTGAGACTGAAAAGATTGGTCAACCTGACCATGATAATTTCTTTGCTATGATCGCTCGATTGGGGAAAAAAAGAAATTGTTAGTGATTGGTGTTGAATTGCTGGATTTGGTTGGTTGCTCCTCTTTCTCTACAGATTCTTTTTAGTGGACGAGATGTATTATTCTGGAACAATTTGAGAATAAGGGTCAAGCTTTGCATTTCTCTTTTGTGTTAGGACTCTAAAATGACATCCTTAAGTCCTAGAATTTCCTTGCTGCTAAGTAGTGACTAACCTCATACTGTAATGCCATTCTGTACCCCATCTACTGCAGTATGCATCTCCTCATACTGATAACAATCCATGGTGCCTTATGCACCCCATTTATTTGATGAAATGAACAATATATTTATTGTTGATGTAGATCACATGATTCTGACGCAGCTGGCAGTTTTGCGATAGCACCTCTTCTCAACTGATCACTTTGCTTGCTGGTATTTGTATTTATGTGCCTTTCTTTTCACAAAAAAATATACCGAATTTTATCTTGTAAGATTCGGTGGAAATTACGATGACCCTTCTGGCATGTGTATCTTCCATGAAAAATAGATTCATGAATCTATGTAAAGGAATGCCAAAGCTTCCTATTTTTACCCCTCTGTTGTTTCAAAACATGAATGTCGTACCACTTCTTTTGTTAAAACATCTTGAAGTTAACTAGGACCAACTGACTAATATACTTCGTGCTTGCTTCTGATTAAATATCCAAAATTGTAGAATTAGAGGTCTTCATGAGGGAACATGACGGAACATATGAATGTGTTTTTCAGAGATTTTTGAGTCTTTTGATTATGTTTCAATTCCAGGGACCTTGTTTTGAGTTATGCCTTAAAGGGTTGAAGCATGTGGTACTTATTTTGCTTTTGTTGATATGTGATTTTGGTAGTGCGATGTTTTTTGGAATAGATGATTGAGTGCTTAATTATATTTCTCCCCAAAACACCATTTTTAGCTGCCTGATGGATTGGTATGCAATAATTGTAGTAGATAAATGATATTATTTATCTACTACCAATCGTTTCCCTTATCTGTTGCAGTAAGAAGATGTTTTATTTTTTCCTAACATTATTCCTTCCTCCTATTTTTAAGGTACCTATCTATGTATATGCTGAAATGCTATTTATGCTACATTGATCCATTAATATATCTCCTTGGTCCTCTCGATGTTGCCACTGAGTCGACGGTTTTTGTTTTTTTTATCCTATACTATCTTTCCAAAATGAAAATAAATTTTGGTTTAAATCTGGTTCTAGCGCCATCGGCACTAGTTCAAGAACACTTTGAAGGTGCAAATTATTTTTCATGAAAACAACACTTTTTGTCAGGCATCTCTTTTTTGTTAATTAGATTTCATCATCGTTGTGGTTTATGGTTGTTCCTATACATGCTCAATGATTTGCACTGGTTGTGGCAGCATTTCTCTGTGCTCCGAAACTTACACTGTTGTGTGTCCCTTCTGTTCTCTTCCCATGCAGATATTACTGCAAGGATCACGACAGTGCCATGCTTCTCAGGTATTTTTCCATGAACCAGAATTAGTCCTCTGAAAGAATGAAATGCCAGAGGTGAAAATGTCCAAATGTTTCTCTACCACCAAAGCATGAGGTGAAGAATATATTTTTTGTTTCCGATGTTTAATTTCTGGCCAATCAATGGTAAAGCTTATGTATGTATGAGACGGTTAAGTGAGAAAGTCCTATCTTAGTTGAAATAAGTGCTCGATGCTTTAGTGCTTACGTATGTTTCTTTTTTCTTTGATCTATGTGATGGTGTGATTACTCTGCCTTCTTTACAATAGTGTTCTCATCCTATTATGCTATAAGAATGCATGCCCTATCGATCTATTTATACCAGCCAGGAAAGTGATTGATTCACCAGTAAAAACCATACATCATCGCGATAATAGTTCGTAGCTCCTTCTGTAGGCTGGTATAATGAAAACTATGATAAAGGGTGGAGGAATGCAGCTTCTTCTTTGTTCAGACTATCTATCTTGTGGTCTACACATAGTTTTAGAACTACCAAACAACATGCAACATTCAGTTACTATCATTGTTGTACATCTCAGAAAAAAATTAATAGATAGATGCACACATGTAGAATCATACATTGCATTTGCTTCCAATGTCTTCCTCTTTATTATCGACAAGCTCAGACCCCTGTCACACTCAATTTTTTTTGTTATCTCTCAAAATGCACTTTCTTATCGTGTCTCTTCTTTGTTGTCAGTCCGCCGTGATGGATAAGGTTAAGATCCCAACTAGGGTGCTTTTCGATGCCGTGATGCAATAGCTTGGCCTTCCAAATGCAGTGTACTCGACACAAAAGGCAAGGGCAGTTGGTGTCGACACAACCATTCAGTTCTATCCATCTAAGCACCACCTAAGCAATGGGCCTTCCAAAGAAATCAATATCCATCTATGTCAATGGAAAATTCAAAGAAGCTGAACATCGACCGGCAGATGAAGCTCTTAAATGCATGAAAGCTTCTTACAACAATGTCCTAGAAGACTAGAACAATGGCAGGTTGCAGTTGGTTCAGCAACAAAATAAGTCTCTGCAACATGACCTAAAAGAAAAAGAAGGGGTAGTTGACTATCTAAGCAATGAAAGAACTTTATCGTATAACGGATACCATCTTCACAGCAGGATCAATGCCCGAAGACAACAATGTGAACCATACTTTGTTGCAGGTATGAGATGTTGTAGATCATCTCGATGGTGCAACTTTACAATCAAAATACATTCTACAACAAACAAACAAATATTATTGGGCGCTGGATGATGACATAGAAGGCATGTGTGCTTTTGGCAATGGCAGCCCACCAGAAACACCAACCATGAAGAGTTGCTTAGACGATGAAGTCATTTTCAATACCGATGGCACATGCAGCTATTATTCTGCCTGATGTTGATCAGTGCTGACCAAGAACTGCATGATCAAATCAAATATATCTACATGATGCATCAATACTTTTGCAACTTGCTTGATACAGGCAATGTAAATAAGATATCATAAACTCATTTGCCCTTTGCGCCATCAGTACAAGGGCTGTACCTATGTAGCTTGCTGCTCATTTCATGCTTTTCTTAGAACGCTAATGTATCGACTTCATACCATCGGTGTCTAAATATTTTAATGTGCATGCTTTAGAAGCTTGGTTTGCCCTCACCCTTTGCGCCATGGGCGCAACGGGTCATCTAGTACAACAAATATGAAAAGGGGGTAAACCCATATTGTTTAGTTTTGATGCCTGCATACAACAAATATAAGAAGGGGTAAACCCATATAGTTTAGTGAGTATACAGAACTGGTGACGTTCATCTCGCGGATGCTCGCGGACTCGTGAATGCTGTCCGCCTGCATGCGGAGCCCTGAACCACCAATTTTTTTTAAAATGAAAGGTAGATCATGCTCTATCTTATATATTTCAAAACAGGCCGACGCCTAGAGACAGAAAGTCAATTACATGAGCTTATTTTCTGCACCGTGGTCATATGCATTAAGCAGCCTAATGAAATAGAAAAAGAAGAAAGAAAGAAAGGAAGAAAGAGGAACCCAAACAGTTCTAGCTGTGTAATTTATGCACCCAAGCTAGCAGTGCCACTCGGTCCTCCGGGCTTCTAGCCCTATGGCTCCAACTGTTTTTTAGGGATATGCAACACCAATTGTAACTGATTCTCATCCAATCCTGGTCATCTGAAGAAGCATATCATCACAAATCAACAACAGATGGAACAAGGGACACAGGGGACCAAGAAGAATATAATCCACAGCAGAAAAAGCAAGCAAAGATGTAGAACTGCACATAGAGAACATCTCTACTATATGGTTCAATTATTAATTTTAGTCCAATGACACATATATGTTAGAAAAGCATGAAAGGCAACAACTAAAACAGTGGCATCCTTAACAGTAGTAGTTCAGGAAACATCTAGATGTGACGTAGTTATTGCACATCTAAATGACTAAATCAAGCATAAAAAAAGAAAAAGAAAATATACATAAGATCAATGATATAGGACTTAGATGTGCAATACTTATGTCACATCTAGATATGCTTTAGCAAAATCATTCAGGAAATTATGTAAATCGTGAGCACATATATCACAGTAGAACCACAAATTTGTCGATATCAAATTTAAATGTAATAGTATAAGAATAAATTTTACATTTTACTAATATAATAGTATAAGAACCGCACACAATACACAGGTTGGATGAATTGAACAATGCATCACTCCAGCTTCAGAAGGTTGTTTGCTGCCTGATGCTATAAAGGCCAGAGGCCCAGAGCCAATGAGTTGCTTTCCCAGAGCCTGTAATTGTAGTTAATAAGAACCTTTTAGCTCATATAAGTAAATAAATATGAAGATGTGCATCCTGGTAGTCTGTTTCGGCAAGAGAGAGGCTTCTACCTTTTTTCTTTTGGAACTTGGATAGGCTTCTACCTTGGCAGCGAGAGGGAGAAACAAACAAAGGCCCCGGCGCGCGAATCACATCCACCAGCTAGCGCACACCACAACATGTGCACCACGGAGCACGGACGCCCGCTACACGCAGCAAGCACTTGGATGCACGACGTACACACCAACTAATGAAGTGTCGGTCCTGATATTTTGGGGACCCGGGTCGAAACTAAAACATAGAACCCATAGTATAAACACTCAAAATAACGAGGCATCATTGCGTCAAGAAATAATGGAGAAAAGCAACGAAGGTTAAGTTTCATGCTCTACCTATCTTATCACATTTCCCCACAAAATGTATCAACCGATGCAATCCCTAACTAGTAGTACTACTTATGAGGTAAACAAAAGCTATAAGTTTCAACATAATGAATCGAAATGCATGTTAAGAACCATATTTATTAATTAATCAAGAAGAACCAGCCAAGTGCAGGCCTCACTGGTGTGTGCCCCTGACCAGGTGAATCATGGCTGGAATTAAAGCTTAACAAGTTACCTGGTGAATCATGTTAATCTCTTCGTCTCAATGGTCAGTATTAGCAAGTCTTCTGCTTTTTTTGTGAACATAGTCTTCTGCATTTAGAAAGCCTTCTTTCTATCCACATTGTGAGGTTCACATCTCTGAAGAAAACTGATATTAAATTCGATGCTGACACACCAAATTAAGGAAGATGTACATAATACTACAATAATTGAAAAGTACTGAGGTACCATGGAAAAATCCCCACGGCATAGGCTAGGGAAAAATCGCTGCCGCCTGTTGATGAGTTACATGGGGGCGTCTCTGTCTGAAGTTTTGGCGTGAGTGGTGACCCTGCCACATAAGTTGCTATTCCCATCCGATGCTACGGCCTTCAGGCGAAGGTGCCGAGCCGCCGAGACGAACCGGCGAAGGCGATTAGGGTATCAGATCAGGAGAGAAGCAAACGTCGTGCCTCATGCGAGCGCGTGATGACTGGCTCCTCGATTTCCCTTTTTTCTCTTCGTTTAGGCTCCTCGTGGATCACTCCAAGTCAAGTGTACGGGCCTAGTAATTCTTTAGCCACCGCTAAGGCTAATGTGACATATACCTGGGCCCCCTCACGATCGGGGGCCAGGGCGGCCGCCCCGCTCGCCCTGCCCCAGGGCTGGGCCTACTAGCACACTTCGCTGCACGCACACATGCGACACAGCAGCAGCGCGCAAGCAGCACACGCCCTTGCTGCTATTGTGGAAGATATGAGAGAACCTGATGCCAAGAGATGGATCTTCTCCCTCCTTGACTCCTTGTCTAACGACGAGTTGGTCCAGGTTTTGATCACTTTGTAGGCAATTTGGCACGCGAGGAGGAAGGCACTGCATGAGCAAATATTCCAAAGTCCGTTGGTTACCTTCAATTTTGTGAAGAATTATATCAGAGAGCTGGATGCAAGCAAGCCTATCCGCCAAGCAGTGGTGGGAGTTGTGAATCACAGGAGTACAGCCAAGTGGATTCCGCCGGCGCCGGGTTTTGCAAAGATCCGAGTTGATGGTGCTCTATCCTTGGAGCAAAGGGAAGGAGCCTTCAGTGTTGTTTGCCGCGATGAGGCAGGCAAATTCCTGGGAGCATCAGCAATAAAAATCTCAGGTATGACAGACCCTACATGCTTGGAAGCACTGGCATGCCGTGAAGCTCTTTCTTTGGCTACAGATCTTGCATTATCGCATGTTATCATTGCATCGGACTGTCAAGTGGTAGTAAATGACATCCAAAGGGACACAGGTGGCTCATACTCAAGTGTTGTGCGGGAGATCAACGCCACTACGCCACAGTTTGAGAATGTATCCTTCATATTCGAAGGAAGGTCTACAAATATAGAGGCTCATAGCCATGCTAAGCATGCTTTTGGTCTGGATTTGGGGCGTCATCTATGGCTCCTTGATCCCCTAGACATTCATTGTATCCCTATGAACATTATTGATTAATAAAGTGTGTTTAGACTCAAAAAAAAAAGCACACGCACGCAACACAACGCGGACGGCAAGCCGCACGGCGTAGAGTGAGCAAGAGGCAACCGTTGTGTACGCGCCATCCCGCCCGTAGGTGACTCCTCACGTCCGCTTCGCCTCTAGCCTAGCCGAGACAACACCTCTGATATGGCGCTGGACCTGGACCTGGACCTGGAGTGGCCGAGATACACGGCGAGAAAGTGTCCGGGGAGGCGGAAGAAGGTGCGGTCGAAGTTGTCCACCATACAGAGCGGGACGCAGTATTTTAGTGGGGGATGACAGCGGTGGCATCCTCCATCTCCGGGCGGCCGGCGGCCGCAGATGTACCTGAGAGGTGGTGAGTCGTTGGCGAAGACGCTCCTGCTTGCACCTGCGACTGCGAGGATCAGTCTCGGCGGCAGGCCATCGGAGACAGTGGCGAATCTAGAAAGGAACTGAAGGGTGGGCTCAAAGTTAACGGTGAAAAAAATGAAACTTTTGTTTAAAGAAAAACAACATCATCTCCTAGTCCATTTGTCCAAATGTTCTCAAACTTTTTTAGAATACTACTGGAAGCATGTATATTTACTGGAATTTTTCTGGAGTTTTTGAAAAATATGAAATTTTGAACTAAATTTTGAATCTGATTAACTAAATAGCCATCATCTCCTAGGCCATTTGCCCAATGTGCTCAAACTTTCCCAGAATACTATTGGAAACATTTAATATTTACTGGATTTTTTTCATTTTTTTTGAAAATATTGAATTTTGAACTAACTATTGGTATTGCGAAGACAATATGTGCCAAACCAGAGCTCAAAACAACATGACAATTTTCAAGATCAATACTAGCAACATGTTTAACCATACTCGAAAGGTTAATACAATTAGAGTAACCAAGACATCAAAGTACAAGAGAAGCAACAACAAAAGACAATGAAATGTTGCTCTTACTAACTAGTATTGTAGTTATAGAACACCTCCACACCAAAATATAGAAATGTATGCCCAAGGCACCAACGGCAAGCCATCTGTCCAAATTAGCACACTTGTTAGTGATAAAACAATAAGTCATGGACAACTAAGTATTGAAACTAGTAATACCGGTATCTATACCTTTAAGAAATCACATTAAACTCATGAGGTAAATGTCCTTTTCGATCCCTCATTTTCTGGAATTGTATCATGATTTGGTCATCATGAATGCTTCTAAATATCTCTTTCTCGCAGTAGCACACCATCAAATCATTAAGCCAATCATCTGATAGTAATACCGGTGAAGTCGAGTCACCTTATTCTTACTGCGTACAGATTGACCCATAGTTCCAACAAGATCATCCATGTTTGGCACATCAATATCATGTGTTTCACAAAAGTTCTTGGCTTGGCAGAATAAAGAGTCCCATCCATTGTCCCTCATGTCCTGCAAGCTTTCTTTCACATCCAAGATCAAACACATGGCAAGGAATCTCTCTTGGAGCACTCCATGATCATCTAGAAATCTACATGCATCAAGAAATCAGGTTAGTAAACATTAGTAGTACAATTTAAGAAAACACTACAATATGGTACGCCTTACCTCACAATCATCGCCATTTGCTCATTTATTGAGCAATCTCTAACCTCATCAATAAGTATTGGGAAATTCTTATCTCCAATGTCATTCTTAATAACTTTGGTTACCTCCATTGCACAAGCTGTAGCAAGGTCCTTCTGGATGTCGGAACAAATCATTTGTGCATTTCTTGCCCCCTTATCAAATGCCTCCTTCACCTCTTCATTCTTGTCCTTATACCAGTCCAATAACTCTCTGAAATTGCCCTTGTTGATGGAAGTGGAGGATTCATCATGCCCACGAAAAGCTTCGCCTTGTGCTATGAGATACCGTGCACAATCCAGTGATGCAGTTAGGCGGATTTTATAAGATATCTCAGCCTCCTTGCTGTACACACGAAATTGGGTAGCCACACTTGCTCTCTGATTATTGAAATCATCACAATATCCCTTAGCAATGTTGTGGTAACTAGATGGACCACCAACATGCTTTCTAAAATTACTTAGGGCTGTTTTCCAATGAGTGTAACCATCTTTTATGAATACATCATTTCCAAATCTAATGACTTGTGATGGTTTCTTGAAAAGAAAGCAATGGAGGCAAAAGGCAACCTTCTTTTCCACACTATATTCCAACCAATCATACGTGTCAAACCACACGGGTTGAAAGGATCTCCAAAATTTACCATCTTTTGTCTTTTCAAAATTATGCCCAATAGCTTTGTTTCTCCCTTTCAACAAATAAGCTCTTCTCACATCACTTCTAATTTCAGGAGCATAATCTTCTATTGGTATTCTAAGTCCTAGATCCGGAATAACTTGACTTGGATGAAATTCGGGTATAGGTTGCCTTGGTTGGTTTGTACTCTCATTTGGGGGTTCAGGAGGAGGGATTGTGCTCACAACAATTAAGGGGAGGGAATTTGCAGTCACATTAGTTGGTTCAAGTTCATGTTCGACATCGGTAGGGGGAGGAGCATGCCTTTGGGGAGGGGTAATTGAACTGCTTGCATAAAAGCTAATCATACTCATCGTTTTTCTCTTCATTTCAGATCTGCAAATACATAGTAATTGACACTAAATCAACTAATAGTACATGAATTAGCAAACAATCTGTAATTGATATGAGACAAATTAAAAAAAGGAATGGAAGCAAAGTAGCAAACTGTACTATATTGTATTGCTTGGCTATTGGCCGGTTGGCTCTCTGCCTCCACGGTTGTAAGCCTGTAACAGCCGATGCGCTCCATCCTTTTGGAGCAGGGCGTGGCCAGTACCGGGCGTCACGGTGTGTGGCTGTGCGAGCGGCGAGCCGAGTGTTCGCTCCGGCCGGCCGACGCCTCCACATCTCCGGCCAACGACGAGTTGGCGGCTGCACTCCGGGGCCTTCGACGCCGTGCGAATCCTGCAGGCTGCCATCGACGCGCGCGCCTTGTGGAGCACCTGCACGAGGTGGCTGTGCCGCTATCGAGTCGGGAGGACTGGAGGAGCCTGCTACCGCCTGCTACCTAGGGTTAGGATGGGCGGCGGCGCTTCTCTACTTTCTGCTCGCTCGAACGAGACGAGAACGAGAACGTCTCCCTATGAGTAGTTGGGCTGGACGCTCGGGCTAGTTGGGCCGGGCCTAAACGAGGCATATTAGTAGTAAAAAAATTGCTTTTTCTGGAGGGCAGGCTTCAGCCTATTGAAGCCTGCCCGTTGGACTCGCCACTAGTCGGAGAGGAGCGAGGGCAGGCCAGCGTCGGCGTAGGGGGATAAGAAGAGGCCCACAAAGTCGTCGCCTGTCAGCATCGTCGGCATTATACTGCTTCATTCAGTTAACCAATGGCCAGGATGGAAGGAGGCGAGACGATCAAACGGCTCGCTGGCTCGCCGTTACTGTTACCAACCCCTGTATCATTTCATTTGTCGTTACTGTTTCCGTCACTGTCTTGCTGTGCTATATAAGCCAGCTCCTTCGGTTGTAAGGCTATGCCATTTTCTCCTATAACTATC
This sequence comes from Elymus sibiricus, assembly GCA_039707655.1. Classification (NCBI taxonomy): domain Eukaryota; kingdom Viridiplantae; phylum Streptophyta; class Magnoliopsida; order Poales; family Poaceae; genus Elymus; species Elymus sibiricus. The sequence goes on along the minus strand of CM077673.1, from coordinate 268,138,774 downwards.
TGTCAAATACTTTACAGTTAATACATAATATGCTAGTGAGATTCCATATACACATTCCTGGCTACGAACCCTAGCGTTTCTTCCCCAATCTCGATCCCAAATCCAAATCGGGGCATGACAATTGGTATCATGAGCCATGCCGCTCCTTGGCGGCGCGGGGAATTCAGTTGCTCTTTTTCCCACCCTTCCCTCCCTCCGTTTTGAGCAGCGAACCTGGTGTGTGGCGGCGGAGTTGGCGACAAGGCGGCGGTGTTGGTGGCGTAGGAAGCGGTAGACTAGATCGGCGACAGCTCGTGGTGCTGGACTGGTTGCTGGCACACATCGCTCCAGCGCTAAAATCCCAGGTCCACAGCGAGTGGTGTTGCATCGGGGCAGCATATCGTGTTGGCGGCGGCAGATCCGTGAGTTCAGATCGGGTTTCCGGCGAGTCCGGTTGTAAAATTCCATTATGTACTTACGGATTTCACCATGGGGCGCTCGAAGGACAGTCTGGATGAGACTGATATCGCGGACCTCCTCGCGTTGAAGGGCGAGGTGTTGCAATCCAGAGAGGACACGACAGAACTCAAAGGGGACTTGGAAGATTTGCGGAAAGATGTGCATGAGATCCATCTCAAACAAGACGCCATGGCTACAACTATGTCAGGGGTGACAGGACGCTGTTACGATTCTGAACAAGCAATTGGCTACCATGGCAGATGTGCTAAAAGGGTTCAGTCAGGACATATCTTCCTCAGTTGTTCCTCTAGGACAACCACAGAGAGCGGCAACGAATGGCAACCCACAAGCTTCAATAGAAGTACCAGATCTATATCCAACTGCCCGTCCCCTTACTGAAGAACTGCGCAAACACCTAGCTATGGAACAAGAGAAAACAAAGCAGTGTTCGCTGAACCTGACCACTAATTTGGCTCCTGTCCGCATACCAAGCAGACCAGCTCCTCCAGGTTACACGGATCAGAATCGTCCTGACCCTCATTCGGGTAATGTAACTCCTTCCACAACATACAGAACTGCTCATACTCCAGCTTTTCACAACTTCCAACCACCGCTAGTGAGGACACATTGGGAGGATTTCTATAGGCAATATGAACAAGAAATGCGCACACAGCTTACGAAATCAATCACCAAGGGACCACGTCTTGATTTTCCTCAATTTGATGGATATAACCCTGGGGGTTGGATCAGACAGAGTGAGAAATTTTTCCAAATGGTTGGCACCCCTTCTGAATATAAAGTCAATCTTGCACAAATGCATATCACGGGGAAGGCTGATGTGTGGTTAAGGCGCTTGGGTATCCTCAACAAGAAGCCTAATTGGTCTCAGTTTTGCACTGACATTTTGCATCGTTTTTCAGCAACAAGTTCCTATGATTTAACTGACAAATTCAACTCTCTCAAGCAAAACAATCTGTCAGTCTCTGAATACACTGAACAGTTTGAAGAGCTCATGGCTGATGTGCAACAAGAAAACCCACACCTTGCTGAAGGGTGGATTGTGTGTTGCTATGTTAATGGTCTTAGATCTAAATTGAAATTTCAGTTAAGACCACTTCGACATGTCACTCTCACAGATGCTTATTGGCTTGCTATTGACATGGAGCAAGGAGCACTAGCCAAGAAGCAATTCCAGCAGTTCACTTCTTTCTCCAAAATAACCACCATGTTCCCTAAGCAGACCAGTACACTGCCTGACAAACCTGCTGACTTTAAAGCCCCTGCAGTAACTCAACGAGCTAGAGAGCCTGAGAAATGTTGGCGTTGTGGAGACCACTGGTTCTATGGCCATAAATGTAAACATGCCCCAGCAATACATGTATTGACTGGAGAAAGTCCAGCTGAAAACATGGTAGAGCAAGCAGAGTAGAGGAAATGGAACAAGAGGAACCACCTATTGAAGAAGAACAGTGTATGCATATTTCCTTGTAGGCTATGCAAGCAGACAATGTCAACACTATTTCTATTGCAGTGAATGTTGGGGGCAAACAAGAAATTGCTTTAGTGGACTCGGGCAGCAATTCCACCTTTATGAGCTTACAGTTTGCTTTGCAGACTTCTTGCAACATTGTCAGAGACAAGACTAGAGCAGTTACAGTAGCAGGGGGTGGAAAACTATGGTAAGGATCATATATTCCTACCACAACATTTATTGTTGGCAACACCCAGTTCAAACAAACAATTCAGAGTTTTGGATTTGCCTGGGCATGATATTGTGTTGGGTTCTGATTGGATGGCACATCATAGTCCAGTGGCATTCAACTATGATCCCAGATAGTTAATTATTAATTACAATCATGAACGAGCAGTAACAATTCCAGCTTGTGAAACACTCTCTGCCACTGCTGAAATTGATGTGTTGGAACTAAATAGGTTACTATTAAGTGGGGCTCCTGCCTTTGTGCTTTAGTTATCAGAGGATACATCTTTCACAGCTCCTAAACAACACATTCCTCCTATACAAATTCAAGAAGTCCTCAACTCATTCCCTGAAGTTTTTCAATAACCTAAGGGATTACCACCTGTCAGAGATTTGGACCATGAAATCCCTCTCAAACCAACAGCAGTAGCTCCTAATTGCAGACCCTATAAGGTGCCACACATGCAAAAGAATGAAATGGAAAAACAGATCCATCAGTTGTTGCAGTCTAAGATGATCAGAGAAAGCCAGAGTCCTTACTCTTCTCCAGCAATATTGATCATGAAGAAAGATGGTTCTTGAAGAATGTGTATTGATTACAGAAAATTGAATGCAACTACTGTTAAAAACAAGTTTCCTATTCCTGTCATAGAGGATTTGCTTGATGAACTTCATGGAGCAAATTTTTTCTCTAGTTGGATCTCAGATCAGGCTATCATCAGATAAGAATAAGTGAGAAGGACATCCCCAAAACAGCATTTAGAACTTATTTTGGACACTATGAGTTCTTGGTGATGCATTTTGGTCTCACAAATGCTCCAGGAACATTTCAAGTTGTAATGAACAAAATCTTTGGGCCTTATCTCAGAAAATTTATACTTGTATTTTTTGACGATATTCTCATCCTTAGCAAATCTCCTGAAGAACATGAGGAACATTTGAAGATAGTGCTAGAGTTGCTTCAACAACATCAGCTTTATGCAAATATTTCTAAGTGTGTCTTTGCGGTACCTCAGGTAGCTTATCTGGGTCACATCATCTGAGGAGATGGAGTTTCCACTGATCCTTCCAAAGTGTCAGTAGTTGCTGATTGGCCTACTCCCACCACAACTACTCAGCTGAGAGGATTTTTAGGCTTATGTGGATACTACAGGAAATTTGTCAAGAACTTTGGCAGCATTGCCAGGCCATTACATAGTATATTGAAGAAGGACAGCTTTTACTGGACGGCTGATCAGACTCAGGCATTTCAGGAATTGTAGCAAGCACTAATCTCTGCTCCTCTACTGGCACTCCCAGACTTTTCTACACCATTTGTTTTAGAGACTGATGCCTCTGGCTCTGGGCTGGGAGCAGTGATGATGCAACAGGGACATCCTTTAGCATACTATAGTTCCGTCCTCTGCCCAAAAAATGTTGCATTATCCACATATGAAAAGGAAGCCTTGGCCATTATGGATGCTCTGAAAAGATGGAGACACTACTTCTTAGGCAATGGTTTGATTATTAGGACAGATCACCAGAGTTTACAGTTCATGACAGATCAGAAGGTTTCCACCAGTATTCAGCACAAGTTAATGTTGAAATTCTTAGAATTCAATTTCCACTTGAAATATAAAAAGGGAAAAGAAAATATTGTGGCTGATGCACTCTCCAGAAAGCACTCGTGTTTGGCAATATCTTTAGCAACTCCTTAATGGATTTCTGAAGTGGAAAATTCCTATAAGGATGACCCACATTGTCAGAAATTGCTGGAACAACTGTTACTCACTCCTTCTCATAGTGTTAACAACAACTCCTTACAGGATGGAATCATCAGACACGAGGGTAAAATACATGTGGGCAGAGACAATGAAGTGAGAAAGAAATTGATGCAGGCCTTGCATTCTTCTGCCATTGGGGGCCACTCTGGTATGAAATTCTCCTACAATAGATTCAAACAGGTCTTTTATTGGCCTGGTATGAAAAAAGATATAAACAACTTTGTGCTGCTATGTCCTGTTTGTCAGAAGAACAAAGGAGAGAATTGCCCCTACCCTGAGTGTTTAGATCCCTTACACATTCTAGATATGGTTTGGACACATGTAAGCATGGATTTCATTGAAGGTTTACCTAAATCTAATGGTTATGAACTGATCTTTGTGGTTGTTGACAGACTTTCCAAGTTTGCTCATTTCATTCCTCTAGCACACCCATATACAGTTCAAACAGTGGCTAAAGCATTCATCGATAATGTGTTGAAACTGCACGGCCCTCCACTGGCAATTGTTTTAGACAGAGACTGCATCTTTACCAGTAGGATTTGGCAAGAAAATTTTTCGGCCATGGGAATTGAGCTCTGTTACAGTTCAGCGTATCACCCTTAGTCAGATGGGCAAACGGAGCGTGTTAACCAGTGCATTGAGAACTATCTGCGTTGCATGACATCACTGGCACCGAAGAAGTGGGGTTCCCACTTATCCATGGCAGAATACTGGTACAACACATCCTTCCATTCCTCCCTGCAAAAATCCCCCTTTGAGGCCCTGTATGGTTACCCTCCTCCAGACCTGCAACTTCGAGTATCCGTATCCTCCAGCACTGAGGGGGCTTCTCAATTTCTGTTGGATAGGACAGTAATGTGACAACAACTGAAAACCAACCTGGCCAATGCCCAAGCTCGAATGAAGAAATATGCAGATCTCAAATGTGTGGAGAGACACTTGTCAGTGGGAGATATGGCTTGCGACTGCGTCGGTATTTCCCCAAAGAGGAAGGGGTGATGCAGCACAGCGACGGTAAGTATTTCCCTCAGTTATGAAACCAAGGTATCAATCCGTAGAGGAAGATCACGCACCCACGTAAACAACACCTGCACACAAACAACAAATACTTGCAACCCGACGCGAAAGAGAGGTTGTCACGCTCTCTACGGTAATAAGATAGATTAGGTAATGATAGGTAGGAGAGATAGATCTCTCAAGAACACAAAATAAAAAGAGTTAATATGCAACAATATATTTTTGGGTTTTTGCTTTTGTAGATCTGAAAACAAAGATTGCAAAAACGTAGATCGGAAAGCAATATGATGGAAAGTAGACCCGGGGGCCGTAGGATTCACTAGTGGCTTCTCTCCTGAGTATAGCGCACGGTGGGTGAACAAATTACTGTTGGGCAATTGATAGAAAATAGAATAGTCATGACGATATCCAAGGCAATGATCATAATATAGGCATCACGTCCAAGATATGTAGACCGACTCCTGCCTGCATCTACCACTATTACTCCACACATCGACCGCTATCCAGCATGCATCTAGTGTATTAAGTTCATGGAAAAATGGAGTAACGCAATAAGAACGATGACATGATGTAGACAAGATCTATTCATGTAGGAATAGACCCCATCTTGTTATCCTTAATAGCAATGATACATGCGTGTCTTGCTGCCCCTTCTGTCAGTTGGAAAGAACGCCGCAAGATCGAACCCATCACAAAGCACCTCTTCCCATGGCAAGAAAAATCGATCTAGTTGGCCTAACTAAACCAAAGATTCGAAGAAGAAATACGAGGCTATAAGCAATCATGCATATAAGAGGTCAAAGAAGACTCTAATGGTATTCATGGATAGAAACTGATCATGAACTCAAAATTCATCGGATCCCAACAAACACACCGCAAAAGTTTACATCAAATAGATCTCCAAGAGACCATTGTATTGAGAATCATAAGAGAGAGAGAGGAAGCCATCTAGCTACTGCCTACGGACCCGTAGGTCTATGGTGGACTACTCACGCATCATCGGAGAGGCACCTATGATGAAGATGAACCCCACCGTGATGGTGTTTAGATTGGATCTCGAGGTTCTGGAACTTGCGGCGGCTGGAATTGTGTTTCGTCGACTCCCCTAGGGTTTTTGGAATATTTGGGAATTTATAGGCGTCATAGGCGGTGGAGAGGGGGCCCGAGGAGGACACAACCCACCAGGGCGCGGGCAGGCCCCCTGGCGCGGCCTGGTGGGTTGTGGCCTCCTCGGCCCACTCCCCCGGCACTTCTTTGGTCCATTGGGTGTCTTCTGGTCCGGAAAAAATCTCCAAAAAGTTTCGTCGCGATTGGACTCCGTTTGATATTGATTTTCTGCGAAGTAAAAAACAAGCAAAAACAGCAACTGGCACTATGTCAATAGGTTAGTCCCAAAAAATGATATAAAGTGGTAATAAAATGATGGTAAAACATCCAAGAATGATAATATAACAGCATGGAACAAGCAAAAATTATAGATACATTGGAGACGTATCAGCTCCCATATCAAGTTACAAAGCAAATTTTATGGACCCTTCCGTGTCATCGCAAAGGTGGGCAATGCAGCCTACAAGCTTCTACTTTTCTGGTACTGCTATCCATCCGGTTTTCCATCTCAGCCAATTGAAGAAACACTTGGGTCCAATGGTTGTTCCCTGTGCGGATTTACCCCTGGTGGGACCAGATGGTCAGATTCGCACTGAACCCAGTTTGGTCCTGGAGACGCGCCAAATTCCTCGCAACAACGTCGCCGTAGATCAGTGGTTAGTTCAATGGGAAAATCTACCGCCGGATGAAGCTTCTTGGGAAGACGCGGATTTCATCAAGAAAACTTTCCCAGCCTTCTTCAAACAAACTGTGGATCGTTGGTTCAACCGAGCAGCTCCTTGAGGACAAGTTCGCTCTCAGGAGGGGGTATTGTCAGCATCGTTAGCATTATACCGCTTCGTTCAGTTAACCAACGGCCAGGATGGAAGGAGGCGAGATGATCAAACGGCTCGCTGGCTCGCCGTTACTGTTACCATCTCATGTATCATTTCATTTGCCGTTACTGTTTCCGTCACTGTCTTGCTGTGCTATATAAGCCAGCTCTTTCGGTTGTAAGGCTATGCCATTTTCTCCTATGACTATCTGTCAAATACTTTACGGTTAATACAGAATATGCTAGTGAGATTCCATGTACGCGTTCATGGCTACGAACCCTAGCGTTTCTTCCTCAATCTCAATCCCAAATCCAAATCGGGGCATGATACCGCCGGCCGGCCTTGGTTGGCTTGGCCTTTTCTCCTCCGTCAAGAACCGAGCCCTGTATTTATCGGCACCACCACCACTAGGTTCAATCTAAACTTCTGAAGAACGGCTGCTGCGACCATCTGCAAGTAGGTCATCTCTCCTTCCCGGAGCATGCACGTCAGCACATGGCCCATCATGGAACACCACACCGGGTACAGTGCCGCGTCCACTGCCGTGAAATCGCCATCGCGTCACCGAGCCAGTGCTCCGGCGCGAACAGTAGGAAATTATCGCCCCACAGCTTCTTTAGAGCAACTCCAACGCGCCGATCCGTTTCGTCTGCGCGCGTCCATTTGGGTCGCCGCGGACAGAAAAGTCGGCCCAACGTGCCGACCCAAGCGGACGCGCGTCCGCTTTTTGTCCGTCTGCCGACCCATTCCTGACCCATTTTTGAGTCCGATTTACGTCGGCGCGGACATGAAACGGATGCGCGCGTCGCGCGCCAACTACTCCCCCTGGCCCGCCAGTCGGTGGCACATTGGCCATCCTCTCCCACCCCATATCGACGGCAATCCCTTGCCGGCCTCCGTCCCGTCGTCATTGCCGCCCATTTGTCGGTGTCCCTGCCAGCAGCCGGTGCCGACACACATCCCCCCCCCCCCACGTCGCCACCTCGCCGTCACCACCGTCTCGCCGCTGGCACCGAAGCTTCCCACCACCACCTCCCTATGCCCCCGCGGGTAGGAAGCCGCCTCACCGCCCTGCCAGCTCCTTCGTCCTCACGCCGACCCGCTCGTCGGATGTCTGCTGGCCAGCTACCTGGTCCAAGGAAGGCGCGTGTCTCTTCGTCGGCCACCTCCTTCGACGATGCCCTCAAGTTATTCGACAGTTTGCCAAGGTTCAAAATGGATTCCGCCGACGAGTTCTTTTTCCATAATTTCCTTTGCGACTCCGACGATTCCTCGTCCGATGATGAAGAGGAGATCTTGGCTGCCGTTTTGGTCCATCACCACCGTAATAGCCAGCGGCCGTTGTTCTGTGGCTCGATCCCTGGACACCTTCCGGCGTTGAATCGCAACCGAGAGAGCGGCCATTTCCTTCTTTGGAAGGACTACTTAGACACAACCAACCCGCTGTTCAAACATCAGAAATTCCGGCGGCGTTTCCGTATGGCTAGGCATGTTTTCAACCGTATTAGAGAGGGGGTGGTCGGATACGATAACTATTTCGAGTGTAAAGAGGACGCCCTTGGAAAGATTGACTTCTCATCTTATCAGAAATGCACTGCAGCCATCCGGATGCTTGCGTACGGAGTGCCCGATGTTCTCATTGATGAATACGTCCGTATGAGCGAGTCTACATGCCTAGAGTCCATGTACAGGTTCTACGGGGCTGTGATTGCTGTGTTTGGCCCTGAGCACTTGAGAGAGCTGACTCCTGAAGATATAGCCCGCTTGTTGGCGATGAATGCTAGCAGGGGCTTCCCAGGGATGCTTGGCAGCATAGACTGCATGCACTGGGAGTGGAAGAACTACCCTTCTGATTGGCAAGGGAAGTATAAGGGCCATGTTAGGGCTTGTACTGTCATACTTGAGGCCGTGGCCTCACAAGATCTCTGGACCATGCACCCTTTTTTCGGCATGGCCGGATCACACAATGATATCAGCGTGCTTCAATGCTCGCCGGTGTTTGCAAGGGTTGCGGAAGGCAACATCCCGCCGGTGAATATCACCATCAAGGGCCACAACTACGACAAAGGATACTACCTAGGTGACGGTATCTATTCTCAGTGGACCACTATTGTGAAGACAATCCCCAACCCTGACGGAGAGAAGAGGAAAAGATTTGTCCAAGAGCAAGAGAGTGCTAGGAAGGACGTTGAGCGTGCCTTTGGTGTTTTGCAATCTCGATGGGGCATCGTTTGGTATTCTGCTAGGACTTGGAGAACCAAGAAGCTCTGGGAGGTGATGACAGCTTGTGTGATTATGCACAATATGATCGTAGAAGATGAGCGTCCGAAACATATCTACGATCAAGGTTTTCAGTTTCAGGGTGAGAATGTTGTGCGTGAGCATGGAGGAGCGGCAACGTTTGAATAGTTCGCCCAATTTCATCATGAAATGTGTGACTGGGAAACTCACATGCAGCTGAAAATGATTTGGTTGAGCATATGTGGGCTCATGTTGGGAACCAATAGATGTATCTTTTTTTCACATGTATTTGAGACAATTTAATTTTTATTCAGCTTGTAAAACTATGTTTAACTATGCTTTATTTGGTTATGAAACTATGCTATTTTTTACTTGTCAAATAATGCAAAATGTGTGCATATTTGTTGAAAAGGGTCAGCCAACCGGCCATGCCGGCAAATATGGATCGACGCGTTGGGCGCACTGCCGACTCAAATGTTAAACATACAAAAAGTAGACGCCGAGCGGGCGGCCGATCCAAACGAACAAAAAACGGACAAAAGCGCCGTCCGTTTGGGTCGGCGCGTTGGAGTTGCTCTTAGCCGCCCCATCGCATACATTATAGTGTGAGGCATGAGGCTTTAACTCGCCTGCAAATGTGGTCAAGGGCATCTGGTAGCAGAGGCACATCAGGCCGGTAGGGAAGGACGGGTGGCTACTACCGGTGCTTGGTGGAGGAAGTGGTGGGGATGGCGACGGTCTTCCGCTCTCCGGTCTGCCGTGTGCTGCGCTCTTCCGCTCTCTGGTCGGCAAAGAGCGGCGGGAGGAGGTATGGATTCAACGCGGACGTCATCATATACCAGTATACCACTCGTGTTGCCGCTGGAACCCCGCCTGACCCGCGCGCGCCCGCTCCTCCCGTTCGGTCACATGGAGAATGCTCGTGGTGACGACCGGATGGAGTACGACCTCTTCTCTCTAGCAGCTCCCACCCCCATAGCCTGCAGCCACCTCGTCTCGTCGAGAGCCACTCCCTATCCAGGAAAAAATAGCCGTACCTCGAGGCGACTGTGAACCCGCGTCCTCCTACTCTCCAAGGACTCCGAGATGCTGGCACCAGACAGGGCTGGAGGCTAGAGCAGTTGAACTACGACGACATCGGAGACACAACTCGCGAACAACATGATGCATACGGACCAAGGCGTCATCATCGTGACTGCCTTTGTTGCTCCATGGAGGCCGGTGCTCATGGCGCCATCGATGCTTTCCTTAGCTATCACGGGGGCAGATGAGGCCGGGCGGTGGGGGCTCCGGCGTGGTCAGGGAAGACGGTTTGAAAACCCACAGACAAGAAGGATTCTTGTACTCGCTTATGAAGGTGGACGATGTGACTCGATTCCTCCGGAGACGGAGAGAAAGAGAGCATCGTGTAAGAGAATTCCAGATTTAGTGACAGTCGAGAGAAAATCAAACAGGGAACCCCCACCGCTCATGCATGCATACATCAGACAGTAATACACGGATGTGTTCACATCACACGTCAAACCCAGCTATTGACTCTGCATGCAAACACCTCAACCAACCGTCTGACAAATCGCAAAGGTTGACCACCCATGAAGTCATTTAAAAATTGCAACGTACACAACCCCACGTACCCCGTTTAATTAGGGAAGTTACTTGATGAGGAACACTAGATGAAAAATAATAATAGTCATATGTCAGATTTGTTTGGCTACTTCTAGATGCTTCCACACTAGTGTAGTATTTCTTTTCTTTTCTACCTTACCTACTGTTTTCTAGAGTCCTTCTGTTGTGAGTAGCTATGAGTAGAATGGTGAATCTTAGGTAATGTTTTCTAGAGTGTTCTAGCCACAAGTAGAAGTATGTGAAGGCTTCCCAAAGCCCTATAAATAGAGGTCCTCACCTCTAGTTTGTAACCAGACTATGTACCACTACCTATAATAGAACTTGTTGTTCCTATTTAAGATCTTGGACTAGATCTTGTGCTCTAGGAGTTTTGGATTGAACTCCTGTTGGCATATCAGCCCTACCTCCGCCTCTAGAGCGATGTCTAGCGCAGCACGTTGAAGTAGTTCCTTCGACACTTGTGTTGTACACATTGTAGCAGCAAGGTGGAGTTGCTCCTCCACAACATTGTGCTGCTTCAGGTGGCATCAGAGCCCCGTTGATCCATGCAAGTTCTTGTTATTCTCTTCGAGAGCAAGCTACAGCAAGTAATAGAGCAATTAGAGAAGAGGATGGATGCTGCAGAACAACAAATCAAAGAGCTGCGTGAAGATTTTAATCGGAGATTTGACTAGCTGGTTGAGATGATAAGAAAGGGTGTTCCCCCTGCTGCCAATGAAGGAGATTCATCTAAAGAAGAAGGTGTTCAACAAATAAGGAGAGGTAATCTTGGAGGAAGACCACCCCAAGAACGTGCTGGTCAACGTACATCAAGAAGGCCAATTTATGTTGAAACTTCTAAAGGTGAAGAATATGATGATACCCTTGAAGAACCTGATCCCTATGCATATCGGAGAGTACCCAACCCTACATATGCAAGGGATAGATACAAGGTGAAAGTTGAGATCCCAACTTTTAATGGAAGTGTCGATATTGAAGGGTGCCTTGATTGGTTATATGAAGTGGAGACTTTCTTTGAGGTGATGGAGGTTCCGGAAGACCGTAGAGTTCCTTTGGTCGCATACAAGCTGAAAGGAGGAGCCGGTGCATGGTGGCACCGCGTTCAAGAAGAGCGCGGGCTGAGAGGAGAACCTCATGTGAGAACTTGGCGGCAAATGAAAAGTCTTTTGAAAGGGAGATTTTTACCCGCTGATTATGACCAGATCCTATTTATCCAATTTCAAAATTGTGCTCAAGGGAATAGGACTGTTTCAGATTACACGGAGGAGTTTCTAAGATTACAAGTGAGGTGCAACCTTGCCGAAACTGAAGATCAACAAGTTGCAAGGTACATCAATGGTCTCAATGATGCTGTTCAAGATCGATTGATGATGCAACAAATCTGGTCCATTGATCAAGCACAAGCTCTAGCCTTGAAGGCCGAGAGGTTTGTGAGGGCGAGAAAGACAACTAAGGCTCCGTATCGTCCATATCCCCATACCGAAGGCTCGTCTAGGAGTCAGCCTAATAGAGTGGAAGAAAAGACCGCCCCACCAAAGGCAAAACGATCCATCCAGAAGCCAACTAAAGGCAAGGCTAAGTCCAATGAAGGCCCAAAATGCTATAAATGTGGTGAAGAGGGGCACATATCCAGCGGTTGCCCACTAAGGAAATTTGTTAACACAACTATCCATGATGGTGAAGACAATGAGGAGGAATACGAATCTGAAGATGTAGAGGGACAAGAGGTTTGTCAAGAAGAAGGTGAAGAGGTGGTATGTGTGATTCAATGTCTCCTATGTTCCACACCACAACCTGACGACACACGACGGAAGAAAATATTTGAGAGCAAATGCACGGTGAATGGCAAGGTATGCAAATTGGTGATTGATAGTTGCAGTTGTGAGAATCTTATCTCCCAGAAGTTCGTGAACCATTTAAAACTTGAAACCCATGATCACCCAAATCCCTACACTATTGGATGGACCAAGAAAGGAGTGAATATGAGGATCACCAAACAATGCAACCTGCCACTTTCTTTGGGCAAGCATTACCGCTCAAATGTGTTATTTGACGTAGTTGATATGGATGCCAGCCATGTTCTTCTTGGGAGAGCTTGGCAATTTGATGTGGATACTACACACAAGGGCAAGGAAAATTCTTACTCTTTCATTTGGAACAAGAGGAAGATCATTATTCTACCAAATAAAACTGATGGCAATATCTCTAAGGAGGAGGGGAAAAGTATGTTAACTATTTCCCACACCTCTAATGAGTTTATGGAAGACTTGAAGGAGGCAGATTTATGTGTTGCACTTATTGTAAAAGGAGAAGAGCACCCGGCTGTTGAAATTCTAGCAAAGGTACGTGGCTTATTAGCAAAATTTCATAACATACTTGGAGAGCCACAAGGCCTGCCACCGATGAGAGGAATTCAACATAGAATTGAATTAATTCTGGGAGCAAGTCTTCCTAATCTCCCACACTATCGAATGAGCCCAAAAGAACATGATATATTGAAGGAGAAAGTGGAGGAATTGCTGCAAAAGGGGCACATTCGAGAAAGTATTATCCCATGTGTTGTACCAGCCCTGCTCGCACCAAAGAAAGATGGATCTTGGCGCATGTGTGCGGACAGTAGAGCCGTTAACAAGATCACTGTAAGGTATAGACTCCCTATTCCCCGTCTAGATGATATGCTGGATCAGCTTAGTGGAGGAAGAGTGTTCACAAAGCTAGATTTAAGAAGCAGATATCATCAAATCCGTATCAGACCCGAGGATGAATGGAAAACAGCCTTCAAGACAAAGGAAGGGTTGTTTGAATGGCTAGTCATGCCATTTGGGCTCTCAAATGCACCAAGTACCTTCATGCACTTAATGAATCAAGTCCTTCGACCCTTCTTATCCCACTTTGTTGTGGTATATTTCGATGACATCTTGATCTATAGCAAGGATGAGGACGAACACTTTGACCACATTCGGAAGGTGCTAGAAGTACTAAGGGAAAATGAGCTCTACGTCAACTTGAATAAATGTGTTTTCCTGCAAACACAACTTCGTTTCCTAGGATTCATCATAACATGTGACGGTATTCGTGTTGATGATTCTAATGTTGAAGCAATCCGAGAATGGCCAACTCCGAAGACCATTTCTGAGGTAAGAAGTTTTCATGGCCTTGCAACTTTCTATAGTCGATTTGTGAAGAATTTCAGCACTATCATGGCACCAATTACTGAGTGCCTGAAGAAAGGAAAGTTCCAATGGACAGAAGCGGCTGAAGCTAGTTTCAGTGAGATCAAGCAAAAGCTCTCACAAGCTCCTGTCTTGGTGCTACCTGATTTCAAAAAGACTTTTGAGTTGGAATGTGATGCAAGTGGAGTAGGCATTGGAGATGTTCTATCTCAAGAAAGGAATCCCATTGCTTTCTTTAGTGAGAAGTTAAGCGAAGGTAGATAGAAATGGAGTACCTATCAGCAAGAATTGTATGCCATTTTCAGAGCCTTGAAGACTTGGGAAGTCTATTTGCTGCCTAAAGAGTTCATTGTTTATAGTGACCATCAATCCTTGAAGCATTTTAGAAATCAGAAACATATTGATCGCATGCTAGCAAGATGGGCAGCATATCTGGAGAGATTTAACTATCTCATCGTGCACAAATCTGGAACAACTAACCGAGTGGCCGATGCTTTGAGTCGGCGTGCATGCCTCTTGAATTATTTTGAGGCTGAACTTCCAGGCATGGATCAAATAAAGGAGTTGTATGAGGACGATGAAGACTTTGTCCATGTTTGGGTAAAGCACTTTAGGGGACAACCATTAGGTGATGACTATTTGGTACAGGATGGCTACCTCTTCAAAAAATGATCGTTTGTGCATCCCAAGGAGTTCTCTGCGTGACAAACTAATTAGAGAACTCCATTCAAGTGATCTTAGTGGCCATGTTGGACGAGACAAGACTATCGCTAACCTGGAAACTCGCTATTTTGGCCACAACTAAAGAGAGATGCTGGAAAGTTTGTTCGGCGATGCCCTATATGTCAAACCTGCAAAGGCCAAGTGCAGAACACAGGGTTATACATGCCTTTGCCCGTTCTTGTTGCTCCATGGGAGGACATCTCTATGGACTTCGTCTTGGGTTTGCCAAGAACAAGACGAGGGAGTGATGTTGTCTTTGTGGTCGTGGACAGGTTCTCTAAGATGGCTCATTTCATCCCATGTCGCAAGACAATGGATGCTCATCATGTAGCAAACCTATTCTTTCGAGAAGTGGTAAGACTTCATGGAGTTCCAAGGTCCATCATCTCAGACCGTGATAGCAAGTTTCTTGCTGCATTTTGGCTCACTTTGTGGAAGCAATTCAACACTGAATTGAAATTTTCTAGCACTGCCCGTCCACAAACAGATGGACAAACTGAAGTGGTGAACAAATTTTTGGGTAATCTGATGCGGTGCATTTGTGGAGAAAGAAAGGGACAATGGGATTTGGCTTTATCTCTTGCAGAGTTCTCCTACAATAACTCCAAGCATAGGTCCACAGGAAGGAGTCCTTTTTTCATTGTCTACACTAAAGTTCCAACACATGTGGTGGACCTGGTGAAGCTACCATCAAGGGAAAACTCAAAATCAGCGCTGTCCTTCACTGATAATTACACTGAGCTATTTGAAGAAATTCGTGGTGTTTTGGAAGCACAAAATTAGAAATATAAACAACTTGCTGACTGCAAAAGGAGGCCGAAATCATTCCAAGTTGGTGATAAGGTGGTGGTCTACCTCTGAAAAGAGAGACTGCCTTTAGGTGTTCAAGGGAAGCTTAGGCAGCGAAAGTATGGACCCTTCTCTATCGTGAGGAAGATAAATGATAATGCTTATGTGATAGATCTTCCAAGCGACATGGGTATATACAACACTTTCAATGTTGCGGACTTGACTCTCTACCATCTAGAAGAAGCGCTCTATGAAAATAACTCGAGGGCGAGTTCCAAACAACAAGGGGAGAATGATGAGGAACACTAGATGAAAAATAATAATAGTCATATGTCAGATTTGTTTGGCTACTTCTAGATGCTTCCACACTAGTGTAGTATTTATTTTCTTTTCTACCTTACCTACTGTATTCTAGAGTCCTCTAGTTGTGAGTAGCTATGAGTAGAATGGTGAATCTTAGGTAATGTTTTCTAGAGTGTTCTAGCCATAAGTAGAAGTATGTGAAGGCTTCACAAAGCCATATAAATAGAGGTCCTCACCTCTAGTTTGTAACCAGACTATGTACCACTATCTATAATAGAACTTGTTGTTCCTATTTAAGATCTTGGACTAGATCTTGTGCTCTAGGAGTTTTGGATTGAACTCCTGTTGGCATATCAGCCCTACCTCCGCCTCTAGAGCGATGCCTAGCGCAGCACGTTGAAGTAGTTCCTTCGACACTTGTGATGTACACATTGTAGCAGAAAGGTGGAGTTGCTCCTCCACAACATTGTGCTGCTTCATTACTGGAGTTTTACAAAAAACCTAAGATGCACCCACAATCGTACCCCGCCACATCCCAAACTAATTAACGTGTCAGCCATTGATTGGTTGATTTTTTCTATCGATCCAAGTGGTGAAACGTGGTGAAGAAAACTTCATTAGAAATAGAGGTTCTGGTATGAGCTCGCTCCGGACATCTATGAGTGAATCTCTAAGCACATCAGGAGCACACGGCTAGTTTCGGACGCGCTCGCTCATGGTGCATGGATAGGAGATATTGGACCAGACCTCTCGGTTGCGGCACTGGGCAGTTTCTCAATCTTTGGCCGCGGGTTGCGGCGACTCAACTGTCCGAAGGGGTGGAAGACTCGATTGGCCGGGCTTGGGAAAAGGACGGTCAATTCTCAGCTAGGTCTGCAAATGCGGCCAGATTCATGGACCTGGAGGTGTCGCCTACGACCTCTTTCACCTCGAAGTCTAGGGCACCATTACAATGCCGCTTCTTCATGTGGCTTGCAGTCCAGGACCGATGCTGGACATCGGATAGATTGACCAGGCGTGGAGTACCACATCAGGACGCATGCCCACTTTGTGACCAGCACGACGAAGCAATCCAACACCTTCTACTAAACTGTGTATTTGCAAGGCAAGTCTGGCAAAAGCTAAGCGTGGTGACCAGACAGCGAGAGTTCGTGCCGCTTCAGGACGAGACCCTGGGCGAATGGTGCACCAGGCAGGACCATGGTCCAAGAAACCGGAGGGCTACACGCGCCAAGTGCCTCCTCGGCATGTGGATGATTTGGAAACACCGAATTGACATCGTCTTCAATTGAGCAACCCCGTCACTTGCGAAGACCATGGTACGAATCCAAGAAGAAGGTAGGATATGGGCCAAGGCAGGACTGCTCAAGGGCGATACAAAGGGTTTCGAGGAGTCTGGTGGCTTGTTGGTAGATCAGGAGTAGTACTTCTAGCGAGCGAGGTGGCGCCGGATAAAATGCGCATGTAAATAGAAGTGTAACCATGAATCTTGCTTGGCAGTCTCTCCCCTTCCTCTTTAATGAATGATATGTGTATTGGAGAAAAAAATCTGACCATCAGGACGCCCATGTGACTTGCACTGACATGGCTGTAGAAAATCCTACTGTTGCAGAATACGAACTGAACTGCAGTACAGTGCATGGAGCTTCAGGTAACACATAAAAAAGAACTAATATTTGTGTATGTTGTACTCCTACATGCCTACTTGTTTCCTCGACGACTAATCATGTTGATGAATGTATAGCTAGAGAATCCGGCAAAAGCTTGCAAACTCAAATGAATGAGGGAGAATTTGCTACACCGAAAAAGAAAGCCAATATTTCTCTACTCACGAGTTTAATAGATTCTTTTTCTCATGTTGCTTTTCAGTTCAGAGAGTTATGCCTGCTGATGATTATTATGATTCATTGTTTATTATTCAGTCCTCATCTTTTACGCCGGAGAAGTGCTAGGCGGACGATGACTTTTGCACGATACATGGCCAACGCTAAGTTAACCACCGTGGATAAAATATGTACTTGAAAAGTGAGAGATCACAGAGTCGTGTGCAGGTCGGCCCTGAAAGGTCGTGTGAAGAGACATTCCGTTTATGCCGAGATGCGCCTTTGGATGAAATGTGTTAGGAATTAATTATTGTGTAATTAATTATGTGGATAATCCCCACGTTATATTAGGGAGGTAGTTAGCGATCTGCTAACCATCACGTCCCTTCGCTCCTGTCTCTCCGAAGCGTTGCATCGGTTGGATGCGTCCCTTCAGGGGATATATATGTACATCATCGCAGTAATAAAGATATGAGTTGATTCATTCCTGCAATGCTCTTCTTTTTTTTAGGGAAACTTTATAACTTTATTTAGTTAAAGACAGGAATCTCTGCCTCTATTACATTTAGGATACAATTAGGCGCTATAGTACGCCACACAACACACACTTCATCCCCTACAGCTAACTTAGCTAAAATATGAGCAGCTCTGTTTGTTGATCTTCTTCTCCAAGTGATCTTACATCCCTGCCAGCCCTGCATAAGTCCTTTAATTTCTTCCACCAACGGACCCACCATAGATAGGTTCTTGTTAGCATCATTGATCATACATACAGCCTGACGACAGTCAAGTTCAACATGAATTTTCTGAATTCCCAATTCCTGTCCAAGTAGCAAAGCCTTCCGACATGCCAATAGTTCTGCCTTCTCCGGATTAGAAATATTTGGAAAGAAGTGAGCCCCGGCACCCCTAAAGGCTCAATTGTGATCTCGAAGGACCACCCCACCTCCTCCATTACCTGTTATTTCAGAAATAGCACCATCCGAATTTGCCTTAACCCAACCATTTTCTGGTGGATTCCATCTCTCAAAATGCACCATCTTCGGCATACTCGATTTCTTCTGGACAGTCTCATTCCATTCGTCCATAAATCTAGATACAGAGATTGATATTTCATGTGGTTGTTTAATTTTAATACCATCCCGAGCCTCATTTCTTCCCATCCATAATCCATATAAACCTTGCATGAGCATCTCCCTCTCCGCATCTCTCGCTATACCCATCCAATTCATAAGCCAACGCCCAAGTTCATGATTAGTCTCCAATCTCTCAGGTATGACTATACTCTGAATTTCCCTCAACTCTAAAAGATGTCTCCAAAACAGTTGAGAGTGGGGACAATTCCAAAATCTATGAGTTAGTGTTTCTTCTCTACCACATGCAACACAAAAAATACCAGGCTTGATTCTTCTCCTATATAATTCTGACCCAGTGGCCAGCCCATTGCGAATCACTCTCCAAGAGTGAACCTTAATCTTATTTGGGATATGAGTACCCCATAATGCCTACCAATTCTTGTGAGAATTCACATTCGAAGATGACTCCTGTCGTCCAGATTTAGCTCTTTTCATGCCCATTAATAAATGATATGCTGAACGAACAGTGAACACCCCATCCTTAGTATAATTCCATGCTAAATAGTCTTCTGTTCCTACCCCACCAACTGAAATTTGTTTGATATCTTTAGCATCATCATGAGTGAACATCTCATCAACTTTAGCATTATTCCAGTCCGAACCATCCTCATTCAGCAAATCACTCACACGAGTGGTACCTTGCAAATAAATTTGGCCCAAAGGTTGTAAAGAACCCTGCAATGCTCTTCTAACACGTTATCAGCGCATGGCTTTCCGCTGAGAGAGGCAAAGGCCATCTCGACAGCGGTCACGCACAGCCCCGGTCGTTAAGCAACGAGAACGTGGACAGGTACTTCCACAAGATGCGAATCAGCGGCCACGACCGCTGCATCCTAGCGGGCGTCTCCGCATGCCGTCGGTGGAGACGGCTGGGCGCTGGGCGTGGTGCGCAGCGCGACGGCATGGCTACGCAGGGCAGCGAGAGATTGGCTGCAACACAACGCCGGGCATGCATCGGCATGCATACAACAAAGGATTACTACTTACTAGTTTGCCATAGTTTTATTCGTTATGTAAATAAGCAATGACTAACCATCCAGGATCGATTGCTCTTTCATGTACATGACACGCGCAACGGCAAGATGGAGGCCCTGGATCGCTGCGGATTGCGACTTCCTCCGGCATCATCACTTCAACAGCGACGGGAGGCGCAGCAAAGCGGGAACGCCTACTTCTACAGCAAGAATTGGAGTCGCATCGCGCGCGCGACTAGGCGGCCGGCGGCGCTGTACCCTAGCCCGCGGGGAAGGGCCGCATGAGGCACATGGCAAGCTGTGGCCAAGACATCGGTTATTGGTGTCGCGTCGGCCATCGTGGCAGTGTTGGATATATGAGCAATTTACCGATTGATTTAAAAGCAATAAGTAGTAGATAAATCATGATCATAGTAACAGAAACAATCCTAGTCATGCAAACTAGATAAGAGTAGGTCACAATAATAGGAACTAGACTCATCAGGCAGACTAAAGGATAGTAGTGGAAGATTATGTGAACATGTGAACTCAACCGAAACATATGTAGAGCAGAGACTAGACCAAGAAACTCTAGCAGGATATTGAATAGAAATGAAACAAACACGTACTGAGCAGTAGGAGTAGCATTGGTGTTGTCACCGGCCATGTTGTCGAAGAGATGATTGACGTCGGGGAAGTAGTCATCGTCTGGGAAGTGGTCGTCGGCGTCCATGGCGTCCGTGGTGAAGAAGTCAGTAGTCGCGCAAAGCGCTCCCCAAAAACCTTATCACCGTTCTCCCGTACAGGACTCGAAGCGGTGGGGTTTCGGAGGCCGACTGTCCCAACCTGCGGTGCACGCCGCAAGCCGGGATGGGGAAGAACCTTGCAGCAGCTCAGAGATTGGAACTCGATGGCGTGAGGAGGAGGAGGACGTTCTGATGTGTCTCTCTAGAGAGGAGCGACCTCCCTTTTATAGGCACAGGAGAAGGAGGCAAATAGGCAGCGTCGGGAGGCGAAGCAAAAGAGGGAGACGAAATGAACAGGCAGCAGCCGAAGGGTGCAGCGTTCGTAATTAATCTCCACTACAGCAAAACTTTCCAGCTCCGGAGTGACCTTTCGTATACCAGTCGTGCGTGGCAAAAATTTAGACATCGGCTCGGCTCATTCCCGCAACCCGCGGCGCGGTGCGTCGTGACGAGGTGTGGCGTGGCGAGGCGGGCAGCGGAGGAGGAGCGCGCGTGTATGTCTCTCTTGTTCTCATGCTCATACATGTGGGGAAACACCCTCCCTTATAAGGAGGTCCAACTCCTACTAAACTAGCAATGTGGGACTAAACTTTTGTCCACCTCTTGCCTTGCACGAATGGGCTTAGTGGGCCTCTAGGGTTTATTAGGAATTCTGAAAATTGCTATTGGGCTGGCCCAAGTTTAGATTAAATTCCAGCAATCCCCCACCAGATCCCAAAGGCACACAAAATTTGCCTATGGTTCCAAAACACTGTTTATATACCGGTACTGCAGTGGAGACTGTTAAGTTGAACTTCCACCTAGAACTCTATGCTACACTAGTAAGCAACTTGAACAGTGGACTATGCCTTGAACTGCAAGTTTTCTGTGAATCTAGCTTCACACAAAGCCTTGACCGATACTAGGCTACCGTGGGACTTCCCCGCGGGTGGAGCTTATGCGTCATACTCCGAGACCTATCATGAGTTTACTAGAGAGCACCCTACTCTCATAGATTGCGACGTTAACAATTAGACTCATATAGGTGTGTTCTTCGAAAGATGTTCTGCAGGACAACATCTCTACTTAAATAAGCCACTTAGAACACATTAAGATATACATCAACCTGCCATGCAGATTAGGAAAGTATTACATCTTCATGGAGTGGTATTATTAATAGTAAGGATACTCTCCTCTCAGTTGACCAACAGCTTGTCTTCCACATCTAATTCATGGGATCTCCGATCACATAGAATAGGTTACCACTGTGAACAACTCATATCGTGGGTCTCATACCCATCTCCTTCGATGCATTATCTATCACATTACGTGATAGACCCTTAGTAAAAGGATCTGTCAGATTTTTAGACGTTTGGATATAATCCAATGCAATAACTCCGGAGTTTCTCATTTTCCTGACAGACTTTAACCTTCTCTGAACAGGTCTTGATGACTTCATGTTATCCTTTGAACTACTCACTTTGGCGATCACAGTTTGATTGTCGCAGTTCATAAGAACACCCGGTACAGGTTTCTCCACAACCGGCAAGTCATTCAAGAGTCGACGAAGCCAATCTGCTTCGACCGTAGCTGCATCTAGTGTTGTGAGTTCTGCTTCCATTATTGACCTCGTTAAGATGGTCTGCTTGCAAGACTTCCAAGAAACAGCGCCACCACCGTGAGTGAATCCATATCCGCTCATGGCCTTTATCTCATCGGCATCAGAGATCCAGTTTGAGTCACTATACCCTTCAAGTACCTTTGGGTACCCAGTGTAGTGAATTCCATAACTCGTAGTGCCCTTCAAATAACGCATGACTCTTTCAAGAGCTTTCCAATGATCATCTCCTGGTTTTGAGACAAAGCGGCTCAGTTTGCTAACAGCAAAAGAGATGTCAGGTCTCGTGGCACTGGCTAAGTACATAAGCGAGCCAATTATCTGAGAGTATTTCAATTGATCTCTAGCAATTCTTCGATTCTTTCGAAGCAACACACTAGCATCATAAGGTGTTGGAGAGGGCTTGCAGTCACTATAACCAAAGCGACTCAAGATCTTTTCCACATAGTGAGATTGAAGCAATGTAATCCCACCATCATCATCTCTCAATAGCTTGATATTCAGAATAACGTCAGCTACTCCTAAATCCTTCATCTCGAAACAACGAGATAGGAAATCCTTGACCTCCTTAATAACATTCAGATTTGTTCCAAAAATCAGTATGTCATCAACATACAAGCAAAGGATAACTCCCTCGCCCCCACCATGGCGATAGTACACACATTTGTCAGCTTCGTTTACAACAAAGCCTGCAGCTGTTAAAGTCCTTTCAAACTTCTCATGCCACTGCTTAGGTGCTTGCTTAAGTCCATACAAAGACTTCAACAATTTACACACTTTCCCTTCCTGACCGTCCACTATAAACCCATCTAGTTGTTCCATATAAATTTCCTCGTCCAACTCTCCATTTAGGAAAGCAGTCTTAACATCCATTTGATGAACGAGAAGACCATGTGAGGCAGCTAGTGAAAGTAGTACTCGAATAGTGGTCAGTCATGCCACAGGTGAGTAAGTATCAAAGAAATCTTCACCTTCCTTTTGGGTATAACCCTTGGCTACGAGCCGTGCCTTGTACTTCTCAATAGTACCATCAGGCCTAAGCTTCTTCTTGAATACCCATTTGCACCCTATAGGTTTGCACCCATAAGGACGATCAGTAATCTCCCAAGTTTCATTTGCCAAGATGGAATCCATCTCACTACGGACCGCTTCCTTCCAGTAGTCAGCATCTTCAGATGCATAAGCCTCTGAAATAGAACTAGGAGTGTCATCTATGAGATATACAAGAAAATCATCACCAAAGGACTTTGCAGTCCTCTGTCTCTTGCTCCTTTTAGGAGACTCATTATTATCCTCCACATGATCTTCAAAATGTTGCGTTGCAATGGTAGGTTCAGAAATTGCAGCTACATCTTGACTCGATGAACTAGGCAACTCCTGATTTGATGAGCTACCCATATCCTTCATGGGAAAGATATCTTCGAAGAAAGTCGCATCATTCGACTCCATGATTGTACCGACGTGCATGTCTGATACCTCAGATTTTACAATCAAGAATCTATAACCAATGCTATGAAAAGCGTAACCCAGGAAAACACAATTCACAGTTTTTGGTCCAAGCTTTCGCTTCTTTGGAATTGGTATATTCACTTTTGCCAAGCAGCCCCAAGTTCGTAGGTAAGAGAGTTTTAACCTTTTCTTTTCCCATTCCTCGAATGGAGTTATCTCTTTGTTCTTCATGGGAACTCGGTTTAGGACATGACATGCAGTCAATATCGCCTCCCCCCACCATGCCTTGGAGAGACCCGATGTGTCTAACATGGTGTTGACCAAATCAGTTAGAGTACGGTTCTTTCTTTCGGCTACCCCATTTGACTGAGGTAAATAGGGAGGCGTACTCTCATGGATTATACCATGTTCCGCACAAAAAGAATCAAATTCATTGGAAAAAAACTCTCCACCACGATCGGACCTAAGCCTCTTGATTTTCCGATCAAGTTAGTTTTCCACTTCAGCTTTATAGATCTTGAAGAAATTTAAAGCCTCATCTTTTGATTTTAAAAGATACACATGGCAGTATCTAGTGGAGTCATCGATTAACGTCATAAAATATTTCTTGTTTCCGCGGTTGTATGAGACTTACGAGGTTGCTTAGCTTGCACACAAACTTGACACTTAGATCCCTTGACAACGGTGAAGTTGGGGATTAAGTTCAACTTGGCTAGCCGCGTCATACAATCAAAATTAACATGACAGAGACGTGAATGCCAGACATTTGATTCACTATTGTTGCAAACATGATTAACAACTTTATTACAAACGTCTGACAATGATAGTCTGAACAAGCCTCCCGACTCATAACCTTTACCAACAAAAGTTCCATACTTGGATATCACAAATTTATTGGACTCAAAGACAAGCTTGTAGCCATCTCTACACAGAAGAGATCCGCTAACAAGATTTTTATTGACGGAGGGGACATAATGCACGTTCTTCAGTCGCACGATCTTCCCCGAAGTAAACTTCAGATCGACCATGCCAACACCATGAACAGAAGCACTTGAACCGTTGCCCATCAGCACGGAGGTAGTCCCTACGGCCTGATAAGAAGAGAACATGGAAATATCACCGCATACATGCACATTAGCACCCGTGTCAATCAACCAATCAGGGGAAAGACATACTGAAAGAATAGTGGGAAGTATACCATACCCAACTTCCTTCATCTCAGTGTCACCAATGACAACATTGGCGATCTTGTCGCCTTTCCCATGTTGACGCTTGTCATAACGATTAGGGCAACTAGGGGCCCAATGATCAGGATCTCCGCAGACATGACAAACACCTTTCTTCTTGTCAGTCTTCTTCTTGAAGTTGGTTTGCTGCGAAGCCTTGTTCTTCCCATCAAACTTTCCCTTCCCATCAAACTTGCCCTTGTTCTTGAACTTGTGGGGCTGGAAGTTTTTCTTCTGTACCAGATTGGCACTAGAACCTCCCTCAATTCCTCGAGCACGTATGTCTTTTGCTCTCGCCTTTTCTTCCACATCAAGAGTACCAATGAGATCCGGGACGGAAAACTCCTGTCTCTTATGCTTCAGAGAGGTAGCAAAGTTCCTCCACGAGGGAGGAAGCTTAGTGATGATACCTCCGGCAACAAACTTGTCCGGTAACATACAATTGAAGTGCTCAAGTTCTCTAGCAAATGACTATATCTCGTGAGCTTTCTCAACCACAGAGCGCTCATCAGTCATCCTGCAGTCATAGAATTGTTCCATGATATACAACTCAGTGCCGGCATCCGAGACCCCAAACTTGGCCTCGAGTGCATCCCACATATCTTTTCCATTGTCAATTGACACATAAGCATCAACTATGTTCTCACCAAGAACACTCAAAAGAGCAGCCTTAAACAAGGTATCCGTTCTCTGAAAAGCTTGTTCCTGTTGTGGATCAAGATCTCCTTCGGGTTTGCCAAGAGTGGCGTCATAGCAGCTCATGGTTTGAAACCATAGAACAGTCCTCACACGCCATCTCTTATAGTGCACACCCTCAAACATAGGAGGCCTCATGGAAGCAGCAAAACCACTCGGGGTAAATTGCCTATAATAAGGTTTTTGGATTGTTGGATATATGAGCGATTTACCGATTGATTTAAAAGCAATAAGTAGTAGATAAATCATGATCATAGTAACAGAAACAATCCTAGTCATGCAAACTAGATAAGAGTAGGTCACAATAATAGGAACTAGACTCATCAGGCAGACTAAAGGATAGTAGTGGAAGATTATGTGAACATGTGAACTCAACCGAAACATATGTAGAGCAGATACTAGACCAAGAAACTCTAGCAGGATATCGAATAGAAATGAAACAAACACGTACTGAGCAGTAGGAGTAGCATTGGCGTTGTCACCGGCCATGTCGTCGAAAAGATGATTGACGTCGGGGAAGTAGTCGTCGGCGTTCGTGGCGTCCATGGTGAAGAAGTCATTAGTCGCGCAAAGCGCTCCCCAAAAACCTTATCACCGTTCTCCCGTACAGGACTCGAAGCGGCGGGGTTTCGGAGGCCTACTGTCACGACATGCGGTGCAGCAAAAGAGGGAGACAAAATGAACAGGCAGCAGCCGAAGGGTGCAGCGTCGCGTCGAGGCGTGGCGTGGCGAGGAGCGCGCGTGTATGTCTCTCTTGTTCTCATGCTCATACATGTGGGGAAACACCCTCCCTTATAAGGAGGTCCAACTCCTACTAAACTAGCAATGTGGGACTAAACTTTTGTCCACCTCTTGCCTTGCACGAATGGGCTTAGTGGGCCTCTAGGATTTATTAGGAATTCTGAAAATTGCTATTGGGCTGGCCCAAGTTTAGATTAAATTCCAGCAGGCAGCCAACGTCCCGCGCGGTGCTGCGCGAACTCGTCCTTCCCAGAGGCCAGGCCTCGCACATATCGGCCGCGAGTGGCGGCCCGGTGTCGCAATCGAATAGAGCAAGAACAGAGAAGCCTGACTGCCTGGGTGGTGGCTCCCCTCGGTGCGTGTGGCACGGCCGACTAAGGCCCTCAGAAACGTGCGGCGTCGGAGTCGCACGGAGATTTATCGTAGCAGCAGTACAAGAGGGCAGACCGCGTCGTCGGCAACAGCGTGCGGTATGGCGCAGTGGCAAGGCGCTGGTTGCTGGCTTCACGGCTGGCGGTAGAAATCCGCAGCGACACAGATGCTTGGCGAAGCGGATGCGCGGAGGTGAGACAGCGGCATGTGTGTGCGAGGTGGCTGCCCAGAGAGGCAAACCGTGGACGGCTGGACGAGGCGGCTAGTAGCGCAGCGTCATTTTTTTTTTTTTTGAGAAAACATCCCGAGCTTTTATTAATTATCCCAGAATTGGGATTTCATCGGAAACAAGTTGTAAAATACATTCAGGTGGCTCTTGAAACCAAGTCCTGCACACCTCGCTACAAATGCCTTCTCTAGCTAACACATGAGCAGCCCGGTTACCTGATCTCCTCACCCAAGAGACTTTGAATGCTTCAGTAGTTCTCAACATCGACTTGATTTCCTCAACGATGTGGCCTACAGCAGACAGGTTTTTTGCTTGATCATTCAGCATCCCCACCACGTTCTTGCTATCTACCTCCACATGAACTCTTGGTGCGCCAAACTGAAGCGCCATCTGAACAGCCTTGCGGCAGGCAAAGACCTCAGCGGTTTTAGGTTCAGACACTCCTGGGAAGACGATGCTCGTGCCGCCCCTAAATGTGCCGACGTGGTCCCGCAGGACCACCCCTCCTCCTCCCCGATCTTTAGTCTTTGCCATGGCACCGTCAGAGTTTGCTTTGATCCACCCCTGCTCTGGAGGGCACCATTTGACAGCCAGTGCCGGCGTTGGTGTCTTTGCTTTGCGCTCATGGATCTCTGCCCATTCATGTACATGGTGATGTACAGATTCGGCGACCGTTCTCGGATCAGCAATATGTTTACCATCCCTTGCATCATTCCTTGCTAACCAAAGCCCGTAGACTGCCTGAATCATAAGCTCCTTCTCCTCCTCCTTTGCATCACCGAACCATTGCAGCAGCCAATTTGCAAGCTCTCCATGGGGTCCGTCCATCACCGGTGGGATTGCCACCGGAACCCCTTTCTCCGAGCTCAACACTTTCCAGAACATGGCCGAGTGTGGGCATGCCCAAAAGCGGTGGTAAGTTGTCTCTTCTCTTCCACATGCCGAGCAGAAGACACCTGGTTTGATCCTCCGCCTGTGAAGTTCAGCTCCAACAGCAAGACCATTTTTTATCAGACACCACATATGGATTTTGGCTTTGCCCGGAGAATTTGTATTCCATAGAGCTAACCAGCACTTGTGCTTCATCACCGATGAAGAGGACTCCGGCCGTCCGGAGCGCGTCTTTTTCAAAGACATGCATAGGTGATAAGCAGATTTCACATTAAACTGCCCAGATTTTGTATGATTCCATGCCAAAAAATCAGCAGTTTCCGGCCCTCCAATCACCACTTGTTTTATATCATATGCATCGTCTGGAGTGAACATTGTATCAATCCTGCTGTGATCCCATGTCGTACCATCAGCCACCATCAAGTCCCTGACCCGGGTAATTCCAGGAACGTATTGTTGACCAAGCGGCTTTAGACTTCCCAGTCTTGGAATCCAGTTTGAATGATGGATGTTGATTGATGTCCCGTCTCCTATCCTCCATATCAGTCCTTCACTCAGAAGGTCTCGGCCGTGCATAATACTCCTGAAAGTATAGGATGCACCCCCGGGCAGGTGGCGCTCATAATGGAACAGTCTTTGAAGTATCTAGCTTTCAGCACACGAGCACACAGAGAGGATGGGTATTGAAGAATCCGCCAAGCTTGTTTGGCCGGAAGAGCTTGGTTGAAAGCCTCGAAGTTCCTAAAACCAATACCACCATTTCTCTTTGCTAGGCACATTTTATCCCAGGCTAGCCAATGCACTTTCCTTTCACCCTCAGCTGCACCCCACCAGAATTTCAAAGAGATCGAAGTAAGGTTCCGGCACATCTTCTTTGTGAGTTGAAAACAGCTCATAGTGAAAGTTGGTGTTGCTTGGAGCCCAGATTTTATTAGTACCTCTCGTGCTGCTTTTGATAAACCTTGCCCCTTCCATCCTGACACTTTTCCTTTAGAACTCTCTCTAACATATTGAAAAGATCCATCTTTGGATTTGCCCACCACTGTTGGGAGACCCAGGTATCGCTCGCTCAACGCTTCTGAATCAATGCCAATAGCTTGCTTCAGTATTGCCTTGTCCTCTTCTCGACTCCCCTTACCAAAGAAGATGGAGGATTTTTGGAGATTCACCTTTTGCCCGGAGGCCTCCTGGTAAGTCAATAGGATATCCTTGAGCATTTGTAGGTTGGCTTGTGAACCCTCCAGAAAGACCACACTGTCATCTGCGAACAAAAGATGAGTGACATGGGGGCCAGTGCACCCAAAGTTAACACCCTTTATTTGATTCTCACATTGAGCATTCTTAAGCAAAGCTGAGAAACCTTCCACACAAAATAAAAATAGGTACGGCGAAAGCGGATCTCCCTGCCGGAGTCCTCGAGATGGTAAAAAACTGCGTGAAATACCCCCATTCATTTTAACACAGAAGCGAGCACTCTTGACACACCTCATAATCATTGATATCCACGCTTGAGCAAAACCAAACTTTTCCAACGCCCTCTCCAGAAAAAACCATTCCACACGGTCGTATGCCTTCATCATATCTAGTTTAACAGCACAAAGCGGCTTCTTCCTCTTTCGTGTTCTAATGGCATGCACACACTCGTATGCCACCAAAACGTTGTCAGTGATAAGACGCCCTGGGACAAAAGCGCTTTGTTCCTCCGTGATTAAGAAAGGTAGAATGACCTTCAGTCTCCGTGATTAAGCGCGGCGTCGTTGCAGCGTGACCCGGCGGCTACCTGTACGGACCGACCGAATGCGGTTTAGGCATAGGCCCAGGCTTAGTTGCCACGCCATGGGGCTGTGCCCAGTTCGTCGTTCCGCACACGCAAAAGACCAAGTGGGCCCATGTCCACGCCGCACTTTTTGTTCTCATGTGTTTTTACAGTAATTTATGATATTTTACTGTATTGTAAAGCACATTAGTATATCAACATACCTATAGGCAATTTGATGGGCTATATGTTGATAATACTTAAAAAATAATTTACTAAAAGGAAAATTAGTTAAGCATGATGGTTTCATGCAGGATATGTTGGACATATCCAAGATAGATTTTTGCTGAATTTGCCGTTGATGGTATCAATCATCGAACCTGGTCGATGTAAAGATTAACTTGCCGGCACGGGATCTCAGTTCCCACATATCCACACCCGATGAGGACTCCGGCTATAGTCGCTATAGCAAAGTATGTTGCATTGCACTTCACTACACCGTGATCTATAAAAATAGAGTATCTGATACTCTAGAGCTCTTTTGAGGAGCAATATGATAAATATAGGGTGATGATGTTGCTTGAAGTGCATGGGAAATGGACGCTCGTCCGATTCCATGACTTGGAGCCTATGGTAGCATACAACTCTTATGTGCATCAGATCAACTATGGATGTTGGTCTCATCGAGAACACTCTTTACTTTCAATCCTTTTATGAGGATTTTCTCTGAACAATACCGTGTGTGGTAAAGTAAATTTGTTGTGATGAGAAGCGGAATAAGAGTGGAGCTCAAAGGGGCAAAAGTCATTTGAAGAAAAATGACAATGCTAGCAACTCTGGTGGTTGCTATACGTGTGGTTGTATAACTGATTGCAAGGACACGTGATATTTCCAAGTATTTGGTGTATCCGCATGCAATCAATTGCCAGGGAAATAGGCTCATGGGAACAAGTGTGAATCTTACCCCACTTGACATAACAATGATTTCCCAATGGTTGTTCCCAGACGTTCCTCGGAACATGGACAACCAGGAGCATGCTCATAACAAGGAAGGTCCACTATTGAGTGTAGATGACATGTTAGTGGACTTCAATTTTAGTGAAATGTATGGAGACCGGATTCAGTCGCTTTTGTCATGCATTGTAATGATTTCTATAGACATATTACATGTTGTAAAATGAATTATGTCCATCAACATAATATGATAGCTATGTCATCAGACATGATCCTTGTGGTATGTCCCCTGACATATATGCTTTATGATGTTATTTCCATATGAGTTCAATCATATGTTGAAATTGGTTTCTTTCTGAAACCTATGGAAATAATCCAACTGAGAAGAAATGTGTTAAGTAGAAACTTGGTCTACTAACATGATGTTAAGGGAGAGTAAGTGATATGGGGTGTCCCGATCTTCTCAGTAAGCGGCGGTGGTGATGATGAAGATGATAGATAACTTGTATGTCGCCGATGAACTCTCCCTCGCTTGATCCCTGATGCCAATGCAAAAGGTCTCAACCCTTTGGATATTCACAACGTCACACACTTGCGCACGTAGCCGTCGACCACGAAACGGTATAATTGCAATATACTAATTCCCAATGGAACAGCAGATTACACTCAACTTGCAGTATATGATCTCCAGATCGATACGAATTGGAGATGAGGATTCAAGATGAATGCTTACAAGCAATCTCAAGAACTAGGGTTTATCTTAAACGTGGTCTCACCTTAACTAACTCTAGGGGACGGGTATTTATAGTCTAAAACGAGATCGAAGGGGTACACGGCCTGGACAGCCCAAAACCTGCGCGCAGGCAGAGCGGTACTACCGCTTATGGCAAACGGTACTACCGTGATAAGCGGTACTACCGCTCGTACAAATATCAAGTGCCGCTCTAGTACCGCTTGGGTCGCTTGGATTCCAGAAGAAATTTCCTAAGCGGTACTAGGACGGTAGTACTGGAGCGGTACTACCGCTTGTGTCGGGCGGTACTACCGCCCTGGAAACTGCAGGGTCTTCCTCCCTATCCAGCTGCAATGCCTCCTTGCTACCGCCCTGGAAACACATACACACAAGGATTTAGGCAGTATAAAGCTCTCATTAAAATAAATAGCATTATCAACTAAGAGAGAATTCACATGTTGTTCTAGTAACTTAGCACGAGCTCTTGTAATTGGGCCAATCCTGATTTCATCATTGGACATCTTCTTTGCAGCAACAGGTTGTTTATCTTCATGAGGTAGAGAGGGAACCATAGTAGGGATATCCTCATCATCCTCCCCCCCTTCAAAAGGCGTCGACCCCGACGCTCCAAGGTCATCGACATCACATGGGGACAAATCATCAACGTTGAAACTGTTGCTAACGCCACCAAAGTCAGCAATAGGAATATCAATCGAGTAGGCATTGTCATTTATCTTGGCTAACACCTTGTAAGGACCAGCACCACGCGGCCGAAGTTTAGAACGTCGCAACTGTGGAAACCTGTCCTTGCGAAGATGCACCCACACCATATCGCCAGGCTGGAACAAAACTTTCTTTCTTGATTGGTTTCGTGCAGCAGCAATGTTCTTGCCTTGCTTCTCAATAGCCTCCCGTGTCTTCTCATGAATCTTCTTCACATAATCTGCTCTGTTTGATGCCTCCATATCAACCCTCTCATGCAATGGAAGAGGCAGCAAATCTAGTGGTGTAATTGGTTTGAAACCATACACCACCTCAAAAGGACAAAGCTGGGTGGTAGAATGCACAGCCCTGTTATAAGCGAACTCAACAAGTGGCAAACACTCCTCCCACTCACGCAGATTTTTCTTGATCATAACTCTCAGCAATTGGGACAATGTGCGATTCACCACCTCCGTTTGACCATCAGTTTGTGGGTGACATGTAGTGCTGAACAACAACTTTGTTCCTAGCTTTCCCCACAATGTCTTCCAGAAGTAGCTCATAAACTTCATGTCCCTGTCAGAAACAATTGTCTTTGGCACTCCATGCAAGCGTACGATGTCCCTGAAAAACAGGTTAGCAATATGCGACGCATCGTCGCTTTTGTGGCATGCAATAAAATGTGCCATCTTAGAAAATCTATCCACTACCACAAATATAGAATCATGACCTCGTTTAGTGCGTGGCAAACCTAACACAAAATCCATACTTATATCTTCCCATGGTGTGGTAGGTGTAGGTAGTGGCGTATACAAACCGTGAGGCTTCAGTTTTGACTTGGACTTGTGACATGTAATGCAGCGCCGAACAAACCTGTCCACGTCGCGCCTCATCTTGGGCCAATAAAAGTGATCAGCCAGCATGAGCAACGTCTTCTCACACCCAAAGTGACCCATCAATCCTCCTGCATGTGATTCCTGCAACAATAGCAAATGGACGGACAATTCTGGAACACAAAGTTTGTTAGCTCGAAACAAGTATCTATCATGGATGTGGTATTTCTCCCATGCATTTCGAAGCAAACATAAACGATATGGTTCAGCAAAATCATGATCAGTTGCATACAAATCACACAAACTCTCTAAACCAGGAATTTGAACATCGAGATGTGTCAAGAGCATGTTCTTCCTAGATAGAGCATCAGCAACAATGTTATCTTTTCCCTTCTTATGCTTAATGATATACGGAAAAGACTCAATAAACTCAACCCATTTAGCTAAGCGGCGATGCAGATTTGATTGAGCTTTCAAATGCTTCAATGCTTCATGATCAGAATGTATGATAAATTCTTTTGGCCATAGATAATGTTGCCAAATCTCAAGAACTCTAACAAGCGCATACAATTCTTTATCATAAACAGGATAATTCAGTCTAGCACCAGAAAGTTTCTCGCTGAAATAAGCAATAGGTCTACCTTCTTGCATCAACACACCACCAATACCTATACCACTAGCATCACATTCAACCTCAAATTGTTTGGAAAAATCTGGTAGTGCAAGTAATGGTGCAGAAGTAAGTAAACGTTTCAGCTCGTCAAAAGCATGATCTTGGGCCACGCCCCACACAAAAGGCACACCTTTCTTCGTTAATTCATTCAATGGTGCAGCAATAGTACTAAAGTCTTTCACAAAACGGCGATAGAAACCAGCAAGACCGTGAAAACTTCATACTTGACTAACATTCATGGGAGTAGGCCAATCTTGAATTGCTTCAATCTTAGATGAATCTACTTCTACCCCATGCTTAGATACAACGTATCCCAGAAATATCACTTTATCTTTTGCAAATGTGCACTTCTCAAGATTAGCATACAATTCATTATCACGCAACACTTGCAAAACCTGTCTAATATGATCACAATGTTCAGATTCATTGCGGCTGTAAATAAGTATATCATCAAAATATACAACCACAAAACGACCAATAAACTTTCTCAAAACATGATTCATTAATCGCATGAAGGTACTAGGTGCATTAGTAAGACCAAAAGGCATAACTAACCACTCATATAAACCAAATTTAGTTTTCAAAAGCAGTTTTCCACTCATCCCCTTCCTTCATCCGAATTTGATGGTAACCACTACGCAAATCAATCTTAGAGAAAACAGCAGCACCACTCAATTCATCTAGCATATCCTCTAAGCATGGAATAGGATGATGATATCGAATAGTGATGTTGTTAATAGCTCTACAATCTACGCACATGCGCCATGTACCATCTTTCTTAGGCACCAAAATAACAGGAACAGCACAAGGACTAAGAGAAACACGAATATACCCTTTGTCTAGTAGCGCTTGCACTTGCTTCTGCATTTCCTTCGTTTCTTCGGGATTGGTCCTGTATGGCGCTCGGTTGGGGAGGGTGGCGCCGGGTATGAGATCAATTTGGTGCTCAATTCCACGCAATGGTGGCAGCCCCGATGGTACCTCCTCCGGAAACACATCGCCATATTCCTGCAAAACAGTAGACACACCAAGAGAAATAGATTGCGTATCATTAGAAACTAAAACCTCGCCTTTGTACATAAGCACAAGAGGCAGGGCTGTAGGATCCTCTCGAAATTCTCTCATGTCTTCTTTGGTGGCTAATATAAGCAAACTAGGCTCTCTCGCACTTTTCGTTATATTATCACTCACGGCTTTTACATTGTTCTCTCGTGCAGGTGGCTGTTCGATATTTACTTCTGTTTTCTGACGAGACTCATTGACAATTTGCTGTGGTGACATAGGCTGCAGATTTATTTTCCTGCCCTTGAACTCCAAGTGATAAGTATTGGCACGGCCATTGTGTTGCACATGGCGGTCATAGAGCCATGGCCGACCCAATAAAAGATGGCAAACTGTCATAGGTACCACATCAAATTCAATGGAATCCTTGTATGGTCCTAGCTCAAAATTTACGCGCACCATATGATTCACCTTCATCTCACCATTGTCACTCAACCATTGTACGTAATATGGATTGGGGTGAGGTAAATATTTCAGATTCAGCTTGGCACATAACTCCTTGCTTGCAAGATTGCGGCAGCTACCTCCATCAATGATTACCTTGCAAGCTTTGTTGGGGCCAACTAGTGCTTTTGTTTGGAACAAATTGCAGCGCTGTGAATCAACATGTGGTTGCACACTAAGAGTACGCTGCGAGACAACAATAGTAGGCGCCGGAGAAGCAAAAGCATCTATGCCGTCGTCACGTGTGTACCCATCGTCATCTGAAGCATATGGATCAGCATCATCACCAGTCTCATACTCATTGTCATCGTTCACAATCATCACTTTTCTATTCGGGCACTCTCTCTTGAAGTGTCCCTTGCCTCCACATGTATGACAGAGCATATCTCTATTACGGGTTGTAGACATATTGGAACCGGAGCTAGCAGCAGGAGCAGCAGGTTGCTTGGATTGTGAAACAGTGGAGGATGCTTTTGTTGCCGAAGAAGATGGGCGGTTGGCAGCACCCTCACTAGGTGGATAAGGGGGCGGCTGGGTTCTGTTGGAGAACCGCCCAGCTGTAGGATAACGGCTTTTGATTTGAGCTTCTTCGGCCAACTGGGACTCAACTTCTCTTGCATGATGGAGCAGCTCGTTCATTGTATTGTACTGGTGATGCCCCACAATACCCTTGATGGTATATTTCAGCCCATGGAGAAAACGTTGCATAGTCATCTCAACAGATTCGCGAACTCGAGCACGCTGCAGCAACATCTCCATCTCCATGTAATATGCATCAACCGTCATTGAACCTTGCTTCAATTGTGTCAACTTATCAAAAACTGTGTGCAAATAATTAGTGGGAACAAAACGAGCTTTCATAACCGCCTTCATTTCACGCCATGTAAGAATAGGAAGCTCATTGTCTTCGCGACGGGTACTCACAATGCTATCCCACCAACGCAAAGCATAGCCATCAAATTCAGAAGAAGCAAGCTTGACCTTCCTATCTTCAGTATAATCATGCAAACGCCATAATTTCTCCATCTTAAGCTCCCAAGTGAGATACTCTTCGACATCAGTGGAGCCTTCAAATCTAGGAATCGTGAACTTGGGCTTGCCCAAACCATCCTCCTCCTGAAGCGGTACACGCCGAGCACCAGGTGGTGGTAGACGACCATGCCCTTGAAAGCCACGCCCACGGCCATGATTGCCCACCATGTTGTCATTGTCGTCATGGACACTATCAGCATCTTCATGGTCGTCATGTTGGCGTTGCTCAATAGCGACACGGAGCCCATTGACTGAAGTTGTCAACTGCTGTATACTTGTTTGGAGAGCATTGACTTGTGTTTGCATAGCATTGACGGTAGTGTCAGTTGCGTCCACTTTCATTTGTATAACTTGAATATCAGCCTCAATTTTTTCAGCGGATCTATCAATAACCCCTGTCAAATGAACGCGGAGAGCTTCATGGTCCTTCCATGAAACACACTCGTCATCAGCCTTTTTCTGCAGCACATCAACATCACTAGAAGACATGATTAGTAGGTTAGTGCAAAAATCAAAATCTGTGTGGTGGCACACTCACAACTCACTCAAAACTGACAAGAAAAGGAAATCTTACCGTTCCAAAGTGAATAGTAATGCTTACCCGTTCAGATGGATGACTAATGCACGGATGTGATGAAGTGAATACCCGGGTATGAGAACAATCACACGACAGAGCAGGATTATATGGTGGAGCTAGGTATGATATCCTATCTACACCGAAGACAAGTCCTAGTGCTGATCGTGTGAGCCAACAACCAAGGAAAACACACACGGTGGAGAAAAATGTGGCAGAGCAACTATCAAAACAGGATGTGTTGCAATGCACTCGAGAGACACTAGCAATGCTCAATGTAAACAGGCACAAGATTGCTCAATTCTACTAGTGCACAATCGCAAGAATCCAACAGTGCAATAGATAGCAACCACGTCCAGCCACTGTTTCTCTCTTTTCTTTCTTTCGCTCTGTTTTTTTTTCTTTTTTTTTTCAACTGTCACGTGAACAGTATGTGAACAGTAAAAAAACCTATATGAGCAGCCTGTAGAGCGGAAACTAGTCTCGTGGGTAAGTTCCTAACACCTTTTGTGTAGACAAGCTGTGGCTATGGATTGGAATTTGCAAAACAGGATAGCTGATCGAACAACAATCCAATCTACGATGCAATCTACGATGGAAACTAAAAACCAATGGATTCGAAGGAAAAGCGACGCAAAAAGAAAGACACAACGACCAGCAACTAAAACCAATCTACGATGCAATCTAAGCTATGGCAAAAACCCTAACCCGAATCTTTTTGTGAGGCTTTTTCTGGATAGGATGAAAAACACAACTAATCTACGGATGATTTGGTGGATGCTTACCGAGGCAACGCTGGATATCTGATACCAAGATGATATGGGGTGTCCCGATCTTCTCAGTAAGCGGCGGTGGTGATGATGAAGATGATAGATAACTTGTATGTCGCCGATGAACTCTCCCTCGCTTGATCCCAGATGCCAATGCAAAAGGTCTCAACCCTTTGGATATTCACAACATCACACACTTGCGCACGTAGCCGTCGACCACGAAACGGTATAATTGCAATATACTAATTCCCAATGGAACAGCAGATTACACTCAACTTGCAGTATATGATCTCCAGATCGATACGAATTGGAGATGAGGATTCAAGATGAATGCTTACAAGCAATCTCAAGAACTAGGGTTTATCTTAAACGTGGTCTCACCTTAACTAACTCTAGGGGACGGGTATTTATAGTCTAAAACGAGATCGAAGGGGTACACGGGCTGGACAGCCCAAAACCTGCGCGCAGGCAGAGCGGTACTACCGCTTATGGCAAACGGTACTACCGTGATAAGCGGTACTACCGCTCGTACAAATATCAAGTGCCGCTCTAGTACCGCTTGGGTCGCTTGGATTCCAGAAGAAATTTCCTAAGCGGTACTAGGACGGTAGTACTGGACCGGTACTACCGCACAAGCGGTACTACCGCTTGTGTCGGGCGGTACTACCGCCCTGGAAACTGCAGGGTCTTCCTCCCTTTCCAGCTGCAATGCCTCCTTGCTCCCCTCCTTGCTCCCTTGTGCCATGCCTTCCTCTCCAATGTACCTAATGACACATACACACAAGGATTTAGGCAGTATAAAGCTCTCATTAAAATAAATAGCATTATCAACTAAGAGAGAATTCACCTGTTGTTCTAGTAACTTAGCACGAGCTCTTGTAATTGGGCCAATCCTGATTTCATCATTGGACATCTTCTTTGCAGCAACAGGTTGTTTATCTTCATGAGGTAGAGAGGGAACCATAGTAGGGATATCCTCATCAGTAAGTATTTCCATACTCTTGAGAAGAGTGCTGGAAGTGTCATGACAATTGTCGGTCGTGGTACGGTAATTGTTGGTTCAGGTCAACCACAATTGCACTCCCTATGGGTACTACATGGTAATATTGGATGCATTTATGTATCTAGGTTCTACTCGTACCTTGCTGAGTTTTAAGAATATCCGTAATGGTTTCTATGTTGAAACTCATAAATCGAGTTGGTTGAAAACCTACTCATAACTCAGCAAAAGGGATTTGAAGTTAATCCTAGAGTAAATGGCTTCTCTATCTTCTGGATTATATTATAGATACATTAAATAAGAAACGCATTTGGAGTACAAAATAATTTTCTAGAATCTTGATAAGTTCAAGATATGGCATGGTTGCCTGGGTCATCCTAGTGTTGGGATGATGAGAAAATTATTGGTGGTTTCGCTGGACACAATCTAACGGTGTGAATCCAAAGTCAATGGATTTTCTATGCATGTATGTGCAAATTGAGAAATTGATCACAAGGCTATCTTATCGCAAGAAAGAGGATGGACCACTAGATTTCCATTACAGGAGATATATGTGATCTAATTCAACCGTTATATGGAATATTCTGATATTCTATAGTGCTTTCGAGTGCGCAACCAGATGGTCCACGGTGTGTCCTTTATAAGAAACCATGTTTTTGCAAAGTTGATTGCTCTGGTTATTAATTTGAGAGCAAATTACCCCGAGTACATGATAAATCCATCAGAATGGATAATGCTATGTGTAAGAGATATGCCCTAGAGGCAATAATAAATGATATTGATTATCTCCCTGTTCATAATTAGGTTTATGTTCCATGCTATAACTGCTATGGTTCTCGAGTCTACAATAACCACGAGGCTCGAAG
Organism: Elymus sibiricus; assembly: GCA_039707655.1. Classification (NCBI taxonomy): domain Eukaryota; kingdom Viridiplantae; phylum Streptophyta; class Magnoliopsida; order Poales; family Poaceae; genus Elymus; species Elymus sibiricus. The sequence continues at coordinate 268,099,822 of CM077673.1, read as the reverse complement.
GAAGACTCATATGCACGTGTGGAATAATAAACGGTAAAATGTATTCCTAGTCTGGCCTCTAAGACTGGCTCAAGTATTGCATGATGATCCTGTTTTCCTGATCATGGGCATGGCTATGCCGGCAATTTTGAGGGCACAATGTTAGAAGAACATTTGTGTTGAATCGACCCGAATTGATGTTATGTTATGAGATTCATTCGTCACAAGTTAATGGTTAATAACACAGAGATGGTTAATGTTTGCATGATTCCTTAGACCATGAGAGTATCGAGTTTCTTCATGCTTGCTTCATGAACTTTGGGGTTTGTTAAACGTCATCCGTAAATGGGTGGCTATTACGGCGGCTTACGGGTTCATGGAAAAGTATGTCAAGTAACTTGATAGCTCAAGATTGGGATTTGCTCCTCCGACGATGGAGAGATATCTCTGGGCCCTCTCGGTGTTACGGTATCCATCATCGTCTGGCCAGACACTTTGTGATTTGATCACGGGGATGCCGGAACACGGGAACGAGAAAAGAGAACAATACCGGTAACGAGGTAACTGGCATAGTGGACAAGTTGTTGATCCACGGGGATGCCAACATGTCTCACCTCGGGTATTTGTAACATATCGCGAAGCAACAGGAATAGCACACGGCAATTGGAGGTTCACTCGAATATTCATTCGTGTGGGTATAGGGGTCAATATGGGTGTCCACGGCTCCGATGTTGATCATTGATCAGAAGGGGTTCCGGGTCATGTCTATACTTCACGGAACCTATAGGGTCACACGCTTAAGGGTCATCTATCTGCTGAATACTAGACAGGGAGTCTGAGAGAAATTCACCGAAAAAGTTTCGGAGACAACGGAAGAGTTTCGGAGAGAGAGAACACCGGAAGAGTTTCGGTAAAACCGAAAAGTTGTTTTGGAGTGTACCATAAAGTCAAATTGGTTTCGGCACATGCCTGGAAATTATTGGAAGGTACCAGAATTGTTCCGGTAACTTCTGAGATATTTCAGAGACAAAAACCGGAAATGTTCCGGACTGCCGGAACCGCTTTAGTTGCTTTTCACAGATGAAAATCACTAAACCGAAAAGTTGTTTCGGAGTACACCATAAAGTCAAATTGGTTTCGGCACATGCCTGATAATTCTTGGAGGGTGCCAGAATCGTTCTGGAAACTTTCTGGAATTTTTCGGGATGAAAACCGGAAATGTTCCGGAGCTGCCGGAACCGCTTCAGATGCTTTTCGCAGATGAAAATCACTAAACCGGAATTGTTTTGGACCGCATTGAAAATTATTTTAGTGGGTACTGGAAATGTTCTAAGCCCACATGAATATTTTCAGTTCGAACGGACGCTGAAATATGTCGTCGTGAATAGTGAAAGTGCTTTTTGGATTACTTTATGGAAAGCCACCTTTTGGGGCTTTACTCACAAATATATTTAGGGATGACATGGAAGGATAAGGGCTACCCACTTGCTTTTACCTTTGTGCCCTTGTGAAGGGCATTTTGGGTATTTCAAGTGTCACCCTACCCCTTGGGTTTTCCTATAAATAGAGGTGGAGATGCACTCTCCACACTCACTCTTTCTCACATACACATGCCATCTGATGTTATCTGGCTTCTCTCTCCCTCCCAGCGAAATAGTTTCGTAGAGCCGAAAGGCTGTCTGGGTTCCGATGGGAACTAGTTCTGGACGGCGAAGCCCTGCCGGATAGATGACACCGTATGTGTGCAACTCTGTAGAGAGATCGTAGTTTCGGTCTTAGTTCGAGAGTGCCTCCCGAAGGGCTGTCCGAGTGATTGTCTGAGTTTCGTGGGTCCTCCCGAAGGGCTGTCCGAGTGACTGTCTGAGTTTCGTTGGTCCTCCCGACGGGCTGTCCGCGACACCGTCCGGGGGACTGTCCGACCGCCTCCCGGAGGGCTGTCCGAGGGACGGATGAGGGTATACATCCTCGCGGTTGGGAGGTTGTAAATCCTAGCTGCGGGGATCTGCACCGCCGATCGTCATCGACTCTACTTCCGTTGCGCTACGAGTCGGTAACGAAAAAGATCAAACCTTGTATGCAGTCTCCATAGTGGTCCTGGGCTGGTGCGTAGGTCGGAAATTTTTGTTTTCTGCTGCGTTACCCTACAGTGGCATCAAGAGCCGTGCTATGCGTAGATGCAGGTTGCGATCTAGAATACATAGAGATGTATGGGTGTTGCACAATATAATTAGGTAGTAGATGAGTTCTATTACTGAAAATTATTTGTGCGGGTAGCAGATGAAATCTGTTACCCGATGTTCTTGTTGCTTCCCCTGAATTTGCGTAGTCCTGATCTTGACGGCATGGTGGAATCTCACAAAGTTCTGGCAATCCGTGATCCTTTCATGCTGCTCCTGAGTATGCTGATTGACAGATCAACGAAGTGCTAACAGTTCTTTGGGTTCCACCATAGTTAAAGAAAGATGGATGTTTCGCAGACGAAAGGGCAATGCAGATATGATCTGCACGGGGGTCACGCGTATGACGAAGTTTAGTATGGGGCTCGAGATTTTATTATCTCGTGTTTCATACACCCTGCAATGTTAATATAGCGACTTGGATTATCATGCTTGATGATGGACGTTGGTAGCTTCGGTTTGTTTCGAAACCTTAGAAGCCACGTAAAACAAGTTTTTGCATGAACCGATTAGAGGCGTCTAACTTGGTTTTGCAGGATGGTTTGCATGTGCATATGATATGGTATAGCAGTGCTCATATTAATTTGATTATGTATGAGATGACTATATGATGTAATTTGATTAACATGACCTGCGTGTCATGATTCAGCATGATGGCTGGAGCCATATGATTGCACTTTAATGACCTGCGTGTCAACCTTATGTAATGCACTTATTTTATTAGCTATAGAGATATCAATATTATCTGGTGCATCGACAAGGTGGTGGCAATCTTCGCGAAGGTGAACACCAACGCGAATGCCGAAGACGAAGAAATACAAGACTTCTCCGTCAGAAAGGGCTATACCATATCATGCTATTATGAATTGCCTGAGATGTTTATCCCTTATGATGCACCCTTCTTGATTGCGCGGTAATCGCTTTTTATTAGGGTGATCTCTCACTTAAAATATCAAGTAGTTAGTGTTCTCCCAAGTGTAGCACCGTCACGACACCTATCTCTTCGGGGCATCACATGATCTCCATGGGTGCGAACGATTAGAGAAGTGTGAGGCGGGTGAGTTGAGACCTCGCAGCGAGATCACTTGGTTGTCTTGACATTCAGGCAGGACAGTCCTGAGCTCGGAACACACGCATCGAAAGATGAACAAGAATCACATAGAGATGTGATCGGCAAGTTTGCCTACCGATTGAAGTTCGCGCCATTTGAGTTCATCTCGAACCATGGCGTTGAATTGAAATGCGGATCTTGAATCACTCACGGTCAATTATGAGAGATATTGATTTGAGTGGGAGCGCACTGTAGAATTAACTTGTTTAATTCTCAGTGCAATTAATTTTGAACGCTGTCTAAGTGTGGTTTGCATAATAGTTGTAGAATAATGGCTCGCGTTTCCACCTTCCCTATTAAAATTGAATAGCTGTTAAATATCTGGTTAAAACTTTACGGTTGGTAACGTAATGTGAGGATTGTCCTCAAGAGTGCCGAGAAGGACTTTGTCCTATCGCATGCTTTCGGTATTCTCTCGCTAATGCTATGGATCATGTGACTCTCGTCCTTCGATCTAAAAGCTAGAATTCCTTTTCAATCAAAGTGCAATATGTTTGCTTCCATGAGACCCGAACTTCGAAAGTTTGGATAGTTATGTGATATCCATGGAATCTGAAAATCATTTTCAGAGAAAGACAAAGGCTAAAAGATATGAGATATCCAAAGCAATGTTTGTTTGCAAACTATTAGTAAAGGAGTTTACTATGCATTAGACTGATAAGAGATGGATCCAGGAGAACGCCTGTCATATGATGAAAGGGGAATAAAACAACAACTTAAAGAGAAAGGAAGTGTCCGAAGGGTGTTAGTGAAACTTTCACGCCTAGGAAGTCCGGGGCTAACGCCACTCTTAAGTTGGATGCTTCTTCTGAGAGTAGGAGAAATACTGAAAGTTAAACTGTTAGAAGTATGAAGGCAGAAGGAAAGAAGACTGGAATATCCATCTCATGTATGAATGTCATACAAGTTTTTTGATGTATAGAAGGCTGGTTAAAGATATAGTTCTTGGGAATTATGGTTAAACATGTTAATCACTGATTCTTGGGTATTGTGAGTTAATCACAAAGATACCCGCTCGATTGCATTCTGTTGCAACTCGATGTAAAAACTACTATGGCCTGAAAGACTAGCCAGGGATGAGGTTTTGATACACGCTGGGAATATAGTAAATGGTACTATACTTTCCATCGGTGTATTACCATATGTATTTATTTTCATAAATCATTTTAGAGTTTCACATACTCTAGCCCTTTGCATAAGGTATCTTGCAAGAAGGTTGTTCATAAGAGAACTTTTGATGTTCGGTGTTATGAATAACATAAGGGCCGTACTTTCATTATGAATGAGACGTATGTTATGAATATTGATAATAATACATTACCTCTGGGTTTACTTTCATAATTCATTTTAGAGTTTCATACACTCTAGCCCATTGCACAATGTTTGTTGCAAAAGAGTTGTTCATAAAAACAACAATTGTTGTTCAGTATTATGAATAACATGAGGGGACATGCTTCCATCCTAGATGAGATGTATGTTATGAATATTGATGGAAATATGATACATCCATAACACTGACGCTAAATGTCGCAAGACTAAAAGAATAGCACACAAGTGTGGCACTGCATTTGGTCACATTGGAGAAACCCGCATGGAAAATTCCATTATGATGGATTTTGAAGTCATTTGATTTTGAATCATCTGACACTTGCAACTTTCCTCTGAAAAGTGAAGTGACTGAAATACCATTCACAGGCCATAAGGAACGAGCATAGAACATATTGGTGATCATACATTATGATGTGTGTAGTCCAATAAATGTTGTTGCAAGTAGTGGATTTATCTATCTTCAGAAATGACTCAAGTAGATATATGGATATTTACTTGATGAGACGTGAGTCTGGATCTTTTGAAATCATTCGAAAGGTTTTCAAAATGAAGAAGAAAATATTGTAATAAGAAAATTATGTTTCTACAATTCGATTGCAGAAAGGAATATTTGAGTTACAAGTTTAGCGAATGTCTGATGAGTTGTGAAAGGGGTTTCATAACTTGCACCTCCCGGAACACCACTGCAAGTGGAAAGTCCGTGAAGATGTAATCGAACCATTTATGACATGGTAAGATCAAAGATGACATAAATAAATTTGCCATTACCCCTTTTAAAAGGTGATGCTTTAGAGACTGCGGCTTTTACACTGAAAAGAGCTCCATCAGGTCTGTTGAAATGACGCCATGGTATGGTAAGCCCAACCATGTTATATCTTTTCTTAACATTTGGAATATGGGGCTTGTGTAAAAGGTTACAAACCTATTCCAAATCAGACAAGTGCTACTTTGTAGGTTATCCCAAGTCATTGGGTATTCCCCCACCACTATACCGAGGCAAAGGATTTTGCCGCAAAACGGTATGCTTTTAAAGAGAATAGTTCTTACAAAAGGTGAGTGGGAGGACAATGCAACTTGACGAGATAACCAGTATCTTCGTCATCAGATCAAAGGAAAGGAACCTTGGAAGTGATTTCGGAGTTTCCTACTGCGACTGATACGGAAGTCTCTACAATAAAATGTATGGACTTCGGTCGAACTTGCAGCTGAACCACGTAGGCAAAGCTCGTGCAAACCTATCAGGTGCGCAAACGAGATATTGTTGTTAGACAACAGTATACCTACAATACACAAGGAAGCATTGATGGGCCCTGACTCCGGAATTGGCTAAATGCCAATACAATCCGAGATAGTTTCCATATAAGTGATTCGAGATTAAAATCTTGATACACCTTTCGGAAGACTTAGAGTCTAACGAATATTTATGGAACTAAAAACTGATACGGATAAAATGTTTTATCCATAAAGCTCGACTTGTTGCAATAACAAGTTCAAGGAGTTGACTACGATGAGATTGTCTCACCGTAGCGATGCTTGAAGTCGGTTCGGGTTGAACTAGCAATTAATACATATTTCAATCATGAGATATGAAACATGGATGACAAAGGGATTTCCATCTGATGGAAATGAAACCTAGGACTTGTATGTGATACAGTCCAAAGTAATTTGTCGATCCAGAGGATGCTAGTAAGTATGCAAACTTCAGAGTTCCAACGATGGACAGAAGAGAGCAAAGTGGAGTTGGAATCTTCGTTTTTGATGGAATGGTCAAAGGGGTTTTGACTTCATCAAATAGGTATCAAAGATGCTTGTGATTCAAGAAAGTAAGTGGGAGCATAATAATATTTCTAAAAACCTTGTGTACTTGACACATTGTTAATTGGAAATAAATTTCTTGACACGAATTAGGACTTCGTTTGAAAAGGGTTTTTTCGATGAAGTGCTTCGGCTAAATAGCCTTAATATTAGGCATGATGATCTATGGAGATAGATTTACCTAATGGGGCTGAGCAATGAATACATATTGACAAGATGCTAAAACTTTTTAGCATTTAAAACGCCAAGGAGTGATTCTTGCCGAAGTCACATGGAAAGAGTTTTTACAAGACTCGGTGTCCCAAAACACTGATGAGTAAAATACATGATGGAGATTCCACACACTCTTGTGTTTGGATTAATCATGTATTCCATGGTATGTAAAAATAACCAGATATGTCCAATACTCCAAAGTTGTTGCGAGTATAGATACCAAAGTGATCAAAAGCACTAATCATGGGACAACAGTGAAAGATGTCATTGAGTACTAGAGTAGTAGTGATGACATGTTTTCTCGCAAGCAGAGATTATGAAGTGCTCGTTGTAAGTAATTACATCGATACAGTCTTCATCAATGCTCCATGCGATTTTCGATTTAAAGTTAAGGGTTTTGTGTAATACACAATATGGTGGCACGGTAGTTGGAAATTGTTCCAAACAAGATACTGTGGCGAATTCTATAACAAAGGCTAAGTATGTTGACGCTTAAGAAGCGACAAAGAAGTTGTTGAATCATATAGTTCATTCATGAACTTAGTATGGTTCCAAGATGGCTTTGGTCTATGGGACACTATTGCAGATAGTTGCTCCATAGCTCAGTCTGAGGAATCAGGTTTCGACCAATGATTCACACATATGCAAAGCCAAGTCCACACAAAATATGAATTTTGTGAAAGCGTGAAAACGCGAGGATATGCAAAGTTACACACGGAGCTGAAGTCGTCAGATCCGTTGGACATCAGGCTATACCACATGTGAAGCATATTTTACACCAGTATGCCATAGGTGTAAAGTGCATTAGCATTGACTAGATTATTGACTCTAGTGCAAGTGGGAGTCTGTAAGAGATATGCCCTAGAGGCAATAATAAATGATATTGATTATCTCCCTGTTCATAATTAGGTTTATGTTCCATGCTATAACTGCTATGGTTCTCGAGTCTACAATAACCACGAGGCTCGAAGGAAGACTCATATTGTTGGGGAACGTCGCATGGGAAACAAAAAAATTCCTACGCACACGCAAGATCTATCCATGGTGATGAGCATCTACGAGAGGGAGAGTGAATCTACATACCCTTGTAGATCGCTAAGCGGAAGCATTAAGAAATGCGGTTGATGTAGTCGAACGTCTTCGCGATCCAAATCGCAAGTCGTCCCTCGATCCAAACACGATCTAGCGCCGAACGGACGGCACCTCCGCGTTCAACACACGTACGGCTTGATGACGCCTTCACCTCCTCGATCCAGCGAGCGATGGTGAAGTAGTGGATGAGTTCCGGCAGCACGACGGCGTGGTGATGGTGGTGAGGAACAATCTCTACAGGGCTTCGCCAAGCGCTACGGAGATTATGATGGGAGGAACTAGAGGGTTAGGGTTGCCGGCACACGGCTTGGGAAATCTTGATGTGTCCCGTGTGCTAGCCCTGCCCCTCTATTTATATGTTGAGCCCTGGGGTCTAAACTTGGAGAGAAAGCCTCCACAAGGTCGGTTTTGCCCGCACAAGGTCGGTTTGGCCCGCACGGAAAGAGTCCAACTCGGATTCCAGCAGTACCGTGTACAAGCGGTAGTACCGCTCACGAGCGGTAGTACAAGCGGTAGTACCGCTTAGGCGGTAGTACTGCCTTACCAGCAGTAGTACCGCTTAAGGCAGTAGCAAAACTTCCTTCTGCACTTTCCAATACCTCGTGGGTTTTACCCCTTTGGCCCATATAAAGTGTGGCTACACCCGAACACTTCGGTAAACACCCGGAACCCCTTCCGGTGAATTCCGGAACCCTTCCGGAGATCAAAACACTATTATCACATATATCGATCTTTACCTCCGGACTCTTCCGGAGATCCTTGTCATGTCCGGGATCTTATCCGGGACTCCGAACAACCTTCGGTCACCAACACAATAACTCAACTATACTAAGCATCACCAAACGTTAAGTGTGTAGACCCTGCGGGTTCGAGAACTATGTAGACATGACCGAGACACCTCTACGGCCAATAACCAATAGCGGGACCTGGATGCCCATATTGGTTCCTACATATTCTACGAAGATCTTCATCGGTTGAACCTCTATGTCAAGGATTCAGTTAATCCCGTATACTGTTCCCTTTGTTATTCGGTATGTTACTTGCCCGAGATTCGATCGTCGGTATCTCTATACCTAGTTCAATCTCGTTACCGGCAAGTCTCTTTACTCGTTCCGTAATACAAGATCTCGTGGCTAACACTTTAGTCACATTGCTTGCAAGGCTCATTGTGATGTTGTATTACCGAGTGGGCCCTGAGATACCTCTCCGTCACACGGAGTAACAAATCCCAGTCTTGATCCATGCCAACCCAACAGACACCCTCGGAGATACCTGTAGAGCACCTTTATAGTCACCTAGTTACGTTGTGACGTTTGATACACACAAGGCACTCCTACGGTGTCAGTGAATTGTATGATCTCATGGTCATAGGAACAGATACTTGACATGCAGAAAACAATAGCAATAAACGGACACGATCATATGCTACGTTTACAGTTTGGGTCTTGTCCATCACATCATTCTCCTAATGATGTGATCCCATTATCAAATGACATCTCATGTCCATGGCTAGGAAACCTTCACCATCTTTTGATCAACGAGCTAGTTAACTAGAGGCTTACTAGGGACACAGTGTTGTCTATGTACCCACACATGTATTTGAGTTTCCAATCAATACAATTATAGCATGGATAATAAACGATTATCATGAACAAGGAAATATAATAATAACCAATTTATTATTGCCTCTAGGGCATATTTCCAACACATATGCACATGTGGAATAATAAACGGTAAAATGTATTCCTAGTCTGGCCTCTAAGACTGGCTCAAGTATTGCATGATGGTCCTGTTTTCCTGATCATGGGCATGGCTATGCCGGCAATTTTGAGGGCACAATGTTAGAAGAACATTTGTGTTGAATCGACCCGAATTGATGTTATGCTATGAGATTCATTCGTCACAAGTTAATGGTTAATAACACAGAGATGGTTAACGTTTGCATGATTCCTTAGACCATGAGAGTATCGAGTTTCTTCATGCTTGCTTCATGAACTTTGGGGTTTGTTAAACGTCATCCGTAAATGGGTGGCTATTACGGCGGCTTACGGGTTCATGGAAAAGTATGTCAAGTAACTTGATAGCTCAAGATTGGGATTTGCTCCTCCGATGATGGAGAGATATCTCTAGGCCCTCTCGGTGTTACGGTATCCATCATCGTCTGGCCAGACACTTTGTGATTTGATCACAGGGATGCCGGAACACGGGAACGAGAAAAGAGAACAATACCGGAAACGAGGTAACTGGCATAGTGGACAAGTTGTTGATCCACGGGGATGCCAACATGTCTCACCTCGGGTATTTGTAACATATCGCGAAGCAACAGGAATAGCACACGGCAATTGGAGGTTCACTCGAATATTCATTCGTGTGGGTATAGGGGTCAATATGGGTGTCCACGGCTCCGATGTTGATCATTGATCGGAAGGGGTTCCGGGTCATGTCTATACTTCACCGAACCTATAGGGTCACACGCTTAAGGGTCATCTATCTGCTGAATACTAGACAGGGAGTCTGAGAGAAATTCACCGAAAAAGTTTCGGAGACAACGGAAGAGTTCCGGAGAGAGAGAACACCGGAAGAGTTTCGGTAAAACCGAAAAGTTGTTTCGGAGTGTACCATAAAGTCAAATTGGTTTCGGCACATGCCTGGAAATTATTGGAAGGTACCAGAATTGTTCCGGTAACTTCTGAGATTTTTCAGAGACAAAAACCGGAAATGTTCCGGACTGCCGGAACCGCTTTAGTTGCTTTTCACAGATGAAAATCACTAAACCGAAAAGTTGTTTCGGAGTACACCATAAAGTCAAATTGGTTTCGGCACATGCCTGATAATTCTTGGAGGGTGCCAGAATCGTTCTGGAAACTTTCTGGAATTTTCCGGGATGAAAACCGGAAATGTTCCGGAGCTGCCGGAACCGCTTCAGATGCTTTTCGCAGATGAAAATCACTAAACCGGAATTGTTTTGGATCGCGTTGAAAATTATTTTAGTGGGTACTGGAAATGTTCTAAGCCCACATGAATATTTTCAATTCGAACGGACGCTGAAATATGTCGTCATGAATAGTGAAAGTGCTTTTTGGATTACTTTATGGAAAGCCACCTTTTGGGGCTTTACTCACAAATATATTTAGGGATGACATGGAAGGATAAGGGCTACCCACTTGCTTTTACCTTTGTGCCCTTGTGAAGGGCATTTTGGGTATTTCAAGTGTCACCCTACCCCTTGGGTTTTCCTATAAATAGAGGTGGAGATGCACTCTCCACACTCACTCTTTCTCACATACACATGCCATCTGATGTTATCTGGCTTCTCTCTCCCTCCCAGCGAAATAGTTTCGTAGAGCCGAAAGGCTGTCTGGGTTCCGGTGGGAACTAGTTCTGGACGGCGAAGCCCTGCCGGATAGATGACACCGTATGTGTGCAACTCTGTAGAGAGATCGTAGTTTCGGTCTTAGTTCGAGAGTGCCTCCCGAAGGGCTGTCCGAGAGACTGTCCGAGTTTCGTGGGTCCTCCCGAAGGGCTGTCCGAGTGACTGTCTGAGTGTCGTTGGTCCTCCCGAAGGGCTGTCCGCGACACCGTCCGGGGGACTGTCCGACCGCCTCCCGAAGGGCTGTCCGAGGGGCGGATGAGGGTATACATCCTCGCGGTTGGGAGGTTGTAAATCCTAGCTGCGGGGATCTGCACCGCCGATCGTCATCGACTCTACTTCCGCTGCGCTACGAGTCGGTAACGAAAAAGATCAAACCTTGTATGCAGTCTCCATAGTGGTCCTGGGCTGGTGCGTAGGTCAGAAATTTTTGTTTTCTGCTGCGTTACCCTACACTATGAAATTTGGTTCATGAGCATTTGATGATTACTGCCTTGATTTAGGCATAATTATGGAGCATTTTAGTACTTTTGTGTACATATCCAGACTGTTCTTGCGGAATCACTTATCAAGAGAATAAGCTTGATCGTGAGAGAGCTCCTATAGAATTGTAATCTCCCAGCATCTTGTTGGGGACATGCAGTTTGACATACTGCATAGTTCATACAAATTCGACCAACTGCATATACAGTCCCCCCGTTGTAGTTAGTACGTGGAAATCAGCAAGTATTTCCCATCTGCGATAACTCGGTTGCGTTGGATACGTACCGATTTCACCACCGTAGCGTACATATATGGGCCATCGTAGAGAAATGGGGATCTATGTGAGGTACAATTCTTCGTCAATCATAAAGTACCTGAAGTCCTTAGAAGGGGACTTGTTTATGGCCAGATACGCTAGTTGTATTTTGACGAGGACATTTTCCGGCATTAGGGGGAGATAAGAACCACATTAAATGCCTGGAAATAGGATGAGATGTGAATAGACATCTAGTCCTCCAGTCCACGTACGAATGGATCTGAACTGGAGGTTCAGAAAATTATCATTTTGCAAAGTATCACAAATAATCTGCCAGTTGCATTTACTGAGTGTAAAGGTGTCACAAAGTAAAATATTCCCATAGTGGATGTGCCAGAGAGAGTGGATGTGACCCGGAGATCCACTCGGCCACTCATGAGGGGGAGAAATCTGGACACAAGAGGACAATGCTTCACGGGAGCGTCCGAGGGGAATGAGGAATCCTCAAATAGTAAATGCAAGTGAACTTCATGTTGACATTCAACCTAGGGTTGAAGGACACCCGAAGGATCTTGGACACATCCAGGACCCAGCACAAATGCACACACAAATTTGGTGCTGGGACATCGGAAGACCTTGACTCAATTGTTTTGGGAAATCACGAAGAGTCAAAAGGTAATGATGAAATCTCCACTATGTATATGGATTTAGGAGAATCATATAATAAATACTACATTATGTCGACATTTATTTCTCTTCGAGAACTGCAAAAGACCTTGGATTGGATCTAGAACTTAAGTCCATGCATGGCTAAGTGTCTTGGACGCTCTAGTTGATCCAAAGGGAGGCAGCAATTGAGGAGGCGCTCGCTCTCAAGAAGAGGGGGTATTGACCTGATCAGTAATACCCACTCCTCGAAATTTGTTCCCTGGGGGGCAAATGGGGTTTTTGTTCATGTGAGGAACGAAAACAATGAGGTGGTGAGACATGAAGCGAGGCTAGTAGCACAGGGGTTCACGCAGAAACCAGTCATCGTTTAAGATGACACATAATCTCCTATAATGAGTGGAATAAAATTCCGACAATTGATATCACTGGCAGTGAATAAAGAATTTGTATATCCAATTGATGGATGTTGTGACTACATAGTTGTATGAGTCACTTGATTCAGATATCTCTATGATACTTCTCAAAGGAATGAAGAATCCAAGTTTAATAGCAACATGTGTTGCGTAAAGCTTCAGAAGTCATTATGGCTTGAAGTAGTCGGCAATGATGTGGTAGAACCGACTGAGTTCTCATGTATATTCATCGAGAAATCCAAAGAAGGATTTGTACAATTTATGTGTATGTTGATGATATGAATATCACCGGAACTACACAAGAAGTACATGAGACAAGCAACTCATCTTAAGACGAAGTGTGAGATGAAAGATTTGGTTGAGACCAAACTTTGCTTGAGTTTGGAACGTGAGCTTATTCCTTCGGGGATATTTGTTCATAAGTCTGCATTTATCCATTAGATTGCTGAAAAATTCAACATGGATAAATCATATACATCAAAGAACTATGGTTGTGAGATCTCTTAATTAATAGATATTAAGACTCATTTACACCTAAGGGCGGTGATGAAGAGATGTTTGGACCCCGAGTCTCCTTATCTCGGTGCAATAAGAGCACTAATGTATCTAGCAACTGCACCAGGCCCGGAATATTACTTGCAGTAAATTGATTGGCTAGATACAATGTATCACCAATAAAAAAGTATTAGGTTGGTGTGAAGTATATTTTCATATAGCTTCTGGACACGAGATATCTTGGTTCCTTCTATGAGAAAAAGAAAATCAAGATATGACCATGGTTGGATATTGTGATGCTGGGTATATATTACATACCCGTAATCCTAGATCACAGACTGGTTTTTGTCTCCTCGAATGAAGGTACTACCTTCTATTGAAAGTAAAAAAGACAAACTTTAGTGACATCCACTAATCATTCTGAATCATTGATTTGTATGAAGGATCGCATAGATGTGTGTGACTTCGCGGAATGATGAATTTTGTTGAAAATTCAAGTGGGGTTGATTGGTAGGAATCACCCACTATTATCTAAGAAGATAATGTTGTTTGTATTACGTAGATGCAGACAGGTTATAAAGAGCAACATTAGAATGTGTATTCCTCTGAAAGTTTTTTCTTCCTAGTGAGTTGAAAAGAGTAAATGTTTAGGGGGAGTATGCTCCTGAACGATAACCTGTTAGAGATCTTCAGATCTTAAATATTGCACTCTTTTTCCCTTTATGAGTTTTTCCGAAAAGGTTTCTCATAGAAGGTTTTTAATGAGGCAATAATAATACAAACATTGTAATATGTCGTTTTCTCCTTATTTTCCCACTGGGTTTTTGAAAGGAGTTTTTGGTGGCATATTATGTATATCTCCTCATATTTTTCCCACAGGGTTTTTGGAGGAGCGTTTTTCAAGATGATGATTCTGCATAGATAAAGTGGAGATTAGGGGGAGTGTTAGGAATTAATTATTGTGTAATTAATTATGTGGATAATCTCCACGTTATATTAGGGAGGTAGTTAGCGATCTGCTAACCATCACGTCCCTTCGCTCCCGTCTCTCCGAACCGTTGCATCGGTTGGATGCGTCCCTTCAGGGGATATATATGTACATCATCGCAGTAATAAAGATATGAGTTGATTCATTCCTGCAATGCTCTTCTAACAAAATGGTTCCGACTTCAGGTGTGAACCACACTAGACAAGAGGAGTATGAGGCATTTATTCGTTGCAACATTCCTACAGAAATTGACATACGCTGATAGCACCATGTGGTGAGATGCAAAAGAATAAAGAGAGGAAATGAAACAAATGAGGAGGAACAGAAAAAGAAGAAGAAGGAAGCCAAGGTAAAGGTCGCAGCGCATGTGCAAGACGTGCAAACAAATAGTATTTCATGATAGTCACAATTGTCCTAGAAAAAAAGGTTAAAAGCAAAGAGGATGAGATTGTGCAACAGAAGAAGTCATGGTGGTGAGTGGAGGTTGGTGGTGGTGAGCTGCCTAGCGCGTTTGGTCGCTGTCGGTGACAGTGGGCTGGGCTGACTGTGGTGACTGCGGGTTCGGTGAGCTCCAGGTGAAAGCCTAGCATGACCTCGGTCGTTGCAGGCGTCGACGGCGTCCTAAGATGCCGTTCCCTCCTTGGAGGCGGCGTCGTGGAGCCCCTTCATCTTCCTCGTCATCTCGGTCAAGAGTTCTCCGGGTGAAATCCCAAGCTTCAGCCTTGGTCGGAGCGGGCGTCGGCGGCGGTCCTCGTCGCTTCCCCTTGGGGGCGGCGCCTTGGAGGCCCGGTCTTCTGTCTATCGGCGGTTGCTCATGTTGCTTCGTAGCTTCGTCGTCGGCTAGGCGAGTGCGCGGCCTCGGGGCCGGTGTGGAAGTGGAACGGCGGCTCTGGATATCTCCCGTGTGTTGGGTGTTGGCCTTGGTTGTTTGGGCAACAAAGTTATCGACTAGGTTGGTTCGCGGCCTCGGGGTCGGTGTGGAAGTCGGAGCGGCGGCTCCGGAGATCTCTATGTGTGTTGTGTTGGCTTTGGTTGCTTGGACGGCAGTGTCATCGGCTAGGCGGGTGCGTGGCCTTGGGGCCGGTGCGGATGCCGGAGCGGCGGCATCGGATTTGGGTGTCGTGTAGTGTCGTCTCTCGTCACTTGGGTGGCAGGGTCGTCGGGTCGCCGGTATACAGTCTCGGGACTGGCGTGTGCGGATATCGCAATTGTATCGGTTTTCGGCTAGTTTTCCTTATAAACTGGTCAACCCTCTTCTTAATGAAAATGCAGAGCTCCTGCCGGTTGCTCAAAAAAAACATGAATTTATATGAGTCATTAATGTTGATTTATTGGATGCACTGGATTCTTGTAACAGGTGGAATTATGTGTTGTCGAACTGTCTTCCTCTTATTTTCCCTCACTTGTGTGTGTTGAATGGAGTGTAGCAAGCAGCAATAGCACCATGTTACATTATGTTCACATAAAGGTGAAGCATGCTATGTTTTTCTCATACAAATGATAAACAACTATCACCCATGAGTAATACAAGCACAAGAAACTTTGTCAGCTTGTGAGTGCTCGTCCCTTTCATCAGTATAATTGATTCATCAAGTATTTGGGCTATTAGCTGCTTAATTTGTACCAGCAGTATGTATCAGGTGTCAAGGTTTGCCAGTAGCATAGGAATCACGCAAGGAACAACTCAGTTTCTGAACCCACATCAACCTCGACAATAGCATTTGCCAAAATAATTAAACAATGGTTTGGTTCAGAATTTTGCAGTCACCAACACCTTTACATTCACTTCTTGTTTCTAAACTTCCAGGTTTGGAAGCTTGCAGCAACAGCAGCATGTTCTTGTTTGTGAATATGTGAATAAAAAGTAGTAATGCAGAGTCACAATTCACAACGAATGCACTTGATACAACGCCCCAAATAACAAAGTAAAACAAAGGCCACCATGACTCCAAATACGCAGACAAATTCTAACATTCGTTCTGCTTCGTGATTTGCAAAGTTACGAACAAGTAAACAATAGTAATCACCTTACAATTAGGAAGCCAAACGCTTCTGACTTTCTGTTAAACAAAAACAACCGCTAATGAACTACTCCTTTAAGTGCTCACTTTACTACAAATTAAGGAGGCGCACACAGCTACTCTGAGTGGTTTACGTTGGTCCAGTAGCAATGCGGCGGCCTGTTCTGGTCCCTGTCCAACTCTAGCCAAAACCCACGGCTCATAAAAGACACCTCCAAGGCAGGACCATAGCAGGGGTCGACATTGTTGATTAGTTGCTCAACGTCGTCGACATTATACTCTCTAGACCAGAAGCGCGCAGGACCATACAAGTGCTCGAATGGATCCCTGTGCAGGGCAACAGAAATCTTTCCAAGCTCAACTTTTTCGTTGATACCAGAATCTATCTTCTTACCATCCACATAAAGTGGCCTCTCAAGAGGAGGTGAATCAGCTGACTTCTGAACTCCCCGGAGTATTTGGGCCTCACGTACCCAGTAATTCACGAGTGGGTGAATACCTTTCTTACTGAATAACTTCTCAGGGAAGTTTTCAGCAAGATCACTGAATACTAGATTGACACGAACTTCATAGTTATGTGCAGCTGTTGACTCCGGACGGTATCCAGACCGCATTCTTTTGAGACGGTAGACAGCTGTGTGACGAAGGAAACGATTCGCCGTCAAATTCCTTTCGATCCGCTCGCTCGGATACCTATCGCTGAGTGGTTATTTATGAGTCTCTTGTCAATGACCACTGCGTGCTGAAGATAAAACAGAAAATGTTCAACACCCTTTGGCGTTTTCAGATTTTTTTCCTGTTGTGGACGCTTCCAAGCACTGATTGAACAGCTCCCTAAGAGCATTATACGGGCATTCCATAGATTCGCCTTCATCTGTCAAACACTTGTTTTTGAACATGATCCCCTTATGCGTGGGTGACCAAAGTATATTATCCACCTTAAGTAGCTGACTGACGTTAATTCCCCTCATCATATTAACAGTAACCAAGCCAGAGCCATTTCGAAGAAGACCTAAACCCAATTCCCCTAATACAGAATTGCCAAATACTTCTAGGTCCACTTTTCGAAAGAGTCCAGCTGGTGAAATGGGCTTCAGTATACTACCAGGAAGTAGACAATCTTTAAGGGGAATCAGACAGCACTTTTGAGATTCATAGTCATCAGAAAACCTGTTAATAAAAAGACATACATTACTGATCTACTCTCGGGTACTAGAAGAGATAGGGAGCCACAGCATTCTTCCGAATAATGCTACTTTGGCTGATGCATTTATTCAGTGGCTCAGAGAGAAAATAATTACAATACATACTGTATATAATCAGTCCACCAGCCATGCTTCACACATTTACCCTCTCCCATCCATGCAGATATTTGGCATATGGGAAATTACTCTTATGTAGTACTCCCTCCGTCCCATAATATAAGATCTTATTACATCCAATATGTGAGTATACTGAATGTAATAAGATCTTATATTATGGGGCAGAGGGAGTACAAAGGCAGTAAATACTCTCTACCAAACCAAAATTTTCAAATTGGATGGAGGGACTTTAATTCATTACCAGTTGCAAAGAGAAGCGCTAATATGCATAGTTACTATCGTCTTCAACTGATAAATATGATTAAAACCCCATTAGTAAAATTAGCATCACAGCCAAATACAGAATTTGATACAAATCTTTATTTAGTCCGAAGTACCAACTCTTCACCAATCAGTTTTGTTTAGAGAGAATCTTCACCAGTCAGTAATATTCTCTTACTACCTGTGTTTTGAAATTAAAAATATGAAATGACTCTTAACTAGTCTCACCTCCTCAAAAATATTTTCACATGGATGCCGAGATAACTTCATGGAGCAAAATAACAGAAATATACTCATCTATTCCACTAAACTAAGGGGGGCAGCAGAGGAGGGTTTCAGCTAACTCTTATTGCTTTGAGCTACCATGGACACAGCTGCAGCAAAATCTTTTTTGTTACTTAGTGTTTACGAGATGCTTCAAATATCTAAGGGTGCGTTTCTGCAAGTAATCTGGACTGCTATGATCCTGTGATGGCAGAATTTTCAGCTATTTATTTAGGGGTGCAATGCAAAGTTCCGAGCATTCAGATACAAGTGTGGCAGCTCAAATTCGGTAAGGGTTTTCACGAGCTATTTTACAGTAAGGAGGTCTCTGGTAATAAAGATGCAACAATACAGTAACACACTAGGACAAAATAGCAAATAATGTTTAAAACATAGAGCTTGGGCAGAGAGAAAAAAGTATTGATTTCTTTGTAACTTACATTAACTGATCAACGACTGGAACTTCCGGTTCCGATCCAATCGAACTGAAAGCTCGGCCATTTCGAAATACTATGCTGCTTGGTGTCATTTCCAGTGAAGCAAGTCTTGATGATTGTAATACTCGATCCTGATAACGAATGATACAATAGATTAATTACAGTGATCCAACAAAATGGAAGTGCCTACCTACACAACAGAACACAATCACTCACCATTTGTTTGTTAACAAGGATATCATCTTCAACGATCTGAACTCTCTCCCCACATTCCTCAGTCATTTTGTCATAGTGCGCCCAGTCATCTGGATCCTCAATCGACACAATGGGGTACTCACTCACAAATGACTTGTATACATTCTTCGGGCTATCTCCAGATATCTGCAGTGAACTATCGTTGTTCTACAGCAAGGGGAGGCAATGTTAACAATGCTCCTGAAAAGATGAAAAATTCTTCACACGAAAATTAACGGTGGGACTACCTCTTCCTTGAAGTTGAGGTCATAGGTTTTGTCCTTGTCATTGTAGAACTCCGAAGCAGCAACATCCATTCCAATGACAACCTTGCCGGTGTATCCAGTCTTTTCAATTGCAGTCTTCAAGAGCTCAAGGCCCTCCTTGTTCTCCTACAATGTCAGAAAACAAAAGGAACTCAGATCACACCCCAGATACATTGACTTTCAATTCACAGCAACACAGTAGTTTGACATAAAACATGACAGTCAACAGCTGCCGTCAAAACCACAAGACATAACAAAGCAAGGAAATCAAAGCTCCGAGAACAGGGATATACCTGAATGTTAGGAACAAAACCAACTTCATCTCCAACATTGGTGGCATCCTGCCCATACCTCTTCATGAAGTTCAAGATTTCATCATTGGATACACGTTCACCTTTCCTAACCTATAATTGCAGTTTAAAGTAAATTATCCAAGAGAATGTCGTACAAGGAAATTCATTGTATACATTATAAAACTATTCACACAAGGATGTTATATATAACTGATACCTTGTTTAAAAATTCGTTCAGATCTTCAGCGGTCTGTTTAGTTTCTCCACTACGTGATGTTTGGACTTCCTTTGCCATTTCTTTTGCAGTATCTTGCAGAAACTTTGCATACTCCATCCTTGCTTTCAGTTTCCTTTTCAATGCTTCCTGAATGGAACATGAACTACATTCTTGAGCCAACCAATTTGCAAAGTAACAATGCTTATGGTTCATATAGAAATGTAACTACGAGATCAATTCAGACATTGATACACAGAAATCTGTCATATCAGCAGAGATAGGAAACAGCAGGATCAACAAACCATGGAACCAGAATCAGAATGATGATGTGCTGCGCATGTATGGCTGTGAACACAGGGCAGGCAAACCATGCATCATAAGTTGTGGCATACATGGTGGCATAATAGCATGCTGAGAAATGTAATAGCTGTATAATCATACTAGTGCACTTAGTAATTATTGTTGTTGCATCACAAACCTCTTCTTTCATCTTGTCTTGAAAAGTGGATGGCAGCATGTTTGGAAACAACTTGAGAAACACCGGCAATAAGAATTCCATGAACGGAACAACGATAAACACAGCAACAGGTACCAGCCTGAAGATATCAGCTGTTGTACGGGTGAGTTGTTGCCTCTCTCTCCTTGACAGGCTCTTTCCACCAGCAAGCTTCACCAGCAATCTTGATGAAATCCTAACATCTGTCCAAAGTAGCTTTGTTCCTGACCAGTAATGTTGCAGTGTAGAAATAAATTCATCCTTCCCATGCTTCAGCTTTACAGCCCAGTCAGCTCTACACAGAGAGGAAAGTTGCATATATGTTTAGAAAACCAGAAAAATGTGGCAGAAAACAGTATCTTGTATCAAAATTCATAAGTTGAGTTCAAGGAAGAAGATACAGACCTACTCATTGAAGCAACAGCACAGAGAGCAGGGCCAATACCCAGAAGCCTTGCCCAGAATTTTTGTACGATTGATCGGCTAGCCTTTAGAGATTCTTGCACCTGCTTGGCTTTGGCTTTAGCTTTTGCCATGCTTAGGCCTTCCACAGCCTGGTCACATTCTTCTGGGGATGCCTCCTTTTTCTTTTTATTCTGCTTCTGATCTTCACCCTGTTCATCTTCAATATCCAACTTAGGTTGCCCAGCAGTTGCAGTTGATGCTCTGCGGACTGACTGCAACAAACCTCTAGCTCCAAAAGGCAATGCAAATTCATTCCTTCTTCCAATTCCATAACCATGAAGAGAAATCACGTGAGCTGGTCGCTGCGGAAACCCATTACCAAGACCTAGCAGACCACCCTTTGTCAAACTCACACTGTACTGCTCTTTCTCCTTGTCAGATTTTGAGTCCCCTAAGCTTTGCTTGAGAAATCGCTGCGCTATTCTTGGCTGAGCCTTGAAACCAAATGCCTCATGCTGGAAGGTAGAGAAGGAGGATGACAGGATTGGTGTGTTAACATTATCCAAAAGACGCTTCCTTCTAATGATCGCCCTTGAAGCCATACTTGGTTGCTCCTCACCCTCCCAATGGGAAGGCAAAGATCATGCCATTCTAAGTACAACCTGAAGTGACCCAATTCACAAACCATAAGAAAAATGAAGATTGACAAGGGGATAGTAACAGCACATTACAACAACAAAAAACAGCGGTGAGAATAATGCTGAACAATCGCAGTACCAATATACCACATGCACTAGTCAATTCTTTTCAAAGGACACTAAGTTTAGTTTTCTGGTATAATGAAAAGACAGTAAATCTCTAGGATTTCCTCTAACATAACAGTAGAACGCATAAGTACAGTGAGTAATACTTAGAAACCTATATGAGTAGCAACTAATATGGAGAACCAAAGTGAGCATGCAAAAGCTATAAGAGAATCAACTCTGATCCAACTATACAAGCAAGCTCAGCAATAGTCCAATCAACAGCCAGCAGAACAAATAAGTCCGTGGTTGTGTATTTCCCAACTGATCACAAGATTCAGAGCTGACAATCCATAGCCAGCACAACAAATAAGGCAACGGTTGTGTATCTCCCAATTATTCACAAGATTCAGAGCTGACAATCCAAAAATACATAAATACTATGAGAAGTAATTTCACTGTTGCCAGTAAGAAGATTCCATGAGAATCAACTATGTTCTTCACCTCATATTTACAAATTGCTCACTTCAAGTCTTCACTATGACAAGCACTTCTAACAGTTCAAGAACAAAAATCTGAAGCAATCACTAATTAGTAGTAAACCTGGTTTCGACACATTAAGGAATAGGAACTCCATCTTTTAACTTCCGTAACATAATTACAGAGGGAATAAAAAAATCACAGATAATTATAATCAATAGCAGAGCATCTCCTCGGTTGAACCATTTTGCCCATCCAGATATCGACACAAAAAAGATAAACAACATATGGCAGTGAAAATTTAATTCGACAAGTTTGACGGCAGGAGCAGCTCAAGCATCCGAGATAATATAAGTTACACACTCCAATCGATTGTCGAATCGAAACCCCTCAAAAAGTATGAATCGCGTCAGGTTCAGTCCGTACTGATTCATCCGTCCTCCTAAGCAAAAGAGACAGATAGCAGGGGCGGACTTAACCCTCTCACAGATTTGTAAACATTCGATGAAGATACTATAAGGAACGGGCGAGGACAAAACAATAATAATTTCTGAAGTTTCGATCAGGACCGCGAAACCGGTCCCTTCGGCTACCACCTACCCTGAAACATCCACTGCTCGACACTCGCCAGAGACAAAAATAGCCCCGAAAACTAAAATCGTAGCAATGCACGTGACCACTGGCTGTCAATCCGTCCCACCAAATCACCGATGTGAGCGAAGCGAAACCCTTAGGAAATCGACCAATGCGTCGGTCGACAGACCGGGCAAAAAAATTCAGAAGACGAAAAACCGAAGGAGCGTCCGGGGTGAGGCGGAGGAGAGCTCACCCGGCGAGGGACGCGGCGCCGATCGACCGATCCCGTCGAGGTAGGGTTTAGGGTTTTTGAGGAGGGGGGGGGGGGGGGGGGGGGGTTCGCTGCGTTCGGGTCTCGTTGGGTTGCTGCTGGCCGTCGGATCGGAGCCGCCTGATGAAAATGTATTTTACTTTTACTTTTCTTTTTCTTTTTGGGGCCTGCTACGTGTCGGAATTGTTACAGAAACATTTATGACACAGCTTATGTTACGGGTTTTTTATAACATGGGTTGTGTTGCGGTTTTTTTTTCCGCAACATAGGTCGTGTTGCAGAAAAATAAATTGCAACATGGGCTGTGTTATATATTTTTGGCAATATGGGCATCTCCGATCTCTTCTTTGTATTCCTGCAACAAGATTCTTGTTGCAAAGTTGCAACAACGTTTTTCACGTCTTCTTTGTATTCCCGCAACAAGTCTTTTGTTGCAAAAAAAATTGCAACAGAGATCATGTTGCAGAAAACATGAAGAGAAATAGAGGAGAAGCCTTTAGTAGATAAGATCACGAATATGTAAGTGGTCCAAGACGACACGTGTCAAGTGGAGCAGCCGGCGGACGCGCATGTTAGATCCACCGGCTGATGTGAAGAGTTTTCCTTTCTTTTTCGATCCGTTTGAAATTTTGTAACATTTTCTTTAATGGACAATGATAACTTTCGACCGTTCGGCATATTGTAATAGATCTGAACGATCCAATTCAGCCATCCTCCCGCAAGTCACTCTCGCTATGTAATCTCGCATGTGGCTCCTGATCTCCGATTCCCACTAATAATCATGCATGTATATACTGATCCCCACTTTTTTCCCCTATTAGTATTCTCCACTTTGTTCTCCTTCCTCATGTGTATTAGAGCAACTGATTGCATGCATGCAAAAAGACAAAAAAGTTGATCTCATCATCTATTCTCTCCATTTGAAAACTTCAAAAAGTTTTGTAGCTCAAACCGTCGTTCCGATTGAAAAACCGTTTTCACATAAAAAAACAACGCGACGAGACCTTTAAAACTAGGTCTCATGTTGGTATATTCCGACAAAAAGAAAAATTGTCAAAAAGTTACCACGTTTGGGCAACGTAAGTTATCATGCCTATGGTACATAAGTTATCATGTTATTTACATTGAAATTACCGAGGCATAAAATATAGCTCCTCCAACATTCTCACCACATGCATACACTAGAGGACGAAAATAAATAAATGACGTCCTATATTCTCTGTATTTCGAAGATTCATTTAGTTTTGTAGCTCAAACAGTTTGTCTGATTCTTGTTGCAAAGTTGCAACAACGTTTTTCACGTCTTCTTTGTATTCCCGCAACAAGTCTTTTGTTGCAAAAAAAATTGCAACAGAGATCATGTTGCAGAAAACATGAAGAGAAATAGAGGAGAAGCCTTTAGTAGATAAGATCACGAATATGTAAGTGGTCCAAGACGACACGTGTCAAGTGGAGCAGCCGGCGGACGCGCATGTTAGATCCACCGGCTGATGTGAAGAGTTTTCCTTTCTTTTTCGATCCGTTTGAAATTTTGTAACATTTTCTTTAATGGACAATGATAACTTTCGACCGTTCGGCATATTGTAATAGATCCGAACGATCCAATTCAGCCATCCTCCCGCAAGTCACTCTCGCTATGTAATCTCGCATGTGGCTCCTGATCTCCGATTCCCACTAATAATCATGCATGTATATACTGATCCCCACTTTTTTCCCCTATTAGTATTCTCCACTTTGTTCTCCTTCCTCATGTGTATTAGAGCAACTGATTGCATGCATGCAAAAAGACAAAAAAGTTGATCTCATCATCTATTCTCTCCATTTGAAAACTTCAAAAAGTTTTGTAGCTCAAACCGTCGTTCCGATTGAAAAACCGTTTTCACATAAAAAAACAACGCGACGAGACCTTTAAAACTAGGTCTCATGTTGGTATATTCCGACAAAAAGAAAAATTGTCAAAAAGTTACCACGTTTGGGCAACGTAAGTTATCATGCCTATGGTACATAAGTTATCATGTTATTTACATTGAAATTACCGAGGCATAAAATATAGCTCCTCCAACATTCTCACCACATGCATACACTAGAGGACGAAAATAAATAAATGACGTCCTATATTCTCTGTATTTCGAAGATTCATTTAGTTTTGTAGCTCAAACAGTTTGTCTGATTCAAAATCTGTTTTCTAGACAAGAACTTCAAAATTATATAACATGTTAGTATGTTACGACGACCTTTTTTCGTTCAAAAAGTTACCACACCTGGGCTACCTAAGTTATAGCTCTGTTGTGCATATATTACCATCATATTTATACACGAGTAACCCGGGGGGGGGGGGGGGGGGGTTCTTCAACAAAAAAAATCCAGGTCAAAAAAGTTACCACGCATGGGTGAAGTAACTTATCAGCTCTGTTGTGCGTGTATGACCATGCTATTTACACATGAGTTATCAGGGGTGTTTTTTAACAACCTTTTGACCTGACCAAAAAGGCACCACGTCTGGGTTGAGTATGTTATCAGCTCTGATGTGTGTATATTACCATGCTAATTATACAGAAGTTATCGGGGATATGGTTTTTTTAACAATTTTTATCCCAGGGTGAAAAATTATCATGGTGTGTCTAGTGAGTTATCAGCTTTGCTGTGTGCATATTACCGTATGTTCGTGCATGAGTTATCAGCTCTGTTGTGCGTATATTACCATACTATTTACACATCAGTTATCGGGAGCGAATGTTTGTCAACACCTTTTATCCCCGGGTCTAAAAGTTATCATGCATGGACTAAGTGAGTTATCAGCTTTGTTTTGAGTATATTATCATGCTATTTACACAGAAGTTACCGGGGATACGTTTTTTTACCAAACTTTTATCCCGTGGTCAAAAGTTATCATGGTGTTTCTACTGAGTTATCAGCTTTGTTGTGTGCATATTACCATGTTATTTGCACAAAAGTTACCGGGGGTGTTTTTCATCAACTTTTGTTTGCCGGGTCAAAAAATTACCAGGGTGTTTGTACATGACTTATTAGCTCTGTTGTGCATATATTATCATGCTAATTACACATCGGTTATCAAGAATGTTTGTTAACACCTTTTATCCCGAATCCAAAAGTTATCATGCATGGATTGAGTAAGTTATCAACTGTGTTGTGTGTATATTACCATGCTATTTACATAGAAATTATCGGAGATTTGTTTTTTAGCAAATTTTATCCCGGGATCACAAGCTACCGTGGTGTGTAGTGAGTCATCAACATTGTGTGTATGAACACCGTGTTATTTGCATAGAAGTTACCGGGTGTATTTTTCAACCCCCCCCTCCCGGTTCAAAGCTATCGTGGTATTTGTGCGTAATGATCATGGTTTGTGGTGCTTATATTAACACGTTATTTACAGATAATTCATCGGGCGTATGTTGGGAACATCATTTTTCCCCAGGTCAAAAAGTCGCCACATCTGGATTGAGTAGGTTATCGCCACTGTTGTGCGTATATTACCATTTTATATATACAAAAGTTATCAAAGGTATATTTGAACAAACTTTGTGTCGGTCATAGTTATCACACTATTTGTACGTAAGTTATCGGATATGTGATGCGTAAATTACCATGCTATTTACATATAAATTATAAAAGTATATTTCAATAACTCATGATCGACGGACTTAGGCCGACGTAGTAAAAAAAACAAGGTGTGTATGTAATGGACAATGAACGAACTAAAGCAAATCATCTGGTTAAAAACGCGTCAACCTTGCTTGGTCAAAACTGCGTCATGCCTAAAAAAACTATGAATGTGGCAAGGGATAAGACAAAAAATACTCTGCATCAAGGAATCAACCATGTAAACGCCAAAGCGAGTGAAGAGACAAGCAAGAGAAAGACGAACATGCTTTTTGTAACAAAATAGCGAAGTGTTTGTGAAAACATTAACAGACTTGAGAAATCCCAAAAATTACATGAAAAACAATGTTCTTTTTGGCTCATACGGAAGTGAAAAAAGGTTAAGTATAATATTCCTATTGATTAAACAACAAACAAGACGACGTGAGTTGGCTAGTGCATTGTTGGTATACATCAAGGGGCGTGGTATCGAATCCCCATTTAGGTGATTATTTTTTTCTTGCATCAACAACCGAGAAAAAAATTCCTAGACGTGGGCCGGGCTGGCGATCTTGCGTGGAAAAAAAGAATCTCAATCTCGTCATGGGCAGGAAGGGCGATCGTGCCTGGGAGACGGGGGCAACGCGAGTAGTGGGATCGCCGGGGAATCCGGAGATCGCGGGATTTAGGGAGCCACGACACGATCGTTCGATTCAGATCAAGCGGCAATCGGATCGTTCGGATTTATACCTAAAAGCAAAACATTTGGAAAATACAAATTTCGTTCTTTAATTTAATTATATTATTATAAGAGAAAATTTTGGGACTGTTTCGTTTCAAATTAGTGGCTGCAAACTTGATGCAATATGTGAATAGCACGTGCACCTACTATGAAAGTGACACGAGTCGGAATCACTTTGATTCGGAGATATGCTGCCCACTATGCTCTGGACACGCTCTTCTGATTGGATGTCACGAGTGTCATTTTTTTTTAACACAGAGCAAACGCCCAACGCACACACTAATCCCTGTAAAAGTGTACAAGCACATCTTATTTTTATGAGTAATTCAAAATACTGAGCCGACGCATCACTTTAAGATTATAAAATCGTCACCGACGTCATCGTAGTCGATGGTAAAATCGTCACGCACACCATTGAAATGATTAAAATAAATTCAGAAAAATGCGAGCATCAATATCTCTACTCCTGTTGGAGCAGTTGGTACGTCGTTTCGTCCCCCCCCCCCCCACCCCACCCATCGATCTCCCACCGGTTTTTGTAGGAATCGATCTCCCATCGGTTTTTGTAGGAATCGATCTCCCACCGGTTTTTGTAGCAACACCACCGATCGAAGGCAGTACATCTAATCCTATTTTTGTAAATTAACCAAATCGTCCAACACATACCGATCTCTACTTTCCATATAGAACGAAAAATCAATCGTTCGGAAAAACCAATCTGTACTTTCCAAATAAAAGACAAAATCAATCATTCATACAAATCAATCCGTACCTTTCCAAATAAAAGACAAAATCAATCATCCATACAAATCAATTCTACTTTCCATATCAAAGAAATATAAATCAGGCACATAAATCAATATGTACTTCCATATAAAAGATTTGAATCTTTCCATGCGTTGTTGTACGTACAGGGAATAAAGCACTCCCAAATGCATCAATCAAGCGTTATTGTGAAACTTGGTACGCACGGCTACACAAATCAACATTGTGCAGCACGGCTTTTCATATTTTGATGACCAAAAAATATATCTTCCATAAATCGTCCAAAACATCAATCAAGCAATAAAAGCAAACATCTGGGCAGGCGACACAAATTTTTCAAAATCTTCTTCTGGGCGGGCGCCGAGCTATCGTTCTCGATGCCCCCTCGGCATTGCTGCGAGCCCTGGTTCTTCTTCATACTACGATTGCACCTGGATAAGCAGGTTACATTCTATCCTTCAAGATGACGTTTCACATTGCTGTGTTCAGTGGCAGACCTTTGTAGGGGCAAATCAGTGCCATGTCCCGCCCAGCTTAGAACTACCTGGCTGAGCTATTTCTGAATTTTTTTTGGCTGGTATTCTTTAGATAGGCCCGCCCTGCTCTTAGTTTGTAGCTACGGAAATGGTTGTGTTCTTAATTCCCTTGAAGGTGACCATTCGTTTTCTACATTACTTTGTTTTGCACCGACAGACCATGACCCTTGAAGATGAAGACTTGCCGAATCGGCATCGGCCTCCTCTACGTGATATCTCTAATTTTGAAATTAATTCCCAAATGTCTGCGATGTCAGGTAAGTGCACATGATTGCTTATGGTTTATCTCATCGAGTCACAAATAAATGTAGCCTGGTTTGTATGATTACATGATGAGCTAACTAACATATGACACAAAATGGAAGTATTTACCAGATTAAGTTGGAAAGTATAAGATATATACCAGTGAAGGGCTCTCGTAGGTATCTCTGAATCCAATTTTCCTTAATCCACCGGCAGCAGTTAAAGCAACTTCACCAGATGCGCCTGCAAAAACATTACATTGTATCTGCACAAGCATAGATGTTACAATTGGGTACCTGGGTTATGCATGCAATTGCGGAATTAACTAAAGTTCTGTAACTGTTAATGCAATAATGTCCATCTTTTTCATTTGTACAAGCCGATAATAAATGGTGCAGCAACATGTACAAGTGATGGACAGCATAAGCATACCTTATTTACGAGCTAATGATTTGTTTGGCATGCAATTTATTAACTGGCCTATTCATACAATTTATTATGAACGATTGATTCGATGATTTGTTTTTACAAATTTGAGCAAGCAATGTTCATGAAGAACAGCCCCGTCCATCGTATGGCCTATTCGCAGACGTACCACCCTTAACTACTAGTAGAATGCCCGTGCGTTGCCACGGGCTCTTGAAATATCTTTGTGAGTTATATAATTATAATGCATGTGAATTTTAACACGCAGAGACGATATGACATGGGAACAATTGCTTCACTTGCAATGTAAATCCATAATAATAAAAAATTGATGACGTGTCCATATAACAAATTGAGCGATGATCCAACTAAATCCATTACAAATAATTAAGATCTACTTGATGCGCTGAAGAAATTCTCTCACAATATCAGGAAACTTGTCTTTAGCTTCATTCCCACGATGTTTTAGCAAGTATAATAAGAATTGCTTCCTCAACTCATACCCGTCCTGCACAAGCAATATATGTAGTTAGCGCGAATATTTCACATCGAATGTCTTAAAACGTGTAATGGACAATACTCACCGTGCTGACCAGCTTGACCAGTTCTTTACCGTTCCACCAGAGCATAAAATGAAAAACAAAAAAGGCAGACACATCCCTGCAATTTCAAAAATTTATATTATATACAATACAGTGAAAACAAAAATAACTATTTGTATTATGAATTTATTACCTGTCTGTGCTCGTTGGAATATTAGACGGACATAAACGTTACCATTTAGATATATCGGAATTCCAGCCGGGTTGCTTTATTTCGAGTGCTTCTTTGAATTCCCTCGCAAAACCTTTTAACTTCAGTACACGCCTCAAATTTTTATTCTCTGACGATTGTGATGTATGAATAGGGTCCATAATGTATACACGGCGTGCCTCTTTGTCGATGACGTACAAGATGTATCGGCCGATGGATGCATACGGAAGATAAATCTATAAATGGTAGCAATTAGCAACAACAATAAACCATGTCAACAATAGCCAAAATACCTTACTTACCATGTTGCACGATGAGATGTTGTTGTCTATCACAGGCCAGCCATCAAACAATGTTGCCAACGTTTGAATAGTTTCCTTCTCGCAAAACTTTTGATCTCGTGTTGACGCTAGCATCATAGACTGAGTAAAAAAAGAAATATTGTTTCAATATGTTGATACTAATGACACTGGATGAAGAATTATGATAACTTACACAAAAATGCAGATCCATGTAGTGTATAGGAGGGTTTGTGAACAATACTCCCTCGTCACATGCGAGTATACGCACGGTAATGTTGAAACAATCCATGTCCATACCTTGCTCCATGTTAAGTATGCCCTGAAGTTTTTTGAGACTTAAACACATTGGATGCGGTGTCGAGATTCGGACCCATTCCTTCCTGAAAAATGGATGGTATAAATAATAATAATGTATACTTGTATATTACATAATTATAAATATAAATGATGCTTACTCCAAACACTCAACGTCATCGATCGACATGATGTAGTTGCACATGCCGACAAGTAAATCACGTTGATCAATGGGCATCATGGGGATTGGGGTAGGACGTTTGTCTTTGCATCCGTCAGGTGGATTATCTAGGATCTCAATATCGGAATTAGGTAAGACTGCTTCATCGTCAGATTGGCAGTATAACGGGCATCCTGTTAGCTTATTCAGTTCCGAATCAAGCAAAATGACAACTAATTTTGGTCGAAAGTGTTTCATATCCTCCTGAAAAATATTTAAAAAACCAATTTTGATATAATATTTTGAGATTAAATGATGATATAATGTATGAAAATGAAATACCTGGGTGAAATCATTGGATAGTGCATCAGCTGTCCAATATTCCATATAATTTAGCATAAATAGTTCACATGACGCCCTATAATATTATAAAATGATGCTTTAGAATATCACCCACAGGAATCTAATAAGCTTCTATGAACTAATTGATACGATACATTATTTTACTAACAATATGTTTTTACATGATATCTTTGTGTTCATGAGTACCAAACATATTAATTTTCAGTTTGTGACAAATGCTTACCCATCCGTTTGTATTGCCTCCTGGAATTGTTTTACAACCTTCCATTTTGTAACATTGAGATCGAGCCACTTATGATCTCTGTTAAACTCCGGACTCTGTTCTCCAAGTTTCAGACGCTTCTCAAGTCCTAGTAACTATTTTACATGAGAAAAGACACTAGGGATTAAGGCAAACAAAATATATGTCAACAGGACCAAAAACAATAGATAGTTACCGTAATGGCAAGTTCACTCCGTTTTGGCATTGCCGACTGCCAGATACCAATGGTGCCTTGGAATGTTAATCGGAATGAATAGCTGGTGTAAACATCATATAAGTTGCAGGCACAATTAGATATATATCATAATACAAATGGATTAATTAAAAACAATACACCATTATATGCATGGATAATGAGGCGAGACTAACCACATCTTGTTGTAGATAAGTATTAACATGTTGTACGATGTGACGATATTTTGATGGGTCCATGTCTTTTTCTCCTTCTTTTATCTGACAAGAGACAAATGTGCTAATAATATGTATCTTTCCACCCGCCCTGACTCGTAGATGGTCGTGAGCAAGCATACAATATATATAAGCATTTATCACCTGTAACTCCAAGTTTAGAATTTATTATGTTAATACATATTATATTTGGTTTGCCAAAGATTAAGAACAAAGTGATGCAATTGGCCTTACACCATCGTGCAAAAACATGTCATCTCTCATAAGGCATTCCAAATCATCATTTGATAACAAGGCATCTTCAATGTCCACGAACTTGGTTTTCTTGGAGGCAGACTTGATTGATTCAATGACCGTAATATCTCTAGAGGTACAAACATAGTCTGTAGTCATGATTAAAAAAATTATAATCATTATAAAATATGAGCCAAATAAGTTGAATGCAAAAAGCAATATGACGAGAGAATTCCAATTAATAACACTGGAAAAATACCTTTTGCGATAATATTCAAATTGGCATCCCTTTTTGGTTTTTTATGAGATATCGCCGGGCCAACATCATTATGTTGTATTAAACTCGGTGAGTATTCGGACCCTTCGAGCAAAGTCAGTTCAGAGCCCTTGTCGATGGATTCTTTTTGAACATCTCCAAAATCCATATCTATGTCTCCTATATTCTGTGAAAATAACAATATATAAAAAATAAATATTTTTATTATCATGTATAACATACATAAAAAGAAGGATTAGCTATACACACCTCTTCTCGTGTTATTTCAGTCATGTGTGTCATCGTTACATCAGTGCGTATGTCAGAACCCATTTTATACTGCATCATGTAACAAAAGTGGAATTTAAAATATAAATGATATTATATAGCATCATGTAAACATATATAATATATAATAAAATAAAAGTAAAACTAACACCTAACTTATCACTACACCTAACATATATATCATATAAACGGTTTTTCCTTTTTACACTTAATTTTTTTAAAGGTATTCACCTAACTTATCACTACATCCTCCTATATAAAGAAAAAACAACTATCACCACAGTCCACAGCCAGACGGTCCACTCCTCTCCCTCTACTCCACTCAACTCCACTGCCGACCGCATCGCTCCCATCCCCCTCTCCCTCGCATTGCCGCCGGCCTCCGTCCTCACCCCCAGCGTTTTTTGAGGATAACTGCATATTTCTTAACCAGCAAAGGTTACAAACATAGCACATACGCAGCATCGCCGAGAGACCACGAGAGACCACAGGTGTCCCAACACAAATGCAAAAAGACCCCCAAAGAAAGAGAAAGTACAATCCGGTCCCAGGGGGGCCTTAACGCAGAAAGAGCCAGCACCAGCCATCGACCTCCGCCGCAGTCGTCGAGATGAGCAGCAAAGGAAGACGTCGGAAACCACCAAGCCCTGAACCGAGGGCACACCATCGCCGGAAACGGCTGTCTGAGTCGAAGATGAGCCCCGCCGCGAACGGCGAGGTGTAGCCGCTGTGGCACGTCGACCGGGGAACATCCCCGTGCAAAACCTCGGCTCCAACTCCGGCACCTCCGCTCGACGGGGTCGAAGGAGAATCACCAGATCTGCCGCCACAAACCACCACCCGAGTGCTGGGCCACCAAATCTCTCGCCAGCCGCCGCGGCCACCGCACGGGTGACCAACGCCGGCTTGAGCACTCCTGTACAGGACTCCACCGGCTTCCCATCGACACCGGAGAACGTGTCGACGTGGCGGAGACGAAGCCGAGGAAGCAAAACTCCCGATTTGGTCGACGGCGCCGCCTCCTCGACCAAACCCGAGCACACCAAGCCTGCCGCCGTGCAAGCCGGCCAGGCTAAACCTAACCTCACCGCCCAAGACGAGCGACAGGAATCTACGCCGATGGCCCGTCGATCCCATCCCAGAAGACGAGCTCGAGGTGGATCGAGCCCCGGAAGAACAAAACGCCGACGAGACGCAGCTTCCAACCAAGCGCCGTCCCCGCGAAAACGCATCTGAGCTACAGCCGCCGCCGACGACGGAGCCCGCGGATCAGAGCAGCGCCAGGACGAAGACCAACTCGCGTGCAGCTCCTCCATCGCCTCCCGAGCCAGAGCCAAGGACGACGCCGGCGAGCGCCCAACCAGATCGAGTGCTCGAATC
Source organism: Elymus sibiricus (assembly GCA_039707655.1). Lineage (NCBI taxonomy): Eukaryota > Viridiplantae > Streptophyta > Magnoliopsida > Poales > Poaceae > Elymus > Elymus sibiricus. The sequence continues at coordinate 268,066,131 of CM077673.1, read as the reverse complement.
GGAGCACACACGAGCGGCTGACCTGAAGCCGCCACCGTGGACGAGGTCGACGAGACAACGCAGCACCCGAAGCACACCAAGTCGCGGGCGTCTCCGCCGCCCTCGCCGCCCGGCCAGAGCCGAGCACGACGCCGAGGAGCCCACCCCGACAGCGAAAGCCTAGCTACGGAGCCACCAAACTACGCTATATACATAGCCCGCCCGTGGATCTGCCCCCCCCCACCTCACGACGCCGACGAGGGCGACGGAAGCGAGGGGACCCGACGGGATCGACGGCGGGAGTCCAGGCGCTGAAGTCGCCGGACGGGTCGCCTCTCCTGTCTACTGTAGCGAGAGGAAAATATCCGGGGAGTCCTCACCCCCAGCGTTGAGAGAACCAGCGACCTCTCCTCCCACCGCCGCCCCCTCTCAACCCCTCCCCGAGCGACCAGATCCACCCAAAACCGTCCCCGTTGCAACAGGCGACGACCGCGGTGTGGGCGGGCGGCTCCGGCGCGCCGCACTCGGCCATGGATCTGCAACCGCAGTGCCACCCGGCACCGCAGGGCGGCTCCAATCGCGGATGTGATCGGCCCCTTCGGCGCCGTGGACCAGCGGACCTGTAGCGCGGCCAAAGCGGCGGATCTGGAGCACACGACCGCCGGCTTGAGCCCCTTGTCTCCTCCACAGCCAAGCACCGTCGGCTTGAGCCCCGCCTCTTCGCCTCTCCGGTCGCCGTGGAGGAGCGCCGCGTCCACCCTCCCTCCATCCTCGACGGCGCCGAGTCCAGGCTCTTCCACCCAAGGCCATGGCGAGACCGCAGGAGGCGCAGTAGGTCAGAGGCCTCCTCCCCTTGTACCTCTGCTGTTCTTCCTCTCCACATCACATATCAGCAGTGCGTGTGGTCGTGTGTAGCAGACTTGGACCAAGGTGCGCCGTGGGCACTCGACCGCCGGCTTGAGCCCCTTGTCTCCTCCACAACCAAGCACCGTCGGCTTGAGCCCCGCCTCTTCGCTTCTCCGGTCGCCGTGGAGGAGCGCCGCGTCCACCCTCCCTCCATCCTCGACGGCGCCGCGTCCAGACTCTTCTACCCAAGGCCATGGCGAGCCCGTAGGAGGTGAATCAGGTCAGAGGCCTCCTCCCCTTGTACCTCTGTTGTTCTTCCTCCACATCACATATCAACAGTGCGTGCCGTCGTGTGCAGCAGACTTGGACCAAGGTGCACCGTGGGCACCGTGACAATAGCGAAGCTGGGATCACATGGTCCGTACTCTTATTTTGCTGTTTTCTATCAAAATACTAATTTATACATTTCTGAAGATTGATTCCATGTTCTAAACTGACAACAGGTTATTCCATTAGCTTTATTTTAGACACGGTATATTTTTGGATGTCTTATGCTAGTCTTAGTATGTTTGTAGAGGTGATTGTGATTGTTACATTTTTATGTCTCTCCATACAAAAATAATTTGTCCTCCACCAACGCGTGTGATTGCAAAATCACTGTACGATAAAAGAATATTTGGCTTGATCTCGTGTGCAATCACCCCCTATCCAACTGCTTGCAACGAACAGTTTATCATCTATGTGCCCTAGCCGAAGATGCGCTATCATTAACTTCCCCCACGCAGCAATAACTTCCCCCAAGCATATGTGGCTAGGTAGGCCACTTATCCACCGGCAAGTGTGACGATACAATTTAAAGAAGATATGTCTTATTATCCTTCTATTGATTCTATCAGTAGTGACCTTGTATCAAAGGACATTAGAAAAAAAATCTTAAGGGCCCCGTTGTAAGTTTCGCCCCGGGACCCCGTAATCTCAGGACCGGCCCTGACAGCAGGAAGGAAGCCAGGCCATGGAGAGAAAAGCTCTTGCCCATGTCCATTCGTGACAAGCTGAAATCCATCACGGGGCTGGGGCTCGTCAGCGACGTGTTTAGGGACCTGACACACCTCAATAACCTCCTCGGCCAGGCCACCATTGGATATGAAAATTTTACCTGTTGTAGACTACAAATGATTAGGAATATGTGTCGTGGTATTCTCGCGGGGGGTGCCGCGTCACGGCAGATGCCATGGAATGGCTTGAGGTGAGGGCAAGGCTGCAGTGGAGATCCGGGACGGGTTTGGGCAACTGTACACGGTGGTTTACCCAGGTTCGGGGCCCTCCGTGGGAGGTAACACCCCTACTCCTGCATGTCTGATGTATATGTGGAGTATATGGTAGTACATGTTTGCTCCTGGAGCTGTTTGGAGGAGGAAGAAGGAGGCACTGAGCTCTCCTCTTCTCCTGTGAGAGTGAGAACGAGAGGGAGAGTGAGAGCGTGAGAGCCCGTGGCTGTGCGTCCCTGCGTGAGGCCTCCCCTGGTGCTCCTTATAAAGGGGAGCCCAGGGGACAAGGGGTGGCCCGCAGGTGAACAGTGCCAGCCGCTAAATCTACAGTGCGTGTCCATCTTGTCCGCGCAGTCCGACGGGACGTTGTGGTTGACTTCGCCGGATTCCAGCCGGACGGGCTCCACCCGGACGGCTCCACCCGGATGGCTCCAGCCGGACGGGCTCCACCCGGACGGCTCCACACGGACGGCTCAACCCGGATGGCCCGACCCGGATGGCTCGACCCGGATTGGGAACCCGGATTGGGGACCCGGATTGGGGACCCGGATTGGGGACCCGGATTGGGGACCCGGCCAGGGTGAACAGTGCCAGGTTCCAGCCAGCTAGGCTCCAGCCAGCCAGGCAGGTCGCTGGGTCGCGAGGCGGCGAGCCGGACGGGACGCCGGGTGGCGAGCCGGCCGGGTTGCCAGGTCGCCAGGGGACGCTCCCCTGGCAAAGCTTGAAGTGTCGTTTCGCCGTCTTGGGCCTACCCGAGGGTCATCCCCCCCGACAGTAGCCTCCGAGCCTCCGGGCGACTTGGAAAGTCGGGCGGAGGGTTATCACGGGCGTTGATGTAGCAGATGTCGTTGATGACAGCCGGCTGCGGGCTGCAGCCGGCGCGGCTTGCTTCCAGTGGGAGCGCGCCAGCGCACCCACTGAGTGTAGCCTCCGAGCCTCCGGGTGACTCGAAGAGTCGGGCGGAGGGTATTTGCAGTTGTCGTGGCAGATGTTGTTGATGACAGCCGGCTGCGGGCTGCAGCCGGCGCGGCTCGCTTCCAGTGGGGGCACGCTAGCGCACCCACTGGGTGTAGCCTCCGAGCCTCCGAGCGAGGAGGCGGGGGTTCCCCACGGAAATAATCATGCGAAAGACAAAGTTAGGCAGTGCAGATATATCAAATATTTAGCTTTGGCAGCGCAAGTTTTATGCAGAGGGTGCCGACTCGGTTTCGTCCGAGCCCCCTTCAGTCTTTTTCGTGTCCCCTCCGCCCTTTGGCTTTTGCTCTTGCCAGCCGGACAGCCGGGAGCCGGTCTGTAGCTGAGGCGAAGAGTGGGCCGCGGAGTGGAGCGTACAGTACTCGGACTCTGGGAGCAGATTCGACCGAGCAGATACTCATAAAGGAAACGACCGGGTCGCCCAAGCCGCTTCCTCCCCCGTACGTTTTTCGCGTGAGGTGACCTACAGCTTTTGCTCTCGCTAGCCGGACAGCCGCGGTGCGGTCTGTAGCTGAGACGAAGGTGGGCCTTTGGTACCGTGCACACTACTAAGCCGTCTGCAGGGAAGGACGAATGGGGCCAAACGGCAAGCCTCCGGGCCAAGACTAGCTGGCGCCGGGGCGAATAGCAACGCAACTGGAAAAGAGCGGAGGTGGCCCCCGAGGGTCGCTCGGGGTTATCCGTTCTTGCGCGCGGTGCAGAGATATGCGGATGAGGAGCTCACATTGCGTTTTGACGCGGACGGGGCGGAGGTGACGTGCGGCAGGCGGCCCGAGCCTCCGGGCGGTCGAGGGGCGCCCCAGCCGGCCTGGGCCGAACCGGACAGGCAGAGCGGAGCCGGCCGGGCGAGGCGGCGAGCGGAGCCGGCCGGGCGAGGCGGCGATCGGAGCCGGCCGTGCGGGGCACCGGCCGTGCGGGGCGGCGAACGGAGCCGGCCGTGCGAGGCGGCGAGCGGAGCCGGCCGGGCGGGGCGGAGCGGGCGAAGCGGCGACGGAGCCGGCCGGGCGAGGCGGCGAGCAGAGCCGGCCGTGCGGGGCGGCGAATGGAGCCGGCCGGGCGAGGCGGCGACGGAGCCGGCCGTGCGAGGCGGCGAGCGGAGCCGGCCGGGCAAGGCGGGGCACGGCTGGCCGTCTGAGTGGCGAAGCAGGCAGACGAGCCAGCCGAACGTCTTTTTCTTTTTCTGCATTTTTTTTTGAGCAGCCGGCCCGGTCTTGCTTTTTCTTTCCTTATGTCTCCAGCCGGCCTGAGAGCACACGGGCGCAGCCAGCCGACGCGGGCGGCTCGAGCGGCAGGAGGCCGGCTTGCGCGCGGGGGTGGAGCCGGCAGGCGGGAGCCGGCCGGGGCGGGACGGCGAGCCGGCGGGCGGCCGGGCCGGCCGGGATGCGGGCGGAGCCGGCCGGCGCGGACGGGTCGCGCGGAGCCGGCACGTGGGCAGGCGGCGAGGGGGCCGAGCGCGGGCGGCCGGGCCGGCCGGGATGCGGGCGGAGCCGGCCAGCGCGGACGGGAGGGCGCAGCGACGGGAGGCGCTCGGGGGAGCGGGCGGAGCAGAGGCAGGGCGATGAGCTCCGGCGCGGGAGCCGGCCAGCCGGCGTGCAGGAGGCCGGCCGGGCGAGGCGGCCAGGCGGGGGAGCCGGCCAGCGGATGGGGCCGGACCCGGCGCCACGGGCGGAGACGGCAGAGGAAGCCGGCGCGGGGGAGTCGGAGGCGAGCAGGATGGCCTGCTCGAGGTCGCGCAGGCGGCGCAGGGAGCAGCCGGTCGAAGGCCCGCGAGGACGAGCGCGGACGGGCGCGGGGGCGAAGCAGCGCGGAGCCGGAGCAGCGACGGCCGCCCGCTGGGTGTTCCTGCTCTTCCCAGGGACTTTTTTGTTGCTTTTGCTTGTACTAGTGTGAAAAAGAAGAACGAGGGAGAGGCTGCAGCAGAGCGCGTGCGGAGACGAGGAGGCGTCCAGGAACGAGCGCGAGCTCGAGGAGCGGACGCGTGGCCGTGGGCGGAGCAGCACGCGGAGGCACGCGAGCCTGCCGCCTCCGGACGACGGCGACGTCACGGGAGCGGTGACGAAGAGGGTCCCGCCCGGACCGCGATTCCAGTAGCAGCGAGCCCCACGGTGGGCGCCAACTGTCGTGGTATTCTCGCGGGGGGTGCCGCGTCACGGCAGATGCCATGGAATGGCTTGAGGTGAGGGCAAGGCTGCAGTGGAGATCCGGGACGGGTTTGGGCAACTGTACACGGTGGTTTACCCAGGTTCGGGGCCCTCCGTGGGAGGTAACACCCCTACTCCTGCATGTCTGATGTATATGTGGAGTATATGGTAGTACATGTTTGCTCCTGGAGCTGTTTGGAGGAGGAAGAAGGAGGCACTGAGCTCTCCTCTTCTCCTGTGAGAGTGAGAACGAGAGGGAGAGTGAGAGCGTGAGAGCCCGTGGCTGTGCGTCCCTGCGTGAGGCCTCCCCTGGTGCTCCTTATAAAGGGGAGCCCAGGGGACAAGGGGTGGCCCGCAGGTGAACAGTGCCAGCCGCTAAATCTACAGTGCCAGCCGCTAAATGTACAGTGCCAACCGCTAAATCTACAGTGCGTGTCCGTCTTGTCCGCGCAGTCCGACGGGACGTTGTGGTTGACTTCGCCGGATTCCAGCCGGACGGGCTCCACCCGGATGGCTCAACCCGGATGGCCCGACCCGGATGGCTCGACCCGGCCAGGGTGAACAGTGCCAGGTTCCAGCCAGCTAGGCTCCAGCCAGCCAGGCAGGTCGCCGGGTCGCGAGGCGGCGAGCCGGACGGGACGCCGGGTGGCGAGCCGGCCGGGTTGCCAGGTCGCCAGGGGAGCGTCCCCGGCAAAGCTTGAAGTGTCGTTTCGCCGTCTTGGGCCTACCCGGGGGTCATCCCCCGACAATATGTGCCTCCGATGAGCACCGGCGTAAGTTTGGCCATGCCCTGAAAACTAATGGCATTTCTGTTGCAGATTTCCACTTATTTTGCCTAACCAAAATACTATTATATTTATTTTTGCGAGTGAAATTACTATTTCTTTTCGTTTGGTAGACTTATTACGCCTGAGAAATGATGTTGAGGAATATGCACTTCTTTGAAATGTACACCATGGCACACCTTTTCAAATTACTCTTTTCAAATTACGGCTTCAGTTTCTGTTGGTTTCACCCTAGAGGTTTACCCTGTTCTATTTTTTTGCAGACGTGGAGTACGCGAGGGTAGCCAATTTGATGGAACATAAATCCAATGTTAGTGGTAGAGATGAGCGCCTGGAGTGTTTGGCTGCGCGATTTGGGCCCCAGAGTAAGATTTCTCCTCTCTGTTTTATATGGAGGAAATCACTGTATTCACTGGAAATGGCTTTGTTGACCCACTATTTTTGTATCATCAGTTTGTTGTGCGTGAAGGCGACATGAAATCGAGGAGAGAAATTGCAGGGGTGGATTGGTAGTACAATGCATATGGAGGTACTACTACCTCCATCTCTACAGTCTGTGATAACAAGAAATGTGTACCAACATCTAATTTGAGCTGTTGTCAAGGTTATAAGGATTTATTTGGGCCAGAAGATCATCAGCTCAATAGGAGAAAAGGTATATCCTGCCATTGTTTTGAACTACTGTACTATAACATTATACTTGGATATTCTTAAAGATGTACCCTGTGAAGTTGCAATATTTGGCTTATAGTCTTACTTTTGGATACTGTGCATTTTTTTCTATTACCACACAATGTTCTTTTATGTGAGAACATAGTTGGCACATGATTCTGGTGCATTCAAATGCTAAAGTTTTTCACATAGAGCTTCAATTTACATGTTACTGCACCCTAATTCTGGAGCTCTGGGCAGCTAATGGGTAACATGTATTGAATTTAACAAACACTTCTTGTTTGGATCCACAGGACATGAAGAACATATAACTGAAGACAACCTTGTTGCCAGGAAGGTAATTTTTTTACTAAATCCCAAATCACAAGCATGACATATTTTTTGGCAACTTATCACTGTAGATAACCATACCTAGATCCACTTGTTTACTTCTTGACTATCCTTGATGATCGTTGACTTCTTGATTGTTCCTTGGTTATCTGTTATGGATCTGCGAGGGACAAGGGGGGAGGGGAGAGGAGGGAGGGGGAGAAGGGATGGCAGAGGAGGTTCACAATATATAGGAGGACAAATTAGAAGGTATGTTCCTATATGCAGACAATCTCTTTCACTTTTAACTTGATAGGCTGCCAAATTACTAAAGATCTAAAAAATCAAAACTTGCTAAACATATTAATTAGTGTATTAATTATAATCGGATAATTTATTATCGTTTATATGCCACGATTAGTTGCCACAATGAGAACCTAAAGATCTAAAATGTCAGATAACCGAGAGTTTCTATCAGGTCATATACATTTGTGACACACGATATTGTCAATTACACAAAACTAAGTAATGTAGACAAATATATATTAACACCAACAGAGCATGCATTGTTGAGTTATATATATATGGGACTTAACTCATATAAAGAGGAGACTGTTTCTTGAGAGCAGACTGTTTCTTGAGTTATATAAATATATACACAAAACTAAGTTTCTTGAGAGCAGACTGTTTTTTCGACCAAACCAACACTCATGTAGATAGAAGCATGTGTGCTATATGAAGACCACCCTGGAACTACACTATTTTCTTGCATTCCTTTTAAAACTTCTCCAACAATATCTATCTTGTTCAATGCTGCATGGCTGGTCATTAGAAGGTGCTCATGTGAGGTTATCGGTTTTAATATTTTTAACCTTCATCTCCTCAAAAAGGCTACCAATCTTGATGGGACAGATTACTGAGTGAGATGTCAATCTCGTCCATCGTGTGATAAAGCTCTGGAAACTATCCAGTGTAAACCATTAATAACTGTGGTGTTTGTATATCCACATATGTGATGAACACCTTCGAAGAACATTCTAGGAGTTTAATATATTTAGTAAAAAACTGGAAGGTTATAATCAGCATGTCCTGACCTGGTGTTAGATTTTGATGTTTCTGTAAATAATGGTGTGTGTACAATACCAAGAGGGATTGTTTTGAAGCAATCTTTGTACATGATTATCTTACATGAACATATGGAAAGCGTAGTCAGTTATAAACTTATAATCTGACATCTTGAATGGTATATTTTTAGGATTGTTTTGTAGGTAGGTTATTTTGACCTAATATTGACATGCAATTATTGATTATTACTGCAGATTTCTCGAGCTGAGTGTGAAATTACTGAATCAAAATCATCTCGTGATGACCGTGTTGCTCACATATTTGGCATCCCTGAGCAGATGCAGTCGATGGAGAATTCGATCAAAGCTTTCATAATGTCCAGATTATGATTTCAGGTAATTTTGCATTACATCGAGTTTGTTCTTTTTATTGATCAGATAATGCAAAAGTATATCATTCTTGGAGTCCTGTAATTTATAAAAGAAAATACTGCCACAAATACAAAACTGATGCAGGCCAAAACCATAAAGTAATTTAAACTTCACACGTAGAACATATAAGTTTTAAAACCTAAGCGAGTAGCTTAATAAGCAATTATTTGTCCATGATAACAGAATCTTCAAGCAGCAGTCCACGTTACTCGTTGATGAACCTCAACGCCGATCTAACTTCCTGTGGAATGTTATCAACTGCTTGATTGCCCCTGACACTCAGCATCTGGATCATGAGTTGCATCCTGAGTTGTATTGGATCCTTTAAAACATGCAAACCAAATTCAGAACATACATTTAGCAAATATATCTTTTACGGAAACTCGTTATATATGCACCTACCTCAGTCCTGGACATGTTATGCCCGAGAGTCTCATCTTGGTGGGTCATCTCCTGTATGGCTTTTAATCCTGAATCCAGGCTGTGACAAAAAAAACTACATATGTTAGAAGCTATATCAGTGTGGCTCTAATGTGCATGCCCAATTTAAACGATTACCGCGGAGCTGTAATATAGGTTCCAGCTTGTTGCCAGTCCACGAGTTGGGCATTAAAACCAGGCCTCTCGCGTTGCATCACACTGCCAAATTCTCAATTCACTAATATAGCTTCCTTTTTTAATTCTTTGTCATGAAAGTCGTCTGAGCCTAGGAATGACTCGTTAGACAGATCAATCAGGATAGATCTCCTCTCTTCAATATTCACTGCAAGTAGCCCGCAGGAGGAATCCATGAGAGCCATAGGGATTACATACTGCAATGGGTAGGCACAGGTTAATGGCAAACATACAATATACTAACTAATTATTAAGAATGAGAATCCTTACATTGGACGGGGTGGTGAACACGTTGTACTTGCGGTAAGGCTGGACCATGACAGTGTCAATCAACGTCTGGGTGCGCTGAGCTTGGCATAACGGGGACTGACTCAGCACCCGTGCTAGGTCATGGAATTGCAAATCAAAAAAATGTGTGGATCCAACTAAGTCTGTGCCTGCGTTCCTCTGTACATGGTCGCTAGTTAGCTTACGCACTGCTAGATTGAAGCAAGTCGGATGGACCCGTCCATCACATCGGATGGTGTCCTGTATCATCCGAAGACTAATCTCGATCATGAATGGTCGAGGGCTCCGTATCCATATAGTGCTGCAAAAAAAAATCAGGAGCAGGTTGAGCAAAAAACTTAATTTAATATAGACGTGTTCCTGGTGATCTGCACCAAAAGTGTGTTCCTGCTCATGAAGGCACTATATGTTCTTGTTTTCTTAAGGATAACTTGCACACATATTAATGATAGCCAAACCGGACACAATAATTAAATCTGTCTAACCAATACTAAAGTGACCAAATCCATGGCGAACAGTAGTAGATCTCTACTCAAATGACCAACAATTCCTTGAAATCTTTATAATATATAGTACTTTCATAGTATGTACATGCAGAAGCCTTTATATGATTTAACATATTTTCATAGTAGTAGATATCACTCTCTGCTCATTTAGTATGCGTTCGGTAGCAAAATAATTTTTTTATTTTTATTACTAATACGCAAGTATTTGTTAGTAATCATAGTTTTAGTTCTTAAAACCTTGATAAGTTTAGCAACAAATCGGCATGGTAGCATAGTTGTTAGAAAATAGGGTAATAAAAAATGTAGTACTTCAATGTGTGGGCTAGCAATGGTAGCCATGTGAGGCGAGAAGTACTACTGCTTAAGATAAGAAAATCTTGACTGAAAAACATGTACCATGTTGACACTGCCCAATTGAAATATCATGATCTGCACCCATATAAGTGTATAACTCATAAAGCATACTAAAATTCTGTCTATAATCTATTCAACCTGGCTGTAAATCATTGCATGGTATTGTTTCTATGAGTATATTCTGGATTGCTCTATGCAAATGCATATGACAGGGAAGGACCATGCCATGAGCTTATTGATAAACCTGAGCAGCTAGCTAGGCTCTTTAGTTAACATCTAATATGTTATTTTATAACTGGCTGCTTACGTTGCTTATCTGTTCGGTCGTTCCTTCTTTTTGCCTGCTTAGTATAAACTGTATGTTCTATTCTGCAGCTTCTGCTGCTGCTATATTGACCTCTACTTGAAGTCAAAAGCCAAATTGAAGATCAAATTCAGGTTAGTAAAAAATGGTAGACTTTTTGTTATTGGTGAACCATTTTGTATATTGTCAACTGTACGCTCCTTGCGATACTAATAACTATATGTACCGTAGGTATTTATTTCACCATCATCAGAAAACTCCTTCTAGATCTACCTCCTAAAAAACATGAGTTTTATCATAGTTCTGGATCTGTATGAGACCCTTTAGGTTGAAAGGTGATCTTGTGTTTTCTACGAAGTTTAGAATTTTGTTGTTTGCTACGCCTGCCGGCTGCCGCTCATATACTGCACATGCAGTGTGAGTAAATCGCTTATTATACCACAAATTTGCACATTAAATTTACTAAAACGACTTGTATAACTGAACTCAAAAAGTGCCCGTGCTTAAAATATGTGCAAATAAAAATGTATGGATGCATACTCTAAATCATCAGAGTCTGAGCAAAACTTAATATAATGGAAGATGAACTGCACTGCATCGTCGACATCACGATAGCTGGGCAGTGCCTCCATTGGCGTTGGAATGAACTCCGTCGGCGCGTGAGGGAGGAGATGCGAGATAGGAGGCAATGAAAGCTGGATGGACTCACAACATGCACGTGTGCACATATATATAATGAGGTCGGCATTGGAAGGTGCCCCTTGTCCTTCCATCCGTGCATGATTCAATACCAAATGAGTCAGCGCTGGATATCTCTCCAATATATGTTTCCTATGTTTGGGAAGTTCTGACCCTTACACAAGGAAATTTTTGGACGTTGGCATTGAATAGAAATTAAAACAAGGAAACAAATCAAAGGGTTCCAGATTTGGGTCGGTTGTACCATAATTAATTAGTTGCCTATTTTTGATAAGTTCTTATTAGAAAAAGAAATCAGACAATTACATTTTCTAGTACTATATCTGCTACAGAACCTTTATTTTCCTTTGGTGATAATTGGATAGGTAGGCCCAGTTCACCAAAGATATAGAGTTTGTGTTTACATCCTTAATTCAGGAACACTCGCACGCACTCGCACGCCCTGCCAATATATTGGTGTTGACCAAACCTTATCAGGTTTGTAACTATATGAGCATGTTTCAGTTAACATGATTTTTTTTGAAGCATGGACACTTTTAAAAACTGAACACTTACGATCAATTCTCAAAATGTGCGAACATATCATGTGAACACTTTATGAAATGTCATGAACATATTTCAAAATGTATGAGCATATTTTTGAAAAGTAAATGATAATTTTTTAAAAAGTTCATGGACATTTTCTAAAATACCTTTTTGAAATTACCTACACAGCCAAAGATTTTTTAGAACTTCTGTATGAAAACCTGCTCAGCCTATAATGGTTCAGAATTGAGCCCGTGCAATTTTTTCCAGCCTATAACCTGGTGCTGGGTTAGCTTACTCCAGATGCTGTTGATTATAATGCGGTGGGATAACATGATGTTACTTGTCAACATGAGTACACTTAGCGTGTGGATTTAGGAAAGAAAAAGTTCTCTCTTGTAATAGTAGTAATTGATATAGTGAAAAAGAGACTTCATACATAGAACACAAAATATTGTTGGTTACAATTATCTTATTCAAAGAACATGTAACTCCATTAGAGTAGTTTAATAATAAATTTCTTCCTCCTCCCTGTTTGTTGGAAAATGTTGGCACCATCTTCTACTTTACGTAGTCAAGAAGAAAACACATTTTCACTTAATTTGGTTATTCTATTCAGGAACACGTAAAAGTAAATCGACGCGTTTTCTGAAACATCATGAGCATGAAAGAGAATCTGGATCATGTCAGCACTTGGGGAGATACTTGAAGATTAAAGGCAATGAAAGGTACATGACTTCTAACCATCATATTATTAAGAATCGTAGAACATAGTTGGTATCTGAAGATTTCCGACAAAGTAAACCTCGTATCGTATAGCAGTGCGTGTATGGATAGAGTTATACGATACGAGGAAGTATAGGATGCGAGGCATGATAGGACTGAAAACCTCGTATCGTATAGCAGTGCGTGTATGGATGGAGTTATACGATACGAGGAAGTATAGGATGTGAGGCACGATACGACCGAGAACCTCGCAGTATGGGTGCGGACTACACCGACAACTGGTCAGTCTTTGATTACCATGTGAACCTCGCATGGTCCACTCCAAAATGCCTCTGGTACCACCAAACCGGTCTGGTCTACACCAACCCAAGAATAACAAATAGATAATACGAAGCTAGTGTATGCCCATACCAATAACTTGTAAAATTTCATACATAGACCGGGACTTGATATTTAGAGTTCTAATTTAAGTACTTAAAACAAAACAAATAGATAATCCAATATATCAACTAAATATCCGTATCGCCGAATAGATAATTCTGAAGTAGATCCCTAAAAAAGATGTAGTAGTAATTTATTTGCGATATCTGAATATGCATGTCTCCATATTCAGTCGGTTATGACCCTCAAGGCCGCTCTAATCTCAGCCGGGATGTTTCCAGCTGCTTCATTGTCTTTGATCGTCAGCATCTGGACCATGAGTTGCTTCCTGAGCTGTATTGAATCCTAGAAAAGATGCAAAGCAACCATCATATAATAAATGGCTTGAAAATAATTTGCACACTAAACCTCTTAATTATGTACTTACGTTTGTTTTACACCTCATGGACGGACTTGTACCAGTCTGGTGGGCCATCTCTTGTAGGACTTGAAAAGCGGAGTCTTTGCTGTTACAGAAAAAATTGTATATATTAAAAACTATATAAGTGTGCTTATAATGTAAGTGATCAATTTAGTATATTACCGCCTGGCAGTACAAGATATGCCGTCAGCAGGCCATTCCATGAGTTGGGTATTCCAATCAGGGATCCTCATCTGCAACACATTGTTGAATTCTTGCTTCAACATTGCGATTTCCTTCATCAACTCAGTGTTATGAAAATTGTATCCACCCCTAATGAAGTCGATGGCTGGATCAAAATGGACAAACCTCCCACGCTCCATATTGACTACAAGTAGTGCGTAGGAGGAATCCACACAAGTAAATGGTAGTAGATATTGCGGAAGATGCGGTAGATAGACACATGTTAATTGATAATATAATAATACAAATACATTTTAAGATAGGAATTACTAACAGTCTCTTACAATTGTAGAGTTGAACACATTATATTTAGGAAACCGCTGGACAACAGCATTGTCAATCAGAGTCGTGGTGCAGGGTCCTTGCTCCGTCCAAGAGTGTCTCAGGGCCCGTGCCTGAGAATGGAACCGCAAGTCAAAAAAATGTTTCCTTCCAAACATTCTTGTGCCTGCAGTGGTCTCCACTTCAGCGCTCGTGAGTTTACGAACTGCGAGATTGAAGCAATCAGGATGAACTTGTCCAAAAAGACAAATTGTTTCCCGGATCATCCGTAGGCTGATCTCGATCTGGTATGGTCGTGCGCTTCTTATCCATATTGTGCTACAAAAAAATAAGCAGAACAACTTTTAGTAAAAAACATCCACATATCTCTGTATCACCGATAGGATATTGTAACAAGCTTATGTATGAAATTATAACTTTATCCAAACAATATGTAGCCGTGAACAAATAAAGACAGTTGATTAAAAAGAAAAGATAAGTGAAAAAGTCACTTCCATTAAAAATCTGCTAAATAATGTGTGATAATCTGGTAGCTTTTTTTTTAATGTAACAATCTATTAGCTGTCTAAAAATAACATGGCCACATGTACCACAGATAAAAAGTGTACACTTCTATATTAGGATATTCCAAATAAATCCAAACAATGTTAGCCAATAGGAGAAAATAAACATTCATTAAAAAGTTGGTGGATGACAAAATATTACACTGTTTTTATGCCAAAGTTAGCTTAATGATAATAACATGGAAATAGAAAAATTATATATCTGTAATGCCAAAGTTAAAGAAATTATTTGCTATGGAAACCTGCCAAATGATGTGTGATAATCTGGCAGCAGTTCTTTTAATGTGATAATCTATTAGTTGTCTAAAAATAACATGGCCACATGTAACATAGGTAAAAAAGTGTACACTTCTATATAAGGATACTCCAAAGATATCGAATCAATGTAATCCAATAAGAGAAAATAAACATTCATTCATAATTAGGTGGAGGACAGAACGTTTCACTCTTTTTATGCCAAAGTCAGCTTAACGATAATAACACGGAAATAGCAAAAATCTATATCTATAACGCAAAACAGATCCCATAGTATTTTTTTTGGCCACAAGCCGCGTGTCGCTCCTGGCTTTTTTTTGCTTATTGCTCTGATCTGGTTCTTACAACGCGGGTTTAGGAAACAAGGGGCGAGTCATAGCCGAACACATCTATACTGTCGTGGTTAATCAAAGAATTCAACTAACAAATCTATACGTCTGTATATGTGTATATGTTCTTAATAGACAATAAAATCATGTGTGAGTGTACATGTGTGGTCTAGAACATTTATCTAGCCTTTTGTGTAGGACAGTAATACAACATGGTGTACAGAAAAAAAATGGCAGAAATACAACTTACTTTAATGCCTCATAGTCCTGGGCAACAGTGATCCAGTGATAAATGTAATCGACGGCTTCTTCTACGGCATGCACATTGCCTGCAACCGCCAGAGGGGCGGGCAGAACCTCGTGTGGGGCGAGCTGAACATCCATTGCTGCGTGGACAGCCTCCTGGGGTGCATGCACATCTTCCATTGGTGATAAGATAGTCGTGGGTGATAGGAATTTGGTGAGGATAGCGTTGGGTGTTGAAGTAGGAGCCGGAGACAGTTTATATGAAGGGTTCACGTCCTGATTGACAGCTAAGTTTTCGGGCCCAACAATTAATGAGATACACTGAAATCTTCTCTTTCCTTTTCATCCTCGGCGTGATACTCTAGCTGATAATATGGCAATGCTTGATTCCATGAACAAATAAAAGTAAATCAGCTAAATATTGAAGATCCCATGAACAAATACAGTATGTAAGATTTGTAAAGATCCCATGAAAATAGTTGAGATCAACTTAGGCAAGCACGAGGATGTATTTTTTCACTTACGAGAATTATAAGTTGCGTATATAATATAGCTATGTGCTGATTTAAAGTGTTCAAGTTCGCCTTGTGTTTTTTCTTACCTAATAATATTCAAGTTCGCCTTGTGTTTTTCAAGCTATTATCAATTTTTTTACCTAATAATACTATTATCAATTTTTTGCTTTCTCAAGCTTTGCATTCAATCACGTCAAACAATGCACATAGCTATTGCTACAATATTTATTTTCCCAGATTATAAACAATAGACTTACCTGAATCACTAAACAAAACTTGAGTAGCTGAATAACGCATTTTCACTTACCATGGTTACATTATTCAGGAACACATAAAAGTAAATCAGCTAGTTATCAGGATTCAGGAACATCGTGAGCATTCTAGATAATTCATTTTTTGGAGGATAACTACCCAAAATTATTACCAAAGAAAACGCTTGGGGCATTCAGATAGCTCATGCATTTATTTCTTATGGTTGCCAGAGTGTTTGTCACAACTCGCCATCCAAGTTTTTAAATCCTCTCCGGGATGTTCATATTCCATATGGCGTCCCATATACTCCTATTAACTGCACGGTTAGTCGAGTTTGAAGGTCGCCCATTTGTGTTGTTTAAACTTACAGCCAGTTTATAAACATCATATTGATAACTTGAATATCCCTAGCTGATGCATGATGGTTTATAATGGTAGCAAAAGACAATGATGCCTCCAAAAGATGTATATATCCGTTGCACGCACGGGGATTTCCCTAGTTTAGGAAAACAATTAACCGTGCCTTCCAAATAATGAATGCGGTATAATCAAAACCATAGTTCGTTTCCAAGTAGAAAAGATTTTCAACTGCGGACGGATCGGATACTTATCCCATTAATTGATCTTCCACTTGGTTTATATATTACGGCCAATTAATTGATCTTCCACCTGGTTTATATATTACGGCCAATTAAATAATATATGCACTGTATGGTTGTCCAGAATTACGTGTATCATGCATTGATATAGTACGTGTATCATGCATTCATATATATACTACCAATAGGGGTTAACGTACCAAAAGGGTTTCACGGATAATTGGCTGCAAAATATTAGATGCCCAAAACACCTCCCACACACGGATTTTTTTATTCAATATCATACATTTATTACATAAGAAAAGACATGCCGACACTTGGCAACGAGATGTTGCACACACAATTTTGATTCACTTTTTAAATTAAAGACTAAATGTGCTCTTGCGTACACGATGATAATTCTAGTGTCCATTGTTTCTAGCCACGACAATATTATTGACATAGGCACGTGTTTCGTCAAGTGTCATAAGACTGGCTTCATGGATATCTACGAATAAAAATCTGTGTGACATAGTATTGCAGAAGAAAATATAAAGACAACAAATTTAAAATAGTACGCAACACCTACCTTGTAGATGATGACCCTCATCATTAATATTAGGAGAATAGATGAACGTGCTCTCCCGCATAGTTTGCAAGCATTGACGCCTCTGATTAAACTGTATGTAAGTAACAACAATTTTTTCGAACTGATTTTCAGTGCGTCGCAAATGGTAAAATTGACGGCCAACGTGCTCGTCATATATGCGTAGGAAAATTATCTACCGTCTACAAACAAAAACAAATTTTAGTTTATGATTGCAACAATGAACTCAAATAAGCATATGTAAATCTCAAATTATAAACGACGCTCACGGAAAGTTCATGAGGCCAATTTCGAGGAAAGGGACTTGTCGATAATATATTGGATCCGAGAGAGTTTGTATCTTACCAACATAGGCAACAATAGCAATCACATCTGCGAAGATTTAATCAGAATGAGACCCTGAGTTGTATGCAGAAATATGCAAGAAGAAAGATAAAAATAATGCACCAGTTATGCGTTTGTCTTGTAGTGAGTAGATGGCCCCAAATTGTGGGAAACACGGTGGACAAATTGTCGATGCTATCCTGTGCGCCGACATCATAACCTCAGTCCTAGTATCTAGTGTCATGATAAACTCCATGGCTAGATACCAGAAATGTCCATCTGGTATTTCCGTGGGGTTGAATCCTACGCGAGTGAATTCATAGCACATGCCGGTCTGAAGCATGGTGTTGAAGCGAACTGCTTGGTTGTTGAACGCAATGGCTTCCATTTTTGTCCCCTAACATTTTTTACGAATCATCAACGTAATCAGGAAATAAAACCGTTTATGAAATTTGTATAGTAAAATACATGGTATGAAGTAGTGATGAGTAATGCCTTACTTCCTGATCCAGTAGTATGCATTGGAGGTATATGTTTCCCATGTCATTCTCTTTGATTTGGGCCTTCCATTGGACCCTTACATGAATGTTCCAACAATTCTGGTATATATGCTCCATCTGGACGCGACGAAATATCAAGTTCCTGTGTATAAAATAAAATTAATGAATGAGAAACAAAATTCAGCGGTGATGGCAAACTGCCGTACAAGCTGATCCATTTTATCTTGCCTATCAATTGGAGGGATGATAGGACGAGGGATGACAGGAAACGGTGGCGACGCCATCACCCTCTTTGAGGTCGTAGACCTGTATGAGATTACCATAATCGTGGAGGAGAGGATGTGAAAGAGGGGCTGATCCTGTGTAGAATGATGGAGACTTATATAGTGGTGATGGGCATTTTTGGAAGCCTAGAGGGCAGCGGGAAAAGCCACCATCTTTCAAAAATTGGTTTTGGCGGTTTAATTCCCCGCGTGTGAAAAATATACTCAGGCGAAAATAACAATGCCAAAATAAAACATATTGACTTCCATAATACTGATGCATGCGCTAATTTTTTCAACAAATAGACAGACTTTCCAAGCGTAGATGATTATGCACCAAAATTGCTATAGGACTTTCCAATCGTACATTAATGAATGATTTGTATAGATAGAAGCGGCAGATTGTATCATTAATTGCGTGTTTTAATTAATATCATTTCCAAATCTCATGATACAATATCTTTGGGACATCAACAATACCATGTGGTAAGCAATCAACAGATTGTATCATCAATTGTGTGTTTTATAATGAATACAATATCTCTTTTCAAGCGTAGAAGACTTATTTTTTATGGTAACAGATTCGAACATTTAAAGATTTATTCAGCTATAAAATTTAGTTATGTGATGAAACGTATCCCATGTGGTAAGCAATCCAAACAAATTAAAAATAAAAACAAATTAGTTCGCGTACGGGAATTTTATTGGATTTAAACAAATTAGTGCAGATCCATCCGTGGATCAGCACGCTAGATATTTAAGAGCCGTCTCTAGTCGGAGCGTCCCTATGTATGTGTACAACATGAGAAACATGACACCCTACTATGAACACAACTTATTAGAACACAACTTATATGTTCAGTACTACATGCGGTAAATTGAATTGCATGAGAAATCACGACAAGGAAAAGACATTAAGCCATGTGCACTCATTGTAGTGGAGAAATAAGGTTATAACAGTATAGAAAAACCATGTTAACCATACAATAGAAGAGTCACATGAAAATGCAACCAGATCCATATGCATGAATACCACACTACCTCTGTAAAATGGGCTTCTTACATCACATGTTATTCTATTAACTCCTCCAGCGTGCAACATGACCATGATTTTATCGAACTTCAAATATATAAAATGAAGACAACACCTTCAAGCACCTAGGCAGGTAATGTATATGCTACAAAGACAATAATCTAGCAACATATGAGAGGTCAGCACATAATTGGTACATTCTGGCCACATATACAACCAATATAAGCGTCGAAACATTAATCAAAGTTTCAGGTGAAACAACCAAAACAGTTAATGCAATAAATGATTATTAGAGCACGAATTGTTCATCCGTCCTGTACAGCAACACCCGGATGAATTCTAACACTTAAAATTAGAATAGATAAATACCTTTGAACATTTAAACCTATAACAAGGCAGATATATCAAAATAGAGTGAGCTGCAACAACATAAATACAATTTAAGGTTTTGATATAGTAGACCCGAAAGTTGAAAGGACGCATGCTTCATGAAAAAATAAGGTGATCAGAGTATTCGGGAATTACATCTGAAAAATACCATCGTATAAATTTCAAATTTATTGTCCATGATATGACATAATAAAATCTTGCAATGTTCAATATCTTTCATCATTGGCCAGTGAGGTATAACGAATGTAATCGTCCTCGTGAAAGTACATGCAAGATATAAAGCAAGTCTCCTTGTGAGGAGCATGTATACTTCGAATTATACACTTTGAATTAAACATTCGAATTGATTAGGAAGGATAGATGTTACATACTATATAAATTAAGTACTGTAAGATAAGTACTTGTGTGCCAATGAAGGGAGAATTGCTAGTTTTGTCAAACTGTTCAATGTTCCATAGGGCTTCTTACTGATCGAGGGACCGAATCAAGCACCCATAGTTATTCTAAATAAGGGGAAAATAACATAGTAGACAAAAACATGACCAATCTGAATAATAAGGGGATAAAAGGATGCCAAGAAATTAAACATTAAGCATAAGACACAATATACTGTCAATCTGCCTTTCAGAATCACTACAAATTCTATTTAAAACATTTTTTAAAAACACAAATGCTGGTACCAGATTGTGACATACAGTCAAAATTGGCAATATGCAAAAGTCACAGATCCGAGGCAAAGATAAATATCATAAAGCTCAATTGCAAACAACCAAAGATAAATATCCGTACGAAAACAACAAAGATAACAGATTCTCTGTAGCGTAAGAGTAAATGCTCTGTCATATTCAAATCCCATAAGGTTTCTTAAGTGCAGACATCACCCTGTAAGGACTTCCTTATAGACGATGTTCTTCATCAACGTTTGTAAGGTGACAGTGGGTCTTTTTCGCTTCTTTGATTTACTGTCTTGCTTCTTGCCCTTCTCCTCCTTCTCCTTCTCAATGATGATTTTAATGTTTCTCTTCGCGGTGGCCCTTGACAACGCGACGTAGAGTTGACCATGAGAGAACACCGGATTTGGGAGGTACACACCAACAATCGGGATGGTCTGTCCTTGAGCCTTGTTAATCGTCATAGCAAAGCTAAGCCTTAAAGGAAATTGCTTCCTCTTGAACTTGAATGGAAACATGTCGTTGTCAGATGGGCATAGTGGTATCCGAGGAAGAAAGACCCTCCTACCCACATGTTGTCCAATCACGATCTCTGCGTCAATGGCGTTCTTCTCGAAACCTCGAACAACAAGCCTCGTCCCATTACATAGTCCATTAGCCGGATCAATGTTCCTCAGAAGTATGAAAGGACAGTTCAGCTTCAGTTTGAGTGCATGAGGAGGCAAACCGTTGGGAGTCAATCCATTCAGGAACTCGAGAGCGTAGTAGCCATATGGGTCATCCTCTGCACTGTCAAAGCTATGGTATATTACTTCTTCTCCCTTAAAACGCTCTATCATGCGTATGTTTATCTTGTCGACGTTTTCGTTCATGGTGGAGAGGATTGCTCGAGAAGTCATGTAATTGGGATCAGACATGTTGTCATCTAGACCAGGAAATACATGGTCAATCAACTTCTGCAGTCCGTTCATCTCGCCTGTAGAAGGCACACAAATATCTTCAGGGAGTGTTATGTTGCCTTGATCGTCGGCTTCCTCGGTGCCATTGCCTACCCTAAGCAAGTAATCCGCAAACCAGGTGTCATTATGAGCCCTCATGTTGGTGACGAGCCTTAGCTGGCGCATACCCTTCCAGAGGTGAGTACTTCGGAGGGTTGAATCGATTATCTGACCCCGGGACCCCCTCCTGACGACAGGAAGCACCTGCCTGAAGTCCCCACCGAAAACAACAGTCTTTCCCCCCAAAGGGCCGGTCTCGTCTTCCCGTGATGTCACGCATGCTGTTGTCTAGTGCCTCGACTGCCTGTCGCTTAGTCATGGTGGCCTCGTCCCATAGTATTAATGAGGCCATCCTTAGTATCTTTGCGGTCCCACTCTGCTTGGCGAAGCTGCATGAGGCACCATCGTCGCAGCTCAACGGGATCTTGAACCTCGAATGGGCAGTCCTTCCTCCAGGCATGATAGAAGCGGCGACGCCAGACGTCGCGGTAGCAATAGCGATGTTGCCCTCGCTCCGAACCTTAGCGAGTAGCGCCCTGTACAGAAAGGTCTTCCCTGTACCTCCTGGGCCATCAACAAAGAATACACCACCATCATCGCAGTCAATCGCTGCTAGTATCTCGTTGTATGCAACCCTCTGTTCCAAGTTTAGCGATGATGCCAATTTAGTGTCGTTCACGTCAAACTCGATGTTGGATTCCTCGATCACCTCTCTGGCCTCGTCGCCGGTTGGGTCGAACGTTTCGTCAATGCCAGGAAGAGCGAAATCTACGATGTCTTTGCCCATGGATTGCAACATACCCCTAATGTCAAGCAACACCATCTGATCCACCTCATTCGGGCATGTGTGTGATCGACGGTAGTCATCAGACATAGGCTCGAGGTGCCTATCCCATAAGCCACGCACGTCGCCTGGCTCGCAATGCACCAAGATTGTTGCGAAGAGCCTCCTGAGAGAACATGGCATCGCCCACTGCTCTGCCTCAGTAAGACAATCGTTGAGCGTGTTGTCTTCCTCGATGAGTCCCAACCTCTCAGCAGCCTCTCGAAAGCTACCACATAGAACGCCGTCCACGGTGAGCAGGTCTTCGAAGGATGTCTTGCCCGCGACATGGTTTAGTAGCACACGCAGATGATATCGCTCCCCCTCGGCTGGATTGGCAGACACGATTCGACCTATTTGATAACGTTCCACCCGCGGCTTCCAATACTTCGTTCTCTGCCATGTGAATCTCCCAGGAAAATCCTTGTACAATATATGCCTAGCCCACGGGTGATCCTGGTTAGCCTTGAAATACTCCGTCAACATGGATTTGGAAGCATTCTCAGAGGCGACGACATCGCTCAAGTCAGCTTGCTCATTGAATGCCACCCTGTGCATATTCGGGAGATGAAGAGGCAACTGTAGGACTGATGGGGAGTTAGCCCATAATGGGAAGCCAAATATCCTGTACATCGATTCCGGAGGAGTAACCCACCTTGCGTCGACGTATCTCTTGATCTCATCAATGACACCATCGGCGTCGGGCTGGTCGATGATGAAAGAAGCCCTATCGTGGCCCTTGTATATATACTTGTAAAGGTATTTGACGGCCTTTATGCTGGAGCAAACCTCAACATTGATGTGGCAATTAAACATCCGCAATATGTAAGGGTTATAAGGCACAACCCATCTGTTGTCCAACATTTTTCCCCGGACCTTAGCCCTTTGACCGTTGTCTCTACGACGATAAACTGGGTATGAGTCCTTGCCCTGTGACGTGTTTTCATTGAACGCCCGAGGGCATCTGCACTTGCACTCGTTCTATTGCATGCACACATTCTTGGGGTTGAGAGCACCACATGGCCCATGCATCATATGTTTGACCACCAAGGCGTAGAGTTCCGGATACTTCTTCTTGTCTGGCAGCTCGGCAGAAATGACTCGGTCGTACTGCTCTGGAACGACGAGCTTATATTCCGAATCCATGATCAACAGAAAGTGTGCGTGGGGGAGGCCTCTTTTCTGGAACTCGACTACGTATACATAGGCAACAACAACACCCAAGACATGCTTCTTGAACAACATCTATTTCATAGCCTCTAGCTTGCCATGAAACACGCGAGCCACCAGATCAGGTCGGTCCTGTGCTGTCTGACCAGGAAACAACTCGTTCGATATCTCTTCCCAGTTAGGGTTGCAGGTCATGGTCAAGAAGATGTCTGGCTTCCCGTAAGTATGGACAATTGCCATGGCATCCATATGCCGCCGCTTCATGTCGCGATCACCACCAGGGTACGTTCCAGGGAGCACTATCCTTACTCCAACAGCGCTTGCTCGTGTCTCCCCTGAAGTGATAGCATCAACAACTCCTTTATAGAGGTCGGCACGGATCTTCGTCTGGTTCTTCCTGTACCATCTCAACCTACAACTTTCAATCTTGATATACATGTCGACCCCCCATTGCTGGAGCAATCGTGCTCCACAAAGTATGGGATTGAATATCGCAGGTCGTGTCTGCAGCCTGTAACAGTAGTAGTCTCTCACGGACACGCACAACCTGCTATTACCCTCTCCAAATGGATGTGTAAGGTTGAAATTAATATTCATATGAGAATTATATATTTTCCAGAATGTAAGAATACAAAAAATACCTACCTACATCCTCCTCCTCATCATGGCCCCTTCTTGGTTGTTGTACAACCTCCCAAGGAACATCACGTTTAGGCAGTCTCGGATGCCAACCGAGCTCCCCCCGTGGGTAGAAGAGGGGATAAGATAGCGGGTCATATGAGCCATCAGTAGCACGTATACTATGCCTCTGGTTGTCATTACCGCAAAGTGTAATCTTACGATCAAACCTTTTCGCCTGGTCAGCGCCCTCGACCCAGATTGCAGCAACCTCAGAAGACACATGTCTATTATATCTACGTTGGTCAATGTAACACCCTTGGCTAACAGCTACAGTAACCCCTGTCTTTAAGTAACAGTAACCTCTGTGGTTAAGGTACAATAACCTCTTTTGCTTAAGCCAAGTTATTTTGCTAAACAATGTTTGATCATTATGGAATCATATCTCATTTCAAATTCCTATTGAATTTTCAAAATTCATTTAATAAGTGGTTTAAATATTTTTGCAAACCTGAAAACTAAAATTACGGTTAGGTTACAAATATTCCCTAAGTATTTATAAATTGGAAACTAATTTTTATAAAGTATTTTAGTGTCTCAAAACAATTATAGCAGAGGCAAAAACAATTATTTAAATGATGTTTGAATTATGAAAATTCCCAAACTTTTCAATTGATCCCCAAACTTTTTGTGGCTCTGCCTAATATTGCAATGGTATTATGTGCCAAGTTTCATATATAAAAAAATTCATTTGGTGGCCCAGCTAAATACCAATCAGTGGGGAAATATTACAACAGAAAAGAATAGGGAAATGCTAAAGGTGTACTATGCACTAAAGGCCTATTGCTACAGTGTTAGGCCCAGCCCACCACAGACCTCCTCCCATCTCAGTACAGAGGAGAAGACAGAGGCTGTGCGTGGCATGCATCCAGCGCCCCCATGGCCGCTGCCGTTGCCGTGTCGGCCATCCCCGGGTCCTCCGGGTGGATGAGAACCACCCTGACTCTGTAGACAAACCCTAGCCCTCACTTATCCCCTCGCTCGTCCTCTCCCGCTCGGTTTTGCTCACTCCCGAACTGCCGTCGACGCACCATTGCCGTCCTCGTGGCCATTGGCCTCCCCGGCGACCGGGAGGTTGTCCAGGGACTTCCTCGCCGTCGACTCCGTCATCCTCGTGCATCCGTTCGATCGGAGCTACACCGTGCGCTCGGGATCGAGCCGGTTTTCGCCCACGGCCGCCACATCTCGCCATCGAGCCCGTCGCATTCCGGCCGCCTCGCGCTCCCTAACCACGTCCACGAGCTCCGCGGTGAGCTCCTCAACCGATTCCCCTCGTTCCCGTCATCGATCCGTTGCCGTAGCTGCCGCCCCCGAGCTCGTCCGAGCGTACGCGTACGCGCTTGCCTCCGCCCCTGGCCGCGCCCTCCCGCGCGCGTCCGCCGGGGCCGCGCCCTCCTGCTCCTCCTGCAGCTGCTGTGCTGCTTGCTACTGCTGCTGTTCTACGTAGCTACTGCTGCTCCATGACGTTTGCTGCTACGCTGTTGCTTGTCGTTGTTGCTGCTGCTAGCGCCGCTGTCGCTGTTGTTGCTGGCCGATGCCGCTGCCCTCTTCTATCGCTGTTGTGCTGCTGCCGCCAGCGCTTTCGGTGCCCTGCGTTGATGAGGATATATTCACGAAATATGATGATTCTGCTTGCTTAAGCTGGAAAGAAATATTGAGCCTCGTTGACAAATATCATAAGGTGAATTCATTCCTAGTTGAACTTGTTACTTTGATTCGAAAGAACTTTATACTGCCTAAATCCTTGTGTGTATGTATCGTTAGGTACATTGGAGAGGAAGGCATGGCACAAGGGAACAAGGAGGCATTGCAGCAAGGAAGGGAGGAAGACCCTGCAGTTTCCAGGGCGGTAGTACCGCCCCACACAAGCGGTAGTACCGCCCCAGTACTACCGTCCTAGTACCGCTTAGGAAATTTCTTCTGGAATCCAAGCGACCCCAAGCGGTACTAAAGCGGCACTAAGTATTTTTAGAGCAGAAGTACCGCTTAGGAGCGGTAGTACCGCTTGCTATAAGCGGTACTACCGTGCTGCCTGCGCGCAGACTTTGGGGCTGACGGCCCGTGTACCCCTTCGATCTATCTTAGGATATAAATACCCTTCCTTATGGTTAGTTAGAGGCAGACCACGTTTAAGATAAACCCTAGTTCTTGAGTGGTCCTTACAAGGTGTTAGCCAAGATAAATGACAATGCCTACTCGATTGATATTCCTATTGCTGACTTTGGTGGCGTTAGCAACAGTTTCAACGTTGATGATTTGTCCCCATGTGATGTCGATGACCTTGGAGCGTCGGGGTCGACGCCTTTTGAAGGGGGGGGAGGATGATGAGGATATCCCTACTATGGTTCCCTCTCTACCTCATGAAGATAAACAACCTGTTGCTGCAAAGAAGATGTCCAATGATGAAATCAGGATTGGCCCAATTACAAGAGCTCGTGCTAAGTTACTAGAACAACATGTGAATTCTCTCTTAGTTGATAATGCTATTTATTTTAATGAGAGCTTTATACTGCCTAAATCCTTGTGTGTATGTGTTTCCAGGGCGGTAGCAAGGAGGCATTGCAGCTGGATAGGGAGGAAGACCCTGCAGTTTCCAGGGCGGTAGTACCGCCCGACACAAGCGGTAGTACCGCTCCAGTACTACCGTCCTAGTACCGCTTAGGAAATTTCTTCTGGAATCCAAGCGACCCAAGCGGTACTAGAGCGGCACTTGATATTTGTACGAGCGGTAGTACCGCTTATCACGGTAGTACCGTTTGCCATAAGCGGTAGTACCGCTCTGCCTGCGCGCAGGTTTTGGGCTGTCCAGGCCGTGTACCCCTTCGATCTCGTTTTAGACTATAAATACCCGTCCCCTAGAGTTAGTTAAGGTGAGACCACGTTTAAGATAAACCCTAGTTCTTGAGATTGCTTGTAAGCATTCATCTTGAATCCTCATCTCCAATTCGTATCGATCTGGAGATCATATACTGCAAGTTGAGTGTAATCTGCTGTTCCATTGGGAATTAGTATATTGCAATTATACCGTTTCGTGGTCGACGGCTACGTGCGCAAGTGTGTGACGTTGTGAATATCCAAAGGGTTGAGACCTTTTGCATTGGCATCAGGGATCAAGCGAGGGAGAGTTCATCGGCGACATACAAGTTATCTATCATCTTCATCATCACCACCGCCACTTACTGAGAAGATCGGGACACCCCCATATCATGCATGCTGGCCATGTCAACCTGGGCGTGGCCTTGCTTGCCTCCGTGCTGTGCATGTGTGTGCACAGCCAGGGCGTAGCCGGTTGTGCTACTGCCTAGCGTGGCCGGCCGCTGAATTAGTGCTAATCTGGTATTAGTGCTAACCTTATGTGCTAATTAGAGTATGACATATGGGCCCCATCTACTAACCAACCCATTAAAGCAATCTGTTAAATTTTTAGTCCATGACATGCGGGCCTCTTCGTCCCAGTTGACCAGTCAACAGTCTAACTGTTGACTGCTGACTCAGCACACCCTGGCCCTCACCCGTCTTTGACTCTGTATAAAAGTAGTTGCCTGTTTAAAATTCGAATTTAACAATTAATAATAAATTTTAGAAAATCTTTTAAACTTTGAAATTCATATAAAATAAAGCGTAGATGAAAACAATTTATATATGAAAAACGATCAGAAAAATATAACGAATCCGAATACGCATTCGGTTCGTCTGTCACGTGCTCCTATCATAACGAACATGGAATTTTTCTATCTGTTTCATCTGTCCGGTAATAGCCCGAGACCCGGGAAAATATCGTCAGATATTCTCCCGATCCGTCTGCGACGTGTAGTACTGCGTTAGTGCATGCCTAGCTCTGCATATTGCCATGCCATGCATCGTGTTGCATCTGTCTGCTTATATTTATTGTTTCTCCCCCCCTCTTCTTACCGGTAGACCCCGAGACTGACGCTGCTGCCGGGTACGACTACGCCATTGACGATCAGGCCTTTGCAGCAGAGCAGCAAGGCAAGCAACCCTCCTTGAGCATTCCGATATCGCCCAATTCTTTCCCTCTCATTCCTGCATTAGATTTTGCTACTATATTAGCTAGCTCCTATTCTGATGCATAGCCTGCTTTTGATAAACTATCACTATACCTGTTGTTATATCAACTGCTTAGTATAGGTTGATCAATGAATCCCGTGTGACCCCCTTAGTCCCAGTTGCCCCTGCTTCTTCATCGACGACTCGACGACTCGGTCAACCGACCGACCAGCCATGCCCGTCACATTCACCGCACACCTCTTAGTTGTACGACTCTGCAGAGCTACTATCGAGTACCGAGGGTGACACCTCGTGAAGTACTCATGATGCTAACTCTGTAGTGTAGCTAGTCGGTCGTGGTTATCGAGGGTGATTCCTCCTTCACCACTCCCGACGACGACTCTGTCGTGCAACCCCTCAAGCGTAGACCATCGAGGGTAAATCCTCTCTGGTCACCTTGACGGTTGCATTGAGTGGGATCCATCGAGGGTGATTCCTCGGTTTTCCCCTTGGTGTTACAGACACACGGTTACATTTGCTTTACTGTTGATACATGATGAGGTCAGGATGACCGGAGGATACATGATGAGGTCAGGATGACCGGAGGGTGTTGGTGTAATACGACGGGGCGTGGCCGGGCATTCTCGGCCCTTGCCACAAGACCTCGAGACGGGGCGACGGGACCACATATCGTGTATCGCGCTCGTCACCGCAATTATTAAAATGCTAATGGTTTGGGTATTTGATCTGAGTTGGTCAATTGACCTTTTTCGCACTAACCTTCACGTGGGAGAAGTTATGGGTACTCGGCGTCGTTGTATCAGCCGAAGCTCTTCGGACGTCAGCAATGGAGTGGCGCGCGCCCGGGTGGCCCGCGTAAAGCACCGTATTGTATTAAGAGGTGCCAGGACTGACACCGGCCGCCCTCGCACCGTGCAGGAGTGCAAAGGGTGAGTGGGCCCATGACCTCTGCGCGCTTAGGATTTAGACCGGCGGGCTGGCCTCTCTGTTGAGCATAGGTAGGGTGACGACGTGTTGATCTCCGAGGCCGGGCATGACCCAGAAAAGTGTGTCCAGCCAAAGGTGATCAAGCGTGATGGAAAACGTGGTGCACCCCTGCAGGGATGAAATTAACTATTCGAATAGCCGTGTCCACGGTAACAGGACGACTTGGAGTTGTATCCCGAGCTAATATAACTAAAAGTGATAATTTGAAATGAATGTTGGCTCCGAGATTTCTTTCTCGCAGGGAGTCGAGGAAGAATCTCTGGGCGTGGTTACTTAATAAAATTGCTACAATGATATTGTTACATATGAGTTACCAGTCTACTCTCTTCTAATGCTGCAAGATGCTGAAGATGCTAGTCTTCGATAGGACTAGGCCTTCCCCCTATTCTTGCTTTCTGTAGTCAGCCCAGATATAACCCCATTCCTTGATACTGATGCATACTTAGCATAGTTTTGATGTCAGTCTTGCGAGTACTTTGGATGAGTACTCACCGCTGCTTTGCTTTCTCTTTCCCCCTCGATACGATTCTGCGTTCAGACGATGGAGCCCAGGAGATGGAGTACGCCGGAGACGACTACTACACCACCGCTGGAGCCTACTACTACGTGGAGGCTGCCCCCGACCAGCAGTAGGATAGGAGGTTCCCAGGCAGGAGGCCTCGCCTCGTTCGATCCGTTGTTATGTTTGTGCTAGCCTTCTTAAGGCAAAACTTGTTTAACTTATGCCTGTACTCAGATATTAATTGCTTCCGTTGACTCGTGCTTGTCGAGCTTTTTATTCGAGCCCTCGAGGCCCCTGGCTTGTAATATGAAGCTGTATGACTTTAAATTGTGTCTAGAGTTGTGTTGTGATATCTTCTAGTGAGTCCCTAATCTTGGTCGTACGCATTTGCGTGTATGATTAGCGTACGGTCAAATTGGGGGCGTCACAGTCAAGCCTCTGATCGGTGTTGAGGTCTATCCTGTAATCGTCGAGGTTATCCTTGTGTGCACCCAAACTCCTAAACTGCTGGGAGTACGGGTTTCTCCGGAGTATGTCCACTAACTTCTTGACGACATTCTGGTCCAATTGCTTGGTGGCAGCCTTGCGATGGGTCAGGTTAGGGTCGTTGTCATAGAAGTACAACTGGAGATGCTCTGGACGGGAGTTTGGCCCGAAGGAATGCACGTTGTGGTATATGGTGCCGTGCGCCCGGAACGTGTACACCCCAGACTTCATGTTCGTGTAGTTTTCATCAAGGCTGACGCCCAGGGTAGTGAACGCGAAGTGACCGTTGAAGAACCGTATGTTCTCCCGAAAGTGTCTAGAGTCCACATCCGTGCTGGACCAAAGCCTCATTAGCTCAGGGACGGGATTCGGTTCCTTGAGCTCGATCTGCCCGTTGCGACAGCAGAAGCCATCGGTCCCGGACTCGAACTTCTTGGCCTTGTAGTGATCACAGTTTGCGGCGTGCTTCAGGATGTGTGTGCTGTCTGGAAGGTTTGAGTAGACATAGTCGAACGGATCAATGTCGATGGACTCAGCGGAGTCATGTTCGTGTCTTCATCTCCATCCATGCTACCAACATCGGATCCTAACATCGTAGTCATGACTTCATGGACTAATATCTTCAATCAAATAATAGTCACATGTTGTGCTTGTTCACCGTTCAACGCACCATGTCCGCCAAATAGATAATACTTGTCATCCATGACGTCATGCGGTATCGGATTCTTGCCCATGATGCCGCTTAAGAATGCTTCCACGTCGCATGTAACATTGTTGAACTGCTGAAAAAAAGAGGGTGTAATTTTGTGCATAAGATTGTCAGATTAGACATCTCTTACCATCGGTGCCGACATTATAAGTTGGCATGCTTGTGGAAGGGTGTCATCTGGCGAAGCAGATGAGGCGTCCTGAAAGACGGGTGATGCACGAGAGGTGAAAGCCCACGAGTGAGAGGTTGTGCTATCTTGAGTTGGACGTGTCATTGCAATTGATTCAGCACAAGGGGTCTTCAGTCTTCCGGCATCCTTTGCCCTTCTTTGAGCACTTGTCTCCCCCTGCTCCTTAGGAGTCATGCTTTTTTGGTGTTGCATGCGCCACTCTCGCAGCTGACCATTTTTTTCTTCAACATCGATCGTTCCCTCATCGATATTATTCCGATATTTTGATCGCTTGCGTGCGTTTGTCTGTTCTCTCTGCGATTCTGTTAAGTTGTGTTTGCGTTCTCTATCACGTCGCCTGATAGCTTCTACGTTTTCATGAATGACACCAGAAGTGATGATACTTGAAGTAGGCAATACTGCATCATCCTCTGAGAATGATGTATAGCTGGACTTAGTTGAAGGTAGTAGAATATATGGTTGAGTTTATACAGACTGAAGGTAGTAGAATATATGGTTGAGTTTATATGCTAACAAGACTGAAGGTAGTAGAATATATGGTTGAGTTTATATGCTAACAATACGTTAATAAGACTGAAGGCAGTAGAATATATGGTTGAGTTTATACAGACTCCCTCTGTTCCTTTACATAGGGTGTATTTGTTTTTTCAAAAATCAAACAAGTGCATGATTGAACATGTTTTTAGAAAAAAATATCAAAGTCAGCCAATTTTTTTTTATTTTATTTGTTCATCAGGCAAGCTAGATTCACATTTTCAAGCAAGGTATTGCAGACATTCTTATATTCAGTATATAACCTTGACATGGCTAGGGATGTAAACGGATCGGATCGGATCGGATAATGCTTTTACCATATCCTTTACCAAATTTTCTTATCGGATACGGAGCGGAGCGGATATTGACCGGATGCTGATTCGAATGCAGATTATATCGGACTACGGATTCGGAGCGGATTCGGAGCGGACTCGGAGCGGAAACGGACAAAAAATATCGGGTGTCAAAGTTAATAGCTACTGTCAAAGTTTTCTTAAAAATCAGTTTTGTCCGTCTTAGTTGTACGTAGCTGTTAAAGTCAGTTAGGATTTCCTTCATTTGTGAAATAAATTAAGTTGTGACCTGGTCTTAGTTTGTTAGTGTAGCCTGTCATTTGAAAGGACTGAGTCCCATGTTCAGTTTTTTCTACCTCACGTGAGTTTTAGCAGGAGCTGAAACTAAGGGCCTCTTTGATTCGTAGGATTTTGAAAACGCGGGAATAGGAAAAGTATAGGGTTGGAGTGGCATGTCCATTTGCACCCTATAGGATTAGCAAGGAGTGTTTGATGGCACAGGAAAAACAAAGGAATTGTAAAAAGAGGTTGGAGTGGATGTTAGATTTTTTATGAAATGTAGTATAAAAGATTCCATAGGAAAAAATCCTATGGGATCCAATCCTGTGAATCAAAGGACCAATGTAGGAAAAATTCCTAAGGATCTCAATCCTCCAAAACCCTATAGAATTCCTTTGAATCAAAGGAGAGTATGTACGTGCATAGGAAATGCTATTGGCTAGACGTATATGCTTGTACGGTTGTACCTGCATGGAAGCAACCAGCATTCCTGAACCAGTGATGAAACTAAGCATGTACGTGCATACGCGTTGGCCCCGATCGGTGCATATGCACGCAGACCGGATAATCCGCAAGTCCGACGCATATGCACGCATGAAACTAAGCATGCTATTAGGGTTAGGGTTGTATTGTATTAATATGTGGCGATTATAATTACTAATTAAATTCATGGACGACAAATTGCATATTTGGGCTTGTCAATTGGACTAAATTTATCGGATAATCCTATTTGATAACTTCAGATAATCCGTAAAAAACACCGGATAATCCACATCCGCCGGATATTACCGATACCATATCGGCTACCATATCCGTCGGATATCCGGTTTACCATAATCCATATCCGCATCCATATCCGTCGAATTTGTGCAAGTGCATACCATATCCCTAAAAACGGATGCGGATGCGGATTCGGAACGGAAATTATCCGTACCATTTACATCCCTAGACATGGCTGACTTGCTCAGGCATAGATTAACACAATCATCGTAGTCCCGAAATATAAAACATTCTTACCTGATATCATGAGGGCGGGCAGATTCTTATCATGTTGCTTGACGGCAGCCTCTTCTTTTTTCTTTCGATAAGCAGCTCGCCTCCGAGCTTTTAACAGCTCCTTTTTTTCATCAAGTATCACAGAGGTGTGCTGATACCCATTAGTGATATCACCGAGAGGGGGGCGGGGAACATTTTCGGCATCATCTTGTAGATTGGTGGTAGCTAGTTCAAACATTAAAGAAAACAGATGTGACAGTAGTCGAAGCAGGAAAATAACAAAGTGTAGATGGTTCAACAGTAGTGTTCAAACATACTTTATGCATATTTTGTGATACAAGAATAAAGAATAACCATAGTGTTCAAAGTATAGATGCTTCATTTTTCATCGTATTGCTTAAAAATTTAACAGCCATACTCGACATTGTAGGGGTAGGTTGATTTTCAACTTGCATATTGACCGTAGCCTCTTCTTTTTTCTTCCGATAATTCGCTCGCCTTCTGGCGTTTATCTCCTCCCTTTTTTCGGCTGTCAAGGGCTTTTTCAATGTTTTTTTGCTGACATTCATGACCGCTCCTGTTGTCATGTGTTGGGATGTTGTGCTGGACATGGGTACAACTTGACCGGAATCACAAGCAGACGCATTAATCCCTTTGTGGCTACCCACATCGCTATGGAACACATCCATAGCTACTGGAACAACATAAAAGCAATAACCTAGGTTAATATACGAAAACAAATCCCTATAAGCACAAACATGTGAAGGACGTATGCGCTAATACCATTTGAAATTTGTGATACGTTCGCGACACAAACTTGTGTGAGATTTCTGGTAGCCGGCAACGAAGCTTCATTATGTATGACTAAGATTGATGGGTTCTCTGCATCTTATGTATGACAACCAGAAAGTTAGTTGTTATCTCAACTAAGAAAAACATATTCTATACGTTTAATAATTACCTGCACTTAAATGGTAAGTACGATCAACATTTGTGATATGATCATCAGTGTGTTGGGGTATAGTTGGTTGTTCGGTCTGTTCAAGTCTCATCCGTTCTGAGGCAGTACTATGCATTCCTACAAAAAGTTGGGTTAATATAGGAAAACAAATCCCCTGTAAGCACAATCATATCAAAGATGTATCAGGTAATACCATATGAATTTTGTGCTACATCTGTGGCATAAACTTGTGTGAGATTACTCGTAGCCGGCAATGAAGCTTCATTATGCATGTCTGAGATTGCTGGGTTGCCTTCATCATCTTAAAATAACAAATATGTGTTAGAAATTCAATTAGGAAGTACTATGAATGTAGAACTGATTGAATATTGCTGGGTCCTATAAGCAGTAATTAACTGATTGAATATTGCTGGGTCCTATAAGCAGTCTTATATGTAGAACTGATTGAATATTTACCTGCAATCAAATGTAGAACTGGTTGTTCGGTCAGTTCAAGTATCACCCGGTCCGAGGGAGTATTATGAATTCCTACAGGTCACACGCTTGATACATTAGACATGGTGTGCGTGTACAAGTATGTTAGGTATGATTGATCACATAAAACATATAAGACTATATGTACACAGACTTATACCCGGAATGCTGGGGTTAATATCATCAACAACGTCAGCTACGGGTGTAACCTCTGGGGGTCCTCGTCAACATTTGTCCCATTCATCCGACCTGTAACACCTCAAGAACTCACTATGTCATTACGAGTAAGTGATGGTGATTGACATGAACTGCATTTTTTATAGTTGATCATATACATGGAGGCACATCTGACGCTGGCATTTGTTCTGTTGCCTTGCTTTGTGGATTACCCATATGTACCTATGAATGAACAACACAACATATTTAAGCGTTGGGAATCAAATAAAAATATTTAGGCAAAACAAAAAAGATCTCCAGCACACTGATGTGTGCCTCGTGTACAAAATCAGACTCTTACTGACGTGTGCATCATGTACAAAATCAGCTTTTAGTAATATTTTATCCATTAACATATCATGATGAGAAACATTTTTAGATTCGTGGAAGAAAAGGAGAGCGTTGTAGTGGAAAAAGAAAGTTGCACACATTATAAGTCTGCATTCTTAAGAAGCTTTTTATAAGTCTGCGTTTTAGGTGCTATTTCATCAGCAACCTCATCTGCATAAGTTAATCTGGTGCTATTGAAATTTTACATGTTGGTATACAATGTTACTGCCTAGCATAGTAGCAGATTACAATTTCAGCATAAATGTGATTTTCTGAATCAGCATACCTGCCGTGTTGTTTTGTACGTCAGCGGCGGGCTGGATCCCGGACGCCTCACGCTAGCAGACGATGGAAGGAGATCGCGGCTCCGAGATCAGCGGCGGCGCATGAAGACGACGACACAGTGGGAAGACGACGACGTGTCACTCAGCAGAGTACGACGGTCAAGTCGGCCGACTCGATCCCGGTGTAAGACGGCATGAGATCGCGGCAGCGGCTCCTTGAAGATGGCGGCGCGGCGTGTAGATGTTGGCGCGGCGCTGAGAAGAGGACGGCGGCGCTGAGAAGAGGACGACGACGCTGAGAAGAGGATGGCGGCGCTGCGATCCCGTGAAGACGGCGGGGCTGCAATCCCGTGAAGACGGCGGCGCAACGGGGGCGTGAAGACGGCGAGATGGAGACAACGCCGTCTCTGGTTTAGGACCGATGGGAGTATGATGTCATCGGTAAACCTGGTTTTCTGTAGTTTCATGGGTTTTTTGTTGCGGGAGGGGGTGGGGACGTGAGGGGGTGAGGGAGACGAAAAAAAACCGGTTGAAAAAAACCCAGGAAGCTATTCTACCAAGTGGGCAATTAGGAGTAGAGATGCCAACATTCTTAACCGGAGCAATCCCACAGTTGGTTCTGATGGTAAGTTTAAGCAGTCTCACATATGTTTTATGAAAAATATGGCAAAGTGATCTGATTGTGCATGATATAATTTTAGTATTCTTCCTCCTTTTCATTTGTAAATTCTGTTAATAAAATGATGCAACAACATGTACAAGTGATGAACAACATGCCCACTGATCAATGTGATTTACTTGTCGGCCTATGCAACTACATCATGTCGATCGATGACGCCGAGTGTTTGGAGTAAGCATCATTTATATTTATAATTAGGTAATATTCAAGTATACATTATTATTATTCTTACCATCCATTTTTCAGGAAGGAATGGGCCCGAATCTCAACACCGCATCCAATGTGTTTAAGTCTCAAAAAACTTAAGGGCATACTTAACATGGAGCAAGGTATGGACAATGATTGCTTCAACATCGTCGTGCGTATACTCGCATGTGACGAGGGAGTATTGTTCACAGACCCTCCTATACACTACATGGATCTGCGTTGTTGTGTAAGTTATCATAATTCTTCATTCGGTGTCATTAGTATCAACATGTTTAAATAATAGTTCTTTTTTTACTCAGACCATGATGCTAGAGTCAACACGAGATCAAAAGTTCTGCGAGAAGGAAACTATTCAGAAGTTGGCAACATTGTTTGATGGCTGGCCTGGGATAGACAACAACATCTCATAGTGCAACATGGTAAGTAAGATATTTTGGTTATTGTTGTTATGGTTTATTGTTGTTGTTAATTGCTACCACTTGTAGATTTATCTTCCGTATGCATCCATCGGCCGATACATCTTATACGTCATCGACAAAGAGGCACATCGTGTATACATTATGGACCCTATTCATACATCACAATCGTCAGAGAATAAAAAATTGAGGCATGTAGTGAAGTTAAAAGGTTTTGCGAGGGAATTCAAAGAAGCACTCGAAATAAAGCAACCCGGTTGGAATTCCGATATATCTAAATGGCAACGTTTATTTCCGTCTAATATTCCAACGAGCACAAACGGGTAATATATTCAGCCCCCTAACATTTATTTTTGTTATCATTGTATTGTATATAATATAAAATTAGGAATTTGCAGCGATGTGTCTGGCTTTTTTGTTTTTCATTTTATGCTCTGGTGGAACGGTAAAGAACTGGTCAAGCCGGTTTGCCCGATGAGTATTGTCCGTTACACGTTTTAAGACATTCGACATGAAATATTCGCGCTAACTACATATATTGCTTGTGCAGGATGGGTATGAATTGAGGAAGCAATTCTTATTATACTTGCTAAAACATCATGGGAATGAAGCTAAAGACAACTTTCCTGATATTATGTGAGAATTTATTAAACGCATCAAGTAGATCTTAATAATTTGTAATGGATTTAGTTGGATCATCACACTATTTGTTACGCAGACACGTCGTTAATTTGTCTTTATGTTATGAATTTACATTGCAAGTGAAGTGGACTTCAATTATTAAGCAATTGTGCCCATGTTATAATGTCTCTACGTGTGAAAATTCACATGCATTATAATTGTATAACTCGCAAAGATGTTTCAAGAGCCCGTGGCAACGCACGGTCATTCTACTAGTCAACTTTAGGACTTGAACTCCGGTGGACGTGAGATACAACTGTCCTTCTAACCATCCAACCATACGTTCGTTCGCACGGATGGTATATTTTAAATGTATTCGTCGGCATGGACGGAAGATATCACTGTCCTTCTAACCATTCAACCACACGTTTGTTCGAACGAATGGTATATTTTAAATGTATTCGTTGGCATGTTTTTGGGATTGTCTGAGGGTGATTTTTCCTTAGAATTGATCGAGGTAGGGTTGTGCCTTTAAAACCTGGAGATTGGTGCAAAATCGCAATTTAGGCCTCTTATATAACAAATCCATCTAAACCTTTTTATCGATCATATTGTGATAGTTTATTTTTTCGGAAAATATTACTCACGCTTTAGCAGTATAACTCATATTATTCAAGTTAAAAGGTGAACTTTAGTATTATGATTGTTGAATAAATAGGTAATTTTTCAATTAAATTAATCCAAAAATAAATCATGAACATGACTAAACAGCAGTAAGCACATATTTATATTTAATCATATTATCGCGTACTAGACAGATAGTAGAAACATCTACACAAATAACTAGTACGACTAAGACAGTAATAAGCAGGAGCGGAATAAATGAATTATACCCTCTGTTAGGCCAGTTGGCCATAGCAGCAGCGGCAGCGGCATCCTCGGCTGCCTTCTTGTCGGCTTCGATCTTCTCAGCGGTGGCACGTTTGGCGTCGGTGGACATGCTGATAACAAAGGCGATGCAGACGTAGAGGAAGGAGACGAAAGGTGGCGAGTAGTCGCGTAGGAGACGCTCTCCAAAACCTAATTGCTCCTCTCTCGTACAGGATCCGAAGAGGCGGGGTTTGGGAGGCATGCTCTCCTGTCAACCGTGTACGTGGTGAGCGCGATGGAGTCGCCGACGACATCGGTAGCAAAAGGAACGACAGGGGCAGGCGCTTGGAGTAGATGTGATATGTTCTCGCGGCGGCTAGGGTTGACCGGCGCCTCACATATATATGCGCGTCCAGGTGGAGAGACGTGGGATGGACCCACGTCCAAGTCAGCGACAACCCACGATCCAACGTCTCAGATACGTTATGCGTTTGTTACGGACTCTTCGTTCCAGGCTGACAAAAATTAGTGCATAGGTATGAGCTTGGCTCGGCTCAATACCACAACCTTCGGCGCGTCGTGGCGAGGCGGGCGGAGGAGGAGGAGTGCGCGAGGACCACTTCTCTTCTCAAGCTCCAATAGCATGTGGAAGAGAATCCCTTATAAGGAGGTCCAACTCCTCTCCAACTCCTGGGGTGGGACTAAACTTCCCACCACCCATTGTCAAGCCAGCTACATGGGCCCTAAGAGATTTGTCAGAAATTGTTGGATGGGCCTAAAGCTCACCACATATTTTAACAATCCTCCAACAGATCTCGAGGGTCCAATATGTCCTCTGTTCCGATCAGTGTTTTGATATACCAGTATTTTAGTGAAGACATGTTAAGGTTGAACTTCACCTAGAGCAAGTAGTTACACTCCTTCATAATTGAACAATGTACTATGCCTTGAATTGTTGGTTTGGCCTAAAGAAGTTTCGCCACATGTATTTACTAGTACTAGGCTGTTGAAGGCTGACCCCTTGGGTGCAGCATATTAGTCACACTCCTAGCCTGTTATTGAGCTTGCTAGAGATCACCCAAATCTTATAGACTGTGACCACCAGTCGAGCTCATATAGGTGTGTTCCTCCAAATATCGCTCTATAGGATAGCATCTTTCTTGTATAAGCTTTGAAACACATTAGGACATCAGTCGACCTACCATACAATTTCCGAGAGTATTGCATCTCCAACGGAGTGGGTTAGTAAAGTTACTTTCCTTGGTTCACCACTGGCTTGTTTTCCGAGGTCATACTTCACGGGATCTCCGATCCCATAGGTTGGGTTACCACCATGGAAACTCATGTGGGTCTCATACCCATCTCCCTCGATGCATTATCTATCACAACACGTGATAGCCCTTTAGTAAAGGGATCTGCCAGATTCTTAGCCGTTTGGATATAATCCAACACTATCACTCTGGAGTTTCTTAAATGCCTGACAGCTTCCAATCCCATTCTTATAAGTTTGTTGGACTTCCTGTTGTCCTTTGAACTCTTTACTTTGGCAATAACTGTCTGATTGTCACAATTCATAAGGATAACCGGAATCGGCTTTTCAACCATTGGCAAGTCCATCAAAAGATCTGGAAGCCATTCTGCTTCGACACCATATGTGTCTAATGTTGTTAATTCTGCATTCATTATCGATCTCGTTAGGATCGTTTGCTTGCAAGACTTCCAGGAAACAACACCACCTCCAAGACTAAACATATACCCAGTTGTGGCCTTCATCTCATCAGCATTAGAGATCCAGTTCGCATCACTATACCCCTCAAGTACCAATGGATACCCGGTATAGTGCAGTCCATAGTTCATAGTACCTTTCAGATAGCGCTTAATTCTTTCGACAACATGGTAATGTACATCACCCAGATTAGATACAAACCAGCTCAGTTTGCTAACAGCAAATTGCTACTTGTGAGTTGCATTGGGATTTTCCCCGAAGAGGAGAGGAGATGCAGCGCAGTAGAGATAAGTATTTCCCTCAGTGAGAACCAAGGTTATCAAACCAATAGGAGCAAGGTTGTCAGAATCGTGATTTTGAATCGGATCGGAACTCCGATGGTAGGATCGCAAATCATAGAATCTTCACTATCAGAATCTTAGAAACATAGATTCTATGAAAAAATATCGTAGAATCAGAGGGGTAAGTTTGAATCGTAAAGTCGTAGAATCGTATAATAGAATCGCGATTCTGACAACCTTGAATAGGAGAACCAAGCAAAATCCCTTCGACTGTTGGGGAACGGAGCATGAATTTCAAAAAAATTCCTACGCTCACGCAAGATCTATCCATGGAGATGTATCGCTACGAGAGGGGAGAGTGTGTCTACGTACCCTCGTAGACCGTTAGCGGAAGCGTCTCACAACGCGGTTGATGTAGTCGAACAATCCTTCGAGCTCCACCGATCGAGTACCGAACGTACGGCACCTCCAAGTTCTACACACGTGCAGCTCGGTGACGTTCCTCGCCTTCTTGATCCAGCAAGACGTCGAGGTAGTAGATGAGTTCCGTCAGCACGACGGCGTGGCGACGGTGACGGTGAAGTGATTCCGGCAGGGCTTCGCCTAAGCTCTCCGAAAATATGACCGAGGTGGAAAACGGAGATCGGGGCACCGCACACGGCTATGGGGCAATTGTGTGTCTCCAAGGGGTGCCCCTCCTCTGTATATAAAGGAGGGAGGGAGGAGGCCAGCCCCCTAGGGGTGCGCCAAGTGTGGGGAGTCCTACTAGGACTCCTTGGTCCTAGTAGGATTCCACCTCCCATACGGAGTAGGAAAGGGGGAAGGGAGAGGGAAAGGAAAGAGGGGGCTGCGCCCCCTCCCCTAGTCCAATTCGGTTTGGGCAAGGGGGGGCGCGCGCCTCCTCACGTGGCCTGCCTCTCCTTTTCCCGTATGGCCCAATAAGGCCCATTACTTCTCCCGGTGAATTCCCGTAACTCCCCGGTACTCCGAAATATACCCGAATCACTCGGAACCTTTCCGACGTCCGAATATAGCCTTCCAATATATGAATCTTTACCTCTCGACCATTTCGAGACTCCTCGTCATATCCGTGATCTCACCCGGGACTCCGAACAAACTTCGGCCACCAATCACATAACTCATATAATACTAAATCGTCATCGAACCTTAAGTGTGCGGACCCTACGGGTTCGGAAATGATGTAGACATGACCGAGATGACTCTCCGGTCAATAACCAACAGCGGAACCTGGATGCTCATATTGGTTCCTACATATTCCACGAAGATCTTTATCGGTGAACCTCATATGTCAACATACGTTGTTCCCTTTGTCTGGCGGTATGTTACTTGCCCGAGATTCGATCGTCGGTATCTAATACCTAGTTCAATCTCGTTACCGGCAAGTCTCTTTACTCGTTCCGTAATACATCATCTTGCAACTAACTCTTTAGTCACGGTGCTTGCAAGGCTTCTGTGATGCTGTATTACCGAGAGGGCCCAGAGATACCTCTCCGATAGTCGGAGTGACAAATCCCAATCTCGATCCATGCCAACTCAACAAACACTTTCGGAGATACCTGTAGTGCACCTTTATAATCACCCAGTAACGTTGTGACGTTTGATACACCCAAAGTATTCCTACGGTATCCGGTAGTTGCATGATCTCATGGTCAGAGGAACGTGTATTTGACATAGTGAAAGCAATAGCAATAAACTGAACGATCATTTGCTATGCTAACGGTTGGGTCATGTCCATCACATCATTCTCCTAATGATGTGATCCCGTTATCAAATGACAACTCATGTCCATGGTCAGGAAACCTTGACCATCTTTTGATCAACGAGCTAGTCTAGTAGAGGCATACTAGGGACATAGTATTTGTCTATTATCCACACATGTATTTAGTTTCCGGTCAATACAATTCTAGCATGAATAATAAACTATTATCATGAACGGGGAAATATGATAATAACTAATTTATTATTGCCTCTAGGGCATATTTCCAACATCGACATCAACTACACACCGCGGGCAAGAGAGTTGTCAAGCCCCTTGAACTCATCACTTGCAAGGATTAAATCTTGATAGAGATAGATAATGTAAAGGCAAAATAAAATAAAAGTAAATAAATTGCAGAAAAGTATTTTTATGGTTTTTGTATTTATGTTTAAGTACACCTGGGAGCCATAGTGTTCACTAGAGTCTTCTCTCTTGAATATATCATATGATGGGTAGGCAAATTACTGTTGGGCAATTGACAGAATTGCGCATAGTTGTGACATGTTATTCACGTCAATGATCATGTATATAGGCATCACGTCCATAAAAAAGTAGACCAAAATGATTCTGCATCTACTACTATTACTCCACCAATCGACAGACTCTTGCATGCTGATGTTTGTGACCTGCGTTGGGTTTTCTGTGAAGAGGAACGGGTAATTGCAGAACAATACGGGTAAATATTTCCCTCAGTTAAGAAACCAAGGTTTATCGAACCAATAGGAATATCAATTCATAACCGTCTTCAGTGGCTGCACACAAAAGAGCAAACAACTTGCACCCAACGCGGG
This sequence comes from Elymus sibiricus, assembly GCA_039707655.1. Classification (NCBI taxonomy): domain Eukaryota; kingdom Viridiplantae; phylum Streptophyta; class Magnoliopsida; order Poales; family Poaceae; genus Elymus; species Elymus sibiricus. The sequence continues at coordinate 268,023,501 of CM077673.1, read as the reverse complement.
CAAGAGGGTTGTAAATCCCCTTGATCTCGTTATCTGCAAGCATATGAAGTGTGTATATAATAGTAGATTATTGTAAGTTGCAAAATAAAATAAAAGGTAAATAAATGGCAGCAAGGTAAAGATAGGATTTGTAAAGATATAAGTGAATAGACCCGGGGGGGCACAGTTTTCCCTAGCGGTATCTCTCAGGTAGGCACCATATGGTGGGTAAACAAATTACTGTTAGGCAATTGATAGAAAAGCGCATAGTTATGTGATATTCACGACAATGATCATGTATATATAGGCATCACGTCCATAAGCAAATAGGCTGACTCCTGCCTGCACCTATTACTATTACTCCACTTCAAGAGCGCTTCTATGCTTGCCTCTCTACGTATTAAGTTCATGACAAACAGAGTAATGCTTGGAGACCGATGACATGATGTAGACAAAGAGAATTCAATTAATATGAACTAACCCCATTGTTTTATCCTTAGTGGAAACAACACAAAGACGTATCTTGTCCCCTTTTGTCACTAGGATATAGAAACCCGTCAGGTTGAACCCACTACACGCACCCCTCTCACTGAATAAATATTAATCTAGTTGGCCAAACTATTTAAATAGACCAGAGAGATTTATGAAGCTATAATGATCATGCAAATAAGAATCTTAATATTTAGGTTTGGCTCAAATACTTTTCATGAATAATCTGAAACATAAACCCACAATTCATCGGATCCCAACAAACACACCGTAAAAAAGAATTACATCAGATAGATCAAAGCGAAGTTGTGATGATAATTGTATTGAAGATCAAGAGAGAGAGAGAGAGAGATAACCATTTAGGTACTAACTACGGACCCGTAGGTTTGTGGTGAACTACTCACACATCATCATGAGGGAAGCAAGGTTGATGAAGAGGCTCTCCGTGATCGATCCCCCCTCCGGTAGGTTGGCAGAACGGAGCTCTAGATGGGATCACGGTGGAACAGAGACTTGCGGCGGTAGAAAAAGTGTTTCGGTATGCCATCTAGGGTTTTTGGAATATATGTGAATGTTTAGGCCAGAGAACGGGGCCACGAGAGCCACCAGGGAGGGATAAGCCATCAGGGCGCATCCACCCCCTCTGGGCGCGCCCTGTTGGCTTGTGCCTCCCTCGTGCGGCCTGCTGTCTTCTCCCGAAGCTTCCACGTATTCTTTTGGTCCATAAAAAATCATAAAAAAGTTTCGAGGCAATTGGACTTCGTTTGATACTGTAAACGTGAAAAGTAAAAAACACGCAGAAAACAGCAACTGGCACTGGGCACTGGGTCAATAGGTTATTGCTAAAAAATAATATAAATTGGCAAATTATTACTAAAAAAGTATCCTAGAATGATAATATAATAGCATGGAACAATAAAAAATTATAGATACGTTGGAGACGTATCAGCATCCCCAAGCTTAATTCCTGCTCGTCCTTGAGTAGGTAAATGATAAAAATAGATTTTTTGATGTGACTTGCTATCCAATATGTAATATTTTGCATGTATGCTTATTGAGAAATGATGAATTAACAAACATCAACATAGTAATATTTATAGGCACAAGCAACAAAATCATCAATCTTTCAACGTATACGATCCTAAAAGAATGTTTACCCCCCATTCATTTTATCATATTAGCAAGGCATGGCTCTGTCTTCACCACATTAATACAAATGTCAAGCACCACGGTGTCCAAGTCAGGCAATTGGATCGTACTTTTTCAATCTGCATCAACTTTTTATTCTTCATGCCATACATGAGCGTGAACCATGGACATAGCATAAGGGTGGAATAGCATATGGTGGTAGGTATCAAAGGGATAAAAAATGGAGAAGAAAATCTTGCATCAACTAGGCATATCAACAGGCTATGGAGATGCATGTCAATGCAAGGAGCAGGGATTGCCATACAAATTATGCACAAGAGCTATACGTGTATGAAAGATCAACTAAAGCTAAGTGGGGTGTGCATCCAACTTGCTTGCTCATGAAGACCTCGGGCATTTGAGGAAGCCCGTCATCAGAATATACAGGCCAAGTTTGTAATAATGAAAAAGTAATTTCCACTAGCATATGAAAATGACATAGCATGAGACTCTCTATATGAAGAACAAGGTGCCACTTTGAGGCACAAGTGTGGTAAAGGATAGTAGCAAAGTCCCTTCTCTCTTTTCTCTCATTTTTTTATTTTTTATTTTTTATTATTATGGTGGGCTCATTTGGCCTCCCTCATTTTTGTTTCCTCACTGGGACAATGCTCAACATGAAAACTTGATATGAAGAACTATGAAGCAATATGACTCAATATGAATGCCTCTGACAGTGTACCAGGATGTGCAATGATCTAGCGTGACATGTATAAAAAAATGATGAACGATGGCTTTTCCACAAATACTATGTCAGCTCTATATGATCATGCAAAGCAATATGATAATGAATGAACTAGTCATATGATGTAACAGTGGAATTTGCATGGCAATATATCTCAGAATGGCTATGGAAATGCCATAATAGGTAGGTATGGTGGCTGTTTGAGGAAGATATAAGAAGTCTTATGTGTGACAGAGCGTATCATGTCATGGGGTTTGGATGCACCGGCGAAGTTTGCACCGATCCTTGAGGTGAGAATGGGCAATGCGCGGTACCGAAGAGGCTAGCAAAATATGAGGTGGTGAGATTGTGTATGTCCACGGGTTCACATTAGTCATAAAGAACACATATACTTATTGCAAAGTTTTATTAGTTTTATCACAAATCAAAGTACTATTCGCATGCCCAGAGGGAGGAGGTTGGGAGGAGTTAACCATCTATGGCGCCCCGCCTGATTACCACTGTAGCCAGACGGTCGCCACACATACCAGCCCAGGAAATCACCCTGGCATGCGCGTTTACAACAAGTGTCATGAACACAGGCATTTCTATTAATGGATATATCAGTCTTACAAGATATGTTACAAGAGTGATGGCAGCGGAAAAGGCTCTATCTAGGGCAGCATGGTCTTGGTGCGGCTCCAATCCACAGGGATCTGACTGGGTTATTCTCCTAGCCCGCGAACACTCCGGCTCCTCGACGACGGACGACGGATCCTTATGTGAACCTGGCCATGTTAAAGGCCGCTGAGTACTTTTGAATGTACTCGCAAGCAAACCAACTAACATATACACCAAGCAAAGCAATCCATGGCATTCAAGCATGCATTTATTATTAGAGCAATATTAATTATCATGTCATAACAGGATTATCTAGCAAGATAACTACTGAAGTAAATACAGTAAAGTAAAGCATACTAAGTAAATATTCCATACTCCGAACATTCTCACGATCCAATCTGAATCTGATCCAATCCAATCCAAATCATGTGGTCATCCGACCACTCATCTCATAGCCATCCCATATCATATTCCTGACATCATCTGATGTCTACACAAGACGAGTTCTTCCATCATTATTATCACTGTTACGGTTGACCACCTAGTGAGGTCTGGACGGGCTGTCCAATACCGTGGACGCGGCTATTCGAAAAGATTCTTCACTCTGCAGAGGTTGCGCACTTTACCCACACCATGGAGCACCTGACCTCGTGATCCCATTCGGGTGGACCAGTGTTGCTCCAACGAAACCTGCCTGACCCGTGACTCTCCCATCGTACCACCGGCATTCATCCTCCCCTGGAGTCCTGCCCTGGGTGGCCCCTGTGTCACCTCGTGACACCTGCCACCGTCGTGGCCAAACTAATCTGTCCCAAACGGGGACGCCGGCACAATACTAAACTGGGCTCACAGGGTTATCCCCGCCTACCTGATCAGGGCATCACGCACGCATAACCCTCCCTGTCTGGAGATACCGGTGAAAGAGCACGGAGCCAGACCAAGTCAAGGCCGTCCCATACCGGCAAATGTGGTTGCACGGATAAGCCCGGACAGGTGACTCTAGATCAACCGACTATGTTTAGCTTTAGCCAGTACTTAGCAGGCATAGTTATTTATCACACAAGGTTGAGGTGGCAGCAACTATGCATTTAAGTAAATTACTTTGAATTATCACATGGCAAACTAATGCAAGTAATGTAAACAGTAAGTGCAGTCTAACAGAAGTTTAATTATTTCTATCACGGGCATAATCATTAATTAAACACGCATGAATAACACAGAGCAATGCTTTATGTCATATATCAGATGGCCGACTTGCCTGGGGGTCGAAGAATACTCTGGGAAGAAGTGCGGTCACCTCACGGAAGAATCTGCCGAAAAGATTCCCTCTCAGAGGGCAGATAGAAGGGCAAGGGCAAAATGGTCATTTTCACAAACAGAACAGGGCGAGGGCTGCGCTGGCTCGTTCGAGAGGGCTCGGGCTTGGAGGGATACGGCGGCGTACGAGCAGCACAGTGGCAGAGCAGAGTGCTCGTCGCGGCGCGACGGAGAAGAGGACGGAGGGGAAAGAACTGGAGAGGGGGCAGGTGGACGCCGCGGAGCCATTTGACACTCCCAGACAAGCGGAGGCCGGCCGGAGCTAGCTGGCCGACGAGGACAGCACGCGGAGCGCCATTTCTGCTTGCTGTCCACGCGGTCACCACGTGCATGGCTGGCTCTGGAAGGGTCATGCTTGTCCAAGCTTGTCCAACAAGCTCCTCGATGCTCAAATAGATGATATGTGAGGCTGGAATCAACTGGAAGGCTCTGGGGTTGGAGAAACTTGCAAAAACAGAATTTAACAGCAACCTGTTTGTGGTGGTTTCTGGAGAGATTACTGAGTGGAAGGAGCTGGTACTAGGCATAGAGCAATGATATACCAAGGTGACTACCCTGGTAAATTTTGGGGCCATTTAGATAAGAATTGAAGATACTTGCTGTACAAACCACCATACTGGACAAAAATGCAAATAATAAAGCTGGGGAAAAATGGCCAAATGGACATGGCTCAAACTTGGTGTAGGATTATGGTTTGAACACATGAAGCCACTGTAAAAGTTTCATACCAATTGGATACACCAAAATGGTACTTCCTTCACAGAGCTCCCAAATGGACAGAAACTTGAGGAAAATGCTGTGGGAAAATGGATAGATGGATTGAGATGATTTTTGGTATCCATGAGTGATTTAGCAATGTTAACCACCATGAAAAATTTCAGCTCAAATAGATCAATGAATAAAGCACTTCCTTTGCAAATTTCCCAACTGGACATAATTTGCAAATTGATGTTGTGCTCAAAATCTGAACTATGGAACTTGGGTTCTTGATGGAAATGGTGAAGATATGGATAGGAGAAGCTCCACAAATTATTTGGGATCTTTCCTGGCTACCAAAATAGTAGCTCCTTTAGAAACTGCCCAAAATGCAATATTGGTATTAAATAGGAAAATGCAATTTCCCCTATTTAATTATGGCCAATATTTTTATGGGAGCTCAATATGATCACAAATAATATCTCCACAAGTTTTCATGAACTTTGGAGATGGATAGATATTTTCCTGGATTTAATTCCTTTAACTGGCAGAAAAAGGAATTACTTATAAATGAAAAATATTGCAAATGACTTGGCAATATTTTTGCATATCCAGGGTTTATAGATGTGGAATGATCACTGGGAAAAGTTTGGGAGGCAACAGATCAAAGGAAATTGAGGTTCCTTTGTAACTGGGAGGATTAGGGTTTCCCTTCCGATAGCTCAGAAGGCATAGTTTCGATGGCAAATTCCGGAGATAGATCTTGGGTGGCAAGGTTTGACTTGGGAGAATCTTGCTACTTCTCGAGCATGCGTTGGTTTTCGTGAAGAGGAATGGGTGATGCAGCAAAGTAGATAAGTATTTCCCTCAGTTGTTGAGAACCAAGGTATCAATCCAGTAGGAGATACAAGCAAGTCACCAATGGATGTACCTACACAAATAATCAAACACTTGCACCCAACGCTATAAAGGGGTTGTCAATCCCTTCACGGTTACTTGCAAGGATGAGATCTGATAGAGATTGATAGAATAGATTGCTTGAAAGTAAAGTAAAACAAAAGTAAAAATATTGCAGCAAGGTATTTTTGGTTTTAGATCTGAAAGTATAAGATGGAAAATAGACCCGGGGGCCATAGGTTTCACTAGAAGCTTCTCTCATGATGGCAAGTATTACGGTGGGTGAACAAATTACTGTCGAGCAATTGATAGAAAAGTGAATAATTATGAAGACATCCAAGGCAATGATTATGCATATAGGCATCACGTCTGTGTCAAGTAGACCGAAACGATTCTGCATCTACTACTATTACTCCACACATCGACCGACTCCTGCCTGCATCTAGAGTATTAAGTTCATGAAGAACAGAGTAACGCATTAGGTAAGATGACATGATGTAGAGGAATAAACTCAAGCAATATGATGAAAACCCCATCTTTTTATCCTCGATGGCAACAATACAATACGTGCCTCGCTACCCCTACTATGTCACTGGGTGAGGACACCGCAAGATTGAACCCAAAACTAAGCACTTCTCCCATTGCAAGAATTACCAATCTAGTTGGCCAAACCAAACCAATAACTCGAAGAGACTTGCAAAGATATGAAATCATGCATATAAGAATTCAGAAAAGACTCAAATAATATTCATAGATAATCTGAACATATATCCACAATTCATCGGATCTCGACAAACACACCGCAAAAGAGTATTACATCGGATAGATCTTCATGAAGATCATGAAGAACATGGTATTGAAGAGCAAAGAGAGAGAAGAAGCCATCTAGCTACTAGCTATGGACCCGAAGGTCTGTGGTGAACTACTCACGCATCATCGGAGGGGCAATGGAGTTGATGTAGATGCCCTCCGTGATCGAATCCCCCTCCGGTAGATTACCGGAAAAGGCTCCAAGATTGGATCTCACGGGAACCGAGGCTCCTGGCGGCGGAAAAGTGTTTTCGTGGCTCTCTCTGGTATACAGGGAATATTTTGGAATTTATAGGCTGAAAATTAGGGTTGGGGGAGTTGCCGTGGGCCCACAAGCCAGGGGGCGCGCCCTACCCCCCTGGGCGCGCCCCTGTGGCTTGTGGCCACACGACGGCTCTCCTGCCTTGGTCTCCAAGATTGGTAGTTGTCTTCTGGTCCAAGGAAAATTATTCCGAAGATTTTATTCCGTTTGGACTCCGTTTAATATTCCTTATCTGCAATACTCAAAAACAAGGAAAAAACAGAAACTGGCACTAGGCTCTAGATTAATAGGTTAGTCCCAAAAATAATATAAAATAGCATATTAATGCATATAAAAGATCCAAAACAGATAATATAATAGTATGGAACAATAAAAAATTATAGATACGTTGGAGACGTATCAAGCATCCCCAAGCTTAATTCCTGCTCGTCCTCGAGTAGGTAAATGATAAAAACAGAATTTTTGATGCGGAATGCTACCTAACATATTTATCCATGTAATATTCTTTATTGTGGCATGAATATTCAGATCCGTAAGATTCAAAACAATAGTCTAATATTGACATAAAAACAGTAATACTTCGAGCACACCAACAAGGCAATCGTGTCCTTTCGAAACAACATGGCCTTAGAAAGTTATCCCTACAAAATCATATGGTCTGGCTATGCTCCATCTTCCCCACACAAAGTATCTAAATCATGCACAACCCCGATGAACAAGTCAAGCAATTGTTTCACACTTTTGGTGTTCTCAAACCTTTTCAACTCTCACGCAATACATGAGCGTGAGCCATGGATATAGCACTATAGGTGGAATAGAATATGGTGGAGGTTGCAAGGAAAAAAGGAGAAGATAGTCTCACATCAACTAGGCGTATCAACGGGCTATGGAGATGCCCATCAATAGATATCAATGTGAGTGAGTAGGGATTGCCATGCAACGGGTGCACTAGAGCTATAAGTGTATGAAAGCTCAAAAAGAAAACTAAGTGGTCGTGCAAGATGAAACTCCACTAGTTATATGAAAGTGACAAAATAGGAGACTCTCTGTCATGAAGATCATGGTGCTACTTTGAAGCACAAGTGTGGAAAAAGATAGTAGCAATTGTCCCTTCTCTCTTTCTCTCATTTTTTTGGTGGGCATCTTTGGCCTCTTTTTTTATTTTTATATTTGGGCTTCGCTGGCCTCTTTTATTTTTTGTAAAGTCCGGATACTCATCCCAACTTGTGAGGGAGTCATGGCTTCCATCATCCTTTTCTCACATGGGACAATGCTCTAATAATGAAAATCATCACACTTTTATTTACTTACAACTCAAAAGAAAAATTACAACTCGATACCTATGACAAAAATATGACTCTATATGCAATATGAAAGTGGTGGTGCATGTCATGAAAAGCGGAACGGTGGAAGTTGCATGGAAATATATCTCGGAATGGCTATGGAAATGCCATAATAGGTAGGTATGGTGGCTGTTTTGAGGAAAATATATGGTGGCTGTTTTGAGGAAGGTATATGGTTTGATGTACCGGCGAAAGTTGCGCGGTACTAGAGAGGCTAGCAAAGGTGGAAGGGTGAGAGTGCGTATAATCCATGGACTCAACATTAGTCATAAAGAACTCACATACTTATTGCAAAAGTCTATTAGTTATCAAACAAAGCATTAGACGCATGCTCCTAGGGGAGAGATTGGTAGGAGTTAACCATCGCGCGCTCCCGACCCTCACACAAAGGTCGACAATCATTAAACAAATCATGCTCCGACTTCGTTACATAACGGTTCACCATACGTGCATGCTACGGGAATCACAAACTTCAACACAAGTATCTATCCAATTCACAACTACTCACTAGCATGACTCTCATATTACCATCTCTATTATCTCAAAACTATATGCAAGGAATCAAACTTCTCATAGTATTCAATGCAATTAATATGAAAGTTTTTATTATATCCCTCTTGGATGCCTATTATATTAGGACTAAATTCATAACCTAAACAAATTACCATGCTGTTTTAAGAAACTCTCAAAATAATATAAGTGAGGTACGAGAGTTCAATAATTTCTATAAAATAAAACACCACCATGCTCTAAAAAGATATAAGTGAAGCACTAGAGCAACATTGCCTAGCTCAAAAGATATAAGTGAAGCACATAGAGTATTCTAATAAATTCACGAATCAGCGTGTCTCTCTCAAAAAGATGTGTGCAGCAAGGATGATTGTGGCAAACTAAAAAGCAAAGACTCATATCATACAAGACGCTCCAAGCAAAACACATATCATGTGGTGAATAAAAATATAGCCTCAAGTAAATTTACCGATGGATTGAAGACGAAAGAGGGGATGCCTTCCGGGGCATCCCCAAGCTTAGGCTTTTTGGTATCCTTGAATATGGCTTGGGGTGCCTTGGGCATCACCAAGCTTAGGCTCTTGCCACTCCTTATTCCATAGTCCATCAAATCTTTACCCAAAACTTGAAAACTTCACAACACAAAACTCAACAGAAAACTCATGAGATCCGTTAGTATAAGAAAAATAAATCACCACTTTAGGTAATGTTGTGTACTCATTATTTATTTATATTTGTGTAATACCTACTGTATTCTAACTTCTCCATGGTTCATACCCCCCGATACAACCCATAGATTCATCAAAATAAGCAAACAACACAAAGAAAACAGAATCTGTCAAAAACAAAACAGTCTGTAGCAATCTGTAGACTTCAAATACTTATGTAACTCTAAAAATTCTGAAAAATTAGGAAAACTAGGGAAATTTGTATATCAATCTTGTGTAAAAAATTCAGATCAAAAGCACGTTCCAGTAAATTTATAAAAATTCTGTACTGAGCGCAAAAGTTTCTGTTTTTTAACAGAATAAAACCACAAATACCGTAGACCATCCCAAAGGTCTTACTTGGCTCAAAAACTAATTTAAACAAGAAAACACAATTATTACAGAAGTAATAATGTGCAAAACACACCAAAACAGAAACAAAAAACAGAAAACGAAAATAAGATTGGGTTGCCTCCCAACAAGCGCTATTGTTTAACGCCCCTAGCTAGGCAAAACGCAATCAATCTAGGTATTGTCATAATAGTAAGGGAGATCGTCCATGCTCATCTCATACTCCCTTCTTTCAGCAGCAAGCTTTCTTTGAGGCAAGCAAAAATAGTCAAAAGGGCTAAATTTAATAGGATATGGATCCTTGAGATCTAGCGCGGGAGGGATAGGTTCCTCCCTTGGCCCCATATATTGTATAATCAATTCATCGTTGTAAGCTTTCCGTTGGTGGAAGGTCATAAGCCTATCTCTTAATATGAACTCTAATCCATTATTTTGTATAGCAAAATTATCATTGAGTTCAGAAATCTTATCAATCAAAACCTCGATAGGGACCCTCTTCCTCAAATTTTCATTATAAGCAACGTAATCCGGGGATTGCAATCTCATTATTTCTTCTTGATTAAAAAGGATCTCCTCTATAGGGGGACATCCACCATTAATTTTATAATGAGCGAAGATTTCACTAGCCTCTTTCATGATGAATCTAAACTCGTGGGCTAGAAATATAGTGGCGACAAAACGATCTATCACGCAAGCAAACAAAAAGCAAACGAAAAGGCGGACGGAAGAAGGGCGAATAAAAAGGCAAATCTTTTTGGAAAATCGTTTTAGAAGTGGGGGAGAGGAAAACGAGAGGCAAATGGCAAATAAAGTAAATGCAAGAGATGAGTTTGTGATGGGTACTTGGTAGGCTTGATGTAGATCTCCCCGGCAACGGCGCCAGAAATCCTTCTTGCTACTTCTCGAGCATGCGTTGGTTTCTGTGAAGAGGAACGGGTGATGCAGCAAAGTAGATAAGTATTTCCCTCAGTTGTTGAGAACCAAGGTATCAATCCAGTAGGAGATACAAGCAAGTCACCAATGGATGTACCTACACAAATAATCAAACACTTGCACCCAATGCTATAAAGGGGTTGTCAATCCCTTCACGGTTACTTGCAAGGATGAGATCTGATAGAGATTGATAGAATAGATTTCTTGAAAGTAAAGTAAAACAAAAGTAAAAATATTGCAGCAAGGTAGTTTTGGTTTTATATCTGAAAGTATAAGATGGAAAATAGACCCGGGGGCCATAGGTTTCACTAGAAGCTTCTCTCATGATGGCAAGTATTACGGTGGGTGAACAAATTACTGTCGAGCAATTGATAGAAAAGCGAATAATTATGAAGACATCCAAGGCAATGATTATGCATATAGGCATCACGTTCGTGTCAAGTAGACCGAAACGATTCTGCATCTAGTACTATTACTCCACACATCGACCGACTCCTGCCTGCATCTAGAGTATTAAGTTCATGAAGAACAGAGTAACGCATTAGGTAAGATGACATGATGTAGAGGAATAAACTCAAGCAATATGATGAAAACCCCATCTTTTTATCCTCGATGGCAACAATACAATACGTGCCTCGCTAGCCCTACTATGTCACTGGGTGAGGACACCGCAAGATTGAACCCAAAACTAAGCACTTCTTCCATTGCAAGAATTACCAATCTAGTTGGCCAAACCAAACCAATAACTCGAAGAGACTTGCAAAGATATGAAATCATGCATATAAGAATTCAGAAAAGACTCAAATAATATTCATAGATAATCTTAACATAAACCCACAATTCATCGGATCTCGACAAACACACCGCAAAAGAGTATTACATCGGATAGATCTTCATGAAGATCATGAAGAACATGGTATTGAAGAGCAAAGAGAGAGAAGAAGCCATCTAGCTACTAGCTATGGACCCGAAGGTCTGTGGTGAACTACTCACGCATCATCGGAGGGGCAATGGAGTTGATGTAGATGCCCTCCGTGATTGAATCCCCCTCCGGCAGATTACCGGAAAAGGCTCCAAGATTGGATCTCACAGGAACCGAGGCTCCTGGCGGTGGAAAAGTGTTTTCGTGGCTCTCTCTGGTATACAGGGAATATTTTGGAATTTATAGGCTGAAAAGTAGGGTTGGGGGAGTTGCCATGGGCCCACAAGCCAGGGGGGCGCGCCCTACCCCCCTGGGCACGCCCCTGTGGCTTGTGGCCACACGGCGGCTCTCCTGCCTTGGTCTCCAAGCTTGGTAGTTGTCTTCTGGTCCAAGAAAAATTATTCCGAAGATTTTATTCCGTTTGGACTCCGTTTAATATTCCTTATCTGCAATACTCAAAAACAAGGAAAAAACAGAAACTGGCACTAGGCTCTAGATTAATAGGTTAGTCCCAAAAATAATATAAAATAGCATATTAATGCATATAAAACATCCAAAACAGATAATATAATAGCATGGAACAATCAAAAATTTTAGATACGTTGGAGACGTATCAAATCTCTAGTTGGATAGGGAAGGCAAGGCTAGATGACCATCTTCACATACCCATGAGCTAGAGAAATCCGATAACACACAGAAAAAGACGGGAGTCAAATCTCGCAAAGGAAAAACAACAAGGAGCGAAAACTAGGGTGTTACAAACATACCCCCCTTAAGAAAATCTCGTCCTCGAGATTTCCGGGCTTACCTCCCGGTGAAGGGGAACTTACCTATGTGTGACTTGGATCCATCAGTGGTCCTGTCTTCGCTGGTTCACTGACCTTTTAACTGCCTCTTCTGATGGACCATGTGTTGTCTCTGCACACAGCTTTCTTGAATCCTTCTATTTCCTGTCAGGTGTACCTTTTGTCCTGGTAGTGGTGTTGTTGGGTGGGGTAGCGAGTAGTACCAACAGACGGCTCGGTTTCCATGGCCTGGAAGTAACTGCTTCGGTTTTATTGCGATACTTCGTACCTTGACTGTCATGGGCAAGACCTCCTTTCCTGGTACAAGGCCTACGTGCTCGTATGGCCTCGAGTGGGTGGGATGTCTTTCTTTTTGCCGTGTCAGAATGCTTAGTCTGGCTGTGGGTTCCATACTGATATTTCTCTCTGCCTTTGTCATTCTGACTTTGTCCTAGGTGTTTCCACAATCCAGTATGACCAGGTTATTACTGTCGGATCCCTAACTGAAATGTCAGGCATGATCACAAAGTAATCATAGACAGTAATCTCTTATTCCAATGATGTCTATGAGCTATTGTTGCTGACGTGCTTTGAGCCATTCTATCTGAAGGTCTTGTTTCAAACTCTGTCGCTTGCGAAGATGGCTCTGTCATATATAGCCTCTGTAGTCCTTGCTATGACCACTGAGCTGAGCATAGTATCGCTATCATCCGGTGTATCTTTTGGAGCATAGCCTCCTATCTTGGTTGATGGCCCAGATTCGTGACGAGTGCGGCAATCTCACTTGCAACCGCAAGTAGTGCATTGTTGTGGCCGCATATGCAAGAGGCTGACAGGGATTGGTAATACCTATCCGTCTGTGAAGCTGTATCTTGTTGACCGTCACAAAGCTTGTGTTGTCCACAACTTCTTTGTTCTTGAGGATTCCTTTGATGGACCTGTCATGACCTGCCAATATGGCTCTTTGATTGTTTTCCTGGCTTGTCGGGCTTGTTCTCACAACTTACTCTTGCATACCTCGCAGGGATTGATGTGCTCATATTCTTCTTTTAAACATGGGGCCAATGTTCCTCTGAACATAGTCATTCCCGTGTACGAGTGGCTCGCATGAACTGATCCACTGGACTGCATGCTCACAACATATGCAGGTGTAGGATAAACCCTTTCACTGAGTTCTGAGGCAGATGTGTGTCCAGGCTAGTTCGTGCTTCTACAAAGTTGTCGTGGGCACGATGGTGTGTTGAAGAAGGCTGAATTCCTTATGCTCGAAGCTTCTGCCAGGGTAGCATGCTGAAGGAGGCTGGGTATCGTACCTCAAAAGCTTTCCTTCATGTGGCTTGCTGAGGAAGTCTTCCACGGTAGCCCGCTGTGGAAGATGGGAGTGCCGTACCCCAGCAGCTTTTCTCACCAAGTGACGTACGGAGGAAGATTGGCAGTATGGTATCGTAAGCCCCTTTTGATGGCTTGCGGAGGAAGGCTGGGTTGCTTATTCCAGAAGCCTTGGGTACGCAGTCGGGTCTATGTCCGATTCTGACTTCTTTCACAAGTATTCGGAATTTTACCCATAGCGGAGCCAAACTTGGTATAGGCCATACCTTGACTGAAGATATTCCGATGGTCGCGCACATCGCTTGTCTTCTGTTGGTCTGATCATTGTTGCTGTAAAGGTTGCACAACTGGTGCAGACTTCATGTCATTAATTAATTCAGAATACCCTTTTCATTCAACCCAGGTGTTGCCGAGCTTCCAAGCATGTGAAGTTCTCATTGATTCTGGCAACCGCAAACTTATCCATATTCCTTGCAGACCTTGTTCACAGTGCCCAGAAAACTTTGTATTTGTACCGGTGAACTTCAAGATATGCTTTGAAATTTGTACCAACGTACCGGAGTTTTGTTGCTGCTTTTGGCTCATTCACATTCTTGAAATATGTCCTCAGTGGGTGATAAATGATTCTTGGGTCCACTGAGAAAAGACTCAAGGTTCATCCCACTGACTGAAATAATCCTTGTGTCGAGGACGGAATCATTTGTCCCTACTGGTGTTTATTCTTGGTAGCTCATCTGCCTGTTCCTTAGGCATGATTTGCTCCGAGGCAAACTCTCTCAAGTATATTCTGGCCTTGTCTGTTGCACACGGATTCTGCTTCTGACCCATTCTTCATTCTTGACAGATCCGGTGATAATGTTCTGAATATCAGGTAGTTGGCTAGACAGGACTCTTGTTGAATTTGGATTATTGGGTATTATCCAAGTTGTATGCTGATCTTCTTGACAACACTTGCGGATGGATCCAGTCGGAGCGAAGAGACGAAACTGACAAAAGAAACAAGAACCGCGAAAAACCAAAAAGAAAATAAAGCTCAAATTTTGCGGACCTTACACACGTGGCCGAGGATTCACTAGTATAACTAGTATAGCGCACGCGATGCACTTCTAAGGATTTAGAAGCGAAACCACACAATGCTCCTGGTAGCACTGGTGTCAAGCTCCTACTACTTCCTTAGGGAGCATCACACTCGACGCAGGACCATAGCCAAAGTGGCTTAGTCAACATTCCTAAGGTTGTCGAGGAGAGATAGAATTTATAAGCGTTTCCCAAAGGAAACTAGCGTAAGAAGAGAAATGCCATGCCTAGCAAGCAGGGTAAGGATATCTGGTTTACCTAAGGGTTTCAGGGCTCACGGGTCGTTGCCCGGTGCGAGCGTCTCACACCGGAGGCAAGGGCCACGAGAGTTGGGGTCTGATGGAGCCAAAGACCTATGGGGTTGCCTTATGATCAATAGTAGCCATGCTAGGTGGCAAAGATGGCTGAAATCCATCCGGGCTTTCTACTGAACACAAGATAGTGAAGTCTGGCTAGGGTAACCTATTGTCAGCCTGACTGCTCTGATACCATCCGGTGTGGCGCCCCGCCTGATTACCACTGTAGCCAGACGGTCGCCACGCATACCAGCCCAGGAAATCACTCTGGCATGCGCGTTTACAACAAGTATCATGAACACATGCATTTCTATTAATGGATATATCAGTCTTACAAGATATGTTACAAGAGTGATGGCAGCGGAAAAGGCTCTATCTAGGGCAGCATGGTCTTGGTGCGGCTCCAATCCACAGGGATCTGACTGGGTTACTCTCCTAGCTCGCGAACACTCCGGCTCCTCGACGACGGACGGCGGATCCTTATGTGAACCTGGCCAAGTTAAAGGCCGCTGAGTACTTTTGAATGTACTCGCAAGCAAACCAACTAACATATACACCAAGCAAAGCAATCCATGGCATTCAAGCATGCATTTATTATTAGAGCAATATTAATTATCATGTCATAACAGGATTATCTAGCAAGATAACTACTGAAGTAAATACAGTAAAGTAAAGCATACTAAGTAAATATTCCATATTCCGAACATTCTCACGATCCAATCTGAATCTGATCCAATCCAATCCAAATCATGTGGTCATCCAACCACTCATCTCATAGCCATCCCATATCATATTCCTGACATCATCTGATGTCTACACAAGACGAGTTCTTCCATCATTATTATCACTGTTACGATTGACCACCTAGTGAGGTCTGGACGGGCTGTCCAATACCGTGGACGCGGCTATTCGAATAGATTCTTCACTCTGCAGAGGTTGCGCACTTTACCCACACCATGGAGCACCTGACCTCGTGATCCCATTCGGGTGGACCTGTGTTGCTCCAACGAAACCTGCCTGACCCATGACTCTCCCATCGTACCACCGGCATTCATCCTCCCCTGGAGTTCTGCCCTGGGTGGCCCCTGTGTCACCTCGTGACACCTGCCACCGTCGTGGCCAAACTAAACTGTCCCAAACGGGGACGCCGACACAATACTCAACTGGGCTCACAGGGTTATCGCCGCCTACCTGATCAGGGCAGCATGCACGCATAACCCTCCCTGTCTGGAGATACCGGTGAAAGAGCACGGAGCCAGACCAAGTCAAGGCCGTCCCATACCGGCAAATGTGGTTGCACGGATAAGCCCGGATAGGTGACTCTGGATCAACCGACTATGTTTAGCTTTAGCCAGTACTTAGCAGGCATAGTTATTTATCACACAAGGTTGATGTGGCAGCAACTATGCATTTAAGTAAATTACTTTGAATTATCACATGGCAAACTAATGCAAGTAATGTAAACAGTAAGTGCAGTCTAACAGAAGTTTAATTATTTCTATCACGGGCATAATCATTAATTTAACACGCAAGAATAACACAGAGCAATGCTTTAGGGCATATATCAGATGGCCGGCTTGCCTGGGGGTCGAAGAATACTCCGGGAAGAAGTGCAGTCACCTCGCGGAAGAATCTGCCGAAAAGATTCCCTCTCGGAGGGCTGATAGAAGGGCAAGGGCAAAATGGTCATTTTCACAATGTGGAAACATTATGAAAATGATACCATCGGAACGGGCTCGACGAGATGAAGAAGTGGGCGTTGGTTTCACCTGAATCGGAGTTACGAGCGAAAAGTTGTGGCCGTTCGTTGTTTAGGCAGAAAATAAATAAAAATTATTCATTTTCTGCTGCTAACGGGTGAACGTCCACTATTTAACTATTTCGGCGCCGGCTGAGAAATGGAAAGCGCATTTCGTAGAATACGCTTTCGGAGTTGGGGAAGTGCAGTTTGCGCAGGGCGCCTCCACTTAAGCCAGCTGGGCCCGGGATGGGGTCAACGCCGAGACGCTGCCAGGCGGGCCCCACGTCTCTCTCTCTCTCTTCTCCCTGCCTCCTTCTACCTCGCACCCGACGGAAAACAGAGGAGGGCCGGGGTCGGTCGGCTGGCGGCGGGCTCGGTGGCTCCGGCCACCTCCGGCGAGGGCGCCGGCACCGGCGGGTGCGCCGCGGAACACCGCGACGGGGAGAGGCAGAAGGAGCGGCGGGGACGACCTGGGGATGCGGTTGCGACGGCGAGTAGAGGCGGCCTCCGGCGATGACTTCCGGCGGCTCCGGCCATCTTAGGCCGAGGCGAGGACAGCAGAGGCTGCGCGGGGACGCACTGCGTCCATCCAGAGGGAGGGCCAGCGCCGGGGAGAGCCACAACGGCGGCGCCGCGCGGTGGTCGTGAGCAGAGGGCGGCGGCCGATCTCGGGCATGCGGCCACGGGCGCTCCGGCGACGAGTAGAGGAGATGGGGAGGCTTGTCGGAATCTGGGGAGTCATCTGGTGGTGGTAGAACGGAGGGAGAGGGCTTGGTTTGCTCGAATTCGAGCACGAGGTGGCGGCGGCCATGGTGGCCGTGGGTGGCGAGGAGGAACTCCGGGGAGGAAGTGATGGGTCAGGGAGGTTGCTAGGAGGGTGGTGAGGAGAATGAGAGGCTCGGGGATGCTGGGGAAGGCTCGGGGCTGCGGCTTTTATAGCCGGCCGGCCGGAGCGGATAGGGACAGCCGTGGGATGCGCGGCCGACCTGACGCAGAACAGGGCGAGGGCTGCGCTGGCTCATTCGAGAGGGCTCGGGCTTGGAGGGATACGGCGGCGCAAGAGCAGCACAGTGGCAGAGCAGAGTGCTCGTCACGGCGCGACGGAGAAGATGACGGAGGGGAAAGAGCTGGATAGGGGGAAGGTGGACGCCGCGGAGCCATTTGACACTCCCAGACAAGCGGAGGCCGGCCGGAGCTAGCTGGCCGATGAGGACAGCACGCGGAGCGCCATTTCTGCCTGCTGTCCACGCGGTCACCACGTGCATGGCTGGCTCTGGAAGGCTCCTGCATGTCCAAGCTTGTCCAACAAGCTCCTCGATGCTCAAATAGATGATATGTGAGGCTGGAATCAACTTGAAGGCTCTGGGGTGGGAGAAACTTGCAAAAACAGAATTTAACAGCAACCTGTTTGTGGTGGTTTCTGGAGAGATTACTGAGTGGAAGGAGCTGGAACTAGGCATAGAGCAATGATATACCAAGGTGACTACCCTGGTAAATTTTGGGGCCATTTAGATAAGAATTGAAGATACTTGCTGTACAAACCACCATACTGGACAGAAATGCAAATAATAAAGCTGGGGAAAAATGGCCAAATGAACATGGCTCAAACTTGGTGTAGGATGATGGTTTGAACACATGAATCCACTGTAAAAGTTTCATACCAATTGGATACACCAAAATGGTACTTCCTTCACAGAGCTTCCAAATGGACAAAAACTTGAGGAAAATGTTGTGGGAAAATGGATAGATGGATTGAGCTGATTTTTGGTATCCATGAGTGATTTAGCAATGTTAACCACCATGAAAAAGTTCAGCTCAAATAGATCAATGAATAAAGCACTTCCTTTGCAAATTTCCCAACTGGACAGAATTTGCAAATTGATGTTGTGCTCAAAATCTGAACTATGGAACTTGGGTTCTTGATGGAAATGGTGAAGATATGGATAGGAGAAGCTCCACAAATTATTTGGGATCTTTCCTGGCTACCAAAATAGTAGCTCCTTTAGAAACTGCCCAAAATGCAATATTGGCATTAAATAGGAAAATGCAATTTCCCCTATTTAATTATGGCCAATATTTTTATGGGAGCTCAATATGATCACAAATAATATCTCCACAAGTTTTCATGAACTTTGGAGATGGATAGATATTTTCCTGGATTTAATTCCTTTAACTGGCAGAAAAATGAATTAATTATAAATGAAAAATATTGCAAATGACTTGGCAATATTTTTGCATATCCAGGGTTTATAGATGTGGAATGATCACTGGGAAAAGTTTGGGAGGCAACAGATCAAAGGAAATTGAGGTTCCTTTGTAACTGGGAGGATTAGGGTTTCCCTTCCGATAGCTCAGAAGGCATGGTTTCGATGGCAAAGTCCGGAGATAGATCTTGGGTGGCAAGGTTGGACTGGGGAGAATCTCTAGTTGGATAGGGAAGGCAAGGCTAGATGACCATCTTCACATACCCATGAGCTAGAGAAATCCGATAACACCGAGAAAAAAGACGGGAGTCAAATCCCACAAAGGAAAAACAACAGGGAGCGAAAACCAGGGTGTTACACCATCGCGCGCCTCCGACCCGGAACAACACTAGGATTTCAACGAGGAATAAAAATGCTCACACATTCCACCATGCCTTTTTAATATTTAGACAAACGAGAAATTAAAACCTCTTAATATCGATACTTCTCCGAATCAACAATTATGCACTCGCACCTTTTTCATATTACCACATCAATATCATTAACCCAAGATTTCTCTTTAATGTGCTACATGATGGTTTTGATTATCACTCATTGAATACCAATTACTTTTGGACTAGTCCTATGACCCATGCAAATTACCGTCACTATTTATTAACTCTCAAACAAATATAAGTGAAGAACGACAGTGCAATTATTTCTACAAATCTATACGCCATCGTGCTAAAAAAGGTATAAGTGAAGTACTAGATCAACTGCTAAGCTCAAAAGATATAAGTGAAGCACATAGAGTATTCTAATAAATTATGATGAAGGTGTGCCTCTCTCAAATAGGTGTGTCCAACAAATGATGATTGTGGCAAACTAAAAATAAAAGCAAACGACGCTCCAAGCAAAACTCATACCATGTGATGAATAAAAATATAGCTCCAAGTGACATACCGATGGATTGAGACAAAAGAGGGGATGCCTTCCGAGGCATCCCCAAGCTTAGACGCTTGAGTCTTCCTAGAAAATTACCTTGGGGTGCCTTGGGCATCCCCAAGCTTAGGCTCTTGCCACTCCTTATTCCTCCAAAACTTGAAAACTTCAATCACACAAAACTTATCAAATACCTTAGGCAACATATCAAACTTCGTGAGATCCATTAGTATAAGAAACATATCAAATACCTTAGGTACTGTTATAAATTGATTCATATTTCACTATTCAGTAACAGGTATTGTATTCTAACTTATCCATGGCTTATACCCCCCGACGCAATCCATAGCATCATCAAAACAAGCAAACTATGCAAGCAAAAACAGAATCTGTCTAAAACACAACAGTTTGTAAAGATCTGTAAAGAACCCATACTTCTGTAACTCTAAAAATGCTGAAAATTCAGAAAACTTGAATAATATGTATAGAAATATTGTGTAAAAACTTCAGATCAAAAAAGACGTCCAGTAAAATCAGAGAAATTCTGCACTGGACGCTAAAGTTTGTGTTTTTGCACCATATCAATTCTACTCATCTTGTGAGTCATCCCAAAGGGTTTACTTGGCACAAACACTAATTAAAACATAAAAACACAATAATTATGGAGGCAATAATCATGTTATCACACACAAATAGAAAGTAAAAAGGAAAAATAAAGATACCTATTGGGTTGCCTCCCAACAAGCGCTATTGTTTTATGCCCCTAGCTAGGCATAATGCATAGTTTCAATTGTTATCATCTTTGACACTCCACCCATAAGTATCTCTCATGATTGATTCATAAGGTGGTTTAATTCTCTTCCTAGGGAATTGTTCCATCCCTTTCTTTAATGGGAATTGGAACCTTATGTTTCCCTCTTTCATATCAATAATTGCACCTATAGTTTGTAAGAAAGGTCTTCCAAGTATCATTGGACAAGTAGGGTTGCAATCAATATCAAGAACAATGAAATCTACAGGCACATAATTCTTATTTGCAACAATAAGAACATCATTTATTCTACTTAAAGGTTTTTTAATGGTAGAATCCGCAAGATGCAAGTTTAGGGAACAATCTTGAATATTGGTGAGACCAAGCACATCACAAAGAGTTTTAGGTATAGTTGAAACACTAGCACCAAGGTCACACAAAGCATTGTATTCATATTTATTTAGTCTTATTTTAATAGTAGGTTCCCACTCATCATGCAATTTTCTAGGAATATAAACTTCAAGCTCAAGTTTCTCATCATAAGCTTTTATCATCGCTTCCACTATATGATTAGTGAAAGCCTTGTTTTGTTCATAAGCATTGGGCGAGCTAATAATAGTTTGCAACAAGGAAATACATTATACTAAAGATCAACTTTCATAATTAAATTCCTTGTAATCCAAAATAGTGGGCACATCACTAGTTAAAGTTTTAACCTCTCCAAACCCACTTTTTTTAGTTTCAGCATTAAAATCATCACCCTTCAAGCAAACGGGACGCTCTCCAGCTAGAGTTGACTCATATCCAGTCCATTTATCATTTATATTTAGAGAAGTAAACAAAGATTCAATAGGATAAGTACCAATCATTTTAAGATCTTCATCATGATTCTGTTAAAAACTGGGTGGGAGAGCTTTTTCTAGGAATTCCCGCTTAGATTTCAACTTAGCGGTCCTCTCCTTACTTTCGTTAATAGATATTTTTATAGATTTAATAGTCCCATTAAAATTATGCTTTGGTGGCAAAGTTTTACTTTTGAGAGTTTGCACATCAAGAGCAATTCTATCCATGTTTTTAGCCAAAGTATCAATCGTATGCAACTTTTCTTCTACCATAGTATTAAAAATCTTTTGAGAACTAATTAATTATTTAATTGTGTTCTCAAGATAAGAGGGTATCCTATTAGCGTTGGTAGAAGAATTTCCATAAGAATTACCATAAGAGTTGCCATAGTTATTAGAGGAGTTACCGGGATACGGTCTAGCATTGAAATTTCATCTATAAGCATTGTTGTTGAAATTGTTTCGCGAGATAAAGTGCACATAAATAGCATGATTATTTTGCTCAATCAAAGTCGACAAAGTCATATCATTTGGATCAACACGAGTATTTTTATCTAGCAACCATATTCATAAGAGCATCCACATTTTCACTCAAAGTAGCGATTTCCTCAACAAAATTTACCTTCTTACCAGTTGAAGCTCTTTCGGTATGCCATTGAGAATAATTTGTCATGATGTTGTCCAGAAGTTTTGTGGCCTCTCCTAAGGTCACATCCATAAAGGTACCACCTGCAACAGAATCTCAAAGATTTCTAGACACAAAGTTTAGTCCAGCATAGAAGTTTTGGATAAACATCCACAAGTTCAAACCATGAGTAGGGCAATTTCTATTCATCAATTTCATCCTCTCCCAAGCTTGTGCAACATGTTGTTGATCATGTTGTTTAAAATTCATAATTTGATTCCTAAGGGAGATGATCTTAGCAGGAGGAAAATACTTGGAAATAAAAGCATCTTTACACTTATCCCATGTTCCAATACTGTTACGTGGTAAAGATGAAAACCAAGCCTTAACTTTATCTCTTAGTGAAAAAGGAAATAATTTAATTTCACAAGATCATTATCCATGTCCTTTTTCTTTTGCATATCACAAAGTTCAACGGAAGTATTAAGACGAGCAGCGGGATCCTCATTAGGACTTCCCGAAAATTGATCTTTCATCACAAGATTCAGCAATGCAGCATTAATATCAAAAGCCTCCGCACTAGTGGCGGGTGGTATAGGATTACTAATAAAATCATTGTTATTAGTATTTGAGAAGTCACACAACTTAGTAGTATCTTGAGACATGGTGACCAAGCAATCAAAGTAACAAGTAGGCCAAGTAAACTAACAAGCAAAGGAGTAAACTAGTAACAAGCAAAGATACATATTTTTGTATTTTTGTTTTTTATTAAGCAAACTAAATATAACAGCAAATAAAAAGAAGAACGAGTGAATGATAATTTGTGTGAAGTTACTTGATAGTTGGTGATGATATTCCCCGGCAACGGTGCCAGAAATCCTTCCTGATATTTGTGATTTGCGTTGGGTTTTCAGTAGCAAAATTCGGGTAAGTATTTCCCTCAGTTAAGAAACCAAGGTTTATAGAACCAATAGGAATATCAATCCACAACCGTCTTCAGCGGCAGCACACAAAAAAGCAAACACCTTGCACCCAACGCGGGCAAGAGGGTTGTCAATCCCCTTGATCTCGTTATTTGCAAGCAAGTGAAGTGTGTAGATAATAGCAGATAATTGTAAATTGCAAAATAAAATAAAATAAAAATAAATGGCAGCAAGTTAAAGATTGGATTTGTAAAGATATAAGTGAATATACCTAGGGCCATAGTTTTCCCTAGCGGCATCTCTCATGTAGGCAACATAGAGTGGGTAAACAAATTACTGTTGGGCAATTGATAGAAAAGCGCATAGTTATGTGATATTCACGGCAATGATCATGTATATAGTCATCACGTCCATAAGCAAATAGGCCGACTCCTGCCTGCACCTACTACTATTACTCCACTTCAAGAGTGCTTCTATGCTTGCCTCTCTATGTATTAAGTTCATGACAAACAGGGTAATGCTTGGAGACCGATGACATGATGTAGACAAATAGAATTCAATTAATATGAACTAACCCCATCGTTTTATCCTTAGTGGCAACAACACAAAGACGTATCTTGTCCCCTTCTGTCACTAGGATATAGAAACCCGTCAGGTTGAACCCACTACAATGCACCCCTTTCACTTAAGAAATATCAATCTAGTTGGCCAAACTATTTCAATAGATCGGAGAGATTTACGAAGCTATAATGATCGTGCAAATAAGAATCTTAATATTCAGGTTTGACTCAAATACTTTTCCTGAATAATCTGAAACATAAACCCACAATTCATCGGATCCCAACAAACACACCGTACAAAAGAATTACATCGGATAGATCAAAGCGAAATTTCAATGATCATTGTATTGAAGATCAAGAGAGAGAGAGATAGCCATCTAGGTACTAACTACGGACCTGTAGGTCTGTGGTGAACTACTCACACATCATCATGAGGGCAGCAAGGTTGATGAAGAGGCCCTCCGTGATCGACCCCCCTCCGACAGGGTGCCGGAACGGAGCTCCAGATGGGATCGCGACGGAACAGAGACTTGCGGCGGCGGAAAAAGTGTTTCGGGATGCCCTCTAGTTTTTTTGAATATATGTGAATTTATAGGCGAGAGAACGGGGTCGGGAGGGCCACCAGGGAGGGACAAGCCATCAGGGTGCACTCACCCCCTGGGCGCACCCTGTTGGCTTGTACCTCCCTTGTACGACGTCGGGTCTTCTCCCGAAGCTTCCAGGTCTTCTTTTGGTCCAGAAAAATCATAAAAAGGTTTCAGGGCAATTGGACTTCGTTTGATACTGTAAGCCTAAAAAGTAAAAAACACGCAGAAAACAACAAATGGCACTGGGCACTTGGTCAATAGGTTAGTGCTAAAAAATAATATAAATTGGTAAATTATTACTCAAAAAGTATCCTAGAATGGTAATATAATAGCATGGAACAATCAAACATTATAGATACGTTGGAGATGTATCACCTGTATCTATGGTATTAAGTTCATGAGAAACAGAGTAATGCTTGGACCAAGGTGACATGATGTAGATAAAATAACACAAGCAATATGTTCAGATCCCGTTGTTTTATCCTTAATGGAAACAATACAAATACGTGTCTTGTCCCATTCTGTCACTGGGATATAGAGCACCGTAAGATTCAACCCATTATAATGCACCACTCCCACTGAACATAAATCAATCTAGTTGGCCAAACCAAACCGATAGATTAGATAGAAATACGAAGCTATAACAATCATGCATAATAGAATTCAGAAAATACTCAATTACTTTCAATGAATAATCTGATCATAAACCCACAATTCATCGGATCCCAAGAAACACACCGCAAAAGAAGATTACATCGGATAGATCACCGCGAGAACCACGATGAACATGGTATTGAAGATCAAAGAGAGATAAGAAGCCATATAGGTACTAGTGATGGACCCATAGGTCTGTGGTGGACTACTCATGCATCATCATGGAGGCAGCAAGGTTGATGTAGACGGCCTCCATGGTCGATTCCCCCTCCGACAGAGTACTACGAAATGTCTCCAGATGGCCTCCTGTTGGAACAGAGGCTTGCATCATCGGAAGAGGTGATTTCGGGTGGCTCTCTGTTGGTTTCCCGATTTTAGAGAATTAATGGAGGTGGAATTAGGTCAAACAGAGCCATGAGAGGCCCACGAGGAATCAGGGCGCGCCTACCCCCCTTGGCCTGCCCCGTTGCCTTGTCGTCTCCTTGTCTCGCTTCCTCACTCCTCCCGAAGCTTCCTGGGTCTCTTTTATCCAGAATTTTTTTGTCAAAAGAGTTTCGTAGCGTTTGGACTTTGTTCGGTACAGATTTCCTGGAAAACCAAAAACAGGCAAAAAACAACAACTGGCACTAGGCACTGAGTTAATAGGTTAGTTTCCAAAAATGATATAAAATAGCATACTCCATGTAAAGTATCCTAGATTGGCAATATAATAGCATGGAACCATCAAAAATTATAGATACGTTGGAGACGCATCAGCATCTCCAAGCTTAATTCCCGCTCGTCCTCGAGTAGGTAAATGATAAAAACAGAATTTTTGATGCGACATGCTACCCAACACGTAACCACTTTTTGGTATGATTATTGAGAAACGATGAACTCATTGATATCAGCATAATAATATCCATAAACATAAATAACATAATCATTACTTTTCAAAATATACGGTCCTTAAAGAATGTTACTTGATTTTTGTGATTTACCCTGTGTTTTCCGTGAAGAGGAACGGGTAATTCCAGCACAATACGGGTAAGTATTTCCCTCAGTTAAGAAACCAATGTTTATCGAACCAATAGGAATATCAATCCACAACCGTCTTCAGCAGCTGCACACAAAAGAGCAAACAACTTGGACCCAACGCGGGCAAGAGGGTTGTCAATCCCCTTGATCTCGTTATTTGCAAGCAAGTGAAGTGTGTAGATAATAGTAGATAATTGTAAATTGCAAAATAAAATAAAAGGTAAATAAATGGAAGCAAGGTAAATATAGGATTTTTAAAGATATAATTGAATAGACTCGGGAGGCCATAGTTTTCCCTAGCGGCATCTCTCATATAGGCAACATACGGTGGGTAAACAAATTACTGTTGGGCAATTGATAGAAAATCGCATAGTTATGTGATATTCACGGCAATGATCATGTATATATAGACATAACCTCCATAAGCAAATAGGCCGACTCCTGCCCGCACCTATTACTATTACTCCACTTCAAGAGCGCTTCTATGCTTGCCTCTCTACGTGTTAAGTTCATGACAAACAGAGTAATGCTTGGACACTGACGACATGATGTAGACAAAGAGAATTCAATTAATCTAAACTAACCCCATCGTTTTATCCTTAGTGGCAACAACACAAAGATGTGTCTTGTCCCCTTCTGTCACTGGGATATATAAACCCGTTTGGTTGAACCCACTACAACACACCCCTCTCACTTAAGAAATATCAATCTAGTTGGCCAAACTATTTCAATAGATCAGAGAGGTTTACGAAGCTATAATGATCATGCAAATAAGAATCTTAATATTCAGGTTTGACTCAAATACTTTTCGTGAAAAATCCGAAACACAAACCCACAATTCATCGGATCCCAAAAAACACACCGTACAAAAGAATTACATCGGATAGATCAAAGCGAAGTTGCGATGATCATTGTATTGAAGATCAAAAGAGAGAGATAGCCATCTAGGTACTAACTACAGACCCATAGGTCCGTGGTGAACTACTCACACATCATCATGAGGGCAACAAGGTTGATGAAGAGGCCCTCCGTGATCGATCCCCCCTCTGGCACGGTGCGGGAACGGAGCTCCAGATGGGATCGCGGCGGAACAGAGACTTGCGGCAGCAAAAAAAGTGTTTTGGGATGCCCTCTAGGGTTTTTGGAATATATGTGAATTTATAGGCCAGAGAATGGGGTCAGGAGGGCCACCAAGGAGGGACAAGCCATCAGGGTGCAGCCACCCCCCTGGGCGCGCCCTGTTGTCTTGTGCCTCCCTTGTGCGGCGCCGGGTCTTCTCCCGAAGCTTCCATGTCTTCTTTTGGTCCAGAAAAATCATAAAAAGGTTTCAGGGCAATTGGACTTCGTTTAATACTGTAAGCCTAAAAAGTAAAAAACACGCAGAAAACAACAACTGGCACTGGGCACTTGGTCAATAGGTTAGTGCTCAAAAATAATATAAATTGGCAAATTATTACTCAAAAAGTATCCTAGAATGGTAATATAATAGCATGGAACAATCAAACATTATAGATACGTTGGAGACGTATCATTACTCCCTACTCATTTTATCATATCAAGAATGGCATGACTCCGTCTTCACCGCATAAGTACAAATCATGAGCACCCCGATGTCCAAGTCAGGCAATTCGATCGTACTTTTTAACACGTCAGCTTTTCATTCTTCACACAATACATGAGCATGAACCATGGACATAGCATATAGGTGGAATAGAATATGATGGTAGATATCAAAAGAGTCAAAGTGGAAAGAAAGTCTCGCATCAACTAGGAGGATCAACGGGTTATGATGATGCCCATCAATCGATATCAATGCGAGGAGTAGGGATTGCGATGCAACGGATGCGCTAGAGCTATAAGTGTATGAAAGCTCAACGAGCTAACACTGGTGCATCGACGTGCTATACAAACGGTTTTTAACCCCTTTCCACAACGTAGTTTTAAACCGTCGCCTTGCGTGTGTGGGCGATAGGGGGGTCCATCCCACACGACACAAAAAAATCATTGGCGATGGTGGCCGACGAACGCAAACGTTTGGCAAAACTAAGCGTATGGGATGTTTGCATCTATCACAAACGAGAGTCACCGGTCAACCGTTTGAGATATGGCGTCCTTTCCATATGGCTCATCCTTGCAACTCGTGTGAGATCACACTAACATCACACACACTATTCTGTAGCGCACCGTTTACGATGTGTGCTGAATCGCAAACAGTTCATAATTGCAAAGCATGTAGGATAAGGAATATATCACACACACTTATATTGTCCGAACCGTTTGCGATATTTAATGAAGACGATAATTTAATCGTCGTACAAGTATCAGACAAGTTTAAGAAACGTCTGAATGTCGTATTCGTGTCCAACAGGATAACTATCGCACACGCTATTCTGTGGTCCAACATGTGCGATGCATACTACATCACAAACAGTTTATCATTTTAAACTGTGTGCGACAGAGATTCTATCACCAACGTTGAAGTCGGTTGCACCGTTTGTGATATTGTCTGAAATCACACACGGTTTGCAAACGGCAATGGTGTGCATGGCCGCACACGTTTTCTATCTGTGAAACATGTCGGATCATGAGGTATATCACAAACGTTGAGACTTACAAATCGTGTGTGCCGTAATGACCTGCAGAGCATTTTTTTATTATTTTAATCGCTACAATTTAAAATTGTACATAATTTGAATTTCAAAGTAGGGAATAGCTTTTTTACATATACATAGATAGGTTCATCGACCAATGCATTATTCCATTCACAGGTACATACGTTCAAGAATTACGTCAACGAAAGAATTACATAAGCACCAAATAAAGAATGATGAACGACGGTTGAATACTTGTATTAAAGACGGCAAAGAAAGAGGCAAAAGATATTCTGGTTGGTGTAAAAGTTGAAGCGGAATGCCCGTAGTGTGCCCTCCTCCATGTCGAATACACACACGACTCTAGCCCAATCCCTTGTGATGGCCGACCGCCCATCCTTCAATATCTTCCTAACTTCCAGATAGTCATTCTTGCCTGGTAGAAATACATGTACATTTGCATGTCCAACTATCATGTAGTTTGAGAGGTGATCTTGGGTAGACTGCGTTGGGAACCACTGCAAAGGAAAAAGATACAGAGATTGTCATCTAAAAACTCATTATGTGCAGTAAAAAGGGTACAGAGTTCTGAGTTAATATACTGCATATCACTGTTGTCTTGGACAAACTGTAAATAAAGAGTTTAATTGCCACATTTTGACCCATTGTACTAACAATCTTTATTAGTTACCTCACATGATGTTCTCTCCGTCCCACTATATAAGATCTCATTACATCCAATGTACTAACATATTGGATGTATCAGTGTCTTATATTATGGGGCGGAGGGAGTATAATATGGGAAACAAATATAGCCATGTGAACCAAAAACCATTAAAATAGGCATATGCTCACTACATCAGGCTTAACAACAACCAAATAAAGTCATTCATAATGGTATTGTTGAATTTGTATAGAACAAAGCTTGTACTTGAACATCAAATTGTATAATTGAACATCACAGAGTGAAAAAACAGGGGGTGTATTATCTACACCAGGCTTAACAGGAAACAAATATGGCCATTGAACTGGTATTAATCAAATTGTACTGCACACTGTGAATAACTAAATAAACAAGGCATACTACAGCAACCAAATAGTCATTCATATATGTATTGTTGAAATTGCATAGAACGTACCATGTGCTTAAACATCAAATTCTATGATTGAACATCACATTGTGAGAAAACCGAAATAAACAGGGGTGTGTTAACTACATCAGCTTTAACATGAACCAATTGTATGATTGAACAACCAAATCTAGCAATTGAAGCTGGACATATGTTCACTACAAACAACCAAAAACAGCTAAACAAAGTATATGCTCACTACAGACAACCAAACATAGGCGTTCGTGAAATTGAACTGAACAATTCATACTCCAGCGTAGGGCGCACTTGTCGACGACAAGTCGTCATCATCAATGAGGCCCAACTTGGCAGCTGACGATGCCAAAACACCTCCATAGAACACGACTTTCATAAATGACAAAAGGGTCTCGTTGGCGATGAAGGCAAATTCCTGACGGCAAAGCATAGTAGATTAGAGGCATACTACAAACAACCAAATATAGGTATATGCTCACTATAGACAACCAAATATAGGCAGTGAAATTGAACTAAACAATTCATACTCCAGCATATCAAATTGCACTTTTGAACATTACAATTCATACTCCAGCACAACAAATTCCTGATAGCAAGGCAGAGTAGATTAGAGGCATATTACAAAGAACCAAATATAGCAATTGAAACTGGACATATGTTCACTACAAACAACCACATATCACGCTAAACAAAATATATGCTCACTACAGACAACCAAACGCATGCACTGAAATTGAACAGAATAGTTCATACTCCAACATATCAAATTGCACTTTTGAACATTACAATTCATACCCCTTGGAAGAGCCTGGACTGGGGGTGCGCACCGTGCGCTCCCTGTTGTGGAAGCTTAGCTCCTTCCCTTTGGAAGAGCACGTCTGCAGGGTGACGTCCCTGATGTCGTGGATGGGCTATTTCCCCTTGGAAGACACGGATAGGGCGCCCTTGTCGTCGTTGTCATCGTCAATGTGGTCTGACTTGGCAGCTGATGATGCTGAGCCACCACCATATATATAGAATGCAACCTTCAGAAATGACAAAAGGGTCTCGATGGCGATGAAGGAAAAATCCTGCCAGCGAAGCAGAGTAGATCAGCGGCGGGGGGCATGAAGGAGATCCAAGGTGGTTGAATCCGAAGGGGTGGGAGTGCGTCACCTAACCTGTGGCATAGCCCGCGTCAAGCCATCGCTGTCGACGAGCTCGATGTCGTAGCCGGCTACCGGGACATATAGACATGCACGATCCCTCTTATTAAAAGCCCCGGGCCAGTCATCGTAGTGAGCTTCCTTGGGGGGCCTCGGCGGCCACCTCGCCGTCGTCCAGCGGACAATCCTCGATATACATCTTTTTGGCCATTCGCTCCTCCAGCTCCCCAGGAAGCATAGCAGGATGGGGATGGGGATCAGGGGGAAAGAGGGTGCTTCGCAGGCCGACACTACAGGGTGGACCAGAGTTGTGCATGCATTCGACATGGAGGAGCACTATTGTCGATTGCACGGACAACTCTAGTCCAACCCCCTTGTGATGGATCTTCATGAGGACTTCGAGATAGTCACGAGAAGGCCTGCAGAGGATGACGGTTGATGACCCACAACTATAGGTGTTCAATCGTAGTCCTTTCGGTAAGTAAGAGTGTCAAACCCAACGAGGAGCAGAAGGAAATGATAAGCGATTTTCAGCAAGGTAATTTCTGCAAGCACTGAAATTGTAAGTAGCAAGTAGTTTGATAGCAAGGTAATTTGTAACGATCAAGTAACCGTAACAATAGGTAAGGTGCAGCAAGGTAGCCCAATCCTTTTGTGGCAAAGGACATGCCAAAACAATCTCTTATAATAAGCAAGGTGTTCTTGAGAGTACACGGGAATTTCATCTAGTCACTTTCATCATGTTGGTTTGATTCGTGTTCGCTACTTTGATAATTTGATATGTGGGTGGACCGGTGCTAAGGTGCTGTTCTTACTTGAACTAACAACCTACTTATGATTAACCCCCTCGCAACCATCCACAACTACGAGAAAAGTATTAAGACAAAGTCTAACCATAGCATTAAACATGTGGACCCAAATCAGCCCCTTACGAAGTAGCGCATAAACTAGGGTTTAAGCTTCTGTCACTCTAGCAACCCAGCATCTAATAACTAGTCCACAATGCATTCCCTTAGGCCCAAGGATGGTGAAGTGTCATGTAGTCGACGTTCACATGGCACCACTAAGGGAATCACAACATACATATCATCAAAATATCGAACACATATCAAATTCACATGATTACTTGCAACATGACTTCTCCCGTGACCTTAAGAACAAAGGTAACTACTCACAAATAATATTCATGCTCGAGATCAGAGGGGTATTGAATAGCATAATGGATCTGAACATATAATCTTCCACCAAATAAACCATATAGTAATCAACTACACAAGGTAATCAAGACTACTAGTCACCCACAGGTACCAATCTGAGGTTCTGGTACAAAGATTGAACACAAGAGATGAACTAGGGTTTGAGAGGAGATGGTGATGTTGAAGATGTTGATGAAGAATGGCCTCCCAAAGATGAGAGGGTTGTTGGTGATGATGATGGATTCGATTTCCCCCTCTGGGAGGGAAGTTCCCCCGGCGGAATCGCTCCGCCGGAGGGTAAAAGCGCTCCTGCCCAAGTTCCGCCTCGAGACGGCGGCGGTTCGTCCCAAAAGTCCTCCCCTTATTTTTCTAGGTTTTTCTAGAATTTATAACAGAAGATGGGCTCCGGAGGTGGGCCAGGGTGAGCACCACCCACCAGGCCGCGCCTGGGGGTCCTGGCGCGCCCTGGTGGGTGTTCCTCACCAGGTGGCCCCCCTCCGGTAGATTTTTGCTCCAGTATTTTTCATATTTTCTATAAAAAATCCCCATAAAGTTTCAGCTCCATTGGGAATGTGCAGAATAAGTATCTCTGACATGCTTTTTCAGGTCCCAAATTCCAGCTGCCGGTATTCTCCCTCACTGTGTAAATCTTGCAAATTATGAGAGAAAAGGCATTAGAATTACTCCCCAAAGCATTATTATGCATAAAAACATTATAAATAACAGTAGGAAAACATGATGCAAATGGACGTATCAACTCCCCCAAGCTTAGACCTCGCTTGTCCTCAAGCGAAAGCCGATATCGAAGAACATGTCCACATGATTTGAGAGAGAGGTGTCGATAAAAACAAAATACGGACATAGTAGCATCATGCTTATTATTATAACAGCAACACAGTTTAACATATAATTCTTTCTCATAAAACTTCTC
This sequence comes from Elymus sibiricus, assembly GCA_039707655.1. Taxonomy (NCBI): domain Eukaryota; kingdom Viridiplantae; phylum Streptophyta; class Magnoliopsida; order Poales; family Poaceae; genus Elymus; species Elymus sibiricus. The sequence goes on along the minus strand of CM077673.1, from coordinate 267,990,531 downwards.
TTTCATAACAACATCATATAACTTCTTATGAGCAAGTAACAATTCATCACAACTTGGAAGTATAAAGCATAAACCTTATCGGAAACAAACAAACTATGTTCTCAGTCAACTTTGCAACTACAATTCATCATATGTTCAGGAAGGGTCTCATGTAGGAGCCTTTTGGCAAGTCCACATACTCAACCATCATTTGGTCTTGTATGATTGCTAACACTCACATCATACCCATGAGCAAAAAGTTTCGACCGGACACATAGAAAGATAGGGGCTTATAGTTTCGCCTCCCAACGTATTTACCTCAAGCGTGATGTCAACAATAATAACTCATGCTCACTCATATCCAACTAGATATATGTGCCTAGATCTTTCCTCACCACATGATGCTTGCAAAGGTAAATACTTAAAGGTAAAAGATAGGCCCTTCACAGAGGGAAGCAGAGGTTGTCATGCGCTTTTTAGTTTGTATGCCAAATCCCTTAGCGCAAAAGAACGTCACATTGTATTGCCCCTTGTGATACCAACCTTTATTATGCAGTCTGTCGGTTTTATTACTTTTCCATCACAAGTTCATGCAACGCTCAATTTTGTCTTACACTAATTGATCCAACACTTTTAGAAGCAATTTTTATTGCCTTAGTGCACCGATGACAACTTACTTGAAGGATATTATTCAATCCATAGGTAGGTATGGTGGACTCTCAAACATGAGTTTAGGTTTGGGGTTTTTGGATGCACAAGTAGTATCTCTACTTAGTGCGGAATTTTTGGCTAGCAAAGATATTGAGCAAGCACCACATGTTGAAGGATCTATGACAATATAACTGCTATGTGAATATGAACAAACATAAATCATTACGTTGTCTTCCTTGTCCAACGTCAACAATATTGGCATATAATATTTAATGGGGGCTCTCAGTCATAAAAGATGTCCATGATAGTGTATTTGCATGTGAATCTTCTCTTCCATAATCAATTTTTTCATGAGTTGCATCATTGACTAATGCTATGTTTGCCAATCTCCAATAAATTTTTCTACTTACACTTTTCTTTGTGTGATGTCATTACTCACCATAAGATTAGCATATGATCTTTTCTCATTTATTATGATTGCAACAAGAAAGTAGAGGGGCAAAAGCTCAGACTAAACTTTATTATATAACTCTCACTCGATTACATAGATAAATAGATCACGAAACTAACACTCGAAAATAGATCATACTAAACTTTTATTCAACTAAATCACGAAAAAGCTAAGAATAGAAAATAGAAAGCAAAGGTAAAAATTTGTGGTGATACGATATCGGGGCACCTCCCCCAAGCTTTGCTCAAGCCTAGTGCCCATACCCATGTACTCAAGTCTCCTTTGGTGGTGGAGATGATGAAGGTGGTGGTGATGAAGAATTATTCTTCGTCTCCAATTTACGCTTGAGGATGAAGTTTTCTTCCCTTAAATTGTTGTTCTATTGCTCAAGTTTCAATATCCTCTTTCATAGAGCTGCCTTGCTCTTCTGCAGAAAACAAGAAGGGATAAAAGGAGTATTGGGTTTACTCCCACCATTAGGAAGGCTTGACTTCTTGAACTCCACGTGCATATCTCCAAGTTGAGGTAGTGGAGCTTCATCTTCATCCGAGCCAGCGTCCAGGCCAGCGTCTTCTAGTTCCTCTAGGTCGGTGTCTTCTTCCTCCTCCGAGCACCACAAATAGGGGTAAATTTCCCCAAAGATCTTTGGATCAGCAACATAATTGGATACATAACTCTCTCTCTCGGAATCTTGAGACGACATATTTTCAGATATGTCAGAAAAATAGCACGAAACAAGAACAGAGGAAAATCTAGTGATGCGGTGGTCAAAACAATTGGGGATATATATAGGGAATTTTTATTCTTGGAAATCAAGCAAACGAAAGGAAAACGGAGTCGGGAAGGTTCCCGAGGTGGGAACCACCCACCAGGGCGCGCCAGGGAAGGTAACCGCTCCCTGGTGTATCGTGCTCACCTCGGTTGCCTTCCGGTTTATTTATTATTTTCCAAAATTCTAAAATATTCCAAAACTGATAAAAAATATTTTTGCGGATTTTTCGGAGTCTTTTTACTTATCGTATCACGTACCTCTTATTTTTCATGATTCTGGAGTGTTCCGAAAGGTTTCTCTTATGTGTTCCTCCGGTGTCATGGTTTGGATAACATTGCTTTCAACATTAATAGGCATACCTGAGATATAATGTTTAATTCTTTGTCCATTGACCACCTTCGGGTTAGTGCCTTCGGCATTATTAATCTTGATAGCTCCAGAGCGATAAACTTCTTCGATAACATATGGTCCTTCCCATTTGGAGAGAAGTTTTCCTGCAAAAAATCTGAAAGAAGAATTGTACAAAAGAACATATTCCTCAACTTTGAATTCTCGCTTTTGGATTCTTTTGTCATGCCATCTTTTAACTTTTTCTTTAAATAACTAGGCATTTTCATAAGCTTGGGTTCGCCATTCATCTAATGAGCTAATATCAAATAACCTCTTTTCGCCGGCAAGTTTGAAGTCATAATTGAGTTTTTTAATTGCCCAAAATGCTTTATGTTCTAACTCTAGAGGCAAATGACAAGCTTTTCCATATACCATCTTATATGGAGACATACCCATAGGATTTTTATAAGCTGTTCTATAAGCCTAAAGTGCATCATCTAATTTCTTAGACCAATTCTTTCGAGACCTATTTACAGTTTTTTGTAATATCAATTTTATTTCTCTATTGCTAAGTTCAACTTGACCACTAGATTGAGGGTGATAGGGTGATGCAATTCTATGGTTAACATCATATTTAGCAAGCATTTTACGGAAAGCACCATGAATAAAATGTGAACCACCATCAATCATTAGATATCTAGGGATTCCAAACCTCGGGAAAATAACTTCTTTAAGAATTTGAATGGAAGTGTTATGATCAACACTACTAGTTGGAATAGCTTCTACCCACTTAGTGACATAATCAACATCGACCAAAATATGAGTATACCCATTAGAGGAAGGAAAAGGTCCCATATAATCAAAACCTCAAACATCAAATGGTTCAACAACAAGTGAATAATTCATAGGCATTTCCTGACGCTTACCGATATTACCAATTCTTTGACATTCATTACAAGACAAGACAAACTTACGGGCATCCTTGAAGAGAGTAGGCCAATAAAAACCAGATTGTAATACCTTATGAGCAGTTCTATCTCTCGCATGATGTCCTCCATAAGCTTCGGAATGACATTTCCGTAGGATTTGTTCTTGTTCATGCTCAGGTACACAATGTCTAATAATACCATCTACTCCTTTATAAAGACGTGGGTCATCCCAAAAGTAATGTCTTAAATCATAGAATAATTTTTTATTCTGTTGGTATGTGAAACTAGGTGGAATATATTTAGCAACAATGTAATTAGCATAATCAGCATACCATAGAGTGTTTTGAGAGACATTTATTGCAGCTAATTGTTCATCAAGAAAACTATCATCAATAGGTAGTGGGTCATCAAGAATATTTTCTAACCTAGACAAGTTATCAGCTACGGGGTTCTCAGCTCCTTTCCTATCAGTAATATGTAAATCAAATTCTTGAAGCAATAGAACCCACCTAATGAGTCTAGGTTTAGCATCTTTCTTTTCCATAAGATATTTTATAGCAGCATGATCGATGTGAACAATAACTTTGGAATCAACAATGTAAGATCTAAATTTATCACAAGCAAACACAACTGCTAAAAATTCTTTTTCAGTAGTAGCATAATTTCTTTGGGCACTGTCTAGAGTTTTGCTAGCATAATGGATAACATTCAATTTCTTATTAACTCTTTGTCCTAGAACAACACCAACAACATAATCACTAGCATCACACATAATTTCAAAAGGCAAGTTCCAATCAGGTGGTTGAACAATAGGTGCAGTGGTCAAGGCTTTCTTAAGTGTTTCAAAGGCTTCCACACAATCATCATCAAAAACAAAGGGAATATCCTTTTGTAAAAGATTAGTGAGAGGCCTAGAAATTTTTGAGAAGTCTTTAATAAACCTCCTATAGAAACCAGCGTGACCAAGGAAACTTCGAATACCTTTGATATCTTTAGGACATGGCATTTTCTTAATTGCATCAACTTTAGCTTGATCCACCTCAATACCTCATTCAAAGATTTTATGCCCCAAGACAATACCTTCATTAACCATAAATTGGCACTTCTCCCAATTCAAGACGAGATTAGTTTGTTCACATCTCTGCAAAACTCGATCAAGGTTGCTTAAGCAATCATCAAAAGAAGTTCCGTAAACGGAAAAATCATCCATGAAAACCTCCACAATATTTTCACAAAAATTAGAGAATATAGCAGTCATACATCTTTGAAAGGTAGCAGGTGCATTGCATAAACCAAAAGGCATACGTCTATAAGCATAGATTCCAAAAGGGCAAGTAAAGGTGGTTTTCTCTTGATCAGATTGTGACACAAGTATTTCAGAGAAACCAGAATATCCATCCAAGAAACAAAAGTGTGTGTGCTTAGATAATCTTTCAAGCATTTGATCAATGAAAGGCAGAGGGTAATGATCTTTTCTAGTAGCTTTATTTAATTTTCTAAAATCAATTACCATTCTATAACCAGTAACAATTCTTTGTGGAATAAGTTCATTTTTATCATTAGAAACAACAATAATACCTCCTTTCTTAGGGACACAATGAACAGGACTTACCCATCTACTAGCAGCTATGGGATAGATTATACCTGCTTCCAGAAGCTTTAATATTTTAGTTCTTACCACTTCTTTCATCTTGGGATTTAATCGTCGTTGGTGATCAACAACAGGTTTAGCATCAGGTTCCATATTGATCTTGTGCTAACATAGAGTGGGACTAATGCCCTTAGGATCATCAAGAGTATATCTAATAGCAGCCCGGTGCTTCCTCAGAATTTTTAATAATCTTTCTTCTTCATGTTCTGAAAGGTTAGCACTAATAATAACATGATATATCTTTTTCTCATCAAGATAAGCATACTTCAGAGTGTCAGGCAATTGTTTTAATTCAAACACAGGATCACCTTTAGGTGGAGGAGGACCTCCCAGAGTTTCAATAGGCAAATTGTGCTTTAGTAGAGGTTGTTGTTCGAAGAAATTTTTATCTATTTCATTTCTTTCACTCAAGTGCATATCATTTTCATGGTCTAGCAAATATTGTTCTAGTGGATCGTAGGAGGAACATCAATAGAAGCAAGACCAATTATTTCATCCTTACTAGGTAATTCTTTATCATGAGGTTATCTACTAAACTTGGAAAAATTAAATTCATGAGACACATCACCAAACTTAACACTGACGGTTTCCTTTTGACAATCTATCTTAGCATTAACAGTGTTCAAGAAAGGTCTACCAAAGATAATGGGACAAAAGTCATCTTATGGGGAACCAAGAACTATAAAATCAGTAGGATATTTTATTTTCCCACACAAGACTTCAACATCTCTAACAATCCCAAGTGGTGTGATTTTGTCTCTATTAGCAAGTTTAATAGTAACATCAATATCTTCTATTTCAGCAGGTGCTATTTCATTCATAATTTCTTGATATAGAGTAAAAGGAATAGCACTCACGCTAGCACCCAAATCACATAAGCCATGATAACAATGATCTCCTATTTTAACTGAGACAACAGGCATGCCAACTATGGGTCTATGTTTACCTTTTTCATCGGGTTTAGCAATTCTAGCAGCTTCATCACAGAAGTAAATAACATGCCCATCAATATTTTCTACGAAGAGATCTTTAGCCATAGCAACACCAGGTTCTACTTTAATTTGTTTAGATGGCTTAGGTGCTCTAATATTACTCTTACGAACCACAGTTGATACCTTAGCATGTTCCTTTATCCTAACAGGGAAAGGTGGTTTCTCAATATAAGCAATAGGCACAACTCGATCAACATTGTAAATAATAGTTTCTTATTTAGCTATGAACGGTTTTTTAATTTCCTTTTTAATAGGGGGATGCCATTTAAACCACTTCTCCTTAGGGAGATCAACGTGAGCAGCAAAAGATCACAAAAAGAGGCTACTATCTCAGAGTCAAGTCCATATTTAGTGCTAAACTTGTGAAAAGCATCGGTATTCATAAAAGATTTAACACAATCAAATTCAAGCTTAATACCCGACTCATTATCTTCGTCAAGTTCCCCATCTTCAGAGTTGTGTTTAATTCTTTCTAAGAGATCCCACTTGAATTCAATAGTCTTCTTCATAAAAGAACTAGTACAAGAAGTATCGAGCCTGGGTTGATCATTATGAGAAAGCCGAGCATAAAAAATCTGAATAATAACTTCTCTCGGGATGTCATGATTGGGGCATGAATATAACATTGACTTAATCCTCCCCCAAGATAGAGCGTTGCTTTCTCCTTTATGAGGCCAAAAATTATATATATAATTCCGATCACGATGAACTAGATGCATAGGATAAAAACTAGGGTGGAATTCCAATTTCAATCGATTCCAGTTCCATGATCCAATATCATCACGTAGCCTATACCATGTGAATGCTTTTCCCTTCAAAGATAAAGGGAAAACCTTCTTATTAACATCATCTCCGGATAAACCTGCAAGCTTAAATATTCCACAAATTTCATCCACATGTATTAGGTGCATATCAGGATGTTCAGTTCCGTCTCCTGCATAAGGATTAGCTAGCAGTTGTTCCAACATGCCTGAAGGAATTTCATAACCAGTATTTTCAGTAGGTGCTGTAGGTTGAGGGGCAACTAATTGTGGTTCCGGTCGAGGTGAAGATACCCCGAACAAACCCCTCAAAGGATTGCTTTCCATAGTAACAAGTAACAGTAAATTTCAGCACGTAGTATAAGTTTTTTCCTTACTGATTTCCACTTACCAAGAGCGCTTCACTCCCCGGCAACGGCGCCATAAGAGAGTCTTGATGGCCCACAATTATAGGGGATCAATCATAGTCCTTTCGATAAGTAAGAGTGTCGAACCCAACGAGGAGCAGAAGGAAATAATAAGCGGTTTTCAGCAAGGTAATTTCTGCAAGCACTGAAATTGTAAGTAGCAAGTAGTTTGATAGCAAGGTACTTTGTAACAATCAAGTAACCGTAACAATAGGTAAGGTGCAGCAAGGTAGCCCAATCCTTTTGTGGCAAAGGACATGCCAAAACAATCTCTTATAATAAGCAAGGTGTTCTTGAGGGTACACGGGAATTTCATCTAGTCACTTTCATCATGTTGGTTTGATTCGTGTTCGCTACTTTGATAATTTGATATGTGGGTGGACTGGTGCTAAGGTGCTGCTCTTACTTGAAATAACAACCTACTTATGATTAACCCCCTCGCAAGCATCCGCAACTACAAGAAAAATATTAAGACACAGTCTAACCATAGCATTAAACATGTGGACCCAAATCAGCCCCTTACGAAGTAGCGCATAAACTAGGGTTTAAGCTTCTGTCACTCTAGCAACCCATCATCTAATAACTACTCCACAATGCATTCCCTTAGGCCCAAGGATGGTGAATTGTCATGTAGTCAACGTTCACATGACACCACTAAGGGAATCACAACATACATATCATCAAAATATCGAACACATATCAAATTCACATGATTACTTGCAACATGACTTCTCCCGTGACCTCAAGAACAAAGGTAACTACTCACAAATAATATTCATGCTCAAGATCAGAGGGGTATTGAATAGCATAATGGATCTGAACATATAATATTCCACCAAATAAACCATATAGTAATCAACTACACAAGGTAAACAAGACTACTAGTCATCCACATGTACCAATCTGAGGTTCCGGTACAAAGATTGAACACAAGAGATGAACTAGGGTTTGAGAGGAGATGGTGCTATTGAAGATGTTGATGAAGAATGGCCTCCCAAAGATGAGAGGGTTGTTGGTGATGACGATGGCTTCGTTTTCCCCCTGTTGGAGGGAAGTTCCCCCGGCGGAATCGCTTCGCTGGAGGGCAAAAGTGCTCCTGCCCAAGTTCCGCCTCGAGACGGCGTCGGTTCGTCCCAAAATTCCTCCCCTTTTTTTTCTAGGCTATTTCAGAATTTATACCAGAAGATGGGCTCCGAAGGTGGGCCAGGTTGAGCACCACCCACCAGGCCGCGCCTGGGATTCCTGGCGCGCCCTGGTGGGTGTTCCTCACTAGGTGGCTCCCCTCCGGTAGATTTTTGCTCCAGTATTTTTCATATTTTCTATAAAAATTCCCCATAAAGTTTCAGCTCCATTGGGGATGTGCAGAATAGGTATCTCTGACATGCTTTTTCAGGTCCCGAATTCCAGCTGTCGGTATTCTCCCTCTTTGTGTAAACCTTGCAAATTATGAGAGAAAAGCCATTAGAATAACTCCACAAAGCATTATTATGCATAAAAACATTATAAATAACAGTAGGAAAACATGATGCAAAATGGACGTATCAACGGTGGGAGTCGGGGGCGGCGGCAGCGGGCTAGCTAGGGTTCGAGCGAGGGAGAGGAGTGGTGCGTGCGCGAGCGGAGGCTTTCCTTTTTTACGTAATCTGAGTAGAGGATTTGTGGTGAGGAGGGGGGCAGGTGGTGTTTGAGGAAATGCCGCACGGCTAATGGAAATTTTACTAGGCGGGAGTGAAATGCCAGGATGCCGGGGCTACTGAAAATTTAGATTACGGGATTGAAGCGGCGTGGCCAGTGCGGGAGGAACAAACATCCCACACAATAGAAACATAATAAGTGTGTGCTATCAAATAGGAAAAACCCACGGAACCGCCATTTTTCAAATGGCTCAAGGCGGTAGATATTTTTGCGAGGGAAGTCTCATGGAGCCCAATCGTGTCCGGCGCCCACCAGTGGACTATGCTGATGTGCCAACGTCAGAGGGAATGGTGTCTGTTGAGTGTACAATAGCAAACGGTTGTTACATTCGAATCGTTTGCTATTTACTCCTAGAATAATAATATATAGGAGAATTTCGCCAAAAGAAATTGTGGGAAAGGGGTCAGAACACATACACGCCTGCATGTGGAACAAAAATATGTATTTACAGGGTGGTATGATCGTTCAAAATACCCAATGCGCAACTTCGATGTGGCACATGTCTCCTCCGTCGCCACTTCGTGTTGGTGGGAGGGGGAATCCTAGCTACGAATACATGTCCCCCAAACAGGTCTCACATCTCACCCATGCCATAACACGAAAATGAAACATATACATGAATCCAGCATGGTCAAACCACCCCATCTCTCTTCCGTTCATAGGTGGACTATGTCCCATGCACCTCGCAACACGGACATCCCGACCAAAGAATCAACATTTTGGTCAAACCTCTCCCGCTGTCGGTCGAAAGGATGGACGTCCACCGAGGCCCATGAATGGGCATGATGCCGGTAACCACGCGATGGAGTGTCGAAGATAGCCATCACCTGCAAGTGGCGCAAACATATGTACGGAAATGTTGTGTTGTGTTTGAATTCATTAATATATACCTCATGTGCAACTTTGATGTGGCACATGCTTTGGAACTGGAAAGTCCCCCCCCCCCCCGAGCGAGTGTTCATGACGCGTACAACTAGTATGCCGAGCGTCGATGGGAACGATTCACTCGTACGTACGCGTGCTCTCAGACTTGGGTAGGGAAACTCAAATGGCCTATATAATATATACCATAACACAAACCAGTTGAAGAATCCACCATGGTAACCTCTCTCTCGTTGTCAGTCAATGTGATGGACATCCACACGGGCACAGGAATGGACTTTCCAACGACTACCACACGAAGGAGTATCAAAGACAGTCATCGTCTAAGCGTGGATCAAACATATGTATGGAAGTGTTGTGTGATGTTTACATACCCAGCACACAAACTTTGCCATGGCACACCTTCCTCTGGAATCTTAAAGTCCGCACGGAAAGCGAGGTTCATGACGCGTAGTATATGTACACCCCCCATTCGAGCCGATGGGAGAGACATTCATGCGTACACTATATGCACTCAAATTATACCATGTAATCTCACAACCATGGCCTACCGCAAACATCGAACAAAAAAGAATCCATAATAATTAACCTCTCCTGTTGTGGTACAAAAGTACGCGAGGCCACAAATGGGAGTGACACTGATAATTATGTGTGTGTGTGTGGGGGGGGGGTGTCCGAGGAGAACCACTGCCTCCATGCTGCCCTAACATATGTACGGAGGTGTTGTGTGATGTTTTGAATACCCAATGCACACCTTTGATGTGGCACCGTCGCAAACCGGAAAAAACCACGGAGGTTCACAACGTGTACAATGAGCACGCGTGTGCACACATGCGTCCACACTTTCGTCCGGAATCTCACCATGATCTTTGCCGAAACACGGACTAAGATGAATCCACCTTTGATCAAACCCCTCTCGCCGCGCCATCCAAGGTGATACACCGCGCGGGGGCAACGAATGGGTGGGTCGGTGGTAACCACATGAGTGAGTGTACGGGGGACCACCACCGCATGCATGAGACACAAACATATGCATGAAAAAGGTCATGATCGAGATGCTTTAAATATATAGCCAAGGCACGACTTTTGACGTGGCACATGCCTCACCTGTAGCTGGCAATGGTTAAAACCGTTACCCGCATCCCCATGGGTAATTAATTACTCTATTAGGCACAGAGAAGTGCTAGCTTGAATTCCCATGGGGAAGATGGTGGGTCAAATACCTTACCCAGCGTGCAGGACAGGGATGGGGATGTGATATACATAGCATTACCCGCCTTAACCATGAAGTACTTACATGTGGGCTCTGAAATTAGTAGACCCCACATAATTTGCGCCCTTGGTCACCAAAATTTCCACAGATCCCACCCATCTGGCCCAAAAATCCCTAAGAAATCCAAAACTTAGCCACAACATATTGTTTATTGCGTTGAAATACTAATTTTTTACTGAAATACTATCGAATGTTGTTCTTAAATGCAAGTTGGGTTTCCCCATGGGGATAAAGAAGTGGCGACGAGGATGGGAAACTGTTTATCCCCGCGCACAGGTACGGAGACGGGGTCGGGAATGGGAGGGCGGTGATGGGGACGGGGATGGGACTCCAATATACCCGCCCGAGTAATCCCCATTGCTAGCTTGATGCCTAACTAACCGGACAATCCCACGTGGTGGCGTGCATATGACGCGTATTGTGTGCCGGACCCCCACACCCCACTCGTCCCACCACACCACCACCACTTCGAGACATGCATGCCAAACTTTTTATGTAGTGGACATGTGACAATAGGAGTGCAGTGTTAAAATTTGATACTTAAAGAACATTAAGACATTTTTATACATTAAATTGATTCCTTAGGTATTTAATTTGTAAATTTCAAATTTGAACTATATGCACACGTGGTTGTGTGCCCAAATGGATTAGAAATTCATTTTTTTGTCTTGGGTGCATGTTTAGTCCCCGTGGAAAGAAAAACAATAAATTTCGAACATCTTGGGGCCGCAAACATTGACTCTTGGCTTTCAAATTCTAGCAAATGCCCAGCTAAGCTAGAATTCATGAAATATTGACATGATTTCATGATAGGGAACTTATAGGTCGTGGTAAATAAATCGTCCAATTTGAGAGAAGTTTTCATCTAAGCTTTTTGCAAACGGGGGCTTATTGATAGATGCAACACAGAAGTGTCACGTTAACATCGCAAACGATATATTAATCCAAATTGTTTTTATTTAGTCAGCGTATTAGCGTTGGTTAAAGTCAAGCTTTGTAAACTTTGACCAAATTTATAAACAAAAATATTAACGTTTACAATTAAAAATTAATACCATTAGATTCTTTATTGAATGTACTTTCACATCATATATATTTGTCATGGAAATTATTTCGATTTCTTTCTATAAAGTTGGTCAAACTTTATCAAGTTTGACTTCAGTCAACTCTAATATGCAGACTAAATAAAAACGGTGGAAGCAAGTGTCGTAGCTTCGCGGAAAAAGAATACACGCCCGCGATCCATGCAAGCAGATATGATTTGACGGGACGCATGCTAGCAGGTCACCGCGCAGGCTGACCGGGATGCGTGCGAGTAGGTGTGTGAATTGATGGGAGGCTTGTTCACTGCGCAGTTTCAAAGGGAGACGTGCCGTCAGGCGTGTGAATTGACGGTGCGCATGCCAGCAGTCCGGCGCGCAGGCGGCTCACCGGGAGGCGAGCCGTCGCTTTAAACCGCTGCCCGTCTCCCTCTCAAGTCCCAACTGCCCTTTATTAACGATGGCCGAGCCACTGGTTGTAACATTCTCACTACACACAATCCTCTCTCCCCCAAGCATCCTCGCTGCCATTCTCAATCCCCGTCAGCGGCCTCCCTACACCATGGGAGGGAGTAACCACGTTGGGGCCGGCGAAGCACCCGAGCACAGCGTGAAGGTGGGCACAGAGATTGCCGTCGTCGGATGACGTATCGCGTGGACAGAAGCGCGACCTTGACGTTGTCATCGCCGTCGTGCTTCCCCAGCCGGAGCCGGTGGTCCACAATGACTCCGATGACCACTCCAGTGACGACAACGACTAGGACGGAGAACCGGTTGGTCATCTACACCCATTTTTGGTAAATACATATAATAGGCTGATTGGTTTGCTATCAACATTTGACATTGCTGCCAATATTTGGCAAAATCAAAAGTGGTCAACATTTGGCAACCTTTTGTGAGATTGATAACGAGAATTGGTATGCAACCAATCTCTACCCAACATTTGGCAGTTGCTAAAATATGGCATGCCAACTTTTGGCATCAAACCAGTTAGCTTCGATTTAGGCTTCACGTTGTCGGATAAGATATTATGTTTCATAAACTCTGCCTTGCGAATTCGCATTATAAAATATACGGATGTCACATTTTTACTATGTAAAGGTGCTATCTGACGATGTGGACAGCGAGGATGAAGACGTCCAGGAGAGGTTCAAGAGGAAAACGCTCAGAGAGCTTATGTCTGGAAAGCATAACAGGCGTGTCAATAAGAATGGGGGCTATGGATGCCCGTTCTGCAACCATAAGATTAACAACACGTATTCTAGTGTTCTGGCACGTGCAAGAGGACGAGCTGTTGGCTCCTTCAAGCAGAAGTATTCTCGCAGGATAGCGCATGCCGCGTACGCCCAGTTCCTGGAGAATCTTAACGATCAAGCATGAAGATGAGATGTTGGATTCAGTCTATCTAGTTTGTGTGTATTACATCTATGCTTGTGTATTATATTTTTTCCGAGATTGAAATTGTGCGATGACTTTCATTGTGCCGCGTCATTTGTGTTCGGATTGGCCAAAACGCATCGCCATGGATCGCACGTCTGAACCGCATGATGTACACAGATCGAACGACTGTCCGTATCTCCATCACACCGGAGTGCTATTTTACTTGAGAGTACTATTTATATAGGATTTATCACACACGGCTGGATCTAATAAACCGTTTCCTCCGAAGCACATTATTCTAGGACAGAAAACCTTTAGCACCACTTGAAAAAGAACTTCAGCACCCACACGTCACAAAACCCTCGCCCGCTCCCCTCCCCCTCCCCCCTCCCCAGTAGCACCTATACTAACACTACTCCGGGACTCTCCGTGCATGTCACCACCTATCCCCTCGGTAACCACTTAGCTCGACGCATGTCGCCGCCACCGGCTGCCGCCAAATGCCACTGCATTTTGCCACTGCCGCTTGCCGTGGCCTATCGGCACTGACTTTCTCGATGCTGCTCGCTGTCGACCCAGCTTACCCGATTGGGGAATCTTCGGTACTGGTTTTTGCCCATGAAGAACCATGTAAATAATCTATTGAAATATTTCCGCTCATCTCTTATCCTAGTCAGTCGACCCCTTTTAATCACCCGTCCGAAATCGCTATGCAAGGAAACATCAGGGCTCTGCGGCCTTTGCCAAAAAACCAAGGAGTTCCATCTCACCGTACCAGACGACTTCACGAAGCGCACAGTATGTTCAATCTCACACTACCTGGGTTGGCATGCATGGCCTATACTTTTTCTGAACCTATACTATATATTGCTACATTTGGATAAAAGGTGCCACATGCAGCATTTACGTCAAATGTGATTTCTTATTCTTATTATTCTTCTCCTTCTATATTAGGCAAATTAATGGTGTATTGTTCTTTCGTTTACTCTCATATATTTGCACACCATCATGGTTACATTATCTGTTTACTTGTAATTTTTTGTCCTTTCATATCAACTGATGTGCTGTTCTTTTAACTACTACTCCCATACTATTGATACGTCTCCAACGTATCTATAATTTTTGCTTGTTCCATGCTGTTATATTATCAATCTTGGATGTTTTACAATCATTTTATAGCAACTTTATATCATTTTTTGGGACTAACCTATTGACACAGTGCCAAAGTGCCAGTTGCTGTTTTTGCTTGTTTTTTACTTCGGAGAAAATCAGTACCAAACGGAGCCCAAATGCTACGGGAATTTTTGGAGATTTTTTATGGACCAGAAGAACCAGGATGGGCCAAACAACCACAATAGAGGGGGCCTAGGGTGGCCACCCTCCACGAGGGCGTGCCAGAGGCCCCTGGCGCGGCCTGGTGGACCATGCCCACCTCGGGTCTCCCCTCAACCGACTATTCGCCCTATAAATTCCCAAATATTCAGAAAACCCTAGAGGAGACGACGAAACACAATTCCAGCCGCCGCAAGTTCCAGAACCTCGAGATCCAATCTAACACCATCATGGAGGGGTGCACCGTCTTCATGGATGCTTCTCCGATGATGCGTGAGTAGTCCACCATAGACCTACGGGTCCGTAGGAAGTAGCTAGATGGCTTCCTCTCTCTCTCTACGATTCTCAATACAATGGTCTCTTGGAGATCTATTTGATGTAATGACTTTTGCGGTGTGTTTGTTGGGATCCGATGAATTTTGAGTTCATGATCAGTTTCTATCCATGAATATGAGTTGAGTCTTCTTTGATCTCTTATTTGCATGATTACTTATTGCCTCGTATTTCTTCTTCGAATCTTTGGTTTAGTTAGGCCAACTAGATTGATTTTTCTTGCCATGGGAAGAGGTGCTTTGTGATGGGTTCGATCTTGCGGTGTTCTTTCTCAGTGACAGAAGGGGCAGCAAGACGCGCATGTATCTGAAAGTGCGTTATATTGACTAGAGGGGGGGGGGGTGAATAGGCGATTTTTACAAATTCATCACTGAGGAATTTCAACCTGAGGAATTTGAAATGTGATGAACTACTAACAGCGGAATAAGTACTCAAATGCATGTGAAACATAGCAAGAGCATAGTCATCATGATGAAATAGAACATGCACAGATTACAAGTAGCGTGATACAGGATAAGCAGGTGAAGAACAAGGTGACTGAAGAATTTGAGATGAGGAAATTGAGAAAGTCTTCAGTCAAATTCTTCAAACAGTAACGATCAATTTCATCAACAGGTATTCTAGGAAATATAAGGGTTGAAGAAATGGAACCAAGTAGCTCGGTGAAGACAATGGTTTGATGACCCAGTTCCAACTGCTGTGACAGTCGTACGTCTGGTTTGGAGCGGCTTGGTATTTAAACCAAAGGACACATAGTCCCAGGACACACAGTCCTTACCTTATTCTCCTTGAGCTAAGGTCACACAGTCCTCGCCCAATACTCGTAAGTCTTCAGGGTAGACTTCCAAAACCCTCACAAACTGGTCACCCAGCGATCCACAATTGACTGCTGGATGCTATAGACCACGGTCACCTGGCGATCCCCAATTGACTGCAGGATGCACTAGACCATGATGCCTAACCGTCTGAAGATATACAGTCTTCAAAGGTAAAAAGCGTCGGTTCCACATAGGAACAATCTCTTTAGTGATGCTCAATCACTTTGGGTTTGGTGGTTTGGTTTTGGGGTTTTTCCTCACTGATGATATTCTATCAAAGTCTTCGGAGGATAGGTTTTTCCTCACAGATGATTTTTGCTCAAAGTCCTCGGAGGATGGGTTGCTCTCAAATGACAAGTGTCAAGTTCTCTCTCAGAGCAGTCAACCAACTAGTGGTTGTGGGGGGCGGCTATTTATAGCCAGGGTGCAACCTTACATGATAAGACATAAATGCCCCCAATGATATGACCGTTATGTGGATAAGATGATTGGGACAGCTGGCGCTAAGCACAGCAACGGTTGGAATTTGAACTGTCAAATTCCTCAGGGCTTATCATATTCCTCACTGTAGGCAATTCGCACTGGCGAAATCCTAACTCCTCAGTCAGACCAATTTCCTCAGAGACCAGAAGAACATCGTCTCTGTCACTGAAGAACTTGACTGAACCGTAAGAGATTTCCAAAGGCTTCACTCGAAGGATTGGATAGGTTGAGGATTTTGAGTTGAGCATCAGTTGGAAATTTTTCCTTATTATTACCTCGGCCCCCTTTAATAGTACGGTGTTTCCTATGGCTCAAAGAAAGGAAATGAAACTACGAAAACAAAAGTCTTCACGCTTCATAGTCCTCGTTAATATCTTCAAGGTCACACCGAATTCTTCAGCTTCAAAGTCTTCAAAGAATACCAAAGTCTTCACCAAAGTCTTCAGCTGAAGACATTCATTTTTAGGGGTCGATAATCTCCGAATATATCAAACTCCTCATCGACTTATAGAACCTGTGTATACTCACAAACACATTAGTTCCTTAACCTATAAGTCTTCAATACACCAAAATCACTAAGGGGCACTAGATGCACTAACAATCTCCCCCTTTTTGGTGATTGATGACAAATATGTTAAGTTTTCAACGGGGATAAACATATGAACTGTAAGTACTGTGTTTGAGGAATTTGATTGCAAGATATAGAAGAACTCCCCCTGAAGATGTGCATATTTGAGGAATTTGCTTTGGACTGCAAATGCACATGGCAGGACCAAAACATGGCGAACTCCCCCTATATCTTGTAATTCATACACACATTTAATATATGATATGAGGAATTGAAATGCACGATGAAAAATGGTGTCTGACGAAATTCAGCATGCATGCATTAAGGTACTTAAGGAAATAAGCATGCAGAAAGAAGTTCAAAAGCGCCAGACCACCATCGGACTTAAGTTTACAACTCATCAGTCAAAAACTTCAGAAGAGCGAGAGTTGTAACTTAAAAAAAACAACCCATAATATAGAGACCCGCTTGAAGACTAACTCAAAATTTCTCCCTCTTTGTCATCAGTGACCAAAAGGGACGAAAAATGAGGACTAACGCCCCTGAAGAATTCCATCTTGAAGGTGATGGAGAAGCGCCAACGTTGTTGGGGTCGTTTGTTGATGCAGGGCCCACAGCAGTGTCGTCAATTTCCTCAGCTTCATCCATCTCGCGAGATGAAGAATATGAGCTTGTAACCAGCTGAGAAACTTGAACCTTTTTGAATTTCTTCTGAGGAGGACGAGCCCAGTGAAGGTTTTGCTCAAGGTCCATCTCCTTGAGTTCTTCAGGAGTCTTGAGGTGAGACAGAATGGCCCACGTGCGGTTGAAGACTTCATGAAGATAGTATTGGTTCTTCCTCACAGAGTTGTGCGTGACTGTCATATCTCGAAGAAGTGAACCAAACTGACGCTTGACCCACTTGTGATTGCGATCAACCTTATGATGAAGACTTAGGAGAAGCTCGTGATCGGTCATCACACGAGGGGCAGAGGCTTGAAGATTTTGAGCTGAGGCTTTTGCAGCAGAATCTTGGGTGGCAGAGTCATCATTGGTGGAATAGGATGCAACTTTGCGGAATTGACCATCCAATGGACGAGTGCCTTCATCAACAACAGCTTTGCCTTTTGCTTCAACTGAGGAAAATGTATTCTTGAGGACTTCAATCGGAGGCAGAAAGCTGAAGTGATTCTGAAAGTCAGCCTTGAAGGGAATTGAAGACCTTGATCTGATGAATTTCATGATCCAGGGAGCATAAGGCTTCAACTCAAATGGTGACATGGCTATATTGGCCAAAGTCCTCATGAAGAAATAGTGATAATTGATGGGAATCCCATGAATGATGTTTAAGAACAGATTCTTCATGACACCCACAACTTCTTTTTCTTCAGAGTTGTGGCCCTTGATTGGACTGAGGGTTTTGGTCACTATCCTGTATATGGTTCTGGGCACATAGAGCAAATCCTTCACTAGGAAGGAGGTCCTTGGAGGTTTGCCAGGAGCCAAATCCTTCATCAGCACTTGCATCATGTGATTGGGCAGTTTAGGTTCATCATAGATGCATCTTGCTCCCTCTGAAGGAATTGCTATTGGCACAGCCCGAAGCAGTTCAGTGGCTCGAGCAGTGTAGTGAGTATTTCCAGTCATCCAGTCCAGGATCCATGAATTGACATCAGAAGCTTCACCTGAGATGTGCAAGGTTGCATAGAATTGAAGAATTATCTCTTCATTCCAGTCACATATGTCAACACAGAAAGGGAGAAGTCCTGCATCATGAAGTACAGTGAGCACAGGAGTGAAACAAGGAATGGACTCCATATCCACATGAGGAATTTGCTGATGCTCAAAGACTTTCTCTTTGTCAAATAGGACTGAAGCATAGAAATTCATCTGGGAAGAAGTCCAGAATCTTGAGCGTCCAGCCCTTGCTGAGGCATATGGATTTGGCCCTGTGAAGAAAATGTGTTCATCGAAGAAATTTTCCTTGATGAATTTGGGGCGCTTAGTGCCTTTGAATGGCAATCTGGGCTTCGGCTGAAGAATTGGGTTGAAGCGGCCCACAATCTCCTTAGGCATAACAGCAATTTCTTCAGACTGAGGAATATGTGCAGCAGTTTCCTCAGGTGCAATCTGGGCTTGAACTTCTTCAGCTGATGCAGATGTAATTTCTTCAGGAATAGATGCGAGGGGTGTGGTCAATCCTTCAGATCCTATTTGAATTTCTTCAGTCTGAGCAGGTGACTGAGGAATTTGTGAGAGGGGAGTGGTCATTAGTAAATTGGGGTGTGGAACCTCCCAATATTCATCATTAATCAGTGGAGTTGTACTTCCAATGTCCACATCCTCATCAATTTCTTCAACACCAACCTCTTCAGCAGTTAACTAAGGCTGGGGTGATGATACTAGAGGGGTTGAAGCATTTGCTTCCACCTCTATTTCTTCATCAATCTGCTCTGAGGAAGCAACAAAATGATTGTCTTCATCTTCCTCATTTGGGATGACATAGTCAACACCAAATGGAACTATTTCATAAGCAGGCACGGAGGAGATAGGTGTTGCATCAATGGGCTCAGTTGAAGAACTTGGCATAGTCTTCAACTTCTTCACAGCTGATGAATCTGAAGTTGATGCTTTTCTTTTCTGTGCAGCAGTAAAACCAACCGGCCCGAAGATTTTGGACCAAATTTCCCCTGACCCTTGCTCTCTATGTGACATGTGTCACCCACGTACTAAGATGTGGAGATCATGGGGGGGGGATCGTGACTTATCCAGTCGTGGGAATAGGAGTCGGTTTGAGCGGCAACCGCCAAAAATTGAAAGTGAAAATTTTAAAGTTTCCGTTCGCAAATTTTTTAGCTGACAAGGACTCAGTGAAGACTTTGAACGAGTTTCAAAGTAGAACGCATATGAAGAATTTGTGAACAGACTGGGTTGAGTTTAGCATAGAGGGGGAACGGGTCCGATCACATTCACTTAGATGAAAATCAACTTGAAGAATTAGCAATAAGGATCGCCCGAGGAAATGACATGTGCCTGAGGTTGACTTGCGATCCACACGATCACCAGCATAGTCATCATCTGAGTATCCGATGAGGTGAAGATTTGAGCCCTTGGGATACCATAATCCAAGCGTGGGTGTGTGAGCTAAGTATCGAAGAATATGTTTCACAGCCTTATGGTGTGATTCCTTCGGTGTTGCTTGGAATTAGGGACACATGCAAACACTAACATAATATCTGGCTTAGATGCACATAGATACAATAAAGAGCCTATCATGGAGCGATATACCTTTTGATCGAAATCTTTACCATTTTTGTCAGTGCAGAGGTGGCCTTTTGAAGGCATTGGTGTTTTGGCGCCTTTGCAATCTTGCATGTTGAATTTCCTCAGAACATCCTTGAGGTATTTCTCCTGAGAGATGAAGATGCCATTGTGTTGCTGACGAATTTGAAGACCTAAGAAGAATTTCAACTCCCCCATCATAGATATTTGATATTCTTCACTCATCATATAAGCAAATTCATCACTGTAACGTTTGTCAGTACAGCCAAAGATAATATCGTCTACATATATTTGGCACACGAATAATTCATTTTCATAGGATTTTGTGAAAAGAGTTGGGTCGAGTGAACCGGGTTTGAAGCCTTTCTTCATGAGGAATTCCTTCACAGTGTCATACCACGCCCGAGGGGCCTGCTTGAGGCCATAGAGGGCCTTGTTGAGTGTGAAGACTTTGTCAGGATGCTTAGGGTTTTCAAAACCTGGGGGTTGAGAAACATATACTTCTTCCTCATGCTTACCATTGAGGAATGCACTTTTCACATCCATTTGATATAAGATGATATCATGATGGTTAGCATAAGCAAGCAATATGCGAATAGCTTCAAGTCTAGCAACAGGTGCAAAAGTTTCATCAAAGTCAATTCCCTCAACCTGTGTGTAGCCTTGAGCTACAAGACGAGCCTTATTCCTCACCACTAGGCCGTTTTTGTCTTGCTTATTGCGGTAGATCCACTTGGTACCTATGATGTTATGCTTGCGAGGATCTAGCCGCTTGACAAGTTCCCACATGTTGTTGAGCTTGAATTGATGCAATTCCTCTTGCATAGCTTGAATCCACTCAGGCTCCATGAATGCTTCATCATTTTTGGTGGGCTATATGATAGAGACAAAAGCAAAATGCCCACAAAAGTTAGACAAATGTGAAGCTTTTGAGCGAGTGAGGGGACCTGGTGCATTGATGTCGTCGAGAATTTTGTCAATCTGCACTTCATTTGCCACTCTTGGATGAGCAGGTTGACGAGACTGAGGATTTTCTTCAGCACCATTTTCTTCAGGTGTATCATCATGAATTTCTTCATTGGTTGGGATGACTTCCTCAATAGGTTGAGGTTCTTCAGTGCGTATGATATCTTCAGTAGCCTTCAACTTAATGGATTCCTCAGGAGACATTTCTCCTAGCACAGGGGGCAGGTGCTCTCTTTGCGAGCCGTTAGTTTCATCTAACCGCACATATACAGTTTCAACAACCTTGTTGTGATAGGTGTTGAAGACTCTGTAGGTGTGCGAATCCTTTCTGTAACCAAGCATAAAACCTTCATGTGCTTTCGGTGCAAATTTGGAACTATGGTGAGGATCTCTAATCCAGCATGTAGCACCAAAGACTTTGAAATAACTCACATCGGGTTTCTTGTCAGTGATGAGTTCATATGAAGTCTTCTTGAAGAATTTGTGAAGATATACCCTATTGATGATGTGGCAAGCAGTATTGATTGCCTCAGGCCAGAAGCGACGAGGAGTCTTGTATTCATCAATCATAGTGCGAGCCATCTCAACAAGAGTCCTGTTCTTGCGCTCCACGACGCCATTCTGTTGAGGAGTATATGGGGCAGATAGCTCATGAGTAATACCAAGTTCATCAAGATATTCATCAAGACCAGTGTTCTTGAACTCGGTCCCATTGTCACTCCTAATGTGCTTGATCTTGACGCTGAAGTTTGTTGAGGCCCTTGAAGCAAATCGTCTGAAGACATCCTGCACCTCAGACTTGTACAGAATAATATGCACCCAAGTGTAACGAGAGTAATCATCAACAATAACAAAGCCATACAAACATGAAGTATTTGTTAGTGTGGCATAATGAGTGGGGCCAAACAGATCCATGTGAAGCAATTCAAAGGGTCGAGTAGTGGTCATGATAGTCTTCGAGGGGTGCTTGGATCTGGTCATCTTTCCAGACTCACAAGCACCACAGAGATGATCCTTGAGGAATTTGACACCTTCAATGCCTATGACGTGCTTTTTCTTCACGAGTGTGTGGAAGTTCCTCATGCCATCATGTCCAAGTCGTCGATGCCACAACCAGCCTTCTGAAGCTTTTGCAAGTAGGCACGTGGCAGGCTGAGGACCTGTAGAGAAATCAACAATATACAAGTCTCCTCTTCTAAAGCCTTCAAAGACTTTGGATTTTTCAAATTACATGAGAACAACACAATGATATTTTCCAAAGCTGACAACCATATCAAGATCAAAAAGCATTGAGACAGACATCAGGTTGAATCCGAGGGATTCGACAAGCATCACCTTATCCATGTGTCGGTCCTTTGAGATTGCAACCTTACCTAGACCCAATACCTTGCTTTTTTCCTTTGTTAGCGTAGGTGATATGCTTCAGATGAGATGGGGCAAGTGGTGTATTCATCAGTAGATTCTTGTCACCAGTCATGTGGTTTGTGCATCCACTGTCGAGGACCCACTCAGTAGCTTTTGGAGTTTCATCCTGCAGATGAATTAGTACAACTTACGAACTCATATGCTTCAGTGTGAAGAATATGACATCAAATTCATCAGGCAGAATTTCATCACACAACATAGTAAGTAAAACAATGTGAGGACGTGAGAAATGAGGAATTCATTTCTGTATGATTGGCTTGCGTCCTTTCAAGCATTTCCTCAGGTCTCCAGCAAATTCATCAGATGTTCAAGTTTGTCTGGAGACCTGACCCTGCATAAGAGATTACTTCAATTCTTCACCACCCACATCTGGAGGTGTGGCAAAGAGTTCATCATTCTGCAAGCTCCATATGAGAAGGGAGGCATTGAAGCTAGTGCACTTCGTTTCACAGGTGAGGGGTTAGAGTACTCATATGAATAAGCAGAGAAATTCTTCGAGGACTTATGAACATAATGATTTGAAGAATAATGCACATATTCAGAACTCTTAGATTTTCCCTGTGAAACAGATGCATTAGCACGAGAATGATACTTTTGACCATTTGAGGAATTTGGTCCAAGTGAAGACTTTGGTCCATATGAGGAATTTGACCTGGGGTTCCTTTTCTTCATAGGTGGTGTCATGAGGACATTCACTTGAAGATTTTCCAAGCAGCTCTTGGGAACCCAGGTTTTCCTCATAGGTGAACCGTTCCTGCAGTTAGTTCCAACAAATCTGGCAAATACTTCACCATTCTGATTTTTGAAAAATTTGTAGTTGGAGTCAAATGACTCATCAGAGGAATATGAAGTTTCACAAGTAAAGCCAGATAAAGTGGATGGATCTACAGGAGGTCCTTTTGCAGCAACCCATGAGGTTTTGGGGGTACTGCTCAGGTTTCCAGTAGGGTCCATCAGCATTGCGTTTCCTCTCAAATGCAACACCCTCTTTCCTAGGGTTCCTGTTCAGAATCTGCTTTTTGAGCACATCGCAAAGGGTTTGATGCCCTTTGAGACTTTTGTATATGCCTGTCACATACAATTCCTTCAACCCTGCATTTTCGTCAGTGATACTTGTGGTATCCTCAGATGAGGAATTTGTGACCACGAAGATAGTTGAAGAATTTGTAGCAATAGAAGCATTTGAACATTCAGGTGAAGAATTAGCAGTTTCACGTTCGATGCATTTCAAGCAAGGTGGAACAAATTCTTCCTGAGCGGTACTGATCTGTTGAGCCAGTAAGGAATCGTTTTCCCTTCGAAGATCCTCATGAGACACTCTTAGTTTCTCAAGATCTTGCTTTCTTTGAAGAAATTCATAAGAAAGCTTCTCATGATCGACTAAGAGAGCATTATGATGACTTTGAAGGTTATCAAACTTTGACTGAAAACTTTTGAGATCATCAGTCAGAATTTGAGTCCGATCCACTTCCTCATTCAACAGATCATCGCTTTTGTCTAGCAGTTTCTAAAGCTTTTCAAGTGCACTTTGTTGCTTAGTGGCAATATTAGCAAGTTTGGAATATCTAGGTTTCACATATTCATCAGATTCACCTTCACTTGATTCAGAGGAGGAATGATGTTTGTGTACCTTGGCACCTTTAGCCATGAAGCAATAGGTGGGAGCATAATCATTGTTGCTGACATCAGAGTCGTTGGAGTAGTCATCTTCTTCATCGTTGAAGATGGACTTGCTAATCAAAGCAGTAGCGAGTGCAAGGCTAGCAACACCAGATTCTGACTCCACCTCAGATTCTTCCTCTTCTTCATATTCTTCAGATTCTTCTTCAGAATCCATTTCCTTGCCAATGAAATCCCAAGCCTTTCTGGAACCATTCTTCTTGTGCGATGATGACTTTGAAGATTTCTTCTTTTTCTTTGAGTCATCAGAACTGTCGTCCTTGTATTTCTTCTTCTTTGATTCTTTTTCCCAGAGAGGACAGTCAGAGATAAAGTGACCAAATTTTTTGCATTTGTGACAAGTTCTCTTCTTGTAGTCGCTTGACGAGGAATCTGATTTCTTCAGGCCACTTTTTGATGACTTTCCAAACCGGCCTCTCCTTGAGAACTTCTGGAATTTCCTCACGAGCATTGCCAGCTCCTGACTCAGTTCTTCAGGATCACCAAGGCTACAATCAGATTCTTCGCCTTTGGATGAGGAAATTGCCTTAGCCTTCAGTGCACGAGATCTTCCATAGCTTGGCCCGTAGAGGTCTCTCTTTTTAGCTTGTTGGAATTCATGAGTATTGAGTCTCTCAAGTATATCAACAGGATCAAGTGACTTGTAGTCTTCACGCTCTTGAATCATCAAAGACAGTGTATCGAATGAGGAATCAAGAGATCTCAACAGCTTCTTCACCACCTCGTGGTCGGTGATGTCAGTAGCACCAAGTGCTTGAAGCTCGTTGGAGATATCAGTGAGACGATCAAAAGTTTGCTGAACATTCTCATTGTCGAGTCTTTTGAAGCGGTTGAAGAGATTGCGAAGAACATCAACTCGGGAGTCACGTTGAGTGGAAACACCTTCGTTGACTTTGGACAACCTATCCCAGATAAGCTTAGCAGACTCCAAAGCACTCACTCTGCCATGCTGACCTTTGCTCAGATGGCCACATATGATATTCTTCGCTTGAGAATCGAGTTGCTTGAATCTCTTCACATCAGCAGCGTTGACCGTGGGAGTAACAAAGGGAACACCATTTTCCACAACATACCAGAGATCGTTGTCAATTGCCTCAAGATGCATGCGCATCTTGTTCTTCCAGTAGGGGTAGTCCGTCCCATCGAAGGTAGGATAACCCACGGAAACCTTGATCATACCTGCAGTCGACATAACTAGAACTCCAGGTGGTTAAACCAAAATCACATAGAACAAGGGAGTACCTTGCTCTGATACCAATTGAAAGTGCGTTATATCGACTAGAGGGGGGTGAATAGGCGATTTTTACAAATTCATCACTAAGGAATTTCAACTTGAGGAATTTGAAATGTGATGAACTACTAATAGCGGAATAAGTACTCAAGTGCATGTGAAACATAGCAAGAGCATAGTCATCATGATGAAATAGAACATGCACAGATTACAAGTAGTGTGATACTGGATAAGCAGGTGAAGAACAAGGTGACTGAAGAATTTGAGATGAGGAAATTGAGAAAGTCTTCAGGCAAATTCTTCAAACAGTAACGATCAATTTCATAAACAGGTATTCGAGGAAATAGAAGGGTTGAGGAAATGGAACTAGGTAGCTCGGTGAAGACAATGGTTTGATGACCCAGTTCCAACTGCTGTGACAGTCGTACGTCTGGTTTGGAGCGGCTTGGTATTTAAACCAAAGGACACACAGTCCTTACCGTATTCTCCTTGAGCTAAGGTCACACAGTCCTCGTCCTACACTCGTGGTAAGTCTTCAGGGTAGACTTCCAAAACCCTCACAAACTGGTCACCCGACGATCCACAATTGACTGCTGGATGCTCTAGACCACGGTCACCTGGCGATTGCTAATTGACTGCAGGATGCACTAGACCATGACGCCTAACCGTCTGGAAGATACACAGTCTTCAAAGGTACAAAGCGTCGGTTCCACACAGGAACAATCTCTTCAGTGATGCTCAATCACTTTGGGTTCCGTGGTTTGGTTTTGGGGTTTTTCCTCACTGACGATATTCTATCAAAGTCTTTGGAGGATGGGTTTTTCCTCACAGATGATTTTTGCTCAAAGTCCTCGGAGGATGGGTTGCTCTCAAATAACAAGTGTCAAGTTCTCTCATGGAGCAGCCAACCAACTAGTGGTTGTATGGGGCGGCTATTTATAGCCAGGGTGCAACCTGACATGATAAGACATAAATGCCCCCAATGATATGACCGTTATGTGGATAAGATGATTGGGGACAGCTGGCGCTAAGCACAGCAACGGTCGGAATTTGAACTATCAAATTCCTCAGGGCTTATCATATTCCTCACTGTAGGCAATTCGCACTGGCGAAATCCTAAATCCTCAGTCAGACCAATTTCCTCAGAGACCAGAAGAACACCGTCTCTGTCACTGAAGAACTTGACTGAACCGTAAGAGATTTCCAAAGGCTTCACTCGAAGGATTGGATAGGTTGAGGCTTTTGAGTTGAGCATTAGTTGGAAATTTTTCCATAGTATTACCTCGGCCCCCTTTAACAGTATAGTGTTTCCTATGACTCAAAGAAAGGAAATGAAACTACGAAAACAAAAATCTTCATGCTTCATAGTCCTCGTTAATATCTTCAAGGTCACACCGAATTCTTCAGCTTCAAAGTCTTCAGAGAATACCAAAGTCTTCACCGAAGTCTTCAGCTGAAGACATTCATTTTAGGGGTCGATAATCTCCGAATATATCAAACTCCTCATCGACTTATAGAACCTGTGTATACTCACAAACACATTAGTTCCTTAACCTATAAGTCTTCAATACACCAAAATCACTAAGGGGCACTAGATGCACTAACATTATCGTTGCTATTAAGGATAACAAGATGGGGTCTATTCCTACATGAATAGATCTTGTCTACATCATGTCGCCGTTCTTATTGCATTACTCCATTTTCCCATGAACTTAATACACTAGATGCATGCTGGATAGCGGTCGATGTGTGGAGTAATAGAAGTAGATGCAGAATCGTTTCGGTCTACTTATCTTGGAGGTGATGCCTATATAATGATCATTGCCTGGATATCGTCATGATTATTTGATCTTCTATCAACTGCCGAACAGTAATTTGTTCACCCACCGTGTGCTATACTCATGAGAGAAGCCACTAGTGAAACCTACGGCCCCCGGTTCTACTTTTCCAACATATTGCTTTCCGATCTACTATTTTGCCTTTCTATTTTCAGATCTATTAATCCAAAAAACCCAAAAATACCTTGTTGCACTTTTTGTTTACTTATTTTGTTTTGTGTTCTCGCGAGATCTATTTACCAAAACTATCATTACCTAACCTATCTTATTACCATAGAGAGCTTGACAACCTCTCTTTCGCGTCGGGTTGCAAATATTTGTTATTTGTGTGCAGGTGCTGTTTATGTGGGTGCGTGATCTTCCTCTACGGATTGATACCTTGGTTTCATAACTGAGGGAAATACTTACCATCGCTGTGCTGCATCATCCCTTCCTTTTTGGGGAAATACCGACGCAGTCTCAACCCACGTCAACTATCATGTTACCCTGTTCTTTAGCGATCTTATTAATTCCTGCAGTAAATCCCTTGCTTTGCAACGACAACTATAGCACTAAATCTTGGCCTTTACATAACTGAAGACTCCAGGGATGTCATATTGAGCACAAACCATGGATTTATAATCGTTGTTTCTGTAAAACTTGATGAAGATTGTCACTCCTATTTTGAAGAAGGCCTTTGGGAAGAAATTTCTAAGTTTTATGTACTGAAAGCTGTCACTAAAATTACGCTACACCTAAAAGAGCCTGACCATAGGATGAATGCTAACTTCCCCGACGACATCCTCCGTCCATACTTTGTTGGAAGTAAGTGTTCTTTCTAGTATCTGCATGTTGACTTGCGTAGCAATATCAAAGTAACTATGTAGTATTTTAGGAACCAATTGGGATTTCATTTTCTTAATCTGTTAAAAATGTTCCTACCTAGTAACCTGTAATTACCAATGCACTATTCTTCTGCCCTGATCTAGCTACATAATCACTATTCTCCCACTGCTCTACTCTTGATAGAAAGAGCCCCCGGCGGCCATTCTTTGGAGGTGAATGTCGATGCTGCCAACAAGCTTAGGCGGGCTAAGATAGAAACACAAGTGCCTCCGATAGGCCTAGACTCCATCAGCAGCCTCCCAGACGATATGTTGAGAGTCATCATCTTCCTCCTCCCGATCGAAGATGGCGTGCGCACAACCATCCTCTCCCGACGGTGGCGCCCCCTATGGCGCTGCGCCCCTCTCGGCCTCATCAGCGAGCACATGCTCTACACTGGCTATCGCCGCGCCCCAACGAAATTGATGTTAAGAAATTGTCCTACTCATGGTTTAAATCTTTGGATGATCATACAATTTTTTTATGCGGGATTGAATTTTGTCTCTAGAAATCTTTTAGATTCCGCCGCGGGTGGTACTTTTATGGAAATTACTTTGGGTGAAGCTACTAAATTGCTAGATAAAATTATGGAAAATTATTCACAATGGCATACTGAAAGAGCACCTACTAGTAAAATGGTTAATTCGGTAGAAGAAATTAGTACTTTGAGTGAAAAGGTTGATGCTCTTATGAAGTTGGTTGCTAGTAAGAATGCTCCTATTGATCTTAATGATGTGCCTTTGTCTACTTTGATTGAGCAAAATAATGATTCCGTAGATGTGAATTTCATCTCGCGAAACAACTTTAATAACAATGCTTATAGAGGTAATTTTAATCCTAGGCCTTTTCCTGGAAATTCCTCTAATAATTATGGTAATTCCTATGGTAATTCTTATAATAATAATAGGAACACCTCTGATCTTTAGAGTAATTTTAAAGAATTTATCAATGCTCAAAAGTCTTTCAATACTACGATAGAAGAAAAGTTGAATAAGATTGATGATATGCCTAGAAGCATTGATAGAATTTCCAATGATGTCGAAAATCTCAAGTTGCATGCTTTTGCACCAAAGATTAATGAATCAATTAAAGCCTTATATGTTTCTATGGATGAAAGTAAGAAAAGAACCGCTATGCTTAGGGCTAAAAGAGAATTTTTAGAAAAACGTTTTCTAGCGATTACTTTCATAACAATGATGAAGATCTTAAAATGATTCGTGTTTTCTCTATTGATTCCTTGTTTAGTAATGTTAAAATTGATGATAAAGGGACTTAAGAATAGTCAACTTTAGTTAGAAGGTGTCCCAATGATTTGGAGGATGAAAATCTTGATGAAATTTTTGATAAAAGTGGGTTTGGAGAGGTCAAAACTTTAACTAATGATGTGCCCACTATTTTTGATTACAAAGACTTTAATTGTGAGAGTTTCTCCTTGGTTGATTTTATTTATTTACTGCAATCCATGATAAATTCACCTCATGCTTATGAACAAAATAAAGCTTTTACTAAACATATTGTTGATGCCATGATGAAATCCTTAGAAGAAAAGTTGGAACTAGAGATTTCAATCCTTAGAAAATTGCATGATGAGTGGGAACCTACCATTAAAGTCAAGATTAAAAATTATTAATGCTTTGCTTTGTGTGATTTGGGTGCTAGTGTTTCCACAATTCCGAAATCTCTATGTGATGTGCTTGGTCTTACCAATATTGAAGAATGTTCTCTTAATTTGCACTTGGCGGATTCTACTATTAAAAAGCCTTTGGGAAGAATGAATGATGTTCTTATTCTTGCAAATAGTAACTATGTGCCTATTGATTTTATTGTTCTTGATATTGATTGCAATCCGTCTTGCCTTATCATACTTGGTAGACCATTTTTACGCACTATAGGTGCCGTGATTGATATGAAAGAAGGCAATATTAAGTTTTAGTTTCCCCTTAGAAATGGTATGGAACACTTCCCTAGAACAAGGATTAAGCCACCATATGAATCAATCATGAGGGCCTTTTATGGAGTGAAAAACTAAAGATGACAATACTTGAATCTATGCGTTATGCCTAGCTAGGGCCGTAAAACGATAGCGCTTGTTGGGAGGCAACCCAATGAATAAAATATTTTTATCTTTTCCTTTCTTTTTTTGAGTGTTTGCACATTTATGATTCTGTTATGATTGTGTTTTTATGTTTTATTTAGTGTTTGTGCCAAGTAATGCCTTTAGGATGATCCATAAGATGAGTAGAAACAATGCTGAATCTGAAACAGAAACTATGTTCCCAGTGCATGAATTTCCATTTTTTACTGGAATGTGATATTGAGCTAAAATTTTAACACAGTATTTCTATAAAAATTATTTACGTTGTCCTAATTGTTCAGAATTTTAAGAGTTCCAGAAGTATGGGTAGAGTACAGATTACTACAGACTGTTCTGTCTGAAACAGATTCTGTTTTCGTTGTATTGTGTGCTTGTTTTGATGAATCTATAGCATGTATCGGGGGGTATAAGTCATGGTAAAATTAGAATACAGTAGATATAATGCAATAATAAAATATGAATGGGTTTAGAACAGTACCTAAAGTGGTAATTTCCTTTATTATACTAGCAGATCTCACGAGAATTTTTTTAAGTTTTGTGTGATTAAAGTTTTCAAGTTTTGGGTGAGATCACGATGGATGAAGGAATAAGGAGTAAGAACAGCCTAAGCTTGGGGATGCTACATCACCCCAAGGTAATATACAAAGAGTAACAAGCAACTAAGCTTGGCGATGTCCCGAGTGGCATCCCCTCTTTCTTCTAACAACCATCAGTATTTTACTTGGAACTATATTTTTATTCATCACATATCATGAGTTTTGCTTGGAGCATCTTGTATCTTTGCTTGTTTTGCTTTTTATCCTTGCTGCACACACCTATTTGAGAGAGCCAAAATTATGCTATGATTTGCTAGAATTGCTCTTTATGCTTCACTTAAATCTATTGAGCAAAGGAATTGCTCTAGTGCTTCACTTATATCTTTTTGAGCACGGCGTGCTTTTACATGTTTAAAGAAATGCTCTCATGCTTCACTTATATTAATTTGAGAGTTAGTAATTTTGAATAAATTCTCTCATGCTTCACGAGATGAAACTTTTATGCTCATGATCTTCACTTATATCCATGTAACTTGTCAAAAGCAATTGCAATATTTGAAACTAGTCCCAAAGTGATAGATATTCAAGAGGGATATAATAAAAAATATTCATGAAGATCATTGGACAAATTAAACTTGATTCTTTGTAATAGTTTTGAGACATGATGATAGTAATATGTGAGTTATGTTGGTGAGTAATTATGCTTAGTAAGAATATTGATGTTAAGGTTTGTGATTCCCTATGCAAGCACGAAAGTCAATAGTTATGCTACGAAATTACATCCTACTTATGGTGCATTATTCGGTGTTAGTTATGCTTAATGATCGCTTATGTGATTTTTTGTTTCTTAGTTGGATGCTTCTCAACCTATTTGCTAGCCTTCACTTGTACTAAGTAGAAATACTACTTGTGCATCCAAAATCCTTAAACCAGTTTTGCCATATGAGTCCACCATACCTACCTATATACGGTATTTCCATGCCGTTCCAAGCAAATTTGTATGTACCATCTCTAAATTTTCAAAATAAATTTTCCTTTTTGTGTGCTCGTACCGCTCATGAAACGGTAGGGGGTGACCGATATTTTTCCATGCTAGATGTGTTATTCTCAAGATGAGTGTTTATTCACTTGTCATTACACGAGAGTACGGCGGTAATAGGGATGCCCATTCCCGAAATGAAATGAAAAGAAAGAATTTTTTTTACTTTATGTTGTCAAATAATAAATTCCTTGGAAAGTGTTGGTATGGAAGGCAACCGTGGATTCGGCTAGCCATGGAAAGTGAAAGTATGGTGGAAAAAGGAATAAACTTTATTTTCTGTTTGGGAACCGCCTATGGTGTATATAGCATGGAAAGATATTGAAATCTCTTAGTCGTTTTCGTTGACAGGAAAGGCATGCCACCTAAAATATTTTTCTCTATCAATTTAAACACTTGAGCTCTGACACCTCTACAAATCCCTACATCCCTCTTCGAAGGGCCTATCTATTTACTTTATGCAATTTTTATTTTCAATTTGAGTCTCCATCTTCTCTTATAAAGCACCAACTAGGAGGCACTATGATTGTACTTGAGCATTAGGTGTAGCTAATATTTAAGTGTGTATTGTGAATGGATCAATGATTGAGCATGACGGGCTAGGGATAACTTTCTTTAGCGTTGATATTTTGAAAGACATGGTTGCTTGTTGATATGCTTGAGTATTAATGTTTTCATGTCAAAACTAGACTATTGCTTTGAACCATCTAAAAGTCCAAATGTCCAGGCTACAAAGAAAAGAATATATGATGAACATGTTAGGCAGCATTGCACATCAAAAATTCTGTTTTTATATTTACCTACTCGAGGACGAGTAGGAATTAAGCTTGGGGATGCTGATACGTCTCCAACGTATCTATAATTTTTGCTTGTTCCATGCTATTATATTATCAATCTTGGATGTTTTCCAATCCTTTTATAGCAACTTTATATCATTTTTTGGGACTAACCTATTGACATAGTGCCAAAGTGCCAGTTGCTGTTTTTGCTTGTTTTTTACTTCGCAGAAAATCAGTACCAAACGGAGCCCAAACGCTACGGGAATTTTTGGAGATTTTTTATGGACCAGAGGAACCAGGATGGGTCAAACAACCACAAGGGAGGGGGCCCAAGGTGGCCACCCTCCACCAGGGCACGCCATAGGCCCCTGGTGCGGCCTGAAGGACCGTGCCCACCTCGGGGCTCCCCTCAACCGACTATTCACCCTATAAATTCCCAAATATTAAGAAAACCCTAGAGGAGAAGACGTAACACAATTCCAGCCGCCGCAAGTTCTAGAACCTCGAGATCCAATCTAACGCCATCACGGAGGGGTGCACCGTCTTCATGGGTGCTTCTCCGATGATGCGTGAGTAGTCCACCATAGACCTACGGGTCCGTAGGCAGTATCTAGATGGCTTCCTCTCTCTCTATGATTCTCAATACAATGGTCTCTTGGAGATCTATTTGATGTAATGACTTTTGCGGTGTGTTTGTTGGGATCCGATAAATTTTGAGTTCATGATCTGTTTCTATCCATGAATATGATTTGAGTCTTCTTTGATCTCTTATTTGCATGATTCCTTATAGCCTCGTCTTTCTTCTTCGAATCTTTGGTTTAGTTAGGCCAACTAGATTGATTTTTCTTGCCATGGGAAGAGGTGCTTTGTGATGGGTTCGATCTTGCGTTGTTCTTTCCCAGTGACAGAAGGGGCAGCAAGACACACATTTATCGTTGCTATTAAGGATAACAAGATGGGCTCTATTCCTACATGAATAGATCTTGTCTACATCATGTCACCGTTCTTATTGCATTACTCCATTTTCCCAAGCACTTAATACACTAGATACATGCTGGATAGCGGTCGATGTGTGGAGTCATAGAAGTAGATGCAGAATCGTTTCGGTCTACTTATCTTGGACGTGATGCCTATATAATGATCATTGCCTGGATATCGTCATTATTATTTGATCTTCTATCAATTGCCCAACATTAATTTGTTCACCCACCGTGTGCTATACTCATGAGAGAAGCCACTAGTGAAATCTACGGCCCCGGGTCTACTTTTCCAACATATTGCTTTCCGATCTACTATTTTGCCTTTTTGTTTTCAGATCTATTAATCCAAAAAACCCAAAAATACCTTGCTGCACTTTTTGTTTACTTATTTTATTTTGTGTTCTTGCGAGATCTATTTGCCAAAACTATCATTACCTAATCTATCTTATTACCATAGAGAGCTTGACAACCTCTCTTTCGCGTCGGGTTGCAAGTATTTGTTATTTGTGTGCAGGTGTTGTTTACGTGGGTGCGTGATCTTCCTCTACGGATTGATACCTTGGTTTCATAACTGAGGGAAATACTTACCGTCGCTCTGCTGCATCATCCCTTCCTCTTTGGGGAAATACCGACGCAGTCTCAAGCCACGTCAACTATCACGTTACCCCGTTCTTTAGCAATCTTATCAATTCCTGCAGTAAACCCCTTGCTTTGCAACGACAACCGTAGCACTAAATCTTGGCCTTTACATAACTGAAGACTCTACGAATGTCATATTGAGCACAAACCATGGATTTATAATCGTTGTTTCTGTAAAACTTGATGAAGATTGTCACTCCTATTTTGAAGAAGGCCTTTGGGAAGAAATTTATAAGTTTTATGTACTGAAAGCTGGCACTAAAATTACGCTGCACCTAAAAGAGCCTGACCATACGATAAATGCTAACTTCCCCGACGACATCCTCTGTCCATACTTTGTTGGAAGTAAGTGTTCTTTCTAGTATCTGCATGTTGACTTGCGTAGCAATATCAAAGTAACTGTGTAGTATTTTATGAACCAATTGGGATTTCATTTTCTTAATCTGTTAAAACTGTTCCTACCTAGTAACTTGTAATTACCAATGCACTTTTCTTTTGCCTTGATCTAGCTACATAATCACTATCCTCCCACGGCTCTACTCTTGACAGAAAGAGCCCCCGGCGGCCATTCTTCGGAGGTGGATGTCGAGGTTGCCAACAAGTGGAGGCGGGCTGACCTAGAAACACAAGCGCCTCCGATAGGCCTATACTTAATCATCAGCCTGTTGGGAGTCATCATCTTCCTCCTCCCTATCAAAGATGGCGTGCGCACAACCGTCCTCTCCCGACGGTGGCGCCCCCTATGGCGTTGCGCCCTCTGCATTGGCTATCGCAAACGCTTGGATGCATTGTCCCAGATCCTCGGCACGCACTAAGGCCCAATCAAAGGCCTTACTATGTGAACGCACAACTTCTCCCTAAGTGGTTTTGGTAATTAATAACAACATATATTTCATTGGACTAATGTTTCCACTAAGTATATTTCAGGAAAAAGTTCAATGTTTGTTTGGCAAAGGATTGTGAGGAGACCCCAAGATGCAAGGAATGGGATTGGCAAAGCTACAAGCATGAAGACTCTACATTTTACTTTGTGAGAAATCACTTTGAGTCCATAGGAAAGTCAATACTATCAAAAGGGGGTGAGGTAATAATGATGAATGAAATGCTCAAAATGATCAAGTGTTAGTCACCAAATAGACTCACAAGCTCTCCCATAAATATTCTGTCTTAGACCCTTCCACTCAAAATCGGTGTTATCAACTTTTCGACATCGGCTACACCGAGTCAAAACCCTAGACAGAAACCCTAGCCAAAAACCCTTCTCGGTACTACCAAGTCTCATATCGGTGCAACTGAGTTGCTGTGACCAACTTTCTGCTACCTCATTCATAAGAATCGGAATTTCCGAGAATTGTGAATCAGTCTCACCGAGTTGTGTAACTGCCCTCGGCCACTCATAGCAGTACCACCGAGATTTCCATATCGGTCTCACCGAAAAGCCTAAAGTTGCTACATTTTGTACTAGTCGGTGCCACCAAGTTTATACTTTGGTTTCACCGAGTTGGACAATAATGTTGTAACGGTTGGATTTTTGGATATGCCTATATATACCCCTCCATCACATCCTACTCATAGGAGAAGCACTCAGAACTATTCCACACTTGCCCCATCCATTTTTCTGAGAGAGAACCACCTACCCTTGTGTTGAGGTCAAGATCATCCACTCCAACCATATGGATCTTGATTTCTAGCTCCCCAAGTTGCTTTCCATCCAATCAATCTCTTCCACCCAAGCCAAACGTGTGAGAGAGTGATTGAGTGTTGAGGAGACTATCATTTGAAACACAAGAGCAAGGAGTTCATCGTTACTATCGAGCCTATTACCTTTTGGAGGGTGGTGCCTCCTAGATTGGTTAGGTGTCGCTTGGGAGCCTCCTACTTCGTGTTGTGGAGTTGAACCAAGAAGTTTGTAAGGGCAAGGAGATCGCCTACTTCGTGAAGATCTACCCATAGTAAGGCTTGTCCTTCGTGGACTGAAGCCGTATGGAATAGTCGAGGTTGCTACTTCGTGGACCCTTATGGGTGGAGCCTTCTATGGACTCTCGTGACCGCTACCCTCCGTGGGTTGAAGACTCCATAAACGTGGACGTACGATAGCACCACCTATCGGGACCACGGGAAAATCTTCGTGTCTACAAATTCCGTTTGATCTTCCTACCCTTATCCTCTTACATATGCTTGTCTATACTTTCCGCTGCAAAACTCGTAGACATGCATGTGTAGGGTGTACTTGATATGCTAGAATTGCTAAAATCTGCCAACCAAGTAATTTGGGAAAAGTTTAGGTTTTTATTTGGTCAAGTAGTATAATCACACCCCCTCTAGACCTACTTTGGATTCCTACAAGTGGTATCAGAGCATTGGTCTCCATTGCATTGGTCTCACAACCAAGGAGAGTATGGCGTCTAGTGAGGGAAACTATCACCGTAGAGGTCCATATTTTGATGGTACAAACTTTGCTAGTTGGAAGCATAAAATGAAAATGCATATTCTTGGTCATAACCCCGCCGCATGGGCTGTTGTTCGTGTTGGCTTGCATGGTGAATTCTTTGGTGATGGAAAGGAACCGGATCGTGAAGCGACCACGGAAGAATTGAAGATGTTGCAATACAATGCTCAAGCGTGTGACATTCTTTTCAACTGCCTATGCCCCGAAGAATTCAACAAAATCAACCGTCTTGAAAATGCAAAAGAGATTTGGGATACTTTGGTTGACATGCACGACGGTACCGAATCCATCAGGGAATCTAAGTTGGATGTGCTCCAAAGTCAACTTGACAAGTTCAAGATGAAGGCTGGTGAAGGAGTCGCGGAGATGTACTCTAGGCTCGCTCTCATCACAAATGAGATTGCCAGCTTACGAAGCGAAGAGATGACCGACAAATTCATCATCAAGAAGATCCTTAGAGCCTTGGATGGAAAGTACGACACCGTGTGCACGTTGATCCAAATGATGCCAAACTACAAAGATCTCAAGCCTATGGTAGTGATCGAAAGGATTGTTGCTCATGAGATGTCACTCAAAGACAAGGAAGAACTTCACACCAAGTCAAGCGGTGCTTACAAAGCTACAAGTGACACTCCCGCTACTTCAAGTGACAACCTTGTAACCAATGAAGAGATAAGCCTCATGGTCAAGAAATTCAACAAGTTCTACAAGAGTAGAGGCAAAGAGAGAAACTCCAACTCAAGATACGAAGAGAAGCATTCATCTAGTCGTGATCGAAAATGCTACAATTGTGGAAGGCCCGGACACTATTCCAATGAGTGCACGACCCCCTTCAAGAGAAGAGAAGAATCTCCTAGAAGACGAAGCTCAAGAGATGAATCACCTCGAAGAGAGAGAAGGAGTAGAGAAGATCGTTATGAACGAAGACCCTCCCGGAGAAGCAAAGACTCGGAGAAGAAGGACAAGTACACCAAGAGCTACACAAGAAGAAGACATCAAGCTCATGTTGGTGAATGGGTTTCCGGCTCCGAATCCAGCAAACAATCCGAGAGAAGCTACCACGCCAACTCCGACTATAGTCAAGATGAAGGTGTTGCCGGACTTGCACTCGTAACCTCCAACTCCTACGACATATTTGATTCACCAAATGAGGGAAGTGGAAGTTGCTTCATGGCTAAAGTTCCCAAGGTATCACACCCCGAGTACCTTCACTTTAATAGTGATGATGGTGATTTACTAGGAGATGATGACTTGCTCTTTGATAAAACTAGTGATGTTAGCCAAAATGAACTTGATGATTTCCATGCTAACCAAGAAAAATCGTATGATGATGATAAGAAGGAGATTGAGCGTCTAACTAAAGAATTAAACACTCTTAAGTTAGCTCATGAATCTACTCTAGAAGATCATAGAGAGCTTGTAATAACTCATGAGATGCTACGGTTCGAGAAGCTCAACTTAGAGCAAGAGCATGAATTTCTTAAAGCTATCAATGACGATCTTTGAAAGAAGAGTTCTTCTTATCTTGCCAAATGATTACTCTTGTCTACATTCATTCCACAAGTTAAATATAAGCAAACTAGTAACAATGGAAAGAAAGGTTCTTCATCTAGTAACAACAAAGCTAATGCTAAATCAAATGATGTTGTTTCTAGTAGCTCTATTGATTCCACTAATGATTCTCTTAGCCAAGTTACACTTTAGCAAGAAAACAATTTATTGAAAGGAATTATAGAGAAAGGTGTCTACAAAAGCCTTGCCGGATGTAAGCAATTCGAGGAGATTGTACGCAAGCATGGAGGATACCGGAAGAACCAAGGCATTGGCTACTTCAACGCCAATGGAGTCGAATGGGAAGAAGGTCAATACCCCAAGCCCAAGTTTGTTCCTCATAGGGAGAAGTATGAACCTACTCCTCCCAAGGGAACAAGCTCTCAAGATGACCTTCCTCCACAAGACCACAAGGGCAAGGGCAAGCTTCATGATGACATTGACACACTTGAAGATGAATCCTTAGCCATGGTGAAGTGGGTTCCCAAGGCTACTCCAAGCTCTACTTCAACTAGTACTACTTCAACTCTAAGGATCCCCATCAACTTGATGTGGGTCCCCAAGAAGAAGAACTAGAGAAGTTCTTGAGGGGTGACTCCGCCAATGAAATTCACTCACATTCATTATTGGCAAAGGACTATTTGCAATCAACTCCAACTCTATGCAATAGTTCAAGGAGTCACACATTCCCTCAAAGGTAAGCAAGGGACAAGGTAATTAATGAATCCATGGACATCATCTTATATGCTTTGCACTCCATGTCCATAGATATCCTTGTATTTGTCTCTTGTGCTTGGGACTAACCCATGTAGGTGAGAAGAGTAAGAAACAATAAGGATTGCTCTCAACTAAAGATGATCTTCATCAACTTTGAACATCCACCACTACATCACCCACATGAAGTCTTCTACGACAAACCCAAGGTTAGTTTATCCCTCTTAGGGGGGATGCCACATCAAGGGGGAGCTTTACTCTAAGACTTGAGTTAAAGCATCTCTTAAGAATGTGACAACATTAAATGCCTTATGTAAAAGTGGTAACCCCACTTGTGCTTAAACGATGAGTATGACATATGATCAAGTATTGTTACTTGGCTCCTAAGTCAATATACCCATATATAGATGACTCCATCATCGCCAAAGTGCTTGTTAGATGCTAGAGTGGTTTTGCATGATTGCCATGATTTCATTGGACATCTTATTGTGTGAGCATGTTGGTATGCATATCTTTTCTCATTCGAGGACATCCAATTGTCTCTATTTGGTTTTTCTTTTTCTTTTGACAATTGGATGGACAAGAATGCCTAGGACCCCTCTCTAGCTATCTATGCTTTCTCGTCTCATATTCTATTCATGCTACATCACAAAACTTGAACAAGCACTTCTTGAACCCTCTGTGTGAGGAGCACTCGGAGTTCCATGTCGACAAGAGCTGACCACCAAAACCTCCCAAGTGAAACTCGGTGGAACCAACACAAAAATCTCGGTCTCACCGATGCCTATGGTTGATCTGATTTTCCAATCTCGGTAACATCGATTCCACTTTCTCGGCTTCACCGAGTTTCCCTGTCAACTGACAGTTGAGGAACTCGGTGGCATCGATAATTTTGAACCGGTGTCACCGACAGCTACGGGTATATATTCCAGCGGAACCGGTCTTTGAAATTAATTCTTCAAACGCCGTGGTGCCCGCAAGCCCTAGTCGCCGCTCGTCGTCCCTAGACTTCTTCCCTTGCTCCCGTGCGTCAGCACCACAGGAGTTCCTCGCCGTCGACTGCATTCATCCCCGTCGTCGCCGCCGTAGAGAGGCCGCCGCCAAGTTAGGGTAATGCCTGAATCTTTGCACTCCCCGTCCGAATCTCGTGCAAATCGATAAATTCCAATCTTCATGCCACCATGTGCACCTATTCCAACCACTAGAAACTCCTCTAGATTAGAGAACATGGATTTTTAGGTTTTGCCGTCCGCAATTCGAATCTCGGTGACACCGAGTCGCAAAAATCGGTTGTACCGATTTGGTTTTTAGGTCTATTGAGGATAGTCTCAGTGAAACCGAGCGGCTAATTTTGGTGTAACCGAAGTAGTTGCCAAGTTTCTGTAAAGCAGACTGTGAGTCTCGGTGGGTCCGAAATTTTTGATTCGGTGGTACCAAAATTCATTTTGCAGAAAGCAAAACTTAAGAATTCTAAGTTCAAATTTGAGAAAATCTTATTCATTTTGTGATGCTCAACCTATCTGCTCTTCTATGCTCTATTCACAGGGTCAGCATGTCAGGCTCAGATGACAGTCAGAACAACTTCAGAGAAGGAAATGTGGACATGAGTTCAAGCACTAGTACTGAGGGTAGCTCATCCTCTTATGATGATGTGCCCAGTTCACCTGATTTTTCCAAGGCTGCCACCAGGGCAAGAAGGAAGTTGAACTCTGATGAGGAGGATGTTGATTTTGTGCCAGAGAAAGAGCTATCCAAGAAAGACAAAGTTGCCAAGGGCACAGCTGCTGATGCTATCTCTTCCAAGAAACCTGTCAAGAAAGTCTATGCCAGTGCTGATGCTATGAGGGCACCTGAGAGTGCCAGGGAAAGTATGTCTATTGAAGCCCCAAAGAGATCTATGCGTAAGAAGGCAGGTGACAAGAAGAGAGGTAGAAGGAGGATTGTGAAGGTCGTTGGCAGACCCACCTCTATGTATGAGGATCCAGAGGATGCTGTTGAGGAGGAAGTGGAGGAGGAGCAATCTGCCCAAGCTCCTCCCTCCAAGAAGGAAAAGCTTCTTGCAGATGCTATGCCCAAGCAGGCCCCTCCCAAAAGCAAGAAATCTGCAACCCAGAAAGAAGTTGCTCCAAAGTCCAAGAAGACAACCAGAGACATACCTCTAGCAGCAAAGAACAAGGGTTCTACTTCCAGAGATGAGGAAGAGAACATGCTAGTTTTGAGGAAACTGAGCCCACACATGCCATTACATAATGATGCTCATCCTGTTGCTGAAGATATGAAGAAGAGGAAGGATTCAGGTCTGAGGTTGTGGAGAGCAAATGACCCTTATGCCTCCAAGAAGAAGACAACCGTTGATGCCAGATTTCACACCAAGGAACAACAAGACTTCTATGAGACTGTCCTATTGGACAAGAGCCCAGCAATCAGTGACATGAGATATGTTGACTGGGACTTCATCAAGAAGAATGAAGATTATTTTCCAAGTGTGCAAGATAACTTCCAGTGCATTGATATTGCAAATTTTGTTGGAAGAGAGTTCTCAGCCTGGAACGATGAGATGATCATGCAGTTCTACTCTACTGCTCACTTCTATCCAGATGGCCGGATTGTTTTGATGACTGAAGGGACTAGGTATGAATCCACTGTTGAAGAGTGGGCTACCATCTTAGGAGCCCCACCTATTCAAGAAGGTGACTTGGATATGTACATAGAAGCCAAGATGAATCATAACTCCATGACAAAGATGTACAAGGAAATTCCTGTTGATTATGTGCATTCACATAAGCTTGGTTCAGTATATTATCTGCAAGCAGGATTGCCTACCACCAACACTATCTTGAGGCATACCTTGATGCCCAAGTCAGGAGATGACAAGGTGATCCGAGGCTACTCCATCAACATGCCGCACCACGTTGACACCCACACCAGGATCGGAGTGATGGATCTGATAGTAGAGACAGTGAAGAGGATAACTACATACCAAAAGAGATCTTGTGGATATGCACCATACATTCAGATGCTCATCAACTCTAAGTTAGAGAAGAATGTATATGCACTTGATCGCCCACATTTGCCACTCCAGCCAGAGCGTGAAGACAATGTCGTGGTGATGGACCCCAGTCATACCACTTCATCTACTGCACATGCAGCAGCTAAGGCAGCTAGAGCGACTAGTGCTCAGACCCCTAGATCCAGGAGCAAGAAAATGGATCTTATTCTCAGTACAGTTCAGGGCATGCAGGAGGATATCAAGAAAAAATTGCTGAATCAGCAGAGTCTTGTGAGGATCATGGAGAACATGATTAAAACGTTGAACGACAAAGTGGATGGGCTGACTAAGACTGTGAATGAGCTCAAGAAGGAAGTGGATGAAGCTCCCATTCGCCACTCCTCATATTCAGATGAGGATGACACTTCACCTCTCCAGACCTGCACCCATTTCAGGACTCAAGCCAGGACTACTACAGTGTTTGCTCCAGAGTTGAGGCCGCCTTCTTCAGCACCTGCAACAACTCCTTTAGCTCCATCAGCTCCAGTGTCTACTCCACCACCTTAGAGGACTTCAGCTGAAGCCTTCATGGATGCTCTTCTCTCGACTCCATCGACTGCTACATGCGCAGCTTCATCATCTCATGGAGGAGATCTAGCCCAGAGCGACGTTTAGCTCTATAACTTTGAACTTTTTGGTAACTTGTTGCCAAAGGGGGAGAAGTTGTAGATCATAGGGCTGAGAGAGAGAGAGAGAGAGAGAGAGAGAGAGAGTTGCATTTTGATCCCTCTCTATTTTTCAAAAATATTTGATTTATCGTTTGTGTGTTGCAAACTTTTGTCGGTATTTGATCATATACGCTTATGTGATGCTATTATCGTTTATCCTTGAGATATTTATGTGATGATCATTTACTCTTGTTCGGTGTGTTGTGCTTGTTATTCACTCATATTAATTCTAGCGCACCACCAAGTTGTATGTGACATGGAAGAGTGACCCATAATCCTAATCGATTGTGCATTTGCATTCAAGCGCAAATTTAAAATAATGCACAAATTTAGGGGGAGCTCTTGCTTTTCACATACCTCTCAAAGCGACGATGCTATTCATTGTTTATATATATCATCGAAGCTTTGATCTATATGTTGTCATCAATTACCAAAAAAGGGGAGATTGAAAGCACAACTTCTCCCTAGGTGGTTTTGGTAATTAATAACGACATATATTTCATTGGACTAATGTTTCCACTAAGTATATTTCAGGAAAAAGTTCAATGTTTGTTTGGCAAAGGATTGTGAGGATACCCCAAGATGCAAGGAATAGGATTGGCAAAGCTACAAGCATGCAGACTCTACATTTTACTTTGAGAAATCACTTTGAGTCCATAGGAAAGCCAATACTATCAAAACGGGGTGAGGTAATAATGGTGAATGAAATGCTCAAAATGATCAACTGTTAGTCACCAAATACACTCACAAGCTCTCCCATAAATATACTGTCTTAGACCCTTTCACTCAAAATCGGTGTCACCAACTTTTCCACATCGGCTACACCGAGTCAAAACCCTAGACAGAAACCCTAGCCAAAAACCCTTCTTGGTACTACCAAGTTTCAAATCAGTGCAACCGAGTTGTTGTGACTAACTTTCTGTTACCTGATTCATAAGAATCGGAATTTCCGAGAATTGTGAATCGGTCTCACCGAGTTGTGTAACTGCCCTCGGCCACTCATA
This sequence comes from Elymus sibiricus, assembly GCA_039707655.1. Classification (NCBI taxonomy): domain Eukaryota; kingdom Viridiplantae; phylum Streptophyta; class Magnoliopsida; order Poales; family Poaceae; genus Elymus; species Elymus sibiricus. Next base: position 267,947,036 of record CM077673.1, on the reverse strand, counting down.
TCAGTACCACCGAGATTTCCATATCGGTCTCACCGAAAATCCTAAAGTTGCTATATTTTGTACTAGTCGGTGCCACTAAGTTTATACTTCGATTTCACCGAGTTGGACAATAATGTTGTAACGGTTGGATTTTTGGAGATGCCTATATATACCCCTCCACCACATCCTACTCGTAGGAAAAGCACTCAGAACTATTCCACACTTGCCCCATCCATTTTTCTGAGAGAGAACCACCTACCCTTGTGTTGAGGTCAAGATCATCCACTCCAACCATATGGATCTTGATTTCTAGCCTCCCCAAGTTGCTTTCCATCCAATCAATCTCTTCCACCCAAGCCAAATCTATGAGAGAGTGTTTAACTGTTGAGGAGACTATCATTTGAAACACAAGAGCAAGGAGTTCATCGTTACTATCGAGCCTATTACCTTTTGGAGGGTGGTGCCTCCTAGATTGGTTAGGTGTCGCTTGGGAGCCTCCTACTTCGTGTTGTGGAGTTGAACCTAGAAGTTTGTAAGGGCAAGGAGATCGCCTACTTCGCGAAGATCTACCCATAGTGAGGCTAGTCCTTCGTGGATGGAAGCCGTATGGAATAGTCGAGGTTGCTACTTCGTAGACCCGTATGGGTGGAGCCCTCCATGGACCCTCGCGACCACTACCCTCCGTGGGTTGAAGACTCCATAAATGTGGACGTACGGTAGCACCACCTATCGGAACCACGGGAAAAATCTCTGTGTCAAGTAGTCTAATCACCTCCTTCTAGACCTACTTTCGATCCCTACACTATGGGCAAGTTTCGTTCCAATGGCAAGGACCGAGCTAAGCTTGACGAGTGGTTCTCATCGACTGCCCTAGATCATCTCGAGGAGCTCACTTTTAATGATGGACATATGCGCCCGCTGCCACCCTCCGTGCTGCGCCTCGCACCAACACTGCGCATCGCGAGGTTCATGAACTGCCATTTCCCCCAGATTAACGCCAATCCCGCTCTTTTGCTACCTCGACTGAAGCACCTTGAGCTCGTCGCCGTCTGCATCCCCAACGACGACATGGAGTGCCTGCTCCGCGACTGTACTGCGCTCGAGTACCTTCATCTTCAGGCGATCAATGGGTTGAGTAGCCTCCACATCACCTCCATGAGTCTCCCGACAATTTGTGTGTATTGCTGGTGCTGCAATAGGAGATCGCACAAGGTGAATCACCAAATGGTCATTGAGAACATGCCTTTACTTGAGAGATTACTTGTTGTTGATCAACAGGGTCCAACAAGAATCAGGGTCATTCATGCGCCGAAATTGACAGTGTTTGGCTACTCGCCCATCAACTTATTTGAACTTGTTATTGGATCCTTAACCGTCCAGGTACAATAGTCGCCCTCTTCTCATTCTTGAATTAACATTTTTTTCTCTATTCAAGATGTATGTTTGTCTGTCATCCAGAAAATTATATCGACAAGCTCGATGCTACTTCTCGAGCATGCATTGGTTTCCGTGAAGAGGAACGGGTGATTCAGCAAAGTAGATAAGTATTTCCCTCAGTTGTTGAGAACCAAGGTATCAATCCAGTAGGAGATACAAGCAAGTCACCAATGGATGTACCTACACAAATAATCAAACACTTGCACCCAACGCTATAAAGGGGTTGTCAATCCCTTCACGGTTACTTGCAAGGATGAGATCTGATAGAGATAGATAGAATAGATTGCTTGAAAGTAAAGTAAAACAAAAGTAAAAATATTGCAGCAAGGTATTTTTGGTGTTTTTGGTTTTAGATCTGAAAATATAAGATGGAAAATAGACCCGGGGGCCATAGGTTTCACTAGAGGCTTCTCTCATGATGGCAAGTATTACGGTGGGTGAACAAATTACTGTCGAGCAATTGATAGAAAAGCGAATAATTATGAAGACATCCAAGGCAATGATTATGCATATAGGAATCACGCCCGTGTCAAGTAGACCGAAACGATTCTGCATCTACTACTATTACTCCACACATCGACTGACTCCTGCCTGCATCTAGAGTATTAAGTTCATGAAGAACAGAGTAACGCATTAGGTAAGATGACATGATGTAGAGGGATAAACTCAAGCAATATGATGAAAACCCCATCTTTTTATCCTCGATGGCAACAATACAATACGTGCCTCGCTACCCCTACTATGTCACTGGGTGAGGACACCGCAAGATTGAACCCAAAACTAAGCACTTCTCCCATTGCTAGAATTACCAATCTAGTTGGCCAAACCAATAACTCGAAGAGACTTGCAAAGATATGAAATCATGCATATAAGAATTCAGAAAAGACTCAAATAATATTCATAGATAATCTGAACATAAACCCACAATTCATCGGATCTCGACAAACACACCGCAAAAGAGTATTACATCGGATAGATCTTCATGAAGATCATGAAGAACATGGTATTGAAGAGCAACGAGAGAGAAGAAGCCATCTAGCTACTAGCTATGGACCCGAAGGTCTGTGGTGAACTACTCACGCATTATCGGAGGGGCAATGGAGTTGATGTAGATGCCCTCCGTGATCGAATCCCCCTCCGGCAGATTACCGGAAAAGGCTCCAAGATTGGATCTCACGGGAACCGAGGCTCTTGGCGGCGGAAAAGTGTTTTCGTGGCTCCCTCTGGTATACAGGGAATATTTTGGAATTTATAGGCTGAAAATTAGGGTTGGGGGAGTTGCCGTGGGCCCACAAGCCAGGGGGGCGCGCCCCTGTGGCTTGTGGCCACACGGCGGCTCTCCTGCCTTGGTCTCCAAGCTTGGTAGTTGTCTTCTGGTCCAAGAAAAATTATTCCGAAGATTTTATTCCATTTGGACTCCGTTTCATATTCCTTATCTTAAGTACTCAAAAACAAGGAAAAAACAGAAACTGGCACTAGGCTCTAGATTAATAGGTTAGTGCCAAAAATAATATAAAATAGCATATTAATGCATATAAAACATCCAAAACAGATAATATAATAGCATGGAACAATCAAAAATTATAGATACGTTGGAGACGTATCACTCGACCCCGTATCTGCGCACAGTGAAGGTCTTTGAAGTAGAATCTATCGACCCCGACCTGGACCAAGTTGTCAGATTGCTGAGATGCTTTCCATGCCTAGAGAAGCTACATATCAAGGTGATGCTCTTTCATGTTAAATTTTAACCACAAGGGAGTTCTATTTTTGAAACCCTGCAAATCATAAGAGGTCCCTTGTGTGTCCAAGCACTAATACATTCTCTTCTTTTGAAGATACGGTTAGGTCCAGTAGTGGATAATGTGATAAAATATAACAATCCCATCAAATGCCTTGATCTCCATCTCTTAGAAATCACTTTGAACTCCTATCGAGGGACCGTACCGGAGATTATATTCGCCAGATTCTTTGTTGAGAGAGCAAGTGTGCTAAAGATAATGAGACTTTTCCTACATTTATTGCGCAAAAAAGAATGGTTTGCTCATCAGCTCCGGCGACTAGGATAGAATGGAAAAGGCTCTGGAGAAGCTCAATTTCGTTTTGTAACTTCAGCTGACAGACTATTCAGAAGTCCTTATGTCAAGCCCATAAATGACATGTCAGTGGCTGATCCCTTTGCAGAAATATTGAAGTTGCCAAACTAGTAGTAATATCAGTATGAACCTATCATATATGTTCATGTTCAACTGATCAGCGCGGGCGTCTAGAGCTGCATGACAAAGTTTTTGCATAAGCTGAATTTCATTTCTATTATCGGTTTGAACCTTGTAATTGTCGGCGTTTTAGGAACGGGGGTACCCAGACCTGCCTGCCTACGGCCCAGGGCATGGCCCACCTCGTCAGCCAAGCACGGCCTTGCACGACTTCACTCAAGACAAGGCCCTCGCGAGGACCCCAGGCTCGCGAGGAAGAGCAGTACCAAGATCAGCTGGGGGTGGGCCTCCTCAGGCCCCCCTCCGGAGCTGCGGAGACCTCTATGCAGAACCCGGCCTCAGGAGTCAAGGATGACGCAAGGAAGGACAGGCGGGCGCCAGCGCACCAGGCGGTGCAGTTTCCCCTTTGGTGCAAAGGGAGCAGGGACGTACGCAGGTTCCCAAAGCGCCTCCCAAAGGTTTCCATTCCGGTGCAACAAGACCACGACCACGAGCCCCGCAGGGCGGATGTCATCGCCGAGCCCACCTCTACATCATCGACAGCTACTTTGCAGGCGAAGACCACCTTTGGACAGGGCGGGGATGTACTCCTGTCCCCCTTCAAATTTGGCCGTTGTGGGATCCCTTCCCGCCATTGCGATAAGGGAAGAGGACCCGGGCCACTGCTATATATAGAGGCTAGGCTGCACCGTAGAGGGGGACTCGGCTCGACTCCACCACAAGACAGGGCAGAGAGCCAAGAACACCACTCGAGCGCCCTCGCGAGACTCCTCACCACTGTACTAGTTCATCCACCACACCTCCTCGAGAGGCAATCCACCAAAGCAGGAGTAGGGTATTACGCTTCGCAGCGGCCCGAACCTGGGTAAACCACCGTGTTCATCTTCTTCCTCGTCATCGTGCGAGTTCGCCGTAGTAACCATCGGGCAGCGAGCTAAGTACGGCGAAGCTGCAGGGGATCTTCGCACACGCCCCTGTGTTCGAACCTTGGGGGTTTTGCGGAGCCCAAAATCCGACATTTGGCGCGCCAGGTAGGGGGCGTGTTGAAGCTTCCCAACTCGCGGCAACAGTCGAGCCCTGGTTCGGCAACCCCATGGCAGACGAGATCCCCTACGCCGACCGGCCCTTGGCGCGCGGTGGCGCCGGGACGCGCAGGATCGGCCTCGCGGTCGCCTGCATCCGTGGAGGGTCACAGGCGCCCTCCTCCAACCTTCAGGTCAAGCAGTTCCTCCGCCGCGTAGGAGCGGTTCGGCCGCGGCCCGAACCCACGCTGCTCCGTACATGGTCGGAGACCGACATCACCTTCGGCCCTGACGACCACCCCAGAACGACGACAGCCGCTGGAACGCTCCCCATGTTGTGCACGTCAACCATAAGCGGTGTGTCCATCTCCAGGACCCTCATAGACGGTGGTGTCGGCCTCAACGTCATCTCCGTGGAGGCCTTCGACACGCTGCAACTACCCCGTGACCAACTCGAGCCTTAAAGGCCCTTCTCTGGGGTGGTCGGGGGGTCCATCGTCCCCGTGGGGCGGGTGCGCCTCCCCGTCACCTTCGGCACCCGCTCCAACTTCCGCACCGAGCAGGTCGACTTCGACGTCGCCCACATCCACCTCCCATACAACGCGATACTTGGCTACCCCGCCCTCGCCCAGTTCATGGCGGCAATGCACCCGGGCTACAACGTCGTCAAGATGCCCGGGAGCGGCGACATCCTCACCATCGCGGGGAATGTCAAGGACGCATCCCACGCGCTCAGGCTCACCTACAAAGCGGCGGCCACGGCGCGCCCCAGTGACGGGGACGCCGCGCAGGCCGCGAAGGACTCCAGGGGTGTCCTCGACGTCGCGCCGGTAAAGAAGAGGCAACTGTTCTCCCAGAGTTGGGCGGAGACGAAGCAGGTGCCTGTAGACGAAGGAAACCCTGGCCCTACCTTCACCATCGGCGCCGACTTGCCCTAGGATCAAGAGGATGCGTTGGTGGCCTTCCTCCGTGCGAACAAGGACGCGTTCGCGTGGAGCGCCTCCTACCTGGTGGGGGTCCCAAGGGACGTGATCGAGCACCACCTCATGGTGTGTCCAAATGCACGTCCGGTGAAGCAAAAGGCAAGGAGGCAAGCTCAGGAGAAGCAGGCGTTCATCGCCCAGGAGGTCGGCAAGCTGAAGGAGGCAGGGGTCATCCGGGAGGTGCATTACCCGGAGTGGCTTGCCAACCCGGTGGTCGTCCCGAAGAAGTGCGGGAAGGAGCGTATGTGCATCGACTTCACGAGCCTCAACAAAGCCTGCCCGCAAGACCTATTCCCGCTGCCGCGCATCGATCAGATCGTGGACTCCACCACGGAGTGCGACCTCCTATGCTTCCTGGATGCTTTCTCGGGCTACCATCAGATCAAAATGGCGGTGGAGGACGTTGAGAAAACGGCCTTCCTCACCTCATGCGGGGTGTTTTGCTACACGTGCATGCCCTTTGGGCTGCGGAACGCCAGGGCGACCTTCCAGCGGCTGATGCACATCGCCTTGGGGGCGCAGCTCGGGGGGAACGCAGAAGCTTACGTCGACGACATCGTGGTCAAGTCCAGGGCGGCCAAGACCCTGATCGAGGACTTGGAGGAGACATTCGCCAGCCTGAGGGAGGTGAACCTGAAGCTCAACCCAGAGAAGTGCGTCTTCGGGGTCCCCTCGGGCAAGCTGCTCGGTTTCCTGGTGTCGCACCGGGGAATCGAGGCGAACCCGGAGAAGGTCAAGGCCATAAGCAAGATGAGCGCGCCCCAGACCCTCAAGGAAATGCAGAAATTTGCGGGTTGTGTGACCTCCTTGGGGCGCTTCATCTCCAAACTCGGCGAACGGGCCCTGTCGTTCTTCAAGATCATGAAAAGGAAGGGCCCCTTCGAATGGACCCCGGAGGCAGATGCAGCCTTCGAAGAACTCAAGCAGTACCTCACGAGCCTGCCGATGATGGTGGCGCCTCACCCTCGGGAGCCCCTGCTGCTATACCTAGCTGCCACCTCCCACTCCGCCAACGCTACTTTGGTGGCGGTCAGGGAGGAGTGAGCCGACACATGCGCCACATCGACGGGCACCGGCGGGCCCCCAAGCACGGAACAAGGGGGCTCGCAGGATCCCAGTGAGCCCGCTTTTCCCCAAGTCGGGGCTCCTGAGGCCCCAGCCGCTCCGACGGCCCCTGAAGCGCTCAACCCTCCTGAGGCCCCAGCCGCTCCGACGGCCCCAGAAGCGCTCAACCCTCATGAGGCCCCGGCCGCCACGATGGCCCCCGAGGCGTCCAAGCCTCTTGGGCCCGCCACGGGGAAGGACACCGCAAGAGACCTCACCCTCATCGAACACCCGGTGTACTACGTCAGTACAGTGCTACGGGACGCGCGCTCATGCTACCCCATGCAACAAAAGCTCCTCCTAGCGCTTCTTGTCGCTTCGAGGAAACTGCGCCACTACTTCCAGGGACATCCCATCAAGGTCGTCTCTGCATACCCCTTGGAGAAGGTCCTACGCAACCCCAACGCGGCGGGAAGAGTCGCCGAATGGAACATCGAGCTGCAGGCCTTCAACATAGAGTTCAGCACGACCAGGGTCATCAAAGGGGCAGCCCTAGCAGACTTCGTGGCGGAGTGGACAGACGCCCCTGATCGGGGGTTGGATGGAAGCCAGTCCCTCACCCCTGGTGATGAGACACCTGAGGGTTGGATCATGCATTTCGACGGAGCCTTCACGCGCATGGGAGCAGGGGCTGGGGTCGTGCTCATTTCCCCGGCAGGAGACAAGCTCCGTTACGCTGTGCAGCTCTGTTTCCAGCATGGAGAGAAGGTCTCCAACAACATCACGGAGTACGAGGGCCTCATCGCCGGCCTCAAGGCGGCGGTGGCCTTGGGGGTTCGTTGCCTCACCGTCATGGGCGACTCCCAGCTCCTCGTCAACTTGTCCAACAAAGAGTATACACCCAAGGACGAGCATATGGAGGTGTACTTGGAAGAGGTACGTAAGATCGAAAAACGTTTTCAGGGATTGGAATTGCAGCACATCCCGCGCAGCGCTAACTAGGAGGCCGATGACATCGCCAAGAGGGCGTCACGCCGTGAGCCCTAGGAGCCGGGCATCTTCGAGGAGCGGCTCTTCAAACCCTCTGCGGCGCCACCCACTGAGGACCTGGTGCCACGAAGTGAGGAGTTCCCCCCAGCGCCGTCCTTGGGGGCTCCGGACTATGGCCATGCCTCAGGAGCCCGACTGCTCCTGGCACTTGAGCCTCAGGCTGACGACTGGATGCAGGAGTTCAGGGCGTACCTACTTCACGGCCCGCTATCGGAAAAGGTGGAAGACGCGGAGCGCGTAACACGGCAGGCCACGGCCTACTACTTGCAGGACGGCGACTTGTACCACAGGCGCCCGAACGATGTCGCGCTGCGATGCATCTCCAAGGGGCAGGGGTGCGAGCTGCTGGCAGATATCCACGGAGGGGACTGCGAGCACCACTCCTCATCGCGCACCCTTGCAGGGAAGGTGTTCCGATCAGGCTTCTACTGGCCCTCGGTGCTTAACGACGCCATTGAGCTGGTCTGGTCTTGCGAGGCCTTCCAGTTCCACGCCAAACAAATTCACCAGCCCACCCAGGGCCTCCAGACCATCCCGCTCTCCTAGCCCTTTGCGGTCTGGGGGCTGGACATACTGGGGCCCTTCCCACGGGCAGCGGGCGGGTACCGCTACCTCTACGTCGCCATCGACAAGTTCACCAAGTGGGCGGAGGTGGAGCCCGTGCGCACCATCCCAGCTGGATCGACCGTCAAGTTCATCAAGGGCCTTGTAAGCCGATTCGGCGTCCCCAACCGCATCATCACCGACAACGGTTCGTAGTTCACAAGTAACCTCTTCAAGACCTATTGCGCTAACCTTGGAACGCAAATATGCTACGCCTCGGTAGCCCACCCAAGGAGCAACGGCCAGGCGGAGCGCGCCAACGCGGAGGTCCTGCGAGGCCTCAAGGCAAGGAGCTTCAAGAAGAAGCTGGTAGCTTGCCGCAGGGGTTGGGTCGATGAGCTCCAGTCCGTACTGTGGTCCATCCATACCACCGTGACTAAGCCCATCGGCGAGACCCCATTCTTCCTCATCTACGGAGCCGAAGCCGTCCTCCCCCACGAGGTCAAGCACCGGTCCCCGCAGGACTTGGCATTCGATGAGGAGCGTCAGGATGCCGCGCGAGGAACGGACCTCGTGCTCGGGGAGGAGGCACGTCGCCGAGCCTCGCTCCAAGCTGCGAGGTACCAGCAGGCGCTACGGCACTACCACTGTCGTAATATCCGCTCCAGGACCCTCGAAGTTGGAGACCTCGTCCTGAGGCGGGTTCTCTCCAGGGAGGGCTTGCATAAGCTCTCGCCCATGTGGGCGGGCCCGTTCAAGGTCGCTCATGTCTCCAGGCCTGGTGCCGTGCGCCTGGAGACTCAGGACGGGGTCCCCATCCAGAATGCCTGGAATAACCAGCACCTCCGGAAGTTCTACCCGTGACACTCTCACGTAATAATGAGTGGGCTGTATACGCCCGGAGCACCTCGAGGACGCAGAGGGGTTCCTTCCCACGCAATGTGGAATCCACAGCTCCGCGCTGGCAGACAACACTGCCCTCCAATGGCTATGCCCATGCAACGTGGATGCCCTACGCTCAGCGCTGGGGGAAGACGAAGATGAAGACTAGTCTAGGTGCCGGACGCGGCTGTTATTTGCTCTTCTCATGTTTGGACTTGCCAACTTTTCTGGAACAAAACTCGGGGTTTTTCCAAATCATGTTTTAAAGAAACGGGTCAGGGATTTGTTTTCATCGCCATTTCCTATCTTGGGTTTTCTCTCTTCAGGTCAAGCACTCGCCTGCTCCCCTCCCCCTCGCACCCCGCGAGCGGGGGCTGTGGGGCATGGTGCTCGCACCTCGCCAAGGCCTTGGTGCCCGGATCCTCGCGTGGTACTCCTAGATGAGTCAGCAGGCGTGTGGCGCTTCATACTCGCTCGGGGGCTCCACTCATGGCCCGACGCGCCATCTCGGAGCCTTGGGAGGCCCGCCACTGCCGGGGCAGGAAAATAAAATTTTCTTTGGGGAGCCGCTTGAGCGTCAAAGGGGGCTAATGAGGAGAACGCCTCAGGAGCCTTACCTGTCATGTAGCCACTCGCGCCTTGATGTCGTCCTTGGTGATCCGGTGGGCATCAAGGGTGTCAAGGTCTCACCTCGTAGTTGCGTCCTTGGTGATCCGGTCATACATTACGGTGGTCGTGAAATGTGCGGGACTGGGACCTGCTGACGTAGAGCTGCTTGAGTGTCAAGGGGGGCTCCCGAGCAACGCGCCTCAGGAGCCTTACCGGTCATATAGCCACTCGCCCCTTGATGTCGTCCAGGTGATCCGGTCGGCATCAAGGGTGTCGAGGCCTCACCTTGTAAGTGCGTCCTGGTGATCCGGTCGTGCATTACGGTGGTCGGGAAATGTGCGGGACTGGTGCCTGCAGACACAGAGTGCCGAAAGGGCTCCCAACCTACCTCACCCGTAAGAAGAAGAAGTCCACAGGACGTCCGGACTCCCCAAGCGCCATAGCCACACCTCCCCGACCCTAGAGCCTACCGCGAGCATGTCAAGCTAAGCACCCTAATCACAACCGGAAGGCGGTCTCAACTAACAAAAACGCAAAGGCCAGGACACGTGACAGAAGCGCTGATAAAAAGAGGCAAGCGCCCAAATTCATTACACGCCCGCAGGGCCTCCCTTGGTTCTTTGATTGCAGGAGTAGGAAAAGAGGAGGAGAAAGAAAGTGAGAAAGCCCCACGGGGGCTGTCGCTCCGGGAGCCCCGGCGTCGGTGCACCAGCACTCAGTCGGTGTCCTCCTCTTCCTTCACGGGCCCATGAAGGCGCGCCGGCACAGACGCTTCTAGAGCGGAGGAGCAACGCCGCGACGGCTGGCTACCCCCCGAGGTCCGGGCGCGCCGGCGCGGTGGCGCGTCATAGCTGCTGTCGCTCGGGCTCCCCTCGGAGGGGGTGTCGCTGCAGCTGGAGGCATGGTGCCCGTCACGAAGGGCAATCTCATCTCCAAGATCGCCACGGCCGACGTCTTCCGGGCAGCACCCCAGGCGCTCGCCCTCTCCCCCGAAGATCTTGACGAAGAGCGTCGCCACCCCGTCGTACTTGAAGTGAAGGGTGCGCCTCCCCTCCAGGCCACGGGCACGGGCAAACGTCTGCCACCCGCGGTTTAGGTACACGTAACCCCCGGGGGTGACCTCGACCTCCACCCACGATGCCGCGCTGCAGCAGCCGTCGGCCTGCAGCCATAGGCCAGCAGCCCCCTCGGCCGGCAGCGCCCCCACAAAGAAGTGCGGGAGTTGAAACCAAGCGGCCTCCGGCCTGTCCGCCCACACCACGAACTCCTGGGCCGTGTCGGCCGAATGGAGCCGCTGGCGTGGCGGCCGGGTGGCCACCGCCGCCCTCCCACCGCGGGCGCCACCCCCTCGACTACTGCGGCCGCCCGCGCTGGACGGAGCCCCACCGCGGCCGCCGATGGTAACCCCGGGCCGCGTTGGAGCACGACTGTGCCCACGGGGAACCACCGCCGGTGTCGTGGCATGCTTTCGGGGACGACCGCGGCCCCTCCTGGGCAGCGGTGGGGCAGGGCTCTCCTCGAAGGCCTTCCCTTTCTCACCGGCGGAGAACTTCCTCACTGGAGCCATGACTGGGAGAGCGGTGGCTTGGAGATTGGGAGGCGAAGTAGACGAAGATGTGTTGAGGGCTTTCTCACCCTTGCCTGCTTATATACAACCAAGGGCCAACCGGCGCCCCCTCGCATCCCGGGAGGCATGTAGCTTCTGAAGGGTCACATCCGTGCGGCCGAAGGAGAGAAGGTCGGGGGAACAGCCGCATTCAAAAAAGGTAATGATGACCGGGGCGGCACGCAGGCGTCAACTCCGTTTGACCGGGGGTAGAGGCATAGAGGCGTCGTCCCCTTGGCGCTCTACACGTGTAAAGCCTGGCCCGCAGGCGTTTGGGGCCCGCGGCGCTTCGGGCAGTCCTCAAGGCTTCGCCCGGAAGCCAGCTCGAGCGCGCCTTGGTCCCGGGGGCTACTGTCGGTGTTCTGGGAACGGGGGTACCCAGACCTGCCTGCCTGCGGCCCAGGGCATGGCCCACCTCGTCAGCCAAGCACGGCCTGGCGCGACTTCACTCAAGACAAGGCCCTTGCGAGGACCCCAGGCTCGCGAGGAAGAGCAGTACCAAGATCAGCTGGGGGTGGGCCTCCTCAGGCCCCCCCCTCCGGAGCGGCGGAGACCTCTATGCAGAACTCGGCCTCAGGAGTCAAGGATGACGCAAGGAAGGACAGGCGGGCGCCAGCGCACCAGGCGGTGCAGTTTCCCTTTTGGTGCAAAGGGAGCACGGACGTACACGGGTTCCCAAAGCGCCTCCAAAGGTTTCCATTCCGGTGCAACAAGACCACGACCACGAGCCCCGCAGGGCGGATGTCATCGCCGAGCCCACCTCTGCATCATCGACAACTACTTTGCAGGCGAAGACCACCTTTGGATAGGGCGGGGATGTACTCCTGTCCCCCTTCAAATTTGACCATTGTGGGATCCCTTCCCGCCATTGCGATAAGGGAAGAGGACCCGGGCCACTGCTATATATAGAGGCTAGGCTGCACCGTAGAGGGGGACTCGGCTCGACTCCACCACAAGACAGGGCAGAGAGCCAAGAACACCACTCGAGCGCCCTCGCGAGGCTCCTCACCACTGTACTAGTTCATCCACCACACCTCCTCGAGAGGCAATCCACCAAAGCAGGAGTAGGGTATTACGCTTCGCAGTGGCCCGAACCTGGGTAAACCACCGTGTTCATCTTCTTCCTCGTCATCGTGCGAGTTTGCCGTAGTAACCATAGGGCAGCGAGCTAAGTAGGGTGAAGCTGCAGGGGATCTTCGCACACGCCCCTGTGTTCGAACCTTGGGGGTTTTGTGGAGCCCGAAATCTGACAGTAATCTTTAAATTTGAGCCTTGTAATGCTGGAATTTGAACCCTTGTACTATTTCTGTCATTTGTGATACAACCATGCAAATGTCATCTTATGAGGGAGACTCGTATTTTGGTAGTACTATATTTTCCTTAGTATGCAATTGACGATTACTATCTGGACATTAATATGCAATTGACGATTAATATCCGGACTTTAAGAAGCGGAATCACGACCGGGGGTATCCTGCGCATCTCCAATGGCGCTCCCAGTGGCTGCCGACGACAAGCGCTAGTTCACCATGCATGCCATAGTGGACATGCACAGAAGGTTCGCGGGGCTCTCGGTGGTGTACACCAAACATCCGATTTGGGTGAAGAAATCCAATGTTATGGACCTGTTACTTGACAAGGAGAAGTACAAAGTGGTCCGGTTCGACCTCGCATCCCGCCACGTGCTCCGCTCTTGTGTCCCTCCGCGCTCTCGCGCCGCACCGCGCTCTCGGGGCCCTCCACGCGCTCTCTACCAGCGGTTGGGGCCGGCCCACGATCACGTTCGGGGCTCCATATGCATGCGGTTGCGCCACGCACATCGCCTCATGCAGTTACGTGCTCCACGACTGAATCACGCACTGCAAAAACTGCCATCCGAATGTGCCAGTTTTCCAGGACGTCCGACCCCCATTTATACCCACAACCATTAACCATAGTATCTTCACACTTTCGATCACGCCCGACAACACAATAAGCACACCCTCGACGACGCATACAGCTAGGATGTCTAGCGGCGCTCCAATGGAGTTCGGCGTGCATCATGTGGAGACCCAGATGAAGAAGACGGACCTCATGGTGGTGTACACCAATGACCCGGGCATGGTGGAGGACTCCATCGACACTATGGAGCGGTTGCGTTATGCGGATGACAAGTACAAAGTGGTCGGTGATACGTCTCTGTCGTATCTACTTTTCCTAACGCTTTTGCTCATGTTTTGAACCCTAATTTGCATGATTTGAAAGAAACTAACCCGGACTGACGTTGTTTTCAGCAGAATTACCATGGTGTTGTTTTTGTGCAGAAATAAAAGTTCTCGAAACTGGACGAAACTTTTTGGAGAATTATTTTATAATAAATAAAAAAATACTGGAGCCAAGATCCACCGGAGGGGGCTCCCTGGTTGAGCACAATACACCAGGGCGCGCTAGAGGCCCCCGGCGCGCCCTGGTGGGTTGTGCTTGATACGTCTCCATCGTATCTACTTTTCCTAACACTTTTGCTCTTGTTTTGGACTCTAATTTGCATGATTTGAATGAAACTAACCAGGACTGACGCTGTTTTCAGCAGAACTACCATGATGTTGTTTTTGTGTAGAAATAAAAGTTCTCGGAATGGAGCGAAACTTTTTGGAGAATTATTTCAGAATATTTGAGGAATATTGAAGCCAAATGCCACAAGAGAGGGGGCCCATGGTGGCCACCAACCACCAGGGCGCGCCAGCCCCCCTCGCGCGGCCTCGTGGGTGGTGCTCACCTCGTGGGCCCCCGACACTAATTCCAGCGCTATAAAATCCTATTTTTCCAGAAAAATCAAGAATAAAGTTTCATCGCATTTCACGATACGAAGCCACCGCCACCTCCTGTTCTTCATCGGTAGGCCACATCTGGAGTCCGTTTGGGGCTCCGGAGAGGGGAATCTTTGGTGTTCGTCATCATCAACCCTCCTTTATTGCCAATTCCATGATGCTCCCTGATACGTCTCCAACGTATCTATAATTTTTTGCTTGTTCCATGTTGTTATATTATCAATCTTGGATGTTTTACAATCATTTTATAGTAACTTTATATCATTTTTTGGGACTAACCTATTGACATAGTGCCAAAGTGCCAGTTGCTGTTTCTGCTTGTTTTTTACTTCACAGAAAATCAGTACCAAACGGAGCCCAAACGCTGTACTAAGTAGAAATACTACTCAATCTCATGCTAGCCTTCACTTGTACTAAGTAGAAATACTACTTGTGCATCCAAAATCCTTAAACCAAGTTTTGCCATATGAGTCCACTATACCTACCTATATACGGTATTTCCATGTTGTTCCAAGCAAATTTGTATGTACCATCTCTAAACTTTCAAAATAAATTTTCCTTTTTATGTGCTCGTACCGCTCATGAAACGGTAGGGGGTGACCGATATTTTTTCATGCTAGATGTGATATTCTCAAGATGATTGTTTATTCACTTGTCATTGCACGAGAGTATGGCGGTAATAGGGATGCCCAGTCCCAAAATGAAAAAGAAAAGAAAAATATTTACTTTATGTTGTAAAATAATAAATTCCTTGGAAAGTGTTGGTATGGAAGGCAACAGTGGATTCGGCCAGCCATGGAAAGTGAAAGTATGGTGGAAAAAGGAATACACTTTATTTTCTGTTTGGGAACCGCCTATGATGCATCTAGTGTGGAAAGATATTGAGATCTCTCAGTCGTTTTTGTTGACAGGAAAGGCATGCCACTCAAAATATTTTTCTCTATCAATTTAAACACTTGAGCTCTGGCACCTCTACAAATCCCTACTTCCCTCTGCGAAGGGCCTATCCATATACTTTATGCAATTTTTATTTTTCAATTTGAGTCTCCATCTTCTCTTATAAAGCACCAACTAGGAGGCACTATGATCGTACTTGAGCATTAGGTGTAGCTAATATTTGAGTGTGTATTGTGAATGGATCAATGATTGAACATGATGGGCTAGGGATAACTTGCTTTAGCGTTGATATTTTGAAAGACATGGTTGCTTGTTGATATGCTTGAGTATTAAAGTTTTCATGTCAATACTAGACTATTGCTTTGAACCATATGAAAAGTCCAAATGTCCATGCCATAAAGAAAAGAACATGTGATGAACATGATAGGCAGCATTCCACATCAAAAATTCTGTTTTTATCATTTACCTACTCGAGGACGAGTAGGAATTAAGCTTGGGGATGCAGATACGTCTCCAACGTATCTATAATTTTTGCTTGTTCCATGCTATATTATCAATCTTGGATGTTTTACAATCATTTTATAGCAACTTTATTTCATTTTTTGGGACTAACCTATTGACATAGTGCCAAAGTGTCAGTTGTTGTTTTTTCTTGTTTTTTACTTCGCAGAAAATCAGTACCAAACGGAGCCCAAACGTTGCGGAGATTTTTTGTGGATTTTTTACAGACCGGAAGAAGAAAGATGGGCCAAACAACACTAGAAGAGGGGGCCCAGGCTGGCCCACCCCCACCAGGGCGCGCCAGAGGCCCCTCACGCGGCCTGGTGGTGGTTGGGCACCTCGGGCACCCCCTCAACCGACTACCGAGCCTATAAATTTCCCGAAAATCCAAAAACCCTAGGGGAGTCGACAAAACACAATTCCAGCCGCCGCAAGTTCCAGAACCTCGAGATCCAATCTAACACCATCACGGAGGGGTTCATCTTCTTCATAGGTGCCTCTCCGATGATGCGTGAGTAGTCCACCATAGACCTACGGGTCCGTTGGCAGTAGCTAGACGGCTTCCTCTCTCTCTATGTTTCTCAATACAATGGTCTCTTGGAGATCTAATTGATGTAATGACTTTTGCGGTGTGTTTATTGCGATCCGATGAATTTTGAGTTCATGATCAGTTTCTATCCATGAATATGATTTGAGTATTCTTTGATCTCTTATTTGCATGATTACTTATAGCCTCGTATTTCTTCTTCGAATCTTTGGTTTAGTTAGGCCAACTAGATCGATTTTTCTTGCCATGGGAAGAGGTGCTTTGTGATGGGTTCGATCTTGCGGTGTTCTTTCCCAGTGACAGAAGGGGCAGCAAGACACGCGTGTATCGTTTCCATTAAGGATAACAAGATGGGGTCTACTCCTACATGAATAGATCTGGTCTACATCATGTCACCGTTCTTATTGCATTACTCCATTCTTCCATGAACTTAATACACTAGATGCATGCTGGATAGCGGTTGATGTGTGGAGTCATAGAAGTAGATGCAGAATCGTTTCGGTCTACTTGTCTTGGACGTGATGCCTATATAATGATCATTGCCTGGATATCGTCATGATTATTTGATCTTCTATCAATTGCCCAACAGTAATTTGTTCACCCACCGTGTGCTATAGTCATGAGAGAAGCCACTAGTGAATCCTACGGCCCCCGGGTCTACTTTTCCAACATATTGCTTTCCGATCTACTATTTGCATCTTATATTTTCAGATCTATTAATCCAAAAAACCCAAAAATACCTTGCTGCACTTTTTGTTTATTTATTTTACTTTGTGTTCTTGCGAGATCTATTTGCCAAAACTATCATCACCTAATCTATCTTATTACCGTAGAGAGCGTGACAACCTCTCTTTCACGTCGGGTTGCAAGTATTTGTTGTTTGTGTGCAGGTGCTGCTTACGTGGGTGCGTGATCTTCCTCTATGGATTGATACCTTGGTTTCATAAACAGAGGGAAATACTTACCGTCGCTGTGCTGCATCATCCCTTCCTCTTTGGGGAAATACCGACGCAGTCTCAAGCCACGTCACTCCCCACCGGGAGTGAGTAATTCCTTCGTAGGCTTGCTGGTCGATGAGGAGTTGGATGAGATTCATCATGTAATCGAGTTAGTTTTGTTAGGGCTTGATCCCTAGTATCCACTATGTTCTAAGATTGATGTTGCTATGACTTTGCCATGCTTAATGTTTGTCACTAGGGCCCGAGTGCCATGATTTCAGATCTGAACCGTTTATGTTATCATCTTTATATCTATGTTCTTGATCCAATCTTGCCTAGTCATATGCACCTATTATGTGTTATGATCCGTCAATCCCATAGTGACAATATTTGGGATACTTCACGGTGATGACCGTAGTTTGAGCAGTTCATGTATTCACTATGTGTTAATGCTTTGTTCTGGTTCTCTATTAAAAGGAGGCCTTCATATCCCTTAGTTTCCTTATGGACCCCGCTGCCACGGGAGGGTAGGACAAAAGATGCCATGCAAGTTCTTTTCCATAAGCATGTATGACTATCTACAGAGTACATGCCAACATTATATTGACGAACTGGAGCTAGTTCTGTGTCGCCCTAGGTTATGACTGTTATATAATGAATATCCAACAAATACACCAATCCAGAGCCTACGAGTTTTCCACTTATTGCACTTGCTACAAAATCAGTACTGCTACCGTTACCGCTACTGTTACTATTACTACTATTATCAAACTATCATATTACTGTGCTACTGATCACTTTGCTGTAAATATTTATCTCCAGGTGTGGTTGAATTGACAACTCAACTGCTAATACTCTCAAATATTCTTTGGCTCCCCTTGTGTCGAATCTATAAATTTGGGTTGAATACTCTACCCTCGAAAACTGTTAGGATCCCCTATAATTTTGGGTTATCAAGACCTTTTTCTGGCGCCGTTGTCGGGGAGCATAACTATATTTGTTGAGTCACCTGGGATTTATATCAATTGATCACCGTGAAGAATCTGAAGGATACTAAAACCAAGATTTTTCCCTCTACGACGAGGGGAGGTAAGGAATTGACATCACACTCTGCACTTGATTCACCTTCTGTTATGAATAAACTTGCAACACCACCACTTGCTATTAATCTTGGTATTGATGATGCTACTTCTGCTATGAATGATGCTTATGATGATGCTAGTACCATGCTTAATGATAATGTGCCATTAGGTGAATTTCTTGATGAACAAATTGCTAGAGCTAAAGATAATGAAATCATTAAAACTGATGAGGTCTTTGAAACTGATAATTATGAAACACCTATTAGGCCTAGCTCTCCTAGATTTGAAATGCCTAAGATACCTGAGGGTTATGCTTTGGATGGAGAAATAGCTAGAGAGATTCTTGCTTGTAAGGATAGAAATGATCTTAAGAAACTACCATGCAAGTATAAGGAAAAGACTTTGAATGCTAAAATGAAATTCGATCCTAAGTTTGCTACTTCACCTATCTTTGTTACCGATAAGGATTATGAATTCTCTATCGACCCAGAGTTAATTACTTTGGTTGAATCTGATCCTTTTCATGGCTATGAAACTGAAACTGTGGTAGCACATCTTACTAAGCTGAATGATATAGCCACCCTATTTGCTCACGTTGAGAAGATTTGCTACTATTACATTCTCAAATTATTTCCGTTCTCATTAAAGAGTGATGCTAAGATATGGTTCAATACTCTTGCTCCTGGTTGTGTGCGTTGTCTCCAGGATATGATTTACTACTTCTCTAAAAAATATTTTTGTGCTCATAAGAAACAAGCTGCCTTGCAGGAAATATTTAACTTTGTGCAAATTGAAGAAGAGAGTCTCCCACAAGCTTGGGGGAGGATTCTCCAATTGCTTAATGCTTTGCATGATTACCCTCTTAAGAAAAATGAAATGCTTGATATCTTCTATAATGGACTAACTGATGCTTCTAGGGACTTCCTAGATAGTTGTGCTGGTTGTGTTTTCGGGGAATGAACTGTTGGACAAGCTGAGGAACTATTGAATAATTTATTGAAAAATTATGATGATTGGATTCTCCCTGAACCACCACTTGAACCTATCCGAAGAAGAGGGGTGTATTATTTCTCAGTCCTGAAGATATGCAAGAGGCAAAGAAATGTATGAAGGAAAAGGGTATTAAGGCTGAGGATGTTAAGAATTTACCACCTATTGAAGAAATACATGTACTTAACACACCACCGCCTCCACAAGTGGTAGAGGTAAATTCTTTATTAAAGTTTGATGAAGGTGATATCCCTTACAATAAACATCCTAGTTAATGCTTATATGAGTTTGATAACTACATTGTGAAACAAGATCACTTCAATGCAAATGTTTTGAAACAATTGAAATATAATTATGATATGATTGCTCGCTTGAGTGACTTTTTATTTAGAATCAATAATGATGTTAGAGGTGTAGGATAACATGCCTCTATGGTTCAAACTCAGTTAGAACAAGTTGCTAAATCTCAAAAAGAATTGCTTGATGAAATGAATAATAATATGAATGATCATGCTATTAGAGTAGTGACTAGAGGAGGTAGAATGACCCAAGAATCTCTTTATCCTGAAGGTGATCCTAAAAGAATTGAAGAAGACTCTCAAGGAATTAATGCTGATACACCTAGTCCTTCTACGAAGAAAAAGAAAAAGAAAAATAGGACTTTGCATGCTTCTAGTGAACCTGAGATAGAAACACCTCCTGATAATAATGATGTCTCTGTTTCTGATGCTGAAACTCAATCTGGTAATGAACATCCACCTAGTGATAATGATAATGATAGTGATATTCATGAGGATACCCAACCTAGTAATGATAAAGAACCAGATAATGATGTAGAAATAGAACCTGTTGTTGATCTTGATAACCACAACCTAGAAATAAACGATATGATAAAAAAGACTTTGTGGCTAGAAAACATGGTAAAGAAAGAGAGCCATGGGTTCAGAAACCCATGCCTTTTCCACCTAAACCATCTAAGAAAAAAGATGATGAATAATTTGAATGCTTTGCTGAAATGATTAGGCCAGTCTTTTTGCGTACCCGCTTAGCTGATATCTTAAAGATGCCTCCTTATGCTAAATACATGAAAGACATCATCACTAATAAAAGAAAGATACCCAAAGTTGAAATCTCCACCATGATTGCTAATTATTCTTTTAAGGATGGAGTACCTAAGAAACTTGGAGATCCTGGAATACCAACTATAACTTGCTCCATTAAAAGAAATTATGTCAAAACTGCTTTGTGTGATTTAGGAGCTGGTGTTAGTGTTATGCCTTTCTCTTTATATAAAAGACTTGATTTGAATAAACTCACACCTACTGAAATATCATAGCAAATGGCTGACAAATCAACTGCCATACCTATCGGTATTTGTGAGGATGTGCCCGTTGTTGTTGCAAATGTTACTATCCTAACTGACTTTGTTATTCTTGAGATGCCCGAGGACGACAACATGTCGATTATCCTTGGTAGACCCTTTTTGAATACTGCAGGGGCTGTTATTGATTGCAATAAAAGAAAATTCACTTTTCATATCAATGGTAATGAGCATACGGTGCACTTTCCGAAGAAGCAATTCCAAGTGAATGGTGAATGTTATTGAAAATTCTCTGACACTCACTATTGGAAGATTTCAATTACCTCTACCTACTGCCAAAAAGAAATATGATATAATTATGATTGGGGATATGCATGTCCCCGTTGAGGTAACTTAGTGTTTTACGAAAGTTCTTGGGTTTCATGCTAATCGAAGGTGGTTATTAATAAGACTTGATCTACCTTATTAATGGATCATTTTTGAGAGGTATGGAGTTGACGAATTTAGTAGACACAACTCTCTGTATCCACTTTTTGCTTTCTGTTTTTCTTAGTTAAATAAAATAAAATGACATGTTTATCCTGTTTTCTGAATTTCTCGTGAAATAAAAAATGACCCAAAAATAAAAGTTCTCAGAATGTCCTGAAAATTTAACACGATTTTTTCTGAATATCTCTGAATTTTTGGTACAAATAACACCAGAGGGGGTGCACCTGGTGCCCACAAGACACCAGGGCACGCCAGCCACCCCTGGCGTGGCCTTGTGGGTGGTTGGCCCCACATGGGTCCCCTCACTTATTCCCTTATCCCATGTCATCTCCTACCTCCAGAGAAAAATCACCATTGCTCTCTCCCCCATGTTCTTGCTCACGAACCCGTGGATTTCGATCTCTTTGCTCGAAGCTCCATTTCTGAAACTGTTTTAGGGGATTGCTTCTTGGTATGTAACTCCCCCATTGCTCCAATTAGTTTTTGATTTAGTGGTTTATTTTCAGAATAATTAGCTACTCTTGGTACTACTATAGACGAGCTTGCATGTTGAATTCTTAGAGTTCTAAGTAATTTGAATGCTTGATATGGTCTCTAGGCATCCTTATGAGTAGTTGGTACCAATCTTATTAAGTTTAGTTGACAAAAATTTTATGGACTAAAATTTTCAGAAAATTATTTGTAGAAATAAGATGAATTTCTTTAGGAAGTACTAATCCAAGAAGAATGCTAAAGGAGTAATTGGGGAATTGTCTGACGGCGACCTCAAAACTCCTGAGGAAGGCGGAAGTGCGGCCGTGCGAATGGCCACATACTCCCTTTATGGAGGAGGCCGGGTTCCATCAAGAATTTGCCCAATTTGTTGCAAATGCCGGGCTTACCAACTTCCTCGCAGATGAGTGTGACCAATACCACATACTTACAAATTCCTTTGTGCAAAGTTTTCATTTTCTGAGTAAGAATAATCCTCCTGAGGTGCAGTTTAATATTTATGCTGAAACCTTTGAGATATCACTTGCCAACTTTTGTGACATATGTCTGATTCCTTCCGACGGGGAATTAGGAGAGCCTAGACCAGCAGAGTTTGAGGACTTTCTCCTCACTTTAACTGTGGGTGACGAAAGAGGCGTGTCAAAAGCCACTGCTACCAGTTTGCAGTTTCCTTCTGTGCACTACTTTGCTCTATTCATCGCGAAATGTTCTAAGGAAAAGGTCAGTGCACTCAGTGCCCCTGACCTTGCTATTTTGCACCGTGCATTACACAATGATCATACTTTTAGCTTAGGAGCTATTATTGCATGACGCCTACACCTTAACAGGAGTAAGGGCAAGATACATGGTGGCATTTATGCTACTCGTTTAGCTAGTCGTTTTAAAGTTCAGATACGCCCACATGATTATCTTTTGACCAAGGTTTATCTAGATCACAGGTCATTGATAGATCATCAATTTATTGACAAAGCGAACTTCTTTCATAATATTCCCTACAATTTAGTATTCAGCGTCGAAACCCGTGATGTTATCACATTGCCTGCACCTGCCTTGTTTGATTCTATTGCCAGGAACGGATACAGAATTATGCCAGACGACATTACCGCCTACCGGAATAGCCAAGCAGAGGCTGAGGAGGAACCCCAGGGGTGGGACGCTCGGGTGCCACCTCCACCTCGTATCGACTCAGACTATTATCCGGGCTACGGATGGTGATTACCAAGCTAGGCCAAAAGCCTAAGCTTGGGGGAGTACGTATTTCCACCGACATTACATTCATGTTCACACATTTCATTCCAGTTGTCGGCGTTTATACTTTTTCATTGTGTTATCCATGCCAGATTTATTTTCTTGCTTTCTTCTTGTGTGTTTTAAAAACTTTGAGAAAATCCAGAAATATTTCTCACTTCTTTTCGTTTTTTCTTTTTAGTTAGTTGTGGTATTAAAAGAAAAACCCAAAAAGATTTCTCATTTCTTCTTTTGCTTGTTGGGAGTTCTCCTGTGTAAATAGTTTTTTCTCGGTTTTGTTTTTCCTTCATTTATTTGCTTCTTCATGAAAAACTAAAAACTCCAAAACTATTTCAGTGTGTTTCTCTGAAATTCTCTTTCTTTTACCGAGTCATACCAAGGAGAAGACCGCGATGAAAATGTTGAGTGGCTCCCATATGCTTTACTGTTGATCTAACAAAGAGCCCAAATCACTTTGCCTTCTCCTCTTGAATAAAATGTTTGCAGATTCCAACTTAGTCCACAACACTCTTGCACTATTATTATTTTCATATCATTCGATCGTGCAAGTGAAAGGCAATAATGATGATATTTAATGAATTGACGGTGGCAGAGAGAAGCTGGTATGAACTCAACTTGTTTTTGTTTTTGTAAATATGTTTAACCTAGTATCCATGATTCAGCATATTATGATCAAACATGTTTGCAATGACAATTAGAGATTATAGTTGGTCATGCCATGCTTAAGTGCTAGGAGTGGATAATGATTTATCTTAGATGTCAACATGCATTAAAATGGTTGTGATGTAGTATGATGATATGGTATCCTCCTCTGAATGTTTGAAGTGGCTTGACTTGGCACATGTTCACGCATGTAGTTGAATCAAAACCAACATAGCCTTCATGATATTTATGTTCATGGTGTCCATATCCTACTCATGATAGCATTCAAGGTTTATTATTGGTAATGCATGTTCATGGCCGTCTTCGCTCTCTAGCTGGCCGCTTCTCAACCTATTTGCTAGCCTTCACCTGTACTAAGCGGAAATACTGCTTGTGCGTCAAAATCCTTAAAACAAAGTTATTCCAGATGAGTCCACCATATCTACCTATATGCGGTATTACCCTGCCATTCTAAGTAAATTTGCATGTGCCACCTCTAAAATTTCAAATGAACAATTATTTTGTGTGCCTGGACCGCTCATGGAGCGACAAGGTGTGGTCAGTATCTTCCATGTTAAGCGGGTTATTCTCATGATGAGTGTTTATTCACCCGTCCTTGCACGAGAAGGGCGGTAATAGGGATTCCCAGTCCCAAAATCAAAAGAAATGCAAATAATTAAACAAAACTCTCCCAGGAATGTTGTTGGTTTGGACGGTACCCGTGGATTCGGCTCGCTGTAGAGTATGTTTGTTGGTGGAGGGGGAGTAAACCTTTACTTTTACCGTTTGGGAACCGCTGCAAATTTGTTTAACATGGAAGATGTTGATAGCTCTTGGTCGTCACGTTGACAGGAAGGGTGTACCTCCCAAAATTATACTTATCTCTTATTTAAGCCATGAGCTCTCGCACCTCTGCAAATCCCTGCGTCCCTCTGTGAAGGGATTATATTTACTTTAATGTTGAGTCATCACCATCTCAAATAAGCTCCAGATCTGAGAGCACTATTGTCATCCTCATGCATTGTGTATAGTGAATGTTGGATGCATCATTGTAGGACCGAAAGTATGTCTAGAGGGGGGGGTGATTAGACTACTTGACCAAATAAAATCTAGCCTTTTCCCAATTTTTAGTGTTGGCAGATTTTAGCATTCATAGCAAGTCAAGTACACCCTACACATGCATGTCTAAGAGTATAGCAGCGGAAAGTAACAACAAGCATGAGTAGTAAAGGAAGGGTACGAGGATCAAACGCAATGTGTAGACACGATGATTTTTCCCGTGGTTCCGATAGGTGGTGCTATCGTACGTCCACGTTTATGGAGTCTTCAACCCACAGAGGGTAACGGTCGCGAGAGTCCACGGAGGGCTCCACCCACGAAGGGTCCACGAAGTAGCAACCTTGACTATTCCATAACGGCTTCCGTCCATGAAGGACTAGCCTCACTATGGGTAGATCTTCACTAAGTAGGTGATCTCCTTGCCCTTACAAACTTCTTGGTTCAACTCCACAACACGAAGTAGGAGGCTCCCAAGCGACACCTAACCAATCTAGGAGGCACCACCCTCCAAAAGGTAATAGGCTCGGCAATGTCGATGAACTCCTTGCTCTTGTGCTCCAAGATGATAGACTCCTCAACACACAATCACTCTCTCATAGATTTGGCTTGGTGGAAGAGATGGGATTGGTGGAAGGCAACTTGGGGAGGCTAGAGATCAAGATTCATATGGTTGGAATGGAATGGCATGATCTCAACACATGAGTAGGTGGCTCTCTCTCAGAAAACTGGATGGGGCAAGTATGGAATAGTTCTGAGTGCTTCTCTCTCGAGTAGGTGGTGGTGAAGGGGTATATATAGGCATCTCCAAAAATCCAACCGTTACACCTAAAGTGACCAACTCGGTGACACCGATGTGTTAATCTCGGTGGTACTGAAGTGACCAAAAGGTGACAACTTTTAAATCTCGGTGAGACCGATATATAAAACTCGGTTGCACCGATAAGGTAACCAACGGTCATATTGCCAAACTCGGTGACGCCGATTCAACAAACTCGGTCGGACCGATTTTGTGAAATTCGGTAACAGAAAGTTGGCAAGCTGAACTCGGTGGCACCAAAGCAGAATCGGTTGCACCGAAAGGCTAGGGTTTGGCTTAGGTCTGTCTGAGTATGGGAATTAGTGGCACCGAGTGGAAAGTGTTGGTTGCACCGATTTTGGATATTTGACTTTGGAAAGACTTTTGTGGAAGAGCTTGTGGGTGTTTTTGGTGACTATCATTTGTGCACGTATGAGCATTTTGTTCACCAACAGTACCTTACCCCCTTTTAATAGTATTGGCTTTCCTATGGACTGAAAGTGATTTCTCACAAAGTAAAATGTAGAGTCCTCTTGCTTGAAGCTTTGCCAATCCATTTCCATCTTGGGTATCTCCACAATCTCCACAATCCTTTTGCCAATCCTATCATTGAACTTTTCCTGAAATATGCTTAGTGGAAACATTAGTTCAATGACATATATGTTGTTATTAATTACCAAAACCACCAAGGGAGCAAATGTGCTTTCAATCTCCCGCTTTTTGGTAATGATGACAACATAGAGATCAAAGCTTCGATATATGATATAATCAATGACTATAATCGTCGCTTTGAGAAGTATGTGATAATGTGACGCCCCTGATTTCGACCATACGCTAAACAAACACGCAATGCGTACGACCAAGATTAGGGACTCACTGATTGATATCACAACACAACACTAGACACAAATTAAAGTCATACAGCTCCATATTACAAGCCAGGGGCCTCGAGGGCTCGAATACAAAGCTCGACAAAGCACGAGTCAGCGGAAGCAAATAATATCTGAGTACAGACATAAGTTAGACAAGTTTTGCCTTCAGAAGGCTAGCACAAACATAAGCAGCGGATCGAAAGAGGCGAGGCCTCCTGCCTGGGAACCTCCTAACTACTCCTGAGCGTCGGGGGCAGCCTCCACGTAGTAGTAGGCTCCAACGGCGGTGTAGTAGTCGTCTCCGGCGTACTCCATCTCCTGGGCTCCATCGTCTGAACGCGGAAATCGTATCGAGGGGGGGGGGAAGATAAAGCAAAGCAGCGGTGTGTACTCATCCAAAGTACTCACAAGACTGACATCAGAACTATGCTAAATATGCATCATTATCAAGGGGAGGGGTTATATCTGGTCTGACTGCAGAAAGCAAGAATAGGGAGAAGGCCTAGTCCTATCGAAGACTAGCATCTTCAGCATCTTCAACATCTGGCAGCATTAGAAGAGAGTAGACTGGTATCACATATATAGCCATATTATTGTAGCAATTTTATTAATTAACCACGCCCAGAGATCCTTCCTCGACTCCTTGCGAGGAAGCAATCTCGGAGCCACAATTTATTTCAAAATTAAATCACAATTATAGTTGTATAAGGTCAAGGTACAATTCCAAGTCGTCCTGTTACCGTGGACACGGCTATTCGAATAGATAATTTCTTCCCTGCAGGGGTGCACCACATATTCCCCAACACGCCTGAGTCACCTCCGGCCGGACACACTTTCCTGTGTCATGCCCGGCCTCGGGATATCAGCACGTCGTCGCCCCACCTAGGCTCAACGAAGAGGCCAGCCCGCCGGTCTAAATCCTAAGCGCGCAGGTTCGTGGGCCCACTTGCCCTTGCACTCCTGCATGATGCGTACGCGGCCAGAAACAGACCTAGTACACTCCAGTCCAAGAGCTGCACCGTCCAGTCCAATCCGTCGCGCGCCGCTCCATTGCTGACGTCCGAAGAGCTTCGGCTGATACAACGACGCTGAGTACCCATAACTTCTCCCACGTGAAGTTAGTGCGTAATAAGGCCAACGACCTAACTCAGATCAAGTACCCAACCCATTAGCATTTTATTAATGCGGGGCAAGCGCGACCCTCAAAGTGCGGTCCCGTCACCCCGACTCGAGGATGTGTGGCAAGGGCCTCTCCTGCCTATCCATGCCTCAACATAACACGGATGCCTTACCGGCGCATCCCACCACATCTCACACACGGGTACCCTTGGGGCCGACCCGTCTCAAGACTGTCGGAAACTCAGGTCCACCTCAACCAGGGTGGTACCGCCTGTCCCTCCAGTCCCGTCTTTCCCATGTAAACAAAGTCAAGTAGAAGTAGCTGTGTGTCTATACACCAAGTGGATATCCGAGGAATCACCCTCGATGGATCCCACTCGAGGTATGTGTATGGCAAGAGTCGCTATCGATAAATGGGAAGGAGGAATCACCCTCGATACCCATGACCGATTAGCTACGCTACAGAATTAACATCGGGAGTGTTAAGTGAGGTGTCACCCTCGGCACTCGATAGTAGCTCTGCAGTGCCATACTTAAGGGGTGTGCGGTGATGTGAGGGGCCTGGCTCGTCGGTCGGTTGACCGAGCCTTCGGGTCTTCGAGTCGTCGAATCGTCGATGAAGAAGCAGGGGCAACTGGGACTAAGGGGTCACTGGGGATTTATTGATCAACCTATACTAAGCAGTTGATATGATTGCAGGTATAGTAACAGTTTATCAAAACAGGCTATGCATCAGAATAGGAGCTAACTAATACAATAGCAAAAATCTAATGCAAGAATCAGAGGGAAAGAATGGGCGATATCGGAATGCTCAAGGGGGGGTTTGCTTGCCTTGCTGCTCTCCGGCAAAAGGCTGAACGTCAACGGCGTAGTCGTACCCGGCAGCAGCGTCGGTCTCAGGGTCTACCGGAGAGAAGAGGGGGAAGAAACAATAAATACAAGCAAACAGATGCAACACGATGCATGACATGGCATTATGCAGGGCTAGGCATGCACTAACGCAGTATTACGCGTCGCAGACGGGTCGGAAGAATATCTGACGATATTTCCCGGGCCTCTGGCTTTTACTGGACAGATGAAAAACGATGGAAAAGTTCCACGTTTGCTATGCTAGAGGCATGTGACAGACTAACGGGCAACGTGGTTGGAACCGTAGAATTATTCTGAGCAACTTTCATGTTCAAAACTTTTAAATCCGGACTACGGTTTATTTTATATGATTTAATAAAGATTTAACAATATTCTGAAATTAATTTAATTATTAAATTCGAATTATCCAAAACAGTAAAATACTGTTTAATAAATTAATTAATAGATTAATTAATAAATCTGTTTAATCTTAACCACCTAATTAATTAATTAATTACCTAATTAATTAATCTAATTAATTAATTATTAATATTAATATTTATTTATTTATTTATTTTATATTTATTTTATATTTTTATTTTTAGCATATACGTATATGTATAAATACATACATACATATGTATATACATACATTATGTATACACATACATACACACACACACACACACACACACACACACCACAGCACATACACACGCACGCGTGCACGCACACACAGTACACACGCACACACTCGCGTACACGCGCGCACGCGCGATGGCCGGCGCGGCGGCGGCGGTCGGGGGCGGCGTGGCGAGGCGGCGGGTCGAGGACGACGGGCGGCGGGGCGGCGTCGGGACGGCGGGCGACGAGGCAGGCGGCGGTGCGACCGGGTGCGTCGGGGCGGGCTGGCCCGTCGCGCATCGCTGGGGGGGGGGGGGCGCAGGGCGGCGCCGGGCCGGTTCGGCCGGTCGGCGGGGGGGGGGGTGAGCGAGCGAGCGCGCCCGAGCGGCGGCGGGGGGGGGGGGAATCGGGGGCAGGGGCGCTGGGGGCGCGGCTAGGGTTGCCCCTGGCTCGCCATATAGCCGCCGGGGCTGGGCCGGCCCCTTTCGGCCCAGTAGGCTTTTTTTTTAATTTTAAATTTTAATAGTGTCTGTTTTAATTATTTAGAGGCATCAAAATACCTCGAAAAATTCCGGTTTCAATTTTATAAAATCTTAGGGAATATTTGCGATCCATCCAACATTTTTAATTCCGATTTTGCACAACTTTTAAATCCACCTTTCCGACGAATTAAATTTGGAACGGAATCGAACGGGGTTTGAACCAACGCGAGTTTAACAACAGTAATCGCGGTGACATGGCAACATTAGCGTGGGATTACTGTAGCTTAGTTACAAAGATTACTGTAGCACAAAACCAGGGCGTCACAATTCTCCCCTACTAAAAAGAATTCTCGTCCCGAGAATCAAGAAGTAGAAGGAAAGAGCCCGGGGTGTTCTGCACGAAGAAGATCTTCGCGTTCCCAAGTAGCTTCATCTTCAGAATGGTTTGCCCATTGCACTTTGAAGAACTTGGTAACCTTCTGACGAGTCCGACGTTCAGTTTCATCGAGAATGCGGACTGGTTGCTCTTTGTAAGAAAGGTCTTGTTGCAGTTCAAGCATATCATGATCCACTGCTTGGATAGGATCCTTGAAGCAGCGACAAAGCTGTGACACATGGAACACATCGTGAACCTAAGAAAGGTTTGACGGTAATTCCAGTTGATATGCCACTTTACCATGCCTTTCGAGAACAGGGAAAGGACCAATATATCGAGGAGCCAGCTTGCCCTTGATCCCGAAACGATGAGTACCTCTCATTGGCGTGACTCGAAGATAAGCATTTTCGCCAGGTTGATAGACCATATCTTTGTGATGATGGTCATACTGACTCTTCTGACGAGACTGAGCAGCCTTCAGATTTGCATGAATAATGCGGACTTGATCTTCAGCTTGTTGAATAATATCCGGACCGATAAGTGTACGTTCCCCAGTTTCTGACCAATTAAGAGGAGTCCGACACTTACGTCTATATAATACTTCAAAGGGAGCCATCTTCAGACTAGCTTGATAGCTATTGTTGTAGGAGAACTCAGCATACGGAAGAGATTCCTCCCATTTCTTGCCAAAAGAAATGACACAAGCTCGAAGCATGTCTTCGAGAATCTGATTGACTCTTTCAACTTGTCCCTGGGATTGAGGGTGAAAAGCGGTGCTGAAGGACAAATGAGTTCCCATAGCTTCCTGGAAACTTGCCCAGAATCTTGAAGTGAATAAACTGCCACGCTCTGAACTAATCACCAATGGAATACCGTAGAGCGAAACAACTCTGGACATGTAAAGATCCACTAGCTGACTAGCAGTAATAGTTTCCTTGACAGCCAGAAAATGTGCAACTTTGGACAACCGGTCAATGACGACAAGAATAGCATCATTACCTTTCTGCGATCTGGGAAAACCAGTGACGAAGTCCATTTCAACATGGTCCCATTTCCATCCAGGATACAGGAATCAGGAACTTTGCCGTCTGCCATGGCTGACGGCAAAGGCATGCCTTGCGGACGGCAAAGACCTTTGCCGTCAGCCAGCAGACGGCAACACATCCGGCTGAACAAGCTATGGTAAAGGGCACTTTGCCGTCTGCTGGCAGACGACAGAGATGCAAAGGTCTTTGCCGTCTGCCAGTAGACGGCAAAGTGCCTGGACGGCACACGTGGCAGCTTAGGTCCGTTTAGGTCCGTTAAGGGGTTAACGGCGTGCTTTGCCGTCTGCTGGCAGACGGCAAAGATGCAAAGGTCTTTGCCGTCTGCTGGCAGACGGCAAAGATGCAAAGGTCTTTGCTGTCTGCCAACAGACGGCAAAGCAACCATATAGGCCAGACCAGTGCCCCCAAGGTTGCACAGGTAGCTGCCACGTGGCAGCTTTGCCGTCTGCTGGCTGATGGCAAAGCTCTTTGCCGTCTGCCAGCAGACGGCAAAGAGCCTGTATAGCCCCTGTTTTTTCTGTTTTTTCTTAAATTCATTCAATTTCACAGAATTTCACAGATATATATATACACATTTGAAAATACTTTCAACAAGCATACCAACACATATCCAACAACAAGTTTCCAACAACATATCCAACAACAAGTTTCCAACAACATATCCAACAACAAGTTTCCAATAACATATCCAACGACAA
The DNA here is from genome assembly GCA_039707655.1 of Elymus sibiricus. Lineage (NCBI taxonomy): Eukaryota > Viridiplantae > Streptophyta > Magnoliopsida > Poales > Poaceae > Elymus > Elymus sibiricus. The sequence continues at coordinate 267,915,790 of CM077673.1, read as the reverse complement.
GTTTCCAACAACAAAGTTCATCGTACGAAATCAAAACAAAAAGGAAGCACAAGGAGAAGAGTAGAATCCATCAACGCAAGCTTCCTCATCTAAAGCAAATCTGCAAATTGGGAAAGAAGAAAGTTAGAAGAAGAAGAAGAAGAAGAAGACTAGCTAGAAGAAGAAGAAGAAAAAGAAGAAAAAGAAGAAGAAGAAGAAGAAGAAGAATTTTTCTTCTCTTTCTTTTTCTCCTCTCCTCTTCTTTATCTTCTTCTTCTAACTAAGGTAGGTAAAAATGCCATTTTTAGCTAAGCTAGGTAAAAATGCTAAGTGTACGTCATTTTAGAGCTAAGCTAGGTAAATAGGTCATTTTGGAGCTTAGTAAGGTTATTATGTCATTTTGGAGGAAAATAAGCTAAGTCTATGTCATTTTGGAGCTAAACCAAGGTTATCATGCCATTTTTTACCTAAGTATGCTAAGTATGTCATAAATGAACAGAAGAAGCTAAGTATAGGTCATTTTTGAGCTAACCTAGGTAGTTATGCCATTTTTGAGCTAACTAAGCATATTTATTCATTTTGGAGGACAAAATGGCAAGTGTAGGTCATTTTAGTGGTATCCTAGTTAAAATTGGTCATTTTGGAGGTAGGTAAGGTTATTTTGTCATTTTGGAGGAAAATAAGCTAAGTCTATGTCATTTTGGAGCAAAACCAAGGTTATCATGCCATTTTTTACCTAAGTATGCTAAGTATGTCATAAATGAACTAAAGAAGCTAAGTATAGGTCATTTTGGAGCTATCCTAGGTAGTTATGCCATTTTTTAGCTAACTAAGCATATTAAGTATTTAGGAGGAAACAATGCTAAGTATAGGTCATTTTATAGCTATCCTAGGTAAAGTATGTCAGTTTGGAGCTAAGTAAGGTTATTATGTCATTTTCGAGGAAAATAAGCTAAGTATAGGTCATTTTGGAGCTAAACCAAGGTTATTATGCCATTTTTTACCTAAGTGAGCTAATTATGTCATAAATGAACTAGCTAAGCTAAGTATAGATCATTATTGAGCTATCCTAGGTAGTTATGCCATTTTTAGCTAACTAAGCATATCAAGTCATTTAGGATGAAAAATGCTAAGTATAGGTCATTTTATAGCTATCCTAGGTAAAATATGTCATTTTGGAGCTAAGTAAGGTTATTATGTCATTTTCGAGGAAAATAAGCTAAGTATAGGTCATTTTGGAGCTAAATAGGTCATTTCTTAAGCTAAGTATGCATTTGTTAAGCAAAACACTTGGGAAAACTTACCATCATCACGGAGGTGAAGGACCGGTCGGGTTTGCGCCAGTGTGAGACGAGGAAGGACCGGTCGGGGTTGCGGCAGACGCAGAAGGATCGGTCGATGCTTGTCGGGAGGCATGCTACACCAAAGATCATTTGCAATGTCTCGTTAGCATGATGCAACTCAAATGTGAATACTAGTAACTAATGACCATTCAAATGAAACTCACCGTGGGCGCTATACCAATCTGGGGCATCGGCGGAGGGGTCTGACCGTTGTTCTGGCACACGGTCTGCACATTTTGTTTTCATGAGTCAGTCATATTAGTTAGTGATGAAAAGAACATTACGTGCATGATTTGGCTAATATGCAGGAGAAACTTACCACGAGGAGCTCGTATAGGGCCCGGTGAGACGCGTCGTTCCGGTTCCTCTCCTCCTCCACCAGCCTAGCCGTCCTCTCCTCCATGTCCCTCTCCCTCTCCGCTGCCTGCCTGTTTACCTCCGCCAGAAGCTCCTGGGCCCTAGCCTCGATGGCGAGCTCCATTGGCCGTGGACGAGGCCTTATCTCAGGATCAGACCTCGTCTGGCGCTTCTTGATCTCCGGGAGAGTTCTAGGACAACGTATCAGTCCATCCCCAATGGCTATCGAGCCATGGGGCCTCTCGCCACCAGATATCATCACGAGCTCTGGATCAAAAGGACTCTGGCTCGGGTTGAAGTCCTCCCCTTTCCTCGTCTTCCCCTCATCTCTGTACCTCACGAGCTTGTTGTGGGAGGAGATGTTGCTGAAGCTCTGTGGATGATCGAGGTCATCCTCAGAGAATGCCTTGGCCTTCTTGTACGGGGCAGTATGGGCCGTGGCATAGAGGTCGAACAGCGGTGGCACCTCCTTCTTGTTGTGTCGCGCCTAAAAGAGAGGAACAAAATATTAGTTAAGGGCTCAAGCTAGCATGAAGAATGAAATTGCATGAATCATGAAGCAAACCACATACCCAGTGATCCTCGAACTCAAACAGGTTGGAGCTCCCTTGATGGTGTGGCACACCTTTCATTTGGGCACGCTTATCCTTGGCCTTGTTGTGGACGGCTAGCCATTGGGGAGAGCACCACTCATCCACCAACGCCTCCCAACAGTCCATCCTATCCGCACACCATCTCGGGGGCACCTAAGTTAGACAAGAGAAATTTCAGCGCTACGCCTACGAATCAAATCAAGGAAACTAAGTACAAGGCCTTAAGAATAGGTAATTACCTTCATGTACTTCTCCTTACTCAGAAACTTGGCGCGGCACTTCTTCTTGGCCCTCTTAATGTTAGTCGAGGCATAGTAGTCTCGAACAGCCTGCACCCGAGTCTCGTGCCGTAAGTTCTGAAATAGGCGCTTGCACTCGGCTACGAGAACAATAGCCGCGTCCGCCTCGTGTTCCTCGATGCTTCAATTCTACGTTTATTTTTACATTTTGCTCGAAGCGTCTTCTGCATCCTCTCAGTTGCGAAGCACCAACGATTTTGCACGCCCCCCCAATCTTGCCTCGGTCGGGAGATGCAAAATCAAATGCTGCATTGGATTAAAGAATCCCGGTGGAAAGATCTTTTCTAACTTGCAGATCAACTCCGGCGCCAACTCTTCCAGTTCGTCTAGCACGTCAGGCGATAGTGCACAAAGAGCACGGAAGAAATAGCTCAGCTCTGCCAGTACTAGCCATTCATCCTCAGGGATAAAGCCACGCAACATCACCGGCATTACCCGCTCAAGCCATATGTGCCAATCATGACTCTTCAGACCAAATATTTTGAATTTGTCAAGACTCGCTCCCCTCTTTAGATTCGCTGCATACCCATCAGGGAACATCAACTGCATTTTCACCCACAAGATCATTTCCCTCATAGCTGGCCTTCCAAGATTGAACCATGCCTTTGGCTTCCTCCAGTTCTTCTTTCCTTTCGGTTGTCGCATGTTTTGTAACGGTCTATCACATAGAGCCTCCTGATCGACTCTAGCCTTAGGATTATCCTTTGACTTCCCCTCTATGCCGAACAATGTACCAAAAAGGGCCTCGGCGATATTCTTTTCAGTGTGCATCACGTCGATGTTGTGTGGGCAAAGGAGGTCTTTAAAGTAAGGCAGATCCCACAAGCATATCTTGTGAGTCTAGGCGTGTTCCGAATTATACCCTTTGAAATATCTTGGACGCTGTGGATTAGGCTCGAGAGCGTTTATCTGATCCAGGGTCTGTTGGCCTGGCAATGCAGGTGGTGCAGAGTTTTTGACAACTCTACCTTTCCTGAAATTTTTCTTGTCTTTTCTGAACTTATGGCCAGGATCCAGGAATTGTCTATGCAAGTCGAAGCAAGAATACTTGCGACCCGCCTGCAACCAACGAAACTGAAGAGCTGCCTTGCATGTGGGGCACGGGAACCTTCCATGCACACACCAGCCAACGAATAGCGCATACGCCGGCAAGTCATGCGTCGAGTACATGTACCACACATGCATTTTGAAGTTTTGTTTTGTAGCGGCGTCATATGTCTTGATCCCATTATCCCAAGCTTCTTGCAATTCATCCTTAAGCGGCTGCATGTACACATTCATATTCTTCCCCGGATAGGTGGGCCCTGGAATTATCAACGTCAAGAAAATGTTCTTTCTTTTCATAATCTCTCTTGGGGGGAGATTGAGTGGAATGACAAATACAGGCCAGCAACTGTATTGGGTTGCCGTCATACCAAACACTTGGAACCCATCTATGCTGATGGCCACTCGAGGATGCCTTGGATCTGCCGCTTTGTCCTTATGTAATGCATCGAAGTGCTTCCACGCAAAAGCGTCTGAAGTGTGTCCCAACATGGGATTCCCATCTGCATCTAGTTCGGTTCTTTTGCCCAATTTATGCCACGTCATCTGTCTGGCCGTCTCTTCGACCATGAAAAGACGTTGAAGTCTTGGTATGATTGGCATATACCGAAGAACAATAACTGGGATTTTGGTCTGACTCTTCTCACCCATACCGTTGTCTACCACAACATACCTGGAAGACTTGCAAATGGGACAATAGTTGAAGCCCGCATACTCAAGCCTAAATAAGGCACATCCATTCTCACAGGCATCTATCTTCTCATAGGGCATCTTAAGCGCACGTAGGATTTTGTCCGACTGGTACAGGTTTGCTGGCAATACATGGCGTTTGGGTAGAAAGCGTCCAAATATCGTCATCATCGCGTCGTAGCATTCTCTATCCAGGTTGAACTGAGCCTTCAGAGCCATTACTTGCGCGATGGCATCCAGCTAACAAAGCTCAGTGTGCTCATGGAGAGGACGTTTTGAAGACTCCAACATTTCATAGAAGGCCTTTGCAGATTCCTCCATCTCATCGTCCGAATCCCGAGCATCATCAAAGTCTTGCACCATGTCTTCGATCCTGGTACCATGCTCGTCGGTGCGACGACGAACCACCTCAGCTCTGGCACGTTGGGCAGACTCACCATGAAATGTCCAGACCGTATAATTAGGAGTAAAACCCCACTTCTGCAGGTGTTTGATCATTTCAAACTCCGACCTCTTATGATAGTTGTCGCAATCGACACAGGGGCACCAGGTTGTTTTCTGTCCATTTGCAAATGCGGCTCTCAAAAAACCCTTGGTTTTTGTTATCCATTCATGGGTCATGTCTTTCTGACTAGTGTGACTGGTGTACATCCACGCATGATCACTCATCTTGCCTAGCTACTGGACACACAAGAAATATATACATAATTCAGCAAACCATATTCATCAGTTAATAGAGTTTGTCAGTTTTATTACGTCCATGCAACCTAGACGCTAGTAGGTAAAGATAGGTCCTAATCCCACCCGAGTATGTGTAGATTGGGTTCGTTTTCCCATGCTCTGCTCCGGATCCGACACAAAATTTTGGCAGCACCTCCTCGCTGTTCTCCTGATACACGTCTCGGCAATAAGCAGAGAGGATGTGTACCCGGAGAACAACATGGAGGCATTGACGAAATTCTGCATCGGATCCGGAGCAGAGCATATGGGAAAACGAACCCAATCTACACATACTCGGGCTGTCCATGGATAACGTTGGACAATTCGAAAGAATCACGGTTATAAATATGCAAATGTATGCATATTTATAGATGTAACCCTTTCAAACGGGAGATGCATAGTGGTCACGCATACTGATGATTGACACCTATAGCTAGCAAGTTTCATCGGCACGAAGACCGGAACAGAGCAAATGAACGGGGGAGGAGGAGATGTCATTTGTGCTCACCCCCGAACGCAGGGGCGGAGCTCGTCGAACGCATGGGTAGGTCGTCGAACACCGGACCCTCGCAGCGACGAAACAACTGCACATTTAAATCCACCCGATCAACACAAATATATATGATGTTTTTCATAACAAAATCGGAAAATATATGACCTAACTCATAATTCACAAATATATGACCCCGTCGGCCTCTGGAAGGCCGAAGAGCACCTTTTCGGTCAACAGGAGGCCGAAGAGGTGTCGGGGGTAGGGGGTGTCGGGGGTGTCGTGTCTGGGTGTCGTGGTGTCGGGGTGTCGTGGTGTCGGGGTGTCGGGGTGTCGTGGTGTCGTGTCGGGGTCGGGGTGTCGTGTCGGGGTCGGGGTGTCGGGGTGTCAGGGGAGTTGTGTCTGGGTGTCGTGGTGTCGTGGTGTCGGGGTGTGGTGTCGGGGTGTCGGGGTGTCGGGGTGTCGGGGTGTCGTGGTGTCGGGGTGTCGGGGTGTCGTGTCGGGGTCGGGGTGTCGTGTCGGGGTCGGGGTGTCGGGGTGTCAGGGGTGTCGTGTCTGGGTGTCGTGGTGTCGTGGTGTCGGGGTGTGGTGTCGGGCTGTCGAGGTGTCGTGGTGTCAGGGTGTCGGGTCGGGGTCGGGGTGTCGTGTCGGGGTCGGGGTGTCGGGGTGTCAGGGGTGTCGTGTCTGGGTGTCGTGGTGTCAGGGTGTGGTGTCGGGCTGTCGGGGTGTCGGGGTGTCGGGTCGGGGTCGGGGTGTCGGGTCGGGGTTGGGGTGTCGGGTCGGGGTGTCGTTTTCTTCTTCTTCCTCTTCTTCTTTTTTTCCTCTTTTTTCCTTTTCTTCTTCTTCCTCTTCTTCCTCTTCTTCCTTTTCTTCTTCTTCTTCTTCTTCTTCTTCTTCTTCTTCTTCTTCTTCTTCTTCTTCTTCTTCTTCTTCTTCTTCTTCTTCTTCTTCTCCTCCTCCTCCTCCTCCTCTCCTCTTTCTTCTTCTTCTTCTTCTTCTTCTTCTTCTTCTTCTCTTTTCTTCTCCTCCTCTTCTTTTCCTTTTTCTTCTTCTTCTTCTTCTTTTCTTCTCCTCCTCTTCTTCTTCTTCTTCCTTCTTTTCCTTTTTCCTCTTCTTCTTCTCCTTCTTCTTCTTCTTCTTCTTCTTCTTCTTCTTCTACTTCTTCTTCTTCTTTTCCTTTCTCCCTCTTCTTCTACTTTTTCTGTTTTTTTTTCATCTTTCTTCTTCCTCTTCTATTTATCTAAACCTAAACCTAAACCTAGCATTAAACCTAAAACTAAACCTAAACCTAGCACTAAACCTAGAACTAAACAGGAAATAACAGAAAAAAACAGAAAAAAATGGAGCTCGCCTTGCTCCGGCGAGGTCGGCCGGTGGAGGCTGGCCGCGGGGAGGGGGCCGCTGGAGGAAGGCCGAGGGCTCCGGCGGCAGGGCGGGGCGGCGCAGGGGCCGCGGGGAGGGTTCCGGCGGCGGGGCGGGGCGGCGCAGTGACCTCCGGCGATGGGGCGCGGCGGGGTGGCCGCCGCGGCCTGGGTCCGGTGGGCGGGACGGGCGGGCTGGCCGGCGGCGAGGCTGGCTCCGGGGGCGGGACGGGCGGGCTGGCCGACGGCGGGGCTGGCTCCGGGGGCGGGGCTGGCCGGCGGCGGCGACTGGCGGCGGCGACAAAAGGAGGAGAGGGCGCGGCAGGGAGAGAGAGAGAGAGAGGGGGGGGGAGACGGCCGCCCGTTAAGTGGCCCTCTTTGCCGTCTGCTAGCAGACGGCAAAGAGGGTGACCGTTAGGGCTCGCCCACGTCACTTCTTTGCCGTCTGCTAGCAGACAGCAAAGGAGGGACATTGCCATCTGTCCCCTCTTTGCCGTCTGCCAGCAGACGGCAAAGAAGTTGACCTAGCCACGCCGTGCCCCGTGCGGCCCACCTGGCTCTTTGCCGTCTGCCTTTGACCTTTTTGCCGTCAGCTGGCAGACGACAAAGAACCAGCTGATGGCAAAGAAGCTCTTTGCCATGAGCTGGTTCTTTGCCGTCTGCTTTCCCCAAGCAGACGTCAAAGAGCCTCTTTGCCATGAGCTGGCAGACGGCAAAGAGCTGGCAGACGGCAAAATGCCAGATTCCAGTAGTGGGAACCGTAATAGGTTGCGGAGTTCCGGCAGGCCTTTGATGTTCAGCTTTTATACGACGGCAAACATCACATTCAGCAACATAGCGAGCAATGTCTTGCTTCATGTTAGACCACCAGAATCTTTGATGAATGTCTTGGTACATCTTGGTACTACCAGGATGAATAGACAGCGGAGTGTCATGTGCTTCCTTCATGACCTCCTGAGTAACATCATTGTTTTTCTCCTTACTCGGTACCACTAGGCGGCCTTTGAAGTACAAAGCGCCATCCTCAGCAATAGTGAAGAATGAAGGTTTACCTTCCGTTATATAGCATTTAATCTTTTCGACTTCATTGTCACACTTCTGGATCCACTTGATGATGTCCACAAGATCTGGTTTAGCAACCAGGATATTAAGAGAACCGTGGGAAACAACGTGGAGGTTCATTTTGTAGGACCCTTCAGGAGGGGGAGCGAGATAACCCTGAGGAACAATATGGAGGTTCAGCTTGCGGAATTCCTTTTGAAGAAGGGGGTCAACCTTGTGAACCTGAAGGTGGTTGCAGTATGACTTGCGGCTCAAAGCATCAGCCATTACATTAGCCTTGCCAGGTGTATAGGAAATACCCACATTGTAGTCTGCTATTCGTTCCATCCATCTTTGTTGACGGAGATTCAGATCCGGCTGAGTAAACAAGTACTTCAGACTTTGATGATCGGTGTAGATCTCGCAACGATTACCAACAAGGTACTGCCGCCACTCTTTCAGTGCATGAATTACTGCAGCAAGTTCAAGGTCATGAACTGGGTAGTTCTCTTCATGAGGACGCAATTGACGAGATGCATAAGCAACCACTCTGCGTTCTTGCATTAGGACACATCCCATGCCTTGGCGTGAAGCGTCACAATAAATGACGAAGTCCTTACGAGTATCCGGAGGAGCAAGCACTGGAGCAGACGTTAGTTTGTCCTTAAGTGCCTGAAAACTCTCCTGACATTTTTCTCTCCACTCATATTTAACACCTTTGTGAAGCAGATTGGGTAAGGGCTTTGCAATCTTGGAGAAGTTCTCGACGAATCGACGGCAATAGCTGGCGAGTCCGAGAAAACTTCTGACTTGCTTGACATTCTTCGGGGGAGTCCAGTCAAGAATAGCCTGAACTAGTTCAGGGTTGACCGCAATACCATCCTTGGAGATCACATGACCAAGGTAGGTTACTTCGTCCATCCAGAACTCACACTTTGAATACTTTGCATAAAGTTGATGTTCTCGAAGCCTCTCCAGTATAAGACGAAGATGCTCAGCATGCTCTTCTTTATTCTTGGGGTAAACTAGGATATCATCCAGATAAATCACGACAAATTTATCGAGGTAATCCATGAATATATAGTTCATCAGGCGAGAGAAGGTTGCTGGGGCATTGGTTAGGCCAAAGGACATGACGGTGTACTCGTATGAACCATAGCGAGTAACAAATGCAGTCTTGGGAATATCCTCTTCGCGAACCCGGATCTGATGGTAACCCAACCTCAAGTCGAGTTTTGAGAACACTGATGAACCAGCAAGTTGATCATACAGATCGTTGATCCGAGGGAGTGGGTATTTGTTTTGAATCGTTGCCTGGTTGATGGGACGGTAATCTTGGACCAATCGATTCGTACCATCTTTCTTCTTGACAAAGAGAGAAGGTGCTCCCCAAGCAGAGGAACTTGGGCGAATGAACCCTTGACGAAGCGAATCATCGATTTCTTGTTTCAGTTCAAGGAGTTCATGTGGAGGCATCTTATATGGCCGCTTAGCAATAGGGGTGGTGCCTGGCACTAAGTCGATGGCAAACTCGACAGCTCTTACAGGGGGAATCCTTGGAAGTTCTTCCGGAAGGACATCTTGAAAATCACGGACCACTGGGATGTTTTCAATCCCTTCAAGAGGTGACTCATTTAATGCATTCAGGGCATATAGTCGGGCTTCAGCATCTAACAGCTTGGAATGACATGATCGAGTACAACTCATAATCAAAGAAGATTACTAAGAGTTGTCGAATCGCAATGCGTACTCGATTCAGATATCAGTGTCCCTGAATGTCCCACAACTCAGAACACGAGGAAACTGGAATCGGTGAAATGTCATAGTTGATGAGGAGCTCATAAAGAGTTATATAGCTCCGTGATATTTATCAAGCTACCAGGGATAATACTTGGAGATAGATCAGCATGGAGGTTATACTAGCGTATTGATCTGTGGAGGACAACCACTTTAACTTGTCTGAGAACGAAATCAAAGTAGGACAACATGGTCGGAACCACGATTGCAAAGGACAAGATCAAAGATACAATATCAAATCATACAATGAATGATTGTATGAAAGGAGAAGCTTGTATGATAAGCTCAACATTGTTTCCATGGGCATGAACACAAGGTTCAAGGTCGACTCCCACTTCATCAATGCATCACCTTCCATTTACACCTCGCGCTTGATGAAGTTGTAGTTTGAAAAGTTTAACTAGAAAAACACCAGGAGAGTATGACTCGTGAAAACATGTCGGGTTCACACGGATTAAGGAAAGCATAGGTCCAGCCCATCGGGGCATCTTAGGAACATATACCACAAGCTTCAAGAGTAATTAACACATGCTTGACAACAGAGCATGGCTGACAAAAGCATAGGATACAACTTATCAGAGGGAGAAGACACAGTTTACCAATGGCATCATGTACCAGGGAAAGAATTCACATGAATTTTAAATGAGAAGGACACTGTCGGATAATAACCCAACAATTTAGTTGGCGTCCACAAAGGACCTGATGTGAGTATCGGTACCAAATCAAAGGGAGAAAGAATGCAGGGCATCAGATCATAGAACATCCAAATAATTCGATGTTAAAATAACCAAAGGAATTAAGATTCCCAATTTGGTGTATCAGAATCAGATGCTTCGATCAATACAGACAAGTTGTCGGGACTTAGATGGACAATCAACCAAGGTTGATTTGTCAAGAACTAACTCATGTTTAGAAAGACGTCTGAGCCGGATGGATAATTTATGATAAACAACTGATGACTGCGTGCATCCACACACAGGTTGAATCAATAAAATCAAATGAAAATCACAGAGGATTTTAATGGATATTGCTTCACATATGGAATTAACCACCATGTAAGCACGTGAGAAAAGTCAAGAGCAGTAGGATGCTCAGGATTTCGGAAGACCGGATAGCGTTTCGAAGAATTTTGTGAAAGACAAGAACAACTGGGGACGAACGAATCCTCGATAATGATGAGGAGTTATCCGCAGGGGTTGGCGATGGAAGGGAATCGCAAAATCGACGAGCACAAGTTCTCGGGAGAACATCAGAGAGTATCTTCGGAGTCTTCTAATGAATCAAGCATTCATCTGGAATGAGGGGCTCTCCGGGGGAAGTAGTTACGAGAACCTAGAGTTAGAGTTAATAAAATCTTTAACCCGAAAGAGAAGAGAGATCAGAACCCAGAGTATAGACGAGGAATAAAAGATCCTAATACCACCCGATTGAGATGTGGGCCAGTAAGCCACACAACTATGTTAGTAAAAGTTTTTCAATGACTAGACTGAACTTCGGCCAAGGAGTTGGAAAGGGGGCTACCTACAGGCAGTCGGCTCTGATACCAACTTGTGACACCCCCGACTTCGACCGTACGCTAAACAAACACGCAATGCGTACGACCAAGATTAGGGACTCACTGATTGATATCACAACACAACACTAGACACAAATTAAAGTCATACAGCTCCATATTACAAGCCAGGGGCCTCGAGGGCTCGAATACAAAGCTCGACAAAGCACGAGTCAGTGGAAGCAAATAATATCTGAGTACAGACATAAGGTAGACAAGTTTTGCCTTAAGAAGGCTAGCACAAACATAAGCAGCGGATTGAAAGAGGCGAGGCCTCCTGTCTGGGAACCTCCTAACTACTCCTGAGCGTCGGGGGCAGCCTCCACGTAGTAGTAGGCTCCAGCGGCGGTGTAGTAGTCGTCTCCGGTGTACTCCATCTCCTGGGCTCCATCGTCTGAACGCGGAAATCGTATCGAGGGGGGGAAAGATAAAGCAAAGCAGCGGTGAGTACTCATCCAAAGTACTCGCAAGACTGACATCAGAACTATGCTAAATATGCATCATTATCAAGGGGAGGGGTTATATCTGATCTGACTGTAGAAAGCAAGAATAGGGAGAAGGCCTAGTCCTTTCGAAGACTAGCATCTTTAGCATCTCCAACATCTGGCAGCATTAGAAGAGAGTAGACTGGTATCACATATATAGCCATATTATTGTAGCAATTTTATTAATTAACCACGCCCAGAGATCCTTCCTCGACTCCTTGCGAGGAAGCAATCTCGGAGCCACAATTTATTTCAAAATTAAATCACAATTATAGTTGTATAAGGTCAAGGTACAATTCCAAGTCGTCCTGTTACCGTGGACACGGCTATTCGAATAGATAATTTCTTCCCTGCAGGGGTGCACCACATATTCCCCAACACGCCTGAGCCACCTCCGACCGGACACACTTTCCTGGGTCATGCCCGGCCTCGGGATATCAGCACGTCGTCGCCCCACCTAGGCTCAACGAAGAGGCCAGCCCGCCGGTCTAAATCCTAAGCGCGCAGGTTCGTGGGCCCACTTGCCCTTGCACTCCTGCACGATGCGTACGCGGCCGGAAAAAGACCTAGTACACTCCAGTCCAAGAGCTGCACCGTCCAGTCCAATCCGTCGCGCGCCGCTCCATTGCTGACATCCGAAGAGCTTCGGCTGATACAACGACGCTGAGTACCCATAACTTCTCCCACGTGAAGGTTAGTGCGTATTAAGGCCAACGCCCTAACTCAGATCAAGTACCCAACCCATTAGCATTTTATTAATGCGGGGCAAGCACGACCCTCAAAGTGCGGTCCCGTCACCCCGACTCGAGGATGTGTGGCAAGGGCCTCTCTTGCCCGTCCACACCTCAACATAACACGGATGCCTTACCGGCGCATCCCACCACATCTCACACACGGGTACCCTTTGGGCCGACCTGTCTCAAGACTGTCGGGAACTCAGGTCCACCTCAACCAGGGTGGTACCGCCTGTCCCTCCAGTCCCGTCTTTCCCATGTAAACAAAGTCAAGTAGAAGTAGCTGTGTGTCTATACACCAAGTGGATATTCGTGGAATCACCCTCGATGGATCCCACTCAAGGTATGTGTATGGCAAGAGTCGCTATCGATAAATGGGAAGGAGGAATCACCCTCGATACCCACGACCGATTAGCTACGCTACAGAATTAACATCGGGAGAGGTAAGTGAGGTATCACCCTCGGCACTCGATAGTAGCTCTGCAGTGCCATACTTAAGGGGTGTGCGGTGATGTGAGGGGCCTGGCTCGTTGGTCGGTTGACCGAGCCTTCGGGTCTTCGAGTCGTTGAGTCATCGATGAAGAAGCAAGGGCAACTGGGACTAAGGGGTCACTGGGGATTTATTGATCAACCTATACTAAGCAGTTGATATGATTGCAGGTATAGTAATAGTTTATCAAAACTTGCTATGAATCAGTATAGGAGCTAACTAATACAGTAGCAAAAATCTAATGCAAGAATGAGAGGGAAAGAATGGGCGATATCGGAATGCTCAAGGGGGGGTTTGCTTGCCTTGCTGCTCTGCGGCAAAAGGCTGAACGTCAACTGCGTAGTCGTACCCGGCAGCAGCGTCGGTCTCGGGGTCTACCGGAGAGAAGAGGGGGAAGAAACAATAAATACAAGCAAACAGATGCAACACGATGCATGACATGGCATTATGCAGGGCTAGGCATGCACTAACGCAGTATTACGCGTCGCAGACGGGTAGGAAGAATATCTGACGATATTTCCCGGGTCTCTGGCTTTTACCGGACAGATGAAAAACGATGGAAAAGTTCCACGTTTGCTATGCTAGAGGCATGTGACTGACTAACAGGCAACGTGGTTGGAACCGTAGAATTATTCTGAGCAACTTTCATGTTCAAAACTTTTTAATCCAGACTACGGTTTATTTTATATGATTTAATAAAGATTTAACAATATTCTGAAATTAATTTAATTATTAAATTCGAATTATCCAAAACAGTAAAATACTGTTTAATAAATTAATTAACAGATTAATTAATAAATCTGTTTAATCTTAACCACCTAATTAATTAATTAATTACCTAATTAATTAATCTAATTAATTAATCTAATTAATTAATTATTAATATTTTTTTTAGCATATACGTATATGTATAAATACATACATACGTATGTATATACATACATTATGTATACACATACATACATACACACATACACACACACACACACACACACACACACACCACAACACATACACACGCACGCGTGCACGCACACACAGTACACACGCACACACTCGCGTACACGCGCGCGCGCGCGCGGGGGGGGGGGGGGGGCGCTCACAGGGGTCGGGGGGAGGGCCGAGGCGGCGGCGTGGCGAGGCGGCGGGCGGCGGGGCGGCGTCGGGACGGCGAGGTCGAGGCGGCGGGCGACGAGGCAGGCGGCGGGGCGGCCGGGTGCGTCGGGGCGGGCCGGCCCGTCGCGCGTCGCCGGGGGGGGGGGGACGCAGGGCGGCGCCGGGCCGGTTCGGCCGGTCGACGGGGGGGGGGGGGGGGGAGAGCGAGCGAGCGCTCCCGAGCGGCGGTGGGGGGAGGGGGGGAATCGGGGGCAGGGGCGCTGGGGGCGCGGCTAGGGTTGCCCCTGGCTCGCCATATAGCCGCCGGGGCTGGGCCGGCCCCTTTCGGCCCAGTAGGCTTTTTTTTAATTTTAAATTTTAATAGTGTCTGTTTTAATTATTTAGAGGTGTCAAAATACCTCGAAAAATTCCGGTTTCAATTTTATGAAATCTTAGGGAATATTTGCGATCCATCCAACATTTTTAATTCTGATTTTGCACAACTTTTAAATCCACCTTTCCGACGAATTAAATTTGGAACGGAATCGAACGGGGTTTGAACCAACGCGAGTTTAAAAACAGTAATCGCGGTGACGTGGCAACATTAGCATGGGATTACTGTAGCTTAATTACAGAGATTACTGTAGCACAAAACCAGGGCGTCACAGATAAGCAAGACCTCCCCCTAAATTTGTGCATTATTTTAAAATTTGAGTTTGAATGCAAATGCACAATCGATTAGGTACATGGGGCACTTCTTCCATGTCACATACAACTTGGTGGTGTGCGAGAATAATAAGAATGAACAACATAGCACAACACAAACAAGCAAAGGTGAATGATCATCTCATAAGCAACATAATGATAGGAAATAGTAGCAACACACATTAGGCGTATGATCAAACACCACATAGTTCAACACAAACAAGTCAAAGAATCAACTGTTTTTGAAAAAGCGATAAAAACCAAACGCTCTCTCACTCGAAGCCTAAAGATCTATATACACTTCTCCCCCTTTGGCAACAAGTTACCAAAAAGTTCAAAGAGATATAGCTAAACGTTCTTGGGCTGATCTCCTCCGGTTGTTGATGAAGGAGTCGAGAGAACTGCGTCGGCGAAGATATCAGCTGATGTCATGGATGGAGTTGGTGTAGCAACTGGAGGCACTGGAGCTGATGGAGCTGAGGTGACAGTAGCAGGTGCTGATGAGGAGGGCCTCAAATCTGGAGCTGGCACTGTGGCTGATCTAGCCTGGGTAGTGAAGTGTGTGCCTGGCCTGAGAGGAGAGTCATCCTCATCCTCATCATCATCATCATCATCTGTAGACTGAGGAAGAGGCACAGAGTCAACTTCCTTCTTGAGCTCATTGACTGTCTTGGTCAGCCCATCTACCTTGTCATTAAGGGTCTTGATCTTGTTCTCAAAGATCCTGACAAGACTGTTTTGATTGTCCAGTATGTCCTTGATGTCCTTCTGCATGCCTTGAACGGATGAGATCAAGAGATCCATTTGCTCGTTCCTAGATCTAGGGACCTGAGCACTAGTGGATCTAGCTGCCTCTGCCTCTGCCTGTGCTTGAGCTGCAGCTGATGTGGGATGTTCTGGGTCCATCACCACAATGTTGTCCTCTAAATCTGGCTGTAGGGGCAAATGGGGTCTATCCAGAGAAAAGATGTGCTTCTCCAGTTGGAGTTGATGAGCATCTGAATGTAGGGTGCATAGCAGCATGAGTGCTTCTGATCAGCAGCAACCCTCTTCACTGTCTCTACTATCAAGTCCATCACATGTATCCTGGTGTGTCCATCAAGATGGATCAGCATGTTGATTGAATGGCCTCGAATCATCTTCTCATCTCCTGACTTGGGCATCAAAGTATGCCTCAATATGGTGTTCATGGTATGGAGGCCAACCTGGAGGAAGTAGATAGATCCTAACTTGTGAGATTTCAAGTTAGCAGCAGGGATAGCATTGTACATGTCCTTCATAGCATCATGGCTCTCCTTGGATTCAGAGTAGACATCCAAGTCACCATCCTGCACCTCTGGGATTTCTAAGATAGCAGCCCAGTCATGAACAGTAGACTCGTATCTTGCTCCTTCTGTCATCCATACAATTCTACCATCTCCATAGAAGTGAGCAGTGGAGTAGAATTGCATGATCATCTCGTCGTTCCATGCAGTGAACTCTTTGCCAACAAACTCATCTAGGCCAATGCAATGAAAGTTGTCTTGGACATTTGGAAAGTAATCTTCATTAGCCTTGATGTATTTCCAGTCAACGTATCTCATATCGCACACAGCTGGACTCTTGTCAAGCAGCACGGTCTCATAGAAATCCTGTTGCTCCTTGGTGTAGAACCTGTAGTCCACAACTGACTTTCTCCTCTGGGCATATGGATCAATAGCTCTCCATGCCCTCAAACCAGAATCCTTCCTCTTCTTCATGTCCTCAGCAAGTGGATGGCTGGCATTGTGTTTAGGAAGGTGTGGTCTAAGCTTCATCGAAGCAGACATGGCATCCTCATCCATATCTCTGGAGGTAGTTCCTTTGTTCTTCTCAGAAGCTGGAATCTGTCTGGATGACCTCTTGGACTTTTCAGCAGCAGCCTTCTTGGGGGCAGACTTGGTGCTCTTGGAGGGACCTTGCTTTGGCATAGCATCTGCCAAAAGCTTCTTTTGCTTCTTCTTGGGAGGTGCCTTGACAACATGCTCTTCCTCCTCCCCCTCAGCAGCAGCACCAGCAGTCTCCTCTGGGTCCTCAAACATAGATGTTTGCCTGCGAGTGACATAGACAATCCTTTTCCTGGCCTTCTTCTCTCCTGCCTTCTTAGGCATGGACTTCCTTGGGGGCTCAATGGTCATGGTAGCCCTAGCACTCTCAGGTGCTCTCATAGCCTCAGAGCTAGCATAAACCTTGCTAACAGCCCTTCTGGACGAGGTGGCTTCATTAGCAGACTTCTTAGCAGCTTTGTATTGCTTCTTGGCAAGAACTTCCTCTGGCACAAAATCTGAATCCTCCTCATCTGAATTCAGCTTCTTCCTGGCCCTAGTAGCAGCCTTGGACAACCCATGAGAACTGGGGGTGCCTGGATCTGAAGAGGAACTAGACTCAGGACTAGTGCCTGAATCTAACTCAACACTCTGCTCTCTGAAGTGTTCTCACTGTCCTCAGCATCTGACATACTGACCCTGTGAATAGAGTATAGAGGAGTAGAAGAAGATGAGTCATCACAAAATGCAGCTATTTTTGAAAGTTTGAACAGAAAAATCTTAGATGTAGTTCACAGCAAAAATGGATTTCGGTGTCACCGAGTCAACATTTTCGGTGCAGCCGAGACTCACAATACTCTTAACAGAAACTTGGCAGCAGTTTCGGTGGGACCGAAAACTACCATTCGGTTTCACCGAGTACTGTCCTCAGTAGCACAAAAATAAATCGGTGGAACCAATTTTTCTGACTCGGTATCACCGAGATGCGATTTTGCGGGCAACTAAATCTAAAAAATTTCGATTCGCTAATCTACTGGAACTTTTTAGAGGATAGGGAGGATTGCACATGGTGGATTATCGATGGAATAAGCTTCAGCGTGCAAGATTCGGACGGGGAGCGCAATGAAGGGCCGGATCAATACCCTAACTCGGTGATGGATCCGCTACAGCGAAGACGGCGGTGAAGATGCCCGTCGACGGCGAGGATCCCAGCGGCAGAGGAGCGCGAGGAGACAAGGGCGACGACCAGGGGGTCCTGTTCGGCAGCTTAGGGTTTTGGGGCACGACGGTTTGAAGATTGATTTTCAAAGCGCCGGGTCCACAGCATATATACCCCTCGCTGTCGGTGACACCGATTCTAAATTTTCGGTGTCACCGAGTTCCTCAACTGTCAGCTGACAGGGAAACTCAGTGTAACCGAGAATATGGAATCGGTAGTACTGAGATCGAAAACCAGATCAACCCTAGGCATTCGGTGAGACCGAGAATTTTGGGTTGGTGCCACCGAGATGCACTTGGGAGGTTTTAAGGGTCAGTCCTTTGTCGATACGGAACTCCGAGTGCTCCACACACAGAGGGATCGAAAAGTACTTGTTCAAATTTTGTGATGCAGCATGAATAGAATATGAGGTGAGAAAGCATAGATAGCTAGAGAGTGGTCCTAGGCATTCTTGTCCATCCAATTGGAAAAAGATAAATCAAAACCAAATAGCAACAATTGGATGTCCTCGAATGGGTAAAATAAATGCAGACCAACATGCTCACACAATAAGATGTCAAATGAAATCATGGCAAACATGCACATACATACTAGCATCTAACAAGCACTTTGGCGATGGCGGAGTCATCTATATATCAGTATATTGACTTAGGAGGCAAGTAAGAATACTTGATCATAGGTCATACTCATCGTTTAAGCACAAGTGGGGTTACCACTTTTACATAAAGCATTTAATGTTGTCACACACTAAGAGATGCTTTGACTCAAGTCTTAGAGTAAAGCTCCCCCTTGATGTGACATCCCCCATAAGAGGGATAAACTAACCTTGGGTTTTGTCGATGAAGACTTCATGTTGGTGAGGTAGTGGTGGATGCTCAAGGTTGATGAAGATCACCAAGAGTTGGGAGCATCCTTGTTGTTTCCTTACTCTTCTCACCTACATGGGTTAGTCCCAACACACAAGAGACAAATACAAGGATATCTATGGACATGGAGTGCAAAGCATGTGTGATGATGTCCATTGATTTGTTGATTACCTTGTCCCTTGCTTACCTTTGAGGGAATATGTGACTCCTTGAACTATTGCATAGAGTTGATGTTGATTGCAAACAGTTCTTGCCAATAATGAATGTGAGTGAATTTCATTGGTGGAGTCACCCCTCAAGAACTCTCTAGTTCTTCTTCTTGGGGACCCACATCAACTTGATGGGGATCCTTGGTGTTGAAGTAGCCTTTGTAGAAGTTGAGCTTGAAGTAGCCTTGGGAACCCACTCCACCAAAGCTAGGGATTCATCTTCATATGAGTCAATGTCCTCTTGAAGCTTGTTCTTGCCCTTGAGCTTGTGGTCTTGTGGTGGAAGGTCATCTTGAGTGTTTGCTCCCTTGGGAAGAGTATTTTCATACTTCTCCTTTTGAGGAACAAACTTGGGCTTGGGGTATTGACCTTCTTCCCATTCAACTCCATTAGCATTGAAGTAGCCAATGCCATGGTTCTCCCGGTATCCTCCGTGCTTGCGTACAATTTCCTCAAATTGCTTACAACCGGCAAGACTCTTGTAGACACCATTCTCTATAATTCCTTTCAATAAAGCATTTTCTTGCTCAAGTGTAACTTGGCTAAGAGAATCATCATTAGTGGAATCAATAGAACTACTAGAAGCAACATCATTAGGTTTGGCATTTTTATTGTTGCTACTAGATGAAGAACCTTTCTTGCCTTTGTTACTAGTTTGTTTAGATTTAACTTGTGGCATGAACGTAGACAAGAGTAGTCGTTTGGCTAGATAAGATGAAGTCTTCTTTCGGAGATCGTCATTGATAGCTTTAAGAAACTCATGCTCTTGCTCCAAGTTGAGCTTCTCGAAGCGTAGCTTCTCATGAGTTCTTACAAGCTCTCTATGATCTTCGAGAGTAGATTCATGAGCTAACTTAAGAGTGTTTAGTTATTTAGTTAGTTGTTCTATTTTCATCTTATCATCATCAAATGACTAATCTTGGCTAGCATGAGAATTATTAAGTTCATTTTGACTAACATCACTAGTTTCATCAAAGAGCAAGTCATCATCACAAAGTAAATCAACTTCATCACTATTGAAATCAAGATACTTGGGGTGTGATACCTTGGGGCCTTTAGCCATGAAGCAACTTCCACTCCCTTCGTTTGGTGAATCAAATAGATCATAGGAGTTGGTAGTCACTAGAGCAAGTCCGGTAACACCTTCATCTTGACTATAGTCGGAGTTGGAGTGATAGCTTCTCTCGGAGTTGTTGCAGGAGTCGAAGCGGGTAACCCATTCACCAACATGAGCTTGATGTCTTCTTCTTGTGTATCTCTTGGTGTACTTGTCCTTCTTCTCCGAATCCCTACTTCTCCTTGAGGGTGTTCGTTCATAACGATCATCTCCACTCCTTCTCTCTCTTTGAGGTGATTCATTCCTTGAGCTTCGTCTTCTAGGTGACTCTTCTCTTTGTTTGTAGGGAGCCGTGCACTCATTGGAGTAGTGTCCGGGCTTCCCACAATTGTAGCAATTGCGGTCATGACTTGACGAATGCTTCTCTTCATATCTTGAGTTGGAGCTTCGTGCTTTGCCTCTATTCTTGTAGAACTTGTTGAATTTCTTGACCATGAGGCTTATCTCTTCATTGGTGACAAGGTTGTCGCTTGAAGTTGCGGGAGCATCACTTGTGGCTTTGTAAGCACCGCTAGACTTGTTGTGAAGCTCTTCTTTGTCTTTGAGTGTCATCTCATGAGCAACAATCCTTCCAATAATTTTGTAGTTGGGCATCATTTGGATCAATGTGCACACGGTGTCGTATCTCTCATCCAAAGCTCTAAGTATCTTCTTGATGATGAATTTGTTGGTCATTTCTTCGCTTCCTAAGCCGGCAATCTCATTGGGGATGAGAGCTAGCCTAGAGTACATCTCCGCGACTCCTTCACCATCCTTCATCTTGAACTTGTCAAGCTGACTTTGAAGAACATCCAACTTGGATTCTCTCACGGACTCGGTTCCTTCGTGCATATCAACCAAAGTATCCCAAATCTCTTTTGCATTATCAAGACGGCTGATTTTGTTGAATTCTTCGGGGCATAGGCAGTTGAAGAGAATGTCGCATGCTTGAGCGTTGTATTGCAACATCTTCAATTCATCCGCGGTCGCTTCACGATCCGGTCCCTTTCCATCACCAAAGAATTCACCTTGCAAGCCAACACGAACAACAGCCCATACGGCGGGGTTATGACCAAGAATATGCATTTTCATTTTGTGCTTCCAACTAGCAAAATTAGTGCCATCAAAATAAGGACCTCTACGATGATAACTTCCCTCACTAGATGCCATACTCTCCTAGGTTGTGAGACCAATGCAATGGAGACCAAGGCTCTGATACCACTTGTAGGACCGAAAGTATGTCTAGAGGGGGGTGATTAGACTACTTGACCAAATAAAATCTAGCCTTTTCCAAATTTTTAGTGTTGGTAGATTTTAGCATTCATAGCAAGTCAAGTACACCCTACACATGCATGTCTAAGAGTAGAGCAGCGGAAAGTAACAACAAGCATGAGTAGTAAAGGAAGGGTAGGAGGATCAAACGCAATGTGTAGACACAATGATTTTTCCCGTGGTTCCGATAGGTGGTGCTATTGTACGTCCACGTTTATGGAGTCTTCAACCCACGGAGGGTAACGGTCGCGAGAGTCCACGGAGGGCTCCACCCACGAAGGGTCCACGAAGTAGCAACCTTGACTATTCCATAACGGCTTCCGTCCACGAAGGACTAGCCTCACTATGGGTATATCTTCACGAAGTAGGCGATCTCCTTGCCCTTACAAACTTCTTGGTTCAACTCCACAACACGAAGTAGGAGGCTCCCAAGCGACACCTAACCAATCTAGGAGGCACCACCCTCCAAAAGGTAATAGGCTCGGCAATGTCGATGAACTCCTTGCTCTTGTGCTTCAAGATGATAGACTCCTCAACACACAATCACTCTCTCACAGATTTGGCTTGGTGGAAGAGATGGGATTGGTGGAAGGCAACTTGGGGAGGCTAGGGATCAAGATTCATATGGTTGGAATGGAATGGCATGATCTCAACACATGAGTAGGTGGCTCTCTCTCAGAAAACTGGATGGGGCAAGTATGGAATAGTTCTGAGTGCTTCTCTCTCGAGTAGGTGGTGGTGAAGGGGTATATATAGGCATCTCCAAAAATCCAACCGTTACACCTAAAGTGACCAACTCGGTGACACCGATGTGTTAATCTCGGTGGTACCGAAGTGACCAAAAGGTGACAACTTTTGAATCTCGGTGAGACCGATATATAAAACTCGGTTGCACCGATAAGGTAACCAACGGTCAGATTGCCAAACTCGGTGACGCCGATTCAACAAACTCGGTCGGACCGATTTTGTGAAATTGGGTAACAGAAAGTTGGCAAGCTGAACTTGATGGCACCGAAGCAGAATCGGTTGCACCGAAAGGCTAGGGTTTTGGCTTAGGTCTGTCTGAGTATGGGAATCAGTGGCACCAAGTGGAAAGTGTTGGTTACACCGATTTTGGATATTTGACTTTGGACAGACTTTTGTGGAAGAGCTTGTGGGTGTTTTTGGTGACTATCACTTGTGCACGTATGAGCATTTTGTTCACCAACAGTACCTTACCCACTTTTAATAGTGTTGGCTTTCCTATGGACTCAAAGTGATTTCTCACAAAGTAAAATGTAGAGTCCTCTTGCTTGAAGCTTTGCCAATCCATTTCCTTGCATCTTGGGGTATCTCCACAATCTCCACAATCCTTTTGCCAATCCTATCATTGAACTTTTCCTGAAATATGCTTAGTGCAAACATTAGTTGAATGACATATATGTTGTTATTAATTACCAAAACCACCAAGGGAGCAAATGTGCTTTCAATCATGACTGGATCTTTTCTACCATGAATTACAATGTTTAGTCACTGCTTGAACTTTGGAGGTGCTCTGCCTTTATGTTTTGTGGTCTCAGAAAGGGCTAGTGAGATACGACTATTGTCATATTATATCATGATTATTTTGACAAATGTTTGCACTTGAGATATTTTATTATTGCTCGCTAGTTGCTTGTGTCATTGGTATGAGTTAATATAATCCTTAAGAGTTATTGTTGACATGGTTAGTCCTAATCTTTGCTGAAAACCTGGGTGCTACTTAAGCATATGTATGTAAACAAGAACAAAAGAGTTCGTAAAAGTTTTTTTTCTCACTTTCAGTTTGTCAACTGAATTGCTTGCGGACAAGCAAGGGTTTAAGCTTGGGGGAGTTGATACGTCTCCATCGTATCTACTTTTCCTAACACTTTTGCTCTTGTTTTGGACTCTAATTTGCATGATTTGAATGAAACTAACCCGGACTGACGCTGTTTTCAGCAGAACAACCATGGTGTTGTTTTTATGCAGAAATAAAAGTTCTTGAAATGGAGCAAAACTTTTTGGAGAATTATTTCAGCATATTTGAGGAATATTGGAGCCAAAAGCCACCAGAGAGGGGGCCCAGGGTGGCCACCACCCACCAGGGTGTGCCAGCACCCCCTGGCGTGGCCTAGTGGGTGGTGCTCACCTCGTGGCCCCTCGACCCAAATTCCAGCGCTATAAAATCCTATTTTTCCAGAAAAAATCAAGGAAAAAGTTTCATCGCGTTTCATGATACGGAGCCACCGCCACCTCCTGTTCTTCATCGGGAGGCCAGATCCGGAGTCCATTTGGGGCTTCGGAGTGGGAAATCTTCAGTCTTTGTCATCATCAACCCTCCTTCATCACCAATTCCATGATGCTCCCCACCAGGAGTGAGTAATTCCTTCGTAGGCTTGCTGGTCGGTGAGGAGTTGGATGAGATTCATCATGTAATAGAGTTAGTTTTGTTAGGGATTGATCCCTAGTATCCACTATGTTCTAAGATTGATGTTGCTATGACTTTGCCATGCTTAATGTTTGTCACTAAGGCCCGAGTGCCATGATTTCAGATCTGAACCGTTTATGTTATCATCTTTATATCTATGTTCTTGATCCGATCTTACCTAGTCATATGCACCTATTACGTGTTATGATCCGTCAACCCCATAGTGACAATATTTGGGATACTTCACGGTGATGACCGTAGTTTGAGGAGTTCATGTATTCACTATGTTTTAATGCTTTGTTCTGGTTCTCTATTAAAAGGAGGCCTTCATATCCCTTAGTTTCCTTATGGACCCCGCTGCCACGGGAGGGTAGGACAAAAGATGTCATGCAGGTTCTTTTCCATAAGCACGCATGACTATCTACGGAATACATGCCTACATTATATTGACGAACTTGAGCTAGTTCTGTGTCGCCCTAGGTTATGACTGTTATATGATGAATATCATCCAACGAATACACCGATCCAGTGCCTACGAGTTTTCCACTTATTGCACTTGCTACAAAATCACTACTGCTACCGTTACCGCTACTGTTACTATTACTACTGCTATCAAACTATCATATGACTGTGCTACTGATCACTTTGCTGCAGATATTTATCTCCAGGTGTGGTTGAATTGACAACTCAACTACTAATACTCTCAAATATTCTTTGGCTCCGCTTGTGTCAAATCTATAAATTTGGGTTGAGTACTCTACTCTCGAAAACTGTTGCGATCCCCTATACTTGTGGGATATCAGTGCTCACCTCGTGGGCCCCCTCACCCTAATTCCAGCGCTATAAATTCCTATTTTCGGAGAAAAAATAGGATAGAAAGTTTCATCGCGTTTTACGATATGGAGCTGCCGCCACCTCCTGTTCTTCATCGGGAGGCCAGATCTGGAGCCCGTTTGGGGCTCCGGAGAGGGGAATGTTCGGTCTTCGTCATCATCAACCCTCCTTCATCGCCATTCCATGATGCTCCCCACCGGGAGTGAGTAATTCCTTCGTAGGCTTGCTGGTCGGTGAGGATTTGGATGAGATTCATCATGTAATCGAGTTAGTTTTGTTAGGGCTTGATTCCTAGTATCCACTATGTTCTGAGATTGATGTTGCTATGACTTTGCCATGCTTAATGCTTGTCACTAGGGCCCGAGTGCCAAGATTTCAGATCTGAACCGTTTATGTTATCACCATTATATCTATGTTCTTGATCCGATCTTGCTAGTCAGATGCACGTGCTATGTGTTATGATCCGTAAACCCCGGAGTGACAATAGTCAAGATACTTTCCGGTGATGACTGTAGTTTGAGGAGTTCATGTATTCACTATGTGTTAATGCTTTGTTCCGGTTCTCTATAAAAGGAGGCCTTAATATTCCTTAGTTTCCTTATGGACCCCGCTGCCACGGGAGGGTAGGACAGAAGATGGCATGCAAGTTCTTTTCCATAAGCACGTATGACTATTTACGGAATACATGCCTACATTACATTTCTGAACTGGAGCTAGTTTTGTCTCGCCCTAGGTTATAACTGTTATATGATGAATATTATCCAATGAGTTCACCGATCCAGTGCCTACGAGTTTTCCACATATTGTTCTTGCTATGTTACTATTGCTACTGCTACTCTTACAATTGCTACAAAACTATTGCTATCATTGTTACCGTTACTGCTACTGTTACCACTCCTATCAAACTATCATACTATTGTGCTACTGATCACTTTGCTGCAGATATTTAATCTCTAGGTGTGATTGAATTGACAACTCAACTGCTAATACTTGCAAATATTCTTTGGCTCCCCTTGTGTCGAATCTATAAATTTGGGTTGAATACTCTACCCTCAAAAACTATTGCGATCTCCTATACTTGTGGGTTATCAGAAGGGTTCGACCTCGCTTACACCGGCGGTCGTGCCGGGCATGATCAGAAGGTTGTCGTTGCCTAGTTGTGCGTGCGCCATCACGTCCTCCTCTACCACTACTGGCTGGCCATAGTGCCCTGCGAGCGTTTCACCAGGTTTGTCAACAGCCCTGACTTCTGGCTTGGCCTACCAGAAGCTTGTCGACATCCGCGGCCACTACATGGTCTGGGGCAGCAAGAAGAACATGGAATCCCATGTTGACCTGGCTGAGGCCATCACCGACCCCTACTACAGAGACATGAAGGCTGAGTGTGACAAGAACAAGCCTATCTAGCACAGGGCCTGGGTGAAGAAACTGGATGAATATCACCTCCATACCGCGGCCAAGGAAGCATACACATTCTACGAGATGTTCAGGGGGATCGTTGACATGAGGAAGTGCCTCCTACCTGAAGATGACGAGGGATCGAGCCACAAGCAGAGCGGTGGCGGCAAGCGTCACAGGAAGTAGATGATTTGATGATCGTTTCTCATACTCCCTCTATGCCGAAATATTTGTAGTTTTAGAGGGATAAGTTTATTATGCATGTAATAGTTTATTGAGGTGTGCGCCAATGTTATGTGTGTATTTGGATGTTTAATTTTGTTATGCAATCATGTTCTTCTAAACAGAGCATAGATGTTTGTGGGAAGATTGAGCAAATCACATCACATACGGAATAAACAACCAAATCCTTCAGTGATGATTTCATCAGTCCCTAATAGTTCTTTATCCGGAGCCGTTTGCCCACAACACATCCGAGTGGCCTGTGTATGTTGTACATCACACGCATCTTGATCTGAGTAACCGTTTGTGTTATTTTTGCTTATCGCACATAGTTCATCCCAGTGGTCTGTATGTTGTCTATCACACACATCTTGATCTATGTAACCGTTTATGTTATTTTTTCTCATCACAAACAGTTCATCCGAGTGACCTGTATGCCATCTATCGCACACGTAATCATCTGGACAATCGTTTGTGTTCTGCTGGATCCGAGCAAACAGTTTATCAGGGTGAACTGTATGTCATACATTGCGCACACTTGTATTTTTCTAACAGTTTGCGTTATAGTGTCCAATCCCAAACAGTTTATCCGGGCCAACTGTTTGCCACACATCACACACGCAACTATTTTTTAGATCGTATTTGATGGATCCACCATCGCACACAGTTCACGTCATTAGCAACGGAGCTATAACTACACCGTTTGCGATTTGGGTCTCTGATTGATGTGTCGTCTTTGGAATTTCCTGCAGTAGTGTAAGTGGGTGTGCATCCAACTTGCTTGCTCATGAAGACCTCACGCATTTGAGGAAGCCCGTCATCGGAATATACAACCCGAGTTCTATAATGAAAATTCCACACTAGCATATGAAGATGACAACTCAGGAGACTCTCTATATGAAGAACATGGTGTCACTTTGAGGCACAAGTGTGGTAAATGGATAGTAACACAACCCCTTCTCTCTTTTCTCTCATTTTTTCCATGGTGGGCTTTTCTTTTTCTTTTTTTGCCTCCCCAATTTCTATTATTTTTATTTTATTTTATTTTTCATTCGGAGTCTCATCCCGACTTGTGGGGGAATCATAGTCTCCATCATCCATTCCTCACTTGGATAGTTCTCTAACAATGATGATCATCACACTTTTATTTACTTACAACTCAACATAAAACAATATGACTCTATATGAATGCCTCTGGCAGTGTACCAGGATAAACAATGATCTAGCGTAACATGTAGACAATGATGAACGGTGGCTTTGCCACAAATACTATGTCACCTATATGATCATGCAAAGCAATATGATGACGAACACACAAGTCATGTGACGGAACGGTGGAAGTTGCATGGCAATATCTCTCGGAATGGCTATGGAAATGCCATGATAGGTAGGTAAGGTGGCTATTCTGAGGAAGATATAAGGATGCTTATGCGTGATAGATTGTATCATATCACGCGGTTTGGATGCACCAGCGAAGGTTGCACCGACTCTCGAGGTGAGAATGGGCAATGCACAATATCAACAAGGCTAGAAAATTACGGAAAGGTGAGAGTGCGTATATCCATGGATTCACATTAGTCATAAAGAACTCATATACTTATTACCGCATGCCCCTTGGGAGGAGGTTGGTAGGAATTAACCATCGTGTTCCCCCGGTTTGAACAACACAATAGGATTTCATTTCAGACATAAAAATGCTCACACATCATCACCATGCCATAGTTAATACTTAGATGAATAAAAAATAACTAGCTTTAATTACCAATATTTCTACTAACCAATAATCATGTTCTCATGCCCTTTCATATTACCCCATCAATATAATCAACGCAAGTTTCTTCCTTAGTGAGCTACATGAAAGTTTTTTTATATCCCCCATGAATACCTATCATTTTTTGACTAGTCTTATAACACGAGCCCATTATCGTTCCTATTTATTATATACTCTCAAAAAGATTTAAGTGAAGCATGAGACTTCAATTATTTCTACAACATCTGAACACCGTCGTGCTCTAAAAAGATATAAGTGAAGCACTAGAGCAACTGCCTAGCTCAAAAGCTATAAGTGAAGCATATAGAGTATTCTAACAAATTATGATGACCACGTGTCTAGGAATTCTCGCTTAGCTCTCAACCTAGCGGTCTTCTCCTTACTTTCATTAATAGACATTTGGATGGATTTAATAGACTCATTAATATCATGCTTGGGTGACAAAGTTTTACTTTTAAGAGTTTCCACATCATGAGCAATGATATCCATGTTTCTAGCCATATCATCAACTTTATGTACTTTTTCTTCTACCATAGTATTGAAAATCTTTTGAGAACTAATAAATTATTTAATGGTGTTCTCAAGATAAAAGGGCATCCTATTATTATTGGAAGAATTACCATAGGAATTTCCATAAGACTTGCCATAATTATTAGAGGAATTATCAGGATACGGTCAAGGATTAAAATTACCTCTATAAGCATTGTTAGTGAAATTATTTCTAGAGACAAAGTGCACATCAATAGCATCATTATTTGCTCAATCAAATTAGATAATGGCACATAATTGGAATCAACATGAGCATTCTTATTTGCAACCATATTCATAAGATAATCCAACTTACCACTCAAAGTAGCGATTCCTTCGACATAATTTACCTTCTTACCAGTTGGAGCTCGTCCGTTGTGCCATTGACAATAATTTGTCATGATATTATCCAGTAATTTAGTAGCTTCTCCCAATGTGATCTCCATAAAGGTACCACCTGCAAGACAGTCCAGAAGATTTCTCGACACAATGTTTAGTCCCGCATAGAAATTTTGTATTATCATCCATAAACTTAAGCCATGAGTGGGACAATTTCTAATCATCAATTTCAATCTCTCCCATGATTGTGCAACATGTTGTTTACAATTCATAATTTGATTTCGGAGAGATATATTCTTAGCAGGAGGAAAATACTTGGCAATAAAAGCATCCTTGCACTTATCCCATGTTCCAATACTATTGCGAGGTAAGGATGAAAACCAAGTTTTAACTTTATCTCTTAGTGAGAAAGGAAATAATTTTTGTTTAATCACATCATTATCCACACCTTTTTTTATTTTGCATATCACATAATTCAATGAAGGTATTAAGATGTGAAGCAGCGTCCTCATTAGGACTTCTAGCAAATTGTGATTTCATAACAAGATTCAGCAAATTGTCATTTATATCAAAAGCTTCCGCACTAGTGGCGGGTGATATTGGAGTACTAATAAAATCATTATTATTAGTATTTAAAAAGTCACACAATTTGGTATTTTCTCGAGACATAGTGACAAAGCAAGTAAACTAGCAAGCAAACAAGTAAACTAGATAACTAAGCAAATGAGCAAATAGAAATATTTTTGTATTTTTTTTCAGATAAAGAAAAATATAACAGCAAATAAAAAGTAGAACACATGAAAGATAATTTATTTGTAGGCACCTGCCAAGAGTTTGATGATGTCTCCCTGAGAACGGTGCCAGAAATTCTTCCTACTACTTGTGAGCTGCGTTGGGATTTTCCCCGATGAGGAGAGGAGATGCCGCACAGTAGAGACAAGTATATCCCTCAATGAGAACCAAGGTTATCGAATAGGAGAACCAAGCAAACTCCCTTCGACAACACCTACACACAAAACCAAACACTTGCACTCAACGCTGTCAAGAGGGTTGCCAAGCCCCTTGAACTCGTCACTTGCAAGGATTAAATCTTGATAGAGATAGATAATGTAAAGGCAAAATAAAAATAAAAGTAAATAAATTGTAGCAAGTATTTTAGGGTTTTTGTATTTATTTTTAAGTAGACCCGGGGGCCATAGTGTTTGCTAGAGGCTTCTCTCTTGAATATAGCATACGGTGGGTAGACAAATTACTGTTGGGCAATTGACAGAATTGCACATAGTTATGACAAGTTATTCACGACAATGATCATGTGTATAGGCATCACATCCATAAACAAGTAGACCAAACAATTCTGCATCTACTACTATTACTCCACCAGTCGATCAACTCCTGCATGCATCTACTGTATTAAGTTCATGACAAACAGAGTAATGCTTGGAGCAAGGTGACATGTTCTAGACAAAATAAGACAAGCAATATGTTTAGATCCTGTTGTTTTATCCTTAATGGCAACAATACAAATACGTGTCTTGTCCCCTTATGTCACTGGGATATAGACCACCGCAAGATTCAAGCCATTACAACACACCACTCCCACTGAAGATAAATCAATCTAGTTGGCCAAACCAAAATGATGGATCAGAGAGAAATACGAAGCTATAACAATCATGCATAATATAATTCATAAAAGACTCAGTTACTTTCAATGAATAATGTGATCATAAACCCACAATTCATTGGATCCCAAGAAACACACTACAAAAGAAGATTACATCGGGTAGATCACCGCGAGAACCACGGTGAACATGGTATTGAAGATCAAAGATAGAGAAGAAGCCATCTAGGTACTAGGTATGGACATGTAGGTGTATGGTGGACTACTCATGCGTCATCATGGAGGCAGCAAGGTTGATGTAGATGGCCTCCATGGTCGATTCCTCTTCCGGCAGAGTACCGGAAAAGGTCTCGAGATGGCCTCCCATCAGAAGATAGGCTTGCGACGGCGCAAAAATTGTTTCCTGTGGCTCTCTGTTGGTTTCCCGATTTTAGAGAATTCATGGAGGTGGAATTAGGTCATACGGAGCCATGAGGGGCCCATAAGGCATCAGGGCGCGCCTACCCCCTGGGTGCGCCCTGTTGCCTTGCCGTCTCCTCGTCTTGCTTCCCGACTCCTTCCAAAGCTTCCTGGGTCTCTTTTGTCCAGAAAAAAATTGTCAAAAAATTTCGTAGCATTTGGACTTCGGTTGGTACAAATTTGCTGGAAAACCAAAAACAAGCACAAAAAAACAGCAACTAGCACTAGGCATTGGGTTAATAGGTTAGTTCCCAAAAATGATATAAAATAGCATATCATTTCATATAAAGTATACTAGATTGATAATATAATAGCATGGAACAATCAAAAAAATTAGATACATTGGAGACGTATCACAAAAGCGACGTCATGCCTCGTTGCGCACGCTAGATACATGAGTGAACCAATAATTTGAGAGTATCTCAATTGATCTTTAGTTGTGCCTTTGAATTTCGAATGAGCACAGTAGGATCATATGGTGTTTGCGAAATTTTGTAGTCCGAGTATCCAAAGCGACTCAAAATCTTCACAACATAATGTGATTGCAGACGTGTAGTCCCACCCTCATCATCTCTCAATAGCTCGATGTTCAAGATAATATCAGCAACCCCAAGGTCCTTCATCTCAAAGTTCTGAGATAAGAATGACTTAACCTCTTCAATCACTTTGAGGTTGGTTCCAAATATCAGTATGCCATTGATACTTGTGATCTGCGTTGGGTTTTTCCCCGAAGAGGAGGGGATGATGCAACGCAATATAGATAAGTGTTTCCCTAAGTGAGAACCAAGGTTATCGAACCAATAGTAGGACCACAAAACTCCCGTCTTCAGCGCCTACACACAAAAGAGCAAACACTCGCACCCAACGCAGGCAAGAGGGTTGTCAATCCCCTTGAACTCGTTACTTGCAAGAAAATGAGTAGTGTAGTTGATAGTTGATAATTATAAATTGCAAAATAAAAATAAAACAAATAAATGGCAGAAGAAATTAATAGCGTTTGTAAATATATAAGTGAATAGACCCGGGGGCCATAGTGTTCGCTAGAGGCTTCTCTCATAAATAAAGCATAGAGTGGGTAAACAAATTACTGTTGGGTAATTGATAGAAAAGCGCATAGTTATGCAATATTTATTCATGACAATGATCATGTGTGTATAGGCATCATGTCCATAAACAAGTAGAACGACTCCTGCCTGCATCTACTACTATTACTCCACTTCAAGAGTGCTTCTATGCTGGCCTCTCAAGGTATTAAGTTCATGCAAACAGAGTAAGGCTTGGAGAACGATGACATGATGTAGACAAAGTAAACTCAATTAATATGAATGAACCCCATCGTTTTATCCTTAGAGGCAGCAATACAAATATGTGTCTTGTCCTTGTCGGGCCTCTGGGACTGGGGGTACCCATGCCCGTCTGCCTGTGTCCCGGGCATTGCACTGGCCCTAAGCAACCGAATGACCCACCCATCATCCTCATGAGGAGAGCCCTCGCGAGAGCCAATGCCTCGCGAGGCATACGATGACCACACCATCACAAGCCTCCCAGGGCCCCCTCGCGGAGCCACATATGGTGCCCTCGTGGGGTCGAGCGGTCCTGCTCCTGCACGTGGTTGACGTGGCTCGCACCGAGTGGCCCCCAGGGCCGCACCAGCTGACACGGAAGGAGAGAGTTTCCTTTTTGGTGATGGAGGAGCAGCGCCAGCTCGTGGGTTCCCAAAGAATTCCCCAAAGGTTTCCTCTTCCGTGCAAGAAGACCAAGAAAAAGGGCTCGGCAGGATGGATGTCACCCCCGAGCCCACGAGCGCGTCATGGCAAGGAACTTTAGCAGGCGGAGACCACCTTTTGTTAGGATAAGCTGCAACCCTATCCCCTTTCAAACTGGCCATTGTGGCAACCCTTCCCGCCTGATATTTTTGGGGGAAGAGGACCAGGGCCAATATAAGAGCGGGAGCCAGCCACCGGAGGGAGAGAGACCTTTGGTTGGCAAGAACACACCTTGTACTCATCTTCCACCTCAAGCAATCCACCAAGCAGGAGTAGGGTCTTACACCGCGAGGTGGCCCGAACCTGGGCAAACTCTGTGTGTCCTTGTTCATCTTCCTTAGCTCAAGCCACCGGAGAGTCCCCGTGTGGTTGTGAAGTCGAGTAGGGCAGGAGAGCGAGCTCGCACCCCAGTGTTCGAACATTCTTGGGTCTGCGGAGCCCCAATTCCGACATTTGGCGCACCAGGTAGGCGTGCGCCGACATTCTCCAGCTCCGTCGACTCCGGCTTCATCAACCCCATGGCCGACGCTCGCCGTGAGCGCGCTGAGCGCAGGGCGGCCCGGGTCGTTCAGACCACCCCGGTTGGCCGCGGTGGTCGTCGCCACTCCGCCGGCGCCGAGGGCGCGTTGGCCACCAACCCCACTGCTCGCGAGCAGCAGGACTCCTCCGCGCACCCCTCTGTGCAGCGGGAGGGCCGCACTGCCACGGCTTCCTCCTCCCACGCCCATCTCGAGCGGGTCAACGAGCAGGCGGCGCTGCTCATGGCACACGAGCTGCTCCGCTACCGCCCTGCAGACGCTGGCTACGATGCATTGCTGGGCCACATCACGGAACTCGTCACCACCGCCGGGGAGGCCCCGATACCCTTCCGGTCGTTTTGCCCCCCGCCGTCCTGCGCGGGCGAGGTGGCTCATGGAGCGCCTCCGCCTCTTCCCTTGCACGACGAGCGCGTCAAACCCAGGCACGACGCGCGCCCCCGTGACCAGTGCCATGAAGCACCCCCGCGGGACCAGGACGCGCACACGGTCCTTGAGCAGCAGCGCCAATGTCAGGCCCAGGTCGCGCAACATGTGGCCGCGGCCAGGCGCCAGAACCGGGACGCCCTCGCGCCCGGTGGTCCTTTGAGCACTGTGGGCTGCCGGGCCTTCACCCGCGAGCTTCACAGGGTGGTTTGGTCCGCCAAGTTCAAGGTTGAGCTGCCCCGCGCTAGGACGGCACCCTCGACCTCACGGAGTTCCTCCAGCTCTACGCACTGAGTGTGGAGGTAGCGGGCGGCGAAGACAAGGTCATGGCGAATTGGCTCCCCATGGCTCTCAAGGACGGCGCGCAATCCTGGCTCCTGAACCTGACCGAGGGTTTGATCTCTTCATGGAGCAAGCTCTGCGAGCTATTCATTGCCAACTTCAAGGGCATGCATAACCGTCCCCTCTCCATCAACGACCTGCGATGCGTGAAGCAGCGCCGTGGAGAAACCCAGCTCAAATACATCCAGCGGCTCAGCCAAGTGTGCAACAAGATACCGCGCGCCACGGATGATGCCATCATCATGGCGTTCACCAACGGCGTCAAGGACCTCGAGATGTGTGAAAAGCTCGCCATCAACGACAACCTTAGCACGGCCCTGGAGATGTTCAACATCGTCGACAAGTGCGCTAAGGCAGAGGAGGGCCGCCTGTTAGCCAACGACGACCTGGATGCCACGCAAGATGACGGCAAGGCCAAGACCAAGGAAGTCAAGCGCAAGGGCCCCACCGTGCTCGCGGCGGAGCCCGAGCAGAAGCGCGGCCGCGACCATACCATGCCCGAGAAAGACCAATGCCCGTTCTGCATCTACCACGACCTGCACACCTACAACACTGAAGACTGCCAGGAGCTCAGGATCCTCCGAGACGAGCATGTTGGCCGGCGCCCATAGCAGAGCGATCATGGCGCTAACCGCGGAGGCGATGGCGGCCGTGGCGGCAACCGGTGGGATGGTCGCGGTGGCAACCCCCGCCAGGGCTGGCAAGAGCAGCCTCGTGACAACGGCTAGCACGATCAGCCTCGTGAGGTGCGTCCTCGGGACAACGCCGCGCTTCCCTCGCTGTCCCCGCCACCGAGGAGGAATGACGACGGCCAACGCGATGAGGATGCTGGGGTCTACCAGGAGCCTCGCGCGGTGGCTTGCATCCTTGGCGGGGCCCATACCCCTTTGTCGAACTGCCGGTTCAAGCAGTTTTCCCGTGAGGCCCCTCAAGTGGTCCCAGTATGCCATCTCTTTTGACGCCGGGGACAGCCTCAAGTCCTCGACCGCCGTGGGTGCACTCCCCATGATGTGCACCCCCACGATCATTAATGTTGCCGTTATCAAGACCCTCATCGACGGAGGCGCGGGCCTCAACGTGCTCTCGGTGGAGACCTTTGACACGATCCAAGTGCCCTACGACCAGCTGATGCCGACCAGGGCGTTCTCCGGAGTCTAGGTTTAGCATCTTTCTTTTCCATAAGATATTTTATAGCAGCATGATTGGTGTGAACAATGAATTTGGAATCAACATTGTAGGATCTAAATTTATCACAAGCAAACACAACTGCTAAAAATTCTTTCTCAGTAGTAGCATAATTTCGTTGGGCACTATCTAGATTTTGCTAGCATAATGGATAACATTCAATTTCTTATCAACCCTTTGTCCTAGAACAATGCCAACAACATAATCACTAGCATCACACATAATTTCAAAAGGCGAGTTCCAATCGGGTGGTTGAACGATAGATGCAGAAGTTAAGGCTTTCTTGAGTGTTTCAAAGGCTTCTACACAATCATCATCAAAAACGAAAGGGATATCCTTTTGCAAAAGATTAGTAAGAGGCCTAGAAATTTTAGACAAGTCTTTAATAAACCTCCAATAGAAACCAACATGACCAAGGAAACTTCAGATACCTTTAATATCTTTAGGACATGGCATTTTCTCAATTGCATCAACTTTAACTTTATCCACCTCAATACCTCGTTCAGATATTTTATGCCCCAAGACAATACCTTCATTAACCATAAAGTGGCACTTCTCCCAATTCAAGACAAGATTAGTTTGTTCACATCTCTGCAAAACTCGATCAAGGTTGCTTAAGAAATCATCAAAAGAAGTTCCGTAAATGGAGAAATCATCCATGAAAACCTCCACAATCTTTTCACAAAAATCAGAGAATATAGCAGTCATACATCTTTGAAAGGTAGCAGGTGCATTGTATAAACCAAAAGGCATACGTCTATAAGCATAGGTTTCAAAAGGACATGTAAAGGTGGTTTTCTCTTGATCGGATTGTGATACAGGTATTTGAGAGAAACCAGAATATCATCCAGAAAACAAAAGTGTGTGTGCTTAGATAATCTTTCTAACATTTGATCAATGAAAGGTAGAGGGTAATGATCTTTTCTAGTGGCTTTATTTAATTTTCTAAAATCAATTACCATTCTATAGCCAGTGACAAGTCTTTGTGGAATGAGTTCATCTTTATCATTAGGGACAACGGTCATACCTCCATTCTTAGGTACACAATGAACGGGGATTACCCATCTACTATCAGCTATGGGATAGATTATACCTGCTTCGAGAAGCTTTAATATTTCAGTTCTTACCACTTCTTTCATCTTAGGATTCAATCGTCGTTGGTGATCAACAACGGGTTTAGCATCAGGTTCCATATTAATCTTGTGCTGACATAGAGTGGGACTAATTCCCTTAAGTTCATCAGGAGTATATCCAATAGCAGCCCGGTGCTTCCTCAGAATTTTTAATAATCTTTCTTCTTCATGTTCTGAAAGGTTAGCACTAATAATAACAGGATATATCTTTTTCTCATCAAGATAAGCATACTTCAAAGTATTAGGCAATTGCTTTAATTCAAACACAGGGTCACCTTTAGGTGGAGGAGGACCTCGAAGAGTTTCAATAGGCAAATCGTGTTTTAGGAGAGGTTGTTGTTCAAAGAAAATTTTATCTATTTCATTTCTTTTACGCAAGTGCATATCATTTTCATGGTCAAGCAAGTATTGTTCTAGTGGATCAGTAGGAGGCACGGCAATAGAAGCAAGACAAATTATTTCATCCTTACTAGATACTTCTCTATCACGAGGTCGTTTACTAAACTTGGAGAAATTAAATTTGTGAGAAACATCACCGAAACTAAGACCACAGTTTGTCTTTCACAATCTATCTTAGCATTGACGGTGCTCAAGAAAGGTCTACCAAAGATAATGGGACAAAAGTAATCTTGTGGGGAACCAAGAACTAGAAAATCAGTAGGCTATTTTACTTTCCCACACAAGACTTCAACATCTCTAACAATCCCAAGTGGTGTGATGGTGTCTCTATTAGCAAGTTTAATAGTAACATCAATGTCTTCTATTTTAGCGGGTGCTATATCATTCATAATTTCTTGGTATAAGGTAAAAGGAATAGCACTCATACTAGCACCCAAATCACATAAACCATGATAGCAATGATCTCCTATTTTGACTGAGACAACAGGCATGCCCACTACGGGTCTATGTTTATCTTTTTCATCAGGTTTGGCAATTCTAGCAGCTTCATCACAGAAGTAAATAACATGCCCATCAATATTTTCTACCAAGAGATCTTTAACCATAGCAATACTAGGTTCTACTTTAATTTTCTCAGGGGGCTTAGGTGCTCTAATATTACTCTTGCGAACCACAGTTGATACCTTAGCATGTTCCTTTATCCTAATAGGTAAAGGTGATTTTTCAATAGAAGCGGTAGGCACAACTGGATCAACGTTGTAAATGATGGTTTCATCTTTAACTTTTATCGGTTCTTTAATTTACTCTTTAATAGGGGGATGCTATCTAAACCACTTCTCCTTAGGGAGATCAACATGAGTAGCAAATGCTTCACAGAAAGAAGCTACTATCTCAGAGTCAAGGCCATATTTAGTGCTGAACTTGTGAAAAACATCGGTATTCATAAAAGCTTTAACACGTCAAACTCAAGCTTTATGCCTAACTCATTACCTTCATCGAGTTCCCAATCTTCAGAGTTGCTTTTAATTCTTTCTAAGAGATCTGACTTGAATTCAATAGTCTTCTTCATAAAAGAACCAACACAAGAAGTATCGAGCATGGATTAATCATTATGAGAAAGTCGAGCATAAAAATTCTGAATAATAACTTCTCTCGGGATAGCATGATTGGGGCATGAATATAACATTGACTTAAGCCTCCCCCAAGCTAGAGCGATGCTTTCTTCTTCATGGGGCCAAAAATAATATATATAATTCCGATCACGATGAACTAGATGGAAGCGATAAAACTTTTGATGGAATTCCAATTGCAACAGATTCAAGTTTCATGATCCAATATCATCACATAGCCTATACCATGTCAATGCTTTTCCCTTCAAAGATGAAGGGAAAACCTTCTTCTTAGCTTATTTTCCGGATAATCCTGCAAGCTTAAATAATCCACAAATTTCATTCACATATAATAGATGCAAATCAGGATGTTCAGCTCCCTCTCCTGCATAAGGTGTATGAAGCAGTTGTTCTACCATACCTGAAAGAATTTCATAACCAATATTTTCAGTAGGTGCAGTAGGTTGAGGGGCAACTAATTGTGGTTTCGGTCGAGGTGAAGATACCCCAAACAAACCCCTCAAAGGATTGTTTTCCATAGTAGCAAGTGACAATAAATTTCAGCACGTAGTATAAGTTTTTTCCTTACCGATTTCCACTTACCAAGAGCGCTTCACTCCCCGGCAACGGCGCCAGAAAAGAGTCTTGATGACCCACAAGTATAGGGGATCAATCGTAGTCCTTTCGGTAAGTAAGAGTGTCAAACCCAACGAGGAGCAGAAGGAAATGACAAGCGGTTTTCAGGAAGGTAATTTCTGCAAGCACTGAAATTGTACGTAACAGGTAGTTTGATAGCAAGATAATTTGTAATGAGCAAGTAACGATAACAGTAAATAAAGTCCAGCAAGGTAGTCCAATCCTTTTGTGGCAAAGGACAGGCCAAAATGGTCTCTTATCATAAGCAAAGTGTTCTTGAGGGTACACGGGAATTTCATCTAGTCACTTTTATCGTGTTGGTTTGATTTGTGTTCGCTACTTTGATAATTTGATATGTGGGTGGACCGGTGCTTGGGTGCTTTTCTTACTTGAACAACCTCCCACTTATGATTAACCCCCTCGCAAGCATCCGCAACTACGAGAAAAGTATTAAGATAAAATCTAACCATAGCATTAAATGTTTGGATCCAAATCAGCCCCTTACGAAGTAGCGCATAAACTAGGGTTTAAGCTTCTCTCACTCTAGCAACCCATCATCTAATAACTACAACACAATGCATTCCCTTAGGCCCACGGATGGTGAAGTGTCATGTAGTCGACATTCACATGACACCACTAAGGGAATCACAACATACATATCATCAAAATATCGAACACATATCAAATTCACATGATTACTTGCAACATGACTTCTCCCGTGACCTCAAGAACAAAGGTATCTACTCACAAATAATATTCATGCTCAAGATCAGAGGGGTATTGAATAGCATAATGGATCTGAACATGTAATCTTCCACCAAATAAACCATATAGTAATCAACTACAAGATGTAATCAACACTACTAGTCACCCACAGGTACCAATCTGAGGTTCCGGTACAAAGATTGAACACAAGAGATGAACTAGGGTTTGAGAGGAGATGGTGCTCTTTAAGATGTTGATGAAGATTGGCCTCCCGAAGATGAGAGGGGTGTTGGTGATGACGATGGCTTCGATTTCCCCCTCTGGGAGGGAAGTTCCCCCGGCGAGATCGCACCACCGGAGGGCAAAAGTGCTCCTGCCCATGTTCGGCCTCAAGACGGCGGCTGGGCCCTGCCGACACAGAGCGTTAAGACAAGCAAGAGAAAAACCCAGCCAAGAAAGGGAAGTTGCAGATCACAAGCAGTTATTACAAAATCCGAAATATTCCCTACAGCTTAAAATTGTCATCTCATGTCTCCTCGAGGCGGACTCAACTTATTGCAGGGTGGTAAAAGGTGGCTCCCCGCTAGGCTCGTCGCCGCTGTTGAAGCAGAAGAACTTCTCGAGCAACGCTTTCACGTGTCTCTCCACAGCCGCCGCCATGTCGCAGTGAGACTCTTCGGGAAAGAGGCCCGTCACCTCGTCGAACTGGAAGTTGGGGTCGCGAAGGAGGAGATGGCTAAAGACGCGAGTCGCTGCCATGGAGAGGAGACCGCGGCTTTCCTCTTCCAGGATGCCATCCACCTCCTGGGTCGCACCCTCGAGTGCCTTCACAAGCCTGGAGAAGAGCTTGATGTAGCCGGAGCCCTGAGAAACGAGAGGGACATCAAAACTCGACCTACAAATGGAGGACATGGCCTCGCGGGCCCTGTGTTCAAGGGAGGAGAGCGTGGCGTGGTATGA
Organism: Elymus sibiricus; assembly: GCA_039707655.1. Lineage (NCBI taxonomy): Eukaryota > Viridiplantae > Streptophyta > Magnoliopsida > Poales > Poaceae > Elymus > Elymus sibiricus. The sequence goes on along the minus strand of CM077673.1, from coordinate 267,875,775 downwards.
GGCCACGCTCGCGTCGGCGGCAGCCTGGATCTCCTTCTCCCGGGCGTCCATCTTGGCGTTGGCTTCGGAGATCCGCTTGGCATGAGCCTCCTAGGCCTCAGCCACCTCGTACCGTAGCGTCTCCAAGCGCTCGCGCTCCGTGGCCTGCTCGGCCGTCAGCTTCGCGAGCTCAGCGCCGCGGTCCGCAAGCCCCGCCTCACGGGCCTTGACATCCTCTTCTCGCAGCTGGAGTTGTTGTGCTTGCGCGGCTCGCTCCTGAAGCACCTTCAGGTCGGCTTCTGCTTCCTCGAAGTGCTTGGCAAGCGCTGTCTTCTCAGCAAGAGCCCTCTCGCAAGCAGCCTTCGCCTCGGAGACCTCCTTCTTGCCCTCCACAAGGGTGGCCTCGGCCCTGCTGTGAGCCTCCCTAGTGGAGGCATCAAGTTGACGCCACCCCATGGCGAGCCTCAGGCGCTCGGCAGAGAGACACGCCTCGGCGTCTCGAAAGTCCGCCCCCAGCCGGACGAGCGCATCCTGGGCATCGGTCAGAGCCCCGCGCCTGAGCAGGGCGTTCAGGTCCATCAGGGCGAGAGTTGGCCCGGGGGCTGGCGCTCCAGCGCTCGATGCAGCTAGAACAAGGAGCGCCCCGGCGCCCTGCACTTGAGGCGCCAGGGGCTCCAAGCTCTCCCCCGTGCTTGGCCCCCATGGTTCGCTTGGGGAGACTGTCGCGCTGGCCTCAGGGGCCCCTGGAGAGACCACCGCCGGAGGACGGCCTGAGTCGCGCCCCATGTCGTGGCTGGTTGCAAGGGCTGGAACGGCCGGCGAAGGCTGGGAAGCCTCTCTCTCTCCCGCTGGCTGAGAGGCCGCGTCCTCGGCGGGCGGCATCGGGGGATGAGCAACCGTGGCTTCGGCAGGAGGCGCCCGAGGCCGGATCCCCGGGAGCTTTGCAGGTGGTGCTGGGGGCTGAACCGTCGGTGCCCTGAGGCATGGGCCCCCTCGCCGCGTCGGGGAGACGCTGGGCGCCGTGGTAGACCTCACGCGACCGAGCACGGCGTCGGGCTGGAGCGGACCGCCCCCGCGCCTACCGAGGCTTCGGCCGAGGGGTGAGCTTGCCTTCTTAATGGGCACAACCTTCGCCCCGGTGTTCGCCTTCTTCTTCTTCTCCTCGCCGACGCCGGAGCACTTGTGCCGGGGAGAGGGTTAGCTGGAACAACCAGTCAAAGACGCACGGCGTGGGAGCGGATTAAGGAACATACTCGTCCCGGGCAGCCCACTTCCTCTTCTTCGCGACGGCTGATGTCGTGCCCGCACCGGCCTCGTGCGCCATCTCAACGCTGCCTGAAGGGCGCTCGGCATGGTCCTTGGTAGGACCGGCCAAGTTCTCCCCTTCCGTAGGGGCCTGGGAGGCATCTAGAGGAGTCGTGGCCACCGCCGGTGTGGGCGCAGCGTCTTCGCCATCGGCCTCCGTCGCCAGTACAGGAGGGGTCGCGGGGCCCGACCCCGCTCCATCACCCGAGCCTGGGGGAATAACTTGGCGCTGCTCGTCTGAGGCAGCATCGTCATCCCCGAGACCGCGTAGGGATGTGTTGAGACTGGGCGACGGCGCCCGGCCGGCACTCCCCTCTTCCTCGGTCTCTTCCGACTCCTCGCCGCCATCACCCTCGTCGGAGGACGTCGCCGCGATGGAGGGGATCCTGCACGAGCCGACGAGCCCCCACTTGTCGAAGACGGTCATCTCCCCAACCAGCTCCTCCATGTCGCCGCAAGCGTACAACGGCGGCGCCGCCTCCGGAGGACCCTCGAGAGTGTAGCCGAGCAGGGCCCATAGGCCCCCATCCAGCTCGTCTTGCGTCAGGCCACAAACACGCAACCTCATCGAATCCCTCAAGCCGGTGAACTTCCATAGGGGTAGCGAGTGCGCCTGGAGCGGCGCGATTCGCTGCCCCAAGAATTCCATGATGACCATCGCCCCCGTCAGAGAGGCGTGCCCGTGCGCGGCGATGCGCTCCAGGACGGGCTCCGCCCTCGGGTCGGTGAGTTCTCATGCGCCCACCCCGGGGACTGCACGGGGTTGTCCGTGGGGGCCGTCAGGAGTGGGCTAACCCGACACGCGTCCATGAAAACCCAACGGTGCTGGTAGCCCTCCACCTTCTTCCCGGCCTTCAGGCGGATGCTCGCGCCCGTGACGTCTACGAAGGAGACGCATGCGGAGCGTTGGTACTGGGCGGTGAATCGCAGGCTGAAAAAGTGGCGAAAGAGTGCCACCGAGGGCCTCACGCAAATGAAGGCCTTGTAGTAGAAGGCGGAGATGGCCAGGAGGAGATGGAGTTGGGCTGGAGATGCAAGGCGTGGATCTGATAATGGGAGAGGATGGCATAGAAGAACCTGGAGAATGGCGGGACTAGCCCGACGTAGATGCCGTGGAAGAAGAAGGGGTAGGCGGACTTCGGTAAGCCGCTCGGTGCCGCCGAGCCCGGCCAGAGTCTGGTCGCCTGCCGCCTGCCCCCCGTTCAACCCATCGGCCAGCAGCGGGAGCACTGGGACCAGATCCTCCTCATCAGAAATGAGGGAGGGCAAGAGTACCGGCCCGACGGCAGCAGGGCTCGCGTCAAAGGCTGTGGCCTTCCCCTTCTTGACGACGGGCGCCATCTGAGTGCTGGGGCCGCAGGAAGGGTAAGAGAAGCGCCTCGCAAGAGGTTGGATCTGGAGCGGTTCCGCGCGGAGGAGGAAGGTGCAAGAAGACGGAGGCAACACAAGGAATGGCAATGATAGCCCCCGGCTGCGCACGAGCTTTATGTCAGCTTGCGCGACCACCAAGGCCTCGTGGGAAGTGGGGCGCCCCGTGCCCCAAAGCACTCGCGTGTCGCACCCGGCCCGCGGGCGTTTAGGGCCCGCATCGCGTCGCCCCCACCAACAGGCGGGATCATGCACACCGCAGGCCCGGGGGCTACAGTCGGGCCTCTGGGACGGGGGGTACCTAGGCCCGTCTGCCCGCGGCCCAGGCATGGCGCTCGTCCTAAGCAACCGAATGGCCCACCCATCATCCTCATGAGGAGAGCCCTCGCAAGATCCAATGCCTCGCAAGGCGTATGACGACCACGCCATCACAAGCCTCCCGGGGCCCCCTCGCGGAGCCACCTCTGCGCCCTCTTGGGGTCGAGCGGTCCTTCTCCTTCACGTGGTTGACCTGGCTTGCACCGAGCGCCCCCCAGGGCCACATCAGCTGGCACGGAAGGAGAGAGTTTCCTTTTTGGTGATAGAGGAGCAGCGCCAGCTCGCGGGTTACCAAAGCATTCCCCAAAGGTTTCCTCTTCCGTGCAAGAAGACCAAGACCAAGGGCTCGGCAGGACGGATGTCACCCCTGAGCCCACGAGCGCGTCACGGCAAGGGACTTTAGCAGGCGAAGACCACCTTTTGTTAGGATAAGCTGCAACCATGTCCCCTTTCCAACTGGCCGTTGCGGCAACCCTTCCCGCCTGATATTTTTGGGGGAATAGGACCAGGACCAATATAAGAGTGGGACCCGGCCAGTGGAGGGAGAGAGACCTTTGGTTGGCAAGAACACACCTTGTACTCATCTTCCACCTCAAGCAATCCACCAAGCAGGAGTAGGGTCTTACACCGCGAGGTGGCCCGAACCTGGGTAAACTCTGTGTGTCCTTGTTCATCTTCCTTAGCTTAAGCCGCCGGAGAGTCATCGTGTCGTTGCGAAGACTAGGGTAGGAGAGCGAGCGCACCCAAGTGTTCGGACCTTCTTGGGTCTGCGGAGCCTCGATTCCGACAGTTCCCTACTATGTCACCGGGATATAGAGCACCGCAAGATTGAACCCACTACTACGCACCCCTCTCACTGAAGATAAACCAGTCTAGTTACCCAAACTAAACCGATAGATCGAAGAGATTTACGAAGCTATGATGATCATGCAAATAAGAATCAAATAAGTATTCGGAGGGGACACAAATCTTTTATCATAAATAATCTGAACAGAAACCCAAAATTCATCGGATCCCAACAAACACACCGCAAAACAAGATTACATCGAATAGATCACCGCGAAGATCGCGGTGAACTTTGTATTGAAGATCAAAGAGAGAGAGAAGAAGACATCTAGGTACTAGCTATGGACACGTAGGTCTATGGTGGACTACTCACACATTACCATGGGAGTAGCAAGGATGATGAAGAGGCCCTCCGTGATTGATCCCCCCTCTAAAAGGGCTCCAGAAAAGGGCTCCAAATGAGAGCGCGGCGGAAAAAGTGTTTCGGGAGCTCCCCTATGGTTTTTGGAACATATATGAATTTATAGGCCAGGGTACGGGTGAGGGAGTCCGGGACTAAGGGGTCCTCGTACTGTCGGTCTATCTCTCATAGGCCGGATAGGTGGGCCGCTCTGTGGCCACCACTGGAAGGCCGAGCTATAAGGCGACTCCGTGTTCAGGAAGGAAATCTCCGGTGCCTTGGTGTGTCCTCCAACTCAAGATAGCAGATTCGACATGATTACTCCCGGGAGGCAACCGACCATGTGTAACCCTAGGTATCCCTGGTGTCTATACAAATTGGAGGGTTTAGTTTGTAGAGAGAGGAACCCTTACCATACTCATCTAGGGTTTAGTTCATCTGATCTCGTCGTAGATCGACTCTGTAATCGTCATACACACATCAATACAATCAAGCAGGACGTAGGGTTTTGCCTCCTCGAGAGGGCCCGAACCGGGGTAAACACTGTCCCTCTTTCATCCTGTTCCCCATCGATCCATGATCCGCAACTCGGGACCCCCTACCCAAGATCTGCTGGTTTTGACACCGACATTGGTGCTTTATTTGAAAGTTTCGTTGTAGGATCGCCGAAGGATTGATGGCTCGCCTAACCTTCAGAAGTGACATCTGCAACATGGACGTTTTCATCCCTGGAAAGGTCTTCGCGTTCGGCAACATCATGCTGCACGCCGACCAACCACCTTGGCCAGGTCGGAAGTTTCACCCCTGATCAGGAGATTAGGTTTGGGAACCTAGAATTCGTCACCGACTCCCGGGAAGATCTTATTCTGACAAAGCTTCCATCTCCCCTTGAGGAGCCCGCAAGTCCCGACGCCTTAATCTTGGGAGCGGTAAACCCCGCCACTAGGGCGACCCCCACCCTGGGTCCGGCCTTGAAGCACGATCGATTCGATATGCCCGGATCAGCTTCGGCCGAATACTGCTCGGGCGCAACTTTAGATGCCCCTGGAGCAGCGATACTACGGATCGACCCCATGTACTCCAAGAGCATGGACTCCGCAGATATCTCGTGGATAAAAGAATTCCTTAGCCGGATCCAAGCCATGGGGATTATCGATGGCCAACCCTCGGTTTATGATCAGATCTGGCTTAAACCGGACGACAGGGAAATTTACGTCCCACCTATAACACCCTTGGTCGCTACCATCAAGGACTTGGCCGAGGGATCACCCTCCCAACCACCGGAGCCAAGAGCGGCTTATGATCGGATTTCTGATCATCAAGATCGTTCCTCTAGTTCGGAATCCGAGCTCTGCCCCGGAAAAACTTCGAGATCGAACCCCGATTTAGTGCACGACCTTGAGTCCGTGCAGCAGTGTCCAGTTGTTAATCCGGACCCCAAACCCGGCGCGCCGGATTCCACGATGGCACAAGATGCCGTCGGCAAAGATTCGGACTCGTATCCTATTGGGATACAAAGTTCTTTCCCACCCACCCCCACGTCGAGTACTCTCCAGTAAATTCGGGAAAGCTCGACAGATGGGACCTACTGTACGTCAAACAACAGCCAGTGGAAACGGTCCACCACTTCTGGGCTAGATTCCTCCTCGCCAAAAACAGGACAACAGACTGCAGCGAGCAGGAAATCGTAGCAACCTTCCGGCATAATTACCGTGAATAAGGACTCCTAAACGCTCTCACCCATCGCCATGTCCAAAACTTCAGCGAGCTACCGGATTTGGTACGCAAATACTGCACCATGGAGAGCACATGGCAGGCTCAACAGAAGCGCACGGAATCAATCCATGCTGGGGAATCCAGAAGAGCTCGGGGGAAGCACGTACGCCCTCGACGATCGGCCGAACACGAGCCTGCCGAGAAAAAGAATAAACCCCTTGCAGGATCCAGAACTGTCCTTGACGAGCTATTGGACAAGTCATGCCCCCTACACTCCGTCCCGCTGAACACAAACCCGACTCATAGCCTCCGACCTTGCTGGGTCATTAGGCAGGTCGCAAGGATCGGATAGGCGATCCCCGGGGTCTCACCCTCAAGCAGACATTCAACAACACCACCTGATCACAACGCCGAGATCCTAATGATCTACGAGACATTTTCCTCAAAAAACCAAAGGAAGAAAGCTCTTCAAGAACTCGATCAGATACACCAGGTGGCAGCGACGAACTCTTGGACAAACATACCCATCACCTTCGGCAAGGTAGACCAGCCGAGAACACTCCCCGTCCGAACACCCGCCGCCCTGGTCCTCGATCCATAGTAGACAGCTTCAGACTCCACAAGGTGCCAATGGACGGCGGAAGTGGTTTAAACCTCATTTATGAGGATACCCGAGACAAAATGCAATTTGACAGATCCCGCATCGAACAAAGCCACACCACTTTTCGAGGTATCATCCCCGGAAAAGAGGCACGTTGCACTAGATGAGTTACTCTCGATGTGGTATTCGACACCCCTACAGGTCTGAAGAACTTCTCTTCCATATTGTTCCCTTTCACAACGGTTATCATGTCGTATTCGGGCGTAATGCTTTCACAAGATTTCAAGCTATTCCACATTACGGGTATATGAAGCTCAGAATACCAGGGCCCAATGACGTGATCACAATTATAAGTGACTCAGCTAGTGCTCTTTGGGGCGAAAACAAAACAACATCTCTCGCCCTCGAGGCACAGTACTAGACTCTCGCGGCCGAGCAATTAACCACACTCCGTACATGGTGGATAAGGATGATGTAATCCTCAGTAAGAGGGCTAAATCCACATCCTTCAAACCAGCAGATGAAATCGTCAAATTTTAGGTGCATCCAACGGACCCCAACAAAACAGCGTCCATTGGAGCTCAGCTAGACCCTGCGGTTGATGAAGCACTGTGCGCATTCTTACGCAAAAACTGTGACATATTTGCCTGACACTACTCAGATATGCCAGGAATCCCACGAGGACCGGCGGAGAATAGCTTGAACATAATCGCAGGCATCAAGCCAGCCAAACAGGACCTACGGAGCTATTACCTACGGAGCTGAAGCATGTTCACCAACTAGCTATCAAGCCAGTGGGAGACAATGAATCTGAGACAACGTTCCATAGGTCTTGTTCCTCTGCAGGCATAACTTGATGCTTCAGCTCAAAGCTGGCTGGCTGCATGTTCCGTAGGTCTTGTTCCGTAAGTGGCTCAAAGCCAAGCATGTTCCGTAGGTCCTGTTCACCAACTAGCTATCCCTACGGAGCTGAAGCATGTTCAAAAAACTGGCTGGCTGCATGGCGGCTTTGAGCCGCTTTATCTCCCGCCTTGGTGAAAAGGAACTGCCGCTATACAGACTGCTCAAACGGACCAAAAACTTTGAGTGGACCGATGAAGCAACAACCGCATTGGAGGAAATTAAAACGTTGTTGGCCAGCAACCCTATACTAGCAGCGCACCAGGCATATGCGAACCAATACTGTTGTACATCTCGGCCACAAATCAAGTGGTCAATGCGGTTCTCGTTGTCGAACGAGAAGCGGAGGGCCACAAGTTCCGGGTGCAACAGTCAGTCTATTATGTATCAGAAGTGCTCACCCTGTGTAAATCTAGGTATCCGCATTGCCAAAAGATAGCCTATACAGTTTTCATGGCATCCTGGAAACTCCGACACTACTTTCAAGAGTGTACGGTCACAGTGGCATCCGAAGTACCCCTGAATGATATAATCAACAACAGGGACACCACTGGCCGCATAGCCAAATGGGCCATTGAGCTCCTCCCTTTTGAAATTGCGTACAAACCACAACGAGCTATTAAATCTCAGGTGTTGGCCGATTTTCTTGCCGAATCGACGGAGGCCGAGCTCCCCAGGGAATACAATACATACTCCCATTGGACGATGTACTTCGATGGATCCAAGATGCTCTCCAGTCTGGGGACTGGAGTTGTACTTACATCCCCCACTGGTGACAACATCCGGTACGTATTGCCGATCAAGTACACAGATTCCAATAATGCAGCCGAATACAACGCTCTGTTGCACGGACTTCGGATGGCAACATCAATGGGCGTACAACGGGTCGAGGTACGGGAAGACTCTAACCTCGCCATCTCTCAAATCAATGGCAAATTCGACGCTAAGAACCCAAAGATGGCAGCATATAGAAATGTCGTCCTCAAAATATCCACACGGTTCGAAGGATTGGAATTCCACCACGTCTCAAGAGACAGCAATCAAGCTGCTAACGTCTTCGATCGCATGGGCGCCAAGCACGACTGTCCCTAAGAACACCTTTCTGAAATGGTTCTTTAAGCCTTTCGTGCTATGGCAGGACGAGGAAAAGGACGCTAGGGCCAATGGCCTAGAAGAGATAATCCCTCCATCATCGAACCAGATGAACAAATCATCGGCGGCTCGGCACCTAAAGAAACACCTTCGGCTCACAAAGTCATGGCGCTAATCACCATGGACCGAGCCCTTCCTCGCCTACCTTCTCCACCAAGAACTCCCGGATGACCAGACCGAGGCAAGAAGCATAATTTGGCGATCCAAGGCCTACAAGGTCCATGAAGGTGAACTATACAAGAAAAGTACCACCGAGTTCTCCAATGGTGCATATCTGAAGAAGAAGGAAAGCAACTCTTGGCCGAGATTCACGCTGGCATGGACGGCCACCACGCAGCAGCTCGGTTGCTGGTAAGTAAGGCCTTTCGATCCAGATTCTGTTGGCCCACTACTCGCATAGACGCCCAAACACTTGTCCAACATGGTGTTGGCTGTCAGCTCTTTGCAAATAAAAGCCACATGGCACCAACCATCTTCGGACGATACTGATCAGCTGGACTTTCGCGGTCTGGGGGCTAGACATGGTCGGACCACTTAAAGGGGGGACCAAGAAAAAGAAATGTCTACTCGTCATGGGCAACAAATTCACCAAGTGGATTGAAGAGAAACTAGTAACTTCAGCTAAGTCCGGACTGGTCATCGACTTTAAATCCGGCATGGTGCACCGTTATGGTGTTCCCCATAGTATAATAGCAGACAATGGATCCAATTTCACGGCCCAGGAGGTAAATGACTGGTGTGCCAACATAGGCATCAAGCTTGACTACGCCTCAGTATATCACCCATAGACCAATGGACAAGTTGAACGGGCCAATGGTCTTATTATGAGTGGTACCAAACCTCGACTGGTCCATTATCTAAAAGAATCTAACTTCCATTAGGTGGAGGAGCTTGACTCCGTACAGTGGGGCCTGCGCACCACCCCAAACCGATCAACGGGATACACACCGTTTTTTATGGTGTATGAAGCAGAAGTAGTCCTCCCCTACGACCTCATCCATGACGCGCCTAGAGTGCGCATGTACGAAGAAAAGGAGGTCGAGCTAGATCGGCAGGACGACCTAGACGCCCTGGAAGAAGAGCGCGATATAGCTCGGGCCCGCTCTACCTTTTATCAACAGCATGCCCGACGCTACCAGAGTAGGGAAGTTTGAGCGAAGGCATACAATGTGGGCGAGCTTGTTTTATGCCTCCCAGAGAAGAAGAATAAACACTCACTCAAATGAGAGGGTCCTTCCATAATCGATGAAGTACTCGTAGGGGGAGCATATCGCCTCCGCAACCCATCAGACAATCGCCTCGAACCTAACCCATAGAACGCGGCTCGTCTTCGGCGCTTCTACGGCTAGACTGGTGTCGTCACCCTCACTAGTGTTTTCCTTTACTTTTTATATTTTTTCCGTCCTTTTTACTTTTTCGGATTGATTAGCACTTCCCAGGTCGTGTTCGGCTAAACCGAGCTATGCTTTCCTGGGCATAAATCTTCAAATGTACTACCCGGTTACACCTGGGGGCTTCTTAATGAAGCCGATCAATAAATTTCCGTGCACTTATTCGTCTCTATTGTGTGTGCACCCTTCCAGTATCGTTTTTAAGCCACTACATGCATCAATTTGACTTAAGATTTGGCCAAGCTGGGTTGCCTTGCTCCTATGCTTACCCTCTACGTTCCCGATTGTTAGGCTAGGGGGTAAAGGGAGCCCCTCTGCGATTGTTACGACCGGGTCACCCGGGTACGTACCTCAGACGGGTGAAGCCGAAAGCTAGTGTTCTTAAGAAGACAATTGGTCGGCCACGAAGGAAGTGAAAATAGTTGGTGATCATCACCAAAACTCGAGGTTATTTTCCCGAACTAACCATCACCCGCATACTATAGGTATCCGGTTATAACGTTTATGGTTAATGTACCAACCCGAAGAAAGGAACCCATGGAGGAACTATTTTCTTCGAAGGATATTTCTTACGTTAAATAGTAATATAACATAACTCCCCGTGCGCGCTCTGTCTACTAACACCAAATGGTCGGATTGCCTGGTTCTCCGAAGTGATTCTCTGGGTCACATAGTACAGAACACTCCCCCACCACTGGCAGGGGTGGTAGAAGCCGATGGCTAGTTAAACCAACATTTACAGCATGAATGGAGTACGTTTGATGTAAAGTACATAGCTACATAGAATCAAACACTTGGTTGCTGGTCAAGATCATTTATTATGGCCTCAAGCAAGCAGTCTTCTTGCGAGATCCGAGCAGCTGGCATCACTTTGTCATACACCAAATGAAGTGGCACCTCTTGACCATCCGGCCCTACCGAACCAACTCGGGCCAGATGCTCTTGGTCGAGTTTGGTAAAGCGGGTCTTCACCATTGCCCACGCCTCCCGTGCTCTTTCTCGACAGGTCGATGTCTTCCATAGCTCGAAGCGCCACCGAGCTCCTTTAAGTTGATTAGCTAGCTCGACCATCCCTTCCGGAGGTGTCTTGGTCAGCCATAATGCCTTGACCATACTCTTCATAGCTTTTCGAGATCGCTCATGCATGATGGACAGTTCCTTTAGCAGGTTTCCTCTGAACGAGCTGACTTCTTCCTCGGGGCGCCCGTTCAGGAGACCTAACAAGAAACATGACATGTCACTTACATTGGATTAATACGTACATCTTAAAGAAATTACAAGTTAAAATTTCACTCACTGAACATGCCGCCTTTCAATCTATGGTTCTCCTCGTGAGCTTGGGCAAGTTGAGTTTTTAACCTCTCAATTTCTTTGGCCTGTCTCTGGTTCTCCGCCTTGAGCTCGTTCTTCTCGTCATGACTCTGGGTCTATTCCCGGTGGCCAGCTTCGTGATGTGGTTTGGCATACCTTTGAGCTTCTCTGGCTGCATCCAGATCTTTTTGTAGTTGACCTATGGACTTGGCTGCTATAAGGCAATCTTTCATTAGAAAAGGTGCCCCAAATAATTCTGCATGATTTTACTCACCATGTGCCTCCCTGGTGAACTTTTTAACCTCCTCCAGTTCGGCCTTCGCAGCAGCTAACTGTGTTTGGTTTGACTCCAGGTCCTCGGACAACTTTTTGTTTTGTTCCCTCGAGGCCTACATCACGTCTCAACAATATTCAAACCCTTAACTTGGCATTCGTGACCAAATTAAGACTCTGGAGCTACTAGGTTAGGATCTGTGTTCGGTTATCAAAACCAGTCACTCACCTGCAGGTTGGTCGACATAAGGTTGGCGGCTCCCTCAAGTCCTGCTCGCGTGGCTCCAAGATATGCGTACACCGAATTAAGGGCATTAAACGCATGTTTGGAAAACGTAGAGTGACGCAATGACTCCTTTCGTTGTCGGTGATTCATCACACTTACGACTTCAGAATTGGCAATCGAGACTTCCTCGGGATCGTCTGGAAGCTGGTCTGCGGCAGGGACCTCCGCATTTACCCCGGCCCTTGCCGATGACCTTGGTTCATGATTAATACATGCCACCTCTCTGACGTCCTCGGACGAAGGTGGCTGTACACGCCTCCTACACACCACGACAAAGATTATAAGTGTGTACGACGGCTATAACCATGGTCGAACTATGAGTTCAATGTATCACCTCTTGGTCGGGGGCGCGGTCGAGGTAGCTCCCGTGTCTGCCACACGCTGGGAACTCTACCGTTGTTTGGTACGGATATGGTCGGAGCCATTCTTTCCGATGTCCGACGCGTGGTTTGACGACCCTTGGGAGTAGGAGTCAGTTTACTCGGAACGATGGGAGGCGAGTGCCTTTTTCGGGAAGAGGCCTTCTTGTTACTTACAGCAGAGGAAGGGAGTGTCCCAGGGTGATCGGCCGAAAGGGAAACTTTGGAGCGGTCAAGGCTCTCCAGGTAAAAAAAACGTCCTCAAAATCGATCGCAGTATCTGGATCATCTTGGAATCCTGGGTCATCGTCACGGGAGTAACTCTCCGGCTAAGGAGAAGGGCAGTTGACTGTCTCGATCCAGCTCCTCCAGCTCTGTTCGGAAAGTTAAAAGATTTGAACAACAAAAGTGGAATAACATCCGGATTATGGAAATAAAACTGAACTTACCCATTCAATGGGACTATGGCTCGAGTACCCGTCCCTGGTCCTCAGATGGGCAAACTCTTCCTTTTCTCCTTTAAAGAGATCGTCCAGTATGGCTGCTAGTGGTGCCTGGTTGGCAAGCCCTTGCCGTTTGTAGCAGGTCGCATTGTTTGTCCCATTGTAACACCATAAGGGGTGCATCCTTTGTTTAAGAGGTTGGATACATCGAGTAATTGCAGTGGCCATCACATCAATGATGGTTAACTTATTGTGGGCTAACAGCCTCACCTGAGCGGCCAAACGCTTTACTTCGGTGCTTCCGAACTAGATCGAATAGAAGGATGTCTTCAATATAAAACCATTTTGAGGTCCACTCCTCGGAATCCTTCTTTGGGGTCCCAACAGGATACCCCATCCCGGCTATGCACCATACTTCGTCTCCGCCAACTTCCTAGATGGTCCCTCCCCGGGAGCAGGGGACGAGGCAGAAATATTTTCTCCATAATTCAAAATAGGCCTCGTAGCCTACGAACATCTCACAGAGGGCAACAAAGCCCAAGATATTTAGAAAGGATCCGGGGGTAAGATGGTGGAGCTGGGTCCCGTAAAACTCTAGCAAACCCCTCGGGAAGGGGTGAATGGGGAAGCCCAAGCATCATAAGAGGAAGGGCACGAAGCATGCCCTCTCTTCCTAGCGTGGAGCAAGGAAGTTCTCTGCAAAAGCCTCGCCGTTTGCGAAAGTTAATCTGGCGCGGGTCGGTGCTAGATCTGAAGCAGGAAGGTACCCTTTCGTTTCAAGGCTGCTCAATTGGAGGCGAGAGACCGAGCAGCTTGCCCAGTCGCCTGGGAGGGGGTCATGAGGACATGAGGAGGAGCCAGGGGCGCTTGCCATATCTCTGGGTCCCTGATCTTTGGCTTCTCAAGAGATGAGGAACAGGATGTGTCGTGGGAGTAATCCTGACAATAGTACAGGGGGTACGAATGAGTAGGGGGAAGCCTAGCTACGGAATAAGTGTCACACTCAGAATTTACGAGTTCGGACCCCACTCGGAAGTGGTAACAATCCTACGTCTTGAGCCCTGAGGCTGTGTGTTTGCTTTGTATGGGTATCTGATTACAGGGAGTTCATAACCCTTGTTCTGGCGTCGGAGGATGGCTTATATAGAGTGCGCCTCCACCAGCCGAGCACCATCACTAGGGTCATTAATGCTAGTAACTGCTAAGTTAACTACAGCCGTTACAGGTAACGTGGTCTTTACAGTATTTAAGGCGTATTAAGTCCCTCGAACGTTGCCGCTCCCACGACGGTCCTGCTCCTTTTCCATCCGAGTGCTAGGGACGGTGCCGAGTGGTCAGTAACATCCGAGTGACTTTCAAGGAGCCGAGTGCAACTTGCATATTCACCCGAGTGTCGAGGTGAACCAAGGACTTCCATGAACTTGTAGGACTCCGGAGGTGTCCTAGAATAGAGGTATGTGACCCTACCTAGGGTAGGTGACCTCGTCAGTAGCCCCCGAATAGGTTGAGTCTCAGGAGAACGAGTGGCCTGCATGTCGTGATGCTGGAGCCGTCTCGGGGACGTTTCGAAACGGATCAGGTCGTTTTCCACTCGGTGTTCGAGCCACAATTGATTCAAGGTTTTATACTTGCCGAGTGGCCTGCACGGCCTTGACTGCCCGGGCCATTTGCCTCAATATAGATCAGCTCTCGGGGGAGATGACCCTTAAGCCTGGAGATGCCATCATTAGAACTTTTGTCCGATCTTCATTCGGAGGTTCCAGAAGTGTTTGGAGATGTTCCCGAGTGCTCGACGAGATTCTATCCACTCGGTGGAAGCTTGTCCAGTCATTAGTCACTCGGTAAATCGTGGTGCGTCGGAACGCATGGGTGAACGTGGTGTCCACTCGAAATGTGACATCGCGAAATCTCCGGCGATTTCAAAATCGCGGGGAAGCACGCACATGCGATTGTGACGGTTGTGTTAGGAACGTGGGAGAGGTGGCCGCGGCACCTCGATTTCCATGCTGCCAATTTCGCCACACGTCCCCACTACTCTGCCCCAAAGATTTGGCGGATCTGGGCTCGCTCGTTGATTGCGCGGCCTTTCCAAATCCAATGATTGGAAATCAGCCGAGCCGGGGTATAAAAAGGAAACCGGGGGGGGTAAGGAAGAAACATCTTCTCCCCCTCCTCTCGATCTCCACTGTTGCTCCACCGAGAGCTCCTCGAGCACCACCGGACCATCGATTCGCCACCAGCCCTCACTGGAGATATCGAGGAACGCCACCGCGAAGGCTGAGAGGGCGAAGAGGACTTCGTGTGACTCGTCCTCGAGCGCGGGCGCCCCGGCTGGATTGGTCTAGGGCGACTGGTTGGCGTCCCGTGTCACCACCGGCCAATTGAGGGATTACGAGAGCCAAGGTCTCCTCGCTCCGGGGAGCTGAAGGCTGCCGGAGAAGGGAGAGGTCGAGCCTGCGCCGCGCGGAGGTGAATGGGTACTTCTCACCACTCATATTGACCGAGGATTTTCGCTCCTGCCCCATCCTTTCTTCCGGGCTTTCTTGAACTTCTTTGGGGCTCAATTGCACCATCTCCCTCCCAATTCCATCACGTACTTAGCTGCCTTTGTTTCCCTATGTGAGAACTTCCTTGGTTGTCACCCTCACTGGGGTTTTTTCAAACACTTGTTCACTTGCCGAGTGATGACGGTGAAGAAACCCGCTCTCTCGGATGAGAAAACGAACGTAGTTCAGTTGTGCGGAGGTTTGGGAATCCAGTTGAGGGGCAAAGGTAGCTTTCCTACGATGAACTTTCCCAATACAGTCAAGGGTTGGCAATCCACATGGTTTTACTGTGCGGATGTCTCAGTCGGTGAAGGTCAGTCGGGCCTCCCTCCATATTCCACAGCACGCATTCGGCGCATCCCAAAGCCGACCGTATCCAAGTAGGAGAAGGTCGACGTAGATTTGCTCGTGATCGCACTGGTGGCCCTGGTGAACCAGGGTGTCAATGGGTTAGACTTGCTGGAGGTCTTCTTCCAGAGAAGGATCCAGCCGCTTCAGGCTAGGGTTCACCCCATGTGGCAGTACTCGGGTCCGAGTGATGTCACTCCCATGCACCTGGAGGAGCTCAACGCTGAGGCCGTGGCGAACAAACTAAAGGCCATAACTCCAGCTCGGGACAACCCCAATGGGTCGAGGCGTGTGCCCCCGTATTCAGCTGACCACTCGCCGAGTGACGTAAACTCCGAATGCCGCCATTAATTCCGAGTGATGTAATTTTCCTTTGATGAATATTGATTGCTGCAACCTCCATTTCAGCAGGGATACTGGTGAGATTGATACCCGCTGGTGCCAACGCAACTGCTGATGTGGCCAGTGACAACGAGCGCCATGGCGACTCGGATGACGAAGAAGAGTATGAAGATGAAAGCGATGACGAAGAGGACGAAAAGGAGTCCGAACCGGGCGATGAGGCGGAATCTTCTCCTTCGGAGGAGGTGCTTCCCGAGACCCGTTCGAAGGCCCGCCAGGACCCTGGAGTCCGTGGAGGCCGCAAGGGTGCCCCGGGTGCCGCCAAGCCCTCCGTGAACATCCCTCCCACTCGGACTTCGAAGCATGGGCGTAGCGAACCTGTCGCATCTCCGGAGAAGACTGCGAAGCAGGCGAAGGTCTCCACCAGCAAACCCCGGAAGGCGACACTGCCCAAGACCAAGATGAACATGCCAGTGGATTCCACGTAAGTATCTTCATGTCGATTGATGTTTAAAATGGTTAACCGATTAAGATAAACAATCCGAGTGACTTTGATTGCAGGGCCAACACTTCATCTGCCTCGCTGGGGAAGGACAAGGCTGAGACTGACGCAGCCACTTTAAAAGGTATCACTCGACTTTGCTTGTTTGTGAACTCGAGGTCCTTAGCCTATCCTCTGGGCTCATTTACGAATGACTGTCGCCTGTTTGTAGAGCCGCATGAGGTGATCCAGATTGTCGCAGATGAACAAGTTGACCTGCCGAATCCCGCTGGTGACGCGGACGTCATGATGCAAGGTACCTCGCCTGTCCAGGAGCCGCCTCGAGCCCGAGGAACTTCGTCAAGGGCAAGATCAGCACTCGGAACTCCTCCTCTGACTCCCCTTGTGACCAACATCATCGGTCTGCAACGTGTCCCGGAGGACCAGGTGGGAGCGAGCAAGGAGGCGCTGATCCAGCTGAAGTTGATGAACGACAAGCTGAAGGAGGCCCGCGATGCTGGCGAGGCTTTGGAGAAGACTGTCCGAGTAAGTACTCTCATAAGTACCTTCCTTAGACATAATATTTGCGTTGAAGATGTTTTTGGAATCCTGTAGAATCTAGAGTGTGTTTATGTAGAGTCCCGAGTGGATTTATGTACACCCACTGGGTGGTTGAGGTAGTAGAATCCGAACGATGAGATACTTGTCGAAGAGGATGCAGTGATGGTCCATGGGTGCGCGCTGAGCGCACCCACTGGGTGTAGTCCCCGAGGCGGCGTCGACTGAAGCAGTTGGCGACAGTCTCAAAGTCCGAATGTTGAAGTAGTAGAGTCTGAATGATGAGATACTTGTCGAAGAGGATGCGGTGATGGTCCATGGACCAGAGCCTCTCGACATTGACCCTCGGGGTGTAGAACCAGTAGTTCTCCGGTGGGGGCGTGCTGAGCGCACCCACTGGGTGTAGTCCCCGAGGCTGGCGTCGACTAAGGCAGTCGGCGACAGTCTGAAAATCCGAATGTTGAAGTAGTAGAATCCGAACGATGAGATACTTGTCGAAGATGATGCGGTGATGGTCCATGGACCAGAGCCTCTCGACGTTGACCGTCGGGGTGTGGAACCGGTAGTTCTCCAGTGGGGGCGCGCTGAGCGCACCCACTGGGTGTAGCCCCTGACGCTGGCGTCGACTAAAGCAGTCGGCGACAGTCTCAAAGTCTGAATGTTGAAGTAGTAGAATCTGAATGATGAGATACTTGTCGAAGATGATGCGGTGATGGTCCATGGACCATAGCCTCTCGGCGTTGACCGCGGGGTGTAGAACCGGTAGTTCTCCGGTGCGGGCGCGCTGAGTGCACCCACCGGGTGTAGTCCCCGAGGCTGGCGTCGACTGAGGCAGTCGACGACTGTCTCAAAATCCAAATGTTGAAGTAGTAGAATCCGAACGATGAGATACTTGTTGAACAAGATGTGGTAATGGTCCATGGACGAGAGCCTCTCGACGTTGACCGTCGGTGTGTAGAACCGGTAGTTCTCTAGTGGGGGCGCGCTGAGCGCACCCACTGGGTGTAGTCCCCGAGGCTGCCGTCGACTGAAGCAGTCGGCGATAGTCGCAAAATTCGAATGCTGTTGAACCTCTTCATTGTATCCGATTGTGAACTCTGATATTCTTTTCTATTGTTGTTGTCGAATGCAGGGTGTATGCGAGATCGGATCTTGCTATAAAACTCTTGAAGAGGAGGTGCAGGAGCTGCGTCGTAACCTTGAAGCTGAGAATACCAAGTGTACACGTCTGGAGCAGGAGAAGTGGACACTCTGAGGTAATCAGATCTCGACCGATTACTTTGAGTTCAATCTTTTTCCCTGTCCGACTGAGAGTACTTCGCTAGATGTACGTAGTGATAATCTTCAGCGTGCTAAGCGGTTACGGGCTTCCATTTCTATAGAGACCATGAAGGAGGCCCTCGAAAAGAAGGACCAAGAATTGGCATCTGCTCATAAAGATGCCAGTCGAAAGGTGAAGGAGGCGGAGGACAAGTTAAAGGCATTCGAGAAGTGGGAGGAAGAGAAGAAGGCGTTGGAGGATGTCGCCAAGAGGAGCACTCAAGAGGCCGTTGAGGCCAGAACGAAGCTGAAGGAAGCCACAACCAAGAAGGCCGATCTGGAGAAGCTCGTCAAGGACTACTGCGGAGAAATGAACGAGAGACTTAAAGGTACGCGCTCCGCTCGATTGAACTCCGAACTTTTTCCAACTTATCGTTCTTCCATCCTTGATTCCCTTTCTCGAATGCTCGTCAGACCTGTGCCTAGACTTAGAGGAAGAGACCTCCAAGATTGAGAAGGAGCTAGATCCGAGTGCTGGGATTCTCCATGACAGCGCAGCGCTTGCGATGCTTCTGCTTGACGAGCGCACCCAAGAGGTGGCCATCTTCATCAAGCGACTGCGTGAAGCGGCCCAGGAGATCGACAAAGCGACTGGCCCCAAAGAAGAGCTTCCAAGTGACTTAGAAGTCCTCATGAACCGACTGAGGGATGTGCCGCGCCGAGTCCAGTCATGTAAGAAATCAGTAGCTCGGGCCGGAGCAGATATCGCCCTTTCCCTCGTCTGTGTGCACTGCAGAGGCATGGACGAGGAAAAGCTGAAGTCACTGAAGGTCGTCAACAGAAAGAACGCCAAGATCGATGACTTCATGGAGACTTTCATGCCCACGGCTACTCGGATCGTGGACGTCATCGACTTGGACACCTTCACCGACGCAGTGTCTCCGCCATCATCTGACTGATCTCCAGACCAAAAACTTTCAATCATATTTGCCTCAGTATGCCGAGTGGTTCTTGTACTGATACAATCACCGCAACTTTGCGGTTCGGGTTATCTACACTTTTGCTTCGAACTTTGTGACATTTGAATGCCTCTAGTTGACCGTTCTGAATGCTTGTTTGAATCTCTACCGAATGCGGACGAAGTTCCTATTCGGCGTAATCTTTGACTTAGGCGATACAGGATCGCAGCTAAGTCCCCGAGTGTGGAAGAAGCCCTCACTCGGAGTAGTTTCTAACTTAGGCGATACAGGATCACGGCTAAGTCCCCGAGTGTGGATGAAGTCCTCACCCGGAGTAGTTTTTAACTTAGGCAAAATCAGGTTCGCGGCTAAGCCCCCAAGTGTGGATGAAGTCCTCACTCAGAGTAGTTTTTAACTTAGGCGATACAGAATCGCGGCTAAGTCCCCGAGTGTGGATGAAGTCCTCACTCGGACTAGTTTTTAACTTAGGCGATGCAGAATCGCGGCTAAGTCCCCGAGTGTGGATGAAGTCCTCACTCGGAGTAGTTTTTAACTTAGGTGATACAGAATCGCGGCAAAGTCCCCGAGTGTGGATGAAGTCCTCACTCAGAGTAGTTTTTAACTTAGGCGATACAGAATCGCGGCTAAGTCTCCGAGTGTGGATGAAGTCCTCACTCGGAGTAGTTTTTAACTTAGGCGATACAGAATTGCGGCTGAGCCCCCGAGTGTGGATGAAGCCCTCACTCGGAGTATTTTTTTTTAACTTAGGCGGTATAGAATCGCGACTAAGCACCCGAGTGTGGATGAAGTCCTCACTCGGAGTAGTTTTTAACTTAGGCGAAATCAGGTTCGTAGCTAAGCCCCCGAGTGTGGATGAAGTCCTCACTCGGAGTAGTTTTTAACTTAGGCGAAATCAGGTTCGTAGCTAAGCCCCCGAGTGTGGATGAAGGCCTTACTTGGAGTATTTTTTAACTTAGGCGAAATCAGGTTCGCAGCTAAGCCCCCAAGTGTGGATGATGTCTTCACTCGGAGTAGTTTTTAACTTAGGCGAAATCAGGTTCGCAGCTAAGCCCCCGAGTGTGGATGAAGTCCTCACTCGGAGTAGTTTTTAACTTAGGCAAAATCAGGTTCGCAGCTAAGCCCCTGAGTTTGGATGATGTCCTCACTCGGAGTGGTTTTAAACTTAGGCGATACAGAATCGCAGCTAAGCCCCCGAGTGTGGATGAAGTCCTCACTCGGAGTAGTTTTTAACTTAGGCGAAATCAGGTTCACAGCTAAGCCCCCGAGTGTGGGTGAAGTCCTTACTCGGAGTTGTTTTTAACTTAGTCAAAATCAGGTTCAGAGCTAAGCCCCCGAGTGTGGATGATGTCCTCACTCGGAGTAGTTTTTAACTTAGGCGAAATCAGATTCGCATCTAAGCCCCTGAGTGTGGATGAAGTCCTCACTCGGAGTAGTTTTTAACTTAGGCGAAATCAGGTTCGCAGCTAAGCCCCCGAGTGTGGATGATGTCCTCACTCGGAGTTGTTTTTAACTTAGGAGAAATCAGGTTCGCAGCTAAGCCCCCGAGTGTGGATGATGTCCTCACTCGGAGTAGTTTTTAACTTCGGCGAAATTAGGTTCGCAGCTAAGCCCCCGAGTGTGGATGATGTCCTCACTCGGAGTGGTTTTAAACTTAGGCGATGCAGGATCGCATCTAAGCCCCCGAGTGTGGATGATGTCCTCACTCGGAGTAGTTTTAAACTTAGGTGATACAGGATCGCAGCTAAGCGAATCCACACACCAACTGGGTGTGGCGAGAACGAACGAGTAACAAAAAATTTCGACAAAGAACTGAAAAAGTAAAGACTTTATTCATCGAATTCACTCGAATGTGTATTACAAGGATGGTAGAGTGTCTTAGCACTAGGTGTAGAACTTGCGGAGCAGTTCCGCGTTCCACGCTCGGGGCTCTTCCTTATCGCCGTCAATGTTGTACAACTGATAACCTTCGTTGTTAAGAACTTTGGAGATCACAAAGGGCCCCTGCCAGAGAGGCGCTAGCTTGTGCGGCTTTTGCTGATCCAATCGGAGAACGAGGTCGCCTTCCTGGAAAGCACATCTTCTGACTTGTCTGACATAAAGACGCCTCAAGTCTTGCTGGTAAAGCGTCGACCTGATCAGGGATTGCTCTCTTTCTTCTTCCAAAAGGTCGAGGCCGTCTTGACACGCCACTTCGGCTTCGTCTTTGTTATAAAGCTCCACTCGGGGAGCGTTGTGGCGAATGTCACTCGGTAAAACAGCTTCGGATCCGTATACCATAAAGAAAGGAGTGCGCTTGGTGGAACGATTCGGGGTCGTCCGAATGACCCACAAGACAGAAGGTAATTCCTCGACCCACGCACCAGCAGCAATCTCCAGGTCTCTCATCAATCGGGGTTTCAGTCCTTGAAGAATCATCCTGTTTGCTCGTTCTACCTGTCCATTCGACTGCGGGTGAGCTACGGAAGCATAATTGACCCGAGTGCCTAGAGAGTAACAAAACTCACGAAATTCATCAAATCGAAATTCTTCCCGTTATCTGTGATGATGTCATGAGGGACTCCGAATCTGAATATGATCTGCCCAATGAAACTGACGGCGGTAGCCGAATCCAAGCTTTTGATGGGCTTCGCCTCGACCCACTTGGTGAACTTATCCACTGCGACCAGTAGATGGGTAAAACCACTCGACCCTGTGCGCAAAGGTCCGACCATGTCAAGACCCCAGACGGCGAATGGCCAGGTGAGCGGAATAGTCTTCAGAGCGGATGCTGGCTTGTGTGTCTGATTTTTGTAGAACTGGCATCCAACACAAAGATCTACCATGTCTTTTGCTGCTGCATTGGCTCGGGGCCAATAGAAACCTGCACGGAATGCCTTTGTGACCAATGTCCGAGAGGACGCATGATGGCCACAGGTTCCCGAATGAATGTCGTGCAGGATCTGTAATCCTTCTTCTGGGGATATGCATCTCTGAGCCACGCCAGTAGTGCTTTTCCTGTACAGCTGATCTCCCATCACTTCAAAGGATTTGGATCATCGGACGATCCTTCGGGCTTCCTCTTCATCTTCAGGGAGCTCTTACCAGAGCAAGAACGCTAATATACGGTTGGGTCCACTCGGGAGTGATCACCAACATCTCTTGGACGAGATCCACTACGGCTGGGATGTCTACTTCAGTCGGATTTGAGGGACCGACTGCTTGCGGGGGCTCTTTGGTGAAAGGATCTTCTTTGACCGAAGGGGAATGAAGGTGTTCAAGGAATACATCCTTCGGCACAACTTTCCGATTTTAGCCAGGTCATCTGCTGCCTGATTCTTCACTCGGGGTATATGATGCAGCTATAAACCTTCAAAGTTCTTCTCCAGTTTTCGGACTGCGTTGCAATATCCAGTCATTGCAGGACTCCTTATGTCCCATTCCTTCATCGCCTGGTTGACGACGAGGTCCGAGTCACCGAATATCATCAAGCATCGGATGCCGAGCGTGATAGCCATTCGGAGTCCATAGAGGAGGGCTTCGTCCTCGGCCTCGTTATTGGACGAGTCGAAATGGATTTGTAGGACGTAGGTCAGTCGGTCTCCTCTGGGGGAAATGAGAACTAGTCCAGCTCCGGACCCTTGGAGCATCTTAGATCCATCAAAGAACATGGTCCAGTGTTCAGGGACACTCGGCGCTGGCTGTTCCTGCTCAATCTATTCGGCCAGAAAATCAACAAGGGCTTGCGACTTGATAGCCTTCTTAGCTTCAAACTTGATCTCCAACGGGAGGAGTTCAATCGCCCACTTCGCCACTCGGCCTGTGGCATCTTTGTTATTTAGGATTTCCGAAAGAGGAGTGTC
Organism: Elymus sibiricus; assembly: GCA_039707655.1. NCBI lineage: Eukaryota > Viridiplantae > Streptophyta > Magnoliopsida > Poales > Poaceae > Elymus > Elymus sibiricus. Next base: position 267,852,833 of record CM077673.1, on the reverse strand, counting down.
GCTAATAACTGTGACCGAGTGCTCTTGGAAGTAATGAGCTACCTTGTTGACAGTGAGGTAAATGCCATAAACTAACTTCTGGTAATGCAGATACCTTTATTTGGAGGGAGTCAAGACTTCCAAAATATAGTACACAGGCCTTTGCACTTTGAAGGTTTTTTCCGATTCCTCACGCTCCACAGTGAGGACAGTGCCGACCACTTGGCTAGTAGCAGCAATGTACAAGAGCAAAGGCTCTCGGCTGCCCGGAGCAGCTAACACCGTCTTGGTGGAAAGCAAAGCCTTGAGCTGATCAAATGCGACTTGTGCTTCGGAGCTCCACTCGAACGTGTCCGACTTCTTCATCAATCGGTAAAGAGGCAAGGCCGTCTCACCGAGACGAGATATGAATCTACTCAGGGCCGCGAGGCATCCCTTGAGTTTCAGAACATCGTGCAAGCGGACAAGTTTCTTCATTCGGATGATTGCTCCAATTTTATCAGGATTAGCATCGATCCCTCATTTGGAAACAAGGAAACCGAGTAGCTTACCCCAAGGGACTCCGAATGTACACTCCGCAGGGTTGAGTTTTATTTGGTAGCGTCGGAGGTTTGCGAAGGTCTCGGCGAGGTCTGCTAGGAGGTCGGAACCTTTCCTAGACTTAACCACGATGTCGTCCGTGTAGGCTTTGACGTTCTGAATGGCATCGTTGTTCCTGCAAGCATTTCTGAATCATGCGCATAATTATTCCTGCAAGCATTTCTGAATCATGCGCATAATTGTTGCCCCAACATTTTTCAGACCAAATGGCATCGTGATGTAGCAGAAATACCCGAATGGGGTGATGATAGCTGTTTTTATTTCATCTGGTCCATACATTCGGATTTGATGGTTCCCGGAGTACGCATCTAAGAACGACAAGCGTTCACATCCGGCGATGGAATCTACTATCTGATCTATGCGGGGAAGGGGAAAGTGATCTTTCGGGTAGGCCCGATTGAGGTGCTTGAAGTCGATACACATTCGGAGGGACTTGTCCTTCTTAGGTACCAACACTGGGTTGGCAAGCCACTAAGAATGGAAAACTTCTCGAATGAATTCGGCAGCTAGGAGCCGAGCGATCTCTTCGCCAATCGCCTTGCACTTCTCGATGGAGGATCGACGCAAGTGCTCTTTGACTGGCTTGATCTTCGGATCCACTCAGAGTCGATGCTCAGCCAGTCCCCTGGGTACCCCCGGCATGTCAGACGGCTTCCATGCGAAGATATCCCAGTTCTCACGGAGGAACTGGATGAGCTCGGCTTCCTATTTTTCACCGAGCGACGTCGAGATGTTGGTCGGAGCCGTACTCGGATCGTTGGGATGAATGTGAACCTGCTTGGTTTCGCCAGCCGACTAAAACGCTGATTCTGTTATCGGGCGCTTGGACTTGAGTAAGTCTGCAGCATCCACCGCTTTCTTGTAGCCGTCAAGTTCAGCTGCGAGGACTTGTTCATTGGCAATTTTGGAGCCCTGCTGAAGGCATTCCTCGGCAATTTTCCGATCGCCGGACACCGTGAGCACACCATTCGGTCCTGGCATCTTAAGTTTAAGATAAACGTAACATGAACGGGCCATGAAACGTGCGTAGGCAGGCCTATCCAGGATGGCGTGGTAGGCACTCCGAAAGTCCACCACTTCAAATGTTAGGCGTTCCTTCCGGAAGTTCTTCTCTCCTCCGAATAGAACATCCATAGCAATCTGACCGAGTGACTCAACTTTCTTCCCATGAATTACTCCATGGAAGTGCATGTTACTCTTACTCAGTCGGGACATCGGAATGCCCATTCCACTGAGTGTATCCGCATAGATTATGTTGAGTCCACTGCCACCATCCATCAAGACCTTGCGCAGTCGGACCCCATTCATAGCTGGATCGACAACCAGCGCCTGCCTCCCAGGGGTGGCTATGTGGGCTGGGTGATCAGACTGATAAAAAGTGATAGGGGTCTTTGTCGAATTGAGGTGCTTCATGGCAGTCGGAGCTACCATGTTCACCTCCCGGTTGATGACCTTCAATCGGCTATTACTCTCGACGTCTGCAAAGATCATGTTTAGGACCTTGTCGACGTGAGGGTATTTGGGATTGCCCTCGTTGTCGGCGTTCTGGGACCGGGGGTACCCAGACTTGCTTGCCTGCGGCCCAGCGCCTGGCCCACCACACGGCGCGATACGGCCTAGCGACAAGCCCCTCCAGCTAAGACCCTTGCAAGGGCCCCCCGCCTTGTGAGGAGAACGACATCAAGACATCCGGAGAGTAGCATCCCCCAAGGCTGCCTCCCGAGGAGCGGAGATTCCTATGCAAGCGCCCAACCTCCCGAGGACGAGATGACGTGGGTTCTGACGACGAAGCCAGGCGGGCTCCAGCGGGCGCAGGGGAGGACAGTTTCCTCTTTGGTGCTAAGGAGACAAGGACATACGCGGGTTCCCAAGGAATCCCCCAAAGGTTTCCTTCCTGGTGCAACGAGACCGAGACCACGAGCTCGGCAGGACGGATGTCATCGCCGAGCCCACTACCACGTCACCCCCCGAAGCTTTGCAGGCGAAGACCACCTTTAGTCAGCATAAGATGTACCTCCTATCCCCTTTCAAATTTGGCTGTTGTGGCTCCCTTCCCGCCTGTGCGATGAGGGAAAAGAACCGTGGCCCCTATAAATAGCCACCCACTCCCATAGTAGAAGGCAGGTTGAGTAGAGCTAGTTCATCACCACCAAAGGTCCTCGTGAGGCCACCCTACCACTGTACTAGCTCATCCTTAGCCTCCTCGCGAGGCCAATCCACCACAAAGCAGGAGTAGGGTTTTACACCGCAAGGTGGACCGGACCTGGGTAAATCTCCGCTTCCACATTCTTCCTCGCTTGCATTCGCTCGTCGTAGCTAGGCCATAGGGTGACCAGCTTGAGACTTTGAGACGGTTTAGATCCTTGCACACGCCCCAGTGTTCAAACCTTAAGGGTTTTGCGGAGCCCTGGATCCGACATTTGGTGCGCCAGGTAGGGGCGTGTCGAAATCTTCTCCGGTTCAACCCCGTCTCCGCTCCGTCGCTCCCATGGCCGACGCCCACCGAGTTCGTGCCGAGCGCAGGGCCGCTCGCGTCGCCTAGACAGCGCCCCACGTCGTTCCGTCTCCTCGGAAGCCAACGCTGCTACTGGCCCGGCTGCGCAAGAGCAGCAGGACTCGTCGCTTCCGCCTTCCGTGTAGCGTGACGGCTACACCACCACTCCGTCCCCTGTTCCCGCCACGGCATCGTCCTCCCACTCCCGCCATGGACCGGAGAACCCACCGACTACGCTGCTCATGGTGCATGAGCTGCTGCGTTACCGCCCCACCAACGACTGCTACAAAGACTAGCTAGGCCGTATTGCCGAGCTCGTCGACGCGGCCCACGAGTCCCCAGCTCCCTCCAACTCGCTTCGTCCCCAACCCTTCCAAGTGGCTGACGCGGCCCACGGCGCGCCTCCTCCTTCGCCCCTGCAAAGCGTTGACCTCGAGCCCAGGCGAGAGGCGCGCCCCCCTAACCCACCGCGCGCGGCACCAACGCGCGTGCGCGAAGAGGCAAGCTGCTAGGTGGTGCCTCGGCCGCAAGGTGACGCGTGCGCGTTCCGCACGCCGCAGCGCCAGGGCCAAGTGCGCGCGTCGCTGGAGGTGGCGGCTGACGGGCATCAAGACCAGGCTCCCCCAGTCCATGCTGCGCCGGAGAGCGACTTGGCCTGCCACGCCTTCACCTCGGAGCTGCGTCGTGTCGTCTGGCCCAACAAGTTCAAGCCGGACCTGCCTCCGCGCTACGACGGCACCGGAGACCCCACAGAGTTCCTTCTGCTCTACTCTTTGAGCATCGAGGCGGCAGGCGGTGGTGACAAGGTGAAGGCGAACTGGTTCCTTATGGCTCCGAAAGACGGTGCACGTTCCTGGCTCCTCAACCTCCCGAAGGAGTCGATCTCCTCTTGGGAAGGGCTTCACGAGCGCTTCACCGCCAACTTCCAAGGCACCCAACACCGCCCTCCAACGGTGAACGACCTGCGGCGCGTGAAGCAGTAGGAAGGAGAGACCTTGCACAAGTACATACAACGCTTCACAAGCGTTCGCCTCAAGATTCCAAAGGCGTCGGATGAAGCCATCATCTCGGCGTTCACCGAGGGCGTCAGGGACCTCAGGATGAGAGAGGAGCTCGCCATCCACGATGACCTGTGCTCAGCTCTGGAGATGTTCAACCTGGCGAGCAAGTGCGCGAAGGCCGAGGCGGTCTGCCTCTCCCTTCGCGAGCTTCCGGTGGCAGACCCCGAGGACAAGAAGGCCAAGTCCAAGGAGGTGAAGCGCAAGAACCCCACCGTGTTGGCAGTAGAGCCTGAGAGGAAGCGTGGTTGAGACCAAGAAGAACCTCCCAAGAGCAACCGCCCGTACTGCATTTTCCACTACACCGACACCCACAATACCAATGACTGCCAAGAGCTCAGGGAGCTCCGCGACGAATGCCTCGGTCGCCGCCCAGAGCGCGGTGGCCGTGGCTAAGGCTGTGGAGGAGGCCGCAGTGGAGTCCATCGGGACAACTGCGACTCGCGGCAGGGCTGGCGTGACCAACCTCACGAGGACCGCTGGCGTGGCCAGCCTCGCGAGGATCGCTGGCGTGATGAGCCGCGTGACGGCCCCTGGCATGATCAACCTCGGGAGGCCCGTCCTCGGGATAGGACCGGCCTTCCTCCGCTGCTGCCGCCACCAAGGAGGAATGACGACGACCGAAGGGGTGATGGGGCTGGGGGCTTCCAGGAGCCTCGTGCGATCGCCTATATCATGGGCGGCGCTCACGCCCCAGCCTCCAACCACATCTTCAAGCAGTTCTCTCGCGAGGTGAAAACCGCCCTCCTGAAGCTTGAGGCCACCCGTCCGCTTAAGTGGTCAAAGTGGGCCATCACCTTTGACTCCAAGGACTAGCTCAAGTGCTCAGCTACAGTGGGCGCTCTCCCTTTGCTCTGCACACCCGTCATCAGCAATGTCCTCATCACCAAGACCCTCATCGACGGCGGTGCAGGACTCAATGTCCTCTCCGTCGAGACATTTGAGATGCTCCAGGTGCCCTACGACCAGCTCATGCCGACCAGGCCATTCTCAGGGGTGACCGATGGTTCCACCACACCGCTGGGGCAGGTGCGCCTCCCGGTCACCTTCGGCAAGCGCGAGAACTACCACACCGAGCTCATCAACTTCGACGTCGCCCACATCGGCCTCCCGTACAACGCCATCCTAGGGTACCCTGCCCTCGCCAAGTTCATGGCATCCGTTCACCATGGCTACAACATCCTCAAGATGAGAGGGTGCAACGGCTTCATCACTGTCACCTGCGACGAGAAGGATGCAGTCCGCTCCCTTGAGCGTGCCTACCAGGTCGCGGCAGCCGCGAACTCTGATGACGAGCGCGACATCCTGCCTCCCGAGGACACCCGCAAGAAGCTGAAGGAGCTCCTCCCGATGAGTCGCCTGGGGGTTGGGACCTCCACCGCTGACGTCCCAGGCCCTGCGCCCGCTACTGGGGCACCTCCCCCTCTCGCATAGGAAGGCGCGCCCGGGGCCTCCCTCAGGGCAGGCTTGGGGGCTTCCACCCGGGGAGCCTCAGGTCTGACCAGAGCGACGGGGGAGGAGCTCGGGCTCAATCCGGAGGCATGCTTCGACGTGCGCCCCCGCAAGCAGGAGGCAAGGCGCGAGGCGCCAGGAGCAAGAGAGTTCATCACCAACGCGATCAAGGAGCTTCAGGAGGCGCAGGCCATGCATACTGAACACCGTCCCGCGCCACCAAGGGCAGCAACCGTCCCCGATGGCAGGCTGCCAGTCTGCGTGGACATCCCGGGCCTCGCTAGGGCCTCGTCACAGGGCCTACTCTGGCCGACGCGTGTCGGACGCAACCGGGGCTTCCCCTGCAGCTACATCCGCATGCCTCCTCGTGAACGCGGGCGCTTCGAACCAGCGCCTCATGAGGCCCAACGACGCGCGGTTCTTCAGGAGGTCCCAGGCCCTCGCGAGCCCCTCGAGCATCCGGAGCACTCCAGCTCATGATGATCCAGCCTCGACGACTTCCCTGTCGCTTCGACAGCACTGGCGCTAGGTGACTTTTGGTTTGTTCAATTGAGGGCGCCCCTCGGGCTGCATTATTCTCAGGCTGCTAGGGCCCATCCCCACAGCCGTATCGTTTTGCGCATGCACCAGACTTACTTTGCATCCAGTGAATATCCTAATTATTCCAACTACATGCCCTGTGCTTCGTCACCATGAATGTCTCCGTGCCCTTACGATCCCGCCTTCGACCGCCTCATGATTAAGGGCTCGCACGGCGTCTGTGCTCGGGTCCGTCCCTACAGCGCTGATAAACCCAAGCGGCTGAGCTCTGTCTCGCGGGCCAGCCCCGTGTACGTCACCTCGTCGAGGCCATTGGTGCTTGTCCTCGCGTGAGCTATTCGAGTGTGAGTGAGTCAGGGCGCGCGGCCCGGTTCCAATAACTGCTGCTCAGCGCTTCGTCGTCGCGGGAGCCGCGTGCGGGATGTTTTTCCTCGGGATGGTCGCATGAGAAGATTGGGCATGGCATTTGTGCTCGGGTCTGTCCCTGCAGCGTCGAGAAACCCAACGGCCGAGCTCTGTCTGGCAGCCTGGCCCCGCTCACGTCACCTCCTGGGGTCATTGGTGTTCGGCCTTCTCATGCGATGGCCTCTGGAGACTCATTCGGCGTAGGTTACTCACACCCCACATGTGGGGACCCCGACTCATAAGTCGTGATCACCGAATGCACGTGCACAGTGATCCCAGAGATCAATGCTCACTGAACACACAGAAGCTGGAATACAAGAGTCTTACATCCTTACATACCCTCTTGCACAAATAAGGGCCAGCTAGGCCAAGTCTTACATAGATAGGGCCGCAGGGGCCAAACACTTAAACATAACAAGCAGCGGAAATCTTGGTCGAAGGCGTGAACCCATGCCATCTGCCTTAAACCTACAGGCATTCTGACTGGGAAGCGTCCTAGTTCGCATGTTTGTCACCAACAAACTCTTCACTGTATTCATGTTCTTCCAGGCCTGGCCAATTAAATAACCAGTGGCAAGCCAATGAGTACTTTGAATGTACTCACAAGCAACTACTAGCAACCTAACTACTCCCACCCGCACAACCCTCATAAGAATGGTAGGGTCATGCACGATGCAAGTATCAATAGTAAAGTATCGGAGGCATCCCACCGAAGAGGTCACCACATCAACATGATCAACATCACGGAAATAAGTGCTATATGCCATGCAAATAAAAGGGTTTTTAGTCATGGTCAAAGGGCTGCTTGCCTGGCTCAACAATGTCTTCGGGGTCTTTGAAATCTTCGGGTCCAACTTCCTCGTCAACAGCGCAATCTATCGTCGCGACAAATAACGATAATAATAAGCATCACACAAAAAAACAGAGCACAAACTCTACTTCTAAAATGCTACCCTACTCTGATAAATAATACAAACTATTCTAAGAATATTTTTCTAGGGTTTTGAGGATAAAAAGGTTTTCAAAACTATTTATAACAGAGGCTAAAAATGCCTAAAAGAGGTTTTAAAATAAAATAGTAGATAAAAGGTTTTCAAAAAAATATACAAATGACATTGTAAAATACTACAGATTATCCTAGGATTTATGGTTGAAAAATAATTGGATTAGAGTAAATATTTTACTCTGTGGGATTTTTGGAAAATCTACTAAAAAGAAAAAGGAAAAAGGCCTCAGGCAAACTGGGCCAGAACAGCCGGCCGAGCCGGCCCAGTCGGGCAAACTGGCCCAGCCGAGCCTGGCGCTCCCACGCGCGTCAGGATTCAAACCTGACGGGCGGGCCCCGGTAGCACAGAGAGAGAGAGACGCGGGAGGGACGGTGAGAGGCTGACGACCTGGCCCCACTGGCTGGTCGTCGTCCACCTCTGCCTAGGGACCGATGGTGCTCACCGGCGGTGAAGGAAGGCACGGCGAGGGAAGGCGAGCATGGAAATGAGCTCAGGAGGCTGCCGCCGTTCGGGAGGTGCCGGAGATGGTCAACAGGGAGGCCCTGGTCGCCGGCGACGAGGTCCCGCTGCGGAGAAGCTTCGGGAGGTGTCGGCCCCGGTCGTTTTCGACCGCAATCTGCACGGGGGAGAGGGAGAATGGCATACGGAGGGCAAGAGAGGCTCGTAGGAAGAGGAAGGAGAGCCGGAGATGGGCCGTACCCGGAGATCACCGGCGACCCGACGCGGCGAGGCTCCGGTCGATCCCGAGCGTCTGGCCCTCAAAATGGAAGGGGAGAGGTGCTGGGGCACGATTAAGGAGTGGGGGAAGGGACCAGAGGGTAGAGAGGGACGAGGGGAGGCCCTTTTATAGGTAAGCCGCGGTCCACCAGCGCTCCTGCGCCAGCGAGGTCGAAGCAGTCGCTGGGGGGCACGGGAGGAGGCATGGGCGTGCCTGGGGAGTTTGTGGAGCACGTCCACGACCAGGGGGAGAGAGAGAAGGGAGGAGAGAGCGCGCGCGTGTGAGGCTTGGGGTTGGCCGAGACGGCGGCGTCGGGCGCGCGTGTGAGGAGCCACCAGAGGGGGGGAGAGGAGGGGGCCGACAAGGAGGCGTGTCCCGGACGTCGAGGCGGCCAAGTGGCGAGAGGGGGAGGCCCGAGGCTGTCGGGGCCATGCAGTGGGCGGCAGCTACAGTGCAGTCGGGCACTGTAGCGCGCTCTGGAGCGCCCGTTTGGCATGCCAACGGTATCCTAGGCGCGGCCAGCCATGTCCAGTGGGTCCAGGGGGTATTAGACAAAGGGGAAATGGCATAGGATGCTCTGGGGGCTTACTAGATTAAGAGGGAAGGGGGGAGAGAGAGATTCTTGCTGTCCAGGGGTGAAAATTGGGTTTTTTACCTCCCCAATCATGGAGCTGAGGTCAAGCAAGACATGCTGGAGGTAAAGGAATATCATATCAAGGTGTGGTAAAAAGATGGGGTGAAGGAGAATAGTGGAAGAGGGTCAGATTTGGTTTTTACCAAATCTCCAGAAGGTGTTTGATCAATGATTCGGCGATGACATCCGTCCTACTGGGCTCGTGGTCGTGGTCTTGTTGCAACGGAATGGAATCCTTTGGGGGCGCTTTGGGAACCCGTGTACGTCCTTGCTCCCTTTGTACCAAAGGGGAAACTGTACCGCCTGGCGCGCTGGCGCCCGCCTGTCCTTCCTTGCGTCATCCTTGACTCCGGAGGCCGGGTTCTGCATAGAGATCTCCACTGCTCCGGAGGGGGCCTGAGGAGGCCCACCCTTCGCTGGTCTTGGTGCTGTTCTTCCCCGCGAGCTTAGGGCCCTCGCGAGGGCCTTGGCTTGAGTGGGGCTGCGCCAGGCCATGCTTGGCTCGTGAGGTGGGCCATGCCCTGGGCCGCAGGCAGGCAGGTCTGGGTACCCCCGTTCCCAGAATGCCAACAGTAGGCCCCGGGCCCAAGGCGCGCTCGAGCCGGCTTCTGGGTGAAGCTGCTGAGGACGGCCCGAAGCGCCGCGGGCCCCAAACGCCTGCGGGCCAGGACTGGCGCGCGTCGTGCGGTTGGTGTCGGGCGTCCGACGCCCCTTCGGTCACCACTAGAATGGACAAAAGCATGACTTCTAGCACTGAGCCATTATTGCTTTCCCTTCCGTGCTCTTGCTCTCACTTCCAGATCTCCGGCCTTAGTAGCAGCCTCTCCAGATCTCGACACCTCGCCGTCTTTCTCCTTGTCGCGTCGGCCCCGCGAACTTCCCGATGGCTCCCGTCGGCAAGTCGAAGCCAGAGGCCCAGAGCTCGGCCTCCGCTCCCATCTCGCCAGCTCTCTCGGAGTCCACCATTGCCAAGGATGGAGACCTCGTCCCGGTGCTCTCGTCGACGGCGGACGAGACCAACGAGTGGGGGCGGACCTTGATATGAGGCGGCTCCTCGGAGAAGCAGCGCCCGTCCAAGTCAGCCTATCCCTTCTTTCTCCATAGTGTCTTCGCTGGGCTCGTCCCGCCTTTCTCCTCGTTCTTCGCCGCCATCCTTGACCACTACATGATTCAAGCTCTTCATCTCCAGCCCAACTCCATCCTACTCTTGTCCATCTTTGCCTTCTACTGCGAGGCTTTCGTAGGCGTGAAGCCTTCGAGGGCCCTCTTTCGTCATTTCTTTAGCTTGCGGGTGCATGACGGTGCCCAGCGGTCGGCATGTGTCTCCTTCGTCGCGGTCCAGAGCGGGAACATGCTTTTGAAGGCCGGGAAGAAAGTGGAGAACTTTAGGCACCGCTGGGTCTTCATGGATCTCAAGAGCACCAACTCCCGTCTGGATCTGTCGAAGGGGCTGCCGGAGAAGACCCCCACGTGGAGCTCCGCGAAGCTTTCTGACACCCGGGCCAGGCCTGTCCTGGAGCGGATTTCTCGCGATATCAGTGCCAGGAAGCTGACTGGGGGATGATAGTGAAGGAGTTCTTGAAGCAGCGCCTAGCACCCCTCTAGTCGCATTCGAGGCCCTTGTGGGAATACCGGGGCAGCGGCGACGACCTCAGGCTTCGGTCCGCCCCCATGGCCTCCGGGGAGCTGAGCAGGGTTGTAACAACCCTGCTCAACGGCGACCCCGGAGATTTTCCCGACGATTGCGCCCCGTTATACTGCTGCGACAACGGAGCCGATCCGGTCGCCGCGATGCATGTCTTCAACGAACTGGGGCTCTCCCCAGCTGAGGGCCTTGGCTCCCCGGTGATGGTGTCCTCCGGTGACACCACGGGCGGGGAGGAGTCAGAGAAGACAGCGAACGACGACCTAGCGGAGGTGTCTCCCCCGTCGCAGAGCATGCTCTTGCACGACCTTGAGGACAACGACGATGTTGGTGAAGCTTCCGCTGCAGGTTCTCCGCGTCCCTCCAAGGTCCTCAGGGGGTCGGGACCGGCCCCTCGTGCCACACTATCTGCCTGCCTGGCGACCCCCAGGAATCGCGGGGCGGAGGCCCCTCTGGTGGATCCTGCTTCTGCTGGCAAGGCGGACGAAGCGCCGGCCTCGCCCCCGCCCGAATCGCAGCTCGCGGGCAAGGCGGACGAGGCCGGGGCCATGGTGACCCCTACAGCTGCTGCCCTTGCGGACAGTGCTCCTGCTCCCCCGCGTGGTGGCGCCCTCCCGGAGAAAGGCGTGGGCGCCCCCGTCATCGTCGAGGCAGAGAAGAAGAGGAAGTGGGTCGACGTCGAAGAGTGAGTGGTCCCGCTCGACCTCGGTCGCCTGCCGGTAGCTCGTGTGCTGATGATTTTCTTTTGCTTGGCGACCAGGAATGCCGCCGTGCTGAAGATGAGGAAGAAGAAGGCGGGTGTTAAGCCGAAGGTGCCTTCCGATGCGCCGCCAGCTCCTGCCGCCGCGGGGGTGGGGGCTCACGAAGCAACCCTCCTGGTCACTGCCGCGGAGCCCCCTGAGCCCCCGATGCGCGTTGGTGTCGCCGCTCCTGCTATTGGGGGCGCGTCGGCGTTGCTGCCCCGGGAGCCAGCCCCCGAGGGCCAGCCGCCCTTGGACTTGTCTGCATTCACCTTACCCGTGGTCGTGGCGGAGCCTCCGGTGCCTCCTGCTCCTCGTGCTTCTGCCTCCGGTGCCTCCTGCTCCTCGTGCTCCTGCTCCTCGTGCTATTGGGGGCACGTCGGCGTTGCTGCCCCCGGGGGCGTCTCCTGTCATGGTATAGGCGACTCCTCCTGACGAGGCCTTGGTGTCCGCATCGCGTGGCCCCGGCGTCCTGGACGGGGCCTACGCCGCTCTGGGTTAGGTTCGAGACGCCCTCGGGGGCACTGACGATCGCCTCGCGAGTGGGCGCCTGGGGCTCCTCTCGGAGTGGCTCCAGGCCGACGCCTCTGCCGCGGCGGTTTGGGGCCAGGCCAAGGCCACCACGGCCGAGAGCGAGAAGGAGGCCGCGTCAGCCAAGGCAGCCCGCGAGGCGGCACTGACCGACGCGGCGTCTGCTGCAAGGCGTTGTGATGAAGCGGAGCCCGCCTGAAGGTTCTTCAGGAAGAGAAGTCCGCGCTTGAGGAACGGCTGCGTCAGCAAGGGGAAGCCCTCAAGACCTGCGAGGCTCAGCTTGTCGATCGGGACTCCGAGCTGTCCCAGGCGGCGGCCAACCGAGCCGCGGAGCGAGAGTGCCTGGACGCGCGGGAGAGGGAAGTCGCTTTGGAGAAGGCCCAGCTCGACACTAGGGAGAAGGCTCTTGCCGCGGCTGAGGAGAAAAAGGCCGCGAAGCTCAGCGCCTTTCCCCCTGTCGAGCTCAGGCTTCGCCAAGCACTCCACTCCCTCTGCCGGGATGGGTTTTCGGAGCCCCTGGCATCTCTGAAGAGCGGCTTCGTGGGGCTCGCTTCAAAGCTCCTCGAGGCGCTAGAGGGTGCCGTTGCCAAGGTGGAGGGGGTCTTGGAGAACGAGTGCCGCGGCCTCTTTTCTGAGGCCGCGACGCGCATCTTCAGCCATCTTCACCTTCGCTAGCCGGGGTTTGACTTCGACTCCGTGAGCCGCCCGGTCGCTCCCGAGGTCCGCACCAGCGCGGCGGCGGCAGTGAAGGGCGCTGTGGGGGCGCTGGTGAAGAAGTTCACCTGCGTCACCGTTCCTCCTCCTCCTGAAGCTGCAAGGGTTAGCGGCGAAGAAGACGACGCCAGCGACATCGACGACGAGTTCCCCGTGGCCGGGACGAGTGATGGCGGCGGCTCCTCCTGATTCCTCCTCCTTGTTCCTTTCTTGCAACGTTCATCGTGCCTCGTGGAGGCGTTAGACTTGTTTGTATTCGCAAAAAAATTTAATGCTTGTAATAACTGTTGAACTGTGTGATTGCTTTCTTCGCCTTGTTTCCTTCCTGCTTGCTGTGATGCTCTGCGTCGGCAGGGCCCGATCCCGCGCATACCTCAGCTGCCGTTGGGCCGTCCAGATCACCAGGACGGAACAAGGGGTGAGGGGCTACAGGACCAGTGAGGCTCCTGAGTCGCGATGCTGAGGAGTCCCCCTTGACGCACGAGCAGCCCTCATGAAGGGAACATGGTGAAGGCTGGGTTAACTTGGAAATTTCTAACACCTTGTGCTCTGCGTCGGCAGGGCCTGGCCCCGCGCATACCTCAGCCGCCGTTGGGCCGTCCGGATCGCCAGGACGGAACAAGGGGTGAGGGGCTACGGGACCAGTGAGGCTCCTGAGTCGCGATGCTCAGGAGTCCCCCTTGACGTACGAGCTCCAGCGTCCTCCTTAAGAGTTTTGAGCATTTGGAAATTTTGAACACCTTATGCTCTGCGTCGGCAGGGCCCGGCCCCGTGCATACCTCAGCCGCCGTTGGGCCGTCCGGATCACCAGGACGGTTCCAAGTGGTGAGGGGCTACGAGGCCAGTGAGGCTCCTGAGTCGCGATGCTCAGGAGTCCCCCTTGACGTACAAGCTCCAGCGTCCTCCTTAAGGGCTTTGAGCGCTTTGAGCTCTGCGTCGGCAGGGCCCGGCCCCGCGCATACCTCAGCCGCCGTTGGGCCGTCCGGATCACCAGGACGGTTCCAAGGGGTGAGGGACTACATGGCCAGTGAGGCTCCTGAGTCACGATGCTCAGGAGTCCCCCTTGACGTACGAGCGGCTCCCATACCTTTCCTCGTCAGCTTTCCTGAGAGGGGCGCGTGAAGACTAGGTTTGGCAGACCTGGGAAGGTGGCGTGTACCAGGCTTGGCCCGATAGTAGCCCCCATGCAGCCCCCTCACGCGCACATCCCAGGGGAACGCAGCGAGAAGGGGCCACGAGGGGCCTTCCTAAGGTTGGATGCAGCCGTTGGGGCGCCCTCAGTTGTTTATCCCCAGCGCGGAGCATAGGGCTTCCACATTGCGTGGGCATAGTCATTGGTGGACCGTGTTGTCCGCCAGCATGGAGCATGGGGCTTCCACCTTGCGTGGGCATAGTCATTGGTGGACCGTGTTCTCCGCCATGCACGGGGCATGAGGCTTCCACATTGCGTGGGAAGGAACCCCTCCGCTTCCTCGGGGGGCTTCAGGCGTGTACAGCCCATTGAGTTCATGCGCGTGGCTTGCACGGTAGAACTGGGAGGTGTATCTGGGAGCTCGCGAGGGCGCTTTGGCCTCGCGAGGTTCCTACCTCAAAGGCGGTTTGCGCCTAGATCTTCTTGTGGATAGCGCCGTCCAAGGTCCTGCAAATTTTTGGAGAAGCCTGCACCGAATGTGCTCCCGAGGGCCATCGCATGAGAGGGCCAAGCACCAGTGACCCCAGGGGGTGACGTGAACGGGGCCGGTCCGCCAGACAGAGCTCAGCCACTGGATTTATCGACGCTGCAGGGACGGGCCCGAGCACAGACGTCGTGCCCAGCACTCTCATGAGACGGTCGAAGGTAGGATCATTCGGGTGCGGCGACATTCACGCCAGCAAAGAGCCGTGCAGGCAAGGTGAAACGTTAGGAAATGGATCACATGCATGGAAAGTTGCTGAAATATGCGTAAGTGAGGTGGCTGCAGGGGTAGCCCTGGCCGCCTGAGGATAGTGCGGCCCGGTGGGCGCCCTCAAACGGAGTAAAGCAAAAAGTTACCTGGCACAAACCAAAAAATCACCTAGCGGCCATGCCGCTGAAGAGTCGAAGCTGCCGTCGTGGCCTGATCTTGTACCTTTGTGAGCGTGTCCCTCACGGGTCCGCCGTCTCCTGAGGCTCGGGACCCCCGCTCGGTCCGGGCATCTCCTCCAACTCCTCGCCGCGCCTCGCTAGGCAAGGTATGAGCATGGCCCGGGCAAGGCGCTGGAACGTGGCGCCTGCGTTTGCCAGGCCGAAGGGCTTGCGGGCGTAGTTGTGCGGGTAGATCCATCCATGATCGGCACACGTCGGCCAGAAGAGGTCCTGGGACGCGGCCCTGTTGATGGCGAGCGCGTTGACGTAGATGCACGGCTTGTCGACTGGGCCAATGATGGCGGCTGCGCTTGGTGGTGCAGGGCAGCTACCGCTTCGCAGGGCCTGTGCCTCCTGAAGCTCCTCGATCGCTCTGATGACGGACTCTCGGCGCGCGTCAGGACGCGCCTTCAGGTTGTGCCCGAACGCCTCCCTTGTCTCACCGGCCGGGCCGGAGGCTCCCCGGATGGAAGCCCCCGAACCCAACCCAAGGGGTGCGCCGAGCGCGCCTTCCTATGCGATGGAGGGTGGGGCCTCGTCCCCGGGCGCAGAGCCTGAGGCGCCGTCCTTGGAGGTCCTAGCCCCCTGGTGCCCTGTGGTGAGGAGCTGCTTCTTCTTCCTGCGTGCATCCTCACAAGGTAGGGCATCTTCCTCGTCGTCCGAGCGCTCGGCCGCCGCGGCACGGTAAGCGCGCTCGAGGGAGCAGACGGCATCCTTCTCATCGCAGGCGACGGTGATGACACCGTCACTCCCTGGCATCTTGAGGACGTTGTAGCCATGATTAGTCATCGCCATGAACTTGGCGAGGGCCGGGTACCCAAGGATCGCGTCGTACGGGAGGTGGATGTGCGCGACATCGAAGACGATGATCTTGGTGTGGTAGTTCTTGCGTCCGCCGAAGGTGACGGGTAGGCGCACTTGCCCAATGGGGACGGTGGACCCATCAGTGACTTGTCACGCCCAAGATGCGGTCCTATCCCTATTAAGGCTTGTGGCCTCGACGGGGATAGAAGCGCATCTCGTCGTTCGCAAGTACAGTAAAACATTGCAATACATGTAGGAAGAGATGAGTATATGAGTTGGCTTACACTCGCCACAAGCTATCTTACAAGTTCACACAAATGATTCATACATCATTCAGAAGATAGGGTCCGACTACGGACGAAACCAAACGATAAAAGAAGCAATGTAAAACTGTCTCGCTATCCCAGGATCACCACCATGAAGCTCCCTACTCGTCTGGATAAGTAACGTACATCCGACCACGTTCCTCATCATACTCCCACTGGAGCTGCGTCACATCGTCTGGCACGTTCTCATCAACACCTGCACCTGTATTGTTGTAATCTGTGAGCCACAGGGACTCAGCAATCTCATAACCCGGGTACCGAAACTATGTAAGCCATTGGGTAAGGAATTGGTTAAGTGGTGAGGCTGCAGCAGGCGCTAGCATATATTTGGTGGCTAACTTACGAGTACATGAATGTAAATATGGTGGCATACGTAAGACGATCATGAACTACCATGATCACTAAGTGATCCTGAACACCAACTTACGTCAATCATAACCCCACCGTGTTCTCTCTCGGTTCATGTTCACGAGCAGAGACGGTCACGGTTACGCACACAGTTGGTGTATTTTATTTGAGTTTACTTCAAGTTAACTATAACCGGGTGTTAAACAAATTTCCAAGTTGCCACATAACCGCGGGCACGGCTTTCCGAAAGATTAAACCCTGCAGGGGTGCTCCAACTCATCCATCACAAACTAACCACATGCCGCGAGAATAACCTCGACCACGAATCTCGTGATCTTCCTAGGCAATTCCACTGGAAAACCGCACCTCGAGATAGCCCGAAGAAAAACCGGAATTCCTCACGCAAGACATTCGAGAAAGGTAAAACAAGTCCAGCAAGACCGCCCGACGTGTCGACGAACCCGATAAGAGCCGCGTATCTCGTTCTCAGGACACGACCGGATGAACACTACGTACGGCGACCTGATAGAAATCCCTCGAGTTGCCCCGAGGTGGCCCCGCAAGTGGCTCTGGGTTGGACCAACACTCATGAGGAGCACTAGCCCGGGTTGTTGATTAATTATCCACGGGGTAGCTATGCCCTATGCAATTTTATTAAGTTGTTTAGCAAATGTAGTACCAAAGTTGGGTCTTGCCAGACAAGTTTTAATCTAAAACGAATGGTCAAGGGGGTCCCCATAACAACCCCGAGCATGTTAGGAGCGCAAAATATGGAATATAACACCGGTACTCGGAACTAGTGCGGCAAAAGCGGAACAAAACACTGAGCAAAAGGCCAAGCCTTCCACCGTTGCCAGATATATATGTGCATTAATTTAAATAACAATAAATAGAGTGATATAAACAAAATCCATGTTGACACAGGGAAAGCTTGCACCTGCAACTAGCAACGCTATAAGATAAGGGCTGAGCAGCGGTAACATAGCCAATCAAGGTTTGCTAGGTAGTGGAAGGGTTAGAGGCTTTCATGGCAGTTTAGGAGGCTGACAGTATAATTGGTAGGTAACGTAACATAACGGTAAAAACGAGACATCTAGCAAGGCAAAAATAGTGTCGGGATCCGGGTATGATCATCTTGCCTGTTGGTTCTTCAGAGGGACAAAGAGCTGGGTCCTCGTAGTTGTACTCTCCGGGATCCTCGTACTCAGGCTCAACACTCACGTCTACCCAAAGAGAACAGCACCAAATAAACAAACAGCGAGGTGCAATGCACAAACAAGATGATGCATGGTCATATTAAGAAATATAGCATGGCAAGCCTATGCTAGTCATGTTTCACATGCATTTATTAAGTTGTTTAGTATTCTGGACAGAACCTCAATATTACTTATTTGGACATGCATGATCATGGCAAATATGGATGCTTCATGCAAAATCGATGCAAATGCATATGTAGAACGTAGCAAATGGAGTAACGTAGCTCACGGTACGCTCACGGCAAGGTACGAACGTTAACGGAGATAAAACACAACATGAGGCAATCTCTGGGCTATACCTTGGTGTTCCAAGGATGCCACTGGATATGAAATGAAAATCTAGTAAGAATAGAGCTAAAGATCAAGCAAAACAATGGAGTATAGCTCCCACAAGTCACAAAACAATCAAACACCCAATCTGTCCACAAACAGCAACATGGCATCTTGTCACACACATAGCCAGAGCTACAGCAGGTCTTAAATCAAAACCAAGGCATGTACAGAAACTTTACAGCATGCTTATCAAATCATCTATCTTCACAAACTGGAAAGGAAGCATGGATCAATAGCAAATATGCTCACAAAATGGCATGTTGAAACAGATTTCAGGGACTTAGTGAAAATTCCAGTTTTCTGGACTCTGAGTTAACCAGATGGCATATTGATAGCACTATTTATATAAGCTACAGCAACTTTAATGGCATCAAAATTAACAGGGTGATAGAGGGCAACATCTAGAACAAAACAGTAGCACTCAGTATGAGCTAGAACACCACATATCACTTGGTAGCATCCTCTAAAGATGGCATAAAATAACAACAGATTCTCACACAGACAAATTAGCAAGGGCAAAACTGGGCACATGTTAACAGAATAGCAACTTGACAGGAGGTTTTAAATATGATGCAAGGGCTTAATGCTCAAGTTCTTAGCACAATTATGTAGAGCATGAAGAGCTAAACAAAACATGATAAGGCCCCAAACTCAAGGAGCACTACATTCATGGGAACCATCCTCTAAACATGGCAAGAAAATAACAGCATTCAACACTTAGCAAAATTTTAGACATGAAACCAGTGTTATTATCTTAGCATGTTAACAGCGAGAAACCCACTTATCTACAAGATTATCATGCCAAACAAAAATACCAGGGCCTAGTAACCACAAAACACTAGCATATTCATGTTGACAAGTATCACACATATTGCATAGATTAAATCATATGAAAATGACAAAATGACATGTTGGGACAAAAATGACATTTTGCAAACTTGCTCAAAAGACAAAACAAATTGCACCACTGGATTCCTTGGGAAATTCTACCCCAAAATCATATATCATACTCATATTTTTAGTTTGATAAAATGCCCACAAAGCAATTCGAAAACACACACATGCACTTATAAGTTACTTATTCCCTCATTTGGACATATGCAAATATGGCAGTGACCTGATATGGACTATTACCAGGACTGGAAAAAAAACAATTAGAGGAGACAAAAAAAACAACAAATAAAAAGGGAGGGGTCCCACTGGCATAGACACCAGGCCCCTCCTGAGTATGACAAGGTGGACCCACTGGCCCACCTATCACACACACACACACGCAGAAGCACACACATGCACAGGAAAATAAAAAGGGGGGCGATGTGCCCACTGGGGATCGAACCCACGCCCTCCTGGTCGAGTTGGTTCGGTCGAACCACTCGGCCACCACACGGATCTGACCAGAGAAGGGCTCGACCACAGTTGACCCTTCCCTGGCGAGAGGCCTGGCCCCACCTGCCAGCGACACACACACAGACACACGCCGCACTCACCGGCGACGAACAGAGGCGCACGCTCGCGACGGAGGGGCCTCTGATGACCAAACCGAGCGGCAGATGGCACCACTACCCGCGCAACAGCATCCCGCACACGCACGCACTCGCACAGGGCCAGAGACGCGCTAGAATGCTCCCGGCGTTGAGGAACTCCGGCGGCGACGGCGGAGTCGAACACCGAGCTACGACGGCAAAAACGAACGCTTCGGAGCAAAAATGAAACCTACGCGTCGGAAGGAACTCGACCACCTACTCACACATGCGTGGAACGGACGGAGGTCTCGCCGGCGACGAGGTCCGACGGCGGCGAGAGGCTGGCTACGCGGAGGTGATGCTACACTACGCGAACTGGAGCAGAACGGATGCGGGGACGGGGAGAAGCTCACAGAGAGGCGCTCGGCGACGATGGACGGGCTTGAGGAAGACGGACGGCGATGAATTTGAACGGCGATGACCGGCGGGCGCGGAGGAAGAAGGCAGCAATTCCGGCGATTCTTGGCGTCCCACGACGGTGCAGAGGACGACGAGGAAGAAGAGGATGACGCGGAGCGATCCCGATGCTCGCCTGCTCGAGGGGCTCGCCGGAGATGCACCCGCGAAGATCGGCGCTCTCTGAATCCGCTCACTCGCCGAATCTTGGAGGGAACTCACCTGGCGGCGGCGAGAAATGGGAGAGGGGAAACCCTAGGGAAGGCATGCACGCCGAGGGGGATTTATAGGCCGGGAGGCACAGCACTAGCCTCGCCACCCTGGCCATGGCGGGACCCCTGTTCGCGCTCTCTCTGAGAGGGAGCTGGAAAGGAGGAAGGAGGGAGGAAGAGAGAGGCTGACGAGCGGGCCCGTCGCGCGCCACGCTGGAGAGAGCCAGCGCGCGGGCTAGCTGGGCCGCGGGAGGAAGGAAGCCCAGATGGGCCGGCACTCTCTCCCTGCGAAAACAAAACACACAGGGCCTTTTCTATTTAAAATAAAACAACACAAAAGAAAATAACCCAGGCAAGTTTCGAAAAGAATTTTGGAGGGAGAAAAATATGTTTTGGAATCAGCAAAATGTAGCCTATTTAATAAAAATGGAGTTGGCATTTGTAGAACAATTAAATCATTCATATATATTTATATTGGACTCTGTTTTTTGGAAAGATTCAAAGACAAATATTTTCAAACATGGCTGAGACCTTCTCAACAAATCTAATCAGGTCTTTTGGAAGTAGAGCAACATTTTTAATATAGGAAAACAGCAAGCAAATATTTAACATGTGGCATTATTGGAATAAAGAGAGAGATGGCATAGCTTATAAATGGCAATGGAGGAGAATTGAAACCAAAGCATCACATGCATCCACTCCACAACACACACACTCACATCAACAACACCACTCCACAACATGGCAAAAAAATATGATGCACTTGATGTTATGAATATGATGCCATGATGCATCAAATGACAAGAGGCAAGGTTGATGATCAAACACATGATAGCATTGATAACATCCATAGAAGGTCACACATGAGAATTATTATACAAATGGCAAGGTTTACACTTGGGCTGTTACATGACTCCCGAGAAGGGTTTGGTCAGCATGAGCTGGTCGTACGGTACTTGGAGCGTCTCGAAGGTCTCAATGGAGAGGACATTGAGCCCTGCTCCACTATTGATGAGGGTCTTTGTGATGAGGACGTTGCTGATGGTCGAAGTGCATAGCATGGGTAGCGTGCCGGCCATGGCGGAGCACCTGAGCTGGTCCCTCGAGTCGAAGGTGATTGCGGTCTGGGACCACTTGAGGGGGCGCATGGCCTCGGGCTTCGGGAGAGCTGCGTTCACCTCACGCGTGAACTGCTTGAAGATGCGGTTCGACGCCGGGGCTTGGGCGCCGCCCAGGATACAGGCTATTGCCCTGACCTCCTGGAAGCCCCCATCCACATCGTCCTGCTTGTCCTCCTCCTTCCTTCTGGGTGGTGGCGGTAGAGGGGGTAGGCCGGCCTCACGAGGACGGGCCTCACGTGGCTGGCCACGGCGTGACCCTTCCGGAGGGTCGTCGCGCCAGCGGTCCTCCCGAGCCTGATCGCGCCAGCGGTCCTCCCGAGGCCGGTCTCGCCACTCCTGACGCGGCTCCCGGTTGTCCCGACGGCCTCCGCCGCGGCCTCCGCCACGTCCGAAGCCACGGTCCATGCGTCCAGGGTGCCGGCCGAAGTGCTCGTCGCGGACCAGCCTGAGCTCCTGGCAATCGATGGTGTCGTGGTTGTTGGTGCCGTGGAAGATGCAGGACGGTCTCCCTCCTATAGGTTGTTCCTCGCCTCGGCTGCGATTAGCCTCAGGCTCGGCCGCAAGTACCGCTAGGGCCTTGCGCTTCGCCTCCTTGGTCTTGGTCTTCTTGTCTTCCTGCTCCGCCTCCGGGAGCGCACGGAGTGAAAGGCGGCCCTCCTCGGCCTTGGCGCACTTGTTCGCCAGGTTGAACATCTCCAGGGCTGAGCACAGTTCGTCTTTCATGACGAGCTCCTCCTTCATCTTGAGGTCCGTGACGCCGTCGGTGAACGCAGAGATGATAGCCTCATCCGACGCCCTCGGGACCTTGAGGCGTGTAGTCGTGAAGCGCTATATGAATTTGTGCAGGGTCTCTCCCTCCTGCTGCTTCACACATCGCAGGTCATTCACGGTGAGCGCTCGGTCGCGGGTACCTTGGAAGTTGGTGACGAAGCGCATACGCAGGTCATCCCAGGAGGTGATGGACCCCTCCGGGAGGTTGAGGAGCCAGGAGAGCGTGCCGCCCTTGAGTGCCATGGGGAACCAGCACGCCATGACCTTGTCGTCTCCACCGACCGCCCGGATGCTCAGTGAGTAGAGCTGTAGGAACTCGGCGGGATCCGGGGTGCCGTCATAGCGAGGGGGTAGGTCAGGCTTGAACTTGTAGGGCCACGTGGTTGGATGGAGCTCCGGGGCGATGGCGTGGCACCCCAACGGCTCAACGGGTGTTGCGTGTGTGGGAGGGACCCGGTCTTGACGCTCCTGAGGGGCCGCCTCGAGTGGTGCCCGGTCGCGACGCTGGTTCGGTAGCGCGGGGAGCGCACGCGCGGTGACGCGCGGCCGGGGCACCACCTGGCAGCTAACTTCATCTCTCGCCCTTACCCACGGTTCGTGGGGCTGGTCACGCGGGTGCGCTTCATGCCTGGGCTCGGGGTCGACGTCGCATCATGGAGGAGGTGGCGGCGCGTCATGGGCCACATCGTCTGCCAGAGAGGGCTGGGGTCAAAACGAGTAGGAGAGCGCTGAAGTGTCGCCGGCAGCACTAACGAGCTCCGCAATGCGCCGAAGCCAGCTGTCGTGGCGGTCGGGGGCAGGGCGGTAGCGGAGCAGCTCGTGCGCCATGGCGAGTGCGCCCGAGCCGCGAGGCGGCCCAGGTCGAGCGTGGGAGGACGACCCGGTAGCTGGAACAATCGACGGAGTGACGGTGTGGCCATCGCGCCGCGTGGTGACCGGCTGGGAAGAGTCTTGTTGCTCGTGGGCCTCTGGGCCCGTGGCGGCGTTGGCCACAGGTGAGGGGGACCGGCGCGCGGCGGCGCGGCCCACGGGCGCCGTCTGGGCGACGCGGGCTCGGCGAGCGTCAGACGTCGGAGCGGCGAGGCGGAGGAAGAGCTTGGCTTGAGGAAGAATTCGACACGCCCCCTACCTGGCGCGCCAAATGTCGGATTTCGAGCTCCGCAAAACCCTCAAGGTTCGAACACAGGGGCGTGGGCGAAGATCCCCCGCAGCTTCACCCTACCTAGCCTACTACTCGATGGTTAGGACGATGAACTCGCACGATGACGAGGAAGAAGATGCACACGATGATTTACCCAGGTTCGGGCCACTGTGAAGCGTAATACCCTACTCCTGCTTTGGTGGATTGCCTCACGAGGAGGTGTGGTGGATGAACTAGTACAGTAGTGAGGAGCCTCGTGAGGGCGCTCGAGTGGTGTTCTTGGCTCTCTGCCTTCTCTGTCATCCCTCCCTCTTTTCTACTTCTCTACGGTGCTACCTAGCCTCTATTTATAGCAGCGGCCCGGGTCCTCTTCCCTTATCGCAATGGCGGGAAGGGATCCCACAACGGCCAAATTCAAAGGGGGACAGGAGTACATCCCCGCCCTGTCCATAGGTGGTCTTCGCCTGCAAAGTAGTTGTCAATGATGCAGAGGTGGGCTCGGCGATGACATTCGTCCTGCTGGGCTCGTGGTCGTGGTCTTGTTGCACCGGAACGGAAACCTTTGGGGGCGCTTTGGGAACCCGCGTACGTCCTTGCTCCCTTTGAACCAAAGGGGAAACTGTACCGCCTGGCGCGCTGGCGCCCGCCTGTCCTTCCTTGCGTCATCCTTGACTCCAGAGGCCGGGTTCTGCATAGAGATCTCCACCGCTCCGGAGGGGCCCTGAGGAGGCCCATCCTTCGCAGGTCTTGGTGTTGTTCTTCCCTGCAAGCTTAGGGCCCTCGCGAGGGCCTTGCCTTGAGTGGGGCTGCGCTAGGCCATGCTTGGCTCGTGAGGTGGGCCATGCCCTGGGCCGCAGGCAGGCAGGTCTGGGTACCCCCGTTCCCAGAACACCGACACAAAAGGAGATACTTCACAATGTAAAGTTGCTCAAATTTGGTTCTGGACAGAGAAGGTTTTGGAATATTTTGATGAAGCAAATCAAGGGGGATTCAGATGAAACCTTGCAAGAGCATCACATATAACATGTGTGACTTGCTGGAATTTTCTTGGAATTTATTGAGAATATTTCTTATAGAAATATTTCAAAAGCTTGATTTAAGCAGAAAGGGTTTTGAGGGGTTTTGCCCATGATTTTGATCATGACCATGTGTTGAAACTCATATATATGGAAAATATATGTCCACTGAGTTTCCCTAAATTTTCTCACATATTTTTAAAGCATTTAAATAATTTTTCCCTATAAAAGACCATTTCTGGCCTAAAGAAAAATCCTTTAAATAAAATAGTAAAATAATTTTTAAAATTAATATTTGGTGGTTTTGGCAAGTAATATATATAGTGGGTTTCAAATAAAGCCTTTGGGGAAAAAGGATCCGCCCAATTTGAGGACTTGTAGTGCAAACCTCAACTCAGGGGGTTTTGAAAACTTAATTTGAATAAATCCTTTTTGGTCAAAATAAATTTTGATAAAAAATATTTTTAGGTACTATACACATGGTAAGATCCTTGGGCAAGATGTTTGGGTCAAGGAAGAGGAGTATAGAGAGGTGTAGAACCTAAGCGTGCCATACACAATCAAACAATCAAGCAATCAAGCAACAATTCAGACAAGCATGCACTCAAAAAGTTTTAATTGGCTCCAAATTTTGTAAATCCAAGCATAGCAAAGTGATACAAACATAGGGTGTGACACCACAGGTTTAGAAGAGCGCCTCGCGCTACAAGAGTTCAGAAAAGCGCCTCGCGCTACAAGAGTCTAGAAGAGCGCCTCGCGCTACAAGAGTTCAGAAGAGCGCCTCGCGCCGTAAATTCAGGCGCAACCCGCCTTTGAGGTAGGGCCTCATGAGTCCTGCGCTGGCTCACGAGTTCCCAGATACACCTCCCAGTTTAGCCGTGCAAGCCACGAGTTCGAACTTATTGGGCTGTACACGCCCGGAGACTCTCACACAGAGCTCCCTTCCCACGCCCAAGTGGAAGCCCCATGCTCCGCGCTGGCGGACGACACTGCTGCTCAACGGCTATGCCCACGCCCAAGTGGAAGCCCCATGCTCCGCCCTGGCGGATGACACTGTCGCTCAATGGCTATGCCCACGCCTAGTGGAAGCCCCATGCTCCGCGTGTTGGGGAACGTTGCATGGGAAACAAAAAATTTCCTACGCACACGCAAGATCTATCCATGGCGATGAGCATCTACGACAGGGAGAGTGGATCTACATACCCTTGTAGATCGCTAAGCGGAAGCGTTAAGAAACGTGGTTGATGTAGTCGAACGTCTTCGCGATCCAAATCGCAAGCCGTCCCGCGATCCAATCACGATCTAGCGCCGAACGGGCGGCACCTCCGTGTTCAACACACGTACAGCTTGATGACGTCCTCGCCTTCTTGATCCAGCAAGAGGGGCGAAGTAGTAGATGAGTTCCGCCAGCACGACAACGTGGTGACGGTGGTGGTGAAGAACAATCTCCGCAGGGCTTCACCAAGCACAACGGAAACTATGACGAAGGATAAACTAGAGGTGTTGGGTTGCCGGCACACGGCTTGGGGAATTCTTGATGTGTTCCGGGTGCTAGCCCTGCCCCTCTATTTATATGTTGAGCCCTGGGGTCGAAACTTGGAGAAAGAGCCTCCTCAAAGTCGGTTTAGCCCGCAAGGCAAGAGTCCTCCTCGGACTCCAGGACCAGACGCCAAGGTCCTTGGCGTCTGGCCCTAGACGCCAGGGTCCCTGGCGTCTGGCCCCTGGCCTCGGAAAAACTCCTTTTGCACCTTCCTTAAAGCCTCGTGGGCTTTACCCCTTGGCCCAAATAAAGTGTTCTTGTACCCGAACATTTCGGGAAACATCTGAAACCCCTTCCGGTGAATTCCGGAACCCTTGCGGAGACCAAACACTATTATCCGATATATCAATCTTTACCTCCGGACTATTACGGAGCTCCTCGTCATGTCCGGGATCTCATCCGGGACTCCGAACAACCTTCGGTCACCAACATAACAACTCAACTATACTTATATCGTCACCAAACGTTAAGTGTGTAGACCCTGCGGGTTCGAGAACTATGTAGACATGACCGAGACACCTCTACGGTCAATAACCAATAGCGGGACCTGGATGCCCATATTAGCTCCTACACATTCTACGAAGATCTTTATTGGTTGAACCTCTATGTCAAGGATTCAGTTAATCCCGTATGTTGTTCCCTTTGTTTATCGGTATGGTACTTTGCCCGAGATTCGATCGTCGGTATCTCTATACTTAGTTCAATCTCGTTACCGCCAAGTCTCTTTACTCGTTCCGTAATACAAGATCCCGTGGCTAACACTTTAGTCACTTTGCTTGCAAGGCTTATTGTGATGTTGTATTACCGAGTGGACCCTGAGATACCTCTCCGTCACACGGAGTAACAAATCCCAGACTTGATCCATGCCCACTCAACAGACACCCTCGGAGATACCTGTAGAGCATCTTTATAGTCACCCAGTTACGTTGCGACGTTTGATACACACAAGGTACTCCTCCGGTGTCAGTGATTTGCATGATCTCATGGTCATAGGAACAGATACTTGACATGCAGAAAACTATAGCAATAAACTGACACGACCATATGCTATGTTTATAGTTTGGGTCTTGTCCATCACATCATTCTCCTAATGATGTGATCCCGTTACCAAATGACATCTCATGTCCATGGCTAGGAAACCTTGTCCATCTTTGATCAACGGGCTAGTCTATTAGAGGCATACTAGGGACATGGTGTTGTCTATGTATCCACGCATGTATCTGAGTTTCCGATCAATACAATTCTAGCATGGATAATAAACGATTATCATGAACAAGGAAATATGATAATAACTAATTCATTATTGCCTCTAGGGCATATTTCTAGCAGTCTCCCACTTGCACTAGAGTCAATAATCTAGCTCACATCGCTATGTGATTTACATTGTTATGAATCTCACACCCAATGAGTTCTGGGGTTCGATCATGTTTTGCATGTGAAAGAGGTTTCAGTCAACGGGTCTGCGACATTCAGATCCATGTGTACTTTGCAAATCTCTATGTCATACGGTAGATATTGCTACCACGCTCCACTTGGAGCTATTTCAAATAGATGCTCCACTATACGTATCCGGATTGCTACTAAGAGTCATATGGATTGGTGTTAAAGCTTGCATCGACGTAACCCTTTACGACGAACTCTTTATCACCTCCATAATCGAGAAATATCTGCTTAGTCTTCTAGTTACTAAGGATAATTTTGACCGCTGTCCAGTGATCCACTCCTGGATCACTCTTGTACCCCTTGACAGACTCATGGCAAGGCACACACAGGTGCGGTACACAGCATGGCATACTATATAGAGCCTATGGCTAAGGCATAGGGGATGACCTTCGTCCTTTCTCTTTCTTCTGCCGTGGTCAAGCTTTGAGTCATACTCAATTTCACACCTTACAAATCAGGCAAGAATTCCTTCTTTGACTGATCCATTTTGAACTCTTTCAAAATCATGTCAAGGTATGTACTCATTGAAAGTCTTATCAAGCGTCTTGATCTATCTCTATAGATCTCGATGCCCAACAATTAAGTAGCTTTATCCAAGTCTTCCTTTGAAAAACTCTTTTCAAACAACCGTTTATGCTTTCCAGAAATTCTACATTATTTTTGATCAACAATATGTCAACCACATATACTTATCAAAAATTCTATAGTGCTCCCACTCACTTTCTTGTAAATACAAGTTTCTCATAAACTTTGTATAAACCCAAAAACTTTGATCACCTCATCAAAGTGAAGATTCCAACTCCGAGATGCTTGCACTAGTCCATAAATGGATCGCTGGAGTTTGCAAACTTTGTCAGCATTCTCTGGATCGACAAAACCTTCTGGTTGTATCATATACAACTCTTCCTTAAGGAAACCGTTAAGGAACGCTGTTTTGACATCCATCTGACAAATTTCATAATCGAAAAATGCAGCTATTGCTAACATGATTCTGACGGACTTAAGCATCGCTACGGATGAGAAGGTCTCATCGTAGTCAACTGCTTGAACTTGTGAAAAACCCTTTGCCACAAGTCGAGCTTTATAGACGGTGAGATTACCGTGTGCGTCCGTCTTCCTCTTAAAGATCCATTTGTTCTGAACGACCTGCCATTCAACGGGCAAGTCTACCAAAGTCCATACTCGGTTTTCATACAAGGATCCTTTCTCTGATTTCATGGCTCCTAGCCATTTGTCGGAATCCCGGCTCACCATCGCTTCTTCATAGCTCGTAGGTTCATCGTTGTCCAACAACATGACCTCTAAGACAGGGTTGCCGTACCACTCAGGAGCAGTACGCGTCCTTGTCGACCTACGAGGTTCGATAGTAACTTGATCCGAAGCTTCATGATCATCATCATTTGCTTCCTCTTCACTTGGTGTAGACGTCGTAGAAACATCTTTCTGTGTCGTGCTACTATCCAACTGAAGTGACGGTTCAACAACATCATCAAGTTCTACTTTCCTCCCACTCAATTCTTTTGAGAGAAACTCTTTCTCGAGAAAGGACCCGTTTTTAGCAACAAACACTTTGCCATCGGATCTGAGATAGAAGGTATACCCAACTGTTTCCTTAGGGTATCCTATGAAGATGTACTTTTCTGCTTTGGGTTCGAGCTTATCAGACATAAGCGTCGCATTCCCAAACTCTGAGAAATGACAGCTTAGGTTTCTCCCAAACCATAATTCACACGGTGTCATCTCAACGGATTTAGATGGTGCCCTATTTAAAGTGAATGTAGTTGTCTCTAATGCATAACCCCAAAACGATAGTGGCAAAACGATAAGTGACATCATAGTACGCACCATATCCAATAGAGCACGACTACGACGTTCGGACACACCATCACACTATGGTGTTCCAGGTGGCGTGAGTCGTGAAACAACTTCCACATTGTCTTAAGTTGTATACCAAACTCGTAACTCAGATATTCACCTCCACGATCACATCGTAGACTTTTTATCTTCTTGTCACGATGATCTCAAACTTCACTCTGAATTTGCTTGAACTTTTCAAACATTTCAGACTTGTGTTTCATTAAGTAAATATACCCATATCTACTCAAATCATCAGTGAAGGTAAGAAAATAACGACATCCACCGCACGCTACAGCACTCATTGGACCGCATACATCAACATGTATTATTTCCAATAAGTCACTTGCCCGCTCCATCATACCGGAAAACGGGGTCTTAGTCATCTTGCCCATGAGGCATGGTCCGCATGTCTCAACCGATTCGAAATCGAATGAGTCCAAAGATCCATCAGCATGGAGTTTCTTCATGCGCTTTACACAAATATGACATTTAGCGGCAGTGCCACAAGTATGTGGTACTATCATTATTAACTTTGCATCTTTTGGCACCAATATTATGAACATGTGTATCACTACGATCCACATTCAATAAACCATTCTCATTGGGTGCATGACCATTGAAGGTATCATTCATGTAAACAGAATAACCATTATTCTCTAACTTAAATGAATAACCGTATTGCAATAAACACGATCTAATGACGTTCATGCTCAACGCAAACACCAAATAACATTTATTTAGGTTCATCACTAATCCCGAAGGTAGAGAGAACGTGCGATGGTGATAACATCAACCTTGGAAACACTTCCAACACACATTGTCACCTTGCCCTTAGCTAGTCTCCGTTTATTCCATAGCTTTTATTTCGAGTTACCAACATTTAGCAACTGAACCGGTATCTAATACCCAGGTGCTACTAGGAGTACTAGTAAGGTACACATGAATAAAACGTATATCAAATATACTTCTGTTGACGTTGCTAGCCTTCTTATCTACCAAGTATCTAGGGCAGTTCCGCTTCAGTGACCGTTCTCCTCATAATAGAAGCACTCAGTCTCGGGTTTGGGTTCAACCTCGGGTTTCTTCACTGGAGCGGCAATTAGCTTGCCATTCTTGAAGTTTTCCCTTCTTGCCCTTGCCCTTCTTGAAACTAGTGGTTTTACTAACCATCAACACTTGATGCTCCTTCTTGATTTCTACCTTCGCGGTGTCAAACATCGCGAACAGCTCAGGGATCATTTTCTCCATCCCTGGCATGTTATAGTTCTCACGAAGCTCCAGCAGCTTGGTGGCAGTGACTTGGAGAACTATATCAATCACTATCTTATCTGGAAGATTAACTCCCACTCGATTCAAACGATTGTAGCACCCAGAAAATCTGAGTACATGCTCACTGATTGAGCTATTCTCCTTCATCTTGCAGGCAAAGAATCTTGTTGGAGGTCTCATTCCTCTCAACACGGGCACGAGCCTGAAATCTCAATTCCAGCTCTCGGAACATATTATATGCTCCGTGACATTCAAAATGTCTTTGGAGCCTCAATTCTAAGCCGTAATGCATGACGCACTGAACTATCAAGTAGTCATCACAACATGCCTGTCAGATGTTCACAACATCCAGAGACGACGCTAGAGGGGGTGGCGCACCGAGCGGAGCATCAAGGACACAAGACTTCTGTGCAGCAACGAGGACAATCCTCAGTTTACGGGCCTAGTCCGCATAATTGCTACAATCATCTTTCAACTATATTTTCTCTAGGAACGTATAATAAACACAGGGGAGCTACAGCGCGAACTATTGATCTACAACATAATTTGCAAAGACACTTTGACTATGTTCATGATAATGAGTTCAATTAATCATATTACTTAAGAACTCCCACTCAAATTGACATCCCTCCGGTCATCCGAGTGTTACATGATCCAAATTCACCAACCCAAGTCCGATCATCACGTTAGATGAAGTGGCTTCAATGGTGAACATCTCCATGTTGATCATATCTACTATATGACTCATGTTCGACATTAAGGTCTCTTGTGTTCCGAGGCCATGTCTGTACATGCTAGGCTCGTCAAGTTTAACCCAAGTGTTCTGCACGTGCAACACTGGCTTGCACCCGTTGTATGTGAACATAGAGTCTATCACACCCGATCATCACGTGGTGTCTCGACACGACGAACTTTCGCAACGGTGCACACTCGGGGAGAACACAATTTCATCTTGAAATTTTAGTGAGGGATCACCTTATAATGCTACTGTCGTCCTAAGCAAAATAAGATGCATAAAAGGGTTAACATCACATGCAAATCAAAAGTGACATGATATGGCCATGAACTTGTGCTTTTGATCTCCATCTTCAAAGCACCGGCATGATCTTCATCGTCACCGGCATGACACCATGATCTCCAACAATTGGCACGCCATGAGGTTGTCGTGCCAATTGTTGCTTCCATGACTATTGCTAACCCATAGCGATAAAGTAAAGCAAAAATGGTGAAAATAAATTAAAGACAACCCTATGGCTCCTACCGGTTGTCGTACTCATCGACATGCAAGTCGTGATATTCTATACAAAACATGATCATCTCATACATCACATATATCTCATCATGTAATTGGTCATATCACATCACAACATACCCTGCAAAAACAAGTTAGACGTCCTCTAATTGTTGTTGAATGTTTTACGTGGCTGCTACGGGTATCTAGCAAGAACAATTCTTACCTACGCAAAAACCACAACGGTGATACACAAATTGCTAGTCAACCTTCTCAAGGACCGCCTTTGTCAAATCCGATCCAACTAGAGTAGGAGAGATAAACACCCGCCAGCCATCTTTATGCAACAAAGTCACATGTGAGTTGATGGAACCGGTCTCTCGTAAGCGTACGAGTAACGTTGGTCCGGGCCGCTTCATCCCACAATACCGCTGAATCAAGAAAAGACCAAGGGGGGAAGCAATCTGAGCATCAACGCCCACAAACTCCTTTGTGTTCTACTCGTGATCTCATCTACACATAGACCTAGCTCATGATGACACTGTTGGGGAACGTTGCATGGGAAAAAAAATCCTACGCACACACAAGATCTATCCATGGTGATGAGCATCTACGAGAGGGAGAGTGGATCTACATACCCTTGTAGATCGCTAAGCCGAAGCGTTAAGAAACGCGGTTGATGTAGTCGAACGTCTTCGCGATCCAAATCCGAAGCCGTCCCACGATCCAATCACGATCTAGCGCCAAACGGACGGCACCTCCGCGTTCAACACACGTATAGCTTGATAACGTCCTCGCCTTCTTGATCCAGCAAGAGGGGCGAAGTAGTGGATGAGTTCCGGCAGCACGACGACATGGTGACGGTGGTGGTGAAGAAAAATCTCCGCAGGGCTTCGCCAAGCACAACGGAAACTATGACGGGGGATAAACTAGAGGTGCTGGGTTGCCGGCACACTGCTTGGGGAATTCTTGATGTGTTTCGGGTGCTAGCCATGCCCCTCTATTTATATGTTGAGCCCTAGGGTCGAAACTTGGAGAAAGAGCCTCCTCAAAGTCGGTTTAGCCCGCAAGGCAAGAGTCCTCCTCGGACTCCAGGACCAGACGCCAGGGTCCTCGGCATCTGGCCCCAGACGCCAGGGTCCCTGGCGTCTAGCCCCTGGCCTCCGCAAAATTCCTTTTGCACCTTCCTTAAAGCCTCGTGGGCTTTACCCCTTGGCCCAAATAAAGTGTTCTTGTACCCCGAACATTTCGGGAAACATCCGAAACCCCTTCCGGTGAATTCCGGAACCCTTCCGGAGACCAAACACTATTATCCCATATATCAATCTTTACCTCCGGACTATTCCGGAGCTCCTCGTCATGTCCGGGATCTCATCCGGGACTCCGAACAACCTTTGGTCACCAACATAACAACTCAACTATACTTATATTGTCACCAAACGTTAAGTGTGTAGACCCGGCGGGTTTGAGAACTATGTAGACATGACCGAGACACCTCTATGGTCAATAACCAATAGCGGGACCTGGATGCCCATATTGTCTCCTACATATTCTACGAAGATCTTTATCGGTTGAACCTCTATGTCAAGGATTCAGTTAATCCCGTATGTTGTTCCCTTTGTTTATCGGTATGTTACTTTGCCCGAGATTCGATCATCGGTATCTCTATACTTAGTTCAATCTCGTTACCGGCAAGTCTCTTTACTCGTTCCATAATACAAGATCCCGTGGCTAACACTTTAGTCACTTTGCTTGCAAGGCTTATTGTGATGTTGTATTACCGAGTGGGCCCTGAGATACCTCTCCGTCACACGGAGTAACAAATCCCAGTCTTGATCCATGCCCACTCAACAGACACCCTCGGAGATACCCGTAGAGCATCTTTATAGTCACCCAGTTACGTTGCGACGTTTGATACACACAAGGTACTCCTCCGGCTGGCCTGGCGTGAGCCACCTCACCAGGTTCCGGCACCTGGTCGTCTCGCGTCCCTCCCAGGTAAAAGCTGGCAAGGAAAGGTACGAACTCACCTCACGGATGTCACTCGTACGTCAAGGGGGACCCCTGGGCATCGCGGACCAGGGGCCTCACTGGTCACGTAGCCCCTCGCCCCTTGGTCTCGTCCTGGCGATCCGGACGACCCAACGGCGGTCGAGATATGCGCGGGATTGGGCCTTGCCGACGCAGAACACTAAGGCACTCCAAATCTGTCCTGGCGTCGCCATGTTTCCTTCGTGATTGCTGCTCGCACGTCAAGGGGGGGCCCTGAGCATCGCTACTCGGGGGCCTCACTGGTCACGTAGCCCCTCGCCCCTTGGTCTCGTCCTGGTGATGCGGACGACCCAACGACGGTCGAGGTATGCACGGGATTGGGCCCTGCCGATGCAGAGCACAAAACCAAACAGGAAGGAAGTAGGGCGCGGGAGGAAATCACGAAATTCAAAGAAAATTCGAGCAATTATTACAGGCACTGAATGTCTTACGAATTCAAAGTCTTACGCCTCCGCGAGGCATGATAAATGTTGCAGGGAAAGACCTAGGAGGAGGGGTCGCCGCTACCGTGGCCGTCGTCGCTGGTTGTCCCAGCCACGGCAAGCTCGTCATCAACGTCGCCATCGCCGTCGTCGCCATCGGTCGCCTCCCGCACTGGGGGCTTGGCGGTGGTAACGCAGGTGAACTTCTCCACCAGCGCGTCCACCGGATCCTTCACGGCCGCCTCCGCAACGGCGCGGGACTCTGGAGCAACCGGGACGAGAACCGCCTCAAAGCTGAACCCGGGCTCGCGAAGGTAGAGCTGGCTGAAGACCCGCGTCGCGGCCGTGCCAAGGAGGTCGCAGCATTCGTCCTCCAGATTGGTGTCCACCCTGGTGGAGGCACCCTCGAGAACCTCGGCAAGCTTGAAAGAAAGCCCTACGTAGCCGGCCTCGGGATTAGCCAAAGGCTCCCAGAATCCCCCCCTGTAGATGGAGCGCAGCGACTTGCGAAGATTGAGTTCAAGGGAGGGGAAGGCGTCGCGCTCCGCGGCCGCCTTCTCCTCAGCAGCAACGAGGGTCCTCTCCCTGGCCTCTAGATGGGTCGCCACCTCAGAAGCGTGACGGGCGTGGGACGCCTGGGCTTCTTCCACCTCCCCCTTCAACTTGGTCAGGCACTCGCTCTCCTTGGCTTGAGCGTCGGCCATGAGGGACAGCTCGGAGTCACGGCCAGCAAACTTCGCCTCGCGGGCCTTGAGGGCCTCCTCTTGCTCGTGGAGCCATCGTGCGAGCGCAGTTTGCTCCTCCTGGAAGGCCTTCAGGCTGGCCTCCGCCTCACCGCAACACTTCCTGGAAGACTCCATCTCGACCCGTGCAGCGTCTTGGGCCGCCTTGGCTTCAGCAGCCTCCTCCTTGCTCTTCGCGATAGTAGCCTGGGCACGATCCCACGCCTTCCGGATGGCCAGCTCAGCCTGGGACCACCCGAACATGAGCCCCAGACATTCCCTCGTGAGGTGACTCATGGCATCTTGGAGGTCGGCCTGGAGCCGATCAAGCATGGTGTAGGCCTCGGCCAAGGCACAGGACCTGATCAAGGGACCGCAGCGCGCGAGCACAAGGGCCGGACTGGGAGACGATGCCGACGCATCGACAGGCGCAGCGTCCAAAGGTCGGGTGACATGACTATCCTGAGGAGCCGGAGGCTCCAAGTTCTCCTCCGTCGTGACAAGCGCGGGCGACTTCAGCGCCGGCTGGCCAGCGGGGGCTGGCTCCTCCCGAGGCTGCACCGATACACCCTCAGGAGCGGATCCCCCCTGCAGGGGGTAGGGGACCGCCCCTTCCACCAACGCTGAGATCGCCACGGCTGCGGTAGGGGGTGCCACCTCGAGAGTCTCCGCGCCCCCGGCGACCAGTCCTACAAGCAGCGCACCAGGCTGGTTCGCACCTCCATCACGGCCCGAGTCGGGCGACGCCCCCACGACAGGGGCTCCCTCGGTTCAGTGCTCGCCTTCCTCCTCTTCGGCTCTACCCCGACCCTAGCCGTCAAGAGGGGGAGGACCGTGAGCAAATCCACAGTTCAAAGATCAACTAGAAGCAAGGAAAGGCTACTTACTCCTCGCATGCAACCCACTTCATCTTCAGCTCCACCTCGGCGCGGGTTGGGACGCCCCCGCTCTCCTTTGGCGCGGCCCTGGCTGTGCCCAGAGGGCGTGCCAGGTGCTCCGCACCGACCCCCGGTGCGGTGCCGCCGCCCGAAGAAGTGTGGAGGGCGCCCTGGGAATCCGCGGCCGGCGAGCCCATACCGGCCCCGGCAGCAGCTGCCTTGCCTCCCGACAGCAGCGCGGGCTGAGGCGAGCCCAGCGTCTCGGTCGCCTGGCTGGGACGCGAGGAGTCCATCGGGGGGGATGCGGCCGCGCGCTTCTTTGGGGTCGCCCGGCCGGATGACCGGGCAGCATTGGGGGAAGGCCCCGACCCCCTGGGCACCCTGGGCAAGCGTTGAAAGCCAGCGGCCGGGGGCTCGTCGTCGTCGTCAAGATTGCGGAGGAGCATGCTCTGCACCAGAAGGGACACCTCCTCTCTGTCGTCCACGGTCTCCTCCGAACCCCCCCCCCCCCCCCCCGCCACTGGTATCGCCAGAGGACACCAGCACCAGGGGATTGGGATGCTCGGATGGCGTGAGTCCCAAGTCATCGAAGTCAGGCATAGTGGCAGCCAGAGCCGCGCCATTGTCGCGGTGGTACAGCGGGGCGTAGGCCTCAGGAAGATCCCCGGGATCGCCGTTGAGCAGGATGTTCATGGCCCTGTCTCGCTCCTCGCCTGTCAGGTCGGCGGATCCGAGCCTGATCTCGTCCTCCCTGCCTGTGTACTCCCACATGGGCTTCGAGTGCTGCTGGAGCGGCGCCAGGCGCTGCGTCACGAATTCCTTCACAATCATCGCCCCGGTCAGCTTCCTGGCGTCCATGTCCGAGGAGATCCGCCTCAAGACGGGCGCCGCCCGAGGGTCGGTGAGATTCGCGGAGGCCCACCCGGGAGTCTTCTCGGGCAGTCTCGTCAGAAGATCCAGATGCGGGTCGACCCCTTTCACATCCAAGAAGACCCAGCGGTGCCGGTAGCCCTCCACCTTCTTCCTGGCCTGCAGGAGCACGTTGCCGCTCTGAACCGCGACGAAGGAAGCGCATCCCGACCGCTACGCACTATCATGAAGCCGCATGCTGAAGTAATGGCGGAAGAGGGCCACAGAAGGCCTCACACCCACGAATGCCTCACAGTAGAAAGCGAAGATCGACAGGAGAAAGATGGAGTTGGGCTGAAGGTGGAGAGCCTGGATCCCGTAGTGTGCAAGGATGGCAGAGAAGAACCCGGAGAAGGGCGGGATGAGCCTGCAAAAGATGTTGTGGAGGAAGAAGGGGTAGACCGTCTTTGCCAGGGTGCGCCGCTCCGCAGAGCCGCACCAGATCAAGGTCTCCCCCCACTCGTTGGTATCTCTCGCAGTCAGCGGGAGCGCCGGAGCGAGGTCCCCCTCCATGGCAATGGCGGATGCCGTGAGAGCCAGAGAGGGAGAAGAGGGGGCCGAGGCTTGAGCCCGGGCTTCGTCTTCCCGGCAGGCGCCATCCGCGGGATCTCGGAGGCAGGAGAGCAAGCGGAAGGATGGTTCTGCGTCAAGAATCGGAGGAGTTTCTCATGGCGGAAAGGGGATCTGAGCAAAAGGGCAAGGCGCAGAGAAGAAAGGTAATAATGGCTCCACGGTAGGCACTCGGCTTTTGTCAGCGTGGACAGTTGCCGAGGCGATTCAGGGCGGAGCTGTTCGCTCCATGTCGTGCCCCACGCGTCGAGCCTGACCCGCAGGCGATTGGGGTCCCGCGGCTCTTCACCCTTCGCCCCTCGCCTTTGCCTCAGAGCCAGGGTCAGCACGCCTTGGGCCCGGGGGCAACTATCAGCGTTCTGGGACCGAGGGTACCCAGACTTGCCTGCCTGCGGTACAGCGCGTGGCCCACCACATGACGCAGTACGGCCCAGCGACAAGCCCCTCCAGCCAAGACCCTCGCGAGGGCCCCCCGCCTCGCAAGGAGAACGACGTCAAGACCTCTGGAGAGTAGCATCCCCCCAGGCTGCCTCCCGAGGAGCGGAGATTCCTATGCAAGCGCCCCACCTCCCGAGGACGGGATGACATGGGTTCTGACGATGAAGCCAGGCGGGCGCCAGCGGGCGCAGGGGGAGGACAGTTTCCTCTTTGGTGCTAAGGAGACAAGGACATATGCAGGTTCCCAAGGAATCCCCCAAAGGTTTCCTTCCTGGTGCAACGATACCGAGACCACGAGCTCGGCAGGACGGATGTCATCGCCGAGCCCACCACCACGTCACCCCCGAAGCTTTGCAGGCGAAGACCACCATTAGTCAGGATAAGATGTACCTCCTGTCCCCTTTCAAATTTGGCCGTTGTGGCTCCCTTCCCGCCTATGCAATGAGGGAAGAGGACCGTGGCCCCTATAAATAGCCACCCACTCCCATCGTAGAAGGAAGGTTGAGTAGAGCTAGTTCATCACCACCAAAGGTCCTCGTGAGGCCACCCTACCACTATACTAGTTCATCCTTAGCCTCCTCGTGAGGCCAATCCACCACAAAGCAGGAGTAGGGTTTTACACCGCAAGGTGGCCCGAACCTGGGTAAATCTCCGCGTCCACTTTCTTCCTCGCTTGCATTCGCTCGTCTTAGCTAGGCCGTAGGGTGACCAGCTTGAGACTTTGAGCCAGTTTAGATCCTCGCACACGCCCCAGTGTTCCAACCTTAAGGGTTTTGCGGAGACCTGAATCCGACACTCGTCTTCTTCATCCGCATCCTTCTCTGCAGATGTCTCTTTTCCCATCTCATGCTTGAGCAATCGGCACTCCCGAGTGGTGTGCTTCGGGTAAATGACGTTGCCCTCTTCGTCTTTCTTAGTGTGGATCGCGCAGGGCTGATCCATCACCTCGGAGTTATACTCGGGCTTATTCTTGTTAGCCCAGTCTTTTTTCTTTTTTTTCTTGGGCTTTGGCTTCCCTTGGCCAGGAACAGCGACTACTTTAGCCTTTCCCGGAGGATCGGCCTTCTGCTTCTGCTTTTTGTCAGTGTTCCTAGCCGACTGATGGGTGTCGCCTGCTCGTCCCTTGCCGCTTCGGAGGCGGTCTTCCTCTCCGCTGTTGGCGTACTTGTTGGCGATTTCCATGGCTCGGCTGAGAGAC
This sequence comes from Elymus sibiricus, assembly GCA_039707655.1. Classification (NCBI taxonomy): domain Eukaryota; kingdom Viridiplantae; phylum Streptophyta; class Magnoliopsida; order Poales; family Poaceae; genus Elymus; species Elymus sibiricus. The sequence goes on along the minus strand of CM077673.1, from coordinate 267,814,436 downwards.
AGATCTCCCGACCGGCCAAACTTCAGGACGAGCTCACGGTATGATGTTCCAGCCTTGAAGGCACAGACAGCTTGATGCTTGGTGATGTTCTCTACCGTGTTGTGCAGCATAGTCCATCGCTAAATATACTCTCGGAGAGTCTCATTGTTCTTCTGGACACAGTGCTGCAACTCAGTTAGACCACCCGGACGCTTGTACGTGCCTTCAAACGTCTTGATGAACACTCGGGCCAGATCCTCCCAGCAATAGATGCTACTAGAAGGTAACTGGTTCAACCACGCCCGAGCGGACCCTTCCAGCATGACAGGAAGATGCTTCATGGCCACGAAGTTATCACCTCCTCCAATCTGAACCGCCACTCGGTAATCTTTGAGCCAGGTCTCTGGCTTGGATTCACCGTTGAACTTTCCGATTCCGGTTGCTAAACGGTAGTTGGGGGGTATCTCGGCTTCTTGGATATGCCTGCAGAAGCACTCGAGACCCGATGTTCCCCAACCGCTCACTCGGTCTGTGATCACTCGGTTCCTATCCACCATCTTTTGTGTGATGGTAGACCTGGCGTTGAGTAGAGGGGGCCGCCGGCCAGCTTCCTCATAACCACGGGGCCGAGGGGGAGTCCGATTGCGATCTTCTCCATAGTGACGGCCATCATTGAACGGCCGCTTGCCGTACGAACCACCTCTCGGAGGACGAGTCCGACTGACGTCGCACTCATCATGCCAACGCCCTTCGTATGGACCTCTCGGAGGAGGAGGAGAGTGTACGCGTTTCCCGTACGCGTGCGGGCTGTGAGTAGACTGTACCGTGTCTGCCTGCACGGACCGGTCATGAATCCGCAGTGACGACTGCGAAACTTTCGAATTCTGCTTCAGTGCGGTCTTCAGCAGAGCTTGGATCTGCTGAATGCCTTCGCCAGTTGTCGACCCAGACAGCTGAATAGATTCAGCGATCCGAGTAACTAAAGGTAGGTTCTCTATCGGTGTGCACATCACCGGGACTTTGGGAAGTCGGCTGCTCTGGAACAGAGGACGCCTCAGGTTGCTGGAACTCGGTCTGTCCCGTGCCTCTCGCTCGTCGAGCGACTGCTGGAGGCGCTCGAGTCGTTCGCGCTCGGCCAAAGTGGCCAAGCATGTAGCCTCCAAGGCCAACTCTTCCGGAGTGGTCCCCGTGATCGGAGTCAGGAGGACTTCGTCATCCCTCCTCCTCATATCTTCCCGCTGCTCCCGAGTGAGAGGCCGGGGAACGTAGCTACTTGTGTTGCCACCATGGCGATCGCCGTCGCGACCGTGAGGACCACCACCCGAGTACCCGGGAGGCCCGTTGCTGGTGGTGTTGTCCATCAAGACTTCAGCAGCGTCTCCGCTACTCCCGAACTCTGACTCATCGGACAATTCACCCCCCGAGGAGGGGAACAAATTGACGGTGGGCTCGTCAGAATCGAGCACAGCCACTTGGGCGACCGACGACTGACGATCCATGGCGTGCTCGACCCACCGCTGCCACTGAGAGCGCCCGAAGCGCTTGCGGTGACCTCCAGAGCTGGGAATGGACGAGGAGCCGTAAGGCTCCGACGGCTGCCGAAGGAGGACGCCGTGCGCCGCAGCGCTGAAGTGCGCTGCTCCCCGTGCGGGGAACGAGTCGGGATCCAGTGGTGCCTCGTGCAACCAAACAGAACCGTCGGTGACGAAACGCAAGGTGTCGAAAAGAATCTCACCGCCGAGTGCCAACATGGTGAATGAAAAAGGTTTGAATCCACTTACGCCGGAATTCGCTAGACCCTCCGCCCCACGGTGGGCGCCAACTGTCGTGGGAGTAATCCTGACAATAGTACGGGGGTACGAATGAGTAGGGGGAAGCCTAGCTACGGAATAAGTGTCACACTCGGAATTTACGAGTTCGGACCCCACTCAGAAGTGGTAACAGTCCTACATCTCGACCCCTGGGTCTGTGTGTTTGCTTTGTATGGGTATCTGATTACAGGGAGTTCGTAACCCTTGTTCTGGCGTCGGAGTATGGCTTATATAGAGTGCGCCTCCACCAGCCGAGCACCATCACTATGGTCATTAATGCTAGTAACTGCTAAGTTAACTACAGCCGTTACAGGTAACATGGTCTTTACAGTATTTAAGGCGTATTAAGCTCCTCGAACGTTGCCGCTCCCACGACGGTCCTGCTCCTTTTCCATCCGAGTGCTAGGGACGGTGTCGAGTGGTCAGTAACATCCGAGTGACTTTCAAGGAGCCGAGTGCAACTTGCATATTCACCCAAGTGTCGAGGTGAACCAAGGACTTCCATGAACTTGTAGGACCCTAGAGGTGTCCTAGAATAGAGGTATGTGACCCGACCTAGGGTAGGTGACCTCGTCAGGATGTGTTGCTCATGGCACGCCCTGCCTATTTAATGGGTGTTCTTCCTCTGACTAGCGAAGGGCATTTTTGTAAAAGGCTACTGACTGCCTGCCACCCAACGACGCGCGGGGATCGAGGGGTATCATTAACTTGGAGCAGGAAAATTAAAACTGTGGGCCCCGCGACGCTTCGATAATCAGGAACCCGTCGGTGGCGAACTATCACCGGGCAAACATAGAAGGGGAGAAGAACTTGCCCCCACAAGACGGAGACTTTGGGCGCATGAAGCTACTATGGATCATGTACCTCGGCATTGGATGCTAGTTTGGGGGCTACTGAGGGAGTCTGGGAGTAAGGGGTCCTCGGGCCGCCGGTCTATCTCTCATTGGCCGGATAGGTGGGCCGCTCTGTGGCCACCACTGGAAGGCCGAGCATAAGGCCACTCCGTGTTCGGGAAGGAAATCTCTGGTGCCTAGGTATGTCCTCCAAGTCAAGATAGCAGATTTGGCATGATTATTCCCGGGAGGCAACCGACCATGTGTAACCCTAGGTACCCCTAGTGTCTATATAAACCGGAGGGTTGAGCTCGTAGATAGAGGAACCAATACCATACTCATCTAGGGTTTAGTTCATTTGATCTCATGGTAGATTGACTCTGTAATCGTCATACACGCATCAATACAATCAAGCAAGACAAGGGGTTTTACCTCCTTGACAGGGCCCGAACATGGGTAAACAATGTCCCTCTTTCACCCTGTTCCCCATCGATCGAAGATCCATAGCTCGGGACCCCCTACCTGAGGTTTGCCGGTTTTGACACCGACAATGGGGCCAGGAGAGCCGGGGGGCAGCCACAAGCTAACAGGGCGCGACCACCCCCCTAGGCGCGCCATGTTGTCTTGTGGGTCCCCCGTGCGGCCTCCGGTCTTCTCCCGAAGCTTCCAGGTATTCTTTTGGTCCAGAAAAAATCAAAAAAAAATCGTGGCAATTGGACTTCGTTTGGTACTGTAAACCTTAAAAGCCAAAACATGCAGAAATCAGCAACTGGCACTTGGCACCGGGTTAATAGGTTAGTGCTCAAAAATAATATGAATCAACAAATAAATGCCCAAAAAGTATGTCACGCCCAAGATGCGGTCCTATTCCTATTAAGGCTTGCGGCCTCGACGGGGATAGAAGCGCATCTCGTCGTTCGCAAGTACAGTAAACATTGCATACATGTAGGAAGAGATGAGTATATGAGTTGGCTTACACTCGCCACAAGCTATCTTACAAGTTCACACAAATTTATTCATACATCATTCAGAAGGCAGGGTCCGGCTATGGACGAAATCAAACGATAAAAGAAGCAATGTAAAACTGTCTTGCTATCCCAGGATCACCACCATGAAGCTCCCTACTCGTCTGGATACGTAACGTACATACGACCACGTTCCTCGTCATACTCCCACTGGAGCTGAGTCACATCGTCTGGCACGTTCTCATCAACACCTGCACATGTATTGTTGTAATCTGTGAGTCACAGGGACTCAACAATCTCATAACCCGGGTACCGAAACTATGTAAGCCATTGGGTAAGGAATTGGTTAAGTGGTGAGGCTGCAGCAGCGCTAAGCATATATTTGGTGGCTAACTTACGAGAACATGAATGTAAATATGGTGGCCTACGAGAGACGGACGTGAACTAGCATGATCACTAAGTGATCCTGAACACCTACTTACGTCAATCATAACCCCACCGTGTTCTCTCTCGGTTCATGTTCACGAGCAGAGACAGTCACGGTGTATTTTATTTGAGTTTACTTCAAGTTTACTATAACCGGGTGTTAAACAAATTTCCAAGTTGCCACGTAACCGCGGCCACGGCTTTCCGAAAAGATTAAACCCTGCAGGGGTGCTCCAACTCATCCATCACAAACTAACCACACGCTGCGGGAATAACCTCGACCACGAATCTCGTGATCTTCCTAGGCAATTCCATTGGAAAACCGCAACCTCGAGATAGCCTAAAGAAAAACCGGAATTCCTCGCGCAAGACATTCGAGAAAGGTAAAACAAGTCCAGCAAGACCACCCGACGTGTCGACGAACCCGATAGGAGCCACGCATCTCGTTCTCAGGACACGACGGATAAGCGACGCGTACGGTGGCCTGATAGAAATCACCCAAGTTGCGCTGGGGTGGCCCCGCACAGTGCTCTAGGTTGGACCAACACTCATGAGGAGCACTGGCCCGGGGGTTGATTAATTATCCACGGGCTAGCTATGCCCTATGCAATTTTATTAAGTTGTTTAGCAAATGTAGTACCAAAGTTGGGTCTTGCCAGACAAGTTTTAATCTAAAACGAATGGTCAAGGGGGTCCCCATAACAACCCCGAGCATGTTAGGAGCGCAAAATATGGAATATAACACCGGTACTCGGAACTAGTGCAGCTCAAGCGAAACAAAACATTGAGCAAAAGGCCAAACCTTCCACCGTTGCCAGATATATATGTGCATTAATTTAAATAACAGTAAATAGAGTGATATAAACCAAATCCATGTAGACACATGGAAAGCTTGCACCTGCAACTAGCAACGCTATGAGATAAGGGCTGAGCAGCGGTAACATAGCCAATCAATGTTTGCTAGGTGGTGGAGGGGTTAGAGGCTTTCATGGCAATTTGGAGGCTGACAGTTTAAGTGGTAGGTAACGGAAAATATAACAGTAAAAGCGAGAAATCTAGCAAGGCAAAAATAGTGTCGGGATCCGTGTATGATCATCTTGCCTGTTGGTTCTTCAGAGGGACAAAGAGCTGGGTCCTCGTAGTTGTACTCTCCGGGATCCTCGTACTCAGGCTCAACACTCGCGTCTACCCAAAGAGAACAGCACCAAATAAACATACAAACAAGGTGCAATGCACAAACAAGATGATGCATGATCCATTTGAAGTATTTAACATGGCAACCCTAAGCTAGTCATGTTTCTCATGCACTTATTAAGTTCTTTAGTATTCTGTACAGAACCTCAAGTTTAGTTATTTGAACATGCATGATCATGGCAAATATGAATGCTTCATGCAAAATCGATTCAAATGCATATGTAGAACGTTGCAAACGGAGTAACGTAGCTCACGGTGCACTCACGGCAAGGTACGAACGTTAACGAAGGCAAAACACAAGATGAGGCAAGCTCTGGGCTATACCTTGGTGTTCCAAGGATGCCACTAGATAGGAAATGAAATTCTAGTAAGAATAGAGCTAAAGATCAAGCAAAACAATGGAGTATAGCTCCCACAAGTCACAAAACATTCAAACACACAATCTGCCCACAAGCAGCAACATGTCATCTTGCAACACACATATACAGAGCTACAGAAAGTTTCAAACCACAACCAAAGCATGTACAGAAACTATACAGCATTCTTAAAAAATCATCTATCTACACAAACTTGAAAGGAAGCATGGATCAATAGCAATGAAGCTCACAAGATGGCATGTTGAAACAGTTTTTAGGGACTTGGTGAAAATTCCAGTTTTCTGGAATCTGAGTTAACCAGATGGCATATTAACAGCAAGTCTAAATATGCTACAGGCATTTTTATGACATGAAAATTAACAGGATGGTAGAGGGCAACATCCACTACCATTCATTTGCACTGAGCATGAGCTAGAACTCAACATATCACTTGGTACATCCTCTAAACATAGCATAAAATAACAGCAACTACTCAGACTTCGCCAAATTCAGCAAGGGCAAAACTGGACACATGTTAACAGAATAGCAACTTTACAGCAGGTTTTAAATATGTTGCAAGGGCTTAATGCTCAAGTTCTTAGCACAAATAGGTAGAGCATGAAGAGCTCAACAAAACATGTTAAGGCCCCAAACTCAAACGAACAACACATCCATGGGAACCATCATCTAAACATAGCAAGAAAATAACAGCTTCTAACACTTAGCAACATTTGAGGCATGCAACCAGTGTTATTTCTTAGCATGTTAACAGCAAGAAACCCACTTATCCACAAGTTTATCATGCCAAACAAAAATACCAGGGCCTAGTACCCACAAAACACTAGCATATTCATGTTGACAAGTTTCACATATGTTGCATAGGTTAATTCATATGAAAATGACAAAATGGCATGTTGGGACAAAAATGACATTTTGCAAACTTGCTCAAATGCCCAAACAAAGTTCGCCATTGGACTCCTTGGGAAATTCTACCCCAAAATCATATATCACACTCATATGTACAAGTAGATAAAATGCCCAAAACCCCAATCGAAATACTGCACAAGCACTTATAAGTCAAAACATACCCAAATTGTATATTTCCCTATTTGGCATTGTCCTGATATGGCAGGTTCCCAAATTAGGAAAAGAAACAAACAGAGAGGACAAAACAATCAAATAAATAACAAAAGGGGGAGGGGTCCCACTGGCAGTGAGCCAGGCTCCTCCCTGAGTATGACAGGGTGGCCCCACAGGGTCCACCTGTCACACACACACGCACATAGCACCCAGGGGCACACACACACACACACACACACACACTGCCACACCTGATCTCACACACAGCCACACAGGATCCACAACCACACACAGAAGCACATCGAGAAAAATAAAAGGGCAGGGGGGGATTCGAACCCCTGACCTCTCGGTCCTCCCCTGAGTCGAAACCAGAGCTAGCGAAGCGGTACTCGACAGAGGAGGGGCTCTACGCTACAGATGTTAACACCAGGGGGATTCCCCTCTGACCGGCGACAGAGACACGGCGGCGATGAAATTCCCGGCGAGGCGACGGCAATCGACCACAGCGAGCACTAGCGAAGGTTGCGAGCACGGAGGGGAGCCCATTTCCGCACTCACATCTAGCTAAACGCGGCGGCAGCGAGGAGCTCGAGCACGAGCTCGCGCTCGGCTCGACAATGGCGGCGACGGCGAATCGACAACCGGAACGCGACTAGGCGGGCTACGCACGAGCCAGAGAGGGGGAAGGAGACGGCGATGCTCACTGCGGGGCTGCTCTAGGACGCGGCAAGGCGAAGACGACGAGCTGGCGCTGCCTGACGAAGCGCAGCTCCACCCGCACGACGCGACGACGGGGAGGCGACGCGGGGACGCTCCAGCCTCCCTAACACCGGGAACGGGACGCGGAAAACCTAGCGGAAGGCACGCACGCCGAGGGCTTTTAAAGGCCCGGGAGGCACTGCGCTCCTCGCCACCTCGGCCATGGCGGGGCCCCTGCCCGCGCTCTCTCTGAGGGGGAGCTGGAAAGGGAGGACGATGACGAACGCTTACGAGCGCCGACAGGAGGGACCATGCGGCGCCAGTGTGGAAAGCTAGCGGGCTGCTGGAACGCTGCTGGGCTGCGGCTACAGGAGGCTAGCTGGGTTGCAACTGCGGAGGCCCAGAGAACTTCCTCTCTCTCTAACAGCGAAAAAACAAACACATGGGCCTTCTATTTAAATAAAACAGCACAAAATAAAATAACCCAGGCAAGTTTTTAAAAGAATTTGGGAGGGAGAAAATATGTTTTGGAATCAGCAAATTGTACCCTATTTAATAAAAAATGGAGTTGGCATTTTTAGAGCAACAAAATAAATGCCTATTTTAAATCAAATAGCAATCTGTTTTGGAGAATGAGGTTGGATGCATTTCAAACATGATTAGGAGCTGGCTTAGAATACATTTTGGAATATATGGAAGAAGCCCAACATTTTTAATATAGGAAAACAGCAAGTAAAATATTAACACGTGGCATTTTTTAATAGAGAGAGGGATGGCATAGTGCTTATAGAAAATGGGGTAGAACTCAAAACAAACACCACCACATCCATAACACAAGCACACACTCAACCACAACCCACACACATCATTACAACAATCACAAGCTCAATCATGGCAATGAATAGGATGCACTTGATAAAATGAGCATGATGCCATGATGCATGAAATGACAAGAAGCAATTATGTTGACAAGCAAACCACAAAGGCAAAACATGAAGGTCCACATGAGAATTATATTACAAAATGGCAATGAATGCTCTTGGGCTGTTACAACTCTCCCCCACTACATGAGGATCTCGTCCCGAGATCTAGGAACGGAAGAATTCGGGAAATTCGGAACGGAGATGGTCCTCTCATTCCCAAGTGGCTTCTTTGTCGGAGTGATGTGACCACTTCACCTTTAGAAACTTGATTGACTTGTTGCGAGTCTTACGCTCAGTTTCTTCAAGGATAGCAACTGGATGCTCATGATAAGATAGGTCTTCTTGGAGATCAATTTCTTGGAGATCAACGGTGCGCTCGGGAGTCTTGAAACACTTCCGGAGCTGAGAGACATGAAACACATCATGCACATTTGAGAAATTGGGAGGAAGCTCGAGTTGGTAGGCAAGGTCACCCCTCTTGCCCACAATCTTGAAAGGACCCACAAAGCGTGGAGCAAGCTTCCCTTTGATGCCAAAGCGTTGAGTGCCCTTCATGGGAGACACTCTGAGATAGACAAAATCATCGATCTGAAAGGTCATGTCACGATGCTTGCTATCATAATAACTCTTCTGACGGGATTGAGCTGCTTTGAGATTTGCACGAATGACACGGCACATTTCTTCTGCTTCAGTGATCATGTCATTGCCGAGGATTTGACGCTCACCGGTTTCAGACCAATTGAGCAGGGTACGGCACTTCCTGCCATAGAGAATCTCGAAAGGAGCTTTGCCGGAACTTGCTTGGAAGCTATTGTTGTATGAGAACTCAGCGACTGGGAGACAATCTTCCCACTTCATGCCAAAAGAAATCACACAAGCTTTGAGCATATCTTCGAGGATTTGATTGACTCTCTCAACTTGACCACTAGTCTGAGGATGGAAAGCTGTGCTGAAACGGAGATTAGTCCCCATTGCAGTCTGGAAGGAATCCCAAAACTTGGAAGTGAAGATGCTTCCACGATCTGAAGATATGAGCTTAGGAACACCGTGCAAAGAAACTATCCTTGACGAGTACAACTCTGCTAGCTGAGCTGCCGAGATAGATTCTTTGACCGGAAGTAAGTGGGCAACTTTGGTGAGCTTGTCGATGACCACGAAGATGGCATCGTTTCCTCTCTTGGACTTAGGAAACCCAGTGACGAAATCCATTTCAACATGATCGAATTTCCACTCAGGGATGGGCAAAGGCTGAAGGAGGCCTGCTGGACGTTGATGTTCCACCTTCACTCTACGACAAACATCACACTCGTTCACAAACTGAGCAATCTCACGTTTCATACGAGTCCACCAGAAGGTTTGCTTGAGGTCTTGATACATTTTGGAACTGCCTGGATGAATTGAGAGGAGGGAATTATGTGCTTCATCCATGATAACCTTCCTGAGATCACCTTTCGGAACCACCAGACGGTCCTCGAAGAACAAGGTATCTTTGTCATCAACACGGAAGCACTTATACTTTGGAATGCTCTTGGCCACACCTTTCTTCACTTTCTTCACCATAGCATCAAGAAGCTGAGCTTGGTGAATCTGATCTTCGAGAGTCAGAGAGACTTGAAGATTGGCAAGAAAACCTTGAGGAATCACTTGGATATTGAGCTTGCAAAATGCTTCACAAAGCTCGAGTTGAAGAGGCTTGAGAATAAGACTGTTGCAGTACGCCTTCCTGCTCAGCGCGTCTGCAATGACATTTGCTTTCCCGGGAGTATATTCAATGCTTGGATTGTACTCCTCGATCATTTCCACCCAACGTGTCTGCCGAAGATTGAGATTGGGTTGAGTGAAAATGTACTTCAAGCTCTTGTGGTCGGTGAACACCTCAACTGGTCTTCCCAACAATAAATGTCTCCACGTCATCAGAGCATGCACAACTGCCGCCAGCTCAAGATCATGAGTGGGGTAGTTCCTCACGCTAGGCTTCAGCTGTCGCGAGGTATAAGCCACAACTTTCTTATCTTGCATGAGAACGCCACCGAGACCTTGGAGAGAAGCATCACAAAATACTTGGAAAGGCTTGGATTGCTCGGGAGGAACAAGAACAGAAGCTGAAGCCAGCTTCTGTTTGAGTGTATTGAATGCCACATCACACTCAGGAGACCACACAAACTTGACACTCTTCTGGAGGAGGTTAGACAGAGGCTTAGCAATTTGAGAGAAGTTCTCAACGAATCTTCTGCAATAACTTGCAAGGCCGAGGAAGCAACGAAGTTGCTTGACATTCTGAGGAGGCTCCCACTTCACAATTGCCTCAACTTTCTCAGGGTGCACTTTAATGCCCTCGGCAGAGATGACATGCCCAAGGTACACCACTTCATTGAGCGAAAACTCACACTTGGAGAACTTAGCATAAAACCGATGTTCTCTTGGCTTGTCAAGCACAAGCCTGAGATGCTCTGCATGCTCTTCTTCAATCTCCGAGAACACGAGAATATCATCCAAATACACCAAGACGAATTCATTCTTGAAAGGAGAGAATATGAAGTTCATCATTCTGGAGAAGGTCGGAGACGCATTTGCTAGACCAAAAGACATGACGGTGTACTCATAGGAGCCAAAACTCGTCCTGAAAGCAGTCTTTGGAATATCTTCTTCACGAATGCGGATTTGATGATAGCCCATACGGAGATCTAACTTCGAGAAAACCTTGGCACCTTTTAATTGCTCAAACAACTCATTGATGTTGGGAAGCGGATACTTGTTCCTGATTGTCTTCTTATTCAATGGACGGTAATCGACACATAGTCGGTCCGTGCCATCCTTCTTCTTAACAAACAGAACACCACAACCCCAAGGAGAAGAACTTGGTCTGATCAAACCCAGACGCTCTTGTTCATCTAACTGCTTCTTCAACTCTTTCAGCTCTTCGGGGCCAAGCTTATAAGGACGCTTGCACACCGGTTCAGTTCCAGGCTCGAGTTCAATCACAAACTCCATTGGCCTGTGAGGAGGCATTCCTGACAACTCTTCTAGAAAGACATCTTCATACTCCGAGACAACGGGAATTTGAGAGATGGCAGAAATTTCACCCTTCTCATTTAGAGAAAATAGACGAATCGTGTCATCGCGAGCAGCGAAAATGATCACATCTTCAGAAGGATGGGTCAATTGGACTTCTTTAGCTTTGCAATCAACATAAGCCTTGTTCATCGCCAGGAAATCCATGCCAAGAATAAGATCAATATCGGAATTGCCGAGAACAATTGGAGAGGCCAGAAAAGAATAATTGCCCATCTTGATAGAAACATCCGGAACGACCTTGTTAGCGCTCATGAGAGTGCCGGGAGAAACAACGCGCAATGCTTTGCTCAAATATTCAGAATCGAAGTCATGCTTGGAGAAGAATGTTTTTGACATGAATGAATGCGATGCACCAGTGTCAAACAAAACTTTTGCAGGAATAGAATTAACTAGGAGATTACCCATGATCACTTGAGAAGAATCCTCTGCTTCAGCTGCATTCACCATGTTCACTCTTGCTGACTTGGGATTGTGCTTCACCATAGCACCGCCTGGAGGCCTGATAGGAGGAGGAGGCGGAAGACGCCGCTGGTTGTTGCACTTGTTGGAGTAATTGCCCTTCTGACCACACTTGTGACAAGTAACCTCTGAGAGCGGACGGAAGTTGCCTGGATGAGGAGCATTTGCTGACTTGGGTGCATGAGGCCTCTACTAAAATCCTGAGTTGGGTGGGTAGGAAGGTCCACGACCACCGTGCTGCCTCTGCTGCTAAGGGGAACGAAACGGAGGAGGAGGAGGAACCCAATACTTCTGCTGCTTAGGAACAATCTGAGAGCTGGAAGAAGAAGAGTTGGTGTCTCTGAATTGCTTCCTGGAATTCTCCAACCTGAGCTGAGTTGCCTCGACCTTTAGAGCCATGTTGTAGAACTGATCAAACTCACGAGGCTCTTGCAGGACTAGACCTGGCTGAAGTTCATCCTTGAGACCACCTCTGAACTGGTAAATCATTGACTTCTCATCGGGAACATCTTGCTTAGCATAGCGGGCCAGATTCTGGAACTCGATGTTATACTGATAGACAGACTTGCTCCCCTACTTCAAATTCCTGAACTTCTCACGCATCTCCTCGACAAAGCTCGTCGGGATATGATGAGCTCTGAAGTCACTGCAGAAATCATCCCAGCTGATTGCACGATCACCTCTGGAATCCTTGTACTCCTGCCACCAATCTGCTGCCTGACCCTTGAGCTGGAAAGTCGCAAACTTGACATAGTCCGCAGGTCTGACATTGCTGCACTCAAAATGCTTGTTCATGTCACGGAGCCAATCGTCTGCATCAAGAGGCTGCTCACAACAGGTGAAGGACTTGGGCTGATTTGTGAGGAACTGGTTCAGAGTTGCGAACTAAGGCTGATTCTGAAAATTCCCTTGATGACCTTGTTGTCCCTGCTCTCTTTCCTGCAGCAACCTGAGCAACATCTGGGTATTCGCATTGGTTGCGGCCATCACTGCTTGCCAAGCCTCCGGAGGTGGAGGTGGTTGTGGGGGTGGTGGAGGATCAGACTGCTCCCCCTCACGACCTGGGTTCCCACGAGTTGCCGGAGCCATCCTGAAGATGGACAGAATTATCAGCAACCATTGATAAGATGATTGAAATAAGCTGAATCAACGGCTTGAAAGAAATTGCAAGGGAATATCATCAATTGCATTCAAACTGCAAATAGTAAGAACGCTTTCTGCAGGATCTTGATAACATCATTAGAACATGAAGCCACTTGAAATAACACAAAAGTATTGAGCTAAGGTTGCTCGGAACAAATGTACAACCATTATACATCTGTCGGAAGATGATCCTAAGAACTACTGGAATTCCCACCTAAGAATTTCCGAAGTCTTTCTTGTTTATGCGATTCGGGTTGCGGACCCAGGAACGTACCCAAGGTAATCAGCTACAACTGCACCCGCAACCTTTCACACCATAACCCAAGAAACTCCGCAAACTCGTCTACCTCAGACACTCGTAATCACAACGATACTAAACATGGCAGTACCCCGGACACCTCCCCAGTACTGGGTGACTCCAGCCTTATCTCACCATGAAAAGTATTGAAGCAATCTCGAACACCCTCCGTCCTGAGATAGCTCCCACAAGCACAAAACAATGGAGTATAGCTCCCACAAGTCACAAAACATTCAAACACACAATCTGCCCACAAGCAGCAACATGTCATCTTGCAACACACATATACAGAGCTACAGAAAGTTTCAAACCACAACCAAAGCATGTACAGAAACTATACAGCATTCTTAACAAACCATCTATCTACACAAACTAGAAAGGAAGCATGGATCAATAGCAATGAAGCAAACAAGATGGCATGTTGAAACAGTTTTTAGGGACTTGGTGAAAATTCCAGTTTTCTGGAATCTGAGTTAACCAGATGGCATATTAACAGCAAGTCTAAATATGCTACAGGCATTTTTATGACATGAAAATTAACAGGATGGTAGAGGGCAACATCCACTACCATTCATTAGCACTGAGCATGAACTAGAACACAACATATCACTTGGTAGCATCCTCTAAACATGGCATAAAATAACAGCAACTACTCAGACTTAGCCAAATTCTGCAAGGGCAAAACTGGACACATGTTAACAGAATAGCAACTTGACAGCAGGTTTTAAATATGTTGCAAGGGCTTAATGCTCAAGTTCTTAGCACAAATAGGTAGAGCATGAAGAGCTCAACAAAACATGTTAAGGCCCCAAACCCAAAGGAACAACACATCCATGGGAACCATCATCTAAACATAGCAAGAAAATAACAGCTTCTAACACTTAGCAACATTTGAGGCATGCAACCAGTGTTATTTCTTAGCATGTTAACAGCAAGAAACCCACTTATCCACAAGTTTATCATGCCAAAAAAAAATACCAGGGCCTAGTACCCACAAAACACTAGCATATTCATGTTGACAAGTTTCACATATGTTGCATAGGTTAATTCATATGAAAATGACAAAATGGCATGTTGGGACAAAAATGACATTTTGCAAACTTGCTCCAATGCCCAAACAAAGTTCGCCATTGGACTCCTTGGGAAATTCTACCCCAAAATCATATATCACACTCATATGTACAAGTAGATAAAATGCCCAAAACCCCAATCGAAATACTGCACAAGCACTTATAAGTCAAAACATACCCAAATTGGATATTTCCCTATTTGGCATTGTCCTGATATGGCAGGTTACCAGATTAGGAAAAGAAACAAACAGAGAGGACAAAACAATCAAATAAATAACAAAAGGGGGAGGGGTCCCACTGGCAGTGAGCCAGGCCCCTCCCTGAGTATGACAGGGTGGCCCCACAGGGTCCACCTGTCACACACACACACATAGCACCCAGGGGCACACACACACACACACACACACACACACACTGCCACACCTGATCTCACACACAGCCACACAGGATCCACAACCACACACAGAAGCACATCGAGAAAAATAAAAGGGCAGGGGGGGATTCGAACCCCTGACCTCTCGGTCCTCCCCTGAGTCGAAACCACTGAGCTAGCGAAGCGGTACTCGATAGAGGAGGGGCTCTACGCTACAGATGTTAACACCAAGGGGATTCCCCTCTGACCGGCGACAGAGACACGGCGGCGATGAAATTCCCGGTGAGGCGACGGCAATCGACAACAGCGAGCACTAGCGAAGGTTGTGAGCACGGAGGGGAGCCCATTTCCACACTCACATCTAGCTAAATGTGGCGGCAGCGAGGAGCTCGAGCACAAGCTCGCGCTCGGCTCGACAATGGCGGCGACGGCGAATCGACGACCGGAACGCGACTAGGCGGGCTACGCACAAGACTGAGAGGGGGAAGGAGACGGCGATGCTCACTACGGGGCTGCTCGAGGACGCGGCGAGGTGAAGACGACGAGCTGGCGCTGCCTGACGAAGCGTAGCTCCACCCGCACGACGCGACGACGGGGAGGCGACGTGGGGACGCTCTAGCCTCCCAAACGCCGGGAACGGGATGCGGACGGCATCAGGAACCTCGCGGGCATCTCGGACGCCACGGAGAGGTCACCGGTGATGAAAGAGACGACGGAATCGAACGGCGGCTCTCTGCTCTCTCTCTGAATCCTGAACTTTTCTCTCTGAAACTTACCACTGGAAGGGAGAAGAAGGAGGGGAGAGGGAGATGGCGGCGGCTGGAGGGAAGCGCGGAAAACCTAGAGGAAGGCACACACGCCGAGGGCTTTTAAAGGCCCGGGAGGCACGGCGCTCCTCGCCACCTCGGCCATGGCGGGGCCCCTGCCCGCGCTCTCTCTGAGGGGGAGCTAGAAAGGCAGGACGACGACGAACGCTTACGGGCGCCGATAGGTGGGACCGCGCGGCGCCAGGGTGGAAAGCGAGCGGGCTGCGGGAACGCTGCTGGGCTGCGGCTACGGGAGGCTAGCTGGGCTGCGACTGCGGAGGCCCAGAGAACCTCCTCTGTCTCTCACAGCAAAAAAACATACACAGGGGCCTTCTATTTAAATAAAACAGCACAAAAGAAAATAACCCAGGCAAGTTTTGAAAAGAATTTGGGAGGGAGAAAATATGTTTTGTAATCAGCAAATTGTACCCTATTTAATAAAAATGGAGTTGGCATTTTTAGAGCAACAAAATAAATGCCTATTTTAAATCAAATAGCAATCTGTTTTGGAGAATGAGGTTGGATGCATTTCAAACATGATTAGGAGCTAGCTTAGAATACATTTTGGAATATATGGAAGAAGCCCAACATTTTTAATATAGGAAAACAGCAAGTAAAATATTAACATGTGGCATTTTTGAATAGAGAGAGGGATGGCATAGTGCTTATAGAAAATGGGGTAGAACTCAAAACAAAAACCACCACATCCATAACACAAGCACACACTCAACCACAACCCACACACATCATTACAACAATCACAAGCTCAATCATGGCAATGAATAGGATGCACTAGAGCTGTTTACCCCTATTCATTTTATCATATTAGTAAGGCATGACTCTGTCTTCAGCACATTAATACAAATGTCAAGCACCACGGTGTCCAAGTCAGGCAATTGGATCGTACTTTCTAACGCGTCAGCTTTTTATTCTTCACACAATATATGAGCATGAACCATGGACATAGCATATAGGTGGAATAGAATATGGTGGTAGATATCAAAGGGGTAAAAGTGGAGAAGAAAGTCTCGCGTCAACTAGGCGTATCAACGGGCTATGGAGATGCCCATCAATAGATATCAATGTGAGGAGTAGGGATTGCCATGCAACGGATGCACTAGAGCTGTAAGTGTATGAAAACTCGAATGAAGCTAAGTGGGTGTGCATCCGACTTGCTTACTCATGAAGACCTCGAGCATTTTAGAAAGCCTGTCATTGGAATATACAAGCCAAGTTCTATAATGAAAAATTCCCACTAGCACATGGAAGTGACAAAACCTGAGACTCTCTGAAAGGACGTGGATGTCGCCTAGAGGGGGGTGAATAGGCGCTTTAAAATAATTACGGTTTAGGCTTGAACTAATGCGGAATAAAACTAGCGTTTAATTAGCCAAGCACAAAACCTAAAACAACTAGGCTCACCTATGTGCACCAACAACTTATGGTAAGCAAGATAAACAACTAAGTGATAGCAAGATATATAGCATCAAACAATATGGCTATCACAAACTAAAGTGCATAAGTAAAGGGCTCGGGTAAGAGATAACCGAGGCACGAGGAGACGATGATGTATCCCGAAGTTCACATCCTTGAGGATGCTAATCTCCGTTCGGAGCGGTGTGGAGGCACAATGCTCCCCAAGAGGCCACTAGGGCCACCGTAATCTCCTCACGCCCTCGCCTAATGCAAGATGCCGTGATTCCACTAAGGGACCCTTGATGGCGGTCACCGAACCCGTACAAATGGAAACCATTGGGAGCGGTCACCGGTACCCGTACAAATTGCTCGGGGCAATCTCCACAACCTAATTGGAGACCCCGATGCTTGCCCGGAGCTTTACACCACAATGATTGAGCTCCGAGACACCACCAACCGTCTAGGGCGCCAAGGCACCCAAGAAGAACAAGCTCTAGGGTGCTCAAACACCCAAGAGTAATAAGCTTCTCAAACTTCACTTCCACGTATCACCGTGGAGAACTCAAACCTATGCACCAAATGCAATGGCAAGGGCACACGGAGTGCCCAAGTCCTTCTCTCCCAAATCCCACCA
The DNA here is from genome assembly GCA_039707655.1 of Elymus sibiricus. NCBI lineage: Eukaryota > Viridiplantae > Streptophyta > Magnoliopsida > Poales > Poaceae > Elymus > Elymus sibiricus. The sequence continues at coordinate 267,796,896 of CM077673.1, read as the reverse complement.
CAGCAACTAATGCTATGGAGGAAATGAGAGGAAGAATGAAGAAGAACACGAAGAACTCCAAGATCAAGATCCAAGGGGTTCCCCTCACAAAGAGGAGAAAGTTATTGGTGGAAAAGTGGATCTAGATCTCCTCTCTCTTTTCCCTCAAGAACTAGCAAGAATCATTGGAGGGATTGAGAGTTAGCAAGCTCAAAGAAGGTCAACAATGGGGGAAGAACACGAGCTCAAAGGATAGGGACCATTGGGGAAGAAGGCCCCCTTAAATAGTCCCCCCCCCCGAATCCAACAGTTATGCCCACAAGCCGTGCACAAGCGGTACTACCACTTAGCACGGTTAAAACAGCCAAACGAGACATAAAAACACGAGTGGTAGTTCTGCCAGAGAGGTAGTACCGCTCAGGGGAGAGGTAGTACCGCTTGAGAGGTAGTACTGCTCGGGGGAGAGGTAGTACCGCTTGAGAGGTACTACCGCTCTCTACTACCGCTCTACTACCGCTCAAGAAGATTGGGCACCAGAAGTATAAAATAAGCGGAAGTGGAAGCGGTAATGGTTAGCGGAAGTACCGCCTCAGAGGTACTACCGCTCTGGGGGAGAGGTACTACCGCTTGAGGGGTACTACCGCTCTCTACTACCGCTTAAAGCAATACTTCAGCCCAAGCAAAACCGAAACCGCCATAACTTCCGCATACGAACTCCGAAAAGAGCAAACTCAAGCTTGTTGGATAGATGACGACAAGTACTATCAAGCAATGCAGAATAAATGCCAATAGGATAAGGAAGATGACCTTCCCAAGAATTGTCCGGCAAAATCTCCAACACCGAAAACACAAATGTGATACATACGAAAACCATTTTCGATGAGCTTGAGCTTATCACGATGAAGACCATAAGCTCCAAAACTCCCAAATCGAAAAGCCAAACAAGAACCAAGAAATATGATGATGCCAAGGATGCAATGGTTTGAGCTCTCAACGAATGATATGATCAAGCTACTCACTCGAGAGCCCCCCTTGATAGTACGGCTATCGATCCTATAACCCGGTCTCCCAACTAACACCGTGAGATCGGTAAAATAGAAAACCTATCAAGGACAAACCTTTGCCTTGCGCATGGTCCACTTGATCTATATGTTGACGACGTGTGCTACTTCTTGAGCTTGCGTTGGTTTTCCCTTGAAGAGGAAAGGGTGATGCAGCAAAATAGATAAGTATTTCCCTCAGTTTTGAGAACCAAGGTATCAATCCAGTAGGAGGTACAAGCAAGGCCCCAATCTATGCACCTGCACAAACAATCAAACACTTGCACCCAACGCTATAAAGGGGTTGTCAATCCCTTCACGGTCACTTGCAAGGATGAGATCCGGTAGAGATAGATATAAAAGATTACTAGAACGATAATTAAAATAAAAGTAAATAAATTGCAGCAAAGTATTTTTTGTGTTTTTTAGTTTATAGATCTGAAAATATAATATGTAAAATAGACCCGGGGGGCATAGGTTTCACTAGAGGCTTCTCTCTTGAAGGAAAATAATACGGTGGGTGAACAAATTACTGTCGAGTAATTGATAGAAAAGCGCATAGTTATGACAATATCCAAGGCAATGATTATGCATATAGGCATCACGTCCGTATCAAGTAGACCGAAACGATTCTGCATCTACTACTATTACTCCACACATCGACCGACTCCTGCCTGCATCTAGAGTATTAAGTTCATGAAGAACAGAGTAACGCATTAAGTAAGATGACATGATGTAGAGGGATAAACTCAAGCAATATGATGAAAACCCCATCTTTTTATCCTTGATGGCAACAATACAAATACGTGTCTCGCTACCCCTACTTTGTCACTGGGTGAGGACATCGCAAGATTGAACCCAAAACTAAGCACTTCTCCCATTGCAAGAATTACCAATCTAGTTGGCCAAACCAAACCAATTACTCGAAGAGACTTACAAAGATATGAAATCATGCATATAAGAATTCAGAGAAGATTCAAATAATATTCATAGATAATCTGATCATAAACCCACAATTCATCGGATCTCGACAAACACACCGCAAAAGAGTATTACATCGGATAGATCTCCATGAAGATCATGGAGAACATGGTATTGAAGAACATAGAGAGAGAAGAAGCCATCTAGCTACTAGCTATGGACCCAAAGGTCTGAGGTAAACTACTCACGCATCATCGGAAGGGCAATGGTGTTGATGTCGAGGCCCTCCGTGATCGAATCCCCCTCCGACAGATCGCCGGAAAAGGCCCCAAGATGGGATCTCACAGGAACAGAGGCTTGCGGTGGCGGAAAAGTATTTTTGTGGCTCCCTTTGGTATTGGGGGAATATTTCTGAATTTATAGGCGAATAGTTAAGGTTGGAGGAGCTACAGGGGGCCCACAAGCCAGGGGGGCGCCCCCCCCAGGGCGCGCCCTGGTGGCTTGTGGCCCACCTGTAGGTCTTCTGGCCTCTTCTCCAAGCCTCCTGGGTTCCTTCTGGTCCAAGAAAAATCAGCGTAGAATTTTATTCCGTTTGGACTCCGTTTGATATTCCTTTTTTTCAATACTCAAAAACAAGGAAAAAACAGAAACTGGCACTGGGCACTAGGTTAATAGGTTAGTCCCAAAAATAATATAAAATAGCATATTAATGCATATAAAACATCCAAAACAGATAATATAATAGCATGGAACTATCAAAAATTATAGATACGTTGGAGACGTATCAGCATCCCCAAGCTTAATTCCTGCTCGTCCTCGAGTAGGTAAATGATAAAAACAGAATTTTTGATGTGGAATGCTACCTAACATATTTATCCATGTAATATTCTTTATTGTGGCATGAATGTTCAGATCCATAAGATTCAAAACAAAAGTTTAATGTTGACATAAAAACAATAATACTTCAAGCATACTAAGAAAGCAATCGTGTCTTTTGAAAATAACATGGCCAAAGAAAGTTATCCCTACAAAATCATAAGGTCTGGCTATGCTCCATCTTCCCCACACAAAGTATTTAAATCATGCACAACCCCGATGACAAGTCAAGCAATTGTTTCACACTTTTTATGTTCTCAAACTTTTTCAACTTTCACGCAATACATGAGCGTGAGCCATGGATATAGCACTATAGGTGAAATAGAATATGGTGGAGGTTGTGAGGAAAAGGAGAAGATAGTCTCACATCAACTAGGCATATCAACGGGCTATGGAGATGCCCATCAATAGATATCAATGTGAGTGAGTAGGGATTGCCATGCAATGGATGCACTAGAGCTATAAGTGTATGAAAGCTCAAAAAGAAACTAAGTGGGTGTGCATCCGACTTGCTTGCTCACGAAGACCTAGGGAAATTTGAGGAAGCCCATCATTGGAATATACAAGCCAAGTTATATAATGAAAAATTCCCACTAGTATATGAAAGTGACAAAATAGGAGACTCTCTATCATGAAGATCATGGTGCTACTTCGAAGCACAAGTGTGGAAAAAAGATAGTAGCATTGTCCCTTCTCTCTTTTCTCTCATTTTTTTTGGTGGGCATCTTTGGCCTCTCTTTTTTTATTAAAGTCCGGAGTCTCATCCCAACTTGTGAGGGAATCATAGCTTCCGTCCTTTCCTCACATGGGACAATGCTCTAATAATGATGATCATCACACTTTTATTTACTTACAACTCAAGAATTACAACTCGATACTTAGAACAAAACATGACTCTATATGAATGCCTCAAGCGGTGTACCGGGATGTGCAACGATCTAGCATAGCAAATGACATTAATGAAAACATCACGCTAGCTGTCTTACGATCATGCAAAGCAATATGACAATGATGGTGCGTGTCATGATAAACGGAACGGTGGAAGTTGCATGGCAATATATCTCGGAATGGCTATGGAAATGCCATAATAGGTAGGTATGGTGGCTGTTTTGAGGAAGGGTATATGGTGGGTTTAATGCACCGGCGAAAGTTGCGCGGTACTAGAGAGGCTCGCAAAGGTGGAAGGGTGAGAGTGCGTGTAATCCATGGACTCACATTAGTCATAAAGAACTCACATACTTATTACAAAAGTCTATTAGTTATCGAAGCAAAGTATTAGACGCATGCTCCTAGGGGAGAGGTTGGTAGGAGTTAACCATCACGCGCTCCCGACCCTCACACAAAGGATGACAATCAATAAACAAATCATGCTCCGACTTCGTTACATAACGGTTCACCATACGTGCATGCTACGGGAATCACAAACTTTTAACACAAGTATTTCTACCAATCCACAATTACTCACTAGCATGACTCTAATATCACCCTCTTTATATCTCAAAACTATATGCAAGGAATCAAACTTCTCATAGTATTCAATGCACTTTATATGAAAGTTTTTATTATATCCCTCTTGGATGCCCATTATATTAGGACTAAATTCATAACCTAAACCAATTACCATGCTGTTTAAAGACTCTCAAAATAATATAAGTGAGGTACGAGAGTTCAATTATTTCTATAAAATAAAATACCACCGTGCTCTAAAAAGATATAAGTGAAGCACTAGAGCAAAATTGCCTAGCTCAAAAGATATAAGTGAAGCACATAGAGTATTCTAATAAATTAACGATTCATGCGTGTCTCTCTCAAAAGATGTGTGCAGCAAGGATGATTGTGGCAAACTAAAAAGCAAAGACTCATATCATACAAGACGCTCCAAGCAAAACACATATCATGTGGTGAATAAAAATATAGCCTCAAGTAAATTTACCGATGGATTGAAGACGAAAGAGGGGATGCCTTCCGGGGCATCCCCAAGCTTAGGCTCTTTGGTATCCTTGAATATTCCTTGGGGTGCCTTGGGCATCCCCAAGTTTAGGCTCTTGCCACTCCTTATTCCATAGTCCATCAAATCTTTACCCAAAACTTGAAAACTTCACAACACAAAACTCAACAGAAAACTCATGAGATCCGTTAGTATAAGAAAAATAAATCACCACTTTAGGTACTGTTCTGAACTAATTCTTTATTTATATTGGTGTAATATCTACTGTATTCCAACTTCTCCATGGTTCATACCCCCCGATACAACCCATAGATACATCAAAATAAGCAAACAACACAAAGAAAACAGAATCTGTCAAAAACAGAACAGTCTGTAGCAATCTGGAAACTTCGAATACTTCTGTAACTCCAAATATTCTGAAACATTAGGACAATCTGGGAAATTTGTATATAAATCTTGTGTAAAAATTTCAGACTTATTCGACGCTCTGGTGAATTTATAAAATTCCTGGACCGAGCGCAAAAGTTTCTATTTTTCAGCAAGATCAAATCAACAATCACCGTAAACCATCCCAAAGGTCTTACTTGGCTCAAACACTAATTAAAACACTAAAACATAATTAATACAGAGGTAATAATGTGTAAATAACTCAATAACAGAAACTAAAACAAAAAACATAAAATAAAATTGGGTTGCCTCCCAACAAGCGCTATTGTTTAACGCCCCTAGCTAGGCATAACGCAACAGATCTAGGTATTGTCATCTTTGGTATGCAATCCATAAGTAGCTCTCATAATAGATTCATAAGGTAATTTGATTTTGTTTATAGGAAAGTGTTCCATGCCTTTCCTTAACGGAAATTGGAATCTAATGTTTCCTTCTTTCATATCAATAATTGCATCGATCGTTCTAAGAAAAGGTCTACCAAGAATAATAGGACATGTAGGATTGCAATCTATATCAAGAACAATGAAATCAACGGGCACATAATTCCTATTTGCAACAATAAGAACATCATTAATCCTTCCCATAGGTTTCTTAATAGTGGAATCCGCTAGATGCAAATTTAAAGAGCAATCATCAAGTTCATGAAAACCTAGCACATCGCATAAAGTTTTCGGAATCGTGGAAACGCTAGCACCCAAATCACACAAAGCATGGCACTCATAATCTTTAATTTTAATCTTAATAGTAGGTTCCCACTCATCATAAAGCTTTCTAGGTATAGAAACTTCCAACTCACGTTTTTCTTCAAAAGCTTTCATCATAGCATCAACGATATGTTTAGTAAAAGCTTTATTTTGATTATAAGCATGGAGAGAATTCAACATGGATTGCAACAAGGAAATACAATCAATCAAAGAACAACTATCATAATTAAAGTCCTTGAAATCCAAAAGAGTGGGTTCATTGCTATTTAAAGTTTTGACCTCTTCAATCCCACTTTTATCCATTTTAGCATTAAGATCTATAAAGTCTGAATCATTGAGATGACTTTTAACTAAAGTTGACTTATCTCCAGCCCCATCTTTATCAAGATTTATATTAGAAAACAAAGATTCAATAGGAGTCACATCAATCACTTTAAGATCTTCATCATTATTTAAAGATTCTGGCTTCGCGGCCATTTTATTAACTAAGGTAGCTTGTTTATCAGAAATTTGGCCTACTAAATTTTCAAGATGAGCAAACTGAGATTTCAAACCATAAAATTCCTTAGACATATCATCAAGTTCTTTATTCATGTATTCCAGCATAGCCTTTTGTTCTTTAAGCTCGTTTCTAAACAAACTATTATGGTCAAATTGAAGTGACATGAAACTTTTAGCATTATTCTCAATATCTTCCAACTTCCTAAAATAAGGATCAAAGCTTTTGGGTTGAGCCATAAAGACGAGCAAACGATCTAACACACAAGCAAACAAAAAGCAAACGGAAAGACGAACGGAAGAAGGGCGAATAAAAAGGCAAATCTTTTTGGTTTTTACTAAAATTCGTTTTAGAAGTGGGGGAGAGGAAAACGAGAGGCAAATGGCAAATAACGTAAATGCAAGAGATGAGTTTGTGATGGGTACTTGGTAGGCTTGATGTAGACCTCTCCGGCAACCAAGCCAGAAATTGGCAAGTTGATGGGAGAGTTCTTGCTACTTCTTGAGCTTGCGTTGGTTTTCCCTTGAAGAGGAAAGGGTGATGCAGCAAAATAGATAAGTATTTCCCTCAGTTTTGAGAACCAAGGTATCAATCCAGTAGGAGGTACAAGCAAGGCCCCAATCTATGCACCTGCACAAACAATCAAACACTTGCACCCAACGCTATAAAGGGGTTGTCAATCCCTTCACGGTCACTTGCAAGGATGAGATCCGGTAGAGATAGATATAAAAGATTACTAAAACGATAATTAAAATAAAAGTAAATAAATTGCAGCAAAGTATTTTTGTGTTTTTTAGTTTATAGATCTAAAAATATAATATGGAAAATAGACCCGGGGGCCATAGGTTTCACTAGAGGCTTCTCTCTTGAAGGAAAATAATACGGTGAGTGAACAAATTATTGTCGAGCAATTGATAGAAAAGCGCATAGTTATGACGATATCCAAGGCAATGATTATGCATATAGGCATCACATCCGTATCAAGTAGACCGAAAGGATTCTGCATCTACTACTATTACTCCACACATCGACCGACTCCTGCCTGCATCTAGAGTATTAAGTTCATGAAGAACAGAGTAACGCATTAAGTAAGATGACATGATGTAGAGGGATAAACTCAAGCAATATGATGAAAACCCCATCTTTTTATCCTTGATGGCAACAATACAAATACGTGCCTCGCTACCCCTATTTTGTCACTGGGTGAGGACACCGCAAGATTGAACCCAAAACTAAGCACTTCTCCCATTGCAAGAATTACCAATCTAGTTGGCCAAACCAAACCAATTACTCGAAGAAACTTACAAAGATATGAAATCATGCATATAAGAATTCAGAGAAGATTCAAATAATATTCATAGATAATCTGATCATAAACCCACAATTCATCGGATCTTGACAAACACACCGCAAAAGAGTATTACATCGGATAGATCTCCATGAAGATCATGGAGAACATGGTATTGAAGAACATAGAGAGAGAAGAAGCCATCTAGCTACTAGCTATGGACCCGAAGGTCTGAGGTAAACTACTCACGCATCATCGGAAGGGCAATGGTGTTGATGTAGAGGCCCTCCGTGATCGAATCCCACCCCCCCGACAGATCGCCAGAAAAGGCCCCAAGATGGGATCTCACGGGAACAAAGGCTTGCGGTGGCGGAAAAGTATTTTCGTGGCTCCCTTTGGTATTGGGGGAATATTTCTGAATTTATAGGTGAAGAGTTAGGGTTGGATGAGCTACAGGGGGCCCACAAGCCAGGGCCCCCCCCCAGGGGCGCACCCCGGTGGCTTGTGGCCCACCTGCAGGTCTTCTGGCCTCTTCTCCAAGCCTTCTGGGTTGCTTCTGGTCCAAGAAAATCAGCGTAGAATTTTATTCCGTTTGGACTCCGTTTGATATTCCTTTTCTGCAATACTCAAAAACAAGGAAAAAATAGAAACTGGCACTGGGCACTAGGTTAATAGGTTAGTCCCAAAAATAATATAAAATAGCATATTAATGCATATAAAACATCCAAAACAGATAATATAATAGCATGGAACAATCAAAAATTATAGATACGTTGGAGACGTATCAACGTGGTCCTCCTAAAGATGGACCACCTTTCTTGATTGCGTCGGCTCAATGAAGACTATTAGATTGCTCCCCCATACTCCACTACGGGAGAGCCACTCTTCGGCACATCTTCACAAGTCCATTGTCACCATAATGGACGGCAAGCTTCAAGCATGATCTCTTCGTGACGCTCCACTTGAACTTGCACACCGCAATCTTGATGATGATCACCACTTGATGTCATCCTCCATGGGTTGTATGAGATCTTCCTCTTGACCCAAGCCCATGGAAACATGCCTAACCCCACATAGAACTCTCACGTAGACCATGGGTTAGTACACAAAGCATAACGGATAATGCTTACCATACCATGGGATCACTTGATCCCTCTCGGTACATCTTGTACGCTTTGTATGTTGATCAACTTGATTCACTCTTTGACATAGTCTTGATCAACCTTGTATCTTATCTTCTCTCTTCATAAAGATGATGTCTTGAAGGTAAACATGAATGCTTACACAATCTTCTTCTTCAAGACATGCTTGCAATAAGCTCAACTCTCACATGACCAATCTTTGGATAAAACCTTGAATACCACCTTGGTCACGATATAAACTCCTTGAAACCAACAGATGGACTTCAAGAAGTGCCTATGGACAAATCCTTCGAATATAACTCAAGGCAACCATTAGTCCATAGGGATTGTCATCAATTACCCAAAACCACACATGGAGAAATGTGCTCTTACAATCTCGCCCATTTTGGTAATTGATGACAACCACTTTCAAGAGAGTTTATATAAGGAAATAAGCACAACCAAGCACACACAAATGCAAAGCAATGCATGGATGTGAGATGCAAATGCTTAAGCAACAAAAGTTCCAAACTAAACTATAAAAACTTCTCCCCCATTGGCATCGATTGCCAAAATGGATGAAAAGTTTAGAAAGCCAATATAATAGGTGTTCCTCCAAAACATGTGTATTTCTCAATATACGAGTGCAAAGATATACACATATCCAATGATAAGTAGTTGAAGGAAAACAAACTATATTGTGGACCCAAAGATTGCAAAAAGGATCGTATGGAACAGAGACATACAAAAGAGTGAGGCAAGCAATCAAAAGATACCAATTGGAACAAACAATCACATGGTCCTACGGGCCACATGAATAAAATATATTATGATATGGGCTAAGGAGTGTTTTAAAGAAACTAGAGAAACTCCCCATGATTTGTGCACTATTAAGAATTATTGTATTTAGATACACATGCACAAAATAGGATCATGACTCCCCCAAAATCAATAAAAACACACAACACGTGCAAGTAAGTAGAAAAAGACAATAAGCATAGTACTTGCACCAAACATATGGTTGAGAAACATGTAGAAGAGGCAACTTAGGAGTACACTCAACCAAACTGATGTGTGTGAGTCATGGCAAAGCACTTGAGAAGACAAATATAAGGATGAGCATTAAGCATAAACATAGTCTTGAATAAATGAGACACAAAGTGCAAGACATATCCTTCGCACACACAAACCACTAGCAAATGGTTTCACAAGCTTACTAATAAGAAAATTAAAATCCAAAGCTTGTGACAACCCATGGTGAAGATAGGAAATAATAGCCTTGTCAATAGCAGGGTTACCAATCGAAATGGTAAAACCCTCATCAAGACAAGCATGAGAAAAAAACTTCACCACCAAAGAGTGCATCAAGATGCAAGGATTTAAGATCCGCACTCAAAACAAATCTTTCACGAAACCACCAAGGAAGTAAAAGGGAATGAAACGGTGGACGTGAAAGAAAAGAGGATATCAACAATAGATGTAACTTCTCTCATGTGTAAAATATTCTAGGTAGAAGACAATCATGATAATATAAATCCACAAAGAAGGATGTACACACAAAATAGTTACAAGAAAGAACGAACAAGATATCCAAAAGGAAGTCATAAATATACCAATAAGATCTTTGCTAGAAAGCATAGCACATGGCTTAATATTTTCTTATTGTACATAAATGAACTCCCAGCACATGGACATCAAAGACATCACAACTAGCATCAAGAGATCATCGTTGGGATGCTTTGAGATAGGAAACAAGTACCACAAGAACAAATCAATAAAAGCATGCCATGATGCAACCTACACAAGGTTGAATGCAAGAAATTTATGCATGAAGTAGATACTTGTTACCGAGATAGCATTGGATTGATGAAGTAGATAATGGCTCATCGATCATCCTGGCTTGGCTCCAATAAGCACATGGTGTCAACACCTTCCTTGTAAGTGAGCCGAGCATCCAATGCATCTCCAATTGTTCCTAGAACAATAACGCAAACAAAGTGGTACCCAAACTTATTGGGACCAAAAAGTTAGTGGACCAACAATACATATGACAAACTCCACATAACTATGTGCATATAGATATGAAATTGAATTTCATGCACACTTTAGCCAATTTGTGACATAGTGGAGTTTCCCTATATATTGGGTCAAAGAAAGAAAGCATGCCAAAGAAAGTACATATAGTAATATGCATGCTCAAGACTTTCAAGAACCATATCAACACATAGTTGATAAGATACAAAAGACAAGGTAGCAAGTGAAAATAAGATACACAAAAAAAACTAGCACTTGAAGGATACCAATTAAAAGATACATCAAGGAATGATATATCCATTGATACATGCCAAAAAAAGAGAACAAGATACCAATTGAAAGAAAACAAGCAAGAGGTATCAAGTTCCCAAAAGAGAGCTAGGTTCCAAACAGACCAAACCCTCGGCAAATTTTCATGATGGCACAAAGCACCCCAAAAAAGGGCTTGCCTCCCACCAACACACACTTGATGAGGATCAAAAGATTTTATGATAAACACATAAAGAGAGTGTTCTAAAGAAAATAGGATGGCTCCCCCAAGAGATGTGCATTATATAGAATTTGCATTTGGATACAACATGCATGTGATGGGATCATCACTTTCCCTATATCTATAGAAACACTAGACATGCTCAAAAATATCCACAAGAGGCAAGGAAGACAAACGATAAACAAAATCCAATGTAAAGATGATTAGCAATTTCTACCACATAAAATGATACCAATTGTCAAAGGACAACAAGTAATTCGAAATAATTCCTATTGGTAGATTGCAAAGATATCCAACATCATCTTCACACCTAAATCATAAGCAAATGACACTTGTAGAGCTAACATGCCACCTAGGAACAAGATAATTTACAGTATCAATTCTAAGTGGCAATACCTCAAATGTACACATTTTCTAGGCTTGTAATATGCACATGGCATATTACTCCCCCATAATGTGATAAACCAGAAAATCAACAAGTGGCAAATGAAATACAACAAGAGATAATTAATGGACCATTTAGAATTTGAATTTCTCATGAGAAGACAAACCACATAGAAGCTAGATAATCTTGTAATATCAAAACTAGGTGGTATTCCCCATGTACACACATTTGTAAGATCGTGAAGTGCACAAAGCACATCACTCCCCAAAAATGGGATAATCCATTAACTCCTCAGAAGAGCCAACTAAGATAATACAAGATGCAAAAAGGCTCAACACAATACGCACATGTACATGATGTGCAAACCAACATACCCATACTTGATTACTCAAGATAAGCAAGCCGGAGGCACACCATATACAAACACATGCAAGGTACAAAACCACAACATGCAAAGGGGCAAGTAACTATTAATGTAAACAATTTGAGTACAAGTTACCGCAAGGAGGCACATTGGATGTAAGATAGAAACTCAATAATACAAATGACTTGGCTTGAGATAATATGAATGATGAAGATCCCTTAATTCTTCATGATGTAGCCAAGTCTCCAATGCCCTCCAACTACACCTATTGATCAAGTTTGACCTTGTTGGTCCCCAAACAAGTTGGGTCCTAAGAGGTTAGTCACAATAGGCTTGGCTACCCAAATGGTTCTTTCCTTGACACCACTTTGAGTACCAACACACTTGACAAACACATTGCCAACCTTATCCTTCCCAAGAGAATAGATATCATCAATAATAATTGGGTTGGATAAGTTACCATTCGTGCATGAAGAAGCAAAGTGACCCTTCTCACGACATAAGTAGAAACATCTACCCTTTACTTTCTTCTCAATTGATTTGTCAACTTGAGGAGCGTTGACTTGGCTCTTTTTGGAAAGAGGCCTTTCTGCAACTTGAGGTTGAGCATGAGATTGAACTCGTGGCCGCTTCCCTTGTTGCTTGTCACTATGGGGCTTCTTCTTCAATGGGAAAGATCTAACATGGTGCCCTTCTATTTTGCACTTGAAGCAAATAATCTTGGCCGAATTCTTGACTCGTTCTTGGCCCTTCTTCTTGTCGCTTTTGGAATTCTTCTTCTTATTGGAGTTGAATCCAAGTCCACCCTTGTCATTTGGGGATTGTTGCACACACAAGATATTGTTGAGTGTGGACTTCCCTTCATGACTCTTTTCCAAGTCTTTCTTCAAAGAAGTGACTTGGGCCTTGAGCTCTTGTATTTCCTCTACATGGTTAGTATCAACACAAGTACTAGAGGAAGTATAAGCTTGATCGTTAGAGCAACAAGGCAAGGAATTAATTCATCACAAGATTTACCAATGTTATGCATAGATGAATTACGAGGACTAGCACATGACAATATAGCATTTTGACTGGAAGTAGTGCTAATGTCCACATGAGGCTCACTTGATGTTACCTTAGTAGTATTAGCCTCATGAGCTATCTTTAGCACATTATGGGATACTAGTAGATCACCATGAGAGCTATAAAGCTTTTCATGACTTTCTACCAATTTCCCATAATCGCTAGATAGCAACTCAAGTTGAGCCCTTATCTCAACACTCTCCTTCAAAATGGATTCTTCACAAGAAATAGAGTTAGTAGCACAAGCATCATTATTAACAACAACAGGAGAAGGCAACTTGGCAAGCTCTTTCACATAAGATGCTTCAAGTTGAGCATGAGACTCGGTGAGTTCGATGAGCGAACTCTTCATGACCCTTGAGCCATTTTCGAGATGCTCAAAGTCCTCAAGGAGTCTAGCATGTGCAACTTAAAGCTTATCATTTTTAGTTCTAAAATCATTAGCCACCTCGAGAGCTCTATCATGGGATTCCTTTAATCTAGAAAATTCTAGAGCAAAGGTCTCCTTAAGAGATTCCTTGGTGGTTTGTTCATTTTCAAGAGCTTGAGATAGCTCCGCGATCTCATTAGCGTAACCACGCTCATGCCCTTCCATTTTATCAATGGTGGCCTCATGCTCCTCGAGATGAGCTTCCAACTCCTCAATATATTTCTTGCCCTCAATGGCAATAGACATGATTTCCATGAAGTTGGAACGAACAATTTTATTCTTATGAAGAGCTTTAAAAACCATTTCTCCCTTAATTTTTAAGGAAGCAATATTATCACTCTCTTCATCATTATCATCAACATCATCATCATGAGATATATTGGGATTCAATGTAGGAGATACCTTTGAAGCCTTAGCCATAAGGCAAAAGTGAGAAACAATAGATGATGATGTAGGATCCCTTGAAGCACCATTCAAGACCACATCTTGTTCCATGGAGTGTTGGGTTTCCTCTACATTGTTAGGACAACAACTCGAGGAAATAGATACATTTTTATCATGGCAACAAGATATAGCAAGCATATCATCATGAGATTTAGTCAAGCAATTTGTACATGATATGCAAGGACTATCAACACAAGCATGTGAAACATTTAGAGTGCTCGAAGTGTTACAGTCCAAAGATGAAGCATTGCAATAAGATAGTGAAGAAGAATTACCAACAATAAGCCCACTATCGTCATTACAATGATCATCACTACTCACCATATCATTACCTTGTGGCAATTCACAAGTAGGTGAAGTAGATGAAGTTGAGAAGACAACACGACCGGAGGTGGAGGGAGAACAATCATCCCTATAAATCTTGGACACACCATATTTATCTTGAAGCTTTGTCCACAACTCATGAGCATCCCGGAACGGCATGAGTTCAAATATAACTACATTGCTCAAAGCATCAAAAAGCACATTATAAGCTTGAGCATTGAGATAAGAGTTTTTCTCATCCTCTAAAGATAGGTGTTGAGAATCCTCTGGAGGAGAAAAACCCATATCTACAATTCGCTCTAAAGACGGGTCCATGACCCTAAAGAGATTAAGCATGCGAATTACCCAAACATCAAAATTTGTGCCATCGAAACTAAGAGTGTCAAAGAATCCTAAACCCCAAGTCGACATCCTTACTCTCTAGGCGGTAAAGCCTAATAATGAGAAACCTGGCTCTGATACCAATTGAAAGGACATGGATGTCGCCTACAGGGGGGTGAATAGGCGCTTTAAAATAATTACGGTTTAGGCTTGAACTAATGCAGAATAAAACTAGCGTTTAATTAGTCAAGCACAAAACCTAAAACAACTAGGCTCACCTATGTGCACCAACAACTTATGCTAAGCAAGATAAACAACTAAGTGATAGCAAGATATATAGCATCAAACAATATGGTTATCACAAAGTAAAGTGCATAAGTAAAGAGCTCGGGTAAGAGATAACCGACGCATGAGGAGACGATGATGTATCCCGAAGTTCACACCCTTGCGGATGCTAATCTCCGTTCGGAGCGGTGTGGAGGCACAATGCTCCCCAAGAAGACACTAGGGCCATCGTAATCTCCTCATGCCCTCGCATAATGCAAGATGCCGTGATTCCACTAAGGGACCCTTGAGGGCGGTCACCGAACCCGTACAAATGGCAACCCTTGGGGGCGGTCACCGGTACCCGTACAAATTGCTCAGGGCAATCTCCACAACCTAATTGGAGACCCCGATGCTTGCCCGGAGCTTTACACCACAATGATTGAGCTCCGAGACACCACCAACCGTCTAGGGCGCCAAGGCACCCAAGAGGAACAAGCTCTAGGGTTCTCAAACACCCAAGAGTAATAAGCTTCTCAAAGTTCACTTCCACGTATCACCATGGAGAACTCAAACCTATGCACCAAATGCAATGGCAAGGGCACACGGAGTGCCCAAGTCCTTCTCTCCCAAATCCCACCACAACAACTAATGCAATGGAGGAAATGAGAGGAAGAATGAAGAAGAACACGAAGAACTCCAAGATCAAGATCCAAGGGGTTCCCCTCACAAAGAGGAGAAAGTGATTGGTGGAAATGTGGATCTAGATCTCCTCTCTCTTTTCCCTCAAGAACTAGCAAGAATCATTGGAGGGATTGAGAGTTAGCAAGCTCAAAGAAGGTCAACAATGGGGGAAGAACACGAGCTCAAAGGATAGGGACCATTGGGGAAGAAGGCCCCCTTAAATAGCCCCCCCCCCCCCCCGAATCCAACCGTTATGCCCACAAGTCGTGCAGAAGCAGTACTACCGCTCGGGGGAGCGGTACTACTGCTTAGCACGGTTAAAACAGCCAAACGAGACATAAAAACACGAGTGGTAGTTCTGCCAAAGATGTAGTACCGCTCAGGGGAGAGGTAGTACCGCTTGAGAGGTAGTACCACTCAGGGGAGAGGTAGTACCACTCGGGGGAGAGGTAGTACCGCTTGAGAGGTACTACCGCTCTCTACTACCGCTCTACTACCGCTCAAGAAGATTGGGCACCAGAAGTATAAAATAAGCGGAAGTGGAAGCGGTAATGGTTAGCGGAAGTACCGCCTACGAGGTACGACCACTCGGGGGGGAGAGGTACTACCGCTTGAGGGGTACTACCGCTCTCTACTACCGCTTAAAGCAGTACTTCAGCCCAAGCAAAACCGAAACCGCCATAACTTTCGCATACGAACTCCGAAAAGAGCAAACTCAAGCTTGTTGGATAGATGACGACAAGTACTATCAAGCAATGGATAATAAATGCCAATAGGATAAGGAAGATGACCTTCCCAAGAATTATCGGCAAAATCTCCAACACCGAAAACACAAATGTGATACATACGAAAACCGTTTTCGATGAGCTTGAGCTTATCACGATGAAGACCATAAGCTCCAAAACTCCCAAAGCGAAAAGCCAAACAAGAACCAAGAAATGTGATGATGCCAAGGATGCAATGGTTTGAGTTCTCAACGAACGATACGATCAAGCTACTCACTCGAGAGCCCCCCTTGATAGTACGACTATCGATCCTATAACCCGGTCTCCCAACTAACACCGTGAGACCGGTAAAATAGAAAACCTATCAAGGACAAACCTTTGCCTTGTGCATGGTCCACTTGAGCTAGATGTTGACGACGTAGTCCTCCTAAAGATGGACCACCTTTCTTGATTGCGCCGGCTCGATGAAGACTAGTAGATTGCTCCCCCATACTCCACTATGGGTGAGCCACTCTTCGGCACATCTTCACAAGTCCATTGTCACCATAATGGACGGCAAGCTTCAAGCATGATCTCTTCGTGACGCTCCACTTGAACTTGCACACCGCAATCTTGAGGACTATCACCACTTGATGTCATCCTCCATGGGTTGTATGAGATCTTCGTCTTGACGCAAGCCCATGGAAACATACCTAACCCCACATAGAACTCTCACGTAGACCATGGGTTAGTACACAAAGCATAACGGATAATGCTTACCATACCATGGGATCACTTGATCCCTCTCGGTACATCTTGTAAGCTTTGTATGTTGATCAACTTGATTCACTCTTTGACTTAGTCTTTATCAACCTTGTATCTTATCTTCTCTCTTCATAAAGATGATGTCTTGAAGATAAACATGAATGCTTACACAATCTTCTTCTTCAAGACATGCTTGCAATAAGCTCAACTCTCACATGACCAATCTTTGGATAAAACCTTGAATACCACCTTGGTCACGATATAAACTCCTTGAAACCAATAGATGGACTTCAAGAAGTGCCTATGGACAAATCCTTCGAATATAACTCAAGGCAACCATTAGTCCATAGGGATTGTCATCAATTACCCAAAACCACACATGGAGAAATGTGCTCTTACACTCTCTATATGAAGAACATGGTGCTACTTTGAAGCACAAGTGTGGAAAAGGAGGTAGTAGCACTGTCCCTTCTCTCTTTTCTCTCATTTATTTATTTATTTTATTCTTTTCATTTCTTTTATTTCTTCTTCTTTCTTTCTTTCTTTTCTTCTTCTTTTTTCCCTCACTGAGACAGTGCCCTAATAATAATGATCATCACACTTTTATTTACTCACACTATATGAATGCCTCTGGCAGTGTACCAAGATGTGCAATGATCTAGTGTAGCAAAAGATACCAATAAACGGATAATCCATGAAAATATCATGCTATCTATCTTACGATCATGCAAAGTAAAATATCAATGAGTGAGCTAGTCATATGATGTGACGGTGGAAGTTGCATGGTAATATATCTCGAAATGACTATGGAAATGCCATGATAGGTAGGTATGGTGGCTGTTTTGAGGAATATATAAGGAGGTCTATGTGCAATAGAGCGTATCATGCCGCGGGGTTTGGATGCTCGGTGAAGTTCGCACCGATCCTCGAAGTGAGAATGGGCAATGCACGATACCGGAGATGCTAGCAAAATATGAGGAGGTGAGAGTGCGTATGTCCATGGATTCACATTAATCCTAAAGAACACATATATGTATAGCACAGTTTTATTAGATTATTTGAAGCAAAGTACTACTCGCATGCCCCTAGGGAGGAGGTTGGGAGGAGTTAACCATCGTGCACCTCCGACTCAAAACAACAATAGGATTTCAGCGAGGAATAATAATGCTCACACATCCCCGCCATGCCATAACAAATATTTAGACAAATGGAAAATTACAGACTTTTAATATCGATACTCCTACGGACCAACAACCATGCACTCACACCCTTTCACATTACCACATCAATATTATTAACCCACGGTTTCTCTTTAATGTGTTACATGAAGGTTTTGATTATGCACTCCTTGAATACCTATTGTTTTTGGACTAGTCTTATAACCCATGCAAATTACTGTCACTATTTATTAACTCTCAAACAAATATAAGTGAACAACGAGAGTGCAATTATTTCTATAGAATCTATACGCCATCGTGCTCAAAAAGATATAAGTGAAGCACTAGAGCAACTACTAAGCTCAAAAGATATAAGTGAAGCACATAGATTATTCTAACAAATCATTGTGAAGGTGTGTCTCTATCAAATAGGTGTGTCCAGTAAACAATCATTGTGGAAAACTAAAACTAAAACAAACAAAATCAAACAACGCACCAAGCAATACTTATATCATGTGATAAATAAAAATATAGCTCCAAGTGACATACCGATGGATTGAGACAAAAGAGGGGATGCCTTCATGGGCATCCCAAAGCTTAGACTATTGAGTCTTCCTAGAATTTGACTTGGGGTGCCTTGGGCATCCCCAAACTTAGGCTCTTGTCACTCCTTATTCCTTCATCCAACGTGATAACACCCAAAACTTGAAAACTTCAGCACACAAAACTCAACAAAACTTCGTGAGATCCGTTAGTATAATAAACATATAAAATACTTTAGGTACTGTTATAAATTTATTCATACTTTATTATTGCATAAGTTACTGTATTCTAACTTCTCCATGGCTTATACCCCCCGATACAATCCATAGGATCATCAAAACGAGCAAACTATGCAAGCAAAAAACAGAATCTGTCTAAAACAGAACAGTCTGTAATGATCTATAAATAAACTATACTTATGTATCTCCAAAAATTCTGAATAATTAGGAAAACCTGGGTAATGTGTATACCAATACTGTGTAAGAAATTCAGATCAAAAATACTTTCCAGTAAAATCAGAGAAATTATGCACTGGATGCTAAAGTTTCTGTTTTTGCACCGTATCAATTCTACTCTTCATGCAAGTCATCCCAAAGGCTTTACTTTGCACAACCACTAATTTAATCACAAAAACACAATCATTAAAGAATAAATAATCATTTTATCACACACAGACAGAAAGTAAAAAACAAAAAATTAAAGATAACTACTGGGTTGCCTCCCAACTAGCGCTATTGTTTTACGCCCCTAACTAGGCATAATGCATATGATCAAGTGTTGTAGTAGTCATGAAGACAATAAGTCATCCTATAATCATATTCCATTCTCTCAACAGCAAATTTTCTAATATGTGAGTAAAAGTAATTGAAGGGACTAAACATAAGGGTCCGTGAGATCTATCTCGGGAGGAATAGAGGACTCCTCCTTAGGCTTTTCATAAGTGATGGTCAACTCTGCATTGTACAAGTTTTGATAAAGGTATTTCCTTAATTATCTCTCAAGCATGTGACCCAATCCAAGATTTGGTCTAACAAATTGATCATTATGTTCAAAAATTTACCAACTAGGACTTTAGGTGGAACCTTTTTTCTAAGGTTTTCATCATAAGCAACATAGTCCGTTAATCTTAATTTTCTTATTTCTTCCAAATCATAAAGAATCCCTTCTATTGGTGGGCACTCACCATTAACCCTATAATGAGAGAATATATCGCTAACCTCTTGCATTATATGACTGAATTCATGATAGAGAAATATTGTGGCTAGCAATTTAGTAGAGGCATCCTGAATATTAGAGAATTCTAGGAACAACGATTGTATGAAAGGATGCATATGAACAGATTGTCTTGCCAATTCAACTATAAGCAAAGATATAGCATCCGCATAATTAGTAGTTCTAGCAACAATAGAGCCTCCTATCAAGGGTAACGAGCCCATATAAGTGAAAAAGTCTTGTATCACACTTTTTCCAGTAATATTACCACTTCCTATGCGGAGTTTCTTTGTTTGCATAATAGGTTCTCCTTTAGAAGGATCATCATCCGCAAGGTTATCAAGTTTTTACTTAGCAACTTTATCAAAATTTCTTTTAGCATTTTCATGATATGATGAAGTTGAATAATCAAAAGCTTCTGCACTAGAGGCAGAAGCACCACTAATTTCAAACTCAGACATGATAGCAATTTCAAGCAAGCAAAGTAACAAGCAAACAAGTAAACAAGCAAAGGTAAATATTTTTGTATTTTTTTATTTTTGTAGCAAGCAAAATATAACAGAAAATAAAAAGTAGAATAAGTGAATGATAATTTGTGAGAAGGTACTTGATAGTAAGTTGGTGATACTCCCCGGCAACGACGCCAGAAATCCTTCCTGGTACTTGTGATCTGCGTTAGGTTTTTTCCCCGAAGAGGAGGAGATGATGCAGCAAAACATAGATAAGTATTTCCCTCAGTGAGAACCAAGGTTATCGAACCAATAGGAGGACTACACAACTCCCGTCTTCAGCGCCTACAAACAAAAGAGAAAACACTCACAGCCAACGCGGGGAAGAGGGTTGTCAATCCCCTTGAACTCGTTACTTGCAAGCAAATGAGTAGTCTAGATGATAGTTGGTATGTATAAATTGAAAAAGAAAAAAGAAAAAAAATAAACGGCAGCAAGAAAATAATAGTTTTTTGTAAATATATAAGTGAATAGACCCGGGGGCCATAGTGTTCGCTAGAAGCCTCTCTCATAAATAAAGCATACGGTGGGTAAACAAATTATTGTTGGGTAATTGATAGAAAAGCGCATAGTTATGCAATATTTATTCACGACAATGATCATGTGTATATAGGCATCACGTCCATAAACAAGTAGACTGACTCCTGCATTCATCTACTACTATTAGTCCACTTCGTGAGCGCTTCTATGCTTGCCTCTCTAGGTATTGAGTTCATGCAAACAGAGTAATGCTTGGAGAACGATAACATGATGTAGACAAAGTAAACTCAATTAATATGAATGAACCCCATAGTTTTATCCTTAGTGGCAGGAATACAAATATGTGTCTTGTCCCCTACTATGTCATTGGGATATAGAGCACTACAAGATTGAACCC
Source organism: Elymus sibiricus (assembly GCA_039707655.1). Lineage (NCBI taxonomy): Eukaryota > Viridiplantae > Streptophyta > Magnoliopsida > Poales > Poaceae > Elymus > Elymus sibiricus. The sequence continues at coordinate 267,775,501 of CM077673.1, read as the reverse complement.
ACTACAACGCACCCCTCTCACCGAGGATAAACCAATCTAGTTGGCCAAACTAAACCGATAGATCGGAGAGGTTTACGAAGCTATGATGATCATGCAAATAAGAATCAAATAAGTATTCAGAGGAGACTCAAATCTTTATCATAAATAATCTGAACATAAACCCACAATTCATCGGATCCCAACAAACACACTGCAAAAGAAGATTCAATCGAATATATCACCACGAAGATTGTGGTGAACTTTGTATTGAAGATCAAAGAGAGAGAATAAGCCATCTAGGTGCTAGCTATGGACCCGTAGGTATGTGGTGGACTACTCACACATCACCATGGAGCAGCAAGGATGATGAAGAGGCCCTCTGTGATCGATCCCCCCTCCGACAGGGCTCCAGAAAAGGGCTCCAGATGAGATCGCGGCGGAGTAGAGACTTGCGGCGGTGAAAAAAGTGTTTCGGGAGCTCCTCTAGGGTTTTTGGAATATATGTGAATTTATAGGCCAGGGTACGGGTCAGGAGAGCTGGGAGCGGCCACAAGCTAACAGGGCGCGACCACCTGCCTGGGCGCGCCCTGTTGGCTTGTGGGGCCCCCGTGTGGCCTCCGGTCTTCTCCTGAAGCTTCCAGGTATTCTTTTGGTCCAGAAAAATCATAAAAAAGTTTCGTGGCAATTGGACATCATTTGGTACTATACACCTGAAAAGCCAAAAACATGCAAAAAACAGCAACTCACACTTGGCACTGGGTTAATAGGTTAGTGCTAAAAATAATATGAATCAGCAAATAAATGCCCAAAAAGTATCCTAGAATCATAATATTATAGCATGGAACAATAAAAAATTATAGATATGTTGGAGACGTAGCAGCCATCAATATACAAGCACAATATAACTCCTTCGCCCCCACCATGGCGATAGTATACACATTTGTCGGCTTCATTAACAACGAAGCCAACATATGTCAAGGTTGTATTAAACTTATCATGCCATTGCTTAGGCGCTTGTCTCGGGCCGTATAAAGATTTCAGCAACTTACTCACCTTTCCTTCCTGACCATCTATTACAAAGACATCTGGATGTTGCATGTAGATTTCCTCGGCTAGCTCTCCGTTTAGGAAAGCCGCATTAATATCCATCTGGTGGAGGAGAAGACCACGCAAAGCCACCAATGAGAATAATACTCGAATGGTAGCCAGTCTGGCCACGGGTGAATAAGTATCAAAGAAATCTTCTTCTTCTTTCCGGGCATAACCCTTGGCCACAAGCATAGCCTTGTACTTATCAATCGTACCGTCGGGCCTAAGCTTGTTTTTGAACACCCACTTATCTACTATATCTAAATAGCTAGCCCCCACCACTAGGAATTCTCTCGCTTCTCCTTGAGCCACATCACCCAAATTAATTTAGCGCTTGGATATACTAGATCAATCAATAATATACATCTGACCTACACAGTGAGAGCTGTTGCACCCACACTATGGGGTAACTGGCGCATCCATGCAAATGAACACAGTAAGTACCTCCTACGAATGTTTTAATCAAGATAATAAATATACGCATGCATGCAGCTTTTAGCCTCATACTTGAGTGCTCTATATGGAAGAAATGTGAGTCGTGCATGCATATTTTATGTTGTTTTTGTCTAACTTTGAAAATATGTATAGATTGAGACATGTCTTCATTTATTTATTTATTTGTAAAATAATAATAAACCAACTATCTTACTATATTACTATAGGAGAAATGTAAATACAGTAGCTAGATGATTAGTTCCGCACAATTTTTATTTCATACAAAATCCTGCCGCAACACGCGGGGCATCGCCTAGTATCCCAATAGTTTGCAACCATAGGGACGTTCAGTAATTTCCCATGTCTCGTTATCCATGATGGAATCCATCTCGCTATGGACCGCATCTCTCCTGTAGTCAGCATCTGAAGATGCATATGCTTCTGAAATAGAGGGATTAACCTCCATGAGGTACACGAGGAGACCATCACCAAAAGTCTTTGCAGTCCTCTGTCTCTTGCCCCTACCAAGGGTTTCCTCATCCTCCTCCTCAGGATTTTCATCATGTGTTTGCTCATAATATTCCATAGGAATGGCAGGCTCAGGAGTCTCCTAAGATTCCTGTCTAGAAGTGCTTTGCATATCTCTCATAGGAAATATATCCTCAAAGAATGTAGCATCCTTAGACTCCATAATTGTACCGACCTTCTGGTCAGGTACCTCGTATTTCACTACTAGAAATCTATAGCCAGCGCAATTCTTAGTGTTGGAAATATGCCCTACAGGCAATAAAAAATTGGTTATTATCATATTTCCTTGTTCATGATAAGTGTTTATTATTCTTGCTGGAATTGTATTGACCAGAAACTTAAATACATGTGTGGATACATAAACAACATGGTGTCCCTAGTGAGCCTCTACCAAACTAGCTCGTTGATCAAAGATGGTTAAGGTTTCCTAACCATAGACATGAGTTGTCATTTGATAACGGGATCAAATCATTGGGAGAATGATGTGATGGACACACTAGTGCAGGCGCCTTCTATACAAACGGTTTTTAACCCTTTCCGTGACGTAGTCTCAAACCGTCGCCTTGCATGTGTGGGCGATACGGGGGGCCTATCGCACACGACACGAAAAACCCGTTGGCGATGCCTCCTCCCGGTCACACACGATAGGCAAAATTATGTCGTGTGCGATTGGAAGGACTATCACAAACAGGTATTTAGGAGAAATCGTGTGAGATGTGCATACCATCCCACATAGTGAATCCCAAACATACGTTTCCGTTCGTATTGTACATCACACACAATTTTCTGCTTAACATCGTTTGTGTTAGGGGTGGCCATCACGCACAGTGCCTAGAAGAAACTGTTTGGCATAGGGATGTCCATCACACACACGTTTTATGTGAAAACGTTTGCGAATGGGTTTTCTAACACACACAGTTTGCGCCCGGAAATCGTGTGTGATTGTTCACTGATCCAACACGCCAAATTTTCAGGAACCGTGTGGGTTTGGTGAGGTAATCGCCCACGGTGTTCTATGACAAACCGTCTGCAATATGAAACCCCAATAATCAGGCTAATTGCTCTATTATTTATAATCCAGCTAGTAAACAAATTGATACTTCATATCAAGCACACAATATATTTCATTTCGTATTACGGCAACCAGGATTTCATAATTGAAATACATCAGAGTACAACATCATATAGGCATATACTACCTAGCTACCCAATTACACGACAGGACCGAGTTTCACATGCAACATCTAAAACCTTTGGAAAATAGCATCATATACGGTAAATAGACAGATGAATCTCGTCTAGAAAACTGTTGAAGCGGAAGGCAAATATTGAGCCTTCACTGAGATCGAAGGTTCTTGCAACTTTATGCCAGTGCCTGTGGATGGTTTCCCGCCCATCCTTCATCCTCTTGAGGAAGACTTCAAGATTATACCGTGGGTGCTCTATGAATACCTTCCTCGCCTCTTGACCATACAGGTGGTTTGAGACGTACTCATCGATGAACTGCTTTGGAAAGGACTGGAAACAAAGATATGCGTAAATTGCGTTTCTAAAAATTGAAATGTCACAAAGGGAAAAAAGACAAGGTAAAAGAGATAGTACCATCCTATAGTTCACTGATGTCTTCTTCATTGTGTAGACAAACAGCTTGTTGTTTTTCGTTACAAATTTCTTTATCTTAACAATCTTTCTGAGTTTCTTGATTTGACTGATATTCATGAACACATCGTTTCCCCACATGCAAAATGGGTCGAACAGTGGGTCTAAACCTCTTACGGCAGGACCTACATGTGCAAGACCAAATTATTGTTAGAAACCTAAATATTAGAATGGTTCCTGCAATTGCACAATAATGTGCTATTAGCCAAAGGATCATGAAATTGCAAACCTCGATGGTAAACCTCAGTGTCTCCCATATTTCCCCATGTAACGTGTTTAAGAATAGATATTGATCAGCAAAATCTGTGAATGAAAGATAAACGCATTGCATATCCAACATATGAATTCAAGCCACATGGAAAAGCCAAGCGTGCTAAGAACTATGAAATATAGCAATTGTAGGTTTCACGTGCATAACAAAAAAAACTGTACCAACAATAATTGAACATCACATTGCAGATGATCACCAAAACAACTGAACCAAACAATTAACTGAGCATCACATTGCACAATACAACATAGTAGTAGAAGGTCATATTGCATACTAGCATTACATTGCATATTTCACTAGAGTTTCTTAAGGAAAGGCAGGAGCAACACATGTAGCAGGTAAAACAAACATGTGTAACAGGCGTAGCTAGCTGAACACAGGTCATTAGTAATTAAGCTTAAAAACAAGATATTCCTCGTCGTTGGAGATATCGATAACGCTGGGCTTGGACGAGGGCGAGGCCTCCACATCGTGGGTGCCCTCCTCGTAGTGGTGAGTTGCCTCAACCTGTCCGGGCACCAACCTGCCTGCTATGGAGTTGAGGAAAGCACGGGCACGCTGAGAAAACAACACGGAGTCATCGTCGAAGGCAACAGCGGAGCCCTGGAGAAAACACAACGAGCTGTTGTTCAAAGCAGCCAACCGCGTGGCGGCGTCCGCGCGCGAGGCGTCGACGGTGGCCTCGACGTCTAGATGATGCTCCAAGATATGGGGGTCAGCACGCATGGCAGCCACCGCAGCCTCATCCGCACATGCGGTCGCGATTTGTTTCTCCGCTGCGAGGTGCTCCTTGAGATCCTGGCTATACTACGTGCACCATGTCTTTCGGCAACGATTATGTGGGGGGTGGGCCGGTGATTTTGGTGGAATGTGTCGCGTCGGCGGTCAGGCCATGTGGAATGGAGGAGGAGGGGGTGGAGGGGGGGTATGGGGAAGGTTTGGATTACCTCACTATGACTAGATGGATGAGGCCGAGCGACAGGAAGGAGCGTCGCCGGTTAGGAGGCGGCGCTGCAAGCAAGTAGTGAAGGTTTGAACGTAGGAAATAAAGGGGGGAGCAGGGGGAATGGGAAATGTGTCTTTTGGTTGGTACGAGGGGCGGGGGAGGTAGATATTTGCCCGGCAGCCCAAAATTCCGTTCGGTGCGGCGAAAAAGTAGCGCGCACAGTCACATCGGACACAGTACCATTACCATAACTGTGTGCGATATTCAACAAAACAAACGTATCCTATAGTTTATCCCATGTGTGATGAGACTGAACGTGGAAATTTTGGTGTCGGTGCACTGAGACAGGGGTACCCAGTGCCCCTGACTTAGGCACAGGCGACAACGGTAAAAACCCTCCACACACAAAGACAACCCGACAATAATCAAGACGGACTACAACAAACTTTACGCGGCAGCCCAACCCTGGCACTGCTGCACGCCAAGTACTCCCCGACGCTTGCCGGGGACCAGGGCGTACGCACCCTCTCGAAGCCCCGGCAAGCCATCCCCCCGGCAAGCGTGAGCCAACCTGTCACCGCTCCACCTCATCGCAAGGCCAGTCACTTGTCGATGCGGTGTCGAGCCCCCAGGTGGCTAAAAGGCTCTCGCTAAACATGTGGCTACATGCTGGAAGGAAGATTACCCCTCGTTGACACCCGGCCTTAAACGTGTCGAGGTGGGAAGCAACGGTTAGCTAGAGCGGTGGTATAAGCTTGCCGGGGATGCACCCCTGCACGCCACCTAGACTAGCAATGATGGTATTTTGTCTCTAATGCCAGAGTTAGGTATGATAAGCTCTGCTAGCTATCTAATCACCAGACATTGTCTGTTTTGCCACTGTGGTCACCCCTTGCACTATAAAAGGAGGCCCAAGGCAACCTAGTTGAGGATTCGGACTTCTGAGCATTTGTACGCGCGTAATAGCTCCCCCGAAGGCAACCCCTGCCGGGCAGGAGCATTGCGCGCTCTTCGTGTTCCCTTGATCAATCCACCCACAAAGCAGGAGTAGGGTTTTACGCTTCGTAGCGGCCCGAACCTAGGTAAAATCGCCGCGTCATCTCACTATCTCCGCTCTTCGTGCTTGCGTCCACGCCCCCCGCCGAACCACAAAGGGGCTGATGGCCCCATATGTGATCGTGTGCATCCAGCCCCGACATTTGGTCTCCAAGCTTCCAACGTAAGATATCGGATACTACATTGCACACGGTACTTGCATTTCATGTTCATTTGGAAGAGAAAATGGGGATACGGCGGCAAATTTTGGTCCGAATTTCCCTCATTACATTGGTCATTGCTTAGTTTAACAACACTTGCAAATTTGAGTACTACACAAAAGAGCCTACAGCACTGCCCGCACTTACTTAATCGAGCAACTAATAAACATTAGTTAATTGACTTAAACATTACTCTAACAAAACACCATCGCTCTAGACAGAGACTAATTTTCCGCCTGGCATTCGTCGATCTCCGCCGCGTCCTCGATGACCAGCTCCCGCTCGACAAACTCCGGGGAAAGGAGATCCATCGCCACATACTCCAGCATCTCGCAGTCTTCGTGCACCATCTCTTTGGATAAGGCCGCCATGAGCCGGGCGTGGGCGGCCTTGCTCCGGGCATGGACGGCCACAATCTTGGCTAGGGAGGCCGCCGACGAACGGACGCCTGCTAGGGCACACTCAACGATTACCAACTCAACGGAGGTGGGTTGTCGACCAGTGTCAGAGAAGGCAGATGTGATTTGTCAACGGACACGAGATGGGCGTGGGCAGCCTCAAAATGGGACTGGGCGTCCGCCATCAGGGCTACGGCGACCGCCGAGGAACTGACAGCTGATGTGCCGTTCTCTCCATTTGCTATCCCCGTCGCGGTTGTTGCTGCTGCCCTCTCAGCTGCAGCAGCTGCCCTTTCGGTTGCTGCAGCCGCTCTGTCGGAGGTAGCGGTCGCGTTCAAGCATGTTGAGAGCGCGCTCATGGCTGATGCGGCCGCGCTCGGGCCGGCGTCGGTTGCCGAAGTTGCCCTCACGACGGGGATCCACGTCCCTGTAGGATCGAAAGTAGGTCTAGAGGGGGGTGATTAGACTACTTGACCAAATAAAAATCTACTTTTTCCCAATTTTAAGTGTTGGCAGATTTTAGCATTCATAGCAAGTCAAGCACACCCTACACATGCATGTCTACGAGTATAGCAGCGGAAAGTAAAGACAAGCATGAGTAGTAAAGGAAGGGTAGGAAGATCAAACGCAATTTGGAGACACGAAGATTTTTCCCGTGGTTTCGTTAGGTGGTGCTATCGTACGTCCACGTTTATGGAGTCTTCAACCCACGGAGGGTAACGGTCGCGAGAGTCCACGAAGGGCTCTACCCACGGAGGGTTCCACGAAGAAGCAACCTTGACTATACCATGATGGCCTACGTCCACGGAGGACTAGCCTAACTCGGGTAGATCTTCACGAAGTAGGCGATCTCCTTGCCCTTACAAACTTCTTGGTTCACTCCACAACACAAAGTAGGAGGCTCCCAAGCGACACCTAACCAATCTAGGAGGCACCACCCTCCAAAAGGTAATAGGCTCGATAATGTCGATGAACTCCTTGATCTTGTGCTTCAAGATGATAGACTCCTCAACACACAATCACTCTCTCACAGATTTGGCTATGGTGGTAGAGATTGATTGGGTGGAAAGCAACTTGGGGAGGCTAGAGATCAAGATTCATATGGTAGGAATGGAATGGCATGATCTCAACACATGAGTAGGTGGCTCTCTCTCAGAAAATCAGTTGGGATAAGTGGGGATCTATTCTGAGTGCTTCTATTTTGAGTAGGTGGTGGTGGAGGGGTATATATAGGCATCTCCAAAAATCCAACCGTTACACCTTAAGCGACCAACTCGGTGACACCGATGTGTGAATCTCGGTGGTACCGAAGTGACCAAAAGGTGACAACTTTTGAATCTTGGTGAGACCGATATATAATTCTCGGTTGCACCAATTAGGTGACCAACGGTCAGATTGCGCAACTCGGTGACGCCGATCCAACAAACTCGGCGGGACCGATTTTGTGAATCGAGGTAACAGGAAGTTGGCAACCCAAACTCGGTGGCACCGAAGTAGAATCGGTTGCACCGATGTGCTAGGGTTTGGCATGGGTCTGTCTGAGTGTGGGAATCGGTGGCACCGAGTGGGAGTTGTTGGTTGCACCGATATTGGATATGTGGCTTTGGACAGACTTTTGTGAAAGAGCTTGTGGGTGTATTTGGTGACTATTACTTGTGCACGTATGAGCATTTTGTTCACCAACAGTACCTTACCCCCTTTTAATAGTATTGGCTTTCCTATGGACTCAAAGTGATTTCTCACAAAGTAAAATGTAGAGTCCTCTTGCTTGAAGCTTTGCCAATCTATTTCCTTGCATCTTGGGGTTTCTCCACAATCCTTTTGCCATCCCTATCATTGAACTTTTCCTGAAATATGCTTAGTGAAAACATTAGTTCAATGACATATATGTTGTTATTAATTACCAAAACCACTAAGGGAGCAAATGTGCTTTCAATCTCCCCCTTTTTGCTAATTGATGACAACATATAGATCAAAGCTTCGACATATGATATAATCAATGAATATAATCGTCGCTTTTAGAAGTATGTGATAAGCAAGAGCTTCCCCTAAATTTGTGCATTATTTTAAATTTGCGTTTGAATGCAAATGCACAATCGATTAGGTACATGGGGCACTTCTTCCATGTCACATACATCTTGGTGGTGTGCGAGAATAATAAGAGTGAATATAATAGCACAACCCAATCAAGTAAAGTGAATGATCATCTCATAAACATCAAAAGGATAGGAAATAGTAGCAACACACATTAAGCGTATGATCAAACACCAACAAAAGTTTAACACAAGCAACCAAAAGACCAAATGTTTTTTAAAAAATGATAAAAACCAACGCTCTCTCACTCGAAGCCTAAAGATCTATATACTACTTCTCCCCCTTTGGCAACAAGTTACCAAAAAGTTCAAAGAGATATAGCTAATCGTTCTTCTGGGGCTGATCTCCTCCGGTGGTCGATGTTGGAGTCGAGAGAACTGCGTCGGCGAAGGCCTCTGCGGATGTCATGGATGGAGTTGGAGTAGCAACTGGAGGAGCTGATGGAGCTGAAGATACTGTAGCAGGTGCTGATGAAGAAGGCCTCAACTCAGGAGCTGGCACTGTGGCTGATCTGGCCTGGGTAGTGAACTGAGTGGCTGGCCTGAGAGGAGAGTCATCCTCGTCATCTGAAGTGTCCTCATCCGTGGAGTGTGGGATAGACACAGCATAAACTTCCTGCTTGAGCTCGTTCACGGTCTTGGTCAGTCCATCCACCTTGTCATTGAGGGTCTTGATCCTATTGTCAATGATCCTCACAAGACTATGCTGATTCTCCAGTATGTCCTTGATGTCCTTTTGCATGCCCTGAACGGTAGTGATCAAAAGATCCATTTGCTCGTTCCTGGATCTAGGGACTTGAGCACTAGTGGCTCTAGCTGCCTCTGCCTCTGCCTGTGCAGCAGCTGAGGTGGGATGATCTGGGTCCATCACCACAATGTTGTCCTCAAAATCTGGCTGTAGGGGCAAATGTGGCCTGTCAAGAGCAAAAATATGCTTCTCCAGCTTAGAGTTGATAAGCATCTGAATGTAGGGTGCATAGCAGCATGAACGCTTCTGATCAGCAGCAACGCTCTTCATTGTCTCCACAATCAAATCCATCACTCTGAATCTCTGATGCTGGTCAATATGAAGCAGCAAGTTGATGGAGTAGCCTCAGATCATCTTCTCGTCTCCTGACTTAGGCATCAAGGTATGCCTCGGAATGGTGTTGATGGTTCGAAGACCTGCCTGGAGGTAATAGATCGATCCTAGCTTATGAGAATTCAGATGTGCAGCTGGGATTGCATTGTACATGTCCTTCATGGCATTGTGGCTTGCCTTGGACTCAGAGTACACACAGATATCTCCATCTTCCACCTCTGGGACTCCTAAGATGGCAGCCCATTCATCAACAGTGGACTCATATCTTGCTCCTTCAGTCATCCACGCAATCCTACCATCTCCATAGAAGTGAGCAGTGGACTAGAATTGCATGATCATCTCATCGTTCCATGCAGTGAACTCTTTGCCAACAAACTCATCTAGGCCAATGCAGTGGAAGTTGTCTTGCACACTTGGGAAGTAGTCTTGATTTGCCTTGATATACTTCCAATCCACATATCTTATGTCACTGACAGCTGGGCTCTTGTCAAGCAACACAGTCTCATAGAAATCTTGTTGCTCCTTGGTATAGAATATGTAGTCCACAGTTGTTTTTCTCCTCTGAGAGTAGGGATCAATAGCTCTCCACTTTCTTAGACCTGAATCCTTCTTTTTCTTCATGTCCTCAGCAACCAAGTGACTAGCATTGTGCTCTGGGAGGTGTGGTCTAAGCTTCATCAATGCAGACATGGCATCATCATCTAGATCTCTGGAGGTAGATCCCTTGTTCTTCTCAGAAGCTGGGATGTCTCTGGTGGTCCTCCTGGCCTTCTCAGCAGCAGCCTTCTTGGGTGCAGCCTTGGTGCTCTTGGATGGAGCTTGCTTTGGCATAGCATCTGCCAAAAGTTTCTTTTGCTTCTTCTTGGGAGGAGCCTTAGCAGCTGTCTCTTCCTCCTCATCCTCAGCAGCAGCAGCAGCAGCAGTCTCTTCTGGGTCCTCATACATGGAGGTAGCCCTGCCAGTAACATAGACGATCCTCTTTCTGGCTTTCTTCTCACCAGCCCTCTTGGGCATAGACTTCTTGGGAGGCTCAACAGTCATGGTTCCTCTAGAGCTCTCAGGTGCTCTCATAGATTCAGATGGTGCATACTCTTTCCTGACTGTCTTCTTAGGGGCCTTCTTGACAGACTTGTCTTGCTTAGTCTGAGGAGGCACTTCATCGGGTATGAAGTCCTCATCTTCCTCATCAGAATTAAGCTTCCTCCTTGCCCTAGTAGCAGCTCTGGGCAGATCAGGAGAACTGGGAACACCAACATCTGAAGAGGATGAGCTATTGTCTGGACTAGTGCCAGAGCTCATGCCAACATTCTGCTCCTGCAAATTCTAACTATCTTCAGCATCTGACATGTCTGACCCTGTGAATAGAGTGAAGAAGAGTAGAAGGGGATGAGTCATCACAAAATGCAGCCATTTTCAAAGGTTTGAACTAGGATTTCTCAAATTTTGCATTCTGCCAAATGTATATCGGTACAACCGAACCAAACATTTCGGACCTACCGAGACAGACAATCTCCTTAACAGAAACTTGGCACCACTTTCGGTGAGACCGAAAATGGGCACTCGGTTTCACCGAGACTGTTCTTAGTCGACAGCAAAACCTAAAAATTCATGTGGCGGTTCTACTAAAAATTCACCGAGAAAATCAAATCGGTGCTACCAATTCTTTTGCATCGGTTCTACTGAGATTCATGTGGCGGACAGCAAAACCTAAAAATTCATTCGTTCGCTATGCTACGGGAATATTTCGTGGATGAATCAATCTCAAACTGTGGATAGACGATGGAGAAGCCCTAATGCGCGAGAATCGGAGGTTGGAGCGCAGGAGGGGGTGAAATCGTACCCTAGCTTGGTGACGACTTCGCTACGGCGGCGACGGGGGTGGAGATTCCGTCGACGGTGGAGACTTCCAACGGCGGAGGCGCTCGGGAAGACAACGGCGATGACCAGGGGCCTTGATTCGGCATCTTAGGGTTTTGAGGGGGCGACGGTTGAAGAAAGATTTCAAAGGTCGGGTCCGCCTCTATATACACGTGGCTATCGGTGACACCGATTCTAACTTTTCGGTGTCACCGAGTTCCTCGACAGTCTGCTGACAGGGAAACTCGGTCTAACCGAGAAGATGGAATCGGTGGTACCGAGATTGAAAACCAGATCGGCATTCGGTGAGACCGAGATTTTTGGATTGGTTCCACCGAGACGCACTAGGGAGGTTTTAATGGTCAGTCATTTGTCGATACGAAACTCCGAGTGCTCCTCACATAGAGAGATTGAAAAGTACTTGTTCAAATTTTGTGATGCAGCAAGGAAGGAATATGAGGTGAGAAAGCATAGATAGCTAGAGAGTGGTCCTAGGCATTCTTGTCCATCCAATTGGCAAAAGAAAAATCAAAAGCCAAATAGCAACAATTGGATGTCCTCGAATGGGTAAATAAATGCAGACCAACATGCTCACCCAATAAGATGTCAAATGAAATCATAGCAAACATGCACATACATACTAGCATCTATCAAGCACTTTGGCGATGACTGAGTCATCTATATATGAGTATATTGACTTAGGAGCCAAGTAAGAATACTTGATCATAGGTCATACTCATCGTTTAAGCACGAGTGGGGTTACCACTTTTACATAAAGCATTTAATGTAGTCACATACTATGAGATGCTTTGACTCAAGTCTTAGAGTAAAGCTCCCCCTTGATGTGACATCCCCCCATAGGACGGATAAACTAACCTTAGGTTTTGTCGATGAAGACTTCATGTAGGTGAAGTAGTGGTGGATGCTCAATGTTGATGAAGATCACCATGAGTTGGGAGCATCCTTGTTATTTCCTTACTCTTCTCACTTACATGGGTTAGTCCCAACACACAAGAGACAAATACAAGGATATTTATGGACATGGAGTGCATTTTTGCATGATGATGTCCATTGATTTGTTGATTATCTTGTCCCTTGCTTACCTTTGAGGGAATGTGTGACTCCTTGAACTATTGCATAATGTTGATGTTGATTGCAACTAGTTCTTGCCAATAATGAATATGAGTGAATTTCATTGGCGGAGTCACCCCTCAAGAACTTCTCTAGTTCTTCTTCTTGGGGACCCACATCAAGTTGATGGGGATCCTTGGTGTTGAAGTGGCACTTGTAGAAGTTGAGCTTGTAGTAGCCTTGGAAACCCACTTCACCAAAGCTCGGGATTCATCTTCATATGAGTCAATGTCCTCTTGAAGCTTGTTTTTTGCCCTTGAGCTTGGGGTCTTGTGGTGGAAGGTCATCTTGAGCTTTTGTTCCCTTGGGAAGAGTATTTTCATACTTCTCCTTTTGAGGAACAAACTTGGGCTTGGGGTATTGACCTTCTTCCCATTCAACTCCATTAGCGTTGAAGTAGCCAATGCCATGGTTCTTCCGGTATCCTCCGTGCTTGCGTACAATTTCCTCAAATTGCTTACATCCGACAAGACTCTTGTAGATACCTTTCTCTATAATCCCTTTCAAAAGTTCATTTTCTTGCTCAAGTGTAACTTGGCTAAGAGAAGTGTTAGTGGGATCAATAGAACTACTAGAAGCAATATCATTGGATTTATCATTTTTATTGCTACTAGTTGAAGAACCTTTCTTGCCTTTATTACTAGTTTGCTTAGCCTTAACTTGTGGAATGAATGTAGACAAGAGAAGTCGTTTGGCTAGATAAGAGGAAGTCTTCTTTCGAAGATCGGCATTGATAGCTTTAAGGAACTCATGCTCTTGCTCTAGATTGAGCTTCTCGAAGCGGAGCTTCTCATGTGTCCTTTCAAGCTCTCTATGATCTTGTAGAGTAGACTCATGAGCTAACTTAAGAGTGTTTAGTTCTTGAGTTAGCCGTTCTATTTCCAACTTATCATCAACACACGACTTATCTTGACTAGAGTGATTACTAGCAAGTTCATCTTGACTAACATTACTAGATTTGTCAAATAGCAAGTCATCATCTACTAACAAGTCATCCTCATCACTATTGAAATCAAGATACTCGGGGTGTGATACCTTGGGGCCTTTAGCCATGAAGCAACATCCACTCCCTTCATTTGGCGAATTAAATATGTCGTATGAGTCGGTTGTCACTAGTGCAAGTCCGGCAACACCTCCATCTTGACTATAGTCGGAGTTGGAGTGATAGCTTCTCTCGGAGTGGTTGTTGGATTCGGAGCCGGAAACCCATTCACCAACATGAGCTTGATGTCTTCTTCTTGAGTAGCTCTTGGTGTACTTGTCCTTCTTCTCCGAGTCCCTACTTCTCCTTGAGGGTCTTCGTTCATAACGATCATCCCTACTCTTTCTCTCTCTTCGAGGTGACTCGTCTCTTGAGCTTCATCTTCTTGGTGACTCTTCTTTCCTTTTGTAAGGAGCCGTGCACTCATTGGAGTAGTGTCCGGGCTTCTGTGACGCCCCCCATTTCGATCGTACCGTACGCTAATCATACACGCAATGCGTACGACCAAGATTAGGGACTCACTGATCGATATCACAACACAACACTAGACACAAATTAAAATCATATAGCTTCATATTACAAGCCAGGGGCCTCGAGGGCTCGAATACAAAGCTTGACAAGAACGAGTCAGCGGAAGCAAATAATATCTGAATACAGACATAAGTTAAACAAGTTTTGCCTTAAGAAGGCTAGCACAAACATAACAACGGATCGAACGAGGCGAGGCCTCCTGCCTGGGAACCTCCTCTCCTACTGCTGGTCGGGGGCAGCCTCCACGTAGTAGTAGGCTCCGACGGTGGTGTAGTAGTCGTCTTCGGCGTACTCCATCTCCTGGGCTCCATCATCTAAACGCGGTAATCGTATCGAGGGGGAAAGAGGATGCAAAGCAGCGGTGAGTACTCATCGAAAGTACTCGCAAGACTGACATCAGAACTATGCTAAGTATGCATCAGTATCAAGGAATGGGGTTATATCTGGGCTGACTGCAGAAAGCAAGAATAGGGGAAAGGCCTAGTCCTATCGAAGACTAGCATCTTCAGCATCTTGCAGCATTAGAAGAGAGTAGACTGGTATCTCATATATAGCAATATTATTGTAGCAAATTTTATTAAGTATCCACGCCCAGAGATTCTTCCTCAACTCCCGCAAGAAAGCAACCTGGGAGCCAACATTTTATTTCAAGTCATCACTTTTAGTTATATTAGCTCGGGATACAACTCCAAGTCCTCCTGTTACCGTGGACACGGCTATTCGAATAGTTAATTTCATCCCTGCAGGGGTGCACCACGTTTTCCATCACGCTTGATCACCTTTGGCCGGACACACTTTCCTGGGTCATGCCCGGCCTCGGAGATCAACACGTCGTCGCCCCACCTAGCCTCAACAGAGAGGCCAGCCCGCCGGTCTAAATCCTAAACGCACAGGGGTCATGGGCCCACTCACCCTTTGCGCTCCTGCATGATGCGAGGGCGGCCGGTGTCAGTCCTGGAACCTCTTAATACAAGACGGTGCTTTATGCGGGCCACCCGGGCGCGCGCCGCTCCATTGCTGACATCCGAAGAGCTTCGGCTGATACAACGACGCCGAGTACCCATAACTTCTCCCACGTGAAGGTTAGTGCGAAAAGGTCAAATGACCAACTCAGATCAAATACCCAAACCATTAGCATTTTATTAATTGCGGTGATGAGCGCGATACACGATATGTGGTCCCGTTGCCCCGTCTCAAGGTCTTGTGGCAAGGGCCAAGAATGCCCGGCCACGCCCCGTCGTATTACACCAACACCCTCCGGTCATCCTGACATCATCATGTATCAACAGTAAAGTAAAAGTAACCGTGTGTCTGTAACACCAAGGCGAAAACCGAGGAATCACCCTCGATGGATCCCACTCAATGTAACCGTCAAGGTGACCAGAGAGGATTCACCCTCAATGGTCTACGCTTGAGGGGTTGCACGACAGAGTCGTCGTCGGGAGTGGTGAAGGAGGAATCACCCTCGATAACCACGACCGACTAGCTGCACTACAGAGTTAGCATCATGAGTACTTCACGAGGTGTCACCCTCAATACTCGATAGTAGCTCTGCAGAGTTGTACAACTAAGGGGTGTGCGGTGAAAGTGACGGGCATGACTGGTTGGTCGGTTGACCGAGTCTTCGAGTCATCGAGTCGTCGAGTCATCGATGAAGAAGCAGGGGCAACTGGGACTAAGGGGGGTCATAGGGGATTCATTGATCAACCTATACTAAGCAGTTGATTTAAGTGTAGGTATAGTAGCGGTTTATCAAAAGCAGGCTATGCATCAGACTAGGAGCTAACTAATAAAGTAGCAAAATCTAATACAAGAATGAGAGGGAAAGAATTGGGCGATATCGGAATGCTCAAGGGGGGGTTGCTTGCCTGGTTGCTTTGCTGACAAGTATGGGTCGTCGTCGACGTAGTCGTACTTGGGGTCATCAGCAGTCTCGGGGTCTATCGCAGTATCGAGGTCTACCGAAAAACAAATAACGGAGGGGGAACAAATAAATAACGGAGCAATCAAATGCAACACAAATGCAATGACACGACAAGATGTGAGGGTGACATGCTCTAATGCATCCCTAAGCATTTTAAAAGTAGGGGGGAAATATCTGGCGAAATTTTCCCAGCTCCAGGTATTTTTCGGACAGATGATCCTAATGCAAAATGTCCATGTTCATCATACTAGGAGCATGTGACAGATGAACGGACAGTGTATTCGGATTCGTTGGATTTTTCTGAGCAACTTTCATGTATAAAATATTTTCATCGGAGTTACGGCTTATTTTCTATGAATTTACAAAGTTTTATTGATTTTCTGAATTTACTGGATTATTATTGATCCGAATTAAAAACAGTGAATAATTTTATCACCTAGTGCTATTCTAGCCACAGTGTATGATAGTGGGGCCAGTGGGACTAGGTTGACCCAGTCAACAGTATAGCCATGGACTAATATTGCACAAATTTATTATCTAGTTAATTTAACAGGGTGGGCCTAGTTGTCATTGACACAAACTTTTAATTAGTCTTTTAACTAAAATAGGGCTCACGTGACATGGTATTGCACTAACTAAACATCTAATTATTTGAGGGGGATTAGCTACTAATCTAATCAAGGGCCGGCCCTGGTGGAAGTGGCCAGGCCGGCTGGTTGTGCACACGCACATGCACTCAGCCACGGCCAAGCCATGGCCACGGCTCGGCCGGCCGGCAACAGCAGCGAACGGCTGCAGGTAGGCTGTAGCAGCGATGCAGAAGTAGCACAGCAGCGTGTGGGCAGCAGCAGGTAGCAGCAGCGGGCAGCAGAAGGCAGCAGAGCAGCGCGCAGCAACAGGCAACAAAGCAGCAGCGCAGCAACAGGCAACAAAGCAGCAGCGGGCAGTGGCAGCTGCAGTAGCGCTAGCAGCAGCGGCGCAGAGCAGCGGGGAGCGGGCGCAGGTGAGCGAAGGCGGGTGCGGCCGGACAAGGCGAGCACGGCCGGGTGAGCGCACGCGTGGGCGCAGCGAGCTTCAGGCGGTAGCGGCAGTTAGCACGGGCAGCAGCTAGCGGCTAGCAGCAGCAGTAGCAAGCGGGAGCAGCACAGCAGAGCAGCGAGCAGCAGCAGGGAGCAAGGCAGTAGCGACAGAGGGCAGCAGCAGCCGCGGCAGCAGACAGTCGCGAGGCGGCCAGGAGCAAGCAAGGGTGTGTGCGCGTACAGGAACTCCGGCCACGGCGGCCTCGTCAGATTCAAGACACTAAGGCGACAGATCGAGGTTCAGAATGGGCGGAATCGGAGGAGTAGCTCACTGCGGGTCCGGTGAAGTGCTCGGGGAGGCGAGGGGTGGACCGTAGCAGTGGCAATCGGCGACGGACGACGACGATGTACGCAGAGAAGACGACGTCGATGGCGAGCGTATGAGGCACCTCGGCTCGGTTCGGTGCTCGGGGAAGAAGAAGTCGTCGGTGGCGGTCCTCCTGGACGGATCCTCGGGCGCCGAGGAGCATGAAGGCCGCGGCAACGATGACAACGCGCGCGGTCATCGCGCGAGCTCCGCGCTCGATTTCGAGCAGATGAAGAGGGAACTCGATGGGGAAAAGAGGGGGAATCGGTCAAGGCCGAGCTAGGGTTTCCGGGGCGCGTTCTTATAGGTCGAGCGGGGGTACGTGGTGGCCATCCACGGCCATGGCGGCTGGATGCTCGCCACGGCTCTCCTCTGCCTCTCCCTACCGAGAGGTGGAAGAAAGGCCGTGGCCTAGTGTGCTGGGTTGCACTGTGGCCACTAGGGCCCATTGTAGCAGTAGTAACTTTTGATATTTTCCCTTTTTATTAGTTAAATTTCTGTTTAGGTTTTAGTTATTTCTGTTATGCTTTAATATCAACAAAAGAAATACCTTTGTAAAATATGGAAGCTTGCCCAAAAATCATACTGCAATATTAGGCAGTACCACAAAAAGTTTGGGGAACATTTGAAAGTGTTTGCAATTTCTATAATTAAAGAGGCATTTAATTAATTATTTTGGTCTTTGATTTAATTGTTTTGAGGCACTTAAATACTTGACAAAAAGTTGGTTATTATGTCATTTTAGAGCTTACATAGGTAATTTTTGAGCTAATTAAGGTTATTATGTCATTTTTGAGCTACCTAACCATATAAATTCATTTTTGGAGGAAAAAATGCTAAGTATATGTCATTTTAGAGCTTTCCTAGGTTAAATGGGTCGTTTGAGAGCTAATTAAGGTTGTTATGTTCTTTTTGAGCTAGCTAAGCATATTAAGTCATTTTGGAGGAATAAATGCTAAGTATAGGTCATTTTAGAGCTATCCTAGGTTAAATGGGTCATTTGAGAGCTAATTAAGGTTATTATGTCATTTTTGAGCTAGCTAAGCATATAAATCCATTTTTGGAGAAATAAATGCTAAGTATACGTCATTTTAGAGCTATCCTAGGTTAAATAGGTCATTTTGGAGCTAATTAATGTTGTTATGTCATTTTTTAGCTAGCTAAGCATATTGAGTCATTTTGTTAAGCTAAACACTTGGGAAAACTTACCGTCATCACTTAGATGTAGGTGAAGGACCGGTCGCGCCAGTGGCAGACGGAGAAGCATCGGTCGATGCTTGTCGGGAGTTATGCTGCACCAAAGATCATTTGCAGTGTATCGTTAGCATGATGCAACTCAAATGTGAAGACTAGTAACTAATGACCATTCAAATGAAACTCACCGTGCCCGCCGGAGCAATGACTGGCATCGGCGGAGGGGTCGTGCCATTCTTTTCGCACATGCTCTGCACATTTGGTTTTCTCGAGTCAGTCATATTAGTTAGTAATGAAAGGAACATTACGTGCATGATTTGGCTAATATGCAGAAGAAACTTACCACGAAGAGCTCGTATAGGGCCCGTTGACCGCCTCGTTCCGGTTCCTCTCCTCCTCCAATAGCTTAGCCGTCCTCTCCTCCGCCTCCCTCTCCCTCGCCGCCGCCTGTCGTCTCTCTTCCTCTAGAAGCGCCTGGGTCCTCGCTTCTGCTTCCTCAAGAGCAGCCTGGGTCTTCGCTCTCTCTGCCTCAATAGCAGCCTGCAACACCACTCGTTAGCATTGTAATCATCGACGGCCGCACACACAATGTAATGGAGGAAAGGTATCTGAGTCCGTATAACTAACCTGGAATTCGAGCTCCATTGGCCGTGCACGAGGCCTTATCTCAGGATCGGAGCTGGTCTGGCGCTTCTTGATCTGCGGGAGAGTGCTAGTACAACGTATCAGTCCATCCCCAATGGCTAACAAGCCATGGTGCCTCCCGCCACCAGATATCATCACCAGCTCTGGATCAAGAGGTTGCTGGCTCGGGTTAAACTCCGGCCCTTTCCTCGCCTTCCCCTCGTCTCTGTACCTCACAAGCTTGTTGTGGGAGGCGCGGTTGCTGAATTTCTCTGTATCATCGAGGTCAGACTCAGAGAATGCCTTGGCCTTCTTGTACGAGGCAGTATTGGACATGGCATAGAGGTCGAATAGCTCTGGCACTGGAGCCTTGTTGTGCCGCGCCTAAAAGAGAGGAACAGAGTATTAGTTAAGGGCTCAAGCTAGCATGAAGAATGAATTTGCATGAATCATGAAGCAAACCACATACCCAGTTTTCCCCGAACCCACGTAGGTTGACGCTGCCTAGATGGTGTGGGACACCTTTCATTTGGGCACGCTTCTCCTTTGCACCATCGTGGACGTTGCGCCATTGGGGAGTGCACCACTCATCCACCAACGCCTCCCAACAGTCCATCCTATCCGCACACCATCTCGGGGGCACCTAAGTTAAGCAAGAGAAATTTGAGCGCTACGCATACGAATCAAATCAAGGAACTAAGTACAAGGCCTTAAGAATAGGTAATTACCTTCATGTACTTCTCCTTACTCAGATAGTTGAGGCGGCACTTCTCTTTTTTCCTCCGAATACCAGTCGAGGCGTAGTAGTCTCGAATAGCCTGCGTCCGAGCCTCGTGCCGAAAGTTTTGAAGTAGGCGCCTGCACTCGTTGTCGATAACCCGAGCCACGGCCTCCTCCTGTCCCTCAGCACACCTGTAGAAGGTCTGCAATCAAACAAGAAAACACGGATTAGTACAATCACTAGGGTTGCCAATCAAAGAAGAAAACACAACGTAGACGGCAAAGGATAAATTACCCAAAACGTCTGGATCACAATGTCGGCGACCGTGTGGCACTCGACATCGCCGATCCTATGCCCCGGCGGGGCCGGGGCAGCCAAGTAGTGCTCCCAGGTCATTCCTAGCTCTGGAACCCGGCCCTCACCGGGCAACGTGACCCACCCCGGGAAGCTCTGGCGACAAATCACGCCAAGGACATTGTTGGGCTTGCGGCAACCAGGCCCGTGTGTCCAAGACCTGCAGTATGACAAGGCCAACACATTAGATATTCGAAGAAACGTGAAGACAAAAGGTTAAAAAAGAGTAAATGCACTTGCTTCTCCCCCTGCGGCGCAATCAACCACCTCTGGTCGGGGGTCGCCGGGGTGGGCGGGAGCTTTGTACCACCACGCTGGTAGACTTTGCGCCCCTCAACCCACTCACTCTCGCTATAGCTATCAGAACTATAGCCACCCTCAGCACGGCCACTCGACGAGCCCGCACCTGGGTTCTGCTGCGACTCAGGGTGATCCCCAGTCTCGTGGGACGAAGGCTCGGCGGCCCGACGCTCGTCGGCCCCAGGCTCGTCGGCCGTAGGCGCGTCTGTCGTAGCCTCGTCTGTCGTAGGCTCGGCGGCCTGAGGCTCGTGGACCGGAGTCCGAGACGGCTGCACCTCAGGCTGCTCCATCTCAGACGGAGCACTCCTGTGGTCGGGTGAATCAGCTGGGGGTGGCGGCGAGGAAGGCGTAGTAGCAGCCTTCCTACCTCTCCCGCCGCCACGTCCACCTCTACCAACCTTCTTCCCCCCCCCCGACCTCTCCCGGTCGAAGAAGAAGCGCCCGCCGGTGTCTGCATACTGAGATCCAGCGCTCTCCGGTGGTGGTAGGGTGGGATGGAAGTACCCCTCCCACCACGCGCCGAGGAAGGAGCCTCGGAGCGCTCTCGACCTGCGCCCACCATCTGTCAACACCTGCAATGACAAAGAGTAAACGAAGTTAGTACAACATTAAAAAAATGAATACCTGACATGAATATAATTTAAGTGTATCATCATCATGAACATAATAAAAAATTGAATACCTAACATGAACCAATTAATAATATATATGTACATAATAATAATTGAATACCTGACATGAACTATAATATTAATCTTCATCGTCATCATTAATAAATGCATCATCATCGTCTATATATGCTTCGGGGTCAATAAATGCATCATCATCATCACTATCAGTAATGACGTGCTCATCATCATCATCAATAAATGCATCAACATGTGGAAGGCCTCCTGTACGTAATCGGTCAAGCATTGACAGGTCATCCGCAGAAGTAACCTCTTCTTGTTCCGGCTCTTCTTGTTCCGGTTCAGGCTCGGATTCACTGCCGCTGTCTACTTCAATGTTCTGAGGTGAAGTAGAGCGGTTCTTGAAACGTTTTTTGGAAAGATGTGTTTCTTGGAAGAATTCTCCTTCATATGTGTCTGGGTTAATGTGAGGTTCATAATCCTCTTCATTGGGGGGAGGTGGTCTAACATGTGGCGGCACTTCATAAACGACATCCCAACCTTTGAGATTTGGATCACTTTGGCAGGCCCACGGTAGATAGAAAACTTGGGTTGCCTGTTGAGCCGTAATATAGACATCGGGAACATCCAAATGGGTGCTTTGTTTGATTTCGACTAGCCCTAGATGTTCATGAGTCCTTCTAGTCTCCTTCGGCTGGAACCAATAACATTTGAAGACTACGACTTTCGGTGGGTTTGCACCATAGAATAGAAGTTCATAAATTGCTTCAACTCTTCCATAATACTCGGTACCTCCTTCGCCGATAGCAGAGACACAACAATTTGTAGACTTTCGGTCGGCCATAGATAGCTCTTTGCCATAGGTACGAAAGCGATACCCGTTGATGTCGTATTTGTCAAATGAACGGACCTTATAGTCAAAACCATTAGCGACTTGTCTCAATTCGGCGTCCATAGACTCTGAACTAGCCTACAAGTTTAATACGAAAGGATTGTTGCATTAGCCGAAAATTAGACGAAGAAATGAAATGGTCTAATGGAAATTACCGTTTGTTTGAACCAAGAGATGAAACCGGGATAGCCGCCTCCATGCATTGCCAGAAGCTCATACTCTTCGACGGAATCCTTTTGGATCACCGCTCCATACGATAATTTGGCGACGTATCGACTGTATCAAATATCCGGGAATAAGAGCAGTTCAAAGGAATTAGAGGTTGCGAAACAATGTACCGAGAACTTACTCGATGTACGGCCGCACTTCTGTTAGGTTGTTCAAGATATACAACGTAATGGTCCGCCATTCGTCGACATCCAGCGATAAGGAAGTATAAGCACCGGCTGGTGCGAGCTTCCCTTTGAATAGGCTGAGGTTGGATCCACCCTTTTTAGGGTTGCCAGCATTGTACCGAGGCTTCGGATTATGCAAATGACGATTTTTGGCTTCGTAGTGTGCTGTCACGAAGTTTGCCGCCTCCTCAGTAATGAATGCCTCGGCCATCGATGCTTCAATTCGACGTTTATTTTTACATTTTTCTCGAAGCGTCTTCTGCATCCTCTCAGTTGCGTAGCACCAACGATTCTGCACGGGCCCCCCCAATCGTGCCTCGGTCGGGAGATGCAAAATCAAATGCTGCATTGGATTAAAGAAGCCCGGTGGAAAGATCTTCTCTAACTTGCAGATCAACTCCGGCGCCAACTCTTCCAGTTCTTCTAGCAAGCCAGGCGATAGTTCTTTCGCACAAAGAACACGGAAGAAATAGCTCAGCTCTGCCAGTACTAGCCATTCATCCTCAGGGATAAAGCCACGCAACATCACCGGCATTACCCGCTCAAGCCATATGTGCCAATCATGACTCTTGAGACCAACAACTGTATTGAGCTGCCATCATACCAAACACATTGAACCCATCCGTGCTTATGGAGATTCGAGGATGCCTTGGATCTGCCGCTTTAGCATGATGTATTGCATCGAAGCGCTTCCACGCAAAAGCGTCCGATGTGTGTACCAACATCGGCTCCCCATCTGCATCTAGTTCGGTTCTTTTACCCAATTTGTGCCATGTCATCTGTCTGGCCGTCTCTTCGACCATGAAAAGACGTTGAAGTCTTGGTATGATTGGCATATACCGAAGAACATTAACTGGGATTTTTGTCTGACTCTTCTCACCCATACCGTTGTCTACCTCAACATACCTGGAAGACTGGCAAACGGGACAATACTTCAAGTCCGCATACTCAAGCCTAAATAAGGCACATCCTTTCTCACAGGCATCTATCTTCTCATAGGGCATCTTAAGTGCACGGAGGATTTTGTCCGACTGGTACAGGTTTGCAGGCATTACATGGCCTTTGGGTAGAAAGCGTCCAAATAGTGTCATCATCGCGTCGTAGCATTCTCTGCCCAAGTTGAATTGAGCCTTTAGAGCCATTACTTGTGCGATGGCATCCAGCTGACAAAGCTCAGTGTGCTCGTGGAGAGGACGTTTTGAAGACTCCAACATATCATTGAAGGCCTTTGCAGATTCCTCCATCTCATCGTCCGAATCCCGAGCATCATCAAAGTCTTCCACCATGTCTTCCATCCCGGTACCATGCTCGTCGGTGCGACGACGGCCCTCCTCA
Organism: Elymus sibiricus; assembly: GCA_039707655.1. Classification (NCBI taxonomy): domain Eukaryota; kingdom Viridiplantae; phylum Streptophyta; class Magnoliopsida; order Poales; family Poaceae; genus Elymus; species Elymus sibiricus. The sequence continues at coordinate 267,751,511 of CM077673.1, read as the reverse complement.
GCTCTGGCACATTGGGCAGACTCACCATGAAATGTCCAGACCGTATAATCAGGCGTAAAACCCAACTTCTGCAGGTGTTTGATCATTTCAAACTCGGACTTCTTATGAAAGTTGTCGCAGTCGACACAGGGGCACCAGTTTGTTTCCTGTCCATTTGCAAATGCGGCTCTCACAAACCCCTTGGTTTTTCTTAGCCATTCATGGGTCATGTCTTTCTGACTAGTGTGACCGGTGTACATCCACGCACGATCACTCATCTTGCCTAGCTACTGGACACACAAGAAATATATACATAATTCAGCAAACCATATTCATCAGTTAATAGAGTTTGTCAGTTTTATTACGTCCATGCAACCTAGACGCTAGTAGGTAAAGATACGTCCTAATCCCACCCGAGTATGTGTAGATTGGGTTCGTTTTCCCATGCTCTGCTCCGGATCCGACGCAAAATTTCGGCAGCACCTCCCCGCTGTTCTCCTGATACACGTCTCGGCAATAAGCAGAGAGGATGTGTACTCGGAGAACAACAGGGAGGCACTGACGAAATTCTGCATCGGATCCGGAGCAGAGCATATGGGAAAACGAACCCAATCTACACATACTCGGGCTGTCCATGGATAACGTTGGACAATTCGAAAGAATCACGGTTATAAATATGCAAATGCATGCATATTTATAGATGTAACCCTTTCGAACGGGAGACGCATAGTGGTCACGCATACTGATGATTGACACCTATAGCTAGCAAGTTTCATCAGCACGAAGACCGAAATAGAGCAAATGAAGGGGGGAGGAGGAGATGTCATTTGTGCTCACCCACGAACGCAGGGGCGGAGCTCGTCGAACGCACGGGGAGGTCGTCGAACACCAGACCCTCGCAGCCCCGAAAGAACTGCACATTTAAATCCACCCGATCAACACAAATATATATGATGTTTTTCTTAACAAAATCGGGAAATATACTTCCTAACTCATAATTCACAAATATATGACCCCATCGGCCTCTGGAAGGCCGAAGAGCACCTTTTCGGTCAACAGGAGGCCGAAGAGGTGTCGGGGGTCGGGGGTGTCGTGTCTGGGTGTCGTGGTGTCGGGATGTCGGGGTGTCGTGTCGGGGTCGGGGTGTCGGGGGGTGTCGTGTCTGGGTGTCGTGGTGTCGGGGTGTCAGGGGTGTCGGGGTGTCGGGGTCGGGGTCGGGGGGTGTCGTGTCTGGGTGTCGTGGTGTCGCGGTGTCAGGGGTGTCGGGGTCGGGGTGCCGTGTCGGGGTCGGGGTGTCGGGTCGGGGTCGGGGTGCCGTGTCGGTGTCGGGGTGTCGGGTCGGGGTCGGGGTCGGGGTGCCGTGCCGGGGTCGGGGTCGGGGTCGGGGTGTCGGGGTCGGGGTGTCGGGTCGGGGTCGGGTTGTCGGGTCGGGGTCGGGGTGCCGTGTCGGGGTCGGGATCGTGGTCGGGGTGTCGGGGTCAGGGTCGGGTTGTCGGGTCGGGGTCGAGGTGCCGTGTCGGGGTCCGGTTTTTTTCTCTTTTTTTCTTTTCTTCTTCTTCCTCTTCTTTCTTTTCTTCCTTTTCTTCCTTTTTTTTCCTTCTTCTTCTTCTTCTTCCTCCTTTCCTTTTTCCTCTTCTTCTTCTCCTCCTCTCCTCTTTTTTCTTCTTCTTCTTCCTCTTCTTCTTTTTTATTCTCCTCCTCCTCCTCTTCTTCTTCTTCCTTTCCTTTTTTCCTCTTCTTCTTCTCCTCCTCTCCTCTTTTTTTCTTCTTCTTCTTCTTCTTTTTTCTTCTCCTCCTCCTCTTCTTCTGTTTCTTCTTATTATTATTATTTTTTGTTCTTTTTCTTTTTTATTTTTCCTTTTTTTCATCTTCTTTTCTTCTTTTTTTTCTTCTAGGTTTTTTTTCTACCTAAATGTCTAAATATTTTTTCCTATTTACCCAAACACCTAAACAACTATTTGCAAAACATCTAAAAACAGAAAACTAAAAATCTAATTAGAAAAACAGAAAAAAAATAAAAGGGGGGCAGGGGAAGCTCACCAGATAGGGGCAGGGGGCAGGGCGGCCGGCGGCGAGGAGAGGAGGCCGCCGGGGAGGGGGCGGCGGCGGCAGGAGGGCCGTGAGGAGGGGGCGGCGCCGCGGTGGTGGAGGTGCGCCACGGGGAGGGGGGCAGGCGGTGGTGGAGGGCGGGGAGGGGGCGGCGGCGAGAGGGCGGGGAGGGGGCGGCGAGAGGGCGGGGAGGGGGCGGCGGCGGCGGCGGCGGCGGCGGCGGCGGCGGCGGCCCCCTCACCTCTCTTTGCCGTCTGCTGGCAAACGACAAAGAGTTCTTTGCCGTCTGCCAGCAGACGGCAAAAAAGTGGCCCGTGTGACCTGGCAAGTGCAGTACCAAGTGGGGTCCACTTTGTTCTTTGCCGTCTGCTGGCAGACGGCAAAGAACTCTTTGCCGTCTGCCAGCAGACGGCAAAGAAGTGCAGATGGCAAAGAGCCTCTTTGCCATCAGCATGTTCTTTGCCGTCTGCTTTATAAAAGCAGACGGCAAATATCCTCTTTGTCATCTGCCAGCAGACGGCAAAGAGCTGGCAGATGGCAAAGTCCCTGATTCCAGTAGTGCAACAAGTTCAAACTTGATCAATAGGTGTTGTTGGAGGGCATTGGATACTGGACTACATCGAAGAATTAAGGGATCTTCATCGGTCATATTATCTCAAGCCAAGTCATTTGTATTATCGAGTTTCTATCTCATATCCAATGTGCCTCCTTGCAGTAACTTGTGCTTAAATTGAATACATTGTTAGTTACTTGACCCTTTGCATGTTGTGGTTTTGTACCTTGCATGTGTTTGTATATGGTGTGCTTCCTATTTGTTTATCTTGAGTAATCAAGTATGTATGATAGGTTGCACATCATGTATGTGTGAGTCTTGTGTTGAGCCTTTTGGCATCTTGTTTGTATCATAGTTGGCTCTTTTGAGAGATTAATGGATTATCCCATTTTGGGAGAGTGACGTGCTTTGCGCACCTCACAATCCTACAAATGTGTATACATGAGGAATACCACTTAGTATTGATATTACAAGATTATCTAGCTTCTATGTGGTATGCCTTGTCATGAGAAACTCAAATTGTAAATGGTCCATTAATTAACTATTGTTGGATTTCATTTGACACTTGTTAATAATTTCGAGTTATCACATTATGGGGGAGTAATATGCTATGTGCATATTACAAGCCTAGTAAATGTGTACATTGGAAGTATTGCCACTTAGAATTGGTATTGTAATTTATCTTGTACCTAGGTGGCATGTTAGCTCTAGAAGTGTCATTTGTTTATGATTAAGGTGTGAACATGATGTTGGATATCCTTGCAATCTACCAACAGGAATTATTTCCAAATACTTCTTTTCTTTTGACAATTGGTATTCTTTTATGTGGTAGAAATTGCTAATCATCTTTACATTGGGTTTTGTTTATCAATTTGTCTTCCTTGCCTCTTGTGGATCGCTTTGTTCATGTCTAGTGTTTCTATGGTTATAGGGAAAGTGATAATCCCATCTTGTGCATCTTGTATTCAAATGCAAATTCTATATAATGCACATCTCTTGGGGGAGCTATCCTATTTTCGCTAGAGCACTCTCCTTATGCGTTTATCATAAAATCTTTTGATCCTTATCAAGTGTGTATTGGTGGAAGGCAAGCATTTTTCTTTTTGGTACTTTTGTGCCATCGTGAAAATTTGCCGAGGGTTTGGTTTGTTTGAAACCTAGCTATATTTTGGGAACTTGATACCTCTTGTCTGTTTCCTTTCAATTGGTATTTTGTTTTCTATTATTTGGCATGTGTTTTCCTCCAACTACTTATCATTGGATATGTGTATTTCATTGCACTCATATTTTAAGAAATACAAACTTTTTGGAGGAACACCTATTATATTGGCTTTCTAAGCTTTCCGTCCATTTTGGCAATCGATGCCAATGGCAGAGAAGTTTAGAGAGTTTACTTTGGAGAAGTTAAGTGAGTTTTGCTTTTGTTGCTTAAGCATTTGCATCTCATACCCATGCATTATTGCTTTGCATGTGTGTGCTTGGTTGTTCTTATTTCCTTATATAAACTCTCTGAAAGTGATTGTCATCCATTACCAAAATGGGGGAGATTGTTAGAGCATATTTCTCCATGTGTGGTTTTGGTAATCGATGACAATACCTATGGACTAATGGTTGCCTTGAGTTATATTCGAAGGATTTGTCCATAGGCACTTCTTGAAGTCCATCTGTTGGTTTCAAGGAGTTTATATGGTGACCAAGGTGGTACGGTTTTATCCAAAGATTGGTCATGTGAGAGTTGAGCTTATTGCAAGCATGTCTTGAAGAAGAAGATTGTGCGAACATTCATGTTTACCTTCAAGACATCATCTTTATGAAGAGAGAAGATAAGATACAAGGTTGCTCAAGACTAAGTCCAAGAGTGAATCAAGTTCATCAACACACGAAGCGTACAATATGTACCGAGAGGGATCAAGTGATCCCATGGTATGGTAAGCATTGTCCATTACGCGTTGTGTACTAACCCATGGTCTACGTGAGAGTTCTATGTAGGGTTGGGTATGTTTCCAGGGGCTTGCATCAAGAGGGTGACATCAAGTGGTGATCGTCATCAAGATTGGGGTGTGCAAGTTCAAGTGGAGCATCATGAAGAGATCATGCTTGAAGCTTGTCGTCCATTGTGATGTCAATGGACTTGTGAAGATGTGTCAAAGAATGGCTCACCCATAGTGGAGTATGGGGGAGCAATCAATTAGTATTCATCGAGCCAACGCAATCAAGAAAGGTGGTCCAACTTGAGGAAGTCAAGATCGTCATCATCTAGATCAAGTGGACTATGTGCAAGGTATAGGTCTGCCCGTGATAGGTTTTCTATTTACCGGTCTCATGGTGGTAGTTGGGAGACCGGGTTATAGGATCTATTGCCGTACTATCAAGGGGGGCTCTCAAGTGAGTAGCTTGATCATATCGTTCGTTGAGAGCTCAAACCATTTGCATCCTTGCATCATCTTTCTTAGTTCTTGTTTGGTGTTTCTCTTTCTGAGTTTTAGAGCTTATGGTCATCTTCATGACAAGTTCGAGTTCATCAAAAACAGAGTTCATATGCATCTTCTATGATGTTTTCGATGTTGGAGTTTTTGCCGGTTCTTCATTCATAGAGGTTTCACGTCTCTATATCATTGGCATTTTTATACCGCATTTCTGATGCGGAGCATCCTACGGACATCACCATTTCAAGAGTACGTTTGGCAAGTGACACGTGCGACATCTACTCCACATATATAAAGGTGAATCATCTCCTTTACACGTGTTCACTTGACCCCTTCAAGGATGGTATACTACTTGACATTCCTCTCGTGTGCATGCATAGGTATTGTTGGAGCTTCACGGATGCCTCGGAGGAGTACAAGCACCAAGGAGCAACGACACAATCCGTGAGGGAAGCCTGGAAGCAGAGACGGAAGAAGACTGAGTCCTGAAGAAGGAGTGAAGCCCCCCGTGCGCACAGCCTCCCTGGACCCCGTGCGCACGAGCCTACCAGAAACTCTCTGGGTACACTGTGCGCACGGGCCTAGAAGACCCCGTGCCCACGGAACCCCCGTGTCCACGGTACATGCCCGTGCGCACGGGCCTAGAAGACCCCGTGCCCACGGAACCCCCGTGTCCACGGTACATGCCCGTGCGCACGGGCTAAGTGGACGCCTCCCTGGATACCCCGTGCGCACGGGCTCCACTTACCTCATGCACATGGGGCTGCTTATGGGCAGCTGTTGGGCTTTGTCCTTGTATGCCCATTTCGACCTATATATACTCCTCCATCTCCTCATTTCTAGGGTTAGCTTATGCTTGAGATTTGTTGAGCATAGCTCCTCCACTACCTTTCCCATGGAGATGATGCCTCCATGTGAGAAGATCCCCTAATGGATGTCAAGGCCCCTTGCGAGGGAAGATCCCTAGTGGATTCAAGGCCCCATCTCCCCATGGGATCTATCATGTATCCTCTTTCCCTTCGTTGTTCTTGTACCTTTGTGGATCTTATGTGGATGTGAGACTAGTGGATGTGTGATTGGACTTGTTCTTGAGTGTTTCTCTTGTGATTTCTCCTCGTTCTTCCCCGTGTTCTTCGTGTTCTTCGTGGAATCCCCCTCCAATTCATGAAAGATCGACACACACACACGGGTGTGCCCCGTATCACTCTCCTTAATATAACCAACCGATGTTGGATCGCTCTTCTCGTCCTTTATCCAACAAGGTTGAGTTTGCTCAATTCGGAGTCCGTATGCAGTAGTTATAGATGTTTTAGTATTGGAGCTTCCTTCTGTTTTGCTTGGGCGCTTTTTTAGCTCTAACAGGTAGTACTGCTCCCCAAGCGGTAGTACCCCTATAAGCGGTATAAGCGGTACTAGCGGCCAGCTACTTCCACTCTTATTTACGCTTCTAAAACTCGTCACGAATTTCGCGGTAGTACCTCTTATAAGCGGTAGTATCTGTTATAAGCGGTACTACGTCTCCCCCGAGCGGTACTACCCCTTATAAGCGGTACTACCTCTCCCTCGAGCGATACTACCTCTCTGGCGGAACTACACTCGTGTCTTTCTGTCTCGTTGGGCTGTTTTGACTACGCTAGGCGGTAGTACCACTCTCCCGAGCGGTAGTATCGCTTGAGCACGACTTGTGGGCATAACGGTTGGATTCGGGGGAGCCTATTTAAGGGGGCCTTCTTCCCTAATGGTCCCTATCCTTTGAGCTCGTATTTGCCCCCCTTTGTTGACCTTCTTCCAGCTTGCTATCTCTCAATCACTCCAATGATTCTTGCTAGTTGTTGAGGGAAAAGAGAGAGGAGATCTAGATCTTCATTTCCACCAATCACTTTCTCCTCTATGTGAGGGGAACCCCTTGGATCTTGATCTTAGAGTTCTTTGCAAGCTCTTGTTCTTCCTGACATATTCCCCCATAGCTTTTGTTGTTGTGGTGGGATTTGAGTGTGAGGGACTTGACCACTTCGTTTGTTCTTGCCATTGCATTAGTTGCATCGGTTTGCGTTCTCCAAGGTGATACGTGGAAGTGAAGTTTGAGAAGCTTATTACTCTTGGGTGTTTGGGCACCCTAGAGCTTGTGCCTCTTGGGTGCTTTAGCGCCCTAGACGGTTGGTGGTGCCTCGGAGCTCAATCGTTGTGGTGTAAAGCTCCGGGCAGCGTCAGGGTCTCCAATTAGGTTGTGGAGATTTCTCCGAGCAATTGAGGACACCTCGGTGCCACAATCAATTGTGGTGAAGCTTCTTTGTGTTATTGGGAGCCTCCAATTAAGTTGTGAAGATTGCCCCAACCTTGTTTGTAAGGGTTCGATGACCGCCCTCAAGGGTCCCTTAGTGAAATTACGACATCTTGCATTGTGTGAGGGCGTGAGGAGATTACGATGGCCCTAGTGGCTTCTTGGGGAGCATTATGCCTCCACACCGCTCCAAACGGAGATTAGCATCTGCAAGGGTGTGAACTTCGGGATACATCATCGCCTCGTCGTGCCTCGGTTATCTCTTACCCGAGCCCTTTACTTATGCACTTTACTTTGTGATAGCCATATTGTTTCATGTTATATATCTTGCTATCACTTAATTGTTTATCTTGCTTAGCATAAGTTGTTGGTGCACATAGGTGAGCCTAGTTGTTTTAGGTTTTGTGCTTGACTAATTAAACATTAGTTTTATTCCGCATTTGTTCAAGCCTAAACCATAATTATTTTAAAGCGCCTATTCACCCCCTCCCCCTCTAGGCGACATCCACGTCCTTTCACAACTGATACGCCCATATTGATTGGCCGGAGCCACACATCGTCTAGGGCAGCGAAGCCATGAAGGAGGTGGTGCCCCCAACTTGTTAACATGATATCTAGTTTCAAAGATTTTGAGGCGAGAAATGTAACAATGAAATGGTTCACGACTTGGACTCACACAATTCAAAAGATAAAACATTTTGAAAAAACGAATCTACGAAAAAATACACAAAAATCTCATGGTGTGACAAGTGTCACACATGCACTGCGCCATTTCTCACCATAAGAGGTGGGAGTGACCTTTGTAAGGAGTGCCCTTAACTAGTGATTTTGCAATACTAATACTAAAAAAGGTAAAAATAGCAATACTTCAGAGAATTTGGTGGGCCTGAACCTAGGGCATGTGCTTTGCTCTGTTTTGTTTCGCTTTGAGCATGAAAATGTTAGAATCAAGTTGGTACAAGCCTAGGTACATTCCTCCTCTGCTTTCCAACATAAAAGTATATTCCTCATGTAAGCACATGTTGTCCTGCTGCAAATGATGCAGAAACAGGGTGTGTTTTTTCCTTCCAAAAGCTGAAGAAAGAACTTTTGCAACATTGTATGCAAACAAACCAACAAATTAGGTACAGTCGCTGCATTTTGGTGTTCAGTAAATCAGAAAAATATATCATTTGGACTTTCGGAGGCATACGGTATGATCATATTTGCAACATTCAGGAACTTAATACATTTTTTCCGTTCGGATGAACATAACTCAAAATACACTTAACCAGAGGTATAAAAACAAAGAAATTATAACTGGACATACAAAAACCTTGTAAAGGAACAACTTCCGTCCCGTATACCAATATAATTTTCATCGTGTTTACTAACATATGCAAGAGGGGGGGGGGGGGGGGGGTCATCAACAGTCTCGTGGAAGATCAGAACTATTTGTGCACGGCTTGTTTCCTGAGGAGATGAAACATGAGTGAGAACCATGGTACAATGGATTTTTTATGGTAGATCAATCATAAAACAACGCTCAAATTATTCCCAGAGTTACTGAAATGAACTGAAGCAATTTCAATTATAAGCCATGGTGTATTACGAATAAAGCAACAGACCATCAAATTGATTACCTTAGGATGCCGACTAATGCCTGTTCTAGATTATTATAAAAAAGTTCAAAATGATTCAGAAAGGAGTTTGATAGCTCATGTTTTTGCAGTTAGATCAGTGAGAACTGTACCATGGTAGCTTGAAGTTGTCTCTCCAGCGAGTTTGCTTGGAACAACTTGCAGATATCTTGTTCAGGCGTACAATTATATCTGAGAACGTTGGCCTGCCCGAAGGTGTTGGATCCCAGCACCCTTGTATTAGCCTGTGACATGCAGAAAAACTACTGTGAGGAGCAGATAGCGAATTAAGCAAGGACGACCTGCCTACGAGCAAAGAATCAGAGATGGTTGTGGCTGGACAATGCAGGGGAACTTGGACACGTGAAGCCAGAGAACCTTGAGATATTATAAAAAAAAATGGAAAAGGAGGGTATAACCTTGAGATTATTAATACAGTATATAGATATGTATGAACAGAAAGCAAAAGCTACACAAACATTATGACTACGAGTAAAGAGGGATATGAACGGAGCACGGCATAAGATTCACTTACTCTTTCACACCCTCAGGATATGATTTGGATTTATTCTTGAATAATGGTCTCAAACCCTCTGAACAAATCATCTTGGCCGCTTCCTCTTGAGGCTTTGGGTGAAATGCAGGAGATCCTTCAATCATCTGAACAATAAATATAAGATAATGTACACGTGTGACACTTAGCTAAAAATATGCGCTCATTTGAATTACGTACTGGTGACAGCTGCAACAAAATATTAGTGTGAATTCATTGGTTGTTCCAAATTAAAAAAGTGCGACAGATTACATGTATATCAGTTGATTTATTGTTTTGAAGGTTGGATACTTCTACATACCTCGTAAAGAATGAGACCGAATGCAAATGTATCCACACTTCTGTCAAATGGTTCGTTTCTGTACATCTCAGGAGCAATGTATACACCTACGCAAATGAAATAACAGCACAACATATGAAATAGCATAAAAAGGTCAATAGTATCTACAATAAATAAATTTCACATACGAATCCAGTTAAATTGTTTAGGCATAGTTCCATCCAAAAATGAATTCATTCTGGCCAAAATCGCTGGAGTAAACTGAATTCATCTACAACAGTGACATGCAAAGCAACAGATGAACATATTTAATAGTAGTAGTTATAAGTCATAACTGTGGCACTAGAAGATTTTCATGAATGACATACTAATTGAAATGGTCACTCGTATAGGACCATGACACAGAAAGAATGTACGGTGAAATAGGTAAATATACCATACTTTCAAAATTTGACACTGGCTGAACCATCTGTAGTTTATCTTGGGAGACTTTTGTCAGATCAAGTGATCCAAAGCCTGCCACCTTAAGTTTTCCTTCATCATCCCGCACAATATTTCTGAAACCTTACAAAAGTATCATAACGTACGGTCCACATAGAATAAACCACTTGAATTTAGTACAGTGCACTGGTTTAGAGACAAAATATATTTGGATCAGCTTACTTTGGTGACAAATCACCGTGGATGATTGGCTCTGGCTTGCACTCGTGAAGATAATTTAGTCCCCTAAATAAGAAGAAGAAATTAATGCAGAATACTTTTTCTTCTATTCTGATGGTAGAAGAACAGAATACAGAAACTAGTGCATGAACTTCATAAATCATTTGTGATTTCATTTTGTTTCATTGAAATAACAGATGACTGAAATTTGAAAACCTTTTCATTTAGACGAATCAAATTAATTTTCTTGTTACTCCGGTCTAAAAATAAACTTATTGTCAGGTGACTACAAAATGATGCACTGACATGAGCAGTTCCAGTCAACAGTTCAAATGGTAGATACAGCTTTGAAGGAAAACAAGATACATATGCCATGAATCCTATCATACCTTGCAATGTCAAGGGCAAACCTGATCGCTTTATAAGATTGCAGGCGACCTTTTGTCTCAAGATAACTCGCTAGATCACCCTAATGATGGAACACAGATCTAGTCATTGATGATAGAAGAGTAATATTGTTCAGGTAAATCCAATAGGATTCTTTTCTACTATTTTAATAACAAAAAAATTAAATTTAGGTGATCTAAGTGCATAGTACTCCATAAAGTTATCTGAACAAAGCCTGCTAGTTGGAGAATTTTTTTTTCGAAATGATCAAAAGTGAATACATGCATTTGTTCTGTTGAATCAAGCACAGCTACTCACTTTTTGGTGGTATTCTGAAACAATCATCAGTGGTACATTTTGTGTAACAGCTCCCACAAATTGGACCAAATTGGGATGCCGCGCTTTCTCCAGTAAAGTAAGCTCGTGTTTGAATGCATCTCTGAGTTGATATGACGACAGAACTTAGCAGTATTGAATGAAACATGATAAGCAAAGCCCAAAATCAAAATAAGAAGTTCATGATATGAACTTTAAAAAAAAACTGTTTAGACTGAAACTGTATTAAATTAGTTTGTCAAACTAATTATATGATAATAAACACTGTGATATCAACATAATAATATTTTCCCAGTAACTTGTTTATAAGAAGAGAAATTATTATTCAAGTTTAATGAACAAAGAGGACACCGAGGCACTGAGTTGTAGGATTGTCTGGCACAATATCTCAATAAACTATACTAGTATTGAGCGTTATATGATTATAATAGACCCAATTCATCATGATAATTGTCTTAGATACACTACTAAACTTCAGTGTGCAACTTCATAATTATGAAATAAAAAAGGTCAATTGATGTTAAAGTTCAAGGAGGCAGCTCATACATGCTATCTCCGTCTGAGAAGCTATCTTTGTCAAGTATCTTCACAAAAACTTTGGAGCCATACCATTTGGCTACATAGTAACCCTGTAAAAATTGTATGACAGATAATGCGGTCATAATTATGTCAGACCAATAAAACCAGCAAATGCAAATTTATATGAACCTACAGTAGAAGATATGATTTTCTTGTTTTGGAGTACTAATAGTAGAGCTTAAATTATCATGGAAATCGGCATAAAGAATCGCATGTTCAACCTTAACACTTTAAGCATCATAAAGTCCTCCATGGAAAATGATTAGTACTCTTACCTAAGAAACTTGAATACAAATAAATGAAAAAAGACACCATGCTAAAAAAGAAAACAAAAGGAGGGAGTTTATTGACACATGCCTTTGTAACCTCCTCTCCTCTTCGGAACTCGAGTTCAAGAGGGTTCAGTTCATACTCTGGAACTTCTTTGGGATTTGACACAACCATTGGAGTCTTTTTGGTTTTCTAGTAGATAGAGGAGAATAACAAATATATATAAAAATATACTCCATATCATAGCAAGAGTTAAGAACAGTTTTTGGGAATTTTGAATTACGAAAATAACAAATGCATTACCGGAAGTTTTGCTCCTCTTGCTCTGAGAAGGTTGTAAACTTCAAAGTGTCCGTAATGTTTAGCATCCGCTGCTGGCTGAAATTGTGTGCACAGAAATACAAGCGGAGATCAGGTTCAGCTACATGAGTAGTTGCACGTATCACGCGCCTATATTATCGCTATTTCCGAATGCATCAGGTTGGTCATTGCCCCAATGTGGCAGACCCTGTCCTTTTAGTACGATATAATTGCACACACGAAATGACCAGAGATGCTTGATCGGAAGTAGGCAAGTACGGGGGTGTAGCGAAATTCAGGTGATGCATAGCAGGGTGGCGAGAGAAGAGAGTTTGGCGAAGGGCGCACCGTGCTCCCCCATCGGTCCCGGGCGTTGATGTTGGCCTTCCAGTCGAGCAGCAGGCGCACCACCTCCCCGCGGCCCTCGCAGGCGGCGATGTGCAGCGCCGTGCGGCCGTCGAAGTCAATGCTGTCGACGTCCACCCCTTCCCTGAGGAGCTCCTCCACGCCGGCCGCGTCCCCCTGGCACGCCGCGTACAGCAGCCGCATGGTGGCGTCCAGGTTCTCCGGCATGGCCAGCACCGCCGCGTCGGGCGCCGGCGTCGGGTCGAGCGACGACTGCCTCGCGAGGCCGAACCTGGTCGGCCCCGCCGCCGCCGCCACGGCCCCCGTCGCCGCGGCCGCGCCACGCCGTGGAGTGTGCGGCTCCAGCGAGAGCTGGCGCCATACCCGCGCCGCCCCCGACGACAGCTGCCGCGAGAAGCTCCGCGTCAGCTTCGCCGCCGCGGCCATCGCCTTCGCCTCGCACAGCCGACGTACGGGTCCCCAACAAGCAGGCGCGGCGCGAGATCGATGCCGGCGAGAATCCGCGCGCGGTTTTTGGTGCGTGGGATCTCGCGCGCGGCCGGGGCGGAGGTGGGTGCTCCTGGGGATTGGAGACGAATGATGATTGGGCGTGGGCGATGGTGCTCCGTAATAAAAATTGGGCGGAGACTCGAGATGGTGACTAGTGGCAGCGGAGCGGCAGTTGTTGGCATCAGTGGTGTACTATGGAATAGTAGGAGTAGTAGTGGGAAGCAGAGCAGGGGAGGGGAGGGGAGGGAGCCGATCGACAGGGCAAGCGCAAGCGTAATCGCAGGCGAGGGAATAAACCGCCGGTGAGGAGGGAGCATCGCGGGTACAGCTCGGGCTCGACCTGAGTTCAAAAGGTTACGGTGACTGACTGTCGGGGCCGGGCAGTTGTGGGGTCAGTGTGTCGGGGGGCGGTGGTTCGGGAGTCCAATGGGTTTTGCGTGATTTTTGTCGCTTCGTGGGAACACGTGCCGACGACTTTCTGTTTTTTTTTACCTTCCTCCGAGTCGGAATTATTCTCGCCTTCGTCTAGCTGAATATCCAGCGGGTGGGCTACGAAGACTCCTTGCCAGTTGAATTTTCCTTCGGTCTGGCAGTCCAGTTAAATAGTACTACTGCTCTATATTCCTGTTTACTTTGGCCGGTCACATGGCCAGTAACATAGCGCATTTTAAGACAAGTTTATAAACAAGTATAATAGAGTGATGTAGGCGGACTATAAAAGATCCCACATCAAATTTATGCATAAAGGCGTGTTTGGCGGTCGTAGCAGCCGGCCTTGGCTAGCTCAAGGCTGGCTCACATGAGGCTGGTTAAGCAAATACAACCTCTAAACCAACATCTGCAATCTGTTTGGTTGTCCGCATTTAGTTCTCACGCATTAGAGCATCTATAGCCGGACATAGCAAATATGACCCCCTAAACGCCCGCGGACGCGCCCGGTCAGTGACTGGGCGTGTCCCCTATTTGTCTGTCCACGCAGCCACACTCCTCATTTTCTTCCTCATATGTCCGGTCACTTGCACGTGATTGGTGGAGAGGAAGAGAGAGAAAGAAAAGAATGAATAAAGAAAAAGAAAAGGTGGTCCGGTGTGGGGTCGCGTCCTACGTGGCGGACTGACCGGGCACGCCCGGGCGCGTCCGCGAGCCCTCATATCCTCCCTATATTTGAGATGGATATGAGAGTTCGCGGACAGCCCGGGCGTATAGGGATGATATGAGGGATCAGGTTGGGTCACTTTTTTTTCCTTCTCTCTCCTGTCCGGTCACTGACCGGGCGCGTCCCCGGGCGTATGAGGGGTCGTTTGAGGCGTCCGGCTGTCGATGCTCTTAGGGGATAGCTTAGCGCACGGTGTTTGGTTGCCCGCATTGTCCGAACTCACACATAAACACGTTGTTTGGTTGCATACACGGTGCAAGGAGTGCTAACCTTATACCCTATGTGGTGAGGTTAACTCACACATGATCACATCTAGCACACCAACGCCACAGCAGAGCAATGACGACGAACTGCACGATGATGATGAAGTTCTTCACCGCAAGCTGCCCTGAGAGCCTCATCGCCGAAGTCACCTTGCTCCATGACGGCGTTGTAGAGGTCAGGGTGGACGTCGAGGGTCTTGCTCTCCCTAATGGCGGTTGCCACCCCCTTCACGGCCTCAGTCATGCTGCTGAAGACACTGATCTCCTCCTCCATCAGGCTGCCCCTCTTCCTCGTACTATCGAGCACAGGGACAGGCTCAAATGGCTTATCGGGGCCATTAAGCACTCCCTCTACGTCCGGGATGCCTGGGATGGTCGGCGGTTGCCAGGCCGAAGGAGAACCGAGAGCCTCACCGGAGCCCATGGCATGCTTGCAGGCTGCCAGTCTGAAGGAGAATATGTGCTGCATCTGGTTGTAGTTCTAGATGGGTGTGTTGAGCAACTCGGCGTCCTTGGGGTGGTCCTAAGATAGAAGCACAAGTGTTGTTAGTTGCTAGAAGGCAATGGTTGAGAGTGTGCAAAACAAAGGGGGCAGTGAGCTAACCGCGACATGACCGGTGTAGTGCTCTACCTCTAGAACGATAGAGCAAGTGCTCTGATCCCAGGAGGTGCCGCTAAGGTCTCTGAGCTTGGACACTTGGATCCATCGAGCTCTCCACTCCCTCATGTGGTTGTACACCTGGGTGGGGCTCACCTCCTGGCCACAGAACTCGAACACCTACTTGGCAACGGTGTTCAAGTGCACCTCCTTGAAGCCCTTGTCAGTCCTAACCCTACTAGAGACGAGCTCGCACATCTTGTTCAGCATGAACATGAACATGAACGGTTACCACTTATATTGTCCCCCCTACCATCCTTCTTGGCCTTCAGTGCAGCAGCATCAGAAGTGGCAGTTGGCTCAACGAGCATAACTGGCACAAAGATAGACGCACCAGGTGACACCTCGAACACATATGAATCAACAGGCATGTTCTGATCGAGGAGGGGTTGCGAGTCCTCGACATAGGAGGCCGCGAACCGGCTGTCTGCGAGGACAATGGCCTGACAAAGATCTTGTGTCTGCATGGTCATGTCCTACAATCGTATCACGCATAGACATTAAGCACATCACAGACAGTACGACAACATCACAACAGATAGCTATCTCAACATCAGAACTCTAGCATGCCACAAATCCATAGTGTTCATCACTATCATACTACTCTAGCTACACAGATCCAGCACAAATAGCTACAACAACATCAAAATCTAGCATTTGCTAACAGATCACATCCTACCACATGCTTGCACATCTAACCCTATGACCACATCCTCTCAGATCTAGCTACAACGAACATTGAGAAAAGATGTGATTGAACTCACAGAGGCCATGACTGCATCTCATGGGGCGCGGGAGGGGTCAGAGAAGCTGAGGAGGGGAGTCGCCGCCGCCGTGGATCGCCGACCGATGAAGGAGCTCTGCTTACCTCGTCGTCGGTGCCGATGCGTGTCGGCGGGAAAGATCGAAAGGGGGGAGAAGGGTGGCAGGTGCTTTGGGCGGTGAGAGGAAGGGGGATAAATAGGGCGACCGAATCGGCGGGAGGTGAGCCGAAATCCTCATGTCGATTTTTCTGAGACGCGCGCGAGCTCGCGCAATCTCCCTGATCGCACGAGCTCAACGCCGTGTTCCCCTCCTTTGCCTCACACGAGCCAGGCTCTGGAGAAACTGCCGATGTGAGCGTAGATCGCAGACCTGGCTAGGAGTGATTTAAAGTTCGCGTTATGCATGCAGAACAATGTATGCATGCCAACCAAACAGCCCGATTCCTTTCCCCGCGGGCCTGGTTGGGCATTATGCGGGCAACCAAACGCGCCCTAAGTGAAGGAGAGTGAAGAGGAGAAAGAAGAGAAGTAGGCTACAAGTTTACAGCCGGCTATAGCACGAGCCCTAATAATCTTTGTGAGAGAAAGATATGGGTCATATATTAATGATTTAGCTCACTATATAACAAAGTATTGTATGAATGAGCTATTAGATTGGTTATAAGTGACATGGCCACTTCATATAGCCGGCTCTTGGCTATATTGTTAATCATACTTTTATGTGACACATAGTTAATAAGGAAAGAGGTGTTTAGAGTAACATAACATGTTATTGTAACATAACACAACCCAAATCAAAGTAAATCTACAATTTAATAAATGCAATCATCGACTCTCTCCGTCGCATAATATAAGAGCATTTTTGACACATGAGATGGAGGAAGTATAATACTACTTCTAAATTACTTTACACTAACACTATGAAGATAATAAGATAGATTAGTGTCATATGCATGACACTAGTCAAAGTTACTTCGGACTAACCTTTGGGGCACTGGATGCAACTCCATTAGTACTCCTACACATTTGATGCAGTAATTCATATTAGTGGAGTCGGAGTATCTATAATAGGATTGTCTAGTCTACTCCATTATCCGTCTGCGGACGCCTCGACTGGTATTGACTGGACAGACGCAATTTTGCTTACTTTACAACAACAAGTCCACAACCCCAAACATCTGCACTTAAATTCATATAAACTCATGTATAGTATGTATATCATCGCATAAAACATACATAAGGTTTCTTAACATGATCCCTTTTACCCCTTTCTTTTCAGATGAGAGGTAAGAGTATATAATTTGATCTGAGCCGTTGATTTCATTAACTAGCGGTTCTGAGTAACTTTTACCTTCTTATCTTCCGTGTGAAAAGAGAGGATCAGAGAAACCTTGTTAAAATTGAACAACAAACATATATATAGTCCATCCAAAAGGGGCGACGGAGTTCACACTTAACTAAAATAGATGCTAAAAAATAATTAAACAAATGCGGGCAGCCAAAGTTCACCACTTCCTCGGCGGTTCTCCTGGGTGTACACATCCGCGGTGGGCGGCGAGTCATCGTCCCTCGTGCCGCTGTCGTCGTCGTCGGATGAGTGGAGGAACCTCGCCATATGGTGGGCAGCGTGGTTCTGTTCCACCGCGAACCGTGCGGTTCTCTACGCCACCACCTCCTTCTGTCGCGCTGGTTTTGTGGACTCCTCGAGCGCCCGACGGAGCGTCGATGCATTCCCTTGACGCTGACGGTGGGCATCTGTCTCCACCAAGGTGTATGAGAGCCGGATTGCGGCGCGGAGCACCTCATCATCGTCGGTGTCGGGCGGCAGCTGCTCCGACGCAAATCTAGATGACCCGCAGTCGTACCTCGATGCTCCGCCTTCTTCCTCGCCTAGTGATAGGCGTGCCCCTCCATCACCGACTACCGCCGCCACAGCCGTGGGTTGGGGGCGCGGGCACCAGCACCCAGCGGCTCCCAACAAGGGCAGCTGCTGGCGGTACCTGGTGCCGCTGCTCGCCTGTCACCTCGCCAGGGATGACAGGGAGCACGTAGGGCGGCGTCGGGCCGCCGCAGACGATGAGCTGCCCACCCAGGAAGACGGAAACACCGTGGAGGAGGAGTTCCCGTCCCAATCCATCCACGAACGGTGAAGAGCAATGTGGAGTGTGAGCTCCTCCTCGTCTGGTCGTTTGGGGCGGATACAGGGGACATGGTTGTAGATGCTCTTATAGTACATCTTATTTCGGCGCGGTGAAGAACAGAGGGTTGATCGCAATGCCATCACTTATTAGTACAGTTCATTGTTCATATACTCCTTGTCGCTTAACCTTTAAGCTCCAGCGTCTTCATGGATTAAGCAACACGTTATCTTATTATAGTATACTTATATAAAAACAAGAGTGGCTCCGGGCTTTGCCCATGCGTGCAAAGCTTAAAGGTGAGGCAGCACGTAATGCTTGTGGAATCGTGTGCTTCTGCTCCTGATCTCTTTCTGAGATTCTTCCTGTTGCAGCTAGCGCCTCAATACAAACAGCGGTCTCCATGTTTGGACGGCGATTGTTGCGAGTGCGTGCTTTTTTCGAGGGAGTGGATCAGTTTGGTTGGTTCATGTCCATTTTGGGGCCTCAGTTTCCGAGAGTGGATCAGACCAGACTTGTCCCCGCTTAGCTGCTGCTGCTGCTACTAGACTTCAGTCGCACTCACCACGAAAGCCCATCGCGGGGCAGACGAATCTAATCTGCGTGGGAAAAATAATAATACTCCTACTAAGAAAAGTCGGTCGACGAGACAGAGAGAGAGAGACGCATATACACTTGATCGATAGGTGGGCTCCGCGGCGAGCGACAGCTTCCTTGCCATGGCCGTACGTCAACGCCATGTATGTGTGATTAGTCTGCGTCTCGCGTGGCTGTGGATTTCACAACGGGAAAATGTCGGCGTCTGGACGAATTCCACTCTGCGGCCATGTCGGACGCGGGCGTCGGCGTCGGCGTCGCTGCCCACCGCGACAGCGAGTGCTCCCCCACTTGCCATATGCCCGCCCGCCCGTGGCGACTCGGCTCCTCGTGCCAAAGTGCTAGCCCTTTCAAGTAGAGCGTGTCTCCTAAGACCTCTTCCAATGCATGGATGTTTAGATGAGGTGCTAAGCGTATTAAAAAGCTTAACAACTAAACTTTCCAATGCATGATGCTTAGTTTTTAGTTGCTAAGCTACCTTCATTTAACTAGTAAGCTTGCATAGTCTTTTGAACACATTTTGTCTTTCATTCTTGTTAGCAATTTTCTAAATGTTTAATAACACACTGACATGGAAAAATAATCAAGAGATCTAATAATATATGTTAATAAAGTGACACATGACCTAACAAACAGACACTTGGGTTAATTCCTGGAAGACGCAAATTAAATTCTTGTTTTCTCAAAAATGAAATCATTGTAAAGGTACCATTCCTCTTCAAAATTGTTGCAATACAAAACATAGTTGAGAAGCTTCTGCTCAAAATGTAGATGAATATATTTCTCATCATGAGTTAGTTAACAATATTCAAATGATAAGAAAAAGTATATGTCAATTCTCTTTGCCTAATCAAATACGACTCTAGGGATGTTAGAGTCGTTATCATGTCAAGGTTTAAAATTTCATGAAAATCTTTACATCTTTTGGATTGTATAGAAACCTCAACAAAAAAATCGACTCAACATAAAAAAATTGAAAAAAAACTTGATGATGCACGATTCATTCTAGTATATATATGCCAAATATTCTTTGTGAATTCTATACTCTATTCTTTGAATTTTCATTCAAACTGGTTAACTTATAGAATGCCCGTCTCGACTAATATACAAAATACATGTGAGAATTAACATGCATAGAAAAATAGTTTGGTTGCACTAAAAAATAATAATTCAAGAAAACATTTTAGCATCACATGCATAGAGACAAAAATACACTATTATCTTAGTATTTTCTAATACGGCTAATCAATTCTCGTGCAAGAACGGGAATATTGTCTCCAGCCTCATTGTCAATGTAACTGAGAAGGTGCGCCAAGAATTGCTTCCTTAGTTGGTCCCCATCCTGAATGAGGATAATAAGTTAATATCTTTGGAGTTTTCGCATAGTAAAATTTTAAAATGTGAAACAATGAATACTAACCTTGCAAATTGGTTGATTCAAATCTATCTAATTCCATGAGAGCATATAACTAAATGCATAATAACCAGACAAGTTCCTGTAGATAAATTCATTGTCATCATTTTGAGCATTGCAAAAACTAAATAAGATGCTTTAATGGTTTCAAAGGCACTGACCTATCGGTGCTTTTTGGAACACAGGCTGGTAGCCGACGATGCCGATAAAAAATATCATCGTTCCATTCCAGATTCGCTACTCTGAGTGCTTGGTTTAGGTAAAATGCGATTCTTTGGAGTTTAAATGCATATCTAAGGTCCTGGATCATCTTAAGCTCCACCGAGGCATCAGATATGCCAAGGGATCGGAGTCCAATATAGAGATAGTTTTGGCTTGTTGGTCGATGATGAACAAGATAAAGTGATCAAGGGAAGCATATGGAAATATTATCTACAAACATATGTATTAGAAAAAAAAAACAATCATGACAATACATATAATAGATACGGAACCAACATTACCAATCTGCACGATGAAATGCTATAGTCCGTCCCAGGCCAACTATGAAAAAGTTCTGCCAAGGACTGAATATCTGGCATGGTGCATAGTTTTGGATCTCGTGCATATTCGTACATCATCGCCTGGGCAAACATAAGACTTAGAAACAAGGTAAAATAATGATGTGCCGTTGCAATAGTAACTTACACAAAACTTTAGGTCCATGAAGTGATCTGGTGTGTCTTTCAACATCATTAATTCATCACATGCAAGCATGCGTACTGCCATGTTGAAAGACTTGCGGTCCATAGCCTGGTCAGTCTTGAGTATGTCCTGAATTTCCTTGAGACTTATGCTAATTGGATAAGGTTTTGAGCTTACTACCCATTTTTCCCTATGAAATAATTGGTTGCATTAAAACTGATGCCAAAGGAAGAATGGATATTAACCTACAATTGGATCTATGAGATGACTTACTCCAAGCACTTGACATCATCGATCGACATGATGAATGTGCATAGTTCACCAACTAAATCACGTGAGTTAACCTACAATCTATCCAGAATTTTTGAATCAGTATAACTGAAACAACATACACTATGTGTACTGAGTGTTGAAACAGGGAAATGAATTCCAAAAATAAACTACATATGTAACATTTCAAGTTTATATAAATTGTGGATGAATATTAACTATAAGCTAGCATTTTTTTACTATGATAAAAGAATTGAGAAATAGATAGATGCATTTCATGCTAGATGGTCATGAGTGAGCACCATTATGTGTCTAGGAGAAGCATGGGTAGTGATATTACAAGAATAGCGAATGATCCGGTACAGAAGGAAAAAGCTCATGAGACGGGCGCATGTAGTTTTGATTACCTAACAAGTTCTCGACCCTACGGACCTGTCTTCTAACAAAATTGTTCTCAGGAGCAGTCACGAAGGTTATTTTTATGTAGCATAATTAACTTCTGAACAAATGTAGAATCTACTACTTGCTACAACAATCATTTCATTCCATGAATGGCAATACTACTGAACGATGGATCCAAAATGCACCAAAGCTAGTCTGGAAGGCAGAAAGCAAAAGGCCTTTTTAAAGACCTTGAGAAAAAAAGACCAGGGAAAGTAAAGGTTAACAATGAGACCAAAATCGTTATTCTTGGGGCCAATCCTCTATTAATATGCGGCTCCTACTACTATTATTAGTAATACAGATGGTCTAAAATGTTCTGAAAGAATGTGAACGCATTATTTTCAATCTAAAAATTAAATAGAAGACAATGATTTAGATTGCTTGTTAGCCATCGTAAGTTAACAAAGCGCATAAAGCTTCTACAGAATGGAAGCTTGTTACAATGGGATCAAATATGATGCTTATGCAAGTGTTGTCGTGGTAGTTTCATATGAAGAAATTGCACTCTTCATATCGTAAAAACTAAATGCCAACTGAATTTATATCCTAATTTTTTAATATCCATGACCTGGCCATGTTAGATGCCACTCAGCGGCTAAACGTATGTAAACAAATGAAGGTGAAGCTGATATCATTTCATACCTTCAATCAGCCATGTCAAATCTGAATTATCTTCTTGGACAGTATAGGCCCAACAATATTACAGAGAGTTATCAATGATAGTTTCACTCGACAAGTGCTAGACACACAACATACTACAACACTTTCTATACCAGTGTATTGTACAATTAAGCTAAGCAATGTACACGAATGAACATGAAAAAATCCAGGCAAAATTCAGGACAAGAGTGGTGAGAAGCATACTACCTGCAGCAGTAACGGAAATAAAACAACCCATTCAGAGCTCTCAGATTTGTATAGAATCTTCGACACAAGAATAACTTCATTGCAGAGCTTCCCACTACGAAAAATGTAAATTATCATAGGCCACCATGAGGTCGGAAATGTATAACTGGTTAACGAAAATCAGGGGAAAGTGTAGAATCAGTGCGTGCAATAAATCCGAATTCAGAGATGTTATCGTAGATCAGAAAAATTCCAACGTGATTATGCCACGATGTGAAGCACTCCAATCAAATTCCTCAAATCTTGCAAGTTGTTTGTAAAAAAAATAGATCTACGATATATTTAAGAAACTCCACTGGAATCTAAATGGAAGAATTTTGCATCTAAACTGCATAATGGAATAATCCCATAAAGAAAAAGAGCATTTGGATTTATATCTATAAATTGCTTGGGGAGGGACATAAACTTTAGAGTGATTTAGAAAACGAACTTACCGTGGTGACCATGTCAACATCCATATAAATTAGGTTTTCTTGAAACATTAAGCTCGAGGCTAATGAAATACTCTTCTTGTTTAGAGACTTCCTATGTAGATTCTTCCTCCTGCCATGGCCTATCACATCATCCATTGTCGGGCGAGTAAATGCGCCATCTTCATTGGCTGCAGGAAGGAGAGAGATATGAGAATTAGCGACACAAGAGATACATGTGAAAGAGGGGATCAAGGCCGTCGTGTCTGCGGCGTCTAGCTCATGACCTTTGGACGGTGGAGAGAGCGGCATTAGCGATAGGAATGGCGGAGGGGAGGGGAAGCCACCGACGCGCCGTGTCGCGACATGGCGTGTAGAGAGGTGGTGTTGCAATGAGCAGATGAGTGGCAACGCCGATGGAGGACGCGCTTGCGTGCAGCGGGCGACACGGGGGTGGGGCGCGGTGGAGGTTGCTCCCTTGGAAGTGCGGTGGAGGTTGCTAGTTTTGCGCGGCGTGGAGGCTGCTACTCGAGCGTCCACGTCCTCGGTGACGGCAACACCTCCCGCGCGGCTCTTTCCGGGTACGACCTAGCAAGTGGTGGAGCGGCCTGTGGTGACACAAGGATCTGCAGCCGGACAGGCGGCAGTCCCGGCGAGGTGAGGGGTTGCAGGAGGCAGCGACGACATGACCTATGGCCGGACATGTGTGGGATGCATGCGTGGCAGTTTTTTTTAAAGACATGTGTGGGATGCATGCGTGGCAGTTTTCTTTTAAAGGGAGTGCGTGCGGGATAGGTAGCATCGAGGGATTGGTTAATCATGGTTAGCGCTAAACATTGTTGGTACTAAACATAGGAAGGACCTAGGACGTTGGATTTGAGGATGTGTACGGCCCAGATACTCTGGATCTCCGCCCTTCGTGTTTTTATAGGGGTAGTAGATTAGGTATAGACTCAGATATGTGTTTCCACCTAGGTACACGCGCTTAGCATTGGTTCTTCCTGGGTCACCATACTACTCTCTCTCTTCTTAATTAACATGCCACATCAGATTTTTTGCTTAGTTGGCAACCTTAGCACCTTTACAAGGTGGAGCATTGGGAGGGGCCTAAGAGCATCTACAACCCTCAAACCCGTCACAAACGCCCAGTCAGGCCGCCCGGTCACTGACCGGTCACAGTAATGCGATCCAGACGGGCCTCTCAAACCGGCCTCAAACTTCCGGGCTGACCGGCACCCCTCATTTCCAGTCCAAATATGAGGCGGATATGGGGGAGTCCGGGCGCGCCCGGGCACGCCCGCTGGCCCGCACTGGCCTGCATCAACCCCACATATATTCGTCCTCATCCGTTCGCCAGAGCAAGCCCTAGCCACTTCACTCCACTTCCCTCCACTCCCATCCACCACCCTTGCTCACCCTCGGCGATCTCCGGCCTTCTCCGCCATGGCGGGCAGCGGATCCGAGTCCTTCACCTCCAGATCCGTCGACCATGAGCTCATCCCACGCGGCCGCGAGGAGGAGATGGCCGTCCGGCTTGCGTTGCGCTGCTCCCGGGAGGCGGCCGCCCGACGACAGCGCTAGGACTCGCAACACCGGGTGACGAGGTCACCTGCCCTAGGTAGGGTCACATACCTCTTATCTAGAACACACGTGGGATCCTACAAGATCACAGAAGTTGCTGGACTACTTCAACACTCGGACGAATGTACAAGATGCACTCGGATCCGTGGAAGTCACTCGGACGCTACAGCCACTCGCCCTGGCTTAGGCACTCGGTCGTGAAGAAGCAGAGACGGCGCGGGCACTACAACGTTTGAGGGACTTAACTCACATTGAATACCGTAGACGTTATGTTACCTGTAACGCTCGTAGTTAACACGGAAGTTTCGAGTAACTCCGATAGTTACTAGCATTAATGACCCTTGTAATGGCACTCGGCTGGTGATGGCGCACTCTATATAAGCCACCCCCTGACACCAGAGGAGGGGTTACGAACTCTCTGTAATCAGAAACATACACCAAGCAACACTTAGCCTCAGGGCTCGAGACGTAGGACTTTTACCACTTCCGAGTGGGGTCTGAACTCGTAAATTCTGAGGGTGACACTTGCTCCGTAGCTAGGCTTTGGCCTACTCATACGTATCCCCCGTATTACTGTCAGGATTACTCCCACGACAGTTGGCGCCCACCGTGGGGCGGCAGTTCTAGCAAACTCCGGTGCAAGTGGAGATTCATTTCTTTTTCCGGCCATCATGCTGGCACTCGGCGGTGAGATCCTCTTCGGCAACCTCCGCTTCATTGCCGACGGTTCGGCCTGGCTGCACGATGCACCGCTGGACCCGGATGTCTTCCCCACCTGCGGGGCTGTGCATTTCAGCGCGGCAGCGCACGGGGTCCTCCTGCGACAGTCATCGGAGCCATACAACTCAGTGTTGGCCTGTTCAGCGTCTGGCCGCCACAAGCGTTCCGGACGCTCACGGCTGCAGCGGTGGCTCAAGCATGTCATGGTGCGGCAGCCTGCTTCCGAGCAGGTCGCCGTGCTCGACTCCGGCGAACCCACCGTCAGCTTGTCGCCCACATCGGGTGACGAGTTGTCCGATGAGTCCGAGTGTGAAAGCAGCGGAAACACCGCTGAGATACTGATGGCACATTCCACCGATCATGGCCCCCCTGGGTACTCCGTGGGTGGCTCCCGTGGCCGAGATGGAGGCCGCCTCGACGACGGTCCCTCCGACGGTTATTTTCCCTAGCCTCTCTCTCGGGAGTAGTGGGAGGAGAGGAGAAGGAGGGGCGACGAAGTCCTCCTTATCCTCATCACGGGAACGTCCCCGGAGGAAATAGCCTTGGAGGCCACGCGCAAGGCCACCTTGGTTGAGCGTGAGCGTTTAGAGAGGCTCCAGCGAGCACTCGATGAATGCGCAGCAAGAGAGCAACCAAGCTCTAGTTACGCCAGGCGGCAGTTGATTCCGAGTGACAAGCCGCCCAAGATCCCAGTGATTCGCACTCCTATAGAGAACCTAGCCGCGGCCACTCGGATAGCCGAATCCATTCAGCCGTCCGGCTCGGCGGCTGGAGAAGGCATTCGGCAGATTCAGACTCTGCTGAAAATGACGATGAGACAAAATTCAGAAGTATCTCGGTCGAATCAGCAGATATACAGCAAGTCCCTTCGGGCTGACACTGTCCAGTCCGCGCATGGTCCGCATGCTTATGGGAAGCACCGGTACTCTCCTCCTCCGAGAGGCCGGCATGGAGGGCATTGGCGCGACGACTGTGACATCAGTCGGACACCCCCTCCGAGGGGTGGTTCATTCGGCAAGCGGCCCTATGATGACGGTCGGCTTCACAGAGAAGACCGCAATCGGACTCCCCCTCGCCCCAGAGGCTATGAGGAAGTTGGCCGACGCCCTCCGCTGCTCAATGCTAGATCTACCATCACGCAGAGAATGGTGGATAAAAACCGATTGGTCAGAGACCGAGTGAGCGGATGGGGGACGTCAAGTCTCGAGTGCTTCTGCAGGTATATCCGAGAGGTCGAGATTCCCCCCAACTACAGGTTGGCGACGGGGATCGGAAAGTTTAACGGCGAATCCAAGCCGGAAACTTGGCTCGAAGATTACCGAGTGGCTGTTCAGATTGGGGGCGGTGATGACTTCGTGGCGATGAAGCATCTTCCCCTTATGCTAGAGGGATCAACTCGAGATTGGCTGAACCAGTTGCCTTCCAGCAACATCTATTGCTGGGAGGACCTGACGCAGGTGTTCATCAAAACTTTTGAGGGCACGTATAAGCGTCCGGGTGGATTGACGGAGTTACATCATTGTGTCTAGAAAAGCAATGAAACTCTGCGGGAGTACATTCAGCGATGGACTACACTGCACAACACGGTCGAGAATGTCACTGAGCATCAGGCCGTCTGTGCTTTTAAGGCAGGCACTCGGTACAGGGAGCTCATCCTGAAGTTTGGCCGATCGGGAGATCTGTCTCTCAGTCGGGCCATGGAAATTGCTAACAAATACGCCAATGGTGAAGAGGAAGACCGCCTCCGCAGCGGCAAAGGGCGAGCTGGTGATGCCCCTCAATCGGCACGGAACACAGGCAAGAAGCAGAAGTGGAAAGCCGATCCTCTAGGAAAGGCAGAAGTGGCTGCAGTTCCAGGTCAGGGGAAGCCGAATCCCAAGAAGAATAAGAAAAAAGACTGGGCCAACAAGAAGAAGCCCGAGTACAATTCGGAAGTGTTGGATCAGCCCTGCGCTATCCACACGAAAAAAGATGAGGAGGGCAACCTCATTTACCCAAAGCACACCACTCGGGAGTGCCGAATGCTCAAGCATGAGATGGGTAAAGAGGCCTCTACAGAGAAGGACGGTGATGAAGAAGGTGAGCGCAATTCCGAGTACCCTCACGTCGACAAGGTCTTGAACATGATCTACACAGATGTCGAAAGCAAGAGCCGATTGAAGGTCATCAATCGGCAGGTGAACGTGGTAGCTCCGACTGCCGTCAAGTACCTCAATTGGACAAAAATCCATGTTACTTTTGATAAGTCCGATCACCCAGCCCACATAGCCACCCCCGGGAGGCAGGCGCTGGTTGTTGATCTGGCTGTAAACGGAGTCCGACTGCGCAAAGTCTTGATGGATGGCGGCAGTGGGCTCAACATAATTTATGCGGATACACTCAGCGCAATGGACATTCCGATGTCCCGCCCGAGTAAGAGTAACATGCATTTCCATGGGGTCATCCCTGGGAAGAAATCCGAGTCACTCAGTCAGATCGCTCTGGACGTCGTGTTCGGAGGGGAGAAAAACTTCCGAAAGGAATGCTTGACGTTTGAAGTGGTTAACTTTCGGAGTGCGTATCATGCTATCCTGGGTAGGCCTGCCTACGCACGTTTCATGGCCCGACCATGTTATGTATATCTTAAACTTAAGATGCCAGGACCGAATGGTGTGATCACGGTGACCGGTGATCGGAAAGTTGCTGAAGAGTGCCTCCAACAGGGCTCGAAAATTGCAAATGAACAAGTACTCACAGTCGAACTCGACGGGTACAAGAAGGCAGTGGACACTGCAGATTTGCTAAAGTCTAAGCGACCGGCGACGGAATCAGCCCTCCAGTCGGCCGGCAAAACTAAGCAGGTTCACATTCACCCCACCGATCCGAGTGCGGCTCCGACCAACATCTCGACAACTCTCGGTGAAAAATAGGAAGCCGAGCTCATCCAGTTCCTCCGTGAGAACTGGGATATCTTTGCATGGAAGCCATTTGACATGCCGGGGGTTCCTAGGGGACTGGCTGAGCATCGACTCCGAGTGGATCAGAAGGTCAAACCAGTCAAGGAGCACTTGCGCCAATCCTCTATCGAGAAGCCCAAGGCGATTGGTGAAGGGATCGCTCAGCTCCTATCTGCTGAATTCATTCGCGAAGTCTTCCATTCCGAGTGGCTATCCAACCCAGTGTTGGTGCCCAAGAAGGACAAGTCCCTCCGGATGTGCATTGACTTCAAGCATCTAAATCGGGCCTGCCCAAAAGATCATTTTCCCCTTACCCACATAGATCAAATAGTAGATTCCACCGCCGGATGTGAACGCCTTTCGTTCTTAGATGCATACTCCGGGTACCATCAGATCCGAATGTATGGACCAGATGAAATAAAAACAGCTTTCATCACCCATTCGGGTGTTTCTTCTATATCACTATGCCATTCGGTCTCAAGAATGTTGGGGCAACTTTTATGCGCATGATTCAGAAGTGTTTGCAAGAGCAAATTGGTCGGAACGTAGAGGCTTACATGGACGACATCGTGGTCAAGTCCAGGAAAGGTTCCGACCTCCTGGCTGACCTCGTTGAAACCTTCGCCAACGTCCGCCGTTTCCAAATAAAACTCAGTCCTGCAAAATGCACATTCGGAGTGCCCTCGGGTAAACTACTCGGTTTTCTCGTTTCCGAACGAGGAATCGATGCTAATCCGGACAAAATCGGCGCCATCGTCCGAATGAAGAAACCTGTCCGTCTGCATGACGTTCCGAAGCTCACGGGATGCGTTGCAACCCTGAGTAGATTCATATCTCGACTCAGTGAAAAGGCCTTGCCTCTTTACCGATTGATGAAGAAATCAGATACCTTTGAATGGACCCCCGAAGCGCAAGCCGCATTCGATCAACTCAAGGCCTTGCTTTCCACCCAGCCAGTGTTAGCTGCTCCGAGCAGCAGAGAGCCTTTGCCCTTGTACATCGCGGCTACTAGCCAAGTGATCAGTACTGTCCTCACTGTGGAGTGCGAGGAATCAGGAAAAGCATTCAAAGTGCAGAGGCCCGTTTATTATATTTCGGAGGTTTTGACTCCTTCCAAGCAAAGGTATGCACACTATCAGAAGCTAGTTTAGGCATTTACCTCACTGTGAAGAAGGTAGCTCATTACTTCCAAGAGCACTCGGTCACAGTTATCAGCGATGCTCCCCTGTCGGAGATCCTGCATAACAGAGATGCCACGGGCCGAGTGGCAAAATGGGCGATTGAACTCCTCCCGTTTGAGATCAAGTTTGAAGCCAAGAAGGTGATCAAATCTCAAGCACTTGTGGACTTTTTAGCCGAGTGGATAGAGCAGGAACAACCAGCACCAAGTGTTCCCGAACACTGGACCATGTTTTTTGATGGATCTAAGATGCTTCAAGGATGTGGAGCTGGAGTCGTTCTCGTTTCCCCCAGAGGAGACCGACTGAGCTACGTCCTTCAAATCCATTTCGACTCATCAAACAATGAGGCCGAATACGAAGCCCTCCTGTATGGGCTCCGAATGGCTATCTCGCTCGGTATCCGATGCTTGATGATATTCGGTGACTCGGACCTTGTGGTCAATCAGGTAATGAAGGAATGGGATATCTGGAGTCTGGCCATGACTGGGTACTGTAATGCAGTCCAGAAGTTGGAAAAGAACTTTGAAGGCTTAGAGCTGCATCATATACCCCGAGCGAAGAACCAGGTCGCCGATGACCTGGCCAAAATCGGCTCTACTCGGCGGGTCGTTCCGAAAGGCATATTCCTTTAGCACCTACACTCTCCTTCAGTCAGAGAAGACCCTTTTACTGAAGAGCCCCCATAGGCAGTCGGACCTTCCGATCCGACTGAAGTTGATATTCCGGCTGTAGTGGATCTCGTTCAAGAGATGTTGGTGATCACTCCCGAGTGGAACCAAGCATACTTAGCTTACTTGCTCCGGCAAGAGCTCCCTGAGGATGAAGAGGAATCCCGACGGATCGTCCGACGATCCAAATCCTTTGAAGTAATGGGAGAACAGCTATACAAGAAAAGCACAATAGGCGTGGCGCAAAAATGCATATCCCTAGAGGAAGGGCTGCAAATTTTGCACCAAATTCATTCGGGAACCTATGGCCATCATGCGTCCTCTCAGACGTTAGTCGCAAAGGCATTTCGTGCAGGGTTTTACTGGCCCCGAGCCAATGCAGCTGCAAAAGACATGGTCGATCTCTGTGTTGGATGTCAGTTTTTCAAGAATCAGACACACAAGCCTGCATCTGCACTCAAGACCATCCCACTCACCTAGACGTTTGCTGTGTGGGGCCTCGACATGGTCGCCCCCTGCATACAGGGTCGAGTGGGTTTACCCATCTGTTGGTTGAAGTGGATAAGTTCACCAAGTTGTCGAAGCGAAGCCCATCAAAAGCTTGGATGCAACTACTGCTGTCAGTTTTATTCGGCAGATTATCTTCCGATTCGGAGTTCCCCATGATATCATCACTGATAACGGGAAGAATTTCGATTCGGATGAATTCCGTGAGTTCTGCTACACTCAGGGCACTCGGGTCAATTACGCTTCCGTAGCTCACCCGCAGTCGAACGGACAAGCAGAACGGGCAAACAGGATGATTCTTCAAGGATTGAAGCCCCGATTGATGAGGGATCTGAAAATTGCTGCTGGCGCTAGGGTTGAAGAACTACCGTCTGTCCTCTGGGGCATTCGGACGACCCCGAATCGTTCAACCAAGCGCACTCCTTTCTTTATGGTATACGGGTCCGAAGCGGTTCTGCCGAGTGATGTTCGCCACAACGCTCCCCGAGTGGAACTTTACAATGAAGATGAAGCAGAAGTGACACGCCAGGACAGTCTGGACCTCTTAGAGGAAGAGAGAGAGAGAGTTATCCTTGATCAGGTCGACGCTATATCAGCAAGACTTGAGACGCCTTTACGACAGACAAGTCAGAAGGCGCGCTTTTCAAGAAGGTGACCTGGTTCTCCGATTGGATCAGCAGAAGCCACACAAGTTAGCGCCTCCATGGCAAGGGCCTTACGCAATCTCCAAAGTCCTGAACAATGGAGCTTACGGTTGTGCAATTTTGAAATCGATGGGGAAGAGCCCCGAGCGTGGAACGCGGACCTGCTCCACAAGTTCTACACTTAGTTTAAAAGCACTCTGTCATTCCTGTAATGAACATCCGAGTGAATTCGATGAATAAAAGTCTTTACTTTCCATACTATTTGTCGAAACTTTTTTACCTTTGTTTGTTTTCCTCATCCCCAGTGCGTGTGTGGATAAACTTAGCTGCGAACCTGACTTCGCCTAAGTTACAAACTACTCCGAGTGAGAACATCATTCACTCGGGGGCTTAGCTGCGAACCTGATTTCGCCTAAGTTAAAACAAATCCGAGTGAGGACATCATCCACACTTGGGGGCTTAGTTGCGAACCTGACTTCGCCTAAGTTACAAACTACTCCGAGTGAGAACATCGTTCACACTCGGGGGCTTAGCTGCGAACCTGACTTCGCCTAAGTTAAAAACTACTTCGAGTGAGAATATCGTTCACACTCGGGGACTTAGCCGCGAACCTGACTTCGCCTAAGTTACAAACTACTCTGAGTGAGAACATCGTTCACACTCGGGGCTTAGCTGCGATCCCGACTTCACCTAAGTTACAAACTACTCCGAGTGAGAACATCGTTCACACTCGGGGGCTTAGCTGCGAACCTGGCTTCACCTAAGTTGAAAACTACTCCGAGTGAGAACATCGTTCACACTCGGGGGCTTAGCTGCGAACCTGATTTTGCCTAAGTTACAAACTACTCCGAGTGAGAACATCGTTCACACTCGGGGACTTAGCTGCGAACCTGACTTCGCCTAAGTTAAAAACTACTCCGAGTGAGAACATCGTTCACACTCAGGGACTTAGCTGCGAACCTGACTTTGCCTAAGTTAAAAAATACTCCGAGTGAGAACATCGTTCACACTCAGGGGCTTAGCTGCGAACCTGATTTCGCCTAAGTTAAAAACTACTCCGAGTGAGAACATCGTTCACACTCGGGGACTTAGCTGCAAACCTGACTTCGCCTAAGTTAAAAACTACCCCGAGTGAGAATATCGTTCACACTCGGGGCTTAGCTGCGAACCTGACTTCGCCTAAGTTAAAAACTACACCGAGTGAGAACATCGTTCACACTCGAGGGCTTAGCTGCGAACCTGATTTCGTCTAAGTTAAAAATCATGAGGAATGTTCAAAACAGTCAAATAAAGGCATTCGAATGTCATGCAACTCAAAGCAAAAGTGCAGATAGTTGTGGCCGCAAGGTCACGACGAATGTACGGATACAAAAATCACTCTGCATACTGAGGCAAATATAACTTAAAAGTTTTAATCCTAGATTCACTCGGCTGCTGTCGGGGATGCTGCGTCGGTGAAGTTGTCGAGGTCGATAACCTCTGCAATCCGGGTAGCCGCCGGCAGGAAGGTCTCCATGAAATCTTCAATCTTGGCGCTCTTTCGGTTGACGACCTTCAGTGACTTCAACTTCTCCTCGTCTATGCCCTTGTAATGCACACGGACAAGGGAGAGTGCAATGTCTGCGCCAGCGCGGGCTGCAGATTTCTTCCACAATTGCACTCGACATGGCATGTCCCGCAGATGATTGATGAAGGCCTCCAAGTCACTCGGGGGCTCCTCTTCAGGGGCGACTTCCTTGTCGATCTCCTTGGCTGCTTCGCATAAACGGTTGAGGAAGATAGCCGCCTCTGCAGTGCGCTCGTCGAGTCGAAGCAGTGCAAGGGCCGAGTTGTCTCGAAGAAGACCCGCGCTCGAATCTAGCTCCTTCTCGATTTTGGAAGTTTCCTCCTCGGCGTGCCAGCATAGATCTGACGATCATTTGGAAAAAGGGAGTTGAGGGAGGAGAAGAGATAGAGTGAAATGATTCAGAACTTGGTCATGCCTGATGCGTACCTTTGAGCCTGTCGTTCATCTCGTTGCAGTGGTCCTCAATGAGCTTCTCCAGCTCCTGCTTTTTCGACGCGACTTGCTTCAGTTTCGTCTCAGCCTCGACCGCCTCCGCAGTACTCCTCCTGACAACATCCTCCAGGGCTTTCTTCTCCTCCTCTCACTTTTCGAAGGACTTCAGCTTGTCTTTAGCTTCCTTTGCTTTTCGACTGGCGTCCTTCTGGGCAGTTGCCAGTTCACGGTCTTTCTACTCCAGGGCCTCCTTCATGGTCTCTATAGAAATGAAAGCCCGGAGTCTCTTAGTAAGTTGAAGATTCTCACTACGTACATGTGGTGAAGTACTTTCAGTCGGACAGGGAAAAAGGTTCAAGTCCAAAAGTACTCGGTCAAGATTCGATTACCTCTGAGTGATCGCTTTTCTTGTTCCAGACGAGTACTCTTGGTCTTCTCAGTTTCCAGACTGCGACGCAGCTCCTGTACCTCCTTCTCAAGGGCATTGTACCGAGTCCCGAGCCCGCACACGCCCTGCCGACAAGAAACAAGGAAACATCAGTGATCACAATCAAACTCAAGTATAAGGTCAAACACAAATAACATTCGGATTTTGAGACTACCGCCGACTGCTTCAGTCGACGGTAGCCTCGGGGACTACACCCAATGGGTGCGCTCAGCGCGCCCCCACTCGAGAACTACAGGTTCTACACCCGACGGTCAACGTCGAGAGGCTCTGGCCCATGGACCATCACTACATCCTCTTTGACAAGTATCTCATCATTCGGATCGTTCTACATTCAGATTCTGAGACTACCGCCGACTACTTTAGTCGACGGTAGCCTCGGGGACTACACCCAGTGGGTGCGCTTAGCGCGCCCCCACTGGAGAACTACAGGTTCTACACCCCGACGGTCAACGTCGAGAGGCTCTGGTCCATGGACCATCACCGCATCCTCTTCGACAAGTATCTCATCATTCGGATCGTTCTACATTCGGATTCTGAAACTACCGCCGTCTGCTTCAGTCGACGGTAGCCTTGGGGACTACACCCAATGGGTGCACTCAGCGCGCCCCCACTGGAGAACTACATGTTCTACACCCCGACAGTCAACATCGAGAGGTTCTAGTCCATGGACCATCACCGCATCCTCTTCGACAAGTATCTCATCATTCAGATCGTTCTACATTCAGATTCAGAGACTATCGCTGATTGCTTCAGTCAATGGCAGCCTCGGGGACTACACCCAGTGGGTGCGCTCAGCGCCCCCCCACTGGAGAACTACGGGTTCTACACCCCGACGGTCAACGCCGAGAGGCTCTGGTCCATGGACCATCACCGCATTCTCTTCGACAAGTATCTTGTCATTTGGATCGTTCTGCATTCAGATTTTGAGACTACCGCTGACTGCTTCAGTCGACGACAGCCTCGGGGACTACACCCAGTGGGTGCGCTCAGCGCGCTCCCACTGGAGAACTACATGTCTTACATCCCGATGGTCAATGTCGAGAAGCTCTGATCCATGGACCATCACCGCATCTTCTTCGACAAGTATGCCTACAAGATCTACTACGAACAACATTTGGATTCTCAGACTTCTGCCGACTGCTTCAGTCAACGGCAGTTTCGGGGACTCCACTCAGTGGGTGCGCTTAGCGCGCTCCCACAGTCACCGAGTGGGTGTGCCCTCGCCGCAAACCCACTTGGAACTCCAAAAACATCTACACCGCAAATTTTTTGTCTAAAGAAGGTACTTACAAGAGTACTTACTCGGACATTCTTCTCCAAAGCCTCGCTGGCGTCGCGTGCTTCTTTCAGCTTGTCGTTCATCAGCCTCAGTTGGATCAGAGCCTCCTTACTAGCTCCCACCTTGTCGGGGATATAACTTCACGGTGTAACCCGCCCTATTGAGCCGGGTTAACATATTGACAGCTCTACGATCAAGTTTAAGATGGGCCGTGTCATGAAGACAAGATAAGTAAGGCGGCGGCTGACTAAGTCGGCAGGCGGCCCAACACCTGAAGACGGCGGCTCAAGGCCCACAGGGCGGAAGGTGCCGGCTGGTTTTCCTTGCTTGAGTAGCAAGGCGAGTTAGAGATATTATAGGTTACGAGTCACGTTATGACCCGGACTCTATTGTAAAACCCTAGGGTCTTGACCTATATATAAAGGCAAGCCCCTAGGACCGAAAGGGGCAAGTTACAATCTCTCGATAGCTAGGTTAGCGATTCCGCACCCTTGTAATCAAGATCTATCCATCAAATACACACAAAGCAGGATATAGGCTATTACCTCCATCGGAGGGGCCGAACCTGGGTAAACCTGACTCTCTTTCCCGTTCAACCCCTTCGAGTCGCCACCTTGCGGCGATGGCCTCACACCTAAGTCCTTTTACAAGGACATCTGCCAGGTTGACAAAACCACGACAGTTGGCGCCCACCGTGGGCCCCTCGCCCAGTGGAGTTGAGTTTTCGAAGGGAATCCTTCCAGGATTTGGGAAGCTTGCGGTTGATCAGATGATCAAGGGTCGCCGCGACAAGATATACATCAACAAGCCGGATTGGAGCGCTAAGGCTGAATCGATCGAATACGGGCCTCGAGTTCCCGTCGGAGAGATCAATTTGGAGACCGCCGAGTCGGACATCTACACCAACCTCGACGAGCCGGCTCGATGCACCCAACCCGTCCAGTGCCAAGGCGGCCGTTGTCACATCTTCGTTGGTTTCACGCAAGGAATTAGTCTTTCGGACGAGCCGACTTCTAGTGAAAACGTTCTCATCAACTCGGACAGCGGGTCATCCACGGGAGAAATGGAGTTGATCTGTCCTCTTTATGATGGCAGACTTGGGGGCTCATTGGAAACCGAGGCCCTCGGGGAATACGACGAGTCGCTGCGCCAAGTCGCCGTCTACATGGCAGGAGCTACAACGGTTCCCGAACCAGCCGTAGCGGGAGGGTCCGGCAGGTCAACCAAAACACTGACTCAAGCCATGACCGATCTCATGGCTGAGATGGCAAAACTCGTGGATACCCCAGTTACCGCAGAGAATCAGGAAGAGCGCAATGTGGAGCTAACCAAACTGCGCAGCCAGGTTAGTTGAGGTGCAGAAGGAGATTGACGCTGAAAATGCGCGAATGGCGGAGTTACAGGCTCGTATACATCAAGAGATGGAGCGCCTTAAGGCCGAGGCTTGGCAGTTAGGGGTTCAGAGGGAAGCATCAGAGGCGGTTTACGAGAGAAGACGCCACCGTGGGCTTCCACCGAACCTTGAGCCACAACAACTTTTTACTACCCCACAACTGACACCAGGAACTGTTCAACCACCTGGGAATCGACAAGAGGAACCGGCTCAACCTCCGCCAGCTCATTCCCCGCCTCGACGATTCCAGACTCCGCGGGGTCATTTTTCCAACCCTGTTGATAACATGCTAGCAGCAACCCAGAATTTGGAAGCACTGCCTATTAACGGAAACTCCCCCGTTGAGATTGAAGCTAGGAACGCTATTGAGATGCTAAAAACAGCCGTGGTGCAACAGGCACAGTAGTCATACAGCCAGGATCGGATGCATTCCACTCCCTACGGTAGCAAGGGCCGCCATGTGGAGTCTCCGGCTGTTTCTAGTAGTGGGTGTAGGCAACAACCTCAAGTTTCCCCAACCCGGCCCATGCCGTCAGACGCCCAGGCGGTTGTTGATGCTGCCAGAGGCGCACGACAGGCAGAGGTGGAAGCAGCAGCACGGGCGATTCAGCAGCTTCAC
This sequence comes from Elymus sibiricus, assembly GCA_039707655.1. Taxonomy (NCBI): domain Eukaryota; kingdom Viridiplantae; phylum Streptophyta; class Magnoliopsida; order Poales; family Poaceae; genus Elymus; species Elymus sibiricus. Next base: position 267,714,705 of record CM077673.1, on the reverse strand, counting down.
CCTCAACCGGCGAGTTTGGGGGCTGGGACCAACAGTAGGACAATCGGGATACCATGCTTATCCCCGGTACTCCGTGCCGAGAGCATGCCCAAAGAATTCAAGGGGCCCCATAAGGTGCCAAACTACACGGCGGACCTTGAGCCGGCATCCTGGATCGAGAGCTACGAGTTGGCGATGGATATGCTGGATGTCAGCGACGCTGTATGCGCCAAGAATTTAACCATGATGTTGGAGGGACCGGCTTGGACGTGGCTGAAAAATTTGCCGCCCAACTCTATCAACACATGGACAGAGCTGAAGGAGCGGTTCATCAAAAATTTCCAGGGAACCTGCAAGAAGCCCATGACAATAGTAGACCTACATCATTGCGTCCAGCGAGTGGATGAATCAGCCCACCATTGGACCCGCCGGGTCGCGGAGATTATCCACTCGTCGGACAGCATCACGGCGGCTCAAGCGGTCCTAATTTTGGAGAAAAAAAACTGTCACTTCCAGCCATTGGTTCAGAAGCTCGGACGGCTCAAGCGAAAGGTACATGATATGGGCGACTTAATGGATGTCCTAACCAGATATGCCAAGTCAGATAGCATGAAGGATCCCAGCTCGGATGAGGACAACACCGCTAAAGGAAAAAAGGCTGAAGGAGGAAAGGGCCAGCATGGTCACGCTAGTAACCAGGGGGCTCAAAATAACAAGCGGAAGCAGCCTGATGGTGGGTCAGACTTCGTTGCCAATACTAACACTGATTTCAAAAATCAGCGCCGCAACGGTCGCCCCGGAGGGGCTTACAATGGAAATAAGCCTCGCAACTATGAGGAGGCGCTTAAAGCACCTTGTCCTAAGCACAACACTCAGGATAAGCCGGCCACCCACTCATGGGAGAACTGTTACATCTTGCAAGAGTTCTGTAACCAAGCTTTCCAAAATAATCCAGGAGGTAATGGCAGAGGACACCCGGGTTAGCATGGACCTGGCGGGTCACAAGGTGGCTCGGGGGCTGGTTTCCAACACCAGGGAAACTATGGCAATGATCAGCATCCTGGCCAGGGCAATCAACATAATAACCAAGGAGGATTCGAAAGTAATCCCAAGCAGCTGAATAACGGTTAGTACCACTAGTACCTAAACCCCTGAACAAAGTTTTTGCTCTGGAGGGTTTTACAAGGAGAGAAATCTACACCTCCAAGAAGAAAACAAGCCAGCCCTAGAACACATGTGACCTTATTATACTTAGAGCCACCGCCTCCTTTTTTGTAATTTCTTCCCCCTTGCAAATTCTGTATAAACTTCTTTATGTTTCGACTATAAATAAAGCCAGCGTATTTTGCTGTTTTAGCCTACAAATTGAGGTCGAGTCTTTATTTTTCGAAACAATTGGCATCTGGGGCTTCCAACTCATTGAGTTTAGCTTTCTCACCCTTGTGACCTGGAAAAATAACGCCACAATATTTTGGGCACCTGGGGGCTTCCAACTCATCGAGTTTAGCTTTCTCACCGTTGTGAACCGGCAAAATAACGCCACAATATTTTAGGCACTTGGGGGCTTCTATCTCATCAAGCTTAGCTTTCTCACCCTCTTGACCCGGCAAAAATAAACGCCATATATGGTTAAACCTGCGTGTATGCTTGATGCGACTCCGATCAGATGACCCCGTGTACTCTTGACGAGTCAATCCTTTTTGGACCCTGAACTTGTCGAAGTTAAAACATTGGCTTGAGTCATGAGAGAGCCGGCATACAGAGAGCTAGGATAAACCATGGGTTATCATACCCGCTTCAATGAAGCAAGACTTGAGCCTCGAATGCCGGTCTTTTCCTGTCGAGCCTCGAAAGTCGACACTTACCTTGATATCATGAGCATATGCTAGTTGCATTACATCATTCACATCATCATCGCATCATGCTAGCACAGTCATACTTATGCGGAAAACTGATTTTCAGATCAGGATATATCACAAGGCATTTGTGAACACATATAAAGCCTTTGGGCCGATAAACATCGTGGTTATGATAACCAGGATCATGCGGTTAAAACCTTCAAAACCGGTTTCAAAAAAGCCGCCTTATATTTCTGAGCTTTGAAAGCCAGTTCCTAACGGTACTATGTGTTGTAATCACCACATAAAATGTTTCGGGCACGCCCTGTTCTCATTACCGGTTCACACATGAAATACCCGGGTTATCAGCTGCATGACCAGCATAAAATTATATTATTTGGAAAAATCCAAAAGGACTTTGAGCTTTGAAAGCCAGTTTCTTTTTGCCGAGTCTCATCGAAGCTGGCTTATCAAGGTTACCTTTCTTGGCTTTGTTTTATTACAACAAGTTTCAAGTTCAAAGTTATTACTGGCTCACGCTTGAGTAACTGGGTTGAACAATTGATCTCACATAGTGGCCAGTTGACAAGTCATATAATCTTCAACATTGTTGAAAGAGAGACTGTTAAAAGTCTAGAAGATCAAGACCCTCTGCCGGCTCATTTGCACAGTTCTTCCTTGCCAAAGACATTCGTCAATAAAAAGAATATGCGAATGACAGGACGGCAAAACAGCAAAAGGGTATCAAGCCCAGGATTATAAATATTTTGCACCAACAAAGGCGCAAACATGCACGATGGCACGACACAACAGTTTTTTCCAGAAAGGTACCTCTATTACAAGCTCAAGGAGCCACAAATTGTTTTTTTACCCATACTTGGGGGCTTAAGATGACAAGGTAATGATTGAGAGGCTCACACTGACTCGCCGACCATGTCATCCGGGTCAGTTGCGGGCTAATCTTGCGCGTGAGACGCCTCCGGGTTATCCGCCGCTTGGTCTTCTTGCTCTTGTATCTGAAGGTTATCCACGTCCCAGTTGCAGTGGGATAAGGCTTGGAACACGGCCTCGTCATCAAAGATAGGAGACGGGTCAACTTTAGGGGCAAAGATGTGCTTACGCCATTGAGGAGCCAGGTTTACTGATATTAAACTGGGCGGTGGAATCTAAGAATGGTTGGCGTCATAAGCCACGTGATAATTCTTCAGTTTCATTTCAGATACCAACTAAGTGGACAATACTTGAGCGGCTTTGACACAGGCAGTATAGTCCTCCTGAGAAAATTCTGACCCGTCATTCTTGAACTTGGGGAAGCCTTTTGTTAATTCAGCTGGGTCAAGCTCCTCTCCGTAAGCTAGAGCCCGTCTCAATGAATATATCGCGCCGGATCGGGCGGCTGACCTTTTTAGTTCCAGAATTTGCTATGGGATGGTTGAAAGGCAGTCCAACCCGTTTTTAATAAGCTTTGAGGGCTGCTTATCCCCCATCATTGCCTTGATTGCAAGATGACTCCCAGTATAGAGTTGCTCTGTCAGAGAATAAACAACCTTAAGCATCAGCAGGCTATTATCATAAAAGTTGCTAGTCTGGGGGCCTGCAAAATAGAATCAATGCATGCATCACCAGGCGATTTATATCTGTACCCCAAGAAGACGATAGGTTATATATACTTACCAAAAACAACTTGGGTCATCTGGGTAATGTGCTGTTTTAACCCGAACAGTTCCTCGGCGATGGGTTTGAGCTAGCCCTCAGCATCTTCTGCACGCTTCTGCAGAGTCGCCTTTTCAGCTTCAAAGGATTGCTTCTCCTTCAAAAAGCCTGCCTTGGCGTTTTCCAGTTCAATCAATGAGAGTCGAAGTTTTTCTTCAACCTCTGCTTGGGAGGTTTGCCCCTTTTCCAGGTCCTTTTTCAAGCCGGCTACGCTTGATTCGGCCGTCTTCAAAGCTTCCCGCATAGTTAATGAAATTTATGTCAAGTCCCAAGCAAATTGCAAGAAATATATTTGGCACGTGGGGGCTAATGTATATCAGTTCTTTCGACATTAAGGATACGGACAAGACCCGACTCATCTCAAGAAGATGAGCCGGCCCTTGGGGGGCTACAGGTCGAAGTTCTTCAAATTATTAAGACCCGACTCATCTCAAGAAGATGAGTCGGCCCTTGGGGGCTACAGGTCGAAGTTCTTCTAATTATTAAGACCCGACTCATCTCAAGAAGATGAGCCGGCCCTTGGGGGCTACAGGTCGAAGTTCTTCTAATTATTAAGACCCGACTCATCTCAAGAAGATGAGCCGGCCCTTGGGGGCTACAGGTCGAAGTTCTTCTAATTATTAAGACCCGACTCATCTCAAGAAGATGAGTCGGCCCTTGGCGGCTACATAGGGATATATGGTATGAACACATAAAGAGGAATGTACCTCATATTTATTCTTCATCATACTAACGAGGCCGATTTCCATTTCACGGCTCGTAGCCAGGCGGTCCAGACAGGCGGCATGAAGATCTTCAACACTTAAAATTTCATAATTTGGGAGCTCCAGCTTGGTCTTCCCTTTCTCTTGCAGCACTGCCTCATCCTTAGCAATAACTTTTGTTAACACCGTGGAGACCTCAGGAGCGGTGTAACTCGCCCCAGTAATAACAACCTCCTCAGGGGCATCTTTAGTTGCTGCTGAAGGATTGGGTGGATTAAGGTTGGCTGCTGGTGTAGCTTGAACAGTCACGGCGTCAGTACTGGCTAGCTTAGATGGAGGAGGTAGGTCGGTTTGGACTTCCTGAGGGTCTTCAGATTGATCAATATGAATTTCAGGAGCCGCCAGATCAGGAATTTCCGGCTCAAGGGCTTCAGGGTTAACAGAAGAACCATCTGTTTTCCTTTTCTTGGCCTTGGCTCTGCAAAATGAAGAGTGCAGTATAAAACATGGGTAGAGACAATAGTCTACTCAAACAGGCAAAATGACAAGAGGAATTTACTCGGGATTGATAATGAAGGTGCTAGTTTGGATGCAGCAGAGTCGCCCGACGAAGGTGGCGACTCCTGACAAACCAAGACATAGGAATTAAAAGTTGACACATCAAGTCAAAACCTCCTTGGAGAATTGGAGCGTTAAATACCCTGGCTGGTCGTTTTCGGGCGGCTGATTTATCGGGTAAGCCGTCAACAAGATCATCACTCCCACTCCGGGTCTGACGCCTAGACTGGTGCTGAATTTTCTTCAAAACAAAGTGAGGGTCTAGATGAGCGTCCGGGTGAGAGAAGCCTACCTTTCGAACAACTCGCCTTGTTTTTAATGAGGGCAAGGGTACCGAGTCGGAAGAGATGGAAATTACCTAAACATCGCCCGCACGGCTTGTTTCGTCATCGCCCTAAGAAGAAGAGGCGTCAGCTAGATTCAATGAAATGCAAACAAAAGATAAAATTTACCTATGATCGAGTATCAGTGGCAGCTGTTTCGTCCATGTGAGATGGCCCTTCTACAACCGCCTTATTCTTCTTCTTACTTGGGGTGGCTTTGGGCTTATTAGCCGCAGTTTTACTTCGTTTCCTGCCCCAAAAGGGAGACGTGGCCTGTAAAATTAAACAGTCAGAGCAAGTGGGCAAAAGGCTAAAAGTCTGCTCGGGAAGCCGAATTAAGGTGTCAAAGGTTTTATACTGGAGGAACCGGGTTAAGGGCATATAAAGGCTTCAACCCGTCCTTGCTGCAAGTTTCTTGATTTTCACCTAGCAGCTTTTTCACGATCCGGTTTATCGCGCCAGCCTCCAAAGAATAGTTGCTGTACCGTTGAGCGTCATCCAAGTCGCAGGAGTAAGCATACATCAAGTTGTTGCGAAGACTTCGGCAAAATCCTCCAAGACACCCAATACCGGGTTAAATCGACTCCAGTTAGCCCGTTGGCTAGCAGAGCCCTCAATTTCGGATAAATATGGGCGTGTTGAGAACGCTCCTCTTGAGGAGCCCAACCAGGAAGTTCGAAATCCATGGGGAGGCGGTTGGGTCTATAACCCGACAAGGGATTTTCGTCAGCAGGGGCGGTATTCCGACAATAAAACCAAGTCTTGTTCCACCCCTTAGGATGACTTGGTAGGGTGGCAACAGGAAAAAGGACGTCTTTCCGCCTCTGGATTGAGACCCCGCCAAGTTCTAGGCCAGAACCGTTAGCGCATTCGGTCCGCCAGTTCAAATAGAAGAATTCCCTGAAGAGGGAGACAATGGGTTCCGTTTGCAGATATACCTCACAAAATACTTGGAACTGGCAAAGATTCGATATGGAGTTGGGACCCAGGTCTTGAGGATGAAGATGGAAGAAGTGCAAGACATCTCGAAAGAATTTTGACCCGGGGGGCGAAAAACCTCTCCAAGGATGACCCGCCAGCCAACCACATTTTGAGGCGACAGAAATCCATGTTCCTCATAATCTTTGAAGATAACGTCAGAAACTTGAGTGGCCACCCAGTTGTAGGCTTTAGATTCCTACATAATGAGTTGCCCGGATAAAGCAAAAGGGAGGCGGCTTAAGCAAAATGTTCAAATAAGATGATCTAAGTATCTACGATGGAAAAGCTACCTTGTGAAGAGCTGGAGCCTTAATACAGTAGTTTAATGCATGGCGGGTTACAACTATTGAGCCGGCAGGGTGACTCATGCTAAAAATCAAAGACGTCTATTTTTTTGCTAAGTGTAAGGCAAACAAGTTTCCCCAGGAACAACGACGATTATGGATCTAAGAATAGCTCCAAAAAGCGAAATATTTGCAAGACCTAACAGAGAAACAGAGAAGCAATGACTGTGCAATTCATCTAATGCTGAGGAGGATTAAAGTATGTTATACACGAAATAGAACCAATGTTTCCACCGTTTTGTTTTTGTGATTAAATCTGCGGGATCTATTCGCGAAACTAACAATGGTGATTAACCAAAGAGAAGCTACCTAAGAACTCAAGAACTTTGATGAACTACAATGGATCTAGGTCAGAGGAGATAACTTACTTGAGTAGTCACAGGTGGCGGCGGGAACGTGCGGATGTTTGCCCGACGAGGAAGAAATGCCGTGACGGTCTTGGGAGTGATCGCCGGAAACGAGGAAATAGCAGCGGTGGCGCGAGGAAGCTCCGGGCTCGAGGAAGAAGAAGGAGCGAAGAGGCTAAGTGAAAAGTGCAAAGGGTACCCCTTGGTAAATATTTAAAGAGAGGGAGCTCAAAGAGGCAACTGACGAGCGCGACAATCGAGGAAACGCAGTAAATTTCGGGAAACAAAGGCGCCTCGATTTTTGGGATAAACAGATATGGCTAGATTCTCCATGATGTCATTATTATTTTTCTGAATTAACGACGGATGATGTCACAATAGATGAACGCGGGGGAAATGACAAGTATGAAAGCATTACAAGCCGGCGTTATGAGATTCATGGAAGACACAAATCTAATGATGAGCCGCCAAAGGAAGAGAAGAGAAATTGACATGAATGGGTTCAAATCAATCTGGGGCCTAATGTCGGGGATATAACTTCACGGTGTAACCCGCCCTATTTAGCTGGGTTAACATATTGACAGCTCTACGATCAAGTTTAAGCTGGGTAGTGTCATGAAGACAAGATAAGTAAGGCGGCGGCTGACTATGTCGCTGGGCGGCCCAACACATGAATACGGCGGCTCAAGGCCCACAGGGCGGAAGGCGCCGACTGGTTTTCCTTGCTTGAGGAGCAAGGCGAGTTAGAGACATTATATGTTACGAGTCACGTTATGACCCAGACTCTTGAAAGCACATTTGCTCCCTTGGTGGTTTTGGTAATTAATAACAACATATATGTCATTGAACTAATGTTTCCACCAAGTATATTTCAGGAAAAGTTCAATGATGGGTTAGCAAAAGGATTGTGGAGAGACCCACTAGATGCAAGGAATTGGATTGGCAAAGCTTCAAGCAAGAGGACTCTACATTTTACTTTGTGAGAAATCACCTTGAGTCCATAGGAAAGCCAATACTATTAAAAGGGGGTAAGGTACTGTTGGTGAACAATATGCTCCACGTGCACAAGTGATAGTCACCAAAAACACCCACAAGCTCTTCCACAAAAGTCTGTCCAAGCCTATCATGAAAATCGGTGCTACCAATATTTTCCACTCGGTCCCACCGATTCCCACCTCAGACAGACCCATGCAAAACCCTAGATCTTCGGTGCAAACGATTCTGCTTCGGTGCCACCGAGTTCAGCTTGCCAACTTTCTGTTACCTCGATTCTTAAAATTGGAATTTCCAAGATTTTGGATCGGCGTCACCGAGTTGTGGAAACTAACCGTTGGTCACCTAATCAGTACTGCCGAGATCTTTGTATCGGTCTCACCGAGATTCAAAAGTTGCTACCTTTGGAGCAACTCGGTACCACCGAGTTTTATACTTCGGTGTCACCGAGTTGGTCACTTTAGGTGTAACGGTTGGATTTTTGGAGATGCCTATATATACCCCTTCACCACCACCCACTCGAATGAGAAGCACTCAGAACTTTTCCATACTTGCCCCATCCAATTTTCTGAGAGAGAGCCACCTACTCATGTGTTGAGATCAAGCCATTCCACTCCATCCATATGAATCTTGATCTCTAGCCTCCCCAAGTTGCTTTCCACCAAATCAATCTCTTCCACCAAAGCCAAATCTGTGAGAGAGTGATTGTGTGTTGAGGAGTCTATCATCTTGAAGCACAAGAGCAAGGAGTTCATCGACATTACCGAGCCTATTACCTTTTGGAGGGTGGTGCCTCCTAGATTGGTTAGGTGTCACTTGGGAGCCTCCTACTTCGTGTTGTGGAGTTGAACCAAGAAGTTTGTACGGGCAAGGAGATCGCCTACTTCGTGAAGATCTACCCATAGTGAGGCTAGTCCTTCGTGGACGGAAGCCGTTATGGAATTGTTGAGGTTGCTACTTCGTGGACCCTTATGGGTGGAGCCCTCCGTGGACTCTCGCGACCGTTACCCTCCGTGGGTTGAAGACTCCATAAACGTGGACGTATGATAGCACCACCTATCGGAACCACGGGAAAAATCTTCGTGTCTTCAAATTGCGTTTGATCTTCCTCCCTACCTTCTACTACATATGCTTGTTGTTACTTTCCGCTGCTATACTCTTAGACATGCATGTGTAGGGTGTACTTGAATTGCTATCATTGCTAAAATCTGCCAACACTTTAAATTGGGAAAAGGTAGGACTTTTATTTGCTCAAGTAGTCTAATCACCCTCCTCTAGACATACTTTCGATGCTACAAGTGGTATCAGCGCTTTGGTCTCCATTGCATCGGTCTCACAACCTAGGAGAGTATGGCGTCTAGTGAGGGAAATTATGACCGTAGAGGTCTGTACTTTGATGGCACAAATTTTGCTAGTTGGAAGCACAAAATGAAAATGCATATTCTTGGTCATAACCCTGCCGTTTGGGCTGTTGTTCGTGTTGGATTGCAAGGTGAATTCTTTGGTGGTGGAAAGGAACCGGATCGTGAAGCGGCCGCGGAAAAATTGAAGATGTTGCAATACAATGCTCAAGCATGTGACATTCTCTTCAACTGCCTATGCCCCAAAGAATTCAATAAAATCAGCCATCTTGAGAATGCCAAGGAAATTTGGGATACTTTGGTTGATATGCATGAAGGTACCGAATCCGTGAGAGAATTCAAATTGGACGTTCTTCAAAGTCAGCTTGACAAGTTCAAGATGAAGGATGGTGAAGGAGTCGCAGAGATGTACTCTAGGCTAGCTCTCATCACCAATGAGATTGCCGGCTTAGGAAGCGAAGAAATGACCGACAAATTCATCATCAAGAAGATACTTAGAGCTTTGGATGAGAGATTCGACACCGTGTGCACATTGATCCAAATGATGCCCAAATACAAAGATCTCAAGCCTACGGAAGTCATTGGAAGGATTGTTGCTCATGAGATGACACTTAAAGACAAAGAAGAGCTTCACAACAAGTCTAGCGGTGCTTACAAAGCTACAAGTGATGCTCCCGCAACTTCAAGCGACAACCTTGTCACCAATGAAGAGATAAGCCTCATGGTCAAGAAATTCAACAAGTTCTATAAGAATAGAGGCAAAGAACAAAGCTCCAACTCAAGATATGAAGAGAAGCATTCGTCAAGTCGTGACCGAAACTGCTACAATTGTGGGAAGCCCGGACACTACTCCAATGAGTGCACGGCTCCCTACAAATGAAGAGAAGAGTCACCTAGAAGACTGATACGTCTCCAACGTATCTATAATTTTTGCTTGTTCCATGCTGTTATATTATCATTCTTGGATGTTTTACAATCATTTTATAACAACTTTATATCATTTTTTGGGACTAACATATTGACATAGTGCCAAAGTGCCAGTTGCTGTTTTTGCTTGTTTTTTACTTCGCAGAAAATCAATACCAAACGGAGTCCAATCGCGACGAAACTTTTTGGAGATTTTTTCTGGACCAGAAGACACCCAGTGGGCCAAACAACTGCCGGAGAGGTGGGCTGTGGAGAGCACAACCCACCAGGGCGCGCCAGGGGAGCCCCGACGTGCCCTGATGGGTTGCACCCTCCTCGGCCCCCTTTCGCACCGCCTCTGATGCCTATATATTCTCAAATATACGGAAAACCCTAGAGGAGTCGACGAAACACAATTCCAGCCGCCGCAAGTTCCAGAACCGTGAGATCCAATCTAAACACCATCACGGAGGGGTTCATCTTCCTCATAGGTGCCTCTCCGATGATGCGTGAGTAGTCCACCATAGACCTACGGGTCCGTAGGAAGTAGCTAGATGGCTTCTTCTCTCTCTCTTATGATTCTCAATACAATGGTCTATTGGAGATCTATTTGATGTAAACTTTTGCGGTGTGTTTGTTGGGATCCTATGAATTTTGAGTTCATGATCAGTTTCTATCCATGAATATTATTTGAGTCTTCTTTGATCTCTTATATGCATGATTGCTTATAGCATCGTATTTCTTCTTCGAATATTTGGTTTAGTTAGGCCAACTAGATCGATGTTTCTTGCCATGGGAAGAGGTGCTTTGTGATGGGTTCGATCTTGTAGTGTTCTTTCCCAGTGACAGAAGGGGCAGCAAGACACACATGTATCGTTGCTATTAAGGATAACAAGATGGGGTCTATTCCTACATGAATAGATCTTGTCTACATCATGTCATCGTTCTTATTGCATTACTCCGTTTTTCCATGAACTTAATACACTAGATGCATGCTGGATAGCGGTCGATGTGTGGAGTAATAGAGGTAGATGCAGGCAGGAGTCGGTCTATCTATCTTGGACGTGATGCCTATATAATGATCATCGCCTTGGATATCGTCATGACTATTCGATTTTCTATCAATTGCCCAACATTAATTTGTTCACCCACCATGCGCTATACTCATGAGAGAAGCCACTAGCGAACCCTACGGCCCCCGGGTCTACTTTTCCAACATATTGCTTTCCGATCTACGTTTTTGCAATCTTTATTTTTAGATCTACAAAATCAAAAACCCCAAAACATATTGCTGCATATTTACTCTTTTTATTTGTGTTCTTGAGAGATCTATCTCTCCTATCTATCATTACCTAATCTATCTTTTTACCGTACAGAGATTGACAAGCTCTCTTTCGCGTCGGGTTGCAAGCATTTGTTGTTTGTGTGCAGGTGCTGCTTATTGGGTGGTGGTGATCCTCCTAATGGTTCGATAACCTTGGTTTCATAACTAAGGGAAATACTTACCGTCGCGGTGCTGCATCATCCCTTCCTCTTTGGGGAAATACCGACGCAGTCTCAAGCCACGTCAAAGGAATTTCTGACGCCGTTGCCGGGGAGGAAGTGGTCTCTTCTACGTGCCTATCGTAGGCGCCAAGGGGACTCCATCATCATCTACCAGGTTCCTAATCACAAATCTCATCTCCTTGCAATTACATTATTTGCCGTTTGCCTCTCGTTTTCCTCTCCCCCACTTCACCAATTTGCCATTCTATTCGCCCTCTTTTTCGTTTGCCCTTTTTCTCACCGGATCTCTTGCCTAGTCATTATGGCTAGTTCTACCTTTGTTGCGTGTACTCCCGATAATGAGGTTCTTAATTTTAAGCAGAGGGGAGGGGAGAACCTAAAAGATGCTTGGTATAGGATTTGCAATGCTCATAATAGATCTATCCATAAGCAATCTACCGTTGTTGTTCTTCGCAGTTTTTATGTGGGCATCACCACTTGGTATAGATTTGTCCTTGATACGATTACCGGTGGGAATATCTTGATGTCTCCATCTTTGGATGCTTTTAATGCTTTGGGAAGTTTAGTGGGATCACCACCTATCATGATCAATGAAACAACTTTAACTCTCGAACACGTTATGGAGAGATTAGATGCTATTGAAAAGAAAATGATTACTAAAGAACATCTTGATGATCTAGATAAAAAGATGTACAATCTTGCTAATAAAATTAGATCTAAGGCGGGAGATGCCATTAAATTACTAAAGGCAAAATAAACCGTGGTTAACGAAAGGGTAGAAGAAAGTCCTTACCGTATTGATAAGTTGGAAGAGATCTTTAGTAATTTGGGTTCGTCTTTTTCTTCTTTCAAGTCTATTGAAAAAACTCCCGTAAAAATTGGCAAGACCACGCAAGTCACTAAGAACAAAGTTGCTACACCTAGTGGCCACCAGGGAGATCTTAAAATGATTAGTATTTATCCCGACTTTGTTGAAATCATAAGAGATCCTATTTACAAGAATGGATTTTTTGGTTTTCTTCCTAGGAGTGTTATCGTTAAAAATATGCATGCTAAATCTTTGAAGAAATCTAGTTGCGTGATTGAAGAGTTGAAAACCAAAGATGACAATACTTGAATCTATCCAATATGCCTAGCTAGGGGCGTAAAACGATAGCGCTTGTTGGGAGGCAACCCAATGAATGACTAAATTTTTCCTTTTTCCTTTATGTTTTTGTGTGTTGACACAATTATGCCTTTGTTATGATTGTGTTTTTATGGTTTATTTAGTGTTTGTGCCAAGTAGAACCGTTAGGATGATTCATAGGATGAGTAGAAGTGATGCTGAATCTGAAACGGAAACTTTGCGTCCAGTATATGAATTTTCATTTTTTTTTCTGGAACGTGATCTTGAGCTGAAATTTTAAAACAGTGTTGCTATACAACTTCCTTATGTTTTCCTAATTTTTCAGAATTTTTAGAGTTACAGAAGTATGGTTAGAGTACAGATTACTACAGACTGTTCTGTTTAAGACAGATTCTGTTTTCGTTGCATTGTGTGCTTGTTTTGATGAATTTATGGCTTATATTGGAGGGTATGAACCGTGGTAAAGTTAAAATACAGTAGGTATAATGCAATTATAAAATTTGAATGGGTTTGCAACAGCACCTAAATTAGTGATTTGCTTTATTATACTAACGGATCTCACGAAGATTTTGTTGAGTTTTGTGTGATTGAAGTTTTCAAGTTTTGGGTGAGATCACGATGGATGAAGGAATAAGGAGTAGTAAAAGCCAAAGCTTGGGGATGCTACCACACCCCCAAGATATATCCAAAGAGAAACAAGCAACTAAGCTTGGGGATGCCCCCGAGTGGCATCCCCTCTTTCTTCTAACGACCATCGGTATTTTACTTGGAGCTATATTTTTATTCGTCACATATCATGAGTTTTGCTTGGAGCGTCTTGTATCTTTGCTTGCTTTGTTTGTTAGTTTTTCCTTTGTATCCTTGCTGTACACACCTATTTGAGAAAGTCAAAATCATGCTATGATTTGTTAGAATTGCTCTATGTGCTTCACTTAAACTTTTTGAGCTATAGAGTTGCTCTAGTGCCTGACTTATATCTTTTTGAGCACGGTGTGCTTGGAAACTTTTGTAGAAATACTCTCATGCTTCACTTTGATTAATTTGAGAGTATGTAAATTTTGAAGAAATCCTCTCATGCTTCACTTATACCTTTTTGAGAGATGAAATCTTTATACTCATGTGCTTCACTCAAATTCGTTTGAGCTTGCCAAAAAGCAATTGTAATATATGAAACTAGTCCCAAAGTGATAGATATCCAAGGAGGATATAATAAAAACTTTCATGAAGATCATTGGACAAATTAAACTTGATTCGTTGTAATAATTTTGAAACATGACGATAGTAATACGTGAGTCATGTTAATGAGTAGTTATGCTTAGTAGGAATATTGGTGTTTGTTCGAATAGCAACTTATATTATTATGATGCCAAAGCCATCATATATGCACATACATGAGAAGCCAAAAGTCTACAAAAGGATGCCAAGAGACTAGAATGTAAAAGGCCAAAAGACGTCACTAATATAACTCTAACACCCCCCCTCAAACTCATGGTGGATCCACAACACTGAGTTTGGAGAGGTGATATCCATGTTGCGCTCTAGTCTGAGCCTTCGTGAAGAAGTCCGCTAGCTGTAACTCGGAAGGCACATACTGAAGAGCAATAACATGATCCCGCAAAGCAGCGCGCACGCAAGAAGCATCAACACCAATATGCTTGGTAAGCTCATGCTTCACGGGGTCCCGTGCAATACTGATAGCACTTATGCTGTCCGACAAGAGGGTGGTAGGTGTAGTAACAGAAACACCAAAATCCTCCAGTAACCATCGTAACCAAGTCACCTCTGCTGTCAGAAGAGCCATAACTCGTAACTCTGCCTCTGCACTCGAACGGGAAACTGTAGTCTGTTTCCTCGTCTTCCAGGAAATGAAGAACCACCAAGAAAAACACAGTAGGCAGAAAGTGAACGGCAATCCGTAGGATCACTAGCCCACGTAGCATCCGAATAGGCCTGGAGCTGCAACGAGCTGGAACGGGGAAAAAGAAGACGATGAGAGATCGTGCCACGAAGATATCGCAGAACACGAAGAAGGTGACTATAGTGAACTGAAGTGGGAGCAAAAACAAACTGACTCAGAATATGGACATGATATGAGATATCCGGACGAGTGACAGCAAGATACACAAGACTCCAACAAGATGACGATAACGCGTCGGATCAGATAAGGGCTCACCATCAGAAGTACAAAGGTGAACATTGAGCTCCATAGGAGTCTCAGCAGTGCGAGAAAAGAGTCTTGATGACCCACAAGTAAAGGGGATCTATCGTAGTCCTTTCGATAAGTAAGAGTGTTGAACCCAACGAGGAGGAGAAGGAAATGACAAGCGGTTTTCAGTAAGGTATTCTCTGCAAGCACTGAAATTATCGGTAACAGATAGTTTTGTGATAAGGTAATTCGTAACGGGTAGCAAGTAACAATTGTAATAAAGGTGCAGCAAGGTGGCCCAATCCCTTTTGTAGCAAAGGACAAGCCTGGACAAACTCTTATATAAAGCAAAGCGCTCCCGAGGACACATGGTAATTTCTGTCAAGCTAGTTTTCATCATGCTCATATGATTCGCGTTCGTTACTTTGATAATTTGATATGTGGGTGGACCGGTGCTTGGGTGCTGTCCTTACTTGGAAAAACCTCCCACTTATGATTAACCCCTCTCGCAAGCATCCGCAACTACGAAAGAAGAATTAAGATAAATCTAACCATAGCATGAAACATGTGGATCCAAATCAGCCCCTTACGAAGCAACACATAAACTAGGGTTTAAGCTTCTGTCACTCTAGTAACCCATCATCTACTTATTACTTCCCAATGCCTTCCTCTAGGCCCAAATAATGGTGAAGTGTCATGTAGTCGACGTTCACATAACACCACTAGAGGAGAGACAACATACATCTCATCAAAATATCGAACGAATACCAAATTCACATGATTACTTATAACAAGACTTATCCCATGTCCTCAGGAACAAACGTAACTACTCACAAAGCATATTCATGTTCATAATCAGAGGAGTATTAATTATCATTAAGGATCTGAACATATGATCTTCCACCAAGTAAACCAACTAGCATCAACTACAAGGAGTAATCAACACTACTAGCAACCCACAGATACCAATCTGCGGTTTTGAGACAAAGATCAGATACAAGAGATGAACTAGGGTTTGGAGAGGGGATGGTGCTGATGAAGATGTTGATGGAGATTGACCCCCTCTCGATGAGAGGATCGTTGGTGATGACGATGGCTTCGATTTCCCCCTCCGGGAGGGAAGTTTCCCCGGCAGAACAGCTCCGCCGGAGCCCTAGATTGGTTCTGTCCAAGTTCCGCCTCGAGACGGCGGCGCTTCATCCCGAAAGCTCCCTTATGATTTTTTCCAGGTCAAAACCCTCCATATAGCAGAAGATGGGCACCGGAGGCCTGCCAGGTGGCCCACAAGCCTGCAGGGCGCGCCCAGGGGGGTAGGGCGCGCCCCCTGGCTTGTGGCCACCTGGTGGGTCCCCTGATGTATTTCTTTCACCCAATATTTTTTATAAATTCCAAAATAATTCTCCGTAGATTTTCAGGACTTTTGGAGTTGTGAAGAATAGGTATCTCAGATTTGCTCCTTTTCCAGTCCAGAATTCCAGCTGTCGGCATTCTCCCTCTTCATGTAAACCTTGGAAAATAAGAGAGAAAAGGCATAAGTATTGTACCATGATGTGCAATAACAGCCCATAATGCAATAAATATCAATATAAAAGCATGATTCAAAATGGACGTATCAACTCCCCCAAGCTTAGACCTCGCTTGTCCTCAAGCGAAAGCCGAAATCGATAAATATGCCCATATGTTTAGAGATAGAGGTGTCGATAAAATAAAATACGGACATGAGGGCATCATGATCATCTTTAGAACAGCAACATATATTGACATATAATTTCTTATGCTAGAGTACAATTCATTCACAAGGTAAAGTATGAATCAAGAAATCTATTGAGAACCAACAAACTATGATCTCAGTCATTGAAGCAATTCCAATTTATCATAACGTAGGAAAGAGTCAATATGAGAGCTTGCAAAGCAAATCCACATACTCAATCATCTTATAATCTTTCATAATTGCTAACACTCACGCGGTACCTATGAGGTCAAAGCTTCAATCGGACACAAAGAAAGATAGGGGCTTATAGTTTTGCCTCCCAACTATTTACCTCAAGGGTAATGTTAACAGAAATAACTCATGCTCACCCACATCCAAGTGGATATATGTGTCTAGATCATTCCCTAGCACACGCCGCTTGCCAAGAGATAAATGCGAAATAAAGGAAGTGGTGAAAATCACCATGACTCTTGCATAAAGGTAAGTACTAGAAAATAAAAGTAGCAGATAGGCCCTTCGCAGAGGGAAGCAGAGGTTGTCATTCGCTTTTATAGTTGGATGCACAATCCCTTAATGCAAAAGAACGTCACTTTATATTGCCCCTTGTGATAAAGAACTTTATTATGCAGTCCGTCGCTTTTATTTCTTCCATATCACAAGTTCGTATAAAGTTTATTTTCCTCACACTAATAGATCACACATATTTAAAGAGCAATTTTTATCGCTTGCACCGATGACAACTTACTTGAAGGATCTTACTCAATCCATAGGTAGGTATGGTGGACTCTCATGGCAAAACTGGGTTAAAGGTGTTTGGATGCACAAGTAGTATCTCTACTTGGTGCGGAAGTTTTGGCTGATATGGGGTGGAAGCAAGCAACACATGTTAGAGGATCTATAACCATATAACTTCTATTCGGAAATAAGCAAACATAACTCATTATGTTGTCTTCCTTGTCCAACATTAACTTCTTAACATATAATATTTTAATGAGTGCTCACAATCATAAAAGATGTCCAAGATAATATATTTATATGTGAACCTCTCTTTCTTAATTACTTCCTTTTAATTGCAACAATGACCAATAGCTATGTTTGCCAACTCACAACAAATTTCAATCGACATACTTCTTATATGTGAACTCATCACTCCCCATAAGATCATCATATATACTCTTTGCTTTTATTCTATACTTCTTTCTATTTCTTTTTCTCAAGTTCATAGCAAGCAAGCAAAGCCCTCAACTCAAAACTACTCTTTATTATATAACTCTCGGACTTGCTTACATAGGGGGAACATAAAGCAAAACTCAAAACTAGATCACACTAAAAACTCTATTCTACTAGATCAAGATATAACCAAAAGGATCGGACTAAGAAAAACGATAAAAGTAAAAGATGTGATGGTGATACGATACCGGGGCACCTCCCCCAAGCTTGGCACAAGCCAAGGGGAGTGCCCATACCCATGTGTTTAGTTGCCTTGCTTCGGAGGTGGTGATGTTGGAGTTGTTGATGGGGTTGGAAGCTTGTCCAGTTTCCTCCTAAGCATAAAGTTCTGTTCCCTCAGGTCATCTACTTCCTGCTCGAGCTTCAATATCCTTTAACATAATTCTTGCTTGCTCTCCTGCAGGAAACGAGAAGGGATAAATAGAACCTTGGGTTGTCTCCTTGTGTTTGGAAGGCTAGACTTCCTGAACTCCACGTGCATATCTCCTGGTCGAGGCAGGGGGATCTCCTCTTCATCCGAGCTTTCTTCTTCATACTTGCCTCCTAATTCCTCCTTCGAGAACAATCCATAAGGATCTAAGTCCCCATAGAGCTTGGGATTGGCAAGGTAATGCAATACATAGCTCTCCCCATTGGAATCTTGAGACGACATCTTGCTCTAAATCTGCTGCAGAAACAGCTCAAAACGAAAACAGGAGATATTGTCGTGTTATGAAGGTCAAAACCTTCGGGAGATTATATAATGAATTTTTACCGAACCGAAGGAGTATACCACAAGAAAACGGAGTCCGGAGGGTACACGAGGTGGCCACAAGCCACAGGGGTGCGCCCAGGGGGGTAGGGAGCGCCCCCTGGCTTGTCGCCTCCTCGTGCACTTTTCGGACTACTTTAAATTTTCCTAATTTTTTAAATATTCCAAAACAGAGAAAAGTTGCCATTGGAAAAGTTTTGGAGTCGGTTTACTTACCGTACCACATACCTATTCCTTTTCGGAGTCTGAAACGTTCTGGTGAGTCTCCCTAATGTACTCCTCTGGAGTTATGGTATTAATAATATTGGTTTCAACATTTATGGGAGTACCTGAGATATAATGTTTGATTCTTTGACCATTTACCACCTTCGGATTTGTGCCTTCGGGGTTGTTGATCTTGATGGCACCGGAACGATACACTTCTTCGATAATGTAAGGCCCTTCCCATTTAGAGAGAAGTTTTCCTGCAAAAAATCTTAAACGAGAATTGTATAGCAAGACATGGTCACCTACATTGAATTCATGCTTTTGTATCGTTCTATCATGCCACCTCTTAACCTTTTCTTTAAACAACTTGGCATTCTCATAGGCCTGGGTTCTCCATTCATCAAGTGAGCTAATGTCAAATTACCTCTTCTCACCAGCAAGTTTGAAATCATAATTGAGCTCTTTAATTGCCCAATAAGCTTTATGCTCTAGCTCTAGAGGTAAGTGACATGCTTTACCATAAACCATTTTATACGGAGACATACCCATAGGGTTTTTATAAGCAGTTCTATAAGCCCATAATGCATCATCAAGTTTCTTAGACCAATTCTTTCTGGATCTATTAACAGTCTTCTGCAAGATCAATTTAATTTCTCTATTACTCAATTCTACTTGACCACTAGACTGAGGATGATAAGGAGATGCAATTCTATGATTAACATCATACTTAGCAAGCAATTTACGGAAAACACCATGAATAAAGTGTGAACCACCATCAGTCATTAAATATCTAGGGACTCGAAATCTAGGGAAAATAACTTCTTTAAGCATTTTAATAGAAGTGTTATGATCAGCGCTACTTGTTGGAATAGCTTCTACCCACTTAGTAACATAATCAACATCAACTAGGATATGAGTATACCCGTTAGATTGTGGAAAAGGTCCCATATAATCAAAACCCCAAACATCAAATGGTTCAATAACAAGAGAGTAATTCATAGGCATTTCCTGACGTCTACTAATATTACCAACTCTTTGACATTCATCACAAGACAAGACAAACTTACGAGCATCCTTGAAGAGAGTAGGCCAATAAAAACCAGATTGTAGTACCTTATGTGCAGTTCTATCTCCAGCGTGGTGTCCTCCGTAGGCCTCGGAATGACACTTGCGTAGGATCTGTTCCTGTTCATGCTCAGGCACACAACGTCTAATAACACCATCTACTCCTTCTTTATAAAGGCGTGGGTCATCCCAAAAGTAATGTCTTAAATCATAGAAGAACTTTTTCTTTTGTTGGTATGTGAAACTAGGCGGTATAAATTTAGCAACAATGTAATTAGCATAATCAGCATACCATGGAGCATTATGCGAAGCATTTATGACAGCTAATTGTTCATCAGGAAAGCTATCATCAATAGGTAGTGGGTCATCAAGAACATTTTCTAACCTAGACAAGTTATCTGCTACGGGGTTATCGGCACCCTTTCTATCAATAATATGCAAATCAAATTCTTGTAGCAGAAGAACCCATCTAATAAGTCTAGGTTTAGCATCTTTCTTTTCCATAAGATACTTAATAGCAGCATGATCGGTGTGAACAGTTACTTTAGAATCAACAATATAAGGTCTGAACTTATCACAAGCAAACACAACTGCTAAAAAATCCTTTTCAGTGGTAGCATAATTTCTTTGAGCACTGTCTAGAGTTTTACTAGCATAATGGATAACATTTAATTTCTTATCAACTCTTTGTCCTAGAACAGCACCAACAGCGTAATCACTTGCATCACACATAATTTCAAAGGGTAGGTTCCAATCAGGTGGTTGAACGACAGGTGCAGAAATCAAGGCTTTCTTAAGAATTTCAAATGCTTCTACACAATCATCATCAAAAACGAATGGGACATATTTTTGTAAAAGATTAGTGAGAGGCCTAGAAACCTTGGAGAAGTCTTTAATAAACCTCCTATAAAAACCAGCATGACCAAGGAAACTTCTTATACCTCTGATATCCGTGGGACACGACATTTTTTCAATAGCATCAACTTTAGCTCGATCAACTTCAATACCTTTTCGGAGATTTTGTGCCCCAAGACAATACCTTCATTAACCATAAAGTGGCACTTTTCCCAATTCAAGACAAGATTAGTTTCTTCGCATCTCTGCAAAACTCGATCAAGGTTGCTCAAGCAATCATCAAAAGAAGTTCCGTAAACGGAAAAATCATCCATGAAAACCTCAAGAATCTTTTCACAAAAGTCAGAGAATATAGCCATCATACATCTTTGAAAGGTAGCAGGTGCATTGCATAAACCAAAAGGCATACGTCTATAAGCAAAGGTACCGAAAGGGCAAGTAAAAGTGGTCTTTTCTTGATCCTCTTTTGACACAGGTATTTGAGAGAAACCAGAATAACCATCTAGAAAGCAAAAATGCGTATGTTTGGATAACCTTTCTAGCATTTGATCAATAAAAGGTAGAGGGTAATGATCTTTCCTAGTAGCTTTATTCAATTTCCTAAAATCAATTACCATTCTATAACCTATAACAATTCTTTGCGGGGTCAATTCATTTTTATCATTAGGAACAACAGTAATACCTCCCTTCTTAGGGACACAATGAACGGGGCTAACCCATCTACTATCAGCAACATGATAAATTATACCTGCCTCCAGAAGCTTTAGTATTTCATTTCTTACCACTTCTTTCATCTTAGGATTCAACCGTCGTTGGTGATCAACAACAGGTTTAGCATCAGGCTCCATATTAATTTTATGCTGACATAGAGTGGGACTAATACCCTTAAGATCATCCAGAGTATATCCAATAGCAGCACGGTGCTTCCTCAGAGTTTTCAATAATCTCTTTTCTTCATGCTCTGAAAGGTTAGCACTAATAATAACAGGATATATTTCCTTTTCATCAAGATAAGCATATTTCAGAGTATCAGGTAATTGTTTAAGCTCAAACACGGGATCACCCTTGGGTGGAGGAGGATCCCCAAGTATTTCAACAGGAAGATTGTGTTTCAAAATAGGTTGCTGATCAAAGAAAATCTTATCTATTTCATTCCTTTCATTCATATGCATATCATTTTCATGGTCTAGCAAATATTGTTCTAAAGGATCAGTAGGAGGCACAGCAATAGAAGCAAGACCAATAATTTCATCTTTACTAGGCAATTCTTTGTCATGGGGTTGTCTACGAAATTTAGAGAAATTGAACTCATGAGACACATCCCCAAAACTCACAGTAACAGTTTCTTTCTCACAATCAATCCTAGCATTAACAATATTCAAGAAGGGTCTACCAAATATAATGGGACAAAAATCATCTTGTGGGGAACCAAGAACAAGAAAATCAGTAGGATACTTTATTTTCCCACACAAGACTTCAACATCTCTAACAATCCCAATTGGTGCAATAGTATCCCTATTAGCAAGCTTAATAGTAACATCAATTTCTTCTAACTCAGCTGGTGCAATATCATTCATAATTTCTTTGTATAGGGTAAAGGGAATTGCACTCACACTAGCACCCACATCACATAAGCCATGATAACAATGATCTCCTATTTTAACGGAAACAACAGGCACGCCAACAATAGGTCTATGTTTACTTTTAGTATCGGGTCTAGCAATTCTAGCAGCTTCATCACAGAAATGAATAACATGCCCATCAATATTATCAACCAAGAGATCCTTAACCATATCAATACTAGGTTCAACTTTAATTTGTTCAGGAGGCGTAGGTGTTCTAGTACAACTCTTACGAACCACAGTTGAAGCATTAGCATGTTCCTTTATTCTAACAGGGAAGGGAGGTTTCTCAATATAAGCAGTAGGAATAACAGGGTCAGCATTAAAAATAATAGTTTCTTCTTCAACTTTAGTAGGTTCGACTACTTTCACTTCAATGGGAGGATGATATTTAAACCACTTCTCCTTAGGGAGATCAACTCGAGTAGCAAAAGATTCACAGAAGGAAGCTACTATCTCAGAGTCAAGTCCATATTTAGTGCTAAAATCACGAAAAGCATCGGTATCTATAAAGGATTTAACACAATCGAACTTAAGGTTTATACCTAACTCATTACCTTCGTCGAGTTCCCAATCTTCAGAGTTGCGTTTAATTCTTTCCAATAAGTCCCATTTGAATTCAATATCTTTCCTCATAAAGGAACCAACACAAGAAGTATCGAGCATGGACCGATCATTATTAGAAAGCCGAGCATAAAAATTCTGAATAATAATCTCTCTCGGGAGCTCATGATTGGGGCATGAATATAACATTGACTTAAGCCTCCCCCAAGCTTGAGCGATACTTTCTCCTTCACGAGGCCAAAAATTATAAATATAATTCCGATCACGATGAACCAGATGCATAGGATAAAACTTCTGATGAAATTCCAATTTCAATCGGTTGTAGTTCCATGATCCAATATCATCACATAGCCTATACCATGTCAATGCCTTCTCCTTCAAAGATAAAGGAAAGACCTTCTTCTTGACATCATACTCGCGCAAACCTACAAGCTTAAATAATCCACAAACTTCATCCACATAGATTAGATGCAAATCATGATGTAGTGTTCCATCTCCTGCATAAGGATTAGCTAGCAGTTTCTCTATCATACCCGAAGGAATCTCATAATAAATATTTTCAGTAGGTGCAGTAGGTTGAGGAGCATCTCTTTGTGCTTCAGGTCGAGGTGAAAATACCCCGAACATGCCCCTCAAAGGATTATTTTCCATAGTAACAAGTGACAATAAATTTCAGCACAGTATATAAATTTTTCCTTACCCAGTTCCACTCACCAAAGGCGCTTCACTCCCCGGCAACGGCACCAGAAAAGAGTCTTGATGACCCACAAGTATAGGGGATCTATCATAGTCCTTTCGATAAGTAAGAGTGTCGAACCCAACGAGGAGGAGAAGGAAATGACAATTGTTTTCAGTAAGGTATTCTCTGCAAGCACTGAAATTATCGGTAACAGATAGTTTTGTGATAAGGTAATTCGTGACGGGTAGCAAGTAACAATTGTAATAAAGGTGCAGCAAGGTGGCCCAATCCCTTTTGTAGCAAAGGACAAGCCTGGACAAACTCTTATATAAAGCAAAGCGCTCCCGAGGACACATGGGAATTTCTGTCAAGCTAGTTTTCATCATGCTCATATGATTCGCGTTCGTTACTTTGATAATTTGATATGTGGGTGGACCGGTGCTTGGGTGCTATCCTTACTTGGACAAACCTCCCACTTATGATTAATCCCTCTCGCAAGCATCCGCAACTACGAAAGAAGAATTAAGATAAATCTAACCATAGCATGAAACATGTGGATCCAAATCAGCCCCTTACGAAGCAACGCATAAACTAGGGTTTAAGCTTCTGTCACTCTAGCAACCCATCATCTACTTATTACTTCCCAATGCCTTCCTCTAGGCCCAAATAATGGTGAAGTGTCATGTAGTCGACGTTCACATAACACCACTAGAGGAGAGACAACATACATCTCATCAAAATATCGAACGAATACCAAATTCACATGATTACTTATAACAAGACTTATCCCATGTCCTCAGGAACAAACGTAACTACTCACAAAGCACATTCATGTTCATAATCAGAGGAGTATTAATTATCATTAAGGATCTAAACATATGATCTTCCACCAAGCAAACCAACTAGCATCAACTACAAGGAGTAATCAACACTACTAGCAACCCACAGGTACCAATCTGAGGTTTTGAGACAAAGATCGGATACAAGAGATGAACTAGCATTTGGAGAGGGGATGGTGCTGATGAAGATGTTGATGGAGATTGACCCCCTCTCGATGAGAGGATCGTTGGTGATGACGATGGCTTTGATTTCCCCCTCCGGGAGGAAAGTTTCCCCGGTAGAACAGCTCCGCCGGAGCCCTAGATTGGTTCTGTCCAAGTTCCGCCTCGAGACGGCGGCGCTTCGTCCCGAAAGCTCCCTTATGATTTTTTCCAGGTCAAAACCCTCCATATAGCAGAAGATGGGCACCGGAGGCCTGCCAGGTGGCCCACAAGCCTGCAAGGCACGCCCAGGGGGGTAGGGCGCGCCCCCTGGCTTGTGGCCACCTGGTGGGTCCCCTGATGTATTTCTTTCGCCCAATATTTTTTATATATTCCAAAATAATTCTCCGTAGATTTTCAGGACTTTTGGAGTTGTGCAGAATAGGTATCTCAAATTTGCTCCTTTTCCAGTCCAGAATTCCAGCTGCCGGCATTCTCCCTCTTCATGTAAACCTTGTAAAATAAGAGAGAAAAGGCATAAGTATTGTACCATGATGTGTAATAACAGCCCATAATGCAATAAATATCAATATAAAAGCATGATGCAAAATGGACGTATCAGTGCGCTCATCACTAAGCGCCGCATGAGTAAGAAGATCCTGGATATACTTTTCTTGGGAAATTAAAAAGCCATTAGAGGTGGAGGCACTACTGGAATCAGGATCTTTGCCGTCTGCCATGGCTGACGGCAAAGGCATGCATGCCGGACGGCAAAGGTCTTTGCCGTCAGCCAGCAGACGGCACCACATCCGGCTGAACAAGCCACGGTAAAGGGCACTTTGCCGTCTGCTGGCAGACGGCAAAGATGCAAAGGTCTTTGCCGTCTGCCAGTAGACGGCAAAGGGCATGGACGGCACACGCGGCAGGGTTAGGTCCGTTAAGGGGTTAACGGCGTGCTTTGCCGTCTGCTAGCAGACGGCAAAGCA
This sequence comes from Elymus sibiricus, assembly GCA_039707655.1. Classification (NCBI taxonomy): domain Eukaryota; kingdom Viridiplantae; phylum Streptophyta; class Magnoliopsida; order Poales; family Poaceae; genus Elymus; species Elymus sibiricus. The sequence goes on along the minus strand of CM077673.1, from coordinate 267,689,230 downwards.
ACCACATAGGCCAGCCCAGGTTCCCCCCCAGGTAGCTGCCACGTGGCTCGCTATGCCGTCTGCTGGCAGACAGCAAAGATGCAAAGTTCTTTGCCATCTACCAGCAGACGGCAAAGCAACCACATAGGCCAGCCCAGTGCCCCCCAGGTTGGACAGGTAGCTGCCACGTGGCAGCTTTGCCGTCTGCTGGCAGATGGCAAAACTCTTTGCCGTCTGCCAGCGGATGGCAAAGTGCCTGTACTGCCCCTGTTTTTTCTGTTTTTTCTTAAATTCAATCAATTTCACAGATATATATATATATACATTTGAAAATACTTTCAACAAGCATACATATCCCTGCCATATGGATATGATCATCCAACACATATACATACCAACTCAAAAGTCCATATCCAACATATATATATAGCCAACATATATCCAACAACAAGCATACAATGGTTTCGTCCATACATACATATATAGGTAGCAAGTTTCACATTGTTCATCCTACAAAATCAAAACAAAAAGGAAGGACAAGGAGAAGAGTAGACTCCATCAACGCAAGCTTCCATGATCTAAAGCAAATCTGCAAATTGGGAAAGAAGAAAGTTAGAAGAAGAACAAGAAGAAGAAGAAGAAGAAGAAGTAGAAGTAGAAGAAGAAGAATTTTTCTTCTCTTTCTTTTTCTCCTCTTCTTTATCTTCTTCTTCTTCTAACGAAGGTAACTTAGGTAATTATGCCATTTTTTAGCTAAGCTAGGTAAAAATGCTAAGTGTAGGTCATTTTAGAGCTAAGCTAGGTAAATAGGTCATTTTGGAGGTTAGTAAGGTTATTATGTCATTTTCGAGGAAAATAAGCTAAGTCAATGTCATTTTGGAGGTAACCAAGATTATTATGCCATTTTTGACCTAAGTATGCTAAGTATGTCATAAATGAACTAAAGAAGCTAAGTATAGGTCATTTTTGAGCTAACCTAGGTAGTTATGCCATTTTTGAGCTAACTAAGCATATTTATTCATTTTGGAGGACAAAATGGTAAGTGTAGGTCATTTTTGAGCTATCCTAGTTAAAATCGGTCATTTTGGAGCTAGGTAAGGTTATTTTGTCATTTTGGAGGAAAATAAACTAATGATATGACAGTTTGGAGCTAAACCAAGGTTATTATGCCATTTTTTACCTAAGTAAGCTAATTATGTCATAAATGAACTAGCTAAGCTAAGTATAGATCATTATTGAGCTATCCTAGGTAGTTATGCCATTTTTTAGCTAACTAAGCATATTAAGTCATTTTGGAGGAAAAAATGCTAAGTATAGGTCATTTTATAGCTATCCTAGGTAAAATATGTCATTTTGGAGCTAAGTAAGGTTATTATGTCATTTTCGAGGAAAATAAGCTAAGTATAGGTCATTTTGGAGCTAAATAGGTCATTTCTTAAGCTAAGTATGCATTTGTTAAGAAAAACACTTGGGAAAACTTACCATCTCACGGAGGTGAAGGATCGGTCGGGCTTGCGCCAGTGTGAGACGGAGAAGGACCGGTCGGGGTTGCGGCAGACGCAGAAGGATTGGTCGATGCTTGTCGGGAGGCATGCTGCACCAAAGATCATTTGCAATGTCTCATTAGCATGATGCAACTCAAATGTGAATACTAGTAACTAATGACCATTCAAATGAAACTCACCGTGGGCGCTATACCAATCTGGGGCATCGGCGGAGGGGTCTGACCGTTGTTCTGGCACACGGTCTGCACATTTTGTTTTCACGAGTCAGTCATATTAGTTAGTGATGAAACGAACATTACGTGCATGATTTGGCTAATATGCAGGAGAAACTTACCACGAGGAGCTCGTATAGGGCCCGGTGAGACGCGTCGTTCCGGTTCCTCTCCTCCTCCACCAGCCTAGCCGTCCTCTCCTCCATGTCCCTCTCCCTCTCCACCGCCTGCCTGTTTGCCTCCGCCAGAAGCTCCTGGGCCCTAGCCTTGATGGCGAGCTCCATTGGCCGTGGACGAGGCCTTATCTCAGGATCGGAGCTCGTCTGGCGCTTCTTGATCTCCGGGAGAGTTCTAGGACAACGTATCAGTCCATCCCCAATGGCTATCGAGCCATGGGGCCTCCCGCCACCAGATATCATCACGAGCTCTGGATCAAAAGGACTCTGGCTCGGGTTGAAGTCCTCCCCTTTCCTCGTCTTCCCCTCATCTCTGTACCTCACGAGCTTGTTGTGGGAGGAGATGTTGCTGAAACTCTCTGGATGATCGAGGTCATCCTCAGAGAATGCCTTGGCCTTCTTGTACGGGGCAGTATGGGCCATGTCATAGAGGTCAAACAGCGGTGGCACCTCCTTCTTGTTGTGTCGCGCCTAAAAGAGAGGAACAAAATATTAGTTAAGGGCTCAAGCTAGCATGAAGAATGAAATTGCATGAATCATGAAGCAAACCACATACCCAGTGATCCCCGAACTCAAACAGGTTGGAGCTCCCTTGATGGTGTGGCACACCTTTCATTTGGGCACGCTTATCCTTGGCCTTGTTGTGGATGGCTAGCCATTGGGGAGAGCACCACTCATCCACCAACGCCTCCCAACAGTCCATCCTATCCGCACACCATCTCGGGGGCACCTAAGTTAGACAAGAGAAATTTCAGCGCTACGCCTACGAATCAAATCAAGGAAACTAAGTACAAGGCCTTAAGAATAGGTAATTACCTTCATGTACTTCTCCTTACTCAGAAACTTGGCGCGGCACTTCTTCTTGGCCCTCTTAATGTTAGTCGAGGCGTAGTAGTCTCGAACAGCCTGCACCCGAGTCTCGTGCCGTAAGTTCTGAAATAGGCGCTTGCACTCGGCTACGAGAACAATAGCCGCGTCTGCCTCGTGTTCCTCAAGACACCTGTAGAAGGTCTACAATCAAACAAGACAACACTGATTAGTACAATCACTAGGTGCTGTTGATTTTTAATTCTGTAAAGGAGAAATTACCCAAAACCGCCGGATCACAATGTCGGCCACCGTCTCGCACAAGACACCGTCGACCCTCTCCTCCGGTGGGGCCGGGGCAGCCACGTACAGCTCCCAGCTCAGTGCTAGCTATCGAACCTCACCCTCACCGGGCAACGTGACCCACCCCGGGAAGTGGTGCCGGCAAAGCACACCAAGGACCTGGTTGGGCCCGCGGACACTAGGGGCGTGTTTCCAACCCCTGCAGTATGACAAGGCCAACACATTAGATATTAATTTGAAGAAACATGAAGGCAAAAGGTTAAAAAAGAGTAAATGCACTTACTTCTCCCCATTAGGCACAATCAACCACCTCTGATCGCGGGTCGCCGGCACGGGCGGGAGCTTTGTACCACCACGCTGGTAGACCTTCTTGCCCTCCTCAATCAGCTCGCCCTCGCTATAGCTATCCTCAGAAAAGCTGTCCTCACCACCATCAGCATGGCCACTAGCCTCCGGAGTTATGTGGGATGAAGACTCTGGGACCGGAGTCTCCTAGGACGAAGACTCTGGGACCGGAGTCTCCTGGGACGAAGGCTCGGCGACCCGAGGCTCGTCGGCCCGAGGCTCGTGGACCGTAGTCCGAGACAGGTCCAAGTCAGACGGGTCCACCTGAGACGGAGCACTCCTGTGGTCGGGAGAATCAGCTGGGGGTGGCGGCGAGGAAGGCGCAGCAGCCTTCCTACCTCTCCCGCCGCCACGTCCACCTCTAGCACCCCTCTTCGTCTTCCCCCGACCTCTCCCGGCCGAAGAAGAAGCGCCCGCCGGTGTCTGCATACTGTGTACCAGCGCTATCCGGAGGTGCTCGGGTGGAATAATAGCACCCCTCCCAGCACGCGCCGAGGAAGGAGGCTCGGAGCGCTCTCGACCCGCGCCCACCATCTGTCAACACCTGCAATGACAAAGAGTAAACGAAATTAGTACAACATAAAAAATTGAATACCTAATAACATGAACTAATTAATAATGTATATGTACATAATAATAATTGAATACCTGACATTACTAATATTAATCTTCATCGTCTATATATGCTCCGGGATCAATAAATGCATAATCATCATCACTATCATTAATGACGTGCTCATCAGCATCATCAATAAATGCATCAACATGTGGAAGGCCTCCTTTATGTAATCGGTCAAGCATTGACAGGTTATCCGCAGCAGTAACCTCTTCTTCTTCCGTCTCTTCTTGTTCCGGCTCAGGGGTGAAGTCGGATTCACTGTCGCTGTCTACCTCAATGTTCTGGGGTGAAGTAGAGCGGTTGTTGAAACGTTTTTTGGAAACACGTGTTTCTTGGAAGAATTCTCCTTCATATGTGTCTGGGTTAATGTGTGGTTCATAATCATCTTCATTGAGGGGAGGTGGCCTAAAATGTGGCGGCACATCATAAACGACATCCAAACCATTCAGATTTGGACCAGTTTGGCAGGCCCACGGTAGATAGAAAACTTGGGTCGCCTGTTGAGCCGTAATATAGACATCAGGAACATCTAAATGGGTGCTTTGTTTGATTTCGACTAGCCCTATATGTTCATGAGTCCTTCTAGTCTCCTTCGGCTGGAACCAATAACATTTGAAGACTACGACGTTTGGTGGGTTTTCACCAAAGAATGTAAGTTCATAAATTGCTTCAACTCTTCCATAATACTCGACCCCTCCTTCGCCGACAGCGGAGACACAACAATTTGTAGACTTTCGGTCGGCCATAGATAGCTCTTTGCCAAAAGTACGAAAGCGATACCCGTTGATGTCGTATTTGTCAAATGAACGGACCTTATAGTCAAAACCATTAGCGACTTGTCTCAATTCGGAGTCCATAGACTCTGCATTAGCCTACAAGTTTAATACAAAAGGATTGTTGCATTAGCCGCAAACTAGACGAAGAAATGAAATGGTCTAATGGAAATTACCGTTTGTTTGAACCAAGAGATGAAACCGGGATAGCCGCCTCCATGCTTTGCCAGAAGCTCATACTCTTCGATGGTATCCTTTTGGATCACTGCTCCATTCGAGAATTTGGCAACGTATCGACTGTATCACATATTCGGGAATAAGAGCATTTCAAAGGAATTAGAAGTTGCGAAACAATGTACCGAGAACTTACTCGATGTACGGCCACACTTCTGTTAGGTTGTTGAAGATATACAACGAAATGGTCCGCCATTCTTCGACATCCAACGCTATTGCTTTCGAAGCACCGGCTGGTGCGAGCTTCCCTTTGAATAGGCTGAGGTTGGATCGACCTTTTTCACGGTCGCCATCATTGTACCGAGGCTTCGGATTATGCAAATGACGATTCTTGGCTTTGTAGTGTGCTGTCACGAAGTTTGCCGCCTCCTCAGTAATGAATGCCTCGGCCATCGATGCTTCAATTCTACGTTTATTTTTACATTTTGCTCGAAGCGTCTTCTGCATCCTCTCAGTTGCGACGCACCAACGATTTTGCACGGGCCCCCCCAATCTTTCCTCGGTCGGGAGATGCAAAATCAAATGCTGCATTGGATTAAAGAATCCCGGTGGAAAGATCTTTTCTAACTTGCAGATCAACTCCGGCGCCAACTCTTCCAGTTCGTCTAGCACGTCAGGCGATAGTTCTTTTGCACAAAGAGCACGGAAGAAATAGCTCAGCTCTGCCAGTACTAGCCATTCATCCTCAGGGATAAAGCCACGCAACATCACCGGCATTACCCGCTCAAGCCATATGTGCCAATCATGACTCTTGAGACCAAATATTTTCAATTTGTCAAGACTCGCTCCCCTCTTTAGATTCGCTGCATACCCATCGGGGAACATCAACTGCATTTTCACCCACAAGATCATTTCCCTCATAGCTGGCCTTCCAAGATTGAACCATGCCTTTGGCTTCCTCCAGTTCTTCTTTCCTTTTGGTTGTTGCATGTTTTGTAACGGTCTATCACATAGAGCCTCCTGATCGACTCTAGCCTTAGGATTATCCTTCGACTTCCCCTCTATGCCGAACAATGTACCAAAAAGGGCCTCAGCGATATTCTTTTCAGTGTGCATCACGTCGATGTTGTGTGGGCAAAGGAGGTCTTTAAAGTAAGGCAGATCCCACAAGCATATCTTGTGAGTCCAGGCGTGTTCCGAATTATACCCTTTGAAATATCCTGTACGCTGTGGATCAGGCTCGAGAGCGTTTATCTGATCCAGGGTCTGTTGGCCTGTCAATGTAGGTGGTGCAGAGTTTTTGACAACTCTACCTTTCATGAAATTTTTCTTGTCTTTTCTGAACTTATGGCCAGGATCCAGGAACTGTCTATGCAAGTTGAAGCAAGAATACTTGCGACCCGCCTGCAGCCAATGGAACTGAAGAGCTGCCGTGCATGTGGGGCACGGGAACCTTCCATGCACACACCAGCCAACGAATAGCGCATACGCAGGCAAGTCATGCGTCGAGTACATGTACCACACATGCATTTTGAAGTTTTGTTTTGTAGCGGCGTCATATGTCTTGATCCCATTATCCCAAGCTTCTTGCAATTCATCCTTAAGCGGCTGCATGTACACATTCATATTCTTCCCCGGATAGTTGGGCCCTGGAATTATCAACGTCAAGAAAATGTTCTTTCTTTTCATAATCTCTCCGGGGGGGAGATTGAGTGGAATGACAAATACAGGCCAGCAACTGTATTGGGTTGCCGTCATACCAAACACTTGGAATCCATCTGTGCTGATGGCGACTCGAGGATGCCTTGGATCTGCCGCTTTGTCCTTATGTAATGCATCGAAGTGCTTCCACGCAAAAGCGTCTGAAGTGTGTCCCAACATCGGATTCCCATCTGCATCTAGTTCGGTTCTTTTGCCCAATTTATGCCACGTCATCTGTCTGGCCGTCTCTTCGACCATGAAAAGACGTTGAAGTCTTGGTATGATTGGCATATACCGAAGAACATTAACTGGGATTTTGGTCTGACTTTTCTCACCCATACCGTTGTCTACCACAACATACCTGGAAGACTTGCAAATGGGACAATAGTTCAAGCCCGCATACTCAAGCCTAAATAAGGCACATCCATTCTCACAGGCATCTATCTTCTCATAGGGCATCTTAAGCGCACGTAGGACATTGTCCGACTGGTACAGGTTTGCTGGCAATACATGGCCTTTGGGTAGAAAGCGTCGAAATATCGTCATCATCGCGTCGTAGCATTCTCTGCCTAGGTTGAACTGAGCCTTCAGAGCCATTACTTGCGCGATGGCATCCAGCTGACAAAGCTCCGTGTGCTCGTGGAGAGGACGTTTTGAAGACTCCAACATTTCATAGAAGGCCTTTGCCGATTCCTCCATCTCATCGTCCGAATCCCGAGCATCATCAAAGTCTTGCACCATGTCTTCGATCCCGGTACCATGCTCGTTGGTGCGACGACGAACGACCTCAGCTCTGACACGTTGGGCAGACGCACCATGAAATCTCCACACCGTATAATCAGGCATAAAACCCCACTTCTGCAAGTGTTTACCCATTTCATCCCGTGTCCACTTTTTATGGTTGTCGCACCGGACATAGGGGCACCAGGTTATTTCCTGGCCATTTGCAAATGCGGCGCTCAGAAACCCCTTGGTTTTTGTTAACAATTCAATGGTCATTTCTTTCTGACTAGGGTGACCGGTGTACATCCACGCACGATCACTCATCTTGCCTACCTACTAAACACACAAAAAATATATATATAATTCATCATCTATATTCATCCGTTAATCAAGTTTGTCGGTTTTATTACGTCCAAGCAACCTACACGCTAATAGGTAGAGATAGGTCCTAATCCCACCCGAGTATGTGTAGATTGGGTTCGTTTTCCCATGCTCTGCTCCGGATCCGACGCAGAATTTCGGCATCACCTCCCCGTTGTTCTCCTGATACACGTCTCGGCAATAAGCAGAGAGGATGTGTACCCGGAGAACAACAGGGAGGCACTGACGAAATTCCGCATCGGATCCAGAGCAGAGCATAAGGGAAAACGAACCCAATCTACACATACTCGGGCTGTCCATGGATAACGTTGGAAAATTCGAAAGGATGGCGGTTTTAAATATGCAAAGACATGCATATTTGTAGATGCCGCCCTTTCGAACAGGAGACGCATACTGGTCACCCATACTGATGATTGAAGACACCTATAGCTAGCATGTTTCATCGGCACGAAGACCGGAACAGAGCAAATTAAGGGGGGGGGGAGGAGATGTCATTTGTGCTCACCCACGAACGCAGGGGCGGAGCTCGTCCAACGCACAGGGAGGTCGTCGAACACCAGACCCTCGCAGCGACGAAACAACTGCACATTGAAATCCACCCGATCAACACAAATATGATGTTTTTCATAACGAAATCAGAATATATATATGACCTAACTAATAATTTACAAAACTATGACCCCATCGGCCTCTGGAAGGCCGAAGAGCACCTTTTCGGTCAACAGGAGGCCGAAGAGGTGTCGGGGGTCGGGGTCGGGGGTCAGTGGCGTCGGGTGTCAGTGGCGTCGGGGGTCGGGGGTCAGTGGTCGGGGGTCTTCTTCTTTTTTCTTCTCCTCCTCCTCCTCCTCTTCTTCTTCTTCTTTTCCTTCTTCTTCTTTTCCTTCTTCTTCCTTATATTCTTCTTCTCCTCCTCTCCTCTTTTTTCTTCTCCTTCTTCTTTTTTCCTTTTTTCCTTCTTTTTTTTTCTTTTTTTTTCTTCTAGATTTTTTCTTTTCTAACCTAATAAACTAAACTCTAACCCTAACCAAACCAAACCTAATACCTAATAATCTAAACCTAAACTAAAAACAAAAAAACAGAAAAAAGAGGAGAGGGGAAGAGCTCACCAGAGGGGGGCGGGGAAGGGGGCGTCGGGGAGGGTTGGGGGAGCGCCAGGGAGGGGCGGGGGAGCGTCGGGGAGGGGCGGGGGAGCGCCGGGGAGGGCCAGGGGAGCGCTGGGGCGGCGGTGGCGGCCGGGCGGCGGGGACAGGGGCGCTCGGGCACCTGGGAGCGGCGGGTGGCAGGGGCGGAGGGGGGCCGCAGGGCACCGGCCGGGGCAGTGGGCCGGTGGGGCGGCGGGCGCGGGCGACGGGCGGCGGTGGCGACGGGGCCGCAGGGCTCTGGGGCGGTGGGGCGCAGGTGGGCCGGGGCACGGCGGCGGGGGCGACGGGGCCGTGGTGGCGCTGGGGCGGTGGGCCGGTGGGGCGGCGGGGTGGTGGGGCGATGGGGCGGCGGCGCGCGTGCGGTGGGCGGCGGGGAGGAGAGGGAGAGAAACAGAGAGAGAGAGGCGGGGTGGGGCGCGGCCGTTAGTTAAGTCAAACCTTTGCCGTCTGTCCCGCCTTTGCCGTCTGCCTTTTTGCTCTTTGCCGTCTGCTAGCAGACGGCAAAGAGGGGGGCCGTTAGGTTTTTTTGTAAGCAGCTCGTTAGTGGGCCCACCTCCCTCTTTGCCGTCCGCTAGCTGACGGCAAACCTCCTTTGCCGTCTGCTAGTGGACGGCAAAGAAGCGGCTGATGGCAAATATTATCTTTGCCGTCAGCTAGTTCTTTGCCGTCTGTTTTTTGGAAACGGATGGCAAAGAGCTTCTTTGCCGTCCGCCAGCTGACGGCAAAGAACTGGCAGACGGCAAATTAGCTGATTCCAGTAGTGAGGATACCTCAATCCCAAGAAAGTAACGAAGAGGGCCAAGATCGGACATAAGGAACTGCTCATTAAGACGAGCCTTGACAGAGGCAATATACTCAGAATCGTCACCGGTGATGATCATGTCATCAACATATAGAAGAAGAAGAGTGCGACCACGAGCAGAAAGGTGGACAAACAATGCTGGATCATGATCACTGGGCGAAAAACCAGCAGCAGTGACCACAGAGGCAAAACACTCAAACCAAGCATGAGGGGCTTGCTTAAGGCCATAAAGGGAGCGACGAAGACGGCAAACCATGCCATCAGGAACGGAATACCCAGGTGGTGGCTGCATATAAACCTTCTCACGCAACTCACCATTAAGAAAGGCATTTTTAACATCAAGCTGGGACATAGACCAGTGGCGAATAGAGGCCACAACGAGAAGTGTGCGAACAATGGTCATATGAGCCACAGAAGCAAAAGTCTCATCATAATCACGACCATGCTCCTACTGAAAACCACGAGCCACAAGACGAGCTTTATAACGCTCAAGAGAACCATCAGAGCGAGTCTTAATCTTGTAGACCCACTTACAAGTGATGGGACGAACACGGGGAGGAAGAGAAACTAGATCCCATGTGCTGTTGCGCTCAAGAGCGGCAAGCTCTTGTGCCATCGCAAATTACCATTCAGGATGAATAACAGCATCACGATAATAGGTAGGCCATATCGGCTAGGAGAATAGCGGTCAAGAGGAGGGAAAGGCCTAGCCCGAAGACCATAAGTCGGCTGGGACGAGGAAGACGGCACATCAGAAGTAGATGGTACGCCAGTAGATTCATCCATAACACGTTGACGACGGGTATAATGAAAAGGAAAAGTGGGACGAGACGGAACCACCAGAGGTGATGGAGATGGAGAATACATCGGTGATGAAGGTGGAGTGTTATGCAATAAGGGAGGAGAAGAAACTATAGGAGAAGACGATGTCGGATTTGTAATAGTGGGACGAAAAGGAGGAGTAGGAATATGAGGCACATAAAGAGGTGCATCAGGAAACGTGAGAAAAGAGATATCCTCTACTGAAAAGGTCGAAGAGGATGGTCATGGGTAGAATGGACGAGACTCATCAAAATTCACATCCCTATAAATACGCATTCGACGACCGACAGGATCCCAACACCGATAACCCTTATGCTCATCACTGTAGCCCAGAAAAACACACTCGACAGACTGAGCGGTGAGTTTGATGCGTTCTCGGGGGGCGAGGAGAACAAAACAAACACAACCAAACAACCGAAGAGTAGAATAATCAGGAGAATGATCAAAAAGACGCTCTAGAGGAATACCTCCATGTAGAGCAGATGAGGGTTGAATGTTTATGAGATATACGGCAGTGGAGACAGCCTCAGCCCAAAAATGAGGCGGAAGAGAGGCGGCAATCATCATCGCACGAGCTATCTCAAGAAGGTGACGATGCTTGCGCTCGGCCACACCATTCTGAGCGTGAGCACCGGGACAAGAGAACTGAGGAAGAGTACCCTGCTCAGCAAGAAAACCACGCAACATTTTGGAGATATACTCGCCAGCAGAATTAGCACGAAACACACGAATAGGTGTAGAGAACTGAGTGTGGACCATGGCGGCAAAATGCTTATAAATAGAGAGAACCTCGCTACGAGAAGACATAAAGTAAAGCCAAGTGTAGCGAGAGAAATCATCTATAAAAATAATGTAGTATCGATGTCCCCCTTTGGAAGCGAAAGGAGCCGGTCCCCACACATCAGAATGAACTAAATCGAAAGGGCGTTTAGACACTGACTCACTAGTAGGATATGGTAATTGAACCTGTTTACCAAGCCTACAACCTTGACACTGCAAAGAGACATCTCCTGAGACAGGCCCCAGAAGACCACGACGAACTAAAGATGATAGTCGAGAACCACAAAGGTGACCAAGTCGATGATGCCACTGCTGGAAGGAGCTGGTAGCTGAAGCGGCGAAGGCAGATGTGCTGGCAAGTTTAGTTGTAGCGGAAGGAACATGAAGCCAGTCTAACTCCCAAAGTCCCCGGGAGTCAAGGCGGCGGGGGCCAGCCCCAACCAGAGCCTTCGTGTGATGATCCTGGACAGTACAAGAATCGACGTCAAGAATGACGCAACAACCAGAATCAGTAAGCTGACTTGCAGAAAATAGGTTCATGGTAAGGCGCGGAACATAAGAAACATCTGGAACATAAAATGAAGAAGTGGAAAGAGTGCCTCGACTAGCAACAGGAAGAGGAGTACCATCAGCAGTAAGAACATTAATAGGGTGATCGAGAGGTCTAAGAGAGGACAAGATAGAAGAATCAGAAGACATGTGGAATGAAGCTCCAGAATCCAGAACCCATGGGGATGTACCTGACTATGTAGATGGTGGTTGCTCAACACTAGAAGCATGAGTCACAGAGCCTGCAGTACCTGCCGAAGAACCTGAAGCGGCAAGTAGATGCTTAAGTTTCACAATATCCTGCTCAGTCAAGGAGACAGTAGACGTCGTCGAGGAAGAAGCGCGGGTCCCCAAAGAAGAATTACACTCCCTATTACGCATATCACGCTTCTTCTTGAAGCAATCAGACTCGGGGTGACCATCCCTGCTGCAGTAGCCACAATGGGTACAAGGACGAGAGCGGCCCCCACGAGAGTGGCCCTCGCTACCAGAAGGAGTGGGCAGTAATGGCGGAGCACTGGAGCGAGAAAACACTGGTGGAGCAGCCGCTCAAGCAGCAAGCACAGAGGGAACCTGAAGCAAACCAGCACCACGGAGGCGAGTCTCCTCAGCACGAAGCTCAGAAAGCTCCTCATATATAGGCACACGACCACGAGCAAACAACTGAGCACGCCGAGGTTCAAACTCTCCACGAAGCCGCGACAAAAACTCATAGACGCGATGGAACTCCAAGTCCGACCTGACAGTATGGCAGCATGGGCAAGTACCACAAACAGCAGAGCGAAGAGAGTCAAGCTGACGCCAAATAGTAGAACTCTGAGTGTAGAACTCATCAATAGTAGAGTCTCCCTGCTGAAGAGCATGCTCCTGATGGACCACCGATAGATAAAGAGCATCACCAGAGGGTTGATAGCGCTGGCGAAGATGAGTCCACATCGCGAAGGCAGTAGCGAGCCCCATAAACTCAGAAGCAAACTGAGGTAAAACACTGGAAGTTAGGACAGCCGCAGCACGAGCATCATCATCACACCACTGAGTGTAGGAAGCCAGATCATCCCGGTAAACAGAAAGAGCATCCGAATAATCCAAGACCTGCTGATTATAAATGGCCTCCGCATCATCAGCAGCAATCCTAGCTGCAGTCCTATCAGCCTCAGAAGCATCTGCGGCAAGATCCGGTGGCGTCGGTGGTGGGGTAGGAGCTAGAGGAGGAACTGGACGTGGAGGACAGGGGACCTCTCCGGAAAGAACACCCCAAAGACGAATGCCACGGATGTGAATGCGCATAAAGGCAACAAACTCCAAATAGTTAGCTCCATCAAATATCACCTGACAGCGCGGGATGGCGACATAGCCCGATGACAGCGAAGACATGGTGCTCCTTTTCTGTCTATCTCTTCTTTTTTTTAGAATATCCAATCTGCCAGGTGGCCCAATACAGGCAACAACACCCGAAGGGCCTGAAGCAGCAACAGAGGCAGTTCGAGCGAATAGCCACTAGCAACGACACGATTCAGATCGAGGAGCAATGAACCCGGATAGAGGCAGCGGCCAACTGCCAACGGCAAGCATGTCAGTCGTCGTGGATCCGGCGGCCCAGCTGGCGGCGGGATCCGGCGAGCGGCAGCGCGATCTGGCGAGCCGCGGCGCGAATCGGGAGCACCTGCAGCGGTTTGCGCCGCTGATGGGGGCGAAGCCCAAGAAGGAGGTGGGCCGACGGCCTTGGAGGAGTGCGGCAGAGCGTGGCGCCAGTAGGAGAAGCTGCAGCGGCAGGCCATCGGTGCAAGGGGACGCACAAAGAAGCTGCAGCGGAGAAAGACGAGCGGCAGCTCCTTGATTTGGAGAAGCAGATCAGCACCGTTGAGGGCACGGGCGAACAGCAGCAGCTCTAGGCCGATCCAAGAAGAATTCCATGTAGAGATAGAGTGAAGATCAAGAGATAGGGAAAAATGTGAGAAAGATCAGCACGAGTTGCAACGTGCGGTGAAGACCCTAAACACTGGACCTGATACCATGTTGGAATAGCAACTTATATTATTATGAGGCCAAAGCCATCATATATACACATACATGAGAAGCCAAAAGGCTACAAAAGGATGCCAAGAGACTAGAATGTAAAAGGCCAAAAGACGTCACTAATATAACTCTAACAGTGTTAAGGTTTGTGGTTCCCTATTCATGCACGAAAGTCAATAGTTATGCAATGAAGTTACATCCTACTTGTGGTGCATGATTCGGTGTTAGTTATGTTCAATGCTCACTTATGTGATTTTTCGTTTCTTGGTTTGGTTGCTTCCCAATCTATTTGCTAGCCTTCATTTGTACTAAGTAGAAATACTACTTGTGCATCCAAAATCCTTAAACCAAATTTTGCCTTATGATTCCACCATACCTACCTATATGCGGTATTTCCATGCCATTCCAAGCAAGTTTGTATGTGCCATCTCTAATTTTTCAAAACAAATTTTCTCTTTTGTGTGCCTGTACCGCTCATGAAACGGTGGGAAGTGTCCAATATTTTTCCATGCTAGATGTGTTATTCTCAAGATGAGTGTTTATTCACTTGTCATTGCACGAGAGTGCGGCGGTAATAGGGATGCCCATTCCCGAAATGAAAAAGAAAAAAATATTTTCTTTATGTTGTCAAATAATAAATTCCTTGGAAAGTGTTGGTATGGAAGGCAACCATGGATACGGCCCGCCATGGAAAGTGAAAGTTTGGTGGAAAAAGGAATAAACTTTATTTTCTGTTTGGGAACCGCCCATGATATATCTAGCATGGAAAGTATTGTGAACTACTTTGTCGTTTTCGTTGACAGGAAAAGCATGCCACCCAAAATATTTTTCTCTCTCAATTTAAAACCTTGAGCTCTGGCACCTCTACAAATCCCTACTTCCCTCTGCGAAGGGCCTATCTATTTACTTTATGCAATTTTTATTTTTGCTTTGAGTCTCCATCTTCTCTTATAAGCACCAACTAGGGGGGCACTATGATTGTACTTGAGCATTGGGCATAGCTAATATTTGAGTGTGTTTCATGAAGGGATCAATGATTGAGCATGATGGGCCAGGGATAACTTTCTTTAGTGTTGATATTTTGAAAGACATGGTTGCTTGTTGACATGCTTGAGTATTGAAGTCATTATGTTAAAACTAGACTATTGCTTTGAATCATTATAAGTCCAAATGTCCATGCAATACAAAAGAAAAGAATATGATGAACATGTTAGGCAGCATTCCACATCAAAAATTCTGTTTTTATCATTTACCTACTCGAGAACGAGTAGGAATTAAGCTTGGGGATGCTGATACGTCTCCAACGTATCTATAATTTTTGCTTGTTCCATGCTGCTATATTATCATTCTTGGATGTTTTACAATCATTTTATAACAACTTTATATTATTTTTTGGATTAACCTATTGACATAGTGCCAAAGTGCCAGTTGCTGTTTTTTGCTTGTTTTTTACTTCGTAGAAAATCAATACCAAACGGAGTCCAATCGTGACGAAACTTTTTGGAGATTTTTTCTAGACCAGAAGACACCCAGTGGGCCAAACAACTACCGGAGAGGTGGGCTGTGGAGAGCACAACCAACCAGGGCGCGCCAAGGGGACCCCGGCGCGCCCTGATGGGTTGTGCCCTCCTTGGCCCCCTTCCGCACCGCCTCTGATGCCTATATATTCTCAAATATTCGGAAAACCCTAGAGGAGTCGACGAAACACAATTCCAGCCGGCGGAAGTTCCAGAACCGCAACATCCAATCTAAACACCATCACGGAGGGGTTCATCTTCCTCATAGGTGCCTCTTCGATGATGCGTGAGTAGTCCACCATAGACCTACGGGTCCGTAGGAAGTAGCTAGATGGCTTCTTCTCTCTCTCTAATGATTCTGAATACAATGGTCTCTTGGAGATCTATTTGATGTAAACTTTTGCAGTGTGTTTGTTGGGATCCGATGAATTTTGAGTTCATGATCAGTTTCTATCCATGAATATTATTCGAGTCTTCTTTGATCTCTTATATGCATGATTTCTTATAGCATCGTATTTCTTCTTTAAATCTTTGGTTTAGTTAGGCCAACTAGATCGATTTTTCTTGCCATGGGAAGAGGTGCTTTGTGATGGGTTTGATCTTGTGGTGTTCTTTCCCATTGACAGAAGGGGCAGCAAGACACACATGTATCATTGCTATTAAGGATAACAAGATGGGGTCTATTCCTACATGAATAGATCTTGTCTACATCATGTCATCATTCTTATTGCATTACTCCATTTTTCCATGAACTTAATACACTAGATGCATGCTGGATAGCAGTCGATGTGTGAAGCCACTAGTGAACCCTACGCCCCCCTGGTCTACTTTTCCAACATATTGCTTTCCGATCTACGTTTTTGCAATCTTTATTTCCAGATCTACAAAACCAAAAACCCAAAAACATATTGCTGCATATTTACTCTTTTTATTTGTGTTCTTGAGAGATCTATCTCTCCTATCTATCATTACCTAATCTATCTTTTTACCGTAGAGAGATTGACAACCTCTCTTTCGCGTCGGGTTGCAAGTATTTGTTGTTTGTGTGCAGGTGCTGCTTATTGGGTGGTGGTGATCCTCCTACTGGTTCGATAACCTTGGTTTCATAACTGAGTGAAATACTTACCGTCGCTGTGGTGCTTCATCCCTTCCTCTTTGGGGAAATACCGACGCAGTCTCAAGCCACGTCAAAGACGAAGCTCAAGAGATGAATCACCTCGAAGAAAGATAAGGAGTAGAGATGACCGTTATGAATGAAGACCCTCAAGGAGAAGTAGGGACTCGGAGAAGAAGGAAAAGTACACCAAGAGCTACTCAAGAAGAAGAAATCAAGCTTACGTTGGTGAATGGGTTTCCGGCTCTGAATCCGACAACCACTCCGAGAGAAGCTATCACTCCAACTCCGACTATAGTCAAGATGAAGGTGTTGCCGGAATTGCACTAGTGACTACCAACTCCTATGATCTATTTGATTCACCAAATGAAGGGAGTGGAAGTTGCTTCGTGGCTAATGGCCCCAAGGTATCACACCCCGAGTATCTTGATTTCAATAGTGATGAAGATGACTTACTTGAAGATGATGACTTGCTCTTTGATAAAACTAGTGATATTAGTCAAAATGAACTTGATAATTTTCATGGTAGTCATGATAAGTCGTGTGATGATGATAAGATGGAAATAGAGCGATTAACTAAAGAATTAAACACTCTTAAGTTAGCCCATGAATCTACTCTAGAAGATCATAGAGAGCTTGTAAGGACTCATGAGAAGCTACGCTTCAAGAAGCTCACCTTGGAGCAAGAACATGAGTTTCTTAAAGCTATCAATGACGATCTCCGAAAGAAGACTTCATCTTATCTAGCCAAACGACCACTCTTGTCTACATTCATTCCACAAGTTGAGTCTAAGGAAACTAGTAACAAATGCAAGAAAGGTTGTTCAACTAGTAGCAATAAAAATGATAAACCCAATGATATTGCTTCTAGTAGTTCTATTGATCCCACTAACACTTCTCTTAGCCAAGTCAAACTTGAGCAAGAAAATGAAATTTTGAAAGGGATTATAGAGAAAGGTATCTACAAGTGTCTTGCCGGGTGTAAGCAATTTGAGGAGATTGTACGCAAGCACGGAGTATACCGGAAGAACCATGGCATTGGCTACTTCAACACAAATGGAGTTGAATGGGAAGAAGGTCAATACCCCAAGCCCAAGTTTGTTCCTCAAAGGGAGAAGTATGAACATAATCTCCCCAAGGGAACGAAAGCTCAAGATGACCTTCCACCACAAGACCACAAGCTCAAGGGCAAGGACAAGCTTCAAGAGGACATTGACTCATATGAAGATGAATCCCAAGCTTTGGTGAAGTGGGTTCCCAAGGCTACTTCATTCTCAACTTCTACAAGTGCCACTTCAACACCAAGGATCCCCATCAAGTTGATGTGGGTCCCCAAGAAGAAGAACTAGAGAAGTTCTTGAGGGGTGACTCCGCCAATGAAATCCACTCACATTCATTATTGGCAGGAACTAGTTGCAATCAACGTCAACATCATGCAATAGTTCAAGGAGTCACACATTCCCTCAAAGGTAAGAAAGGGACAAGGTAATCAACAAATCCATGGACATCATCATGTATGCTTTGCATTCCATGTCCATAGATATCCTTGTATTTGTCTCTTGTGTGTTGGGACTAACCCATGTAGGTGAGAAGAGTAAGAAACAACAAGGATGCTCCCAACTCATGGTGATCTTCATCAACTTTGAGCATCCATCACTACTTCACCTACATGAAGTCTTCATCGACAAAACCCAAGGTTAGTTTATCCCTCTCAAGGGGGGATGTCACATCAAGGGGGAGCTTTACTCTAAGACTTGAGTTAAAGCATCTCATAGCATGTGACAACATTAAATGCTTTATGTAAAAGTGGTAACCCCACTTGTGCTTAAACGATGAGTATGACCTATGATCAAGTATTTTGCTTGGCTCCTAAGTCAATATACTCATATATAGATGACTCCGTCATCGCCAAAATGCTTGATATATGCTAGTATGTATGTGCATGTTTGCCATGATTTCATTTGACATCTTATTGTGTGAGCATGTTGGTCTGCCTTTCTTTATCCATTCGAGGACATCCAATTGTTGCTATTTGGATTTTGATTTTTCTTTTGCCAATTGGATGGACAAGAATGCCTAGGATCACTCTCTAGCTATCTATGCTTTCTCGTCTCATATTCCATTCTTGCTGCATCACAAAATTTGAACAAGGACTTTTCGATCTCTCTGTGTGAGGAGCACTCGAAGTTCCATATCGACAAGGACTGACCATTAAAACCTCCCAAGTGCATCTCGGTGGAACCAATACCAAATTCTCGGTCTCACCGATGCCTAGGGTTGATCTGGTTTTCAATCTCGGTAACACCGATTCCTTATTCTCGGTTACACCGAGTTTCTCTGTCAACTGACAGTTGAGAAACTCGGTGGCACTGATAATTTTGAACCGGTTTCATCAACAGCAAAGGGTATATTACCTGGCGGACCCGACTTTTGAAATTCAATCGCAAAAGTCTGTTTCCTCCAACCCTAAGCTGCCTCTCCGGACGCCTTGGTCGTCGCCCTTGCCTCCCCGTGCGCCTTCGCCGTTGGGAATCGTCGCCGCCGACGGAATCTTCACCACCGTCGTCGCCTTCGCGGATCCTTCACCGAGTTAGGGTATGGATCCGGCCCTCTTTTGCGCTCCCCTTCCGATTCATGCGCATTAGAGTAATTCTTATCTATAATCCACTGATTGCAATCCTCTCAATCCTCTAGAAATTTTATTAGCTTAGCGAACGAAAGACTTTTAGATCTAGCCGTCCGCAAAACCGAATCTCGGTGACACCAAGTCAGAAAAATCGGCTCTACCGATTTTTGTTTTGGACTACCGAGGACAGTCTCGGTGAAACCGAGTGGCGATTTTCGGTGCAACCGAAATTGCTGCCAAGTTTCTGTAAAGAGGTCTGTGCGTCTCGGTGGTACCGGACATTTTGACTCAGTGACACCGAAATCCCTTTTTGCTGAAAGCTATATCTAAGAATTTCTTTGTTCAACCTTTGAAAAATCTCTGCTTTTTGTGATGACTCGACCCTTCTGCTCCTCTATACTCTTTTCACAGGGCCAGAGATGTCAGGTTCTGATGATAGCCAGAATAACTTCAGAGAGGAGAATGTTGATATGAGCTCAGGCACTAGTCCTGAAGGGAGCTATGATGATGTACCTAGCTCACCAGATCTGCCCAAAGCTGCAACCAGGGCAAGAAGAAATCTTAACTCTGATGAGGAGGATGAAGATTTTGTGCCTAAGGAGCTTCCCAAGAAAGATACAACTGCCAAGAGCACTGCTGCTGCCACTTCATCCAAGAAGAAGGCAATAAGGAAGGAGTATGCCAGCTCAGGGATAGTGAGAGCACCAGAGAGTGCTAGGGCAACAATGACTGTTGAGCCCCCAAAGAAGTCTATGCCTAAGAAGGCTGGAGAGAAGAAAAGCAGAAAGAGAATCATACATGTTGTTGGTAGACAAACCTCAATGTATGAAGACCCAGCTGAGGCTGAGGCTGAGGAAGAGGAAGAGCCAGCTGCCAAGGCACCTCCTAAGAAGAAGAAGAAGCTGCTTGCTGATGCTATGACAAACCAAGCTCCATCCAAGAGCAAGCCAACTACTTCCAAGAAACCCACTGCTCCAAAACCCAAGAGGTTTTCTAGAGACATCCCAGCTGCTACCAAGAACAAGACTTCTACCTTCAGAGAAGCTGAGGATGATACACAGTCTGTTTTGATGAAGCTATGACCACACCTTCCAGATCATAATGCCAGCCATCCAGTTGCTGAAGACATGAAGAAGAGGAAGGCCACAGGTTTGAGAGAGTGGAGAGCGATTGATCGTTACTCTCAGAGGAGAAGGACAGCTGTAGACTACATGTTCTACACAAAAGAACAACAAGACTTCTATGAAACAGTTCTGCTTGACAAGAGCCCCACAGTGAGTGATATGAGATATGTGGATTGGAAGCACATCAAGGACAACGAAGACTACTTTCCAAGTGTGCAAGATAACTTCCACTGTATTGGCATTGATGAGTTTGTTGGTAAGGAGTTCACTGCTTGGAACGACGAGATGATCATGCAATTCTACTCCACTGCACATTTCTATGGAGATGGTAGGATTGTATGGATGACAGAAGGCACCAGATATGAATCCACAGTTGAGGAGTCGGCTGCCATCTTAGGAGCTCCACAGGTGGAAGACGGTGACCTAGATGTGTACTCCGAGTCCAAGGCAAATCACAATGCCATGAAGAACATGTACAATGAGATCCCTGCTGCAAACTTGCCATCTCACAAGTTTGGATCCATTTACTTTCTCCAGGCTGGTCTACGCACGATCAACACCATCTTGAGGCATACCTTGATGCCTAAGTCTGGAGTTGAGAAGATGATAAGAGGCTATTCTATCAACATGCTGCTCCATCTTGATCAGCACACCAGATTCAGAGTGATGGACTTGATAGTTGAGATAGTGAAGAGGACTGTTGCAGATCAGAAGAGATCATGTGGATACGCTCCTTATATTCAGATGCTTATCAACTCCAAGCTGGAGAAGCACACATATGCACTTGATCGACCATATTTGCCACTCTTGCCAGAGCTAGAAGACAATGTTGTGGTGATGGACCCAGATCATCCCACGTCAGCTACAGCACAGGCACATGCAGAGGCAGCTAGAGACACTAGTGCTCAGGTGCTAAAGACTAGGAGTGAGAAGATGGATCTTCTCCTTAGCTCTGTGCTCAGCATGTAGAAGGACATTGGAAACATCTTGAAGAACCAGGAGAGCCTCTCGAGGATTGTTGATACCAAGTTTCACATTCTCAACAACAAGGTGGATGAGCTCACACTGACTGTGAATGAGCTCAAGAAGGAAGTTGATGGCGTTCCCAGTCCCCACACTACAGATGATGATGAGGATAGTCCACCTCTCAGGACAGACACTCAGTTCAGGACTCAGGCCAGATCTGCTACAGTGCTAGTTCCAGAGTCTAGACCTTCTTCATCAGCACCTGCCGCAGCTCCTTCAGCTCCTTCAGCTCCTCCAGCACCTCCAGTTGCTACTCCGACTCCGTCCATGACGTCTGCTGACATCTTCCCTGATGCTGTTCTCTCGACTCCTTCATCAGCTACCGGAGGAGATCATCCCCAGAAGAGCGCTTAGTCCTATACCTTTGAACTTTTTGGTAACTTGTTGCCAAAGGGGGAGAAGTTGTATAGATCATTAGGGCTTCGAGAGAGAGAGAGAGAGCATTATTTTTTTATCGCTTTTCAAAACATTGATATCTTTTGGTTTGTTTGCTTGTGTTAAACTTTGTCCGTGTTTGATCATACACTTGATGTGTATTGCTACTATTTCCTATCCTTGTGATGCTTATGAGATGATCATTCACCTTTGCTTGATTGTGTTGTGCTATGATATTCATCATATTACTCTCGCACACCACCAATTTGTATGTGACATGAAAGAGTGCCCCATGTACCTAATCGATTGTGCATTTGCATTCAAACACAAATTCAAAATAATGCACAAATTTAGGGGGAGCTCTTGCTTATCACATACTTCTCAAAGCGATGATTATATTTATTGATTATATCATATATCGAAGCTTTGATCAATATGTTGTCATCAATTACCAAAAAGGGGGAGATTGAAAGCACATTTGCTCCCTTGGTGGTTTTGGTAATTAATAACAACATATATGTCATTGAACTAATGTTTTCACCAAGTATATTTCAGGAAAAGTTCAATGATGGGTTAGCAAAAGATTTGTGGAGAGATGTAACAGCCCAAATGCTTCCATTGCCATTTG
The DNA here is from genome assembly GCA_039707655.1 of Elymus sibiricus. Taxonomy (NCBI): domain Eukaryota; kingdom Viridiplantae; phylum Streptophyta; class Magnoliopsida; order Poales; family Poaceae; genus Elymus; species Elymus sibiricus. The sequence goes on along the minus strand of CM077673.1, from coordinate 267,667,011 downwards.
TAATATATTCTCATGTGGAACCTTCCAAGTTGGCCCTCATGTGTTGGGTTTAATAAATTTGTGCTTCATGACTTTCATCATCCATCACGGCATCATGGCATCATCACATAATTTATGTTGCATCATAAGCTTGTGCTTGTTGTGGTGTGAGGCATGTGCGGTGTTGGTGTGCTTGCAAGTATGTTATGTGTGTGGATCCCCATCCAAACCCCCTTTTACAAAACTATGCCTAAATCCCTTTTAACTCCATGCTATGAGATGTGTTGTTTTTACTTGTCCTAATCAGCTTAATAAAATGTTGCTCCTCCCCTAAATATTCTGTCATGCTTGTAAAATAGATCTCAATCATGTTTGTCTTTGTTTGCATTTTTGAATCATTGCAAAACATTTTGTCATATAATTATAGGTGTTTTATTTTTGTTGCTCTAAAAATGCCTAATCTATTTTTATTAAATAGGGCTTATTTTACTGAGTGCCAACCTATTTTATTTTCTCTCAACTCCTTCTAGAACCCCTGGTTTAATTTCGATTTTCTGTTGCTTTCTATTATAAAAAACAGCCCTTTATTTTCAAAGAGAGGGCTGCCCCTCCTGGGCCTCTTCTCCTTCGTGCGGCCCAGCTAGTGCTCTCCAGCCCTCCTGGCCAAGCAGCTAGCGGCCACCTGCCCCCATCGTCGCCTTCGTCAGTTCTGAGAGAGAGCGCAGCTCCTCTGCGCCGTGAAGACTTTCACGGACGCCGATGACGTCCCGTCAGCCTCCCCTTTTTAAGCCCCTCGACGTTCGCAACTCCCTAGGGTTTCCCTTCTCCCGATCGCCGCCGCCACTTGTCTTCTTCCCTCGCCTCCTTCCCCTCGTTGCAGATTCAGAGAGAGAGAGAGCATAGAGGTAGGTTCAGAGAGAGTTCTGTCAGAGCAGAGAGCGGCTCGCGTCGTCGATGTCGCCCTCGTCGCCGGCGGGACCCCTTCGGCTGTCCGTCATGTCTCCCTGCGCCGCTATGTCTTCCTCGACCCGTTCCCGGCGCTAGGACGTGGAGGGAGCCTCCACGTCGTCAGCGTCTTCGTCACGCTTCGGGAACCCCCTCCGCTGCAGCTTCTTCCTCTGCCCCGATCCCTCGAGCGCCTCCCCGCCATCTTCCTCTGTCCCGAGGGACCCCGGTGAGCAGTCCGCCCCCGCCGCTCCTCGCCGTAGTTCGCCGCCGTGCCTCACCGCGGCTCTGTCACGTGTGGAGATGCCCCTGCAGTCGACCTAAGAGGGGCCGAACCCCTCTTCTGTCGAGATCCGCCGTGTAGCGCAGTGGTTGCGCGCCTGCGTTGCAACCCACAGGTCGTGGGTTAGACCCCCCCCCCCATGACCGATTAAATCCCCCCTTTTTACCACTGTTGGTGTGAGGCCCTGACAGTGGGCCTGTGGGCCACTTGTCATACCCACAGGGGCTCCTGGCTCACTGCCAGGTAGGCCCCCCCCCCTTTATGCATTTTTGTTTTATTGTTTTATTTTATTTCCCTTGAAATTTGCTTTTAAGAAAATATGATATTTTGTTTTATTACCAAATCTGTCTTTGATTCTAGTACATGCCAATTTTGGCATATAAGTGCATATAAGTGGCATTGTCATTTTCCAAATGCACTTGTGAGTGTTTTGTTCATAGGAAGATATGCATGTGACATATGATTTTGGGGTAGAAAAATGCAGTGAATCCAATGGAGGTGTTTGTTTCATCATTTGGACAAGTTTGTGAAAATCTTGTTTGGTCATAATATGCCATTTTGTCTTTTTCACATGAATTAATCCTTGCATGATTTGATGATCTTGCCAACATGAAATATGTTAATTTGGGTGTGCACTAGGCCCTGGTATTTTTCCTTCCCATGATAAACTTGTGGTTTAGTGGGTTTCTAGCTGTAAACATGCTAAGAAAATATTACTGTTTTCATTGCTCAAATATTTGTAAGTGTTAGAACTGTTATTTTCTTCCCATGTTGTGTTGATGATTCCCATGGATATAGTGTTCCTTTGGGGTTGGTCCAATGCCATGAATTGTTGTGCTTGTCACCCTCTGTCATTTGGTGCCTTCACCTTGTCAAAGAGATTTTGCATCTTAGAGTTATTTGCTGTCAAAGATGATATGGTGTTATAAACTACTGCTATTCTCTTAGTGAAATTTGACTGTCTGATAATCTGTAGTTATTTTCATGCCATGTTTAGGGGACGCTACCAAGTGATCTGTGATGTTTTAGCTCATGCTCAGTGCTAGTGTTTTGTAGTAGTTGTTCCCCTCTATCACCCTGTTTATTTTCATGCCATGAAAGTTCCTGTAGCATGTATAAAAGTTGCTGTCAAGATGCTATCATGTTAACTCAGATTCTGTAAACTGGAATTTTCACTAAGTCCCTAAAAACTGATTCAACATGCCATCTTGTGAGCTTCATTGCCATTGATCCATGCTTCCTTTCATGTTCCTGTAGATAGATGAAATGTTTAGCATTATGTATACTTCATGTCCATGCCTTGGTTGTGATTTAAAACTTTCTGTAGCTCTGGTTATGTGTGTTGCAAGATGACATGTTGCTGTTTGTGGACAGATTGTGTGTTGGTTTGTTTTGTGACTTGTGGGAGCTATACTCCATTGTTTTGCATGATCTTTAGCTCTATTCTTGCTAGATTTTCATTTCCTATCCAGTGGCATCCTGGGAATACCAAGGAATAGCCCATGGCCTCCCTCATCTTGTGTTTTGTCTCCGTTAACATTCGTACCTTGCCGGGAGTGTACCGTGAGCTACGTTACTCCGTTTGCAATGTTCTACATATGCATTTGCATCGATTTTGCATGAAGCATTAATATTTGCCGTGATCATGCATGTTCAAATAACTAAACTCGAGGTTCTGTCCAGAATACTAAAGAACTTAATAATTGCATGAGAAACATGACTAGCTTAGGGTTGCCATGTTAAACACTTCAAATGGATCATGCATCATCTTGTTTGTGCATTGCACCTTGTTTGTATGTTTATTTGGTGCTGCTTCTCTTGGGTAGATGCGAGTGTTGAGCCTGAGTGCGAGGATCCAGGAGAGTACAACTACGAGGACCCACCTCTTTGTCCCTCTGAAAACCCAACAGGCAAGATGATCATACCCGTATCCCGACACTATTTTTGCTATGCTAGATGTCTCGCTTCTACCGTTATGCTTCGTTACCTACCACTTAAACTGTCAGCCTCCTAAATTGCCGTGAAAGCCTCTAACCCCTCCACTACCTTGCAAAACATTGATTGGCTACGTTACCGCTGCTCAGCCCTTATCTTATAGCGTTGCTAGTTGCAGGTGCAAGCTTTCCATGGTCAACATGGATTTTGGTTATATCACTCTATTTACTGTTATTTAAGTTAATGCACATATATATCTGGCAACGGTGGAAGGCTTGGCATTTTGCTTAGTGTTTTGTTCCGCTTTTGCCGCACTAGTTCCGAGTACCGGTGTTATGTTTCATATATTGCGCTCCTAACATGCTCGGGGTTGTTATGGGGACCCCCTTGACCATTCGTTTTAGATTAAAACTTGTCTGGCAAGACCCAACATTGGTACTACATTTGCTAATCAACCTAATTAAAATGCATAGGGCTTAGCTACCCCGTGGATAATTAATCAACAACCCGGGCCAGTGCTCCTCATGAGTGTTGGTCCAAACCGGGCGATGTCCGGCACCCCCTGGTCACCCGGGGTTTCAGCCAACCCGACGTCTTGCCCATCTGGTAGTGCCCTGAGAAAGAGATACGCGCGGATCCTATTGGGATCTGGCCTGCCGGGCGGTCTTGCTAGACTTGTTTTACCTTTCTCGAATGTCTTGCGCAAGGAATTCCGAATTTTACTTGGGGATATCTCAAGGTTGCGGCTTTCCAGTGGAATTGCCTAGGAAGATCACGAGATTCGTGGTCGAGGTTATTCCCGCGGCGTGTGGTTAGTTTGTGATGGATGAGTTGGAGTACCCCTGCAGGGTTAAATCTTTCGGAAAGCCGTGCCCGCGGTTACGTGGCAACTTGGAAATTTGTTTAACACCCGGTTATAGTTAACTTGAAGTAAACTCCAATAAAATACACCAACTGTGTGTGTAAGCGTGACTGTCTCTGCTCGTGAACATGATCCAAGAGAGAACACGATGGGGTTATGATTCACGTAAGTAGATGTTCAGGATCACTTAGTGATCATGCTAGCTCACGTCCATCTTACGTAGGCCACCATATTTATCTTCATGTTCTCGTAAGTTAGCCACCAAATACATGCTTAGTGTTTGCTACAGCCTCACCACTTAACCTTTCCTCACCTATTGGCTTACATAGTTTCGGTACCCGGGTTATGAGATTGTTGAGTCCCAGTGGCTCACAGATTACAACAATACAGGTGCAGGTGTTGACGAGAACGTGCCAGATGATGTGACTCAGCTCCAGTGGGAGTACGATGAAGAAAGTAGGCGTATGTACGTTACGTATCCTGATGAGTAGGGAGCTTCGTGGTGGTGATCCTGGGATAGCAAGACAGTTTATCATTGCTTCTTTTATCGTTTGATTTCGTCCGTTGCCGGACCCTGTCTTCTGAATGATGTATGAATAATTTCTGTGAACTTGTAAGATAGCTCGTGGTGAGTGTTAGCCAACTCATATACTCATCTCTTCCTACATGTATGCAATGTTTACTGTACTTGCGAAACGACTAGATGCGCTTCTATCCCCGTCGAGGCCCTCGTGCCTTAATAGGGATAGGACCGCATCTTGGGCGTTACAATAGACCCCCTAGATGCAAGGAATTGGATTGGCAAAGATTCAAGCAAGAGGACTCTACATTTTACTTTGTGAGAAATCACCTTGAGTCCATAGGAAAGCCAATACTATTAAAAGGGGGTAAGGTACAGTTGGTGAACAATATGCTCCACGTGCACAAGTGATAGTCACCAAAAACACCCATAAGCTCTTCCACAAAAGTTTGTCCAAGCCTATCATGAAAATCGGTGCTACCAATATTTTCCACTCGGTCCCACCGATTCCCACCTCAGACAGACCCATGCCAAACCCTAGATCTTCGGTGCAACTGAATCTGCTTCGTTGCCACCGAGTTCAGCTTGCCAACTTTCTATTACCTCGATTCTTAAAATCGAAATTTCCAAGATTTTAGATCGGCGTCACCGCGTTGTGGAAACTGACCGTTGGTCACCTAATCGGTACTGCCAAGATCTTTGTATTGGTCTCACCGAGATTCAAAAGTTGCTACCTTTGGAGCAACTCGGTACCACCGAGTTTTATACTTCGGTGTCACCGAGTTGGTCACTTTAGGTGTAACGGTTGGATTTTTGGAGATGCCTATATATACCCCTTCACCACCACCCACTCGAAAGAGAAGCACTCAGAACTATTCCATACTTGCCCCATCCAATTTTCTGAGAGAGAGCCACCTACTCATGTGTTGAGATCAAGCCATTCCACTCCATCCATATGAATCTTGATCTCTAGCCTCCCCAAGATGCTTTCCACCAAATCAATCTCTTCCACCAAAGCCAAATCTATGAGAGAGTGATTGTGTGTTGAGGAGTCTATCATCTTGAAGCACAAGATCAAGGAGTTCATTGACATTACCGAGCCTATTACCTTTTGGAGGGTGGTGCCTCCTAGATTGGTTAGGTGTCACTTGGGAGCCACCTACTTCGTGTTGTGGAGTTGACCCAAGAAGTTTGTACGGGCAAGAAGATCGCCTACTTCGTGAAGATCTACCCATAGTGAGGCTAGTCCTTCGTGGACGGAAGCCGTTATGGAATAGTCAAGGTTGCTACTTTGTGAACCCTTATGGGTGGAGCCCTCCGTGGACTCTCACGACCGTTACCCTCTGTGGGTTTAAGACTCCATAAACGTGGACGTACGATAGCACCACCTATCGAAACCACGGGAAAAATCTTCGTGTCTTCAAATTGCGTTTGATCTTCCTCCCTACCCTCTACTACATATGCTTGTTGTTACTTTCCGCTGCTATACTCTTAGACATGCATGTGTAGGGTGTACTTGAATTGCTATCATTGCTAAAATCTGTCAACACTTAAAATTGGGAAAAGGTAGAACTTTTATTTGCTCAAGTAGTTTAATCACCCCCCTCTAGACATACTTTCGATCCTACAACTTTATTGTAAAATCCTAGGGTCTTGACCTATATATAAAGGCAAGCCCCTAGGACTGAAAGGGGCAAGTTGAAATCTCTCGATAGCTAGGTTAGCGATTCCGCACCCTTGTAATCGAGATCTATCCATCAAATACACACAAAGCAGGACATAGGCTATTACCTCCATCGGAGGGGAACCCAACTCTCTTTCCCGTTCAACCCCTTCGAGTCGCCACCTTGCGGCGATGGCCTCACACCTAAGTCCTTTTACGAGGACATCTTCTGGGTTGACAAAACCACGACACACCTGGTCCTCCAGGACGCGCTCCAACCCGAGGACGCTGGTCACAAGTGGAATAGTCAAAGGCATTCCGAGTGCTGATCTGGTTCCCGAAGAGGTCCCCCGAGCCGGTGTTGGCGCTTGAACAGGCGAGACGTCCCGCATTACGACGTCCACATTGGTGGTAAGATTCGGTGGGTCGACCCGCTCGTCCACATCGATCTCGATCACTTCACGTGGTTCTGCAAATATTCGAAGATCATTCAAGAATAAGTCCGAAGAGGAAATGAAGAGTTCAAAGATCATATACGATCAGAATGGAGTGTTACCTTTCGAAGTCGCGGCGTCAACCTCGCCCTTGTCCTTCTCTAGCGAGGCGGTCGATGTGTCAGCCCTGCAGAAGAATCACTTGGAATGTTACCTCATTCGGTTAGTCATTTGGAATGATGGTCAGAGCGAAGGTACTTATGCAGAATCCACTAGCACGTTCATCTTGGTCTTGGGCAGAACCGCCTTCCGAGGTTTGCTGGAAGTGATCTTCGGCTGTTTGGTGCTTTTCTCTGGGATGGAGCAGGCTCGGCACGCCCGTGCTTGGAAGTCCGAGTGGGAGGAATAACCAGAGAGGACTTGGTGGCGCTCGGTCCCCCTGTGTTGCCTCCACGGACCCCAGGGTCCTGGCGCGCCTTCTAGCGGGGCTCAGGAAGGATCTCCTCCGAAGGAGAAGTCTCCGTCTCGTCCCCTGGTTCCGACTCCTTCTCATCTCCTTCGTCTTCACTATCTTCCACATAATGTTCCTCTCCATCCGAGTCGTCATGGCGCTCGTTATCGCTTGCCACGTCAGCAGGAGCGTGGTTACCGGCAGGGATCAAGCTCACCAGGCCTGTGAAGCCCTGTCAGAGTAAAAGTTACATCAATCAAGATTTGATAAATGAAAGTTGCATCACTCAGAAAACATAATGGCACTAGGAATTTACCTCATTCGCTGGATTCTCAATCAAGTATGGTGACACACGCCTCGTGCCTTTGGGGTTATCTTGAGCTGGAGTGATGGCCTTGAGTTTGTTCGCCATGGCCTCTTTGCTGAGTTCCTCCGGGTGCGTACGCGTACGTTATCCGGACCCGAGTACTGCCACATAGGGTGGGCTCTGGCCTACAACGGCTAAATCCTTCTCTGGAAGAAGACCTCCAGCAGGTCCAATCCGTTGATGCCATGGTTCACGAGGGATACCAGCGCATTCACAAGGATGTCTACATGTACTCTCTCCTCCTTGGACAGGGTCACCTTAGGGAGTCGCCGAATGCATTCGGCCGAATATGGTGGGAGACCCGACTGACCCTCTCCGACTGGGACGTCCTCACAGTAAAACCAAGTCGACTGCCAGCCCTTAACAGTGTCCGGGAAAGTCATCGAAGGGAAACTACTTTTACCCCTCAATTAAATGCCCAGCCCCCCACACAGTTGAACTACGTTCGTCTTCTCCTTAGTCAAATTGGTTTTCTTCACACTCATCACTCGACATGTGAACAAGTGTTTGAATAAACCCCAGTGTGGGTTGCAATCGAGAAAGTTCTCACAGAGAGAAACAAAAGCGGGCCAGATAGGTGATGGAATTGGGGGGAAGATGATGAAGTTGAGCTTCGAAAAAATCCAAGAACGCACGAAAGAAAGGATGTGGGGGCAAAGAAAAACCTCGGTCGAGGTGAGTTGTGACGAGGACCCTCTCGTTCCCGCGCGGCGCGGGCTCGGCCTCCCCCTTTTCCAGCAGCCTCCAACTTCCAGCGACCAGGAGACCCTGGCTCTCCAGGTCCTCCAACCGACTGGCCGTGACCCGAGAGGCCAGTCAATCGCCCTGGACGAAGCCAGCCGGGGCGCCCGCACTCGAGGAGGACTCACTCGAGGTCTTCTTCGCCCTCTCGGCTCTCACGATGGTGCTCTTTGTCATCTCCGGCGAGGAACAACAACGAATCGGCGATTCAGTTGCGGGGGCAAAGCTCTCGGGGGAGCAGAGGAGGAAATCGGGGAGGCAGAGAATGGGGATGCTTTTTTCCCATCTCCCTCCCGGTCTTCTTTAATACTCTGGCTCAGCGGAATCCTGTCCGTTAGATCTGCAGCAACCGCGCAATCAACGGGCGCGTGCAGATCCACGATATCTCTGGGACAGAATTGTGGGGACACGTGGCGAAATTCACGGCGCGAAAATCGAGGCGCCGTGGTGTAATTCCCAAGATGCGATCCTATCCTTATTTGGCTCGAGGGCCTCGACAGGGATAGAAGCGCATCTCATCATTTTGCAAGAATGGATATCATTACAAGTACATGTAAAGAAGAGATGAGTATATGGAATTGGCTTACACTTGCCACAAGCTAAATCAAGATCACATCAATACAACAACATATACAATCATCATGCAGAAGAGCAGGGTCCGACTACGGACGAAATCAAACGATAAAATGACATCCATCCTTGCTATCCCAGGCTGCCGTCTGGAACCCATCCTAGATCGAAGAAGAAGAAGAAGAACTCCAAATGAAACAAGCATCGCGCTCACGTTAAGCATCGCATTACCTGTACCTGCAACTATTGTTGTAGTAATCTGTGAGCCACAGGGACTCAGCAATCTCATTTCCAAGGGTATCAAGACTATTAAAGCTTAATGGGTGAGGTATGATTAAGTGGTGAGGCTGCAGCAAGCACTAAACATTTATTTGAGTGGCTAACTTACGAGTACAAGATTAAGGGGGGATGATCGTCGCATAAACAGACGTGAACTAATAATGATCACTATGTGACCCTGAAGACCTAATTACGGTCAAACATAACCCCACCGTGTTCTCTCTCGGATCAGAAATTCACGAGAAGAGACAGTCATGGTTACGCACACAGTTGGTGTATTTTATTGGAGTTTACTTCAAGTTTGCTATGACCGGGTGTTAAACAAAGTTTCCAAGTGGTCACTTAACCACGGGCACGGCTTCTCGAAAAGATTTAATCCTGCAGGGGTGCTCCAACTCATCCATCACAAACTAACCACATGCTGCGGGAATAACCTCGACCACGAAACCCGTGATCTCCTTGGAAATTCCGTTGGAAAATCTCAACCTCGAGATAACCCGAAGTATCCTCGAAATCCCGCGCACAAGACGTTCGAGAAAGGTAAAACAATTCCAGCAAGACCGCCTGACGTGTCTACGAACCCGATAGGAGCCGCGTATCTCGTTCTCAGGACACGACCGGATAAGCGCAGCGTACGGTGGCCTGATAGACATCTCCCGAGTTGCCCCGGGTTGGCCCCGCACACGACTCTAGTTTGGACCAACACTCATGAGGAGCACTGGCCCGGGTTGTTGATTAATTATCCACGGGTGCCGGCGGTCCCTATGCAATTTTAGTTGGTATTAGGCAAATGTAGTACCAATGTTGGGCCTTGCCAGAAGAGTTTTATCCCAAAACGAAAATCAAGGGGGTCCCCATAACAACCTCGAGCATGTTAGGAGCGCTCAATATGGAACATAACACTGGTACACAAGTATCTAGGGCGGCAAAAGTGGAACGAAACACCGAGCATAAAGCCAAGCCTTCCACCTTTTACCAAGTATATATGTGCATTAAATTAAATAGCAATAATATTGTGATAACTCAAAAACATCCATGTTGGCACATGGAACCATTTGCACCTGCAACTAGCAATGCTATAAGAAGGGCTAAGCAAGCGGTAACATAGCCAAACAATGTTTTGCTAGGATGTGGAGGGGTTAGAGGCTTTTCATGGCAATTTGGGAGGCTTGACAGACAAGTGGTAGGTAGCGAGACAAAGCGATAGAAACGAGACAACTAGCATGGCAGTGATAATAATGATATCCAGGGAAATGGTAATCTTGCCTGAGATCCCGCTTGGAAGAAGATCAAGTCCATGAAGAAGGCGAACCAACGTAGTCGAACGAATCCTCACACTCCGAACGCTGTCGGAACTCTATCGAGAAGAAGCAATCCGGAAACAACAATCAACACATGATAACACCACAACATATGCATGACATGATGCGCAAACCCACATGATGCATGTCCGGTTTAAGTATGCAAGGCATGGCAATCACAACAGACAAATAATACACATTAAGTGAAGCTCAATATGCAACGGGTTGCATATTGACGAAACTCCACATTCAAATCATTTAGTTCACTCTCGTTTATTTACTCAACAGTATTAAATGTTTTAAGCGTGACAAGAGGTGAAGCATAATTAAACTACACTATCTAGGCATCTTAAATGAGGTCGGAAACAACTTATATTATTTCCGAAGCGACCTCATATGCAAATTTAGAAATTGGTCCAGATATGAACTAACGCAATTTTATATTTATTAAACAGGGAAACAAAATGCACAATCCGATTCTACTCGTCATTCTAGTCGATTTACATATATAGAACATTTAAAACGAGGCTACAGACTAAAAGATATGCCACACACAAGATGAACATGACATGAATGCAAAATGCATGCAAACATCAACCATAAACATGTCAAATCATGGATGCAACAAGATATTATGAAACTACATGAGATTCTAAGCAAGTTTCATATGCAACATATTCAAAACGGAGCAACGGTTCAACAAATACAACCAACACAAGTTTTAGTTGAAATCTGTCCAAAACAGCAAGATAGCATATTGCACACATGAAAACAACAAGCTACAAGATTCTAAAATGCACAAAGTAAGCATGGGGCAGTAGCATATAACACACACTTCATTTCATCTTCACATATCGTACTCAAAAGAGTCATGGATCACATGATAGGAAGCTCACAACATGGCAATAAAATATAGCAGATTAGGACTTAGTGAAAATAACAGTTTTAGCAGAGCAGTTTTATCACGGAGGCATATTAGCAGTAGCAAAACTATATGCTACAGTTCATTTATTGGCATGAAAATTTACAGCATGGTAGAGGACATGATGCACTACAATTCATTCCATTATGGCAACATCAAATTATGAACAGATTCATGGCAAACATCAACAAAATATGGCATTCTGAAATAATCAGATTCTCAGACTTAGTGAAAATTAGAGTAGACAAGAGCAGCATTTTTTTAACAGATTGACATGTTAGACAGCAGAAATAATTATGATGCAAAACCTATTCATGCAAAGTATTGGCACAACATGATAGAGCATAACATGCTTTACAATACATCCCAATGTGGCAACACCAAAAGAGCTATAGATCAATAGCAAACCACATGGCAAGACAGCAACAAAATAACACAGATTTCAGACTTGGAAATATTTTAGCATCTCTAAACAGTAACTTTTTATCGCATGTTGGCAACAAGAAAAATAACACCTAAACATGCATTTCTATAGCAACCAAAAATACCAGGGCCTAGCACATATGTCCAAGGGCATATCTCATGTTCAAAATTATTTCATATCATGCATGGACTAAATCACACGAAAATAACAAAAGGGCATCATAGCAAAATAACATGCACACAAAAATTGCTCAAATGACAAAACTAATTGCACAGATAAATTCTATGGTTTTTTCTACCCCAAAATCATATATAATATGTGGGTTTTTACTATAAAACAAATGCCACAAGATTTTTGCGTGATTAGGACATAAATCATTTCAGCAAGTTATGTATGCAAATTAAATGCACCCATCGCATTAAACATTTTTCCCATGCATGAAAATGCGATATAATTAATCTACACATTTTACGTCTATGGTTTGATTAACTCCGATGCACGGTTAAATAATTATGCGCAATGCAAAAAAAACATGACATTTATGCAAATTCCAAGAAACAGCATGTTAAACATTTTTAACCATGGATGAAATTGGGATATTGTGAATCTATAGGAAATTCTACACATTTTTCATATATAAAATATTTTAATCCGACGAACGGTTGGTGAGTTATTAAATGCAAGAACAACGAGGGGTTTTCTGTAAAACTGCTAGTCACTGGTTAATTTAACAAATTCGCAGAGATAGGAAAAAAAACCAACGTGCCAAATCTGTTGGGCGCAACATAATATATGCCGCACAGGGTGGAGCATAGGCCATCAGGAGCAGGTTGGGGTCTTCACCTCATGGGCCTGAGGCCCGTCGGTGGAAGGAGAGGCTGAGCTGGGCCTTCGCGCTGGCTCGGGCTGGATGCGGCGCTGGGCCGGCGTGGCTGCGGCCCACACGAATGGAGCGAGGCCAGCGCTGGCTCGTCGTCTCCCTCGTGCACACGAGCGGGCAGTTCTTGCGGCGCAGGTCAACGGCGGGGGGCTCGTCCGGCGGCCAATGGAGGCCAGAAATGGACAGGGCGGTGGAGGCCGATCGGATCTGGCAAATCCCGGCGGTCTCCGGCGACGAGGCGTTGGCCATGGCAAGATCTCGCCGGCGGGCTTTCCTGCAGGGAGAGAGGGTGAGACGGGAGAGATAGGGGAGATTGGGAGATGGGATGACAGGGGAGGCGCGTTGCTCACCGACGTCGGGCGCTCCGGCCTGGGTCCGGCGTCCTGCCGGCGGCGGCGGAGCCAACCGGTGCGGCGCTGGTGCTGGCTCGAGAGGAACGGGCGAGCTCGGGCACGGGGCTTCCCGTGGCTATGGGCGACGGCGGCGGCGCGACCCGGGCCCGGGCGGGCTCTGGATGGGCCTGGCGGGCCCGCGCGAAGAGGTGGGAGGAGGCTGGCCAAGTGGCGTCTAGGGCACAGGTGGGGCACGGAAAACGAGGAGGGATGGCTTGGTTTCTAAATTAGGCAGGGTAGGCTTCCTTTATAGCAGGGATTTAGGGTTAGGGGGTTTGAGGCCGTTTTCGGACCGCGCGATCATGATCGGACGGCTCCGGTCGCGAACTTAGGCTAGGTGGGCTGCGGTGGGCTATGTAGAGGGGCTTGATGGGGACGAGGGAATGGATGGCAGCCCGTGACATAATTTTTAAAACACCGAAAACGTCCGATAATGAGCCGATGACGGTTGATCGTTGGGGTATCAAACGACCTCCGATTGCGACGAAATTTGGCAGGCGGTCTACCTACAATATAATAAGACCGCACGCCAACTTTCGACGCAATCCAAGAATATTTTTCACGCTCTTGTAAAAGCATTTTTTTAAACGATGTCGTGGGCGCATGTGTGTGTGGTTGAACTCAAAATGGTCGACGACACGAACGGAGAGAACCGGCGACTACGAACGGATGCAAGTTTTCAAAAACGAGTGACGATGCTATGCAGATGATGCGAATGATGCGATGATGAATGCGACAACCAAGCGAATCACATGACGACAATGGAATAAAAGGGGAATCTTCTCGGGCGTTGGTCTCGGGCTGTTACACGCGACCACTTCCCCCACTTTCCTGACACAACCGTCACGATCGCATGCACGCTCTTCCCCACAATTTCAAAATCGCCGGAGATTTTGCGGCTCCACTGCCCGAGTGAACTCCATGTTCGCTTGTGCTTTCCAATGCACCAAAACCGACTGAGTGAGCTCCATGCTCGCTGGTGCGTTCCCATACGCCAAAACCCATTGAGTGAACCTCGTTCACTGACACGTTTAGACATGCCAAAGCTCATCGAGTGAACTCCGTGTTCGTTGGTGCGTTCCGACGCGCCAAAACCCATGGAGTGAACTCCGTGTTCACTGATGCGTTCCGACACGCCGAAACTCACCGAATGAACCAAATAGGGCCGTCGATCACTCGGACGAATCTTAAACCGATTCGAGAGCATCCGAATGAAGGTCAAACGGAAGGTTATCTCATCTCCAAATCATAAAGTTATTTCTCCCAAGAACTGATCTGCATCAGGTTGAGTGACTTGAGCAGTCAGGCTGTCCGAGTCATTCCGAAGTTACTTAACCTGAACCGGTCATGGTTTTAGTATCGAGTGAGAAACGATCCACTTCGTTTCCTACTGTACCCGAAACACTACCAATGGCCCAGTGCGTTGGTCACCCGACTCCCAAAACCTCAACTGATTCGGGAGCTACTGACGAGGTCACCTGCCCTAGGTAGGGTCACAGACCTCTTATCTAGGACACACCTGGGGTCCTACAAGATCATAGAAGTCGCTGGACTACTTCAGCACTCGGACGAATGTACAAGATGCACTTGGATCCGTGGAAGTCACTCGGACGCTACAACCACTTGGCCTGGCTTAGGCACCCGGTCGTGAAGAAGCAAAGACGGCACATGCACTACAACATTCGAGGGACTTAACTCACATTGAATACCGGAGACGTTATGTTACCTGTAACGCTCGTAGTTAACACGAGAGTTTCCAGTAACTCCGGCAGTTACTACCATTAATGACCTCGTAATGGCACTCGGCTGGTGGTGGCGCACTCTATATAAGCCAGCCCCTGACACCACAGGAGGGGTTACGAATTCTCTGTAATCAGAAACATACACCAAGCAACACTTAGCCTCAGGGCTCAAGACGTAGGACTTTTACCACTTCCGAGTGGGGTCCAAACTCGTAAATCCCAAGTGTGACACTTGCTCCGTAGCTAGGCTTCGCCCTATCATACGTACCCCCATATTACTGTCAGGATTACTCCCACGACACTGGGAATCCAGTGCGTTGGCACAGCCGGTGCTTGGATCTGGCGTTGCGGCCTCACCGGAGGCGGTGCGTCGTCCGAACGTCGTGTCAGAAGCGCAACCCCTCCGTTGGCGCGCCGAGCACGAAGCATGGCCATCCTCGGACGATGTCATGGCACGGCGTGCCTGCCGGGCGAGGCGGCGGGCACGGGAGGTGGCAGAGGCCCTAGCGGCGGTGGACGTTGAAGAGGCGGAGTCACACTCTCCGGCGCACCGTGCGAGAGCCGCAACCGTGTCGTGGTGGATGTCGTCTCCTCCCAGGAAGGATCCATCGTCAACCTGACGTCCACCGGCACCGTTCGAGTTACGGGATCTAACGAGGAAGAGTAGAGCATGGGAGACAGCGGTAGATCGAGTCCCGTGAGCCGGAGAGTGTCCCATGTCCTACTCTACCTCGCCGGCGGCCAGACAGACACTATGAGGGGCGTAGCCAGCTGCCGTACATGGGCACGGTGGAGCCGGGCGACCTCCGCTTAGTATTAGGTTTACGTTGCATGTAATAATATGGATTTGAGGTGTGAGATTTGAGGTTTCCGGATGTAGAATGCATTATTTGAGGCATGACCGGTCAGTGTCCGCGGACACGCTGGGCGCGTTCGTGGGCGTTTGAGGGGCCGGATTTGTAAGGTCCGACTGTAGATGCTCTAACAGCATCTACAACCGCACTGGACAAATCCAACCCTCTATACGTCCGCGGACGCATCCGGACGGCCCCTCATATTTCCTGCATCCACATATCTCATATCCGGACTCTCAAATCCATGCAAAACCATGCACGTCAATCATAGAAACTAAATGTCACACGTAAATAACAAATGTTGGTACCGAACATAAGTAGTGTTCCATCAAATTTATTTGAAGTGCACAATCAATCATATGCTCTTTGATTTCCATTGTGGTCCACATATGCTCCACCAGATCATTGAGTAGTTGTGCAGGCACGTGATGATCTCGGAGATCCTGATGCATCTGCAGAAAGTTCATAAGCTGAACTGCATCTTGATCTTTCAGGATTTCAACTTGTTCTTCAGGTGCTTCATAATCACTGGTTTGAGCTACACCATCACCCTCATCCTCGACGATCATATTGTGCAAAATATAACACAACATGTCATCAGCTACCACAAAGTTTCTGATTCTCACATCATTACAGCCCCACGAACAATTCTCCAACGCGCTTGCAGCACTTCGAATGCCCTCTCCACATCCTTCCTAGCTGCTTCCCGCATTGTTGCGAAGTGCTTTTGTTTTCAGCCATGTGGTTCGGATATGGTCTTCACAAATGCAGCCCACTGAGGGTATATGCCATCGGCAAGATAGTATCCCATGTTGTAGTCTCGGCCGTTCACGGTGTAGTTGCACAGAGGCGATTCCCCGTTGCAAAGCCATATTTGGGCTGGATATGAGGGGTGCCGGTCAGCCCGGGCGTTTGAGGCCTGTTTGAGCGGGCCGGTTGGGTCGATTTTTTGTGACCGGTCAGTGACCGAGCGGCCTGCCCAGGCGTTTGAGGGGGGGTATGAGGGGTCCGGCTGTAGATGCTCTTACTATACCATCATCACTCTAGGCCTCCATCCCAACCGCGGTTGGTGTTCTGCCGCTTTCTGCTCGTTTAGAGAATCTACAACCGGACCTTGGAAATCCGGCCCCTCAAACGCCCACGGACGCGCTCGGGCGCTTCTGCGAACAGTGACCGGTCATGCCTCAAAAAAAGACTACTGCATCCGGCTATGTCATATTAGATTCCTCAAATCCATAAAAAAGCATGCAACATATAAACCTACATACTACGTACAAACTATCTACTCTTCGTCACAGATTTCGACAATCTTCGTGCCCTTCGGTGGATAGATGTGCAACAGCTGCAACTCCGCCCCCTCCGGCGCCTCTGCTGCAGCCCCCTCCGCCCTCTCCGACTGCTGCATTGCGGCTTCCTCCGACACTATCTCTGCATCGAGCTCGTCGAAGAGGGCGTCGGCCTCCGCGTGCCTCTACCGAATGAGCCGGCGGTTGGCCTCCACCTCGGCCTCATCCCGGATGGAATCCAAGATGGCCTGCTACTCCGCCATCTTGTCGGCTTGGGTGACGGCGAACTCCGCCTCCACTTCCGCCATGTTCAAGCCCGGAATGTCGTCCTCCTCTGTCTCGTCCTCCTCCATGGCCTCTGGCACCTCCTCCTCTTGGTGCTCCTCCTCCTCCTTCATTTCCGGTGAGTCCAGAGAGAGACCCGCAGCAATGCGGGCAGCGTGCCGAGCCTGGATCTCCGCCTCGATCTGCATCCGGCGCTCCGGCGTGAGCTGAGCGTAGGTGGTGATCCTCTGGCGGACCATACTGATGTCGGAGAAAGGGGGAGAGGAGGCGGATGGGCTCGGGTGGAGGGAGGAAGGAGGTGGATGTGCTAGGGTTGGGGGACGCCGACCGGCTTAAATAGCCGGCTATTGCCTCGGGTGGTGAGCCGGAGCGGCGCCACATGGCATTCACACCACGGCGACAATTGAGGCACCCGTCAGACCTTCGGTTTTCCGGGCGAGTCCACGTGGGGCCACACCATCAGGCCGACGTGGCGGGCGTGCCCGGGCTCCCCCATATTTGGGCTGGATTTGAGGGGTGCCGGTCAGCCCGGGTGTGTGAGACCCGTTTGAGGGGCCCGACTGGGTCGATTGTTTTTGACCGGTCAGTGACTGGGCGGCCTGCCGGGGCGTTTGAGGGGGGTATGAGGGGTTCGGCTGTATATGCTCTTAGAGCATCTACAACTGGACCCCTCATAATAGTCTCAAACGTCGGGGCAGGCCGCCCAGTCGCTGACCGGTCACAAAAATGTGACCCAGTCGGGCGCCTCAAACGGACCTCAAACGTCCGGGCTGACCGGCATCCCTCATATCCAGACCAAATATGGGGCGGATATGGGGGCGACCGGGCACGCCCGGGCATGCCCGCCACGTCCGCCTGGCGATGGGGCCCCATGCGGACTCGCGCGAAAACCCGACGGTCCGACGGGCGCGTCGGCCATCGCCGCGGTGTGAACGTCACGTGGCACCGCTCTGGCTCGCCGCCCGAGGCGAGAGCCAGCTATTTAAGCCGGTCGACGTCTCCCAGCCCTAGCACATCCACCTCCCCCTCCCTCTGCCACCATCCAAGCCCGTCCGCTTCCTCTCCCCCGCTCTCCCACGGTCTCCTGCATCAGCATATTCTGCCGTAGGATCACCACCTACGCTATGCTCATGCCGGAGCGGCGGATGCAGATCGAAATGGAGATCCAGGCTCGACGCGTTGCCCACATCATTGCGGGTCTGCCTTCGGACTCGCCGAAGCCGGAGGAGGAGGAGGAGCAGCCGGTTGAGGAGCTGCCGAAGGCGATGGAGGAGGAGGAGGCGAAGGAGGAGGAGGCGGACCAGGCCAATCCGGCTTTGAACATGACGGAGGCAGCGGCGGAGTTCATCGTCACCCAAGCCGAGATGGCAGAGCAGCAGACCATCCTGGATTCCGTTCCGGATGAGGTCGAGGTGGAGGCCAACTGCCGGCTCATCAAGCAGAGGTAGGCGAAGGACGACGCCCTCTTCAACGAGATGGATGCGGAGATGGCGGCGGAGGAAGCCGCATCGGAGCAACCTGAGGCGCCGGAGGGGGCGGAGCTGCAGCTGCCACACATTTATCCACTGGAGGGCACGAAGATCGTCGAAATCTCCAATGAGAAATAGTTAGTTTGTACGTAGTACGTAGGTTTTTATGTTTGCATGCTTTTGTATGGATTGAGGAATGTAGTATGAGATGGCTAGCTACAACAGTGTTTATTTGAGGCATGCTCGATCACTACCCGCAGACGCGCCCGGGCGCGTCCGCGGGCTTTTGAGGGGTCATTTCTGCTATATGTGGTTGTAGATGCTCTTAGAGAATCTACATGTTGGCGCTCAAAGCGTCCTCAAAAGTCCGATCAGGTCGTCCGACCACTGACCGGTCGCGAAAATCAGACCCAGATGGGCGTCTTAAACGGGCCTCAAACGTCTGGACTGACCGATACCCCTCATTTCCAGCCTAAGTATGGGGTGGATATGGGGCACCCGGGCTCCGCCACGTCGGCCTGACCCGCGCTAGCCCACAACAACCCCAAATATATTTGTCCACAACCGCTCGTCGTACCAAACCCTAGCCACTTCACACTCCACTCCCTTCACCACCCAAGCTCACCTCCGGCGATTTTCGACCATCCCCGGCATGACGGGCAGCGGATCTGACTCCGACCAGTCCGGATCTATCGACTGGGATGTCATCTCTTGCGGTTTGGAGGAGGTAATGGCAGTCCGCATTGCACTCCGCCACTCCCGGGAGGACAGTGCCCGACCGACGAAGGATCTTTTCGGCGCGACTCCATAGCGTCGGCTCAACGGGCACTCGGGTCCTTTGGGGCTGGGTCATCGCGGTCCCGGCAGCCAGAAAATCTCTCCTTCCCCAACGCCGGTCGGGCAGACTATGGGTCCCATCGAGAACGGGCGGCCCGCCGTGGGAAGGAGAGGATAAGGGTCGCTGAGGCCTGTATCGCGGCGGAAATGACAGTGGCGGAGGCGACTAATGCGGCAGCGTGGGCGACCGCAGAGGAGGAAGCCATCTGAATGTGCATTGTGAAGAAACGGCAGCGGAGGAACACACACACCCTCGCCTGAGAGAAGAATCGGGCGGTCCATGAAATGGCCGGACTATCAGCGACGGGGGAGAAGGAGGACAACGACGGCGAGGATAACTCCGGTGACGAGTAGATACGGCTCGATGCCTACTGCGTCTTTGACTGGTACTTCCATGAGAAGGACGACAAGGGCGCAGGGAAGGGCAAGGGCAGTCGTGGATGATCTCCCTCATAGCCAAACATGCCAAATTTTGGTAGTCCGATGGAATGTTAGTAGTGATGGAGTAGCCGGACGATGTGTGTAATACATCGACGTAGTTGCGTGAGTGATACTTGTGATCTGCGTTAGGTTTTCCGTGAAGAGGAACGGGTAATTGCAGCACAAAGTGGGTAAGTATTTCCCTCAGTTATGAAACCAAGGTTTATCGAACCAATAGGAATATCAATCCTCAACCGTCTTCAGCGGCTGTACACAAATGAACGAACGACTTGCACCCAACGCGGGCAAGAGGGTTGTCAATCCCCTTGATCTTGTTATTTGCAAGCAAATGAGTTGTGTAGATAATTGTTGATAAATATAAATTGCAAAATAAATAAAAAGTAAATAAAGGCAGCGAGGTAATTTTAGCGTTTGTAAATATATAAGTGAATAGACCCGGGGGCCATAGTGTTCCCTAGAGGCATCTCTCATGTAGGCAGCATACGGTGGGTAACAAATTACTTTTGGGCAATTGATAGAAAAGCGGATAGTTATGCGATTTTCACGGCAATGATCATGTGTATATAGGCATCACGTCCATAAGCAAATAGGCCAACTCCTACCTCCACCTATTACTATTACTCCACTCATCGACCGCTATCCAGCATGCATCTAGAGTATTAAGTAAAACAGAGTAATGCTTGGAGAATGATGACATGATGTAGACAAAGTAAACTCAATCAATATGAATAAACCCCATCGTTTTATCCTTAGTAGCAACAACGCAAAGACGCATCTAGTCCCCTACTTTGTCACTGGATATAGAAATCGCCAGGTTGAACCTACCACAACGTACCACTCTCACCGATGAAATATCAATCTACTTGGCCAAAGCACATCAATAAACAGGAGAGCATTACGAAGCTATAATGATCATGCAATTAAGAGATAATATATATCAGAGGCATCTCAAATACTTTTCATGAATAATCTGAACATAAACCCACAATTCATCGGATCCCAACAAACATACCGCACAATAGGATTACATCGGATAGATCAAAGCGAAGATGCGATGACCATTGTATTGAAGATCATAAGATAGAGAGATTACCATCTAGGAACTAGCTATGGACCCGTAGGTCTGTGGTGAACTACTCACACATCATCATGAGGGCAGCAAGGTTGATGAAGAGGCCCGCCATGACCGACCCCCCTCCGGCAGGGTGCCGGAACGGAGCTCCAGATGGCCTCGCGACGGAACAGAGACTTGCGGCGGGAAGGGTTTCGGGACTTCCTTCAGGGTTTTTGCGATATTATAGAATTTATAGGCTAGAGAGGGATGTCGGGAGAGCCACGAGGGGGCCACCACATATCAGGGCGCCCCCCAGGGCGCGCTCTGATTTGTGGTGGCGCCCTCGTGCGCCTCCTGACCTGCTTCCGAAGCTTCTCGGTCTTCTTTTGTTCTAGAAAAAATCATCAAAAAGTTTCGTGGCAATTGGACTTCGTTTGGTACTGTAAACCTGAAAAGGCAAAAACATGCAGAAAACAACAACTGGCACTGGGTCGATAGGTTAGTGCTCAAAAATATTATAAATTGGTAAATAAAGATCCAAAAAGTATCATAGAATGATAATATATCAGCATGGAACAATAAAAAATTATAGATACGTTGGAGACGTATTAGTGAGTTTGTATGGATTTGAGATTTGATAATTGAGGTGTCTGGTTGTGGGAACACAAATTTGAGGCTTGACCAGACAGTGTCCGCGGACGTGTCCACGGGCGTTTGAGGGGCCAGATTTGCAAAGCCCGTCTATAGATGCTCTTAGTTTATGTGTAGCGATAGGCGTCAGTCAGCCGGCCAAAAGCCTCTTAATCGTTCGATCGCAACCTATTGTACGTGCACAATCTCGCGGGGCCCTCGCGAAAAAGGAGAAAATCCTTCAACGCGGATTGCTCTCGTGACGCCAGTTCCTTCGTGTATCCACATCTCGTGTCGCCACTTGTCTTCCTCGTTGCTGCACGAAGAAATGTCCACGCAACTCGTTGTCATGCCGGTCGCCGGTGGTAGCTTGTTGCAGTCGCCGGTTGCAGCAAAAAAAAAGCGCCCCGCCACCATCGCTGGAGATAGCTGCCCTCGTCGCCAAATACACCCAAAAAATGGCCAACAACGTCAACGGGGGTAGCTGTCGCTGTCGCGGTTGCAACACTGGGTTATTTGGATGTAACAAAAACGATCGTCGTCGCGCGGTGCTAGCTGCCGCTGTCAGTGGTGGTAGCACTAATTTTGTCGATTCCAGCACCAGGTTGGATGGTTGCAGCTAAAAACGGTTGATGCCGCTGCCGTCACAACACGGTCGTCGCTGATGGTAGCAAAAATAGCTACCATTTGTAGCATTCGGTTGGCTGGTTGTAGCAAAAGGTGATGTTGGTTCCAGCAAATATCAAGACGATGGTAGCAAAGGATGTTGGTTCTAGCAAAACAAAAACTAGACGGTAGCAAAAAAGGGGCGCTAGTTCTACCAAACCAACCAAATAGATGGTGGTAGCAAACAATGGGGACAATTTCAGCAAAGGAAATACATGGTTCCAGCAAAAATACCACCGTCTCCCATCACTAGTCGTCCAGTCGCAACACTGTGAGTCTACTAGTCCAGCATCTCCAAGCTATGGTTGTAGCATTCCTAGCAGGTGTTATGTACACTTTGCATCATGTTTTCCTACTGTTATTTGTAATGTTTTAGGCCATTATTCCAATTTGTAATGCAATTCTAATGCCTTTTCTCTATTATTATGCAAGATTTATATGAACAGAGAAAGTGCCGGCAGCTGGAATTCTGGACATGAAAAAGCTAGCACTACTGGAATCAGCAAATTTGCCGTCTGCCAGTTCTTTGCCGTCAGCTGGCGGATGGCAAAGAAGCTCTTTGCCATCCGTTTCCAGAAAACAGACGGCAAAGAACTAGCTGACAGCAAAGAAGCTCTTTGCCATCAGCCACCTCTTTGCCGTCTGCTAGCGGACGGCAAAGAAACTTTGCCGTCCGTCAGCAGACGGCAAAGAGGGAGGTGGGCCCACTAACGAGCTGCTTACAAAAAACCCTAACGGCCCCCCTCTTTGCCGTTTGCTAGCAGACGGCAAAGAGTGAAAAGGCAGACGGCAAAGGCGGGGCAGACGGCAAAGAATTGAGTTAACTAACGGCAGCGCCCACCCCACCCCTCTCTCTCTGTTTCTCTCCCTCTCCTCCCCGACGACCACCACACGCGCGCCACCCCCACCACCTGCCGCCGCCCCACCACCCCGCCCCTCTGTCTCTCCCCGGCACCCCCGACGCCCCACCGCCACCGCCCCCGCTGCGCCACCCGCCGCCCCCGACGCCCCACCGCCCCGTCCCCCATCCCCTCTCTCTCCACTACTCTCTTGCGCGCGCCGCCGTCCCCATCTCGCGCCGCCAACCCACCCCGTGCCGCCATCCCCGTCCGCCGGCGCCACCCCATCCCCGCGCGTCGCCCTCCTCCAACGCCGCCACCCCCTGCCTCCTCCAGCCCACCGCCGCCGCCGCCGGCCTCCTCCACCTACACCGCCGGCGTCGGCCTCCTCCACCTCCACCAACGCCGGCTTCCACCTCCCCCACTCTGGTGAGCCCCCTCCCCCTCTCTATTTTTTCATTTTTTATCTGGTTTAGTAATTTTTGTGTTCTGTTTTAGTATTAGTTAAATCTAGTTTAGTTGTAGTTAGGTTAATTAGTTGTAGTTAGTTGTAGAAGATGTAAAAAATGTAGTTTAGTTGTAGTTAGTAAGATTTTAGGAATTAGGGTTACTTAGCTTATTTAGTTAGGTCTAGCATTAGTTAAAGGAGAGGAGGAGAAGAAGAAGAGGAGGAGGAGAAGAGGAGAGGAGGAGAAGAAGAAGAGGAGGAGGAGAAGAAAAAAAAAGAAGAAGAAGAAGAAGAAAAAAAAAGGGGAGAGGAGGAGGAGAAGAAGAAGAAGAAGAAGAAGAAGAAGAAGAAAAGGAAGAAAAGGAAGAAGAGGAAGAAGAAGAAAAGGAAAAAGAGGAAAAAAAGAAGAAGAGGAATTGCCACGACGCATCTGTTTTTTAAATGCCCATTTTCCAGGGAGTGTTGGGATGCCGTTGGAATCGCGTGGCCCAACTCGGATGAAACATTTGCACATTTGCATCAACGCAGAACGTTTGTTCATGGAAGTTTTTATCATTGCAGCGTCGGGGGTCTGGAAAGAAAGGAATAACAAATACTTCGAGGGATCCATCCATCTTTTGCATCGTGGCGCACAAGGTTCAAAGAAGATTTTCACCTTCTCATCCACCGAGCAAAAAATAGACTAGCTAGCTCCCTTTATAAACAGCCTGGTGGAGACCCTGTAGTGTTCTCTGATGTAGTTCGTATTAGTATATTTGTAGTTTTGTGTCTCTGGTTTGTCATCTAACCCCTCACTAACCCCCCTCGCCCTCTTTTATCTAGTTTGTACAAAAACTATGTAACTGCAGTTTGATCTGATTATAGAAAGTCGGTAGGGAGGCTTTTCCCTACTGTCCCTTGGCCCTAAAATAACTTTTTTATCTGTTTTAGTAATTTTTGTGTTCTATTTTAGTATTAGTTAAATCTAGTTTAGTTGTAGTTAGGTTAATTAGTTGTAGTTAGTTGTAGAAGATGTAAAAAATGTAGTTTAGTTCTAGTTAGTAAGATTTTAGGAATTAGGGTTACTTAGCTTATTTAGTTAGGTCTAGCATTAGTTAAAGGAGAGGAGGGGAAGAAGAAGAGGAGGAGGAGAAGAGGAGAGGAGGAGAAGAAGAAGAGGAGGAGGAGAAGAAAAAAAGAAGAAGAAGAAGAAGAGGAGGAGGAGAAGAAAAAAAGAAGAAGAAGAAGAAGAAGAAAAAAAGAGGAGAGGAGGAGGAGAAGAAGAAGAAGAAGAAGAAGAAGAAGAAGAAGAAGAAGAAGAAGAAGAAGAAAAGGAAGAAAAGGAAGAAGAGGAAGAAGAAGAAAAGGAAAAAGAGGAAAAAAAGAAGAAGAGGGGAAGAAGAAGAAAACGACACTCCGAAACCCCGACCCGACCCCGACACGGCACCCCGACCCCGACACGGCACCCCGACACCCCAACAGCCCGACCCCGACACGGCACCCCGACCCCGACCCCGACACCCCGACCCCGACACCCCGACAGCCCGACACCCCGACACCCCGAAACCCCGACACCTCGACAACCCTACACCACGACACCCAGACACGACACCCCCGACACGACACCCCGACCCCGACACGACACCCCGACACCCCGACACCCAGACACGACACCCCCGACACCTCGTCGTCCTCCTCTTGATGAAACTTGCCGGTCTTCGTGCCGATGAAACTTGCTAGTTATTAGGTATTCAATTTTTTTATGTTGTACTAATTTCGTTTACTCTTTGTCATTGCAGGTGTTGACAGATGGTGGGCGCGGGTCGAGAGCGCTCCGAGCCTCCTTCCTCGGCGCGTGCTGGGAGGGGTGCTATTATTCCGCCCGAGCACCTCCGGAGAGCGCTGGTACACAGTATGCAGACACCGGAGGGCGCTCCTTCTTCGGCCGGGAGAGGTCGGGGGAAGACGAAGAGGGGTGCTAGAGGTGGACGTGGCGGCGGGAGAGGTAGGAAGGCTGCTGTGCCTTCCTCGCCGCCACCCCCAGCTGATTCTCCCGACGACAGGAGTGCTCCGTCTCAGGTGGACCCGTCTGACTTGGACCCGTCTTGGACTCCGGTCCACGAGCCTCGGGCCGACGAGCCTCGGGTCGCCGAGCCTTCGTCCCAGGAGACTCCGGTCCCAGAGTCTTCGTCCCAGGAGACTCCGGTCCCAGAGTCTTCGTCCCAGGAGACTCCGGTCCCAGAGTCTTCGTCCCACGTGACTCCGGAGGCTAGTGGCCATGCTGATGGTGGCGAGGACAGATTTTCTGAGGATAGCTATAGCGAGGGCGAGCTGGTTGAGGAGGGCAAGAAGGCCTACCAGCGTGG
Source organism: Elymus sibiricus (assembly GCA_039707655.1). Classification (NCBI taxonomy): domain Eukaryota; kingdom Viridiplantae; phylum Streptophyta; class Magnoliopsida; order Poales; family Poaceae; genus Elymus; species Elymus sibiricus. The sequence continues at coordinate 267,641,167 of CM077673.1, read as the reverse complement.
TGGTACAAAGCTCCCGCCCGTGCCGGCGACCCGCGATCAGAGGTGGTTGATTGAGCCTAATGGGGAGAAGTAAGTGCATTTACTCTTTTTTAACCTTTTGCCTTCATGTTTGTTCAAATTAATATCTAATGTGTTGGCCTTGTCATACTGCAGGGGTTGGAAACACGCCCCTGGTGTCCGCAGGCCCAACCAGGTCCTTCGTGTGCTTCTCCGGCACCACTTCCCGGGGTGGGTCACGTTGCCCGGTGAGGGTGAGGTTCGACAGCTAGAACTGAGCTGGGAGCTGTACGTGGCTGCCCCGGCCCCGCCGGAGGAGAGGGTCGACGGTGTCTTGTGCGAGACGGTGGCCGACATTGTGATCTGGCGGTTTTGGGTAATTTCTCCTTTATAGAATTAAAAATCAACAGCACCTAGTGATTGTACTAATCAGTGTTGTCTTGTTTGATTGCAGACCTTCTGCAGGTGTCTTGAGGAACACGAGGCGGACGCGGCTATTGTTCTCGTAGCCGAGTGCAAGCGCCTATTTCAGAACTTACGACACGAGGCTCGGGTGCAGGCTGTTCGAGACTACTACGCCTCGACTAACATTAAGAGGGCCAAGAAGAAGTGCCGCTCCAAGTTTCTGAGTAAGGAGAAGTACATGAAGGTAATTACCTATTCTTAAGGCCTTGTACTTAGTTTCCTTGATTTGATTCGTAGGCGTAGCGCTGAAATTTCTCTTGTCTAACTTAGGTGCCCCCGAGATGGTCTGCGGATAGGATGGACTGTTGGGAGGCGTTGGTGGATGAGTGGTGCTCTTCCCACTGGCTAACCGTCCACAACAAGGCCAAGGATAATCGTGCCCAAATGAAAGGTGTGCCACACCATCAAGGGAGCTCCGACCTGTTTGAGTTCGGGGATCACTGGGTATGTGGTTTGCTTCATGATTCATGCAATTTCATTCTTCATGCTAGCTTGAGCCCTTAACTAATATTATGTTCCTCTCTTTTAGGCGCGACACAACAAGAAGGAGGTGCCACCGCTGTTCGACCTCTATGCCATGGCCCATACTGCCCCGTACAAGAAGGCCAAGGCATTCTCTGAGGATGACCTCGATAATCCAGAGAGCTTCAGCAACATCTCCTCCCACAACAAGCTCGTGAGGTACAGAGATGAGGGGAATAGGAGGAAAGGGGAGGACTTCAACCCGAGCCAGAGTCCTTTTGATCCAGAGCTCGTGATGATATCTGGTGGCGGGAGGCCCCATGGCTCGATAGCCATTGGGGATGGACTGATACGTTGTCCTAGAACTCTCCCGGAGATCAAGAAGCGCCAGACGAGCTCCGATCCTGAGATAAGGCCTCGTCCACGGCCAATGGAGCTCGCCATCGAGGCTAGGGCCCAGGAGCTTCTGGCAGAGGCAAACAGGCAGGCGGCGGAAAGGGAGAGGGACATGGAGGAGAGGACGGCTAGGCTGGTGGAGGAGGAGAGGAACCGGAACGACGCGTCTCACCGGGCCCTATACGAGCTCCTCGTGGTAAGTTTCTCCTGCATATTAGCCAAATCATGCACGTAATGTTCGTTTCATCACTAACTAATATGACTGACTCGTGAAAACAAAATGTGCAGACCGTGTGCCAGAACAACGGTCAGACCCCTCCGCCGATGCCCCAGATTGGTATAGCGCCCACGGTGAGTTTCATTTGAACGGTCATTAGTTACTAGTATTCACATTTGAGTTGCATCATGCTAACGAGACATTGCAAATGATATTTGGTGTAGCATGCCTCCCGACAAGCATCGACCGATCCTTCTCCGTCTGGCACAACCCCGACCGGTCCTTCTTCGTCTCACACTGGCGCAAGCCCGACCGGTCCTTCACCTCCGTGATGATGGTAAGTTTTCCCAAGTGTTTTGCTTAACAAATGAATACTTAGCTTAAGAAATGACCTATTTAGCTCCAAAATGACCTATACTTAGCTCATTTTCCTCGAAAATGACATAATAACGTTACTTAGCTCCAAAATGACATATTTTACCTAGGATAGCTATAAAATGACCTATACTTAGCATTTTTCCCTCCAAAATGACTTAATATGCTTAGTTAGCTAAAAAATGGCATAACTACCTAGGATAGCTCAATAATGATCTATACTTAGCTTAGCTAGTTCATTTATGACATAATTAGCTTACTTAGGTAAAAAATGGCATAATAACCTTGGTTTAGCTCCAAACTGTCATATCATTAGTTTATTTTCCTCCAAAATGACAAAATAACCTTACCTAGCTCCAAAATGACCGATTTTAACTAGGATAGCTCAAAAATGACCTACACTTACCATTTTGTCCTCCAAAATGAATAAATATGCTTAGTTAGCTCAAAAATGGCATAACTACCTAGGTTAGCTCAGAAATGACCTATACTTAGCTTCTTTAGGTCATTTATGACATACTTAGCATACTTAGGTCAAAAATGGCATAATAATCTTGGTTACCTCCAAAATTACATTGACTTAGCTTATTTTCCTCGAAAATGACATAATAACCTTACTACCGTCCATAATGACCTATTTACCTAGCTTAGCTCTAAAATGACCTACACTTAGCATTTTTACCTAGCTTAGCTAAAAAATGGCATAATTACCTAAGTTACATTCGTTAGAAGAAGAAGAAGATAAAGAAGAGGAGAAAAAGAAAGAGAAGAAAAATTCTTCTTCTTCTACTTCTACTTCTTCTTCTTCTTCTTCTTGTTCTTCTTCTAACTTTCTTCTTTCCCAATTTGCAGATTTGCTTTAGATCACGGAAGCTTGCGTTGATGGAGTCTACTCTTCTCCTTGTCCTTCCTTTTTGTTTTGATTTTGTAGGATGAACAATGTGAAACTTGCTACCTATATATGTATGTATGGATGAAACCATTGTATGCTTGTTGTTGGATATATGTTGGCTATATATATATGGTGCATATGGACTTTTGAGTTGGTATGTATATGTGTTGGATGATCATATCCATATGGCAGGGATATGTAAGCTTGTTGAAAGTATTTTCAAATGTATATATATATATATATATATATATATATCTGTGAAATTGAATGAATTTAAGAAAAAACAGAAAAAACAGGGGCTATACAGGCTCTTTGCCGTCTGCTGGCAGACGGCAAAGAGCTTTGGCATGAGCCAGCAAACGGCAAAGCTGCCACGTGGCAGCTACCTGTGCACCCTGGGGGGCACTGGGCTGGCCTATGTGGTTGCTTTGCCGTCTGCTGGCAGACAGCAAAGAACTTTGCATCTTTGCCGTCAGCCAACAGACGGCAAAGCACGCCGTTAACCCCTTAACGGACCTAAGCTGCCACGTGTGCCGTCCATGCCCTTTGCCGTCTGCTGGCAGACGGCAAAGACCTTTTCCTCTTTGCCGTCGGCCAGCAGACGGCAAAGTGGCCTTTACCGGACCTTGTTCAGCCGGATGTGGTGCTGTCTGCTGGCTGACGGCAAAGACCTTTGCCGTCCGCAATTCATGTCTTTGCCGTCAGCCATGGCAGACGGCAAAGTTGCTGATTCCAGTAGTGTAGAACAGAGTTGGATATTCTCGAGAGCTCGAAATGACCTGAAAATTTATGGAGATTTTTTTTGGAATTAATAAAAAATATGTGAAGAAAAAACATCGGGAGGGGAGCTACCAGTGGGCCACAAGCTCAGGTGGCGCCCCCTAGGGCGCGCCATGTGAGCTTGTGGGCCTACCAACAGGCCTTTGGGGCCCCTCTTCTTCTACATGGTGCCATTTTCCCTAGAAAAAAATCAAGAGAACTTTTTCGGGACGAAGCACCGCCGTCTCTAGGTGGAACCTGGCAAGGAGCACTTTTGCTCTCTGGCGAAGCAATTCCGCCGGGGATACTTCCCTCCGAGAGGGGGAAATCGAAACCTTCGTCATCACCAACGCTCCCTCCATCGTGGGAGGACTCATCTCCATCAAGATCTTCACCAGCACCATCTGATCTTAAACCCCAGGTCATCTCTTGTATTCAATCTTTGTCCCAAAATCTCAGACTGGTACATGTGGGTTGCTAATAGTCTTGATTACATCTTGTAGTTGATGCTAGTTGGTTTACTTGGTGGAAGATTATATGTTCAGATCCTTAAGCATATTCAATGCACCTGTGATCTTGAACATGGATGTGATTTGTGAGTAGTTACTTTTGTTCTTGAGGACATGGGAGAAGTCTTGTTATAAACTATCATGTGAAGTGGTATTCATTCAATATTTTGATGACATGTATGTTGTGTTTCCTCTAGTGGTGTCGTGTGAACGTAGACTACATGACACTTCACAATGTTTGGGCCTAAGGAAAGCATTGTAGAATAGGAAGTAGATGATGGGTTGTGAGAGTGACAGAAGCTTAAATCTTAGTTTATGTATGATTCCATAAGGGGCTGATTTGGATCCATATGATTCATGCTATGGTTAGATTTATCTTAATTCTTCATTGCAGATGCTTGCGAAAGGGGGTAATCATAAGTGGGTTGCTTGTTCAAGTAAGAACAACAGCTTAGCACCGGTCCACCCATTACAATTTATCAAAGTAGTGAATGTGAATTAACTAAAACATGATAGACATGACTAGACAAAATTCCCATGTGTCCTCAAGAACGATTTTCTCATTATAAGAAACAATTTTCGTGTGTGCTTTGCATAAAAAGGATTGGGCTACCTTGCTGCACCTTGTTACTATTGATACTTATTACTTGTTATGAATTATCTTTCTATCAAACTACACACTATTTCTATTTTCAGTGCTTGCAGAGAATACCTTGCTGAAAACCGCTTATCATTTCCTTCTGTTCGGGGTATCTTCACGTCGATCGTAAGTGGCAAGAGCCGCTCCCCAACCTATTGAACCTACTGAAAATATTTATTGTGAGATTCCTTTGGGTATTTTAGAGAAGCTGCTAGCTAATCCGCAGGAGATGGAACAATACACTCTGATATGCACCTAATCTATATAGACGAAGTTTGTGGATTGTTCAAGCTTGCAGATTTATCCGAAGATTGTGTTAAGAAGAATGTGGTCCCTTTATCTTTGGAGGGGGGAGCATTGGCATGGTATAGACTATTGGATGAATCTGGAGCATGGGATTCGAACCGATTGAAGCTGAAATTCCATTAGAAATTTTATCCTATGCATTTGGTTCATCGTGATCGGTATTATATATATAATTTTTAGCCTTGTGAAAGAGAAAGCATCGCTCAAGCTTGGGGCAGGCTTAAATATATGCTACAGACATGGCCCAATCATGAGCTTTTGAGGAGAATTATTGTTTAAAACTTTGATGCTCGGCTTTCTGAAGTCGATAAATCAATGCTTGATACTTCTTCTGCATGTTCTTTCATGAAGAAAAATATTGAGTTTTGATGGGACCTTATTGAGATAATTAAACACAACTCTGAAGATTGGGATATCGATGAAGGTAATAAGTTAGATATGAGTATTAAATTTGATTGTGTTAAGTCTTTTGTAGAAACAAATGTTTTTCATAAGCTTAGTACAAAATATGGACTTTACTCTGAGATAGTAGCTACATTTTTTGAATCTTTCGCTACTCATATTTATCTTCCTAAGGAGAAGTGGTTTAAATATCACCCAACTGTCGAAATTACTTGTAAAGAACCGCCTATAGTTGAAATTGAAACAATCACTTATGCTGCAAACCCACTTGTCCCTACTACTTATATTGAGAAACCTCCTTTTCCTGTTAGATAAGGGAACATGCTAAAGCAACAATTGTGGGTCATAAGACTAATGTAAGAACACCTAAACCTTTTGAGAAAGTTAAAGCAGAAATTCTTATTGCAGTGGTTAAGGATCTCTTAGCTGATGATATTTGTGGGAATGTTATTTATTTCTGCAAAGAAGCCACTAGAATTGCTAAACTAGCTTACAATGAGCAAGATAAATTGGATAAAAGCAAACCAATTGTTGGCATGCCTGTTGTTTCTGTTAAGATAGGAGAACATTGTTATCATGGCTTACATGATATGGGTGCTAGTATTAGCATTATTCCTTTCTATTAATATCAAGAAGTCATGAATGCTATTGCAACCATTGAGATGGAAGACATATTGATGTTACTATTAAGCTTGGAAACAGAGATACTATTTCACCTCTTGGGATTGTCCGGGATGTTGAAGTTTTGTGTGGTAAGATCAAATATCCTATCGATTTCTTATTATTTGGATCACTACAAGATATTTTTTGCCCAATTATATTTGGTAGACCTTTCTTGAATAATGTTAATGCTAAAATTGAATGTGTTAAAGAAAATCTTAAAGTTAATTTTGGTGATTTATCTCATAAGTTTAATTTCTCTAAGTTTAATAGACAACCACTTATTGTTAAGCCATCTAGTAAAGATGATATTTTTGGTCTTGCTTCTATTGTTGCACCTCCTATGGATCCTTTGGAACAATATTTGCTAGACCATGAGAATGATATGCATATGAATGAAAGAAATGAAAATTGTTGATATATTCTTTAGACAATTACCTATCCTTAAGCATAACTTGCCTGCTGAAACTTTGGGAGATCCTCTCCTGCCTAAGAGTGACCTAGTGTTTGAACTAACAAAATTACCTGATACTTTGAAATATGCTTATATTGATGAATAGAAATTATATCCCGCTATTATCACTGCTAACCTTTCAGAGCACAAAGAAAAGAGGTTATTGAAAACTTTAAGGAATCATCGAGCCACAATTGGATATACTCTAGATGATCTGAAGGGCATCAGCCTAGTTTATGTCAACACAAGATTAATATGGAGCCAGATGCTAAGCCAGTTGTTGATCATCAATGGCATTTGAATCCCAAAATGAAGGATGTGGTAAGAACTAAAATGTGTTGAGTTGGAATCCCATTCTAATGATTCTTGCAGTTCCGGGGAATCCAGTTACAGGAGAACCAGGAACAGGGAGCTCTCTGATACGTGTCCAACGTATCGATAATTTATGAAGTATTCATGCCATATTTGACTATGTTTGCAATACTTTGATATGGTTTTGATGCACTTTATATGATTTATTTATAACTAACCCGGACCAACTCTGTTTTCAGCAGAATTACCATGGTGTTGTTTTTGTGCAGAAAATGAAAGTTCTCGGAATCGACCGAAACTTTTTTTATGATTTTTTCTAGAGAAAATAAGAAATACCAGAGCAAAGAACCACCAGAGGGGATCCACCTATGGGCCACAAGCCAACAAGGCACGCCCACCCCCAAGGCGTGATAACCCACAAGTATAGGGGATCACAACAGTTTTCGAGGGTAGAGTATTCAACCCAAATATATAGATTCAACACAAGGGGAGCCAAAGAATATTTGAGAGTATTAGCAGTTGGGTTTTCAATTCAACCACACCTGGAGATTAAATATCTGCAGCAGAGTGATCAGTAGCACAGTAGTATGATAGTTTCGATAGTAGTAGTAGCAGTAACAGTAATGGTAGTAGTGATAACAGTAGTTTTGTAGCAAGTGTAACAGTAGAAGTAGCAATAGTAACTTAGTAAGAACAATATGTGGAAAACTCATAGGCACTAGATCGGTGAACTCGTTGGATGATATTCATGATATAACAATCGTAACCTAGGGCGACACAGAACTAGCTCATGTTCATAAATGTAATGTAGGCATGTATTCCGTAAATAGTCATACGTGCTTATGGAAAAGAACTTGCATGACATCTTTTGTCCTACCCTCCCGTGGCAGCGGGATCTATAAGGAAACTAAGGAATATTAAGGCCTCCTTTTAATAGAGAACGGGAACAAAGCATTAACACATAGTGAATACACGAACTCCTCAAACTACGGTCATCATCGGAAAGTATCCCGACTATTGTCACTCCGGGGTTTACGGATCATAACACGTAATAGGTGCATATGACTAGCAAGATCGGATCAAGAACATAGATATAATGGTGAGAACATAAACGGTTCAGATCTGAAATCATGGTACTCGCGCCCTAGTGACAAGCATTAAGCATGGCAAAGTCATAGCAACATCAATCTCACAACATAGTGGATACTAGGGATCAAGCCCTAATAAAACTAACTCGATTACATGATGAATCCCATCCAAGTCCTCACCGACCAGCAAGCCTACGAAGGAATTACTCACTCCCGGTGGGGAGCATCATGGAATTGGCGATGGAGAAGGGTTGATGATGATGAAGACCGAAGATTCCCTTCTCCGGAGCCCCAAACGGGCTCCAGATCTGGCCTCCCGAGGAAGAACAGGAGGTGGTGGTGGCTTCGTATCGTAAAACGCGATGAAGCATTCTCTCTGATTTTTTTCTCCGAAAATAGGATTTTATAGCGTTGGAATTAGGGTCAGTGGGGCCCCGAGGTGGGCACAACCCACCAGGGCGCGCCTGGAGGGGGTGTCGCGCCCTGGTGTATCGGAACCAACCAGGGCACCCCCTCCGGTGGTTCTTGGCTCCAGTAATTTTTATTTATTGTAAAATAAATCTCCAAAAAGTTTCATCCAGTTCCGAGAACTTTTATTTTTCACAAAAAACAACACCATGGTAGTTCTGCTGAAAACAACGTCAGTCCGGGTTAGTTTCATTCAAATCATGCAAATTAGAGTCCAAAACAAGAGCAAAAGCATTAGGAAAAGTAGATACGATGGAGACGTATCAACTCCCCCCAAGCTTAAGCCATTTCTTGTCCATTCCGTTGACAAACAAAAAGTGATAAAGAAAAACTTTTACGAACTCTTTTGTTCTTGTTTACATATATATGCTTAAGTAGCACCCAGGTTTTCAGCAAAGATTATGACTAACCATGCCAGCAATAACTCTTAAAAATTATATTAACTCATATCAATGGCATAAACAACTAGCGAGCAGTAATAAAATATCTCAAATGCAAACACTTTGTCAAAACAATCATGATATAATATGACAACAATGGTATCTCGCTTGCCCTTTCTGAGATAGCAAAACATAAATGCAGAGCACCTCCAAAGTTCAAGCAGCGACTAAACATTGTAATTAATGGTAGAAAAGATCTAGTCATGCTACACCCAACATTAACTATACAGAATGCATGAGGATGACAATAGTGCTCTCCGGTCCGGCGCTTATTTGAGAAGGTGACGACTCAACATAAAAGTAAATAGATAGTCCCTTCGTGGAGGGAAGCAGGGATTTGCAGAGGTGCTAGAGCTCAAAGCTTAAATCGGAGATAAATATTATTTTGGGAGGTGCACCCTTCCTGTCAACGTTATGACCAAGAGTTATCAATATCTTCCATGCTAAACACATTAGCGGCGGTTCCCAAGCGGTAAAAGTAAAGGTTTACTCCCCCTCCACCAACAAACACACTCCATGGCTAGCCGAATCCATGGGTACCGTCCATACCAACAACATTCCTGGGGGAGTTTTGTTTCATTATTTGTAATTTTTTTATTTTGGGACTGGGAATCCCTATTACCGCCCCTCTCGTGCAAGGACGAGTGAATAAACACTCATCACGAGAATAACCCGCTTAACATGGAAGATTCTGACCGCCCCCTATCGCTCCATGAGCGGTTCAGGCACACAAAATAGGTGTTCATTTGAAATTTTAGAGGTGGCACATGCAAATTTACTTGGAACGGTAGGGTAATACCGCATATAGGTAGATATAGTGGACTCATCTGGAATAACTTTGGTTTAAGGATTTTGATGCACAAGCAGTATTCCCTCTTAGTACAGGTGAAGGCTAGCAAATAGGTTGAGAAGCGGCCAGCTAGAGAGCGAAAACGGTCATGAACATGCATTGTGAATAATCAACATTGAATACTAGAATGAGTAGGATATGGACACCATGAACATAAATATCATGAAGGCTATGTTGGTTTTGATTCAACTACATGCGTGAACATGTGCCAAGTCAAGCCACTTGAAACATTCAGAGGAGGATACCATATCATCATACCACATCACAACCATTTTAATGCATGTTGACATCCAAGATAAATCATTATCCACTGCTAACTACTTAAGCATGGCATGAGCAACTATAATATCAAATTGTCATTGCAAACATGTTTGATCATAATATGTTGAATCATGGATACTAGGTTAAACATATTTACAAAAACAAAAACTAGTTGAGTTCATACCCGCTTCTCTCTCCCACAATCACTTCATCAAATATCGTCATTATTGCCTTTCACTTGCACGACCGAATGATATGAAAATAATAATAGTGCAAGAGTGCCGTGGAATAAGCTGGAATCTGCAAACATTTTATTCAAGAGGAGAAGACAAAGTAACATGGGCTATTTGTTAGATTAACAATGATGCATATGAGAGATACTCAACAATTTCATCGTGGCCTTCTCCTTGGTACGACTCAAAATAAAAAAGGAAAAGAATTTCAGAGAAACACACTGAAATATTTTTGGAGTTTTCAGTTTTTCTTAAAGAAAGAAAATTAAAGAGGAAAAACAAAAACGAGAAAAACTATTTACACAGGAATGCTCCCAGCAAGTAAAAGAAGAAACAAGAAATCTTTTTGGGTTTTCTTTTGATACTACACTTAATTTAAACTAGAAAGAAAAGCCGAAAAGAAGCAAGAACTATTTTTGGATTTTCTCAAAGTTTTTCAAACACGCAAGAAGAAAGCAAGAGAATAAATCTAGCATGGATAATGCAATGAAAAAGTGTGGACACCGACAACTGGAATGAAATGTGTAAACATGAATATAATGTCGGTGGATATACGTACTCCCCCAAGCTTAGGCTTTTGGCCTAGCTTGGCAATCACCATCAGCGACCTGGATAATAGTCTGCGTGATAGCCCACCGAGGTCCTTGGTGCAGCCTCCTTAGCCCACCTGGCAGCTTCAACCTCTGCATTGTACGCGCGGGCCTCGCTCTCAAGAACATAGTATCTTCCCCTACTGTGAAAATCAAAGAGAGTAGGAGCTGGCAAAGTAACAGGTACAACGGGATATTTATTAAACCTCAAGTTGTAAGTATAATTACTGGTTGTGCCCTTAAGGAACCTATGATGTTTCATGGACTCAAAGTCTAAGTACCGAGTAGGTAAAATGGGATCGTTAGGCCAAGGTGATACATTTAGCTTCTCAGCTACACGGGAGGCATAAATTCCTCCATAAAAATGACCGCTAGCAGCGTTGTGCTGCAATCTCCGTGCAACAATTGCTCCTAGATTATAATGTTTATCTCCTTTTATAGCAGTGTGTATGAGACTCAAGTCAGGAGCACACAGTGTGCTGCAATCTTGCTTGCCTACGCCACATTTGCCATTAAAGAGTGCAAAGTAATGTATTGATGGAAAATGGATGCTTTTTATTCTACCTTGTGTCACTCCTCTATCTTCACCAAAACAGAGATTAATCAGAAATGACTCATACTCAGATGTTGGTGGTTCGTCTAGCGTACCCCAATATGGAATTTTACACGCTCTACTGAACACTTCTAAAGGCATGGTAAATGGTCGGTCATAAAGGTTGAATGAAACTCTAGACTCACGGGGAAAATATTTAAATTTCTTCGTGAATGTTTTTGTGAGCTCGAGATGTTGAGGGCACTTATTTGCGATGAAGGGAGCAAGTTCTGCATTGTGGATAAATTGTTCGAATTCCTCCTTGATACCTGCGCCTTCCAAGAATTCGTCACACGGCCACAAACATGATTTGGTAGCGGCATATCGCATCGAGCTTTCACTTGGCTCAACATAAGATTGTCGGACCGAGCTTCCACTTGATGAGGCCTCCGAGGACCTCCTCCTCGAAGAACTCCTAAAGAATTGAATTTTTATCAACAAACAAATTTCTGAAATATTTTTGGGACACAAAAATTTGTTAACAAAACTTCATAAGATTGATAGCAACTACTCCTAAGGATGCATAGAGGCCATCCCAAGCATTCAAACTACTTGGAACTCTAAGAATTCAACATGCAAGCTCTTTTACAGCAGCACCAAGAATGGCTAATTATTTTTAAAATAACCCACTAAATCAAAAACTAATTGGAGCAATGGAGGAGTCACATACATGGTAGGAATCCCCCAAAACAATTTCGGAAACGGAGCTTCAAGCAAAGAGATCGAAATCCGCGGGTTTGAGAGCAAGAACATGGGAGTGAGAGCTATGGTGATTTTTTATGATGGTGGGAGATGACATGGGCTAAAGAAGTAAGTGAGGGGGCCCACGTGGGGGCCACAACCCACCAGGGCGCGGCTGGGGTTGCTGGCGCGCCCTGGTGTTTTGTGGGCACCAGGTGCACCCCCCTATGATGTTATTTGGACCATAAATTCAGAAATATTCATAAAAAAATCGTATCAAATTTTCAGAACATTCTGATAACTTTTATTTTTGGGTCATTTTTTATTGCACGGAGAAAACAGAAAATAGGATAAATATGGCATTTTATTTTATTTGTCTAAGAAAAATAGAAAACAAAAGGTGGGAGCAGAAGGCTGTGCCTACTAGATTCATCAACTTCATACCTCTCAAAAATGATCCATTAATAAGGTTGATCAAGTCTTATTAACAACCACTTCCAATTAGCATGAAACCGAAAAACTTTCGTAAAACACTAAGTTACCTCAATGGGGATATGCATATCCCCAACAATAAGTATGTCATGTTTCTTTTTGGCAGTAGGTAGAGGTAATTGGAAACTTCCAATAGTGAGTGTCGGAGATTCTTCAATAACATTTATACCATTCACTTGGAATTGTTTCTTCGGAAAGTGCACCGTGTGCTCATTACCATTGATATGAAAAGTGACTTTGCTTTTATTGCAATCAATAACAACCCCTGCAGTATTCAAAAAGGGTCTACCAAGGATAATAGACATGTTGTCGTCCTCGGGTATCTCAAGAATAACAAAGTCCGTTAAGATAGTAACATTTGCAACAATAACGGGCACATCCTCACAAATACCGATAGGTACGACAGTTGATTTGTCAGCCATTTGCAATGATATTTTAGTAGGTGTGAGTTTATTCAAATCAAGTCTTTTATATAAGGAGAAAGGCATAACACTAACATCGGCTACCAAATCACACAAAGATGTTTTGACGTAATTTCTTTTAATAGAGCAAGGTATAGTTGGTATTCCTGGTTCTCTAAGTTTTTTAGGTACTCCATCCTTAAAAGAATAATTAGCAAGTATGGTGGAGATTTCAGCTTCAGGTATCTTTCTTTTATTAGTGATGATGTCTTTCATGTATTTTGCATAAGGGGCCATCTTTAAGATATCAGTTAAGCGGGTACGCAAAAAGACTGGCCTAATCATTTCAACAAAGCATTCAAATTCTTCATCATCCTTTTTCTTTGATGGTTTAGGTGGAAAGGGCATGGGTTTCTGAACCCATGGCTCTCTTTCTTTACCATGTTTTCTAGCCACAAAATCTCTTTTATCATATCGTTTATTTTTAGGTTGTGGGTTATCAAGATCAACAACAGGCTCTATTTCAACATCATTATCTGGTTCTTTATCATTGTTTGGTTGAGTATCTTCATGAACATCATCATTATCGTTTTCATTATCACTAGGTGAATGTTCATTACCAGATTGAGTTTCAGCATCAGAAACAGATACATCATTATTATCAGGAGGTTTTTGTATCTCAGGTTCACTAGAGGTATGCAAAGTCCTATCATTTTTCTTTTTCTTTTTGGAAGGACTAGGTGCATCAGCACTAATTCTTTGAGAGTCTTGTTCAATTCTTTTAGGATGACCTTCAGGATAAAGAGGTTCTTGGGTCATTCTACATCCTCTAGTTACTACTCTAGCAGCAAAATCATTCATATTATTATTCATTTCATCACGCAATTCTTTTTCAGATTTAGCAACTTGTTCTAACTGGGTTTGACCATAGAGGCATGTTTTCCTACACCTCTAACATCATTACTAATTCTAAATAACAAGTCACTCAAGCAAGCAATCATATCAGAATTATATTTCAATTGTTTCAGAACATTTGCATTGAAGTGATCTTGTGTCATAATGTACTTATCAAACTCATATAAGCATTGACTAGGATGTTTATTGTAAGGGATATCACTTTCATCAAACTTTAATGAAGAATTTACCTCTACCACCTTTGGTGGTGGTGATGTGTCAAGACCATGTATTTCTTCAATAGGTGGTAAATTCTTAACATCCTCAGCTTTAATACCTTTTTCCTTCATACATTTCTTTGCCTCTTGCATATCTTCAGGACTGAGAAATAAGATACCCCTCTTCTTCGGAGTGGGTTTAAGTGGTGGTTCAGGAAGAGTCCAATCATCATAATTCTTCAATATATGATTCAATAGTTCCTCAGCTTGTTCAACAGTTCGTTCCCTGAAAACACAACCAGCACAACTATCTAGGAAGTCCCTAGAAGCATCAATTATTCCATTATAGAAGATATCAAGTATTTCATTTTTCTTAAGAGGGTGATCAGGAAAAGCATTAAGCAATTGGAGAAGCCTCCCCCAAGCTTGTGTGAGACTCTCTTCTTCAATTTGCACAAAGTTAAATATTTCCTGTAAGGCAGCTTGTTTCTTATGAGAAGGAAAATATTTTTCAGAGAAGTAGTAAATCATATCCTGGGGACTACGCACACAACTAGGAGCAAGAGTATTGTACCATATCTTAGCATCACCCTTTAATGAGAACGGAAATAATTTTAGAATATAGTAGTACTGAATCTTCTCATCATGAGCAAAGAGGGTGGCTATATCATTCAGCTTAGTAAGATGTGCCACTACAGTTTCAGTTTCATAGCCATGGAAAGGATCATATTCAACCAAAGTAATTAACTCTGGTTCGACAGAGAATTCATAATCCTTATCGATAACAAAGATAGGTGAAGTAGCAAACTTAGGATCAGATTTGATTCTGTCATTCAAAGTCTTTTCCTTATATTTGCGTAGTAATTTCTTAAGATCATCTCTATCCTTACAAGAAAGGATTTCTCTAGCTATCTCTGCATCCAAAACATAACCTTCAGGTATCTTAGGCATTTCAAATCTAGGAGAGCTAGGTCTAATAGGTGTTTCATAATTCTCAGTTTCAAAGGCTTCATCAGTTTCAATAATTTCATTCTCTTTAGCTCTAGCAATTTGTTCATCAAGAAATTCACCTAGTGGCACATTATCATCAAGCATGGTACTAGCATCATGATCATAAGCATCATTCATAGCAGAAGTAGCATCATCAATAACGTGCGACATACCATGATTAATAGCATGTGGTGGTGTTGCAAGCTTACTCATAACCGAGGGTGAATCAAGTGCAGAGCTAGATGGCAATTCCTTACCCCCCTCGTCTTAGAGGAAAAAATCTTGGTTTTTGGATCCTTCAGATTCTTCATAGTGATCAATTGATATAAATCCCAAGTGACTCAACAAATATAGCTATGCTCCCCGGCAACGGCGCCAGAAAAAGGTCTTGATAACCCACAAGTATAGGGGATCGCAACAGTTTTCGAGGGTAGAGTATTCAACCCAAATTTATAGATTCGGCACAAGGGGAGCCAAAGAATATTTGAGAGTATTAGCAGTTGAGTTGTCAATTCAACCACACATGGAGATTAAATATCTGCAGCAGAGTGATCAGTAGCACAGTAGTATGATAGTTTCGATAGCAGTAGTAGAAGTAACAGTAACGGTAGCAGTGATAGCAGTAGTTTTGTAGCACGTGTAACAGTAGAAGTAGCAATAGTAACTTAGTAAGAACAATATGTGGAAAACTCGTAGGCACTGGATCGGTGAACTCGTTGGATGATATTCATCATATAACAGTCATAACCTAGGGTGACACAGAACTAGCTGCAATTCATAAATGTAATGTAGGCATGTAGTCCGTAAATAGTCATACGTGCTTATGGAAAAGAACTTGCATGGCATCTTTTGTCCTACCCTCCCGTGGCAGCGGGGTCCATAAGGAAACTAAGGGATATTAAGCCCTCCTTTTAATAGAGAACCGGAACAAAGCATTAACACATAGTGAATACATGAACTCCTCAAACTACGGTCATCACTGGAAATTATCCCGACTATTGTCACTCCGGGGTTTACGGATCATAACACGTAATAGGTGCATATGACTAGCAAGATCGGATCAAGAACATAGATACAATGGTGATAACATAAACGGTTCAGATCTGAAATCATGGCACTCGGGCCCTAGTGACAAGCATTAAGCATGGCAAAGTCATAGCAACATCAATTTCAGAACATAGTGGATACTAGGGATCAAGACCTAACAAAATAACTTGATTACATGATGAATCTCATCCAACTCCTCACCGACCAGCAAGCCTATGAAGGAATTACCCACTCCCAGTGGGGAGCATCATGGAATTGGTGATGGAGAATGGTTGATGATGACGAAGACCGAAGATTCCCCTCCCCGGAGCTCCAAACGGGCTCCAGATCTGGAATCCCGAGGAAGAACATGAGGTGGCAGCGGCTCCGTATCGTCAAACGCGATAAAACTTTCTCTCTGATTTTTTTCTCTGAAAATAGGATTTTGTAGCGTTGGAATTAGGGCCAGTGGTCCCCGAGGTGGGCCCAACCCACCAGGGCGCGCCTGGAGGGGGTGGCGCGCCCTGGTGTATCGTGCCCAACCAGGGCACCCCCTCCGGTGGTTCTTGGCTCCAGTAATTTTTATTTATTGTAAAATAAATCTCCAAAAAGTTTCGTCCAGTTCCGAGAACTTTTATTTCTGCACAAAAAAACAACACCATGGTAGTTCTGCTGATAACAGTGTCAGTTCGGGTTAGTTTCATTCAAATCATGCAAATTAGAGTCCAAAACAAGAGCAAAAGCGTTAGGAAAAGTAGATACGACGGAGATGTATCAGAGCGCGCCCTGATGGCTTGTGGGGCCCACGTGGCTCCGTTCAGCGTGATTCCAACGCCTAAAAATTTTATATATACAGAAACCCTCAGAAATAAACAGAGAACTTACGCTCCCCCACCGCAACTCTCTGCATTGAAGAAAAACCCATCTGGAGCCTTTCCAGTACCCTGCCAGAGAGGGGAAATGATCACTGATGGCCATCTTCATCATCCCGGTGGGGCCCATGACGAGGAGGGAGTAGTTCACCCTCGGGGATGAGGGTATGTACCAGTAGCTATGTGTTTGATCTCTCTCTCTCTCTCTCTCTCTCTCTCTCTCTCTCGCTTTCTTGAGATGTCATGATCTTGATGTATCACGGGCTTTGTTAATATAGTTGGATCATATGGTGTTTGTCCCTTGCTATCTTGTTGTGATGAAATGAATCTTTCCCTTTGAGATTTTGTTATGTCAGATTGAATATTGGATTTGAGATCACTTGATGTATGTCTTGGTACTCAACTTGTGGATTCCCGTGGTGACAATGGGGTAATCTATGCACAGGGGTTGATGCATGATCTTGTCCTACCTTCTCCGATATAAATCTTGGGGTACTCTTTGAAGTTCTTTGTGTTGGATTGAATATGATGAATCTGATTTTTTTTGATGCGTGTCGAATAATTAACCCACGGATACTTGAGGTGACATTGGAGTATCTATGTGACATCAGGGTTGATTGATATGTATCATAGGTGTTATTTTGGTATGAACTCTAGGGCTGTTTGTGACACCTATAGGAATAGCCCAATAGATTGATCGGAAAGGGTAAATTTGAGGTGGTTCTACTAGCTACAACAATTTCATCTCATGTTCTCCGCTAGATATGAAATTTGGAGTGATTCTTTGTTGCACGTTGAGGGATGATCATATGATTCTATTATGTTAGCATTGTTGATAGATTGCACTAGTGAAAGTATGAACCCTAGGCCTTATTTCCAAGCATTTATACAACATTTTGCTCGTTGTTTACTACTTGTTACCTTGCTTTTTTTATATTTTCAGATTATGAAAACCTATTTCTACTATCCATATTGCACTTGTATCACCATCTCTTCGCCGAACTAGTGCACCTATACAATTTGCCATTGTATTGGGTGTGTTGGGGACACAAGAGATTTCTTGTATTTGATTGTAGAGTTGTTTGAAAGAGGCCATCTTCATCCTAAAGCTCCCATGGATTGATAAACCTTATGTCATCCACTTGAGGGAAAATTGCTACTATCCTACAAAACTCTACGCTTGGAGGCCCAACAGAGTCTACAAGAATAAAGTTGCGTAGTAGACATCACTCTCCACTTTTTCCGCCTGACTCTTTGAGCTTAAACTTAAGAATGCTGGTTTTAAGAATGAGTGATTGCCCTTCTCCGACCCTTACTGCCCAACCGGAGAGCGGATGGCTAATGTGTTCCACTTATTGAACAGGGTCTATGGTCGGTCCATGACCCCTGGACGCTGAAGGCGTCCTTGGGGTAATCTCATAGGAATAAATACAGATTTGATGAAATTCCTTAGGGCATGGCTAGTTTCGGGTTTTCTAAAACCATCGCCCAACTCTTTCTTATTCAGACACGCCAACTGATATGTTGGATTAACAAGCTAGGGAATAATTGGGGCTGGTACTTTAGTTGATTTTACTTTTTTTATCCTGTAGTTTAATTCAATTTTAATTTTGATGTATTCTGTAATGTAAATACAATGAAATTATTTGTTTAAAATGAAATTTCAATAAAAAGGGAGTCTTCATGTCCCGTTATTGAGGATCTCATTTAAAAAATACATCGTTTGGGAGCTTTACCAGGAATCACTAGAAAAACACCTAAATCCATATATGAAATACGTATGTGGAGTTCCCTAAAATTTCATGTGATTCAGTAAACAGAATATAGATTTCATGATTGCTAGTCGATCTATAGGGATTGATGAAGAGTGAGCTGATAATGGATTTTTTTATGATAAACAGGAAACTTAAGATTGAGATGCTCCGAAATGGAAACAACGGAATGTCCACAATACCCGGATTTAGTCAGATCCAATTCGTGGGATTTTGTAGGTTCATTAATCAAGCCTTGGTAGAAGAACTTGACAAGTTTCCAACAATTAAAGATCCAGATCATGAAATTGCATTTCAATTATTTGCGAAAGGATATAATCCTCTCTCTCCCACTTCATACCTCGGAACGTACCGTTCTTATAGAGAGAAAGGTGCTTTCCCATCTTCTTAACCTAAAATGAAGGGGTACCCCTGGGAAGAGATCCAATAGAGATAGTTGGGCATGAAGCTCAGAGGATCAGTGCACGTGGCTACGAACCACTGTGTCAGAGCCTGGGTTCGAATCCCTCCTCGCCCACAGCCTTCCAAAGGTGGAAGGGCCTTTACGTCCCCCCTGAGGGTAGGAAATCATGATCGGAATAGCGGTGGTAAAGCTATTGAACTTAGGTACGCTCTTTCCTTTTGTCGAAGTGGAATCGTAGAAAGCTTCTGGAAGCATGTATTATTTATCCTATAGTTGATAGTAGATGGGTAAGTCTTGCTAATTGTGTTCCTAAGAAAGGAGGCATCACCGTTGTTCCTGATGATAAAAATGAACTTATCCCACAAAGAATTTTAACCAGCTATAGGATGGTAATTAATTTCAAGAAATTAAATAAATCCACTAAAAAAGATCATTACCCATTACCCTTCATTGATCAAATGCTAGAAAGATTATCAAAGCACACACACTTTTGCTTTCTAGCCGGTTATTCTGGTTTTTCTCAAATACTTGTATCACAGGAGATTCAAGTGAAAACTACTTTTACTTGCCCTTATGGAACTGATGCCTACAGACGTATGCCTTTTGGTCTATGTAATGCTCCTGCTACTTTGCAAAGATGTATGACTACTATATTCTCTGATTTATGTAAGAAAATTATTGAGGTATTTATGGATGATTTGTTTGTTTACGGAACTTCTTTAGATGCTTTCTTGAGCAACATTGACCGAGTCTTGTAGAGATGTGAAGAGACCAATCTTGTCTTGAATTGGGAGAAGTGTTACTTCATGGTGAACGAAGGTATCGTCCTTGGTCATAAAATTTCTGAAAGAGGTGTTGAGGTAGATAAAGCCAAAGTTGATGCAAGTGAGAAAATGCCATGTCCTAAAGATATTAAAGGTATAAGAAGTTTCTTAGGTCATGTTGGTTTCTATAGGAGATTCATTAAAGACTTCTCTAAAATTTCTAGACCTCTCACTAATCTCTTACAAAAAGATGTTCCATTTTTCTTTGACGAGCATTGTTTAGAAGCCTTTGAAATACTTAAGAAAGCTTTAATCGCTGCACCTATTGTTCAACCACCTGATTGGAACTTGCCCTTTCAAAATTATGTGTGATGCTAGGGATTATGTTGTTGGTGTTGTTCTAGGTGAAAGAATTGATAAGAAATTGAACATTATCCATTATGCTAGTAAGACCTTGGATAATGCTCAAAGAAATTATGCTACTACCGAGAAAGAATTTCTAGCAGTTGTGTTTTCTTGTGATAAATTCAGACCCTATATTGTTGATTCTAAAGTTACTATTCACACCAATCATGCTGCTATCAAATATCTTATGGAAAAGAAAGAGGCGAAGCCTAGAATAATTAGGTGGGTAATTTTATTGCAAGAGTTTGATTTGCATATTATTGATAGAAAGGAGCTGAAAATCCCATAACAGATAATTTGTCTAGAATGGAAGATGTCCTTGATGACCCATGGCCTATTGATGATATCTTTCCTGATGAGAAATTAGCTATTATTAATACTGCTACTTCCGTAATAATCCTTGGTATGCAGATTATGCTCTTTGTTGCAAAGTATTTACCACATAATTACACATATCAGCAAAAGAAAAAGTTCTTCTTTGATTTGAGACATTAATTTTGGGATGACCCATTATTAGGCATTGTGTACCCGAGCTTGAGCGGATTTATTTTAGGAAGTGTTATTCCGAACGCTATGGAGGACACCATGCTAGAGATAGGACTACACACAAGGTACTACAATCAGGTTTCTATTGGCCTACTCTCTTCAAGGATGCACATAAGTTTGTCCTTTCTTGTGGTGTATGTCAAAGAATTGGTAATATTGATAGACGTCAGGAAATGCCTATGAATTATTCACTTGTTATAGAATCATATTTGATGTCTGGAGCTTTGATTATATGTGACCTTTTCCTCCCTCTAGTGGACACACTCATATCTTAGTTGCTCTTGATTACATTACTAAGTGGGTAGATGTTATTCCAACTAGTAGTGCTGATCATAACACCTCTATTAAAATGCTTAAGGAAGTTATCTTTCCAAGGATTGGAGTCCCTACGTATTTAATGACCGATGGAGGTTCTCATTTCATTCATGGTACTTTTCGTAAAATCCTTGTAAATATAATGTCAACCATAGAATTGCTTCACCTTATCACCCTCAGTCTAGTGGTCAAGTAGAATTGAGTAATACAAAAATAAAGCTATTTTTGCAAAGACCTTTAACCGATCTAGGAAGAATTGGTCTCAGAAGCTTGATGGCGCAGTGTGGGCATACATGACCGCTTACAAAAATCCTATGGGTATGTCCCCGTATAAGATAGTCTATGGGAAAGCATGTCATTTACCTCTTGAGTGTGAACACAAGGCATATTGGGAAATTAAAGAACTTAAGTATCATTTTAACCTTGCCAGAGAAAAGTGGTTATTTGATACTAGTTCTCTTGATGAGTGGAGAACACAAGCCTACGAAAATGCAAAGTTGTTTAAAGAGAAGGTTAAAATATGGCACGATAAGAGAATCCAGAAACAAGAATTTAACGTAGGTGATAAAGTTCTATTATAAAATTCTCGTTTTAGATTCTTTGCAAGAAAAAAATCTCTTGGGAAGGACCCCAAATCGTCGAAGAAGTTTATCGCTCCGGAGCCATCAAGATCAATAACACCGAAGGCACAAATCCGAGGGTTGTTAATGGGCAAAGAATTAAGCACTATATTGCAGGTACACCCAATAATGTTGAAAAAATATTATTCAAGTATTTGTTGGAAATATGCCCTAGAGGCAATAATAAATAGGTTATTATCATATTTCCTTGTTCATGATAAACTTCTATTATCCATGCTAGAATTGTATTGATCGAAAACTCAGATACATGTGTGGATACATAGAGAACACCGTGTCCCTAGTGAGCCTCTACTATACTAGCTCGTTAAAGTTTCCTAATCATAGACATGAGTTGTCATTTGATAACGAGGTCACATCATTAGGAGAATGATGCACTAGTGGAGAAATGACTAGCCACAACTCTTGTTAGTGGCGCGCTATTTCTTCCCAACGCCAAGACTAATATTTTCAAATAGTGCTGGCGTGGGCTAAATTCGTACGACATAGCTATTTTGTTAGCGCTGGCGTTGCACATTAGGCCCGATGTTGCACACATTAGGCCCATTAGGCCCACGCCAACAATAGTCGGTTTTAACAGCTCCTGGGGCAGTAAAAAAATCTTATCCTCACTCTCGACCCCAACTCCATCGGCCCGTCCTCCTCTCGATCCCCGCCGCCGCCGCATGATGCATCGCATCTCCGCCCCGCCCGACACCGCCGCAGCCGCCTGATGCATCACGTCTCCGCCCCACCGGACGCCGCCCCGCCAAAGCCGCCCCACGCCGCCCGTCTCCGCCCTATGCCACCCCGCCAACGCCGCGCGTCTCCGCCCGTCGTCGTCCCGCCGACGTCGCCGTCCATGTCATATCCAAAGAGGTATGGAAAGAACTTTTCACAAAACCATTTTTCAATACTACTTGCTATATTTAGTGTTAGTAGTATATGAGTTGCAATGTATGAAAATTTTAGGTTGCAATGTATGAAGAATTTGCTATAATGTAAAACCTTAATTAGAAGTGGTATATGAGTTGCAATGTATGTAGAATTAGCTATATTTTTTCTATAGACTATAGACTATGGAGAATTTTCTATATTTTTATATAGACTATAGACTATGAAGAATTTGCTATATTTTTTCTATATACTATGGAGAATTTGCTATATTATTTCTATAGACTTTGGAGAATTTTTGGCCTAAACCAAATTAGTAACAATAAACTATGGAAAACCTTAATTAGTAGTGGTATATGAGTTGCAATGTATGAACCTTAATTAGAAGTGGTATATTAGTAACAATAAACTATAAACCATAATTTTAAAAAGCTTTTGCATTACACATATGTAAGGGTGGCCATGTAGGAGTAGTGTGTAAACAAGCTGCGACAACTTAGCTAAAACATTACATAGTTGATGGTAGAGATTGACAACATTCAAATAAATAGTTGATGCATGATACACTCTAGCTAAAACATTACATAGTTGATGGTACAACTTTCAAGTTTTTTCTGTTTGATGGTACAGCATGGCCGACTCTAGCATCTGGGTAGGCTCCTTTGAGCACTGGTCGGATTTTGCCAAAGAGAAAAGCGAAGTGAGCACCAACTAGGTAATTAGGCTGGTTACAGAAAACATGCATTAGCATTGCAAACATGCATATATATATATATATATATATATATATATATATATATATATATTGTTGATGATTTGAGTTGATCACATCACGTCGGAGTACCATGAAGGCCCTGCAGGAGTTGAATGACTCCCTGACGAAGGAGAAAGACAAATTTATCAATGACAATTGTATTGTCTTCCATAAGATTTATAGTCTCGAACGTCAGTTCGCGGCACTGAACGCCGAGATAACTGATATCAATAAGGAGATAGAATTCCTGCAGGCCGACATGCGACAAATAAAGACGGAGAAAGCGCATTATATCCACGAGGTGATGACGAATAGGAATAAGCTTCGTGAGCTTAAAATGGTCCTTAGAAAAAACTAGGTAGCAATGTCGATCGAGAGAGGGGCAAGATCGATACTTGTAATTGGTACTTTCCTTTTGTGAATTTGGTATCTTTTGTGAATTAGGTATCTTTTGTGAATTACTGAAATGTTTAGTATCTTTTGTGAAGCTGGTATTTTTTTATTAGCTAAATGTGACAGTGCCGGCGTGCAACTCTGTCCAACTCCAGTAGGAACTCAAAATACTGATGGCGTCGTCTCCAATGCCACCACTACATTTTAACTTTGGCGCCATATTGGTGGCATAGGCTGTCCACACCAGCAAGGCCAATTTTGCCACGCCATAGCTTGGCTTTTCTGCACTAGTGATGTGATGGACAAGACCCAACCGTAAGCATAACATTTGATCGTATTAGTTTATTGCTACTGCTTTCTTCATGTCAAGCATATGTTCCTAAGACCATGAGATCATGCAACTCCCTGGCATCGGAGGAATGCCTTGTGTGTATCAAACATCACTTCATAACCGGGTGATCATAAAGGTACTCTACATGTATCTCGAAGGGTGACTGTTGGGTTGGTATGGATCGAGACTGGGATTTGTCACTCCATATGACGGAGAGGTATCTATGGGCCCTCTCGGTAATACAATATCACAAGAAGCTTGCAAGCAATGTGACTAAGGAGTTAGTCACGGGATCTTGTATTACGTAACGAGTAAAGAGACTTGCCGGTAACGAGATTGAACTAGGTATGGAGATACCGACGATCAAATCTCGGGCAAGTAACATACCGCTCGACAAAGGGAACTGCATACGGGATTGACTGAATCCTTGACATCGTGGTTCGACCGATGAAGATATCTATGGAATATTTAGGAACCACTATGGGCATCCAGGTCCCTCTATTTGTTATTGGCTAGAGAGGTGTCTCGGTCATGTCTACATGATTCTCGAACCCGCAGGGTCCACACGCTTAACGTTCAGTGATGCTAGAGTAGTATTGGGATATGTGCGTTGGTGACCGAATGTTGTTCGGAGTCCCGAATGAGATCCCGGACTTCACGAAGATTTCTTGAATGGTCCAGAGGTAAAGATTTATATATGGGAAGTCCTATTTTGGTTGCCGGAAAAGTTTCGGGCATTACCGGTAGTGTACCGGGGTGCCGAAAAGGGTTCCGGGGTCAACCTGCCCCGTGGGCCCACATGGGCCATAGGGGGTGCGCCCTATCCATCATGGGCAAGGTGCATCAGCCCCTAGAGGATACTTAGTCTTGGGGGAAAGAGTCCCAAAGGGACAAGGCACATCGGAGGTGCCTTGGAGGAGGGGGACTCCTCCCTTCCTTGTAAAGGGAGGACTCTCCCTTGGCCGTCGGGCCCTCCCTTGGAGGAGGGGTCAAGGCTGCGCCTCCCCTCTCCCCTTTGACTCCTATATATATTGGAGGGGATGGGAGGGCTGTAAACACCAATTCCTACGCCCCGGTGGCAGCCCTCCCTCACCCGTTACTCCGTTTTCTCCACAGATCGCATCTATGGTAGCGCTTGGCGAAGCCCTGTTGGGATTGCTCCACCACCATCTCCACCATGTCATCGTGCTGGTTGAGATCCCATCTACTTCTCCTCCCTGGCTTGCTAGATAAAGAATGAGGAGACGTCATCGAACCGCACGTGTGCTGAACGCGGATGTGCCATCCGTTCGGCGCTAGATCGGATCGGATCACGATTGGATCGTGAAGAATACGACTACATCAACCGCGTTATATACGCTTCTGCTTAGCGATCTACAAGGGTATGTAGATACAATCCCCTCTTGTAGATGTGAATATCCATAGATAGATCTTGGGTGTTCGTAGGAATTTTTTTGTTTCCATGCAACGTTCCCCAATAGTGGCATCATGAGCTAGGTCTATGCGTAGATGATATGCACGAGTAGAACACGAAGAGTTTGTGGGCGTTGATGTCCAGATTGCTTACCTCCTTAGTCTTATTTTGATTTGGCGGTATTATGGGAGGAAGCGGCCCGGACCAACCTTACTTGTCCACGTACAAGAGACCGGTTCCACCAACTGATATGTAACTTAGTTGCATAAAGGTGGCTGGCGGGTGTCTGTCTCTCCCACTTTAGTTGAATCGGATTTGATAGAGGCAGTCCTTCTAGAAGGTTAAAAGGCAACTTGATTATCACCGTTGTGGATTTGCGTAGGTAAGAACGGTTCTTGCTAGTTGCCCATAGCAGCCACGTAAAACTTGCAACAACAAAGTAGAGGACGTCTAACTTGTTTTTGCAGGGCATGTTGTGATATGATATGGCCAAGACGTGATATGATATATGTGATGTATGAGATGATCATGTTTTGTATAGTTATCACGACTTGCATGTTGATGAGTACGGAAACCGGCAGGAGCCATAGGGTTGTCTTTAA
Organism: Elymus sibiricus; assembly: GCA_039707655.1. Taxonomy (NCBI): domain Eukaryota; kingdom Viridiplantae; phylum Streptophyta; class Magnoliopsida; order Poales; family Poaceae; genus Elymus; species Elymus sibiricus. Next base: position 267,615,015 of record CM077673.1, on the reverse strand, counting down.
TTCATTTATGCCATTTGTTTTACTTTAACGCCATGAGTTAGCAATAGTTGTAGAAGCAATAGTTGGCGCGACAACCACATGACGACACGATGATGGAGATCATGATGATGGAGATCATGGTGTCATGCCGGTGACTATGGAGATCATGCCGGTGCTTTGGAGATGGAGATTAAAAGCACAAGATGATGATGGCCATATAATGTCACTTATATGATTTGCATGTGATGTTTATCCTTTTATGCATCTTATTTTGCTTAGGACGACGGTAGCATTATAAGATGACCCCTCACTAAAATTTCAATATAAAATTGTGTTCTCCCCGAGTATGCTCCGTTGCGAAGGATTGTCATTTCGAAGCACCTTGTGATGATCGGGTGTGATAGACTCTACGTTCGCATACAACGGGTGTAAGCCAAATTTACACATGCAGAATACTTGGGTTAACCTTGACGAGCCTAGCATGTACAGACATGGCCTCGGAACACAGGAGACCGAAAGGTCAAACATTAGTCATATAGTAGATATGATCATCATGGAGATGTTCACCATTGAAACCACCTCATCTCACGTGATGATCGGACTTGGGTTGGTGGATTTGGATCATGTCACACTTAGACAACCTGAGGGATGTTGATTTGAGTGGGAGTTCTTTAGTAATATGATTAATTGAACTCATTATCATGAACATAGTCTAAAGTTGTCATTGCAAAATTATGTTGTAGATCAATAGCTCGCTTTGTAGCTCAACTATATTTTGATACGTTCCTAGAGAAATGCTAAGTTGAAAGATAGTGTAAGCAATTGTGTGGACTGGGTCCGTAATCTGAGGATTGTCCTCACTGCTGCACAGAAGGCTTATGTCCTCGATGCACCGCTCGGTGTGCCAACCCCTCTAGCATCATATGTGGATGTTATGAACGTCTGACAGAAACGTTGTGATGACTACTCGATAGTTTAGTGCATCATGCTTTACGTCTTAGAATCAGGGCTCCAAAGACGTTTTGAATGCCATGGGGCATATGAGATGTTCCAAGAGCTGGAATTGGTATTTCAGGCTCATGCCCGTGTTGAGAGGTATGAGACCTCTGACAAGTTCTTTGCCTACAATATGGAGGAGAATAGCTCAGTCAGTGAGCATGTGCTCAGAATGTCTGGGTGCTAAAATCACTTGAATCAAGTGGGAGTTAATCTTCCAGATAAGATAGTGATTGGCAGAGTTCTTCAGTCACTATATATCACCAAGCTACTAGAGCTTTGTAATGAACTAGAACATGCAAGGGATGGAGATGATGATCCCTGAGCTATTCGTGGTGCTTAAGGCCGCGAAGGTATAAATCAAGAAGGAGCATCAAGTGTTGATGGTTAACAAGATCACTAGTTTCAAGAAGGGCAAGGGCAAGAAGGGAAATTCAGTAATGGCAAGCCAGTTGCCACGCCAGTGAACAAACCCAAGGTTGAACCCAAACCCGAGACTAAGTGCTTCTATTATGAGGGAAACAATCACTGGTAGCGGAACTACCCCAAATACTTGGTAGATAAGAAGGCTGGCAACGTCAACAAAAGTATATTTGATATACGTGTTATTGATGTGTACCTTACTAGTACTCCTAGTAGCGCCTTTGTATTAGATACCGATTCAGTTGCTAATATTGGTAACTCGAAACAAAAGCTGCGGAATAAACAGAGACTAGCTAAGGGCGAGGTGACAATGTGTGTTGGAAGTGTTTCCAAGGTTGATGTGATCACCATCGTACACTCCCTCTACCTTCGGTATTAGTGTTGAACATAAATAAATGTTATTTGGTGTTTGCGTTGAGCATCAACATGATTAGATTGTGTTTATTGCAATACGGTTATTCATTTAAGTCAGATAATAATGCTTGTTCTGTTTACATGAATAATACCTTCTATGGTCATGCACCCAATGTGAATGGTTTATTGAATCTCGATCGTAGTGATACACATGTTCATAATATTGATGCCAAAAGATCCAGAGTTAATAATGATAATACCACATACTTGTGGCACTGCCGCTAAAGGTCATATTGGTGTAAAGCGCATGAAGAAACTCCATGCTGATGGACTTTTGGAATCACTCGATTTTGAATCGCTTGATACATGCGAACCATGCCTCATGGGCAAGATGACGAAACCCCGTTTTCTGGATCAATGGAGCAGGCAAGTGATTTGCTGGAAATCATACATACTGATGTGTGCTATCCAATGAGTATTGAAGCGCGCGGTGGATATCGTTATTTTCTTATCTTCACTGATGATTTGAGTAGATATGGGTATATTTGCTTAATGAAACACAAGTCTGAAACGTTTGAAAAGTTCAAGCAATTTCAGAGTGAAGTTGGAGATCATCGTGACAAGAAGATAAAATGTCTACGACATGATCATGGAGGTGAATATCTAAGTTACGAGTTTGGTATGCAATTTAAGACAATGTGGAAATTGTTTCACAACTCACGCCACCTGGAACACCACAGTGTAATGGTGTGTCCGAATGTCATACCGTACTCTATTGGATATGGTGCATTATATGATGTCTCTTACCGATTTGCCACTATATATAGTTTTGGGGTTATGCATTAGAGACAACTACATTCACTTTAAATAGGGCACCATTGAAATACGTAGAGATGACACCGTATGAATTATGGTTTGGCAAGAAACCTAAGTTGTCATTTCTTAGAGTTTGGGGATATGACACTGATGTCTGATAAGCTCGAACCCAAAGCAGAAAAGTGCATCATCATAAGATACTGTAGAGCAAATATTGGGTATAGCTTCTATAACAAATCCGAAGGCAAGGTCTTTGTTGCCATGAATGGATCCTTTCCAGAGAAGGAGGTTCTCTCGAAAGAAGTGAGTGGGAGGAAGGTAGAACTTGATAAGGTTATCGAACCTTCACTTGAATTGGAGAGTAGCGCAACGCAGAAAAGTGTTCCTGTGATGCGTACACCATTTGAAGAGGAAGGTAATGATGATGATCATGAAACTTCGGATCAAGTTACTACTGTGTCTAGTAGGTCAATAAGGACACGTACTTGATACTTGTGATCTGCGTTGGGTTTTCCGTGAAGAGGAATGGGTTATTGCCGCACAAAGTGGGTAAGTATTGCCCTCAGTTATGAAACCAAGGTTTATCAAACCAATAGGAATATCAATCCTCAACCATCTTCAGCGGCTGTGCACAAAAGAACAAACAACTTGCACCCAACGCGGGCAAGAGGGTTGTTAATCCCCTTGATCTCGTTATTTGCAAGCAAATGAGGTGTGTAGATAATTGTAAATTGCAAAATAAAATAAAAAGTAAATAAAGGTAGCAAGGTAATAGTAGAGTTTGTAAATTTATAAGTGAATAGATCGGGGGGAATAGTTTTCCCTAGCGGCATCTCTCATGTAGGCAACATACGGTGGGTAACAAATTACTGTTGGGCAATTGATAGAAAAGCGGATAGTTAGGCGATTTTCATGGCAATGATCATGTATATATAGGCATCACGTCCATAAACCAATAGGCCGACTCCTGCTTGCACCTATTACTGTTACTCCACTTCAAGAGCGCTTCAATGCTTGCCTCTCTATGTATTAAGTTCATGACAAACAGAGTAATGCATGGAGAACGATGACATGATGTAGACAAAGTAAACTCGAGCAATATGAATAAACCCCATCGTGTTATACTTAGTAGCAACAACACAAAAATGCATCCTGTCCCTTACTTTGTCACTGGGATATAGAAACTCGCCAGGTTGAACCTACCACAACGCACAACTCCCACTGAAGATAGATCAATCTACTTGGCCAAAGCACATCAATAAATTGGAGAGCATTACGAAGATATAATGATCATGCAAATAAGAATCTTAATATTCAGAGGTGACTCAAATACTTTTCATGAATAATCTGAACATAAACCCACAATTCATCGGATCCCAACAAACACACCGCACAATAGGATTACATTGGATAGATCAAAGCAAAGATGCAATGATCATTGTATTGAAGATCAAGAGATAGAGAGATTTCCATCTAGGTACTAGCTATGGACCCTTAGGTCTGTGGTGAACTACTCACACATCATCATGAGGGCAGCAAGGTTGATGTAGAGGCCCTCCGTGATCGATCCCCCCTCCGCCAGGGTGCCAGAACGGAGCTCCAGATGGCTTCACGGCGGAACAGAGACTTGCGGTGGCGTAAAAAGGGTTTCGGGACTGCCTCTACGGTTTTTACGATATATGAAAATTTATAGGCCAGAGAACAAGGTCGGGAGGGCCGCTAGGGAGGCACAAGCCATCAGGGCGCGACCCCCCAGGGTGCTTCCTGTTTGCTTGTGCGGCCCTGGTGCGGCCCCCGGCCTTCTTCCGAATCTCCCAGGTCTTTTTTGGCCCAGAAAAAATCATCAAAAAGTTTTGTGGCAATTGGACTTCGTTTGGTACTGTAAACCCGAGAAGTGAAAAACATGCAGAAAACAGCAACTGGAACTGGGCACTGGATCAATAGGTTAGTGGTCAAAAATATTATAAATTGGTAAATAAAGACCCAATAAGTATCCTAGAATGATAATATATCAGCATGGAATAATCAAAAATTATAGATACGTTGGAGACGTATCAAGCATCCCCAAGCTTAATTCCTGCTCGTCCTCGAGTAGGTAAATGATAAAAATAGAATTTTTGATGTGACATGCTATCCATCATGTAATCTTATGCATGTATGCTCATTGAGAAACAATGAATCAACAAATATTAACATAGCAATACTTATAAGTATAAGAAACAAAATCATCAATCTTTCAAAGTATACGATCCTCAAGGAATGTTGGGATAATTGTTTCTATGCCCTTAGTTGGGTCACACTCAGCTGGTTTGTCGCTAATTTCTGGAAACACGCTGTCTTGCCCAACTCATGTCCTTCTTTTTGCGTTTTTGCCCTTCCATCACGAATCCGTCCGGTCAGCGCCGTTTGACCACAAACGACGCGGTACTTTGGACACCGCTTGCCCCCGTGCTCACTCACACTCTCTCATTCCCCACTCTCGCTCTCTCTCTTTCCCTCTCACAAACCCTAAACTGCGGCGCCGAGCGGCGGCGGCGAGATCCATTGCAAGGCAATGGTGGAGAGTGGAGAAAGCGTCTGCGGTGGCGGCTGCGGTGGTAGGGACAACACACCTCCACTGCAGCGAAGGGGTGCAGACCATACCTAGCTGTAGATGCTACTGCATTGATTTGTAGGTTTAGAGGGCAACTTGTGGCAGCATGTGCCCTAGATGGACACAACTGGTTGTTTCCTGTTGCATATGGTGTTCTAGAAGTGGAGTCAATTGAGAGTTGGACTTGGTTTTTAGAAACCTGAAGAAAGTAATAGATCATCCTGAAGGTTTAGTGATACATACTGATGCTTGCAAGGGATTGGAAAGTGCTGTTGAGGATGTTTACCCTGGAGTGGAGCACAGAGAGTGCATGAGGCACTTGGCCCAAAATTTCAGCAAGAAATTCAGGGAGAAGTTCTATGATGATAATTTGTGGCCATGCTCACTAACTTGTAGCATCAAGAAACACAACTATCATTTGAACCAGTTGAAAAGCAATCCCAAAGTAAAGGAATATCTAGAGGAACACCGCACAAAAATATGGGCAAGAGCTAATTTCAATGAGATGAGCATGGTTGACTATGTCAATAACAACCTAGCTAAATCATTCAACTCCAGAATCAAAAAATACAAGAGCCTGCACATAGTTGATCTGCTAGACAAGATAAGGCAGTATATCATGGAGAAATTTGATTTAAGAAACAGAATTGCCTCTGACCATTTCATTGGGCCCTACATCATACCAGCAGTAATGAAGGTGTTAATGGAGAAATCAAAAGGTTTGCAAATGAGTATAGTGAGGAGAAGCCCAACAGAGGCAGAGGTGACTGCTACTGACAGTGAGAAAAGAGAATGGAGCTATCTTGTTGACTTAGAGCAGTGTTCTTGCGTTGCAGACAACGGTAGATCACTGGTAAACCATGCATCCATGCACTTTTCTTTATCACTGCTCTAAGAGGTGAAGCAAGTGGAATAGATCATTATGTACATAAATATTACTCAGTTGACATGTTCAGAGCTACTTATGCTGAGAACCTACCAGCTTTAGAAGGCAAGCAACAATGGGACATTATAGATCCTAGATTCAAACTGTGTGCTCCTGTTTAGCACAGAGCACCAGGCAGACCAAGAAAGCAAAGGATTAGAAGTAGCACTGAAGGAAAAGGCCTTGGTCCTAGGAAGCATAAGTGCAAAAGGTGTGGGAGATGTGGACACAAAGCCAAGGGCTGCAAACAATCTGTTGATCCAGCCTTTGGAGAAGATGAACACTAGGGAGCAGACAATGCAGATGATCATCCTCCATCCAATGAACCAGCAGAAGCAGAAATACAAGAGGAGGAGGAGGATGAGACAACAACTGATGTTCTTCAGCAGCAGATGCCACCACCAAAGGAGGCCTCACATGATGCATCTATAGGAGCTAGTTGTGCAATTAGGTATAAAATCTTTTTGCATATGTTACAAATTCTTACATGTTTTGATCTTACTGCTATATAAAACCTTTCAAACTGAGATATGCTTCCACTTGTTTTAGCCCTAGGAAAAATTATAAAAGGGCAGCAGGAAGAGGATCTTCTCCCAGGTGTGGCAAGCAGAATACAGTTGTGGAACCAACAACAACATTTTGCTCAGTTGAAAGCAGTGTTCAAAGCAAAGGTTTCTCTCCAAAAAGAGAAGCAACAATAGTTGAAGCTCCAAACCCATCAAAGAACACTAGAAGCAAAGCAATGCTAGCTCCAAACCCAGCCAAGAACACCAGGAGCAAGAAACTTAAGTTCTAGTATTTGTTATATTTGCCAGTGCTGTTATGCAGTATTAGGTTGCTGAATTTGGTTCAATGTCAGCTTGTTGTTATGCACTTAAGTTCTAGTACTAAGTATGCTTAATGCACTATCAAGTTGCTATATTTGGTACAATGTCAGTTTGCTGAATTTGGTACAATGTGTGCTCTATCAGGTTGATATACCAGGTTGCTCTATTTGGTACTATATGTGCTCTATTTGGTACAATGTGTTGCTCTATTTGCTACAATGTGTTGCTCTATTTGCTACAATGTGTGCTCTATCAGGTTGATATATTTGGTACAATGTCAGTTTGCTGAATTTGGCATTGTGATATGGAATAAATCTGTATTTGGTACAATGTCACAAGCATCAACAGTGAATAATGATCTTCAAATTTAGCATACAACAGTGCATCAAAAACAACATTCAGGTCGTCCCTCTCTCTCACACTTTCTTCAACAACTGCTACAACTACAACACAAACAACACAACAACACACATTCATACAAACAACAATGCCAACACAAGCAGCATATCATCTATCTCTCTCTCTCTCTCTCACTGCCTTCTTCAAAGCAAGATTTTTCTTTGACAACTCCATGTTTTGCTTCTACAATTTGTGACTTTTGATCCAGCTTTGTTCTAGCTCTACATGCAGGTCTTCATAAGCAAGGGTAGCACGCAATGGAGGAGGAGGATCAACCCAAACCACCCAGTGACACTCATGAGGTAACTGCTTGTACATCACATTAACAAAACATTAGAGATTGCATAAACACCATCGAAAACATGGTATAATTCACAAGATCTTACATCTAGAGGACACCCTAAAAAACGACGGCCAATGCTAGCTCCTCCCCACGCAACACGCCGGGCAGGAACAAGGCCTTGACCAGGGCATCGATGCTTTGATAAATGCTCCAATCCGCAATAACTTTCATCTGGAAGATAGAACTCAGAGACATGCTCCACAATCCCGACCCCATCAACCTAAATCAGAAATTTCCCCCAATTATCACAAACCCTAGAACGAATTGGGGGGAGGAAGAAGCATTTCCGGAGTTTTACTTACCTCTCCGACCACCGGCGAGAAGATGGAACAGCCCGAGCTCGCCATGCGCCGCCGCTCCTTGCTCTACCGCGCCACGCCTTGCCTCCCACTCCTTTTTACTCGCCGGATTTTCTGCTCTATTTCCTTGCGCTAGCACATTGAGGACGAAGGGGTATTAGGTATAGCACCGACAGGGGCAAAAATGTCCAAAGTAATGTGCCGTGTATGGTCAAATGGAGCTGTCTGGACAGAACCGTGCCGGAAGGGCAAAAACACAAGAAAAGCAACGTGAGTTGGACAAGACCGCGTGTTTTGAGAAATTAGGGGCAAACCAGTCGAGTGTGACCCAACTAGGGGTATAAAATCAATTATCCCAAGAATGTTTTCCCCCATTCATCTTATTATATTAGCAAGGCATGGCTCCATCTTCACCACATTAATACAAATGTCAAGCACCATGGTGTCCAAGTCAGGCAATTGGATTGTACTTTTTCAATATGCACCAACTTTTTATTCTTCACGCAATACATGAGTTGGATCCATTGGACATAGCATTAGGTGGAATAGAATATGATGGTAGATATCAAAGGGAAAAAAGTGGAGAAGATAGTCTCGCATCAAGTAGGCATACCAACGGGCTATGGAAAGGCCCATCAATAGATGTCAATGCAAAGTGTAGGGATTGCCATGCAAATGATGCACTAGAGCTATAATTGTATGAAAGCTCAAATGAACCTAAGTGGGGTGTGCATCCAACTTGCTTGCTCATGAAGACCTCGGGCATTTGAGGAAGCCCATCATAGGAATATACAAGCCAAGTTTGTAATAATGAAAAAGTGACTCCCACTAGCATATGAAAATGACATAACATGAGACTCTCTCTATATGAGGAACAAGGTGCCACTTTGAGGCACAAGTGTGGTACAAGATAGTAGCAAAGTTCCGTCTCTCAATTTCTCTCATTTTTTATTTAGAATGGTGGGATCATTTGGCCTCCCCCATCTTTATTTCCTCACTGGAACAATGCTCTAACAATGATGATCATCACACTTTTATTTACTTACAACTCGATATGAAGAACTGATATGAAGATATGACTCTATATGAATGCCTCTGGAAGTGTACCAGGATGTGCAATGATCTAGCATGACATGTATCAAAAATATGATGAACGTTGGCTTTGCCACAAATACTATGTCAGCCCTATATGATCATGCAAAGCAATATGATGATGAACGAACTAGTCATGTGAAGTGACGATGGAATTTGCATGGCAATATATATCGGGATGGCTATGAAAATGCCATGATAGGTAGGTATGGTGGCTGTTTTGAGGAAGAAATAATGAAGCTTATGTGCAACAGAGCGTATCATGTCACAGGGTTTGGATGCACCGGCGAAAGTTGCATCGATCCTCATGATGAGAATGGGCTATGCACGGCACTGAAGAGGCTAGCAAATATGAAAAGGTGAGATTGCGTATGTCCATGGTTTCACATTAGTCATAAAGAACTCACATACTTATTGCAAAGTTTTATTAGTTATATCACAAATCAAAGCACTACTTGCATGCCCCGAGGGAAGAGGTTGGTAGGAGTTAACCATCACGCGCTTCCGACCCGAAACAACACTAGGATTTCAACGAGGAATAGAAATGCTCACACATCATCACCATGCCTCTTTAATTTTTAGACGAACAAGAAGTTAACCTCTCTTAAGATCGACACTTCTACGAATCAACAATTATGAACTTCCACCTTTTTCATATTACCACATCAATATCATTAACCCACAATTTCTCTATATGTGCTACATGATGGTTTTGATTATCACTCATTGAATACCTAATATTTTTGGACTAGTCTTATGACCCATGCAAATTACCGTAACTATTTATTAACTCTCAAACAAATATAAGTGAAGAATGAGAGTGAAATCATTTCTATAAAATCTACACGCCACCGTGCTCAAAAAGATATAAGTGAAGTACTAGAGCAACTGCTAAGCTCAAAAGATATAAGTGAAGCACATAGAGTATCTAACAAATTATGATGAAGGTGTATCTCTCTTAAATAGGTGTGTCCATAAAACAATCTTGTGGTAAACTAAAAGTAAAAGCAAACAAAAACAAACGACGCTCCAAGCAAAACTCATATCATGTGACGAATAGAAGTATAGCTTCAAGTGACATACCGATGGATTGAGACGAAAGAGAGGATGCCTTCCGGGGCATCCCCAAGCTTAGACGCTTGATTATTCCTTAAAATATTACCTTGGGGTGCCTTGGGAATCCCCAAGCTTAGGCTCTTTCCACTCCTTATTACTTTGTCCATCGTGATAACACCCAAAACTTGAAAACTTCAATCACACAAAACTCAACAAAACTTCGTGAGATCCGTTAGTAAAAGCGACATATTGAATACTTTAGGTACTGTTATAAATTGATTCTTATTTCATAAATGCATAATAGGTACTGTATTCTTACTTATCCATGGCTTATACCCCCCGATACAATTCATAGCATAAGCAAAACAAGCAACTATGCAAACAAAAACAGAATCTGTCTAAAACAGAATAGTCTGTAGAAATCTGTAGATAACCTATACTTATGTAACTCTAAAAATTCTGAAAAATTAGAAAAACGTCGAAAATTCGTATATAAATATCGTGTAAAAAATTCAGATCATTATCACGTTCCAGTAAAAAATAAAAATTCCTGTATTGGAGGTAAAAGTTTCTGTTTTGTTTCAGCATCGATTCTACTCATCTTGTGAATCATCCCAAAGGCTTTACTTGGCACAAACACTAATTTAAATATAAAAATATAATAGTTACAGAGGCAATAATCATGTTATCAAAAACAAACAGAAATTTAAAAGAAAAAATATAAAGATAACTATTTGGGTTGCTTCCCAACAAGCGCTATCTTTTTATGCCCCTAGCTAGGCATAATGCATAGTTTCAAGTATTGTCATCCTTGACATCAAGCTCCTCAATAGCACAACCATGGATAATAGGGACAATATGAGACTTGGGAATAGGATCTTTTATCAAATTTATAAAGTTGGGATGAACACCAATCATTTTTAGATCCTCGTTTCTTTTTGTAGGAGGTGTACTAATGCTCTTAGGAATAAATATGAATTTGGGGCTTTTGTTTTGAGAGGTACTAGCATTAGTTTTAGAAGGTGTGAAAGCGGAACCTACTTTGTCAATGACCTCTTCCATTTTATCAATTCTATTGAAGCCTTGTTCTATCCTCTCATCAATAATAATGTATTTTTCCTTTAAAGCTTTCAAAGTCATTCCTACCCGTGACCCAAGTTGAGTGATATGATTATGAAGTTTTTTATCCAACTCCTCAATTGGTTTATTCAACATCATTTTCTTTTCAATAGCATAAAGCCTTTGTATAACATGCTCCAAGGTCAAACTAGTTTCATTAACAATGACGGGTGGTGCCCCTACAAGATTTTCAATTGCGTTATAGGCATCCAAGGTGTGACACATTAAGAAGTTCCCACCGGTGATGGTGTCAAGTACAAACCTATATCCAGTGGTCGCACCAACATAAAAATTGTGAAGCAAGGTATTGGTGGATAACTTTTTAGTTGCTTTATTTTGAGTAAAGAAAATCCTATACCATGCATCTATCAAATTTTATCCTCCCCTTTGTTTAAAATTGACTATATCATTATTGGGAGTAACGTGAGCGGAAGAAGAACTAGCCATGACTTCAAACAAGCAAACTAGTGAAAAGCAAAGATAAATATTTTTGTATTTTTGATTTTTATGAGACAAACTAAATATAACAGCAAATAAAAAGATAAACAAGTGAATGAAAATTTGTGTGAAGTTACTTGATAGTCGGTGATGATATTCCCCGGCAACGGCGCCAGAAATCCTTTCTGATACGTGTGATCTGCGTTGGGTTTTCCGTGAAGAGGAACGGGTTATTGCAGCACAAACTGGGTAAGTATTTCCCTCAGTTATGAAACCAAGGTTTATCAAACCAATAGGAATATCAATCATCAACCGTCTTCAGCGGCTGCACACAAAAGAACAAACAACTTGCACCCAACGCGGGCAATAAAATAAAAAGTAAATAAAGGAAGCAAGGTAATAGTAGCATTTGTAAATTTATAAGTGAATAGACCCGGGGGCCATAGTTTTCCCTAGCGGCATCTCTCATGTAGGCAGGATACGGTGGGTAACAAATTACTGTTGAGCAATTGATAGAAAAGCGAATAGTTATGCGATTTTCATGGCAATGATCATGTATATATAGGCATCACGTCCATAAATAAATAGGCCGACTCCTGCCTGCACCTATGAATATTACTCCACTTCAAGGGCGCTTCTATGCTTGCCTCTCTACGTACTAAGTTCATGACAAATAGAGTAATGCATGGAGAACGATGACATGATGTAGACAAAGTAAACTCAAGCAATATGAATAAACCCCATCGTGTTATCCTTAGTAGCAACAACACAAAGACACATCTTGTCCCCTACTTTGTCACTGAGATATAGAAACTCGTCAGGTAGAACCTACCACAACGCAGCACTCCCACCGAAGATAGATCAATCTACTTGGCCAAAGCACATCAATAAATCGGAGAGCATTACGAAGCTATAATGATCATGCAAATAAGAATCTTAATATTTAGAGGTGACTCAAATACTTTTAATGAATAATCTGAACATAAAACCACAATTCATCGGATCCCAACAAACACACCGCACAATAGGATTACATCGGATAGATCAAATCAAAGATGCGATGATCCTTTTATTGAAGATCAAGAGATAGAGAGATTGCCATCTAGGTAATAGCTATGGACCCGTAGGTCTGTGGTGAATGTCGGATTTCGGGCTCCGCAAAACCCCAAGAAGTTCGAACACAGGGGCGTGTGCGAAGATCCCCTGCAGCCTCGCCCTACCTAGCTCACTACACGATGATTACTACGACGAACTCGCGCGATGACGAGGAAGAAGATGCACACGGTGATTTACCCAGCTTCGGGCCGCTGCGAAGCGTAATACCCTACTCTTGCTTTGGTGGATTGCCTCTCGAGGAGGTGTGGTGGATGAATTAGTACAATGGTGAGGAGCCTCGCGAGGGCACTCGATTGGTGATCTTGGCTCTCTGCCCTGTTGGGTGTTTGTTGTCTTCTCCCCCCTTCCCGTTCTTCCTCTCTACGGTGCAACCTAGCGTCTATATATAGCAGCGGCCCGGGTCCTCTTCCCTTATCGCAATGGCGGGAAGGGATCCCACAACGGCCAATTTCGAAGGGGGACAGGAGTACACCCCCGCCCTGTCCAAAGGTGGTCTTCGCCTGCAAAGTGGCTGTCGTTGATGCAGAGGTGGGCTCGGCGATTACATCCGTCCTGGTGGGCTCGTGGTCATGGTCTTGTTGCACCAGAACGGAAACCTTTGGGGGCGCTTTGGGAACCCGCGTACGTCCTTGCTCCCTTTGCACCAAAGGGGAAACTGCACCGCCTGGCGCGCTGGCGCCCGCCTGTCCTTCCTTGCGTCATCCTTGACTCCCGAGGCCGGGTTCTGCGTAGAGATCTCTGCCGCTCCGGAGGGGGCCTGAGGAGGCCCATCCTTCGCTGATCTTGGTGCTGTTCTTCCTCGCGAGCTTAGGGCCCTCGCGAGGGCCTTGTCTTGGGTGAAGTTGCGCCAGGCCGTGCCTGGCTGACAAAGTGGACCATGCCCTGGGCCGCAGGCAGGTAGGTGTGGGTACCCCAGTTCCCAGAACGCCGACAGTAGCCCCCGGGCCCAAGGCGCGCTCGAACCGGCTTCTGGGTGAATCCGGTAAGGACGGCCCGAAGCGCCGCGGCCCCCAAATGCCTGCGAGCCAGGATTGGCGCACGTCGTGCGGCCGATGTCAGGCATCCAACGCCCCTTCGGCCACCGCTCGAATCGACAAAAGCCTGACTTCCAGCGCCGAGCCATTACTGCTTTCCTCTTCTGCACACCTGCTCTTACTCCCAGATCCCCGGCCTTAGCAGATACCTCTCGAGATCCCGGCGCCGCTCCATCCTCCTCCTTGCCGCGTCGGCCCAGCGAACTTCCCGATGGATCCCGCCGGCAAGTCGAAGCCAGAGGCCCAGAGCTCAGCCTCTGCTCCCGTCTCACCGGAGCTCTCGGAGTCCACCATTGCCAAGGACGGAGACCTCGTCTCGGTGCTCCCGTCGACGGCAGACGGGACCAACGAGTGGGGGCGAACCTTGATATGGGGCGGCTCCTCGGAGAAGCGGCCCTCATCCAGGTCGGCCTATCCTTTCTTTCTCCATAGCGTCTTCACTGGGCTCTTCCCACCCTTCTCCAAATTCTTCACCGCCGTCCTCGACCACTACGGGATCCAAGCCCTTCATCTCCAACCCAACTCCATCCTACTCTTGTCCGTCTTCGCCTTCTACTACGAGGCTTTCTTGGGCGTGAAGCCTTCGGTGGCCCTCTTCCGCCATTTCTTCAGCTTGCGCGTGCACGATGGCGCTCAGCGGTCGGCGTGCGTCTCCTTCGTCGCGGTCCAAAGCGGTAACATGCTCTTAAAGGCCGGGAAGAAGGTGGAGAACTTTAGGCACCGCTGGGTCTTCATGGATCTCAAGAGCACCAACCCCCGCTTGGATCTGCCGAAGGGGCTGCCGGAGAAGACCCCCGCGTGGAGCTCCACGAAGCTTTCCGATCCCCGGGCCAGGCCCATCCTGGAGCGGATTTCTCATGATATCAGTGCCAAGAAGCTGACTGGGGGGATGATAGTGAAGGAGTTCTTGAAGCAGCGCCTGGCACCCCTCTAGTCGCATTCGAGGCCCTTGTGGGAATACCGGGGCAGCGGCGACGACCTCCGGCTTCGATCTGCCCCATGCCTTCCGAGGAGCTGAGCAGAGTTGTAACAACCCTGCTCAACGGCGACCCCAGAGATTTTCCCGATGACTGCGCCCCGTTGTACTGCCGCGACGACGGAGCCGATCTGGTCGCCGCGATGCCTGTCTTCAATGAACTGGGGCTCTCCCCAGTTGAGGGCCTTGGCTCCCCGGTGATGGTGTCCTCCGGCGACACCACAGGCGGGGAGGATTCGGAGAAGACATCGGACGACGACATGGCGGAGGTGTCTCCCCCGTCGTAGAGCTTGCTCTTGCGTGACCTTGAGGACGACGGCGATGTTGGTGAAGCTTCTGCTACAGGTTCTCCGCATCCCGCCAAGGTCCGCAGGGGACCAGGACCGGCCCCCCGTGCCACACGGTCTGCCTGCCTGGCGACCCCCAGGAAGCGCGGGGCGGAGTCTCCTCCGGTGTACCCTGCCTCTGCCGGCAAGGCGGTTGAAGTGCCGGTCTCGCCCCCGCACGAATCGCAGATCGCGGGCAAGGTGGACGAGGCCGGGGCCATGGTGATCCCTCTAGCCGCCACCCTTGTGGGCAGTGCTCCAGCTCCCCCGCGTGGTGGTGCCCTCCCGGAGAAAGGCGATGGCGCCCCCGTCATCGTCGAAGCGGAGAGGAAGAGGAAATGGGTCGACGTTGAAGAGTGAGTGATCCGGCTCGACCTTGGTCGCCTACCGGTAGGTTATGCGCTGATGATTTTCCTTTGCTTGGTGACCAGGAATGCCGCCGTGCTGAAGACGAGGAAGAAGAAGGCGGGCGTCAAGCCGAAGGCGCCTTCCGATGCACCGCCCGCTCCTGTCGTCCTGCCATCGCCTGACGAGGCGCCTGACACTGCGGGCGTGGGGGCTCACGAGGCGACCCACCTGGCCACTTCCGCGGAGCCCCCTGAGCCCCCAACGCTTGTTGGCCTGGCCACTCCTGCCCTCGGGGGCGTGTCGGCGTTGCTGCCCCGGGAGCCAGCCCCCGAGGGCCAGCTGCCCTTGGACTCGTCTTCATCCACCTTACCTGTGGTCGTGGCGGAGCCTCCGGTGCCTCCTGCTCCTCGTGCTTCTGCCGCCCCAGGGGCGTCTCCTGTGATGGCACAGGCGACTCCCCCTGACGAGGCCTTGGTGTTCGCATTGCGTGGCCCCGGCGTCCTGGACGGGGCCTACACCGCTCTGGGTCAGGTTCGGGATGCCCTCGGGGGCGCTGACGATCGCCTCACGAGTGGGCGCTTGGGGCTCCTCTCCGGGTGGCTCCAGGCCGACGCCTCTGTCGTGGCGGTTTGGGGCCAGGCCAAGGCCACCATGGCAAAGAGCGAGAAGGAGGCCGCGTCAGCCAAGGCAGCCCGCGACGCGGCACTGACCGACGCGGCGTCTGCTGCAAGGCGTTGCGATGAAGCGGAGGCCCGCTTTAAGGTTCTTCAGGAAGAGAAGTCCGCGCTTGCAGAATGGCTGCGTCAGCAAGGGGAAGCCCTCAAGACCTGCGAGGCCCAGCTTGCCGATCGGGACTCCGAGCTGTCCAAGGCGGCGGCCAACCGAGCCGCGGGGCGAGAGCGCCTGGACGCGCGGGAGAGGGAAGTCGCTTCGGAGAAGGCCCGGCTCAACACCAGGGAGAAGGCTCTTGCCGCGGCTGAGAGAAAAAGGCCGTAGAGCTCAGCGCCATTCCCTCCGTCGAGGTCAGGCTTCGCGAAGCGCTCCACTCCCTCCACCTTGGCTGCTCCGAAGAGCGGCTTCGCGGAGCTTGCTTCGAAGCTCGTCGAGGCGCTGGAGGGCGCCGTTGCCAAGGTGGAGGGGGTCTTGGAGAGCGAGTGTTGCGACCTCTTTTCTGAGGCCGCGACGCGCCTCTTTAGCCATCTTCACCTTCGCGAGCCAGAGTTTGACTTTGACTCCGTGATCCGCCCGGTCGCCCCCGAGGTCTGCGCCAGCGCTGCGGCGGCAGTGAAGGGCGCCGTGGGGGTGCTGGTGAAGAAGTTCACCTGCGTCACCGTTCCTCTACCTCCTGAAGCTGCAAGGGTTAGCGGTGAAGAAGACGACGCCAGCGATGTCGACGACGAGTTCCCTGCGGCCGGGACGAGTGGTGGCGGCGGCTCCTCCTAATTCCTCTTCCTTGTTCCTTTCCTGCAACGTTCATCGTGCCTCGCGGAGGCATTAAACTTGTTTGTATTCGCAAAAACTTTTAATGCTTGTAATAACTGTTGAACTGTGTGATTGCTTTCTTCGCCTTGTTTCCTTCTTGCTTGCTGTGATGCCGGCAGGGCCCGGCCCCGGCCCCGCGCATACCTCAGCCGCCGTTGGGCCGGCCGGATCACCAGGACGGTGCCAAGGGGTGAGAGGCTACATGACCAGTGAGGCACCTGAGTCGTGATGCTCAGGAGTCCCCCTTGACGTACGAGCAGCCCTCATGAAGGGAACATGGTGAAGATTGGGTTAACTTGGAAATTTCGAACACCTTGCGCTCTGCGTCGGCAGGGCCTGGCCCCGCGCATACCTTAGCCGCCGTTGGGCCGTCCGGATCACCAAGACGGTGCCAAGGGGTGAGGGGCTATGTGGCCAGTGAGGCTCGTGAGTCGCGATGCTCAGGAGTCCCCCTTGACGTACGAGTTCCAGCGTCCTCCTTAGGGGTTTTGAGCGCTTTGAGCTCTGCGTTGGCAGGGCCCGGCCCCGCGCATACCTCATCCGCCGTTGGGCCGTCCGGATCACCAGGACGGTTCCAAGGGGTGAGGGGCTACGTCGCCAGTGATGCTCCTGAGTCGTGATGCTCAGGAGTCCCCCTTGACATACGAGCAGCCCTCATGAAGGGAACATGGTGAAGATTGGGTTAACTTGGAAATTTCGAACACCTTGTGCTCTGCGTCGGCAGGGCCCGGCCCCGCGCATACCTCAGCCGCCGTTGGGCCGTCCGGATCACCAGGACGGTGCCAAGGCGTGAGGGGCTATGTGGCCAGTGAGGCTCGTGAGTCGCGATGCTCAGGAGTCCCCCTTGACGTACGAGCTCCAGCGTCCTCCTTAGGGGTTTTGAGCGCTTTGAGCTCTGCGTTGGTAGGGCCCGGCCCCGCGCATACCTCAGCCGCCGTTGGGCCGTCCGGATCACCAGGACGGTTCCAAGGGGTGAGGGGCTACGTGGCTAGTGAGGCTCCTGAGTCGCGATGCTCAGGAGTCCCCCTTGACGTACGAGCTCCAGCGTCCTCCTTAGGGGGTTTGAGCACTTTGAGCTCTGCGTCGGCAGGGCCCGGCCCCGCGCATACCTCAGCCGCCGTTGGGCCGTCCGGATCACCAGGACGGTTCCAAGGGGTGAGGGGCTACGTGGCCAGTGAGGCTCCTGAGTCGCGATGCTCAGGAGTCCCCCTTGACGTACGAGCGGCTCCCATACCTTTCCTCGCTAGCTTTCCCGAGAGGG
Organism: Elymus sibiricus; assembly: GCA_039707655.1. Classification (NCBI taxonomy): domain Eukaryota; kingdom Viridiplantae; phylum Streptophyta; class Magnoliopsida; order Poales; family Poaceae; genus Elymus; species Elymus sibiricus. The sequence goes on along the minus strand of CM077673.1, from coordinate 267,596,813 downwards.
GCGCGTGAAGACTAGGTTTGGCAGACCTGGGGAGGTGGCTGTACCGGGCTTGGCCCGGTAGCAGCCCCCATGCAGCCCCCTCACGCGTATATCCCAGGGGAACGCAGCGAGACGGGGCCGCGAGGCGCCTTCCTGAGGTTGGATGCAGCCGCTGGCGCGCCCTCAGTTGTTTATCCCCAGCACGGAGCGTAGGGCTTCCACATTGCGTGGGCATAGTCATTGGTGGACCGTGTTGTCCGCCAACACGGGACATGGGGCTTCCACCTTGCGTGGGCATAGTCATTAGCGGACCGTGTTGTCCGCCAGTGCGGAGCATGGGGCTGCCACATTGCGTGGGAAGGAACCCCTCCGCATCCTCGGGGGGCTCCGGGCGTGTACAGCCCATTCAGTTCATACGCGTGGCTTGCACGGTAGAACTGGGAGGTGTATCTGGGAGCTCGCGAGGGTGCTTTGGCCTCGCGAGGTCCCTACCTCAAAGGCGGTTTGCACCTGGATCTTCTTGTGGATAGCGCCGTCTGAGGTCCTACAAATTTTGGAGAAGCCTGTGCCGAATGTGCTCCCGAGGGCCACCGCATGAGAGGGCCAAGCACCAGTGACCCCAGGAGGTGACGTGAGCGGGGCCGGCCCGCCAGACAGAGCTCAGCCACTGGATTTATCGACGCTGCAGGGACGGACCCGAGCACAGACGCCGTGCCCAGTCCTCTCATGAGGCGGTCGAAGGTAGGATCATTCGGGTACGGCGACATTCACGCCGGCAAAGAGCCGTGCAGGCAAGGTGAAACGTTAGGGAATTGATCACATGCATGAACAGTTACTGAAACATGCGTAAATGAGGCGGCTGCAGGGGTATGCCCTGGTCGCCTGAGGATAATGCGGCCCGGTGGGCGCCCTCAAACGGAGTGAACCAAAAAATTACCTGGCACAAACCAAAGAATCATCTAGCGGCCATGCCGCTGAAGAGTCGAAGCTGCCGTCGTCTCTCGGGGCTCGGGACCCCTGCTCGGTCCGGGCACCTCCTCCAACTCCTTGTCGCGCCTCGCCCGGCAAGGTATGAGCATGGCCTGGGCAAGGCGCTGGAACGTGGCGCCAGCGTTCACCAGGACGAAGGGCATGCAAACGTTGTTGCACGGGTAGACCCATCCGCGATCGGCGCGCGTCGACCAGGAGAGGTCCTGGGACGCGGCCCTGTTGATTGCGAGCGCGTTGACGCAGACGCGTGGCTTGTTGGTCGGGCCGACCATGGCGGCTGTGCTTGGTGGTGCAGGGCAGCTCCCGCCTCGCGTGGCCTATGCCTCCTGAACCTCCTCGATCGCTCTGATGACGGACGTTTGCGAGCTTGGCACCTCGTGCCGCACTCCTGGCTTAGGTAGACGCGCGACAGGACGCACCTCCAAGTTGTGCCCGAGCGCCTCCCTCGTCTCACTAGCTGGGTCGGAAGCTCCTCGGATGGAAACCCCCGAGCCCGACCCAAGGGGGCACCGAGCGCGCTTTCCTATGCGATGGAGGGTGGGGCCCCGTCCCCGGGCGCAGGGCCTGAGGCACCGTCCTTGGTGGTTCCAGCCCCCTGGCGCCCGGTGGGGAGGAGCATCTTATTCTTCTTGCGTGCATCCTCACGAGGCAGGGAATCCTCCTCGTCGTCCGAGCGCTCAGCCGCCGCAGCGCGTTAAGCACGCTCGAGGGAGCAGACAGCATCCTTCTCATCGCAGGCGACGGTGATGACGCCGCCACTCCCTGGCATCTTGAGGACATTGTAGCCGTGATGAGTCATCGCCATGAACTTGGCGAGGGCCGGGTACCCATGTATCGCGTTGTACGGGAGGTGGATGTGTGCGACGTCGAAGACGATGATCTCGGTGTGGTAGTTCTTGCGTCTGCCGAAGGTGACGGGCAGGCGCACTTGCCCAATGGGGACGGTGGACCCGTCAGTGACCCCCGAGAAGGGCTTGGTCGGCATGAGCTAGTCGTACGGTACTTGGAGCGTCTCGAAGGTCTCAATGGAGAGGACATTGAGCCCCGCTCCACTGTCGATGAGGGTCTTGGTGACGAGGACGTTGCTGATGGTCGGAGTGCACAGCATGGGGAGCGTGCCGGCCATGGCCGAGCACCTGAGCTGGTCCCTCTAGTCAATGGTGATTGCGGTCTGGGACCACTTGAGGGGGCGCATGGCTTCGGGCTTCGGGAGAACTGTGTTCTCCTCCCGCGTGAACTGCTTGAAGATGCGGTTCGACGCCTGGGCTTGGGCGCCGCCCAGGATACAGTCTAACGCCCTGACCTCCTGGAAGCCCCCAGCCACATCGTCTTGCCCGTCCTCTTCCTTCCTTCTGGGTGGCGGCGGTAGTGGTGGTAGGCCAGCCTCACGAGGACGGGCCTCACGAGGCTGGCCACGGCGTGACCCTTCCGGAGGGTCGTCACGCCAGCGGTCCTCCCGAGCTTGGTCGCGCTGGCGGTCCTCCCGAGGCCGGTCTCGCCACTCCTGAGGCGGCTCTCGGTTGTCCCAACGGCCTCCGTCGCGGCCTCCGCCGCGTCCGAAGCCACGGTCTACGCGTCCAGGGCGCCGGCCGAAGTGCTCGTCACGGACCAGCCTGAGCTCCTGGCAATCGATGGTGTCGTGGTTTTTGGTGCCGTGGAAGATGCAGGACGGCCGCCCTCCTGCAGGGGGTCCTTTGCCTCGGCTATGCTTGGTCTCAGGCTCCGCCGCAAGCACCGCAGGGGCCTTGCGTTTCGCCTCCTTGGCCTTGGTCTTCCTTTCCTCTGGCTCTGCCGCCGGAGGCTCGCGGAGCGACAGGTGGCCCTCTTCGGCCTTGGTGCACCTATTCGCCAGGTTGAACATCTCCAGGGCTGAGCACAGTTCATCGTTCATGGCGAGCTCCTCCTTCATCTTGAGGTCCGTGACGCCGTCGGTGAAAGCGGAGATGATAGCCTCATCCGATGCTCTCGGGACCTTGAGGCGTGTAGTCGTGAAGCGTTGTATGAATTTGTGCAGGGTCTCTCCCTCCTGCTGCTTCACACGCCGCACGTCGTTCACGGTGAGCGCGCGGTCGCGGGTACCTTGGAAGTTGGCGACGAAGCGCTTGCGCAGGTCGTCCCAGGAGGTGATGGACTCCTCCGGGAGGTTGAGGAGCTAGGAGAGCGAGCCACCCTTGAGTGCCATACGCAAAGGCTTCGCGCCTCACCCACCAGCTCCCTTTTCTTGTCTTACTCGGACCACCACGCGAGGGAGTGGGGGCAGCTGATACGGGGTTGGATTGGGGGATCCCGACTTCGGCCCGGCGGATCATGGGGACGCGAGCGCATGGGAGCGGTGGTCGTAGCATGGGGGAATGGGCACGCGGCAGTGGCTCGGCCATGGCGGAGGTGAGGCGCGGCCAAGGCGGCTTGGAAGCACCGGCCCGCGTCAGAGGCGGAGGCCATGGCGGCGGCTCAGCCATGGCGTCGGCGGGGTGCGCGGGGCCGCCGCAGGAGGAAGGCGCATGCCACGGCGCGACGGCGCGCGAGGGAGGCGAGCGGAGGCGCAGCCGTGGGCGGGGAGCAAATGGCGCAGAGACCCGGATGGAGGAGGAGCCTCCGGCTGTGTGAGGAGGGAGGCGAGCGGCTGCGGCCGGCGGTTGCGGCGAAACCAGCGACGGGGCATGGCAGCAGCTCGGTGGGCGTGCTGAGCCGGAAGGGGCGTGGCAGGGCCGGCTCGAGGCTGCCCCGGCTGTGGAGGCGGATTACCGCGGGGCAGGCGACCATGGTGGTCGCGCGCTGAGCCGGAAGGGGCGTGGCAGGGCCGGCTCGAGGCCGCACTGGAAATGGAGGCGGATTATAGCGGGGCAGGCCACCACGGTGGTCGCGCGCGCGGACGACGGGCCACAGCGGCTCAACGCGGGGCGTCCACGGGCGAAGCGGAGCGGAACAGAGGCGGCGGCGGGTTGCAGTAGTAGCGCGCGGTGGGGCGGCTGCTCACAACGCGAGCAGGGGCCCCGCAGGCGCGGCGGAGCCGGCCGGAGGCAAGGTAGAGCCGCGGCGCGTGGGATCCGTCCAGCGCGAGGTGGCGAGGCGGCGGCCCGTGGTGCGGCGCGGACGGGCGCGAAGCCGGCTGGACGATGCGAGGTGGTGCGGCATGGTGAGACCGCGGGCCGGCGACTCGGTGGTGGAAGAGAAAACGACGGCGGCCAAGGAGCTATGGTGCGGAGGCGGGAGCGACTCAAGGCGGGGTCGTCTCAGAGCGGGCGTGGCGAGGTGAGGTGAGGTCGACTCGAAGCTGCGACGGCCAAGCAGGCACCGGTGGGAGTGGCTCGAGACGAGGGCGACTCGAGACGAGGCCGGCTCGAGACGTGGGTGACCCGGAGACGAGGCCGTGGCGACCAAGCGGAGGCGGGAGCCGTGGAGGCGGAGGTTGACCTTGAAGGCGACGACTTGTGGTAGCGAGGCGGAGGCCGGCGCAAGGTGTATCAGGCGCAGCACAGGGCGTGGCCGCGGCAGAGGGCCGGCTCAAGGCGCAGCGGAGGCGAAGTGGAGCTGGCCGGGCGCAGGCGCGCGCAAGGCCAAGGCAGAGGCAGGCCAGCGCGGCGGCTCTCCGCTGAGGTGAGACGGGCGCTGCCGCCTATGGTGACCCGGAGCAGAACGGCAGCGGGCGAGCCACGGCTGTCGCGGCGACTCAGCGGAGGCGGCGGCTTGGAGTCCACTCTGGCAGGGGCGGTTTGGAGCGATGCGGAACGGTGGCTCGATGGAGTGCGGCGGTTGGCAGTTTGGTGGCGGAGCAGAACAGGGGAAATCTACGTCGTTGCGGCGGATGCAAGCGGCTGAGCCCACGGCAGTTGTGGCAGCTGCGGAGACCCGTCCGCGAAGAGAGGCCGTAGGGGATGGCGGCTCAACGTCAGAGCGGCCGGGTCGTAGTCATACTCGTTCTCAAGTCATCACTGTATCCGCTTCCCGGTCGTGGTTGTATCCACTTCCGGGTCATGGCTCCTTCAGCTTGTTTGCACCCGAAAGATCAGGGATCAAATCCCCATGGCCGCACCTTTATTTATTTATTTTATGATTGGAGAACAGGGAGGAACATCCACTTAGCACACATCTATGAATTTGAGCAGAAAATGAACTTGATTTTAGAGCAGACTCTCCTGGCAGGATTCCAATCGTCGACGGATTAAAGAAATCCGAACGTGCCCAATTGGTCATACTTGTTGTGCCCTCCTTCTAGCGTCATCCGCTGCTGTCTGACTCGTGCGTCCATAGTAGAGATTTGCTAGATCGGTGTTGATGACGACAAAAATCTGTCATCCTCGGCAGCTTGTGAGATAGTGGGGGCGGCATCGACTGCAACCCTAATGTCTCTTGAACTTTAAGCCTCTTAGATTGTAATCTGGACTGGTGAACTCAGAGCTGATTTAGATCCTTCCAAACCGGCTTTTCTTCAACCGGAAAATTGCGGATTCCTTGACCCCTAGGGGAGGTCCCTCCAAGAACACTGTCACCGTGCTAGCCCCACGGTGGGCGCCAACTGTCGTGGATTTGTCACGGCAAGATGTCTGGGTTAGCGGACTTAGGTGTGAGGCCATCGCAACTATGTGGCGGCTTGAGAGGGGTTGGTCGGAATCGAGAGACGCGAGTTTACCCAGGTTTGGCCCCTCCGATGGAGGTAAAAGCCTACGTCCTGCTTGTTTTGTATTGATGACGATGACGATCTCGGTTACAAGGGTGCGGAGTCGCTACCTCTAATCTCGAGAGTCTCTAACCTGACTATCTCTAATGACTTGTCTGTCTAAGACCTGTCTATGGAGACGTCTAAAAAACTTGACCCTCTTGGGGTGACCCGCCCCTCCTTATATAAGTTGAAGGGGTGGTTTACATGTAGAGTCTAAGTCGGATTGAGACTTAACTTATTATGACTTCCCATCGCGGGCTTCTCATCATGGGCTTCTGAGTCCCGGGCTTCTTATCTCAGACGGGCGGCTTAACCGGGCGGCTTACAACCAGGGCTTATCTTCAAGACTCATCTTCAGGGACTCGTCTCCGGGACTTAACTGTCTGCTGGGTCATAACTGTCTGACGGGTCATAACTGTCTGCTGGGTCATAACTGTCTACCGGATCATAACTGTCTATCGCATCATAACTGTCTGCCGGGTTATAACTATCTGCCGGGTTACAACTGTCTGCCGGGTTATCACTGTCTGCCGGGTTATAACTGTCTGCCGACTTACAACTGTCTGCCGGCTTAGAACTGTCTGCTGGCTTAGAACTGTCTGCCGGCTTACAACTGTCTGCCGGGTTACAAGTGTCTGCCGGCTTATAATTGTCTCCCAGGTCATACCGCGGGGTATATCTCCGACAGAACCCATATTTCCTTTGTCGTTTCTCTTTGATTTATTTTCTATGACCAACATACGCACTACCATGCACCATGTTAAAATTTGACTTTTTTCCAGGCTCGTTTACTATATTAAGTCTTTTACGTGCACTTTCTAGGCATTTACTACTTATAATTCAAGTTCGAACATTCTGTACATCAAAAGGTGTTCAAAAAATGGTTCCGAAAATCATAATTGATTGAATAAATTTTCATGTAGTTTACAACAAATTAATAGAAATTTAAAGGATATGTGTGGGAAGAGGCAGCCACATATGTGTCGTTTATTGGTTTTTTAACTCTAGAAAACATGATACCTAGCATGGTGTCGTTATACGACACCAGTATGCTGTGGTAAATATTTGAACACCAAGCAAAGTATCATGTACTATCTGATACTATTAGTTTTCCGACGCGGGATCACCAATTTTCTATTTTCTCCCACACGGGTATTTGATGCACTTCGTCTACGTTGCGTGTTTCCCCCGTGTAAGGTTTGAGTTTCGCAGCCAAATTTTTAGTTGGCGCGCGATTTTAGAAGTTATTCCTCCCATTCCATACCCACCCATCACATTTCCCCCTATCCCCCCATCCACCCCCTCTCCCATTAGCCCAAGCCACCGCCGCAATCATATCTACGTTCTGCCCCAGCCTCGCTCGTCGATCTAGTGAGGTAACCACCGATTCCCACCATCGCCCCAACACAATTTCTCAAATGGAGCCTGCGAACCACCCTCATGGCTCCACATCCCCACCCCTATCCCTGAGCATCCCTGCGTAAGCCTAACCATATATCACGCGGAGGTCGAGGAGCATGGCGGTCGATGGTGCAGTGGCCGTTGTGCGTGTCGACCCAGAGGAACACCTTGTCACCGACGCCGCCAACTTGGTTAGGGCTCTGGCCGAGATGAAGTGCCCCACGCTTCTAACATTTACTTGTTGCTTGTACACATACATAAGTTAGCGGTACTGATCCACACTTCGATCCGCAGGAACACCTCACCGCCGACTTTGGACAGGCTCTAGTCAAGATGAAGTGCCCAAGCAACTACCCTCGGGATTTACCAAGTATGAACTATCGAGTTCAATTTTACCAATACCAGTTGTAATCACTACTGCAGGAATGTCCAAAGACGACACAACAATCAGAGACCCTTCGACAAAACTGTGTGCGATGACCAAATCGCAAACGGTATAGTTATAGCTCCGTCGCTAATGACATGAACTGTGTGCGATGGCGGATCCTTCAAATACGATCCCCAAAAAAGTTGCGTGTGCGATCTGTGGCAAACAGTTGGCTCAGATAAACTGTTTGCGATTGGACAATACACTACTGCAGGATGGTCCGAAGACGACACAGCAATCAGAGACCCTTCGACGATACTGTGTGCGATGACCAAATCGCAAACGGTATAGTTATAGCTCCGTCGCTAATGACGTGAACTGTGTGCGATGGCGGGTCCATCAAATACGATCCCAAAAAAGTTGCGTCTATGATCTGTGGCAAACAGTTGGCCTAGATAAACTATTTGTGTTTGGACAATATAACGCAAACGGTTAGAAAAATACAAGTGTGTGCGATGTACGACATACAGTTCACCCTCACAAACTGTTTGCGCTGATCCAGCAGAACACAAACGATTGTCCATATTATTATGTGTGCGATAGATGGCATACAGGTCACTCGGATGAACTGTTCGTGATGAGATAAGATAACATAAATGGTTATATAGATCAAGATGTGTGTGATAGACATCATACATGCCACTGGGATGAACTGTGTGCGATAAGCAAAAGTAACACAAACGGTTGCTCAGATCAAGATGTGTGTGATGTACAACATACACAGGCCATTCGGATGTGTTGTGGGCAAACGTTTCTGGATAAAGAATTGTCAGGGACTGATGAAATCATCACCGACGGATTTGGTTGTTCATTCTGCATGCGATGTGATTTGCTCAATCTGCCCACAAAAATCTATGCTTCTGTTTTGAAGAACATGATTGCAGAACCAAATTAAACATCCAAATACATAAGTGACTACACATAACATTGTCACACCTCAATATACAATTACACACATAACAACATGATTAGCATAACCTAATTAAGCATCCAAATACATAAGTGACTACACACATAACATTGGAGCACACCTCAAGAAACTATTACATGCATAATAAACCTATCCCTCTAAAACTACAAATATTTCGGCATAGAGGGAGTACGAGAAACGAACATCAAATCGGCTACTTCCCGTGACGCTTGCCGACACCGCTCTTCTTGTGGCTCGATCCCGTGTCGTCTTCAAGTAGGAGGTACTTCCTCATGTCAACGATCCGCCTGAACATCTCGTAGCAAGTGTACGCTTCCTTGGCCGCGGTCTGGAGGTGATATTCATCCAGTTTCTTCACCCAGGCCTTGTGCCAGAAAGGCTTGTTCTTGTTGGACTCAGCCTTCATGTCTCTGTAGTAGGGGTCGATGATGTCCTCGGCCAGGTCAACATGGGAGTCCATGTTCTTGTTGCTGCCCCAGACCTTGTAGTGGCCGCGGATGTCGACAAGCTTCTGGTAGGCCAAGCCCGAAGTCTTGAGCACCTTTGGATCGTTGGTGGTGTCCACCGTAGCGAACCTGTAGTCGGGGCTGTTGACAAACCTAGTGAAACGCTCGCAAGGCACTGTGGCCAGGCAGTAGTGGTAGAGGAGAACATGATGGCCGACGCACAACTAAGCGATGACAACCTTCTGATCATGCTTGGCACGATCGCCGGTGTAAGCGAGGTCGAAGCCGACCACTTTGTACTTGTCATCCGCATCAAGCAACTGCTCCATAGTGCCTATGGAGTCCTCCACCATGCCCGGGTCGTTGGTGTACACCACCGTGAGGTCCGTCTTCCTCATGTGGGTCTCCACATGATGCACACCGTACTCCATTGGAGCGCCGTTGGACATCCTACCTGTATGCATCGTCAAGGGTGTGCTTATTGTGTTGTGGGGCGTGATCAAAAGTGTGAAGAGATTATGTTTAATGGCCGTGGGTATAAATGGGGGCCAGACGTCTTGGAAAACCGGCACGTTCGGATGGCAGTTTTTGCAGCACGTGATTCAGTCATGGAAGCACGTAACTGCATGGGGTGACGCGCGTGGCGCAACCGCATGCATATGGAGCCCTGAACGTGATCGTGGGCCGCCCCCAACCGCTGGAGAGCGCGCGCGGAGGGGCGCGAGAGCAGAGCACACGGAGGGACGCGAGAGCGGAGCACTCGGTGGGACGCGAGGTCGAACCAGACCACTTTGTACTTGTCCTCATCAACTAACAGGTCCATAACGTTGGAGTTCTTCACCCAGATCGGATGTTTGGTGTACACAACCGATAGCCCCGCGAACCTTCTGTGTGTGTCCACTACGGCATGCATGGTGAACTAGCCCTCATCGTCGGCAGTCGCTGGGAGCGCCATTGGAGCCGCGCAGTGACGGGGTTATTACCCCTGGGTAGGCCAAGAGTAGTGAGTCCAACCCCTTCTGAAAATCCGTACGACCGGCTGGTCCGCGACCGACTGGCATACCGCCGGCTGGCCCGCGGCTGGCTGGGCCAAGGCCGGCTTGCTGGCTACTGGCAGGCCCACTGCCGGCTGGCCCGCGGCCGGTAGCCCCGCCTCTGGCCAGCCTGCGGCTGGCTGCCCTACGGCCGGGCCTTCCGCTGACCTCTGGATGGGCAGGCACCCGTCCCCTCCCACTGCGACCAAGTACACCGCCATCCACTCCGATACCTGCTCCGGTGTGGCTACAGCGACTGCTGATGCGCGGGCAGGAGCGGCTACAGTCCGGGCGGCCGTACCGCTTACCGAGACTGATCGAGACCCGGCGGGGCAACAGTGCTGCCACGCTGCCGTCCACTCCACCACCTGCCCCGGCATGGCTACAGCGCGGCCGGCCGTACCGCTGACTTCGGCCGGCGGGCGCAAGACGACGCCGGACGAGGCAGCCCGTGCCACGGCAGGTGGATGCGGGCCAACAGAAGAGCCGGCTGGCGGGCCCCACTTGGCGATGGGACCGCGCAGCCGGCGGGCCATACGAGCGACAGGACGACCCAGCCAGCGGACCCTTGGCTGGCCAGAGAGGCTGCCAGGCGGGTCCCCTCTTTAGTATGTTAGGAATATTGTAAGCCGGGGGGTTGGCCTATAAACCCCCCCCCCCCCGAGGCCCCCGCTCATGGGGCAGGCAAGCACGAGACATCCACTACGTCTTACACTCTCACTCCCACGTAGCAAGGAAAGAAGAGGCGGCTGCTCCTTCTTCTCCCTCTAGACAAACAGCTCAAGGAGCACCATTGTAACACCGAACACCCATCAACCAGATAAGCAGGACTAGGGGTGTTACCTCCCACGGAGGGCCCCGAACCTGGGTACATCGTGTGTCCCTCACCGCTTGTGCCTAATCCCGCTCCCGGAGCACGTCGGCGTCCTTCGGCACCAACCACTCTCGATAAGCCACCCCATGGCATCTGTCGTGAGAAAACGACGACAGTTGGCGCCCACCTTGGGGCCGAACGCGGCCCCGGTCGGAGTCACGCTCCGGGCGGGACCCTTGGCCGTCTCCCCCGACCGCCTCGCGTCCAGGCGGAACTGCACGCTCGTGGGGCTTGCTCCTACGGGGCGGAACCCCGCTCCCGCTGGCCCTGCGGGCAACGCTGCCGGCCTCTCCGACGAGTGCCTCGGCAGCGACGCTCTGGTCGACATCGCCATCCTCACCGAGCACGTCGGCAGGCTGAGCCTTGCCGACGAGCCAGCTGCCGATGAGTACCCTAGCCAGGTACTTGACTGCCTCGACCCGCCCTCGTTCGTAGGCACACTCACCCCGGGCGAGGCCAACGACTCCCGCGTCCGCGCGGGGGTAATGGCCACCGAGTCCTCCGCGACCTCCGCCTGCGCTAGGGCGGAGGCAGACGTGGCCGCCGCTGCCGCTCGCGCCGGCATCTCCGACCCCCTCGGCGCCGTGCTTCGGGGCCTCAGCACCCCTGTCGCGCCTACCACAAACCCAGCTACGGCTACGGCCGAGCTGGAGGCTGCTCGTCGGCTGCTGTTCGACGAGGCAACCGTGCTTGCCACCACCAAGCGCCGGATGGAGTCTGCGCAGCGCGAGTATAACTCCGCCTATGGCCTCACCCCCGCCGGCAACGAGCCCAGCCGGCCCGGTGACGTCCGCAACTGCGGCCGTGTGGTTGCGGAAATCCTCGGTGGTAGGCTCACCACCTACGACACGCCGGCTGCCAACCTAAGGGCCGCCCACGTGGCCTACGGTGACCTCACCGACCTGATGGGCGAGGAACGAGAGCAGCAGGACCGGCACATCCAAGACCTCATCCCCACCACCAACGCCCAGCAGGCCCGACTCGATAACACCAATGCCGGCTCCGAAATTCCCGAGGGGGACGCCCTGCAAACCGCTGGCCAGCGCCGGCCGGCCCAGCAGGCCTCCTCTCCACGCGGCTCCGGCCGGCAGGGCGCCGGCTCCCATAACGGATGCTCCCGGCAGAGAGACGACCTGCCAGCCGTCAACAGCCGGCGCAACGACGCCCCGGCTGGCGGCAGCCGGCGCAGCCGGGACCACACCCCGCCCCCACGGCGGGAATGCGCCCACTCGCCTGCCCAAACTGTTTGCCCTGAGCTCGCCGCTCGGCTCGGCCCACGCGTCCCACGGAGCGAAAACGACGCCCGAACTCGTATCGACCGGCTGGCGCAGTCGGCTCTCCTCGACGAGGAGGGCACGATCGGCCCACCATGTTTCAGCCCTCGGATCCGCAACGAGCCGTTCCCAACCAGCTTCACTCCCCCTCGCGACACCCCGAAGTACAACGGCACTGCCAAGCCGGAAGACTGGCTAGTCGACTACACCACCGCGGTCGGCATCGCCAGGGGAAACAAACGCATAGCCGTGCGCTACGCCCCCCTAATGTTGACCGGCTCGGCCCGGGCCTGGCTTAACAGCCTGTCGGCCGGCAGCATCAACACCTGGACGGACTTCGAGGAAGCGTTCGTCCGCAACTTTACCGGCACCTACAAGCGGCCCGGCCGGCCCCGCGAGCTGGCCATGTGTGTCCAGGGGCCGGAGGAACCCCTCCGCGACTACCTCACACGCTGGATCGAGCTCCGCAACTCCTGCGAGGGAGTGCACGAGGTGCAGGCCATCCAGTATTTCATCGAGGGTTGCCGCGACGGCACCCCCTCAGGCACAAGCTCTCGTGCTCCGAGCCGGCCACCCTGGCAGAGCTGATGGCCAAGGTGGACAAGTACGCCACGGCCGACTCCGCAATGCGGATGAAGGTCACCACGCCGGCCAAATTGACTCCGCCGCCCGCCGCGCCGCGGGCGGCCGCCGACAACCGGCAGCAACAGAACAACAAGCGCAAGTCCGACCAGTCAGATCCCCGCTACGGGAGCCGGCAGGTCGCCACCATCGAAGAGGAGCAACTGGCTACCCAAGCCCCTAGCCAGCGTCAGCGCACTGGCAAGGCCGCCTGGCAGCCCAAGCTCACCTTCGAGCAAATGCTCGAACTACCCTGCAAGCACCATTCCGAGGCCAAGCCGGCCACGCACACGCTCCGGCAGTGCATCTTTTCTCAGCGGCTGGCCCGAGGCGAGGGACTTCCGGCTCCCCTGCCTCTGGTTCCCCGTGCGCCGGCTCCGGCTCCGGCCCTGCCCCCTGCGCCGGCTCCGGCTGCCAATAAAGGCCGCCTCCATGACCGGTTCCCTGACCAAGACGGGGCTTACGTCGTCTTCACTAGCGAGGGAACCGACAAGCACAGCGTGCGTCAACGCTGGCACGAGGTGAACGCCACCGTTCCCTCGGTCCCCCAGTTCATGCAGTGGTCCGAGAAGCTGGTTACCTGGAGCCGGGCGGACCACCCAGCCGTGATGCCAAACCCGGGCAGCCACGCCCTCGTCCTCGATCCCACCATCGTCTCCGAGAGGCGCACCTGCCGTTTCTCGCGGGTGTTAATCGACGGGGGCAACAGCATCAACATCCTCTATCGCGACACGATGCTCAAACTGGGGCTTGGGGAGAAAGACCTACGGGCGAGCCGGACGGTTTTCCACGGCATCGTGTCGGGAAAGTCCTGCACCCCCATCGGCAAGATCGAGCTCGACGTCCTCTTTGGCGACCAGAGCCACTTCCGCCGTGAGCCGCTCTGGTTTGAGGTGGTGAACCTCGACAGTCCCTACCACGCACTGCTGGGCCGGTCGGCCCACGTTAAGTTGATGGCGATCCCCCGCTATGCCTACCTCAAGCTCAAGATGCCGGGTCCCAAGGGCATCATCACCGTCGCCGGCGACTACAAGATGTCGATCGGGTGCGCGCGCGATGGCAGCCGGTTGGCCGATGCCCTGGAGAGAGCAGAAGAGAGGCGGCAGCTCGACCGGCTCGTGGCTCACGCCTCCAACCAGCCGGCCGTGCCGGCTCCCCCGTCCCAGTCGGCCAGCGAGGCATCGTTCCAGCCGTCCAAGGACACCAAACAGGTGCCGCTCGACCCGACCAACCCCAAGCAGTGCGTCACCATCGGCGCCAACCTCAGCAGCAAATAGGAAGGCGAGCTCGTCGACTTCCTCCGTGAGAATCGGGACATCTTTGCATGGTCTCCAAAAGACATGCAGGGTGTTCCGAGGAAGTTCGCCGAGCACAAACTTCATGTGCGGCCGGATGCAAAGCCGGTCAAGCAACCCCTGCGCCGCTTTTCCGAGGAGAAGCAGCGTACTATAGGAGAAGAGATCGCCCGGCTGCTCGCAGTCGGCTTCATCATGGAAGTGTTCCACCCGGACTGGCTGGCCAACCCAGTCCTGGTGCTGAAGAAAAACAAAACCTGGCGCATGTGTATCGACTACACTAGCCTGAACAAGGCCTGTCCCAAGGACCCATTCGCCCTGCCCCGGATCGATCAAGTCATCGACTCCACGGCCGGAGGGACCGTCGGCCATCTCCGAGGCAAGCGAGCGCAAGGAAACAGGCGAGCAGGGCTGCCGCGCGAGCCGAAGCGACGGACTGCGAGAGGAGGAAGACGATGGGGAGAGGGGTGCGCGAACTGCCTCCGCCCCTCCCCCTCCCCTTACAAATACGGGGCAACGCCCGGGGGACGTGGGGATTAACTGCGCCCACTCCCCCGGGGAATCCGCGGAACGTGGGCACCGCGGGCCGCGGCCGCTGGGGTCCGGGCACAGAGGATCCCAGCCTGCGGGTCGAGGCCTACTGGGCTAGGCCCGAGGTCTATTGGGCTATGTCCAGGGGGACGTCCCGTCGGGCCCCAGGTGCGGGGCCCTCAGCATCATTACGCCCCGCGTGGCGCGCCGCGGTTCGGCACGGGGCCCGAAGCTGCGCGACAGGTCCCGAGGCGTCGGAGCGGTTGCCGGCATGGCTGACCGGTCGATCCCACGGGATAGGCAGGCACCACCGGATGAAGCCGCCGGTTCCCCCACGTCAGGCGGACGCGGCCCCCGCCGGCTTCGGGGACTACTGACGGGGTTATTACCCCTGGGTAGGCCAAGACTAGTGAGTCCAACCCCTTCTGAAAAAACCGTACGACCGGCTGGTCCGCGACCGACTGGCGTACCGCCGGCTGGCCCACGGCTGGCTAGCTACTGGCAGGCCCGCTGCCGGCTGGCCCGCGGCCGGCTGGCCCGGGGCCAGTCGCCCCGCCCCCGGCCAGCCCGCGGCCGGCTGCCCTACGGCCGGCCCTTCCACTGACCTCTGGACGGGCAGGCACCCGTCCCCTCCCACTGCGACCAAGTACACCGCCATCCACTCCGATACCTGCTCCGGTGTGGCTACAGCGACTGCTGATGCACGGGCAGGAGCGGCTACAGTCCGGGCGGCCGTACCGCTGACCGAGACTGATCGAGACCCAGCGGGGCAAGAGTGCTGCCACGCCGCCGTCCACTCCACCACCTGCCCCGGCATGGCTACAGCGTGGTCGGCCGTACCATTGACTTCGGCCGGCGGGCGCAAGACGACGCCGGACGGGGCGGCCCGTGCCGCGGTAGGTGGATGCAGGCCAATAGAAGACCCGGCTGTCGGGCCCCAGTTGGCGATGGGACCGCGCAGCCGGCGGGCCCTACGAGCGACAGGACGACCCAGGCGGCGGGCCCCCTGGCTGGCCGGAGAGGCTGCCAGCCGGGTGCCCTCTTTAGTATCTTAGGAATATTGTAAGCCGGGGGGTTGGCCTATAACCCCCCCCCCCCCGAGCCCCCCGCGCATGGGGCAGGCAAGCACGAGACGTCCACTCCGTACTACACTCTCACTCCCACGTAGCAAGGAAAGAAGAGGCGGCTGCTCCTTCTTCTCCCTCTAGACAAACAGCTCAAGGAGCACCATTGTAACACCGAACACCCATCAACCAGATAAGCGGGACTAGGGGTGTTACCTCGCATGGAGGGCCCCGAACCTGGGTACATCGTGTGTCCCTCACCGATTGTGCCTAATCCCGCTCCCGGAGCCCGTCGGCGTCCTTCGGCCCCAACCACTCTCGATAAGCCACCCCATGGCATCTGTCGTGAGAAAATGACGACACGCAGGATACCCTCGGTCATGGTTCTGCTTCTTAAGGTTCGGATATTAATCGTCAATTGCATATTAATGTCCAGATATTAATCGTCCATTGCATACTAATGAAAAGACGGTACTAGCAAAATACTAGTCTCCCTCATAAGATGCCATTTGCATGGTTGTATCACAAATGACAGAAATAGTACAAAGGTTCAAATTCCAGCATTAAGGCTCAAATTCAAAGATTACAAGGTTCAAACCGATAATAGAAATGAAATTCAGCTTATGTAGAAACTTTGTCATGCAGCTCCAGACGCTCGCGCTGATCAGCTGAACAGGAACATATATGATAGGTTCATACTGATATTACTACTAGTTTCGCAACTTTAATATTTCTGCAAAGGGATCCGCCACTGACATGTCATTTATGGGCTTGACATAAGGACTTCCGAATAGTCTGTCAACTGAAGTTACAAAACGAAATTGAGCTTCTGTAGAGCCTTTTCCATTCCGTCCTAGTCGCCGGCGCTGATCAGCAAACCATTTTTTGCGCAATAAATGTAGGGAAAATCTCATTATCTTTAGCACACTTGTTCTCACAACAAAGAAACTGGCGAATATAATCTCCGGTAAGGTGCCTCGGTAGGAGTTCAAAGTAATTTCTGAGAGATGGAGATCACGACATTCGATGGGATTGTTATATTGCATCACATTATCCACTACCGGGCTTAACCGTATCTGCAAAAGAAGACAATGTATTAGTGCTTGGACACACAAGGGACCTCTTATGATTTGCAGGGTTTCAAAAATTGAACTCCCTTGCCGTTAAAATTTAACATGCAAGAGCATCACCTCGACATGTAGCTTCTCGAGGCACGGAAAGCATCTTAGCAATCTGACAACTTGGTCCAGGTCGGGGCCGATAGATTCTACTGTAAAGACATTCATTGTGCGTAGATACGGGGTCGAGCTTGTTGATATAATTTTCTGGATGATAGACGAACATACATCTTGAATAGAGAAAAAAATGTTAATTCAAGAATGAGAAGAGGGCGACTGTTGTACCTGGACGGTTATGGATCCAAAAAAAAGTTCAGATAAGTTGACGGGCGAGTAGCGGCTGGCTCGTGGTCATGGAAAGGAGTCTGGAGTCGTGGTAACGTGGTTGACTGAATCTAGGTCTCCTGGCCATAAGTCCAGGCCGAAGTGGGCTGGGGCGCTGGGCCCCTAGGCTGGGGTAAATAGCACCACATTACTAGTGGGCTGAACTAAAGGAGTCTCAAAGTTCGACTATTGGAAATTATCTATTTCTTAGAAAAACTATTGGAAATTATCGAGCTAAACGAGTTAGCTCGCGAAACTCATTTGCTCGATCATAAAGCTCGTTAATATTAACGAGCAAAAAACACTGTCCAGCTTGGTTCATTAACAAACGAGCACGAGCCGAAATGAGCCGAACAACCGAGCGATCATTATGCTCGCGAGCTTCGAGCTTTTCGTTCATCCCTAGAGTAGCCTAACACTGTCAATTTCGGCGCATGGACCTTGTTGATTAACAAGAACTACTTTCTCAAGTAAAGGCAATGACCATTTCGTGATTCACCTTGTGCGATCTCCTGTTGCAGCACCCACACACAAATTGTCCGAAGACACATGGAGGTGATGTGGAGGCTACTCAACCCATTGATCGCCTGAAGATGAAGGTACTCGAGCACAGTACAGCCGCGAAGTAGACGCTCCATGTCATCGTTGGGGATGCAGATGGCGACGAGCTCAAGGTGCTTCAGTCGAGGTAGCAAAAGAGCGGGATTGGCGTTAATCTGGGGGAAATGGCAGTTCATGAACCTAGCGATGCGCAGCGTTGGCACGAGGCGCAGCGCGCAGGGTGGCAGCGGGCGCATATGTCCATCATTAAAAGTTAGCTCCTCGAGATGATCTAGGGCAGTCGATAAGAACCACTCGTCAAGCTTGGCTCGATCCTTGCCTTTGGAACGAAACTTGCCCATAGTAAGGCCTTTGATTGAGCCACAGTGCGTGCCGAGGATCTGGGACAATGCATCCAAGCGTTTGCGATAGCCAGTGCAGAGCATGTGCTCGCTGATGATGCCGAGAGGGGTGCAGCGCCATAGGGGGCGCCACCACCGGGAGAGGATGGTTGTGCGCATGCCATCTTCGATAGGGAGGAGGGAACGATGACTCTCAACATATCAACGGGGAGGCTATTGATGAAGTCTAGGCCTATCGGAGGCGCTTGTGTTTCTGGCTCAGCCCGCCTCCGCTTGCTGACAACCTCGACATCCACATCCGGAGAATGGCCGTCGGTGGCTCTTTATGTCAATAGTAGAGCAGTGGGAGGATAGTGATTATGTAGCTAGATCAGGGCGAAAGAGTAGTGCATTGGTAATTACAAGTTACCAGGTAGGAACAGTTTTAACAGATTTACAAAATGAAATCCCAATTGGTTGCTGAAATACTACACATTTACTTTGATATTGCTACGCAAGTCAACATGCAGATACTAGAAAGAACACTTACTTCCAACAAAGTGTGGACGGAGGAGGTCATCGGGGAAGTTAGCATTTATCGTATGGTCAGGCTCTTTTAGGTGCACCGTAATTTTAGTGCCAACTTTGAGTACATAAAACAGAGAAATTTCTTCCCAAAGGCCTTCTTAAAAATAGGAGTGACAATCTTCATCAAGTTTTACGAAAACAACAATTGTAAATCCATGGTTTGTGCTGAATATGACATCCCTGAAGTATGCAGTTATGTAAAGGCCAAGATTTACCGCTACAGTTGTCATTGCAAAGCAAGGGATGTACTGCAGGAAGTGAGAAGATTGCTAAAGAACAGGGTAATGTGATAGTATGGGAGTTGTAGTTGAAAGAACAACACATCAGTTGATATGAAAGGACAAAAAATTACAAGTATACAGATGTGACCATGATGTCGTGCAAATATATATGAGAATAAACGAAAGAACAATACAACATTAATTTGCCTAATATAGAAGGAGACGAATAAGAAGAAGAAGAAATCACATTTTACGTAAATGCTGCATGTGGCACCTATTATCCAAATGTAGCAATATATAGTATAGTTTCAGAAAAAGTATAGGCCATGCATGTCAACCCAGGTAATCTGAGATTGAATATACCGTGCGCTTCTTGAAGTCGTCTGGTACGGTGAGATGGAACTCCTCGGTTTTTTGGCCGAGGCTGCATAGCCCTGATGTGTCCTTGCACTGTACACTCTATGAATGAAAACCCTCGAATCAGCTAGACGAAACATGAATCCACGGTGATTTCGGACGGGTGATTAATAGGGGCCGATGGACTGGGATAAGAGATGAGCGGAAATATTTCAGTAGATTAGTTACCTGGTTCTTCATGGGGAAAAAACCAGTACCGAAGATTCCGCAATCGGGTGACCTGGGTCGACAGCGAGCAGCGTCGAGAAAGTCAGTGCTGATGGGCCGCGGCAAGCGGCAGTGGCGAAATGCGGTGGCGTTTGGCGACAGCCGACGGCGTCTACATGCGTCTAGCTAAGTCGTTGCCGCAGGGATAGGCGGTGACATGCATGAAGAGTCCCGGAGTAGTGTTAGTGTAGGTGCTACTGGGGAGGGACAGGGGGAGGGGGAGGTGGGAGGGGAGCGGGCGAGGGTTTTGTGACGTGTGGGTGCTAAGGTTTTTTTTAAGTGGTGCTGAGGGTTTTCTATCCTAGAATAATGTGCCTCGGAGGAAACGCTTTATTAGATCCAACCGTGTGTGATAAATCCTACATAAATATTACTTTGAAGTAAACTAGCACTCCGGTGTGATGGCCAATCAGAACACAAATGATGCGGCACAATGAAAGTGGTCACACAGTTTCAATCTCGGAAAAAATATAATACACAAGCATAGATATAATACACACAAACTAG
The DNA here is from genome assembly GCA_039707655.1 of Elymus sibiricus. NCBI lineage: Eukaryota > Viridiplantae > Streptophyta > Magnoliopsida > Poales > Poaceae > Elymus > Elymus sibiricus. The sequence goes on along the minus strand of CM077673.1, from coordinate 267,577,023 downwards.
ATAGATTCAATCCAACATCTCATCTTCATGCTTGATCGTTAACATTCTCCAGGAACTGGGCATACGCAGCGTGTGCTATCCTGCGAGAATACTTCTGCTTGAAGGAGCCAACAGCTCGTCCTCTTGCATGCGCCAGAACACTACAATACGTGTTGTTAATCTTATGGTTGCAGAACAGGCATCCATAGCCCCCATTCTTCCTGACACGTCTGTTATGCATTCCAGCCATAAGCTGTCTGAGCATTTGCCTCTTGAACCTCTCCTGGATGTCTTCATCCCCATTGTCCACATCGTCAGATAGCACCTATACACAGTAAAAAATGTGACGTCCGTATATTTTATAATGCGAATTCACAAGGCAGATATTATGAAACATAATATATCTTGAGACAACGTGAACCCTAAATCAAAGCTAATTGGTTTGATGCCAAATGTTGGCATGCCATATTTTAGCAACTGCCAAATGTTGGCTAGAGATTGGTTGCATAGCAATTCTCGTTATCAATCTCACAAAAGGTTGCCAACTTTCGATTTTTCCAAATATTGACAGCAATGCCAAATGTTGTTAGCAAACCAATCAGCCTATTATATGTATTTACCAAAAATGGGTATAGATGACCAACCGGTTCTTCGTCTGAGTCATTGTCGTCGCTGGAGTGGTCGTCGGAGTCGCTGTGGACCACCGGCTATGGCTGGGGAAGCACGACGGCGGCGACAAAGTCAAGGCCGCGCTGCTGTCCGCGCGATACGTCATCTCCGACAATGGCAATCTCTGTGCCCACCTTCACGCTGTGCTCGGGTGCTTCACTGGCCCCGACGTGGTTACTCCCTCCCGTGGTGATGTGAGGCCGCTGATGACGATTGAGAACGGCGGCGAGGATGCAGGGGGGAGAGAGGATTGTGTGTAGCGAGAATGCCAAAACCAGCGGCTCGGGCGCCATTAATAAAGGGCAGTTGGGACTAAAGAGGGAGGCGGGCGGAGGTTTAAAGGGACGGCTTGCCTCGCGGTGAGCCGCCTGCGCGCCCGACTGCTGTCATGCGCACCGTTAATTCACACGCCTGACGACACGTCTCCCTGCAAAACTGCGCAGCGAGCACGCCTCCCATCAATTCACACACCTACTCGCACGCATCCCGGTCAGCCTGCGCGGTGACCTGCTAGCATGCGTCCCATCAAATCATATCTTCTTGCACAGATCGCGGGGCGTGTATTGTTTTTCTACGAAGCTACGACACTTACTCCCTACGTTTTTCTTTAGTCTGCATATTAGAGTTGACTGAAGTCAAACTTGATAAAGTTTGACCAACTTTGTAGAAAGAAATAGAAATAATTACCATGACAAATATAGATGATGTGAAAGTACATTCAATAAAGAATCTAATGGTATTAATTTTTAATGGTAACGTCAATATTGTTGTCTATAACTTTGGTCAAAGTTTCCAAAGCTTGACTTTAACCAACGCTAATACGGGGACTAAAGAAAAACAATTTAGATTAATAAACCGTTTGTGTCACACCCTGTGTTTTGCCTCATGACTAAGTTAACATGACTCAAAAATTAGGGCCAATTAAATTTTTTTGAGTGCCTATGAATGTTTGACTGGTGTGCTATTTGCTTGCTTGTTTGATTGCTTGCTGGTGCTCTATATTCATAAAACTCCCTCCTACTCTCAAGAACTCTTTTCCTTGATCCAAAATATTGTCCAATGATCATACCATGTGTATAGGACCTAAAACTATTTTTATCAAATATTATTTTGGCCAAAAAGCATTTATTCAATTTAGTTTTTCGAAAACCCCTGAATTGAGGTTTGTACTACAAGTCCTCAAATTGTGTGGATTGTTTTGCCCCAAAGGCTTTATTTGAAACCCACTATATATATGACTTCCCAAAACCACCAAATATTAATTTTAAATATTATTTTACTATTTTACTTAAAGGCTTTTTCTTAAGGCCAGAAATGGTTTTTCATAGGGAAAATTTAATTTTATGCTTCCAAAATATTTGAGAAAATTTAGGAAAACTCAGTGGACATACATTGTCCATATATAAGAGTTTCAACACATGGTCATGTTCAAAATATTGGACAAAACCCTTCAAAACCATTTCTGCCTATTTCAAGCATTTGAAATATTTCTATAAGAAATATTCTCAAATAAATCCAAGAAAATTCTGGAATGACACATATGACATATGTGATCATCTTGCAAATTTCATCTCAAAACCAATTGATTTGATACACCAAAATATTCCAAAACCCTCTCTGTCCAGATCCAAATTTGAGCAACTCTACATTGCCAACTGTCTCTAATTATGCTGAATCTTTGTGGACATGTTCTGATCCTCTTATAATGCATCCACACCAAGTGGTGCATCAAGGAGAACATATCCACTTGTCCAAACCCCTCCAAACCCCTCTCTGCTGATTTCTAGAGTTGGGAATTTTTCATTGTCAAGTTTCTCTATTTGATCCCAAACTTTTTGGGTATGCTCTAATACCCAAATAATGCCACCACACAAAGTGGTGAATTAAGGGGAATAGAATTGCATGAGTAGATCTATAGAAATCAGTTTCTGCCCATTCCTAGGGTTTGCCAAAGTTACATTGGCAACTTTCTCCAACAAATCTCAAACTTGGTGGAAAACCTTATTTTTAACCACCATCTATCCATGTTAAATCTCAAGGCAAGTAGTATTCATTTACTTGTCCAAATCATCATCAAACACCTTCTGGTCATTTCTAAAAGTCACTGTTTCCCCCTCTTAACTTATTCTCCTTGCTCCCAAACTATTACCACAGTCACTCACATACCTCTTTTACCTCCAGTAAGAAAGCCACAGCCTCATCTCAATTATTGGGGGGTAAAACCCCTCATTTTCACTGTTTGGACAGCCTTGGCATGCCCTTTCTTCCTCTCTCTCCCATTATTCTATGCATGCAGATGTCCCCAAGTTTTACCACAACACCTCTGGCATGTTAATGCACATTTACAAACCTAAATATGGCATGCTCATGTGGAAAATATGAGCAGTACCTCTAAAACTAGTTTTTGGCAGAAATTGTGGCCTTGAACTACAAGTACACTATTTACTTGTCTCCCTGAGCTGATAATTGGTGGACATGCAGTCCTTCCATATGTAGGGCCATTAGACAAGGTTTTATCCAAATTTCCCTCCAGTATAAACCCCTTAGATGAGTCTCTACTTTCCTGCTGCAAACTTTCCCTCTATAGAAACCCAACCTACACTGCTCCTACTCCTTCCAAATTTTACCATTACCCTTTAGCATGCGTGCCTATGGTACTAGACATTTTTAGCCGACCAACCTGGCGTCCTGGACATCATTTGGCGTGGTGACCAAGCTATTGGCATGCAGGAATGGCGCCCTGCGGACGAACCTTGTCCTGTAGCGCATGTCCAGCAGCGGCAGAATGCCCCAGCATGCCAAGAATCCCCCCTCGGCTACCCACGCCTCTCCCCGACTCTAGCAAGGGTCCAAGGCCGCTTTGGCTCGCGTGCTCCCCATGCCCAGAGGGCATCCGAGGCGCTCCCGAGCTTCCCCTCGTCGCCCCTCTACTTCTTCCCCTCTCCGAGCTCCCTATCGCGCCCTAGGCTACGCCTCCCACTCCCAGGGACTCCCATTGCCAATCCCCTCGAGCTCCAGAGCTCGGCCTCCCCTCCAATAGCCCCCATGTCACCGCCTCGGCCCCGCTCAAATCCCAGCACTCCCGAGCCCCTTTCCTCTGTTGAGCTTCACCAAGACACCCCCTGCTTCGCCACTGACCTCCTCCGTGCTCCATATCATCCTACCCATGGCCATATCATGCTGCCCATCTCGGCCGCCGCCGTCCTCCGCCATGGCCGATGCCGCGGCCAACTCCGACCCTCCTGAGCGCCGAAACCCATCCAGGGCGGTAGAGCATGCTCTCCCGAGCTCGCGGGTGGGCAGGGCCTCGCCGGAGACGGCCTGTGTCGCCTGGGCGCGGCACCGACGCGGGCTCAGCCGCCCCCCTCTGTTTCTCCCCTGCCCGAGCGGGAGGTGGGGGGAGAACCCGACAGGAGGGGCCCGCCTGTAAGTGGCTGAGGCCCCGGGCCCCCCAGTTAAGTGGAGACGGCTCCCGTAGAAGCCCTTTACCGCAGGCGAAAGCGTACTTCAGCGAATTCGCCTCCGACGTCGCCTTTGCGCAGCCCGGTGGGGCCACTGGGCCGGCCCAGTAGCTATCCCTCGCCCTGTGCGCCATTTAGGCCTTTCGGTAAACTCCCTTTTCCCTTTTTCTTTTTCTGGCAGATTCAAAAATTCATAGAATATTCTTGTGACATCCAAATTAATTGATTCAAATTTCTATATTCTCCTAAAATTGCCACCTATTATTTGGTGCCACGTCCACATTTTTCCAATACAAGTTCTTGTACTGTTCAAATTTAAATTCAAATTTGAACTATTGAAGACCACCTTGTAAAATCTCTAGGTCATTCATTATAGCTCCAAATGGAGTGCTCCAAGTTCCTAGGTGCATCTAAAACCATGTCTTAGTTTATGAACATTTTTCCTTACACCTACTCTGCTATGTCAAATATTGGACCATTTCTTCATATATGATCCACTTTGCAAATCCCTAAAATATTCATACCAACTCCAAATCCAGTGAAACCACTTTCTGGGTTTTTCTACAATCATGCCCTATCTGTTGGGACCATCCACTCCTTTTTACAAAAAAAAAATTGTGGACCATTCAAAACTCCCCCTTGACCCACATCCGATAAAACCTCCTTGGTTATTTTTCTTATGACCAGAGGTGTCCAAGAAAAACAAAACTCATATTTATATAGCACTTTTATTCCTCTGCTTGTTGTGTTGCTTATTGCGGTTGTTTCCGGCGATAGTTGACGAAGTAGACGAGGTGCTCAAAGTTGGACAAGAAGCGTGTGAAGACCTCAAAGACTTTGCTGAACCAGGCAAGCAGCCCTTTGACCATGTTAAGAAACTTTTCATGCATGTCATATAGCACTTTATGTTCCGATGATGATCATGATGATGTGGTATCCCCTTCGGTGGGATGCCTCCGATACTTTCTTGTTGATACTTGCATCGTGCATGACCCTACCTCCTTATGAGGGTTGTGCGGGTGGGAGTAGATAGGATGCTTAGTAGATGCTACGCAAATGGGATGGGAATATGCATGGTGATGGAAACAAGAGTGTTTTCAAAGACTTTACGAAAACCCCGTCGGGTGCCACTAATGCCCGAGGGAGATGATGATGAGCTAGGTAACCACTTGATAAAGAAGTGGTGTACCGGAGCAAGTGAGTGTGTGTGTTATCAAAAACGGATTGGATTTAAGATTTGTCGACCGTCCCAACCTTACATGCACAACCATGATACTCCTTATGGGACGGGGCTTTGTTGATTACTTTGGTGGGTACTAGCATAGAGCCCGCATTACTAGTGGCGGGAGTGACGTGGTCACTCTCGATACGGGGTCGTGCCTGGTAGGGCGACCATGCGTTGTCTTCACAGGCACCGGGCACACCGTTGGACCCTTCATGGATGGTACGATCTGGAGTGAGGCTCGTATGATGTACATCATGAAGGCTGTGTACCAATCGAGTGGACTCTTTGTTTAGTATCGCTAAGGGAAAGGCATTGTTTGGGTGCTTACCTCGGGTATGTAATATACCGCGAGTCGTGGATGACACGGAAGTTCCCCGAGTCTTGTGGGTAAAGTGTGCAACCTCTGCAGAGTGTAAAACTATTCGAATAGCCGTGTCCACGGTCAAGGACAGTTGGGTGGTGCTGCTTAAACTACGTCCAGATGTTTTCACAAAACCTGGTGTGCGTCTGTGACAAAGAGATACTTGAGCTAAGTTGGAAGACTTGATGAAATGATTGAACATGTGATGTTCAACCCCTTGCTTATGATGATATCTATAACTTATTCATATGGATATCTGCCAACTGTTGATGCATGCTTACATAAATTAGTTAATCATGTCACTGCACTCAAAATTAGCTTTCTGCAAAATTACCTACTTAGTGCTATATCATGCTCTGTTGAACCTTGTTCCAAACATGGGTTGCTTGCGAGTACATTCAAAGTACTCATTGGCTTCCACTGGTTATTTTATTGGCCAGGCATGAAAGATCAGGACATGATGAAGATTACCTTGGTGACGAACATGCGAGCTAGGACGCTTCCCAGTTAGAATGCCTGTAGGGTTAAGGCAGATGGCATGGGTTCACGCTAACGTTGAAGATTTCCGCTGCAATCATATGAAGACTTGGCCATAAAGGCCATATTTAAGTAAAACAGTACGTAATGGATGTAAGACTCTTGTTATACAGTTTCTGTGTGTTCAGTGAGCATTGATCTCTGGGATTACTGTGCACGTACATTCGGTGATCACGACTTATGAGTCGGGGTCCACACAGTTTGCGAAGTTAACGTGACAACTCTGTGTTGCATGTCTTAATAAGCCCCCGTTTGCAAGAAGCTTAGATGAAAACTTCCCTCAAATTGGACGATTTATTTACCACGACCTATAAGTTCCCTATCATGAAATCATGTCAATGTTTCATGAATTCTAGCTTAGCTGTGCGTTTGCTAGAATTTAAAAGCCAAGATTCAATGTTTGCGGCCCCAAGATGTTTGAAATTTATTGTTTTTACTTTCATGGGGACTAAACATGCAACCAAGACAAAAAAAATGAATTTCTAATCCTTTTGGGTGCACAACCGCGTGTGCATATAGTTCAAATTTGAAATTTACAAATTAAATACCTAAGGAATCAATTTAATGTACACAAATGTCTTAAGGTTCGTTAACAATCAAATTTTAACACTGCACTCCTAGTGTCACATGCATGTGCACTACAGAAAAAGTTTGACATGCATGCCTCGAAGGGGCGGTGGTGTGGTGGGATGAGTGGGGGTGTGGGGGTCCGTGATGTCTACTACGCAACCTTCTTCTTGTAGACTCGTGTTGGGCATCCAAGCGCAGAGTTTTGTAGGACAGTAGCAAATTTCCCTCAAGTGGATGACCTAAGGTTTATCAATCCGTGGGAGGCGTAGGATGAAGATGGTCTCTCTCAAACAACCCTGCAACCAAATAACAAAGAGTCTCTTGTGTCCCCAACACACCCAATACAATGGTAAATTGTATAGGTGCACTAGTTCGGCGAAGAGATGGTGATACAAGTGCAATATGGATGGTAGATATACCTTTTTGTAATCTGAAAATATAAAAACAGCAAGGTAACTAATGATAAAAGTGAGCAAAAACGGTATTGCAATGCTTGGAAACAAGGCCTAGGGTTCATACTTTCACTAGTGCAAGTTCTCTCAACAATACTAACATAGTAGAATCATATGTAAATCCCTCACGTGAGACAAAGAGTTCACTCCAAAGTCACAAATAGCGGAGAACAAACGAAGAAATTATTGTAGGGTACGAAACCACCTCAAAGTTATCTTTTCCGATCAATCTTATGAGCTATCCCTATAAGTGTCACGAACAGCCCTAGAGTTCGTACTAAAATAACACCTTAAGATACACATCAACCAAAACCCTAATGTCACCTAGATACTCCAATGTCACCACGAGTACCCATGTGCTTGATTATACGGTATGCATCACACAATTTCAGATTCATCATGTTCAATCCAACACAAACAACTTCAAAGAGTGCCCCAAAGTTTCTACCGGAGAGTCAAGACGAAAACATGTGCCAACCCCTATGCATAGATTCCCAAGGTCAAGCAGCCCTTTGACCATGTTAAGAAACTTTTCATGCATGTCATATAGCACTTTATGTTCCGATGATGATCATGATGATGTGGTATCCCCTTCGGTGGGATGCCTCCGATACTTTCTTGTTGATACTTGCATCGTGCATGACCCTACCTCCTTATGAGGGTTGTGCGGGTGGGAGTAGATAGGATGCTTAGTAGATGCTACGCAAATGGGACGGGAATATGCATGGTGATGGAAACAAGAGTGTTTTCAAAGACTTTACAAAAACCCCGTCGGGTGCCACTAATGCCCGAGGGAGATGATGATGAGCTAGGTAACCACTTGATAAAGAAGTGGTGTACCGGAGCAAGTGAGTGTGTGTGTTATCAAAAATGGATTAGATTTAAGATTTGTCGACTGTACCAACCTTACATGCACAACCATGATACCCCTTATGGGAGGGGCTTTGTTGATTACTTTGGTGGATACTAGCATAGAGCCCGCATTCCTAGTGGCGGGAGTGATGTGTTCACTCTCGATACGGGGTCATGCCTGGTAGGGCGACCATGCACTGTCTTCACAGGCACCGGGCACACCGTTGGTCCCTTCATGGATGGTACGATCTGGAGCGAGGCTCGTATGATGTACATCATGAGGGCTGTGTACCAATCGAGTGGACTCTTTGTTTAGTATCGCTAAGGGAAAGGCATTTTTCGGGTGCTTACCTCGGGTATGTAATATACCGCGAGTCGTGGATGACACGGAAGTTCCCCGAGTCTTGTGGGTAAAGTGTGCAACCTCTGCAGAGTGTAAAACTATTCGAATAGCCGTGTCCACGGTCAAGGACAGTTGGGTGGTGCTGCTTAAACTACGTCCAGATGTTTTCACAAAACTTGGTGTGTGTGTGTGACAAAGAGATACTTGAGCTAAGTCGGCAGACTTGATGAAATGATTGAACATGTGATGCTCAACCCCTTGCTTTTGATGATATCTATAACTTATTCATATGGATATCTGCCAATTGTTGATGCATGCTTACATAAGTTAGTTGATCATGTCACTGCACTCAAAATTAGCTTTCTGCAAAATTACCTACTTAGTGCTATATCATGCTCTGTTGAACCTTGTTCCAAACATGGGTTGCTTGCGAGTACATTCAAAGTACTCATTGGCTTTCCACTGGGTATTTTATTGGCCACGCATGAAAGATTAGGACATGATAAAGATTACGTTGGTGACGAACATGCGAGCTAGGACGCTTCCCAGTCAGAATGCCTGTAGGGTTAAGGCAGATGGCATGGGTTCACGCTAACGTTGAAGATTTCCGCTGCAATCATATGAAGACTTGGCCATAAAGGCCATATTTAAGTAAAACGGTACGTAATGGATGTAAGACTCTTGTTATTCAGTTTGTGTGTGTTCAGTGAGCATTGATCTCTGGGATCACTGTGCACGTACATTCGGTGATCACGACTTATGAGTCGGGGTCCCCACAGAGCTAGTATCAGAGCCATCCTGACTGTAGGAAGCCCTTAGTTAGCATGGACGTTAGTTGGGATAAAACTATTTCTCCAGACCCTTCAAAATTACTTGCAAAACCTCTATATTTCTCACCTCTCCTAAATTTGCAAAAGAATCAAAGGTATTTGCCTCAGCACTTCCACCCTCATCTTCTCGACTCCCCTCGTCTGCTTTTTCAAAACTTTGCAAACGGTCGATAGTACCCTTAAGCCCCTGACCACTAGATTCCTTGAAATCCTCGTGGGAAATCTGGAAGGAAGCCACCTTGCCAGACATTCACACAATTTTGACGACACCATGACAAGATGGTACCAACAGAAGATACCCTCTCGAAGGATGAGAATATCAAGACTCAGGAGACGGTGACACCCTCGACACTACCCCAGGATGGTACAACCTTGGCCTACGACGATCAGGGCATAAGATATGCAAGATCATGATATGCATCGCTAATAGAGCAACACCATCAATACAGTTGTTGTGTCGGCAACCACCGGTGGATGAGAACCTCGCCATTTGGTCCGCCTCACCATAGTGAGCAAGAAAACGGTTCTCCTCATCCCCCGCTCTTGGTGTCGATATTGTCATCAACATAACTGACAGGATGAGACTTTAACATGCCTTGTTAATGTCATCGCATAAAAGATTGCCTACCGGGAACCCTCGACGTCTCAGAAGACAAGGAGACATTGTCACGATTACGAAGACACCAGAAGACCCTGTCAACAACAGCCGTGAAGAATCACCTTCGTCGTCAACTCAATAGACCCGAAGTCATCAAGGACTGTTCGGGCGCAACCAGGATCGTTTTGATAAACAACAACAAGAGACATAGCAACACATGAAGAAGACCTAGAAGACCGAGCGGACTCCTCTCCAAGACACGAACCAAGCATGACTAATGAGTCCGAGAACCCCTAGGGTAGGATAGGTCGTGTGTCCCCCCATGCGAAGTCGAGTCCGTATGATGGTTCGAATGGAACCATGATGTGTGTTGCTTGTTTTCTGCTTGTTTATGCTTTGGTGTAAGTCGCACTTTTGCCCAAGGCAACGAGTATGCGATTATATCACCTACCTTATCTTAACATTCGTGTTTGGCCTTCTTAGCACTTGTTTGATTGCACTTGCACTATACCACCCCCTTAGGCACTCCTCTCTATGCTACCTTCTCTCCCCCATCTCGTAAACTGAAGACTGGCAAGACCAGATACACCAAGGATCCACCTCGACGGACAGCTAGCGCTAAAGACTTCGACTACAATGTACTCAACCAGATGCAAACCCGTAGAGTTATGCTTTTCCCTCAAGATTGGAAAACCCTCCCTATCCCAACCTAAACCTCACAAGCTACCCCAGCTCAAACCTCTGATCACGTGTTTGATACAGGGTTTTCCAGGTCACCTGTTGAGCTTCAATAGCCCCTGCTAGCACTGGGTTCATTATGGGACTAGTGATCATAGTGAACAAACACCTTTCATCCTTAAGCTAGCACTTGATCTAATGATGCCATGGGACAAATCATCTTGAGGATAAATGATTAGTAGACTAATCATTTGATGAGGCTAGAGAAGATATCTTGAGGAACTTGTTGAGACCCTTTGGTGGATTGCGAGAATTTCAGGATGATCGGGAGATTGATGGATCAAGTTGATAGAATAGCATAACTTACTCTTCCGTTGAGCAAATTGGATTTAGTAGGACCATTGTGATCACAAGCTGAAATTTTTGGTGGATAAATGACTTGACTTTGGCAAGTAATATTGATAGTGGATGGATGATGTTACAATAGTAACTGGAGTAACTAGTAGGAAATTCTTACTAGATGTAAACCTTGGATTTAAATAGGTGATTCTAATAGGTGCTCAGGATTAATCAAACTACCTGGTTTGGAGTAATTTGGATTTAGTCCGATGATCTTGATCTTGATACCATGTTTCTCGGTGGAAGACAAACCAGGAATAATGGATAGTTGTCAGGATTGATCCAAGGATCCATATGCACCTAACATCAGAGTTTGCTAGATCATCATGATGGGAATTGCTGGTTATACTGTGATGAGATAGTTCTTTATGGAATTTGGGGATTTAGGAAATCTGGAGATATATGGAACGACACCGGTATTGGATTTGTAGCAATAATAGGTCATGTTATAGTGGATGATTTTCGTGGATTGATTAATTGGATTCGTAGGAAGGAAACAAGATCTTGGATTGGTTTGTTACGTGTTTCCATAGCATAGGGATGCAATACCTTAGAACTTGGATAGGTTAGTAGGGCACTTGTATTTATAGTGTCATGATCAAGCTTAGCAACTTGTATGCTATCCCAAGGATTTTTACATAGGGATATAGATGAATGGCTATAGAGTATGCAAGAAAATATGGGTCGTCCTTCTCTTAAAGCTATGGGGAATATGTGTAGCATGAGTGTTGTCGGAGATGACTTATATGAGATGATACCTTTGGTGACATACAATTATTTTGTTTGGAGTAATTGATAGTACTATTGGCATCTAAAGAACTGTGCTCGAGGATAAGATGATAGATGTTCACTCGCATCCTAAGATCCTTGAAACCCCCTAAGCTTTATCGAGCCATAATATGGTCGGATTATGACCATAGGTCTTGGCTCTAAGTCATTAGACTATGGCCAATACTCCACCTCGACCACCACCAGTCCTGTTCAAAAGGAAGGTGGACACGAAGAACTAGATTATGTTGGATCACGAACCCCTGAACTAGTGACCATCCGGAACAAATGCCGCTTCTCTCACATATCCCATGAACAATGTGTTTATGTGACACTTGGAGGAATAGGTTGTTGTCCTCTAGGATGACATACTTATTTACCCAATGTGAGGAAAAACCCCTTAGTCCTAATCGGATAAGCCCCAGGAACACCATTTACCATGCCTCTCAAGTATAAGGCTTAACCTTAAAAAGGGATGGACAGCTTGAAGCACCCTCCCTTCAGCAGAAGACATTCTTGCCCAAGCAAGACGAAGGACCACTACGGTCGGGAAGCCACGACAACGAAGAAGAAGAAGCAAAGGAAGTCAACCACCACTCCTCAGATGGCTACATCAGCTAGACTATATCAAGAGGCACCGACGCTCAAGCGCGATGAAGACTTTGGACATCAAGAGGATTATAGAGGCCCTTGTTTTAACTGATCACCCATCAGTTCCTGACTAGGAAGGAGCCGAGAAGCTGATAACACCACTCACTCCACCACCCTAAAGGTGTACGTTGAGCATGACGTCCCTACACCTTTCAGATGCCTGGAACGGAGTGGAACGACTGTCATGACTTTGTACCAGCCCCTTTTTGGTCCAATCAGGGACGTGATCCTGACTAAGATCATGGTGAACCACCTGTCAAAGGAATTTCACCCTGCTTGCACAGCCTCAGACCGTGGGGACTAGATAACTGTTCTATACTCTGGATAGTCAGCTTATTTAGAACCCCTCAGAGACCTTCCAGATGGTGGAGCCCATTTTGACACCAAGTCTCTAAGCTCAGTCGTAGGGACGAGACTCATCACAGACCTTGCCACGGAGAGACGAGTAGACCAAACGCTCAAAGACCCTCCAGAAACGTGCGTCCATGACGATGAAGACAAACGACCAAAGAAGAATGGAGAGTCTACCTGGGCAACTTACTCAAGCAGAAGGTCTCGACAAGAAGCCCATGATGATGCACTTCAACACTCTCAAGGATGAAGACCACCTATGACTGAGTATCTCCTGCTTTAAGGGAGATAAAGACTTCCCCGTCAACGAGAAGCTACACCAAGACTCAACCCTCCTATTCTAACGCGAGACATCTAGATGTCACTAACCAACATGAGCAACCCCGGGACCAGCACACAGTCACACTACTTGGCCACGTATTCCGACTTTGGAATACACACGCAAGCCAGGCCTTGCCAAGACCTCATCCACCAAACCCTTAACCATTAGGCAAGCCTAGCAGGTTGCTAGAACCCCGTTCACCCTTAGACGATGTCAACGATGCACTCGAAGACATATCATCAGGCACTTCAAGATCCAATGGAGCAACCACGCCGGAGAAGAAGCCACATGGGAACGTGAAGACTACCTCACTTCTGGATTTCCTTATCTTTTCAACGCCTAGCCTAGGAATCTCGGGGACGAGATTCTTGTAAGGGGGGTAGGTCTGTCACACCCTGTGTTTTGCCTCATGACTAAGTTAATATGACTCAAAAATTAGGGCCAATTAAAACTTTTTGAGTGCCTATGAATGTTTGACTGGTGTGCTATTTGCTTGCTTGTTTGATTGCTTGCTGGTGCTCTATATTCATAAAACTCCCTCCTACTCTCAAGAACTCTTTTCCTTGATCCAAAATCTTGTCCAATGATCATACCATGTGTATAGGACCTAAAACTATTTTTATCAAATATTATTTTGGCCAAAAAGCATTTATTCAATTTAGGTTTTCAAAAACCCCTGAATTGAGGTTTGTACTACAAGTCCTCAAATTGGGTGGATTGTTTTGCCCCAAAGGCTTTATTTGAAACCCACTATATATATGACTTCCCAAATCCACCTAATATTATTTTTAAATATTATTTTACTATTTTATTTAAAGGCTTTTTCTTAAGGCCAGAAATGGTTTTTCATAGGGAAAAATATTTTTATGCTTCCAAAATATTTGAGAAAATTTAGGAAAACTCAGTGAAAATACATTGTCCATATATAAGAGTTTCAACATATGGTCATGTTCAACATATTGGACAAAACCCTTCAAAACCATTTCTGCCTATTTCAAGCATTTGAAATATTTCTATAAGAAATATTCTCAAATAAATCCAAGAAAATTATGGAATGACACATATGACATATGTGATCATCTTGACAAGTTTCATCTCAAAACCAATTGATTTGATACACCAAAATATTCCAAAACCCGTGCGCCATTTAGGCCTTTCGGTAAACTGCCTTTTCCCTTTTTCTTTTTCTGGCATATTCAAAAATTCATAGAATATTCTTGTGACATCCAAATTAATTGATTCAAATTTCTATATTCTCCTAAAAGTGCCACCTATTATTTGGTGCCACGTCCACATTTTTCCACCACAAGTTCTTGTACTGTTCAAATTTAAATTCAAATTTGAACTATTGAAGACCACCTTGTAAAATCTCTAGGTCATTCATTATAGCTCCAAATGGAGTGCTCCAAGTTCCTAGGTGCATCTAAAATCATGTCTTAGTTTATGAACATTTTTCCTTACACCTACTCTGCTATGTCAAATATTGGACCATTTCTTCGTATATGATCCACTTTGCAAATCCCTAAAATATTCATACCAACTCCAAATCCAGTGAAACCACTTTCTGGGTTTTTCTACAATCATGCCCTATCTGTTGGGACCATCCACTCCTTTTTACAAAAAATATTTTTTTGTGGACATCTTATGGGATCATCATTTCCTTCAATTCCACCATTCAAAACTCCCCCTTGACCCACATCTGATAAAACCTCCTTGGTTATTTTTCTTATGACCAGAGGTGTCCAAGAAAAACAAAACTCATATTTATAGAGCACTTTTATTCCTCTGCTTGTTGTGTTGCTTATTGCGGTTGTTTCCGGCGATAGTTGACGAAGTAGACGAGGTGCTCAAAGTTGGAAGAGAAGCGTGTGAAGACCTCAAAGACTTTGCTGAACCAGGCAAGCAGCCCTTTGACCATGTTAAGAAACTTTTCATGCATGTCATATAGCACTTTATGTTCCGATGATGATCATGATGATGTGGTATCCCCTTCGGTGGGATGCCTCCGATACTTTCTTGTTGATACTTGCATCGTGCATGACCCTACCTCCTTATGAGGGTTGTGCGGGTGGGAGTAGATAGGATGCTTAGTAGATGCTACGCAAATGGGATGGGAATATGCATGGTGATGGAAAGAAGAGTGTTTTCAAAGACTTTACGAAAACCCCGTCGGGTGCCACTAATGCCCGAGGGAGATGATGATGAGCTAGGTAACCACTTGATAAAGAAGTGGTGTACCGGAGCAAGTGAGTGTGTGTGTTATCAAAAACGGATTGGATTTAAGATTTGTCGACCGTCCCAACCTTACATGCACAACCATGATACTCCTTATGGGACGGGGCTTTGTTGATTACTTTGGTGGGTACTAGCATAGAGCCCGCATTACTAGTGGCGGGAGTGACGTGGTCACTCTCGATACGGGGTCGTGCCTGGTAGGGCGACCATGCGTTGTCTTCACAGGCACCGGGCACACCGTTGGACCCTTCATGGATGGTACGATCTGGAGTGAGGCTCGTATGATGTACATCATGAAGGCTGTGTACCAATCGAGTGGACTCTTTGTTTAGTATCGCTAAGGGAAAGGCATTGTTTGGGTGCTTACCTCGGGTATGTAATATACCGCGAGTCGTGGATGACACGGAAGTTCCCCGAGTCTTGTGGGTAAAGTGTGCAACCTCTGCAGAGTGTAAAACTATTCGAATAGCCGTGTCCACGGTCAAGGACAGTTGGGTGGTGCTGCTTAAACTACGTCCAGATGTTTTCACAAAACCTGGTGTGCGTCTGTGACAAAGAGATACTTGAGCTAAGTTGGAAGACTTGATGAAATGATTGAACATGTGATGTTCAACCCCTTGCTTATGATGATATCTATAACTTATTCATATGGATATCTGCCAACTGTTGATGCATGCTTACATAAATTAGTTAATCATGTCACTGCACTCAAAATTAGCTTTCTGCAAAATTACCTACTTAGTGCTATATCATGCTCTGTTGAACCTTGTTCCAAACATGGGTTGCTTGCGAGTACATTCAAAGTACTCATTGGCTTCCACTGGTTATTTTATTGGCCAGGCATGAAAGATCAGGACATGATGAAGATTACCTTGGTGACGAACATGCGAGCTAGGACGCTTCCCAGTTAGAATGCCTGTAGGGTTAAGGCAGATGGCATGGGTTCACGCTAACGTTGAAGATTTCCGCTGCAATCATATGAAGACTTGGCCATAAAGGCCATATTTAAGTAAAACAGTACGTAATGGATGTAAGACTCTTGTTATACAGTTTCTGTGTGTTCAGTGAGCATTGATCTCTGGGATTACTGTGCACGTACATTCGGTGATCACGACTTATGAGTCGGGGTCCACACAGTTTGCGAAGTTAACGTGACAACTCTGTGTTGCATGTCTTAATAAGCCCCCGTTTGCAAGAAGCTTAGATGAAAACTTCCCTCAAATTGGACGATTTATTTACCACGACCTATAAGTTCCCTATCATGAAATCATGTCAATGTTTCATGAATTCTAGCTTAGCTGTGCGTTTGCTAGAATTTAAAAGCCAAGATTCAATGTTTGCGGCCCCAAGATGTTTGAAATTTATTGTTTTTACTTTCATGGGGACTAAACATGCAACCAAGACAAAAAAAATGAATTTCTAATCCTTTTGGGTGCACAACCGCGTGTGCATATAGTTCAAATTTGAAATTTACAAATTAAATACCTAAGGAATCAATTTAATGTACACAAATGTCTTAAGGTTCGTTAACAATCAAATTTTAACACTGCACTCCTAGTGTCACATGCATGTGCACTACAGAAAAAGTTTGACATGCATGCCTCGAAGGGGCGGTGGTGTGGTGGGATGAGTGGGGGTGTGGGGGTCCGTGATGTCTACTACGCAACCTTCTTCTTGTAGACTCGTGTTGGGCATCCAAGCGCAGAGTTTTGTAGGACAGTAGCAAATTTCCCTCAAGTGGATGACCTAAGGTTTATCAATCCGTGGGAGGCGTAGGATGAAGATGGTCTCTCTCAAACAACCCTGCAACCAAATAACAAAGAGTCTCTTGTGTCCCCAACACACCCAATACAATGGTAAATTGTATAGGTGCACTAGTTCGGCGAAGAGATGGTGATACAAGTGCAATATGGATGGTAGATATACCTTTTTGTAATCTGAAAATATAAAAACAGCAAGGTAACTAATGATAAAAGTGAGCAAAAACGGTATTGCAATGCTTGGAAACAAGGCCTAGGGTTCATACTTTCACTAGTGCAAGTTCTCTCAACAATACTAACATAGTAGAATCATATGTAAATCCCTCACGTGAGACAAAGAGTTCACTCCAAAGTCACAAATAGCGGAGAACAAACGAAGAAATTATTGTAGGGTACGAAACCACCTCAAAGTTATCTTTTCCGATCAATCTTATGAGCTATCCCTATAAGTGTCACGAACAGCCCTAGAGTTCGTACTAAAATAACACCTTAAGATACACATCAACCAAAACCCTAATGTCACCTAGATACTCCAATGTCACCACGAGTACCCATGTGCTTGATTATACGGTATGCATCACACAATTTCAGATTCATCATGTTCAATCCAACACAAACAACTTGAAAGAGTGCCCCAAAGTTTCTACCGGAGAGTCAAGACGAAAACATGTGCCAACCCCTATGCATAGATTCCCAAGGTCACGGAACCCGCAAGTTGATCACCAAAACATACATCAAGTGGATCAATAGAACATCCCATTGTCACCACGAATATCCCATCGCAAGACATACATCAAGTGTTCTCAAATCCTTAAAGACTCAATCCGATAAGTAAACTTCAAAGGGAAAACTCAATTCATCACAAGAAGATAGAGAGGGGAAAACTCCATATGATTCATCTATATTAATAAAGCTCGCGGTACATCAAGATCGTGTCATCTCAAGAACACGAGAGAGAGAGAGATCAAACACATAGCTACTGGTACATACCCTCAGCCCTGAGGGTGAACTACTCCCTCCTCGTCATGGAGACCGCCGGGTTGATGAAGATGGCCTCCGGTGATGGTTTCCCCCTCCGGTAGGGTGCCAGAACGGGCTCCCGATTGGTTTTTCATGGCTCTGGAGGCTTGCAGCGGCGAAACTCCCGATCTAGGTCTGTTACTTGGGGTTTCTCTATTTATAGGATTTTTTTGCGGCGGAAACAAGTCCAGGGGGGCCATGAGGTGATGACAACCAGGGGGCGCGCCCTAGGGGGGGCGCCCACCAGGCTTGTGGTGGCCTCGTGGCTCTTCTGGCCCAACTCCAATGCTGCTTGGGCTTCTTCTGGTCCATAAAAAATCACCGTAGATTTTTATTCTGTTTGGACTTCGTTTGATATTCCTTTTCTGTAAAACTCAAAAACACGGAAAAAACAGAAACTAGCACTGGGCTCTAGGTTAATAGGTTAGTCCCAAAAATAATATAAACTTGTGGTAAAATGATTGTAAAACATCCAAGAATGATAATATAACAGCATGGAACAAGCAAAAATTATAGATACGTTGGAGACGCATCAGCATCCCCAAGCTTAATTCCTGCTCGTCCTCGAGTAGGTAAATGATAAAAACAGAATTTTTGATGTGGAATGCTGCCTAACATGTTCATCATATTCTTTTCTTCTTTGTATAGCATGGACATTTGGACTTGTAAATGATTCAAAACAATAGTCTAGTTTTAACATAATGACTTCAATACTCAGGCATGTCAACAAGCAACCATGTCTTTCAAAATATCAACACTAAAGAAAGTTATCCCTTGCCCATCATGCTCAATCATTGATCCATTCATGAAACACACTCAAATATTAGCTATGCCCAATGCTCAAGTACGATCATAGTGCCCCCTAGTTGCTGCTTATAAGAGAAGATGGAGACTCAAAGCAAAAATAAAAATTGCATAAAGTAAATAGATAGGCCCTTCGCAGAGGGAAGTAGGGGTTTGTAGAGGTGCCAGAGCTCAAGGTTTAAATTGAGAGAGAAAAATATTTTGAGTGGCATGCTTTTCCTGTCAACGAAAACGACAAAGTAGCTCACCATACTTTCCATGCTAGATACATTATAGGCAGTTCCCAAACAGAATGGTAAAGTTTTTACTCCCCCTCCACCAATCAATCACACTCCACGGCGAACCAAATCCACGGGTACCGTCCATACGAAGAACAATCCTAGGGGAGTTTTGTTTCATTATATTTTGATTTGATTTTTGAGCATGGGACTGGGCATGCCGAATACCAGCCACTTTCTCGTGAATGATAGTGAATCAACACATATCATGAGAATAACACACCTAGCATGGAAAAATATTGGATACTCCCCACCGTTTGATGAGCGGTACGGGCACACAAAAGAGAAAGTTTATTTTGAAAATTTAGAGATGGCACATACAAGTTTGCTTGGAACGGCATGGAAATACCGCGTATAGGTAGGTATGGTGGACTCATAAGGCAAAACTTGGTTTAAGGATTTTGGATGTACAAGTAGTATTTCTACTTAGTACAAATGGAGGCTAGCAAATAGATTGGGAAGCAACCAAACTAAGAAACGAAAATTCACATAAGTGAGCATTGATTCATAACTAACACCGAATAATGCGCCACAAGTAGGATATAACTTCATTGCATAACTATTGACTTTCGTGCATGCATAGGGAGTCACAAACCTTTAACACCAATATTCCTACTAAGCATAATTACTCACTAACATGACTCACATATTACTATCATCATGTTTCAAAACTATTACAAAGAATCAAGTTTAATTTGTCCCATGATCTTCATGAAAGTTTTTATTATATCTTCCTTGGATATCTATCACTTTGGGACTAGTTTCATATATTGCTATTGCTTTTTCAACAAGCTCAAATAAATTTAAATGAAGCACATGAGCATAAAGGTTTCATTCCTCAAAAAGGTATAAGTGAAGCATGAGAGGAAATGACAAGCTACTCTCAAAAGATATTAGTGAAGATCAATGAGTAGTCAAACAATTAAATAACTATGTGAAGACTCTCTCTCTCTCAATAAATATTTTCAGATCTTAAAATTTTATTAAACAGCAAGCAAAAGAAAAATAGCACTCTAAGAATAGCACGCATCATGTGAACGAATAAAAATTTAGGCTCAACATAGGCTAACCGATAATTGTTGATGAAGAGAGGTGGGATGCGCAGCATCCCCAAGCTTAGATGCTTGAGACTTCTTGAAATATTTACTTGGGGTGCCTTGGGCATCCCCAAGCTTGAGCTTTTGTATCTCGTTCAATCCTCTCATATCCCGGTTTCACCTATTCTCAAAAACTTCATCCACATAAAACTCGAAAAGAACTCGTGAGATAGGTTAGTACACATAATAATAAACCAACTCTTTATGTACTGCCAAGACAAGTTCCATAATAATTTTCAAACATTAGGTACTGTATACTATCATTTCCACAATTTATATCTACCAATATAGGCTATGGAAACTATAGGATAAGTAGATAACAAAACTATGACAGCAATCTGTCCAAACAGAACAGTCTGTAGCAATTTACGAAAACAGTGTACTTCTGTAACTCAAACAATTATGACAATTTAGGACATGCTATAAAATTTATATGACAACACTGTGTAAAAATTTCAGAAACTTTTCACATTCCAGTAAAATATGAAAATTCAAACACTACAGCCAAAGTTTCTGTTTTTACACAGCACTCATCAAAACATGCAATGCAAGCATCCTAAGGCAATTCTTGGAACTTTTTATTGAAAAAAAAGAATATAAATAACACCTAACATAGAACAACAAAATAAAATGATGCTCCAAGCAAAACTCATATTATGTGACGAATAAAAATGTAGCTCCAAGTAAGATATACCGATAGTGTTGAAGACGAAAGAGGGGATGCCTTCCGGGGCATCCCCAAGCTTAGACGCTTGAGTCTTCCTTGGATTTTACCTTGGGGGTGCCTTGGGCATCCCCAAGCTTAGGTTCTTGTCACTCTTTATTCTTTTCATATCGGTGTCTCACCCAAAACTTGAAAACTTCAATCACACAAAACTTAACGGAATTTCGTGAGGAGGGTTAGTGTAACAAAGATAGATCATTCACTTAGGTACTGTCAAGACAAGATTCATAATTTTTCTCACATGATACCTAGTGTATTCTATCATTCCCATAATTTATATCACTAAATATAAGCTATGGGAACACTAAAACAAGCAAACTATGCATGCAAAACAGAATCTGTCAAAAACAGAACAGTCTGTGAAGATCTGTAGTGTAACCATACTTCCCTGTCTCTAACAATTCTGAAAAATTAGGAAAATCTAGGAAATTAGTATATCAATCATGTGTAAAAATTTCAGATCAAAATCACGTCCAGTGAATTTACAAAATTCCTGGACTGAGAGCAAAAGTTTCTGTTTTTGCACAGAATCAAGTCAACTATCATCCATACTATCCCAAAGGCTTTACTTGGCACTTTATTGAAACAAAAGCTATAAAACATTATTATACAGTATCTTAATCATGTGGACACACAAAAACAGTAGGTATAAATATTGGGTTGTCTCCCAACAAGCGCTTTTCTTTAATGCCTTTTTAGCTAGGCATGATGATTTCAATGATGCTCGCATAGGAATAATAATAGAGACATGCAAAAGAGCATCATGAATCTCATGACAAGCACATTTAAGCCTAACCCACTTCCTATGCATAGGGATTTTGTGAACAAACAATTTATGGGAGCAAGAATCAACTAGCATAGGAAGGCAAAACAAGCATAACTTCAAAACTTTGAACACATAGAGAGGAAACTTGATATTATTGCAATTCCTACAAGCATATGTTCCTCCCTCATAATAATTTTCAGTAGCATATTGAAGGAATTTCACAACATAAATATCACATAAAGCATTCTTTTCATGATCTACAAGCATAGAAAATTTATCACTCTCCACATAAGCAATTTTCTTCTCATTCATAATAGTGGGAGCAAACTCAACAAAATAACTATCATGAGATACTTGATTGACATAACCACTTTGAATATTAAAATCATGATGACAAGTTTCATGATTACTATCACTCTTTATAGCATACATGTCATCACAATAATCATCATAGATAGGAGGCATGCCATCATCATAATAGTTTTGCTCATCAAAACTTGGGGGACTAAAAATATCATATTCATCAAACATAGCATCCCCAAGCTTGTGGCTTTGTATATCTTTAGCATCATGAATATTCAGAGAATTCATACTAACAACATTGCAATCATGCTCATCACTCAAAGGTTTAGTGCCAAACATTTTAATAACTTCTTCTTCTAACACTTGAGCACAATTTTCCTTTCCATCATTTTCACGAAAGACATTAAAAAGATGAAGCATATGAGGCAACCTCAATTCCATTTTTTTGTAGTTTTCTTTTATAAAACCAAACTAGTGATAAAACAGGAAACTAAAAGATTCAATTGCAAGATCTAAAGATATACCTTCATGCACTCACCTCCCCGGCAACGGCACCAGAAAAGAGCTTGATGTCTACTACGCAACCTTCTTCTTGTAGACTCGTGTTGGGCCTCCAAGCGCAGAGTTTTGTAGGACAGTAGCAAATTTCCCTCAAGTGGATGACCTAAGGTTTATCAATCCGTGGGAGGCATAGGATGAAGATGGTCTCTCTCAAACAACCCTGCAACCAAATAACAAAGAGTCTCTTGTGTCCCCAACACACCCAATACAATGGTAAATTGTATAGGTGCACTAGTTCGGCGAAGAGATGGTGATACAAGTGCAATATGGATGGTAGATATAGGTTTTTGTAATCTGAAAATATAAAAACAGCAAGGTAACTAATGATAAAAGTGAGCAAAAATGGTATTGCAATGCTTGGAAACAAGGCCTAGGGTTCATACTTTCACTAGTGCAAGTTCTCTCAACAATACTAACATAGTAGAATCATATGTAAATCCCTGACGCGCGACAAAGAGTTCACTCCAAAGTCACAAATAGCGGAGAACAAACGAAGAAATTATTGTAGGGTACGAAACCACCTCAAAGTTATCTTTTCCGATCAATCTTATGAGCTATCCCTATAAGTGTCACGAACAGCCCTAGAGTTCGTACTAAAATAACACCTTAAGATACACATCAACCAAAACCCTAATGTCACCTAGATACTCCAATGTCACCACGAGTACCCATGTGCTTGATTATACGGTATGCATCACACAATTTCAGATTCATCATGTTCAATCCAACACAAACAACTTCAAAGAGTGCCCCAAAGTTTCTACCGGAGAGTCAAGACGAAAACATGTGCCAACCCCTATGCATAGATTCCCAAGGTCACGGAACCCGCAAGTTGATCACCAAAACATACATCAAGTGGATCAATAGAACATCCCATTGTCACCACGAATATCCCATCGCAAGACATACATCAAGTGTTCTCAAATCCTTAAAGACTCAATCCGATAAGTAAACTTCAAAGGGAAAACTCAATTCATCACAAGAAGATAGAGAGGGGAAAACTCCATATGATTCATCTATATTAATAAAGCTCGCGGTACATCAAGATCGTGTCATCTCAAGAACACGAGAGAGAGAGATCAAACACATAGCTACTGGTACATACCCTCAGCCCTAAGGGTGAACTACTCCCTCCTCGTCATGGAGACCGCCGGGTTGATGAAGATGGCCTCCGGTGATGGTTTCCCCCTCCGGCAGGGTGCCGGAACGGGCTCCCGATTGGTTTTTCATGGCTCTGGAGGCTTGCAGCGGCGGAACTCCCGATCTAGGTCTGTTACTTGGGGTTTCTCTATTTATAGGATTTTTTTGCGGCGGAAACAAGTCCAGGGGGGCCATGAGGTGATGACAACCAGGGGGCGCGCCCTAGGGGGGGCGCCCACCAGGCTTGTGGTGGCCTCGTGGCTCTTCTGGCCCAACTCCAATGTTGCTTGGGCTTCTTCTGGTCCATAAAAAATCACCGTAGATTTTTATTCTGTTTGGACTTCGTTTGATATTCCTTTTCTGTAAAACTCAAAAACACGGAAAAAACAGAAACTAGCACTGGGCTCTAGGTTAATAGGTTAGTCCCAAAAATAATATAAACTTGTGGTAAAATGATTGTAAAACATCCAAGAATGATAATATAACAGCATGGAACAAGCAAAAATTATAGATACGTTGGAGACGTATCAGTCTGGCACACAATACAAGTCGTATGCGCGCCACCACGTGGGGTTGTTCGGTTAGTAGGTATCAAGCTGGCAATGTGGATTACTCAGGCGGGTGTATTGGAGTCCCATCCCCGTCCCCATCACCGCCCTCCCATTCCCGTACCCATCTCCGTACCCGTGCGCGGGTATACAAAGTTTCCCATCCCCGTCGCCACTGCTTTATCCCCGTGAGGAAACCCAACATGCATTTAAGAACAACATAAAATAGTATTTCAGTAAAAAAACAGTATTTCAACGCAATAAACAATATGTTGTGGCTAAGTTTGGGATTTCTTAGGGATTTTTGGGCCAGATGGGGTTGGATCTGTGGAAATTTTGGTGACCAAGGGCGCAAATTAATTACGTGGGGTATATTAATTTCAGAGCCCACATGTAATAAGTACTTCATGGTTAAGGCGGGTAATGCTATATATATCCCATCCGCATCCCCGTCCTCCACGCTGGGTAAGGTATTTGACCCACCATCTTCCCCATGGGAATTCAAGCTGGCACTTATCCGTGCCCTAATTAATAAAGTAATTACCCATGGGGATGCGGGTAAAGGTTTTAACCATTGCCAGCTTCATGTGAGGCACGTGCCACATCAAAAGTCGTGCATTGGGTATATATTTAAAGCACCCCGATCATGACCTTTTTCATGCATATGTTTGTGTCTCATGCATCCAGTGGTGGTCCTCGTACACTCACTCATGCGGTTACCACCGACACACCCATTCCTTGCCCCCGCGCGGTCTATCACCTTGGATGGCGCGGCGAGAGAGGTTTGATCAAAGGTGTATTCATCTTAGTCCGTGTTTCAGTGAAGATCATGGTGAGATTCCGAACGAAAGTTTTGGCGCATGTGTGCATGCGCGTGCTCATTGTACACGTTGTGAATCTCCATGGTTTTTTTTTTTGTTTTGCGAAGGTGACACATTAAAAGTGTGTATTGGGTATTCAAAACATCACACAACACCTCCGTACATATGTTAGGGCAGCATGGAGGCGGTGGTTGTACTCGGACAGCGCCCCCTCGCACAATTGTAAGTGTCACTCCCATGTGTGGCCTCACGTACTTTTGTACCGCAACGAGAGAGGTTAATTATTGTGGATTCTTTTTTGGTCGATGTTTGTGGTAGGCCATGGGTGTGAGATTACATGGTATAATTAGAGTGCGTGTAGTGTACACTTTAAGATTCCCGAGGAAGGTGTGCCACGCCAAAGTTTGTGTGTTGGGTATGTAAATCAACATCACACAACACTTCCATACATATGTTTGATCCACGCTTAGATGGTGATTGTCTTTGGATACTCCTTCTTGTGGTTGTCGTTGGAAAGTCCATTCGTGGGCCCGCGTGGACATCCATCACATTGACTAACAACGAGAGAGAGAGAGCTTACCTTGGTGGATTCTTCAATTGGTTTGTGTTATGGTATATATTATATAGGTCATTTGAGTTTCCTTACCCAAGTCTGAGCGCACGCGTGCATACGCGTGAATCGTTCCCATCCACGCTCGGCATACTAGTTGTACGCGTCATGAACAATCGCTCCGGGGGGGGGGGGACTTTCCGGTTCCAAAGCATGTGCCACATCAAAGTTGCACATGAGGTATATATATTAATGAATTCAAACGCAACACAACATTTCCGTACATATGTTTGCGCCGCTTGCATGTCATGGCTGTCCTCGACCCTCCACCGTGTAGTTATCGATGTCACGCCCATTCATGGGCCTCGGCGGACGTCCATACTTTCGACCGACAATAGGAGAGTTTTGACCAGAATGTTGATTCTTTGGTCGGGATGTCCGTGTTGCGAGGCGCATGGGCCATAGTCCACCATTGACCAGAAGAGAGATGGTGTGGTTTGACCATGTTGGATTCATGTATATGTTTCATTTTCATGTTACTACATGAGTGAGACGCGAGATCTGTTTGGTGGCATGTATTCATAGCTAGGATTCCCCCTCCCACCGACACAAAGTGGCGACGGAGGAGACATGTGGCACATCAAAGTTGCGCGTTGGGTATCTTGAACGATCAAACCACCCTGTGCATACATATTTTTGTTCCACATGCAGGCGTGTATGTGTTCTGACCCCTTTCCCGCAATTTTTTTGGGGAAATGCTCATATATATTATTAGTCTAGGAGTAAATAACAAACGATTCGAATGTCACAACCGTTTGCGATTGTACACTCAACAACCACCATTCCCTCCTACGCTGGCACGTCAGCATGGTCCATTGGTTGGCGCCAAACACGATTGGGCTCCACGAGACTTCCCTCGCAAAAATATCTACCGCCTTGAGCCATTTGAAAAATGGCGGTTCCACGGGTTTTTCCTATTTGATAGCACACACTTATTATGTTTCTACTGTGTGCGATGTTTGTTGCTCCCGCGCTGGCTGCGCCGCTTCAATCCCGTAATCTAAATTTTCGGTAGCCCCGACATCCTGGCATTTCACTCCCGCCTAGTAAAATTTTCAGTAGCCGCGCGGCATTTCCATAAACACCACCTGCCCCCCTCCCCACCACAAAACCTCTGCTCAGATTACGTAAAAAGGAAAACCTCCGCTCCTGCACGCACCACTCCTCTCCTCGCTCGAATCCTAGCTAGCCCGCTGTTGCCGCCCCCGACTCCACCATCATCCTCTGCATGCCTTCCCGCGACTATCTTGAAGTCCTCATGAAGATCCGTCACAAGGGTGTTGGACTAGAGTCACCGTGCAATCGACAGTAGCGCTCCTCCATGTCGAATGCACGCACAACTATGGTCCACCCCTTAGTGTCGGCCTGCTAAGCACCCTCTTTCCCGCAGATCCCCATCCCCATCCTCACCCACACTCCAGAGCGTCACAGCCTCAGCCCGGCAATGCTTCCTGGGGAGCTGGAGGAGCGATTGGACAAAAAGAGGTATGTCGAGGCCTGTCCGCTGGACGACGGTGAGGTGGCCGCCGAGGCCCCCGGGGGAAGTGAAAGCACATTTGCTCCCTTGGTGGTTTTGGTAATTAATAACAACATATATGTCATTGAACTAATGTTTCCACTAAGTATATTTCAGGAAAAGTTCAATGATAGGATTGGCAAAAGGATTGTGGAAATTGTGGAAATACCCCAAGATGCAAGGAAATGGATTGGCAAAGCTTCAAGCAAGAAGACTGTACATTTTACTTTGTGATAAATCACTTTGAGTCCATAGGAAAGCCAATACTA
Organism: Elymus sibiricus; assembly: GCA_039707655.1. NCBI lineage: Eukaryota > Viridiplantae > Streptophyta > Magnoliopsida > Poales > Poaceae > Elymus > Elymus sibiricus. The sequence continues at coordinate 267,549,525 of CM077673.1, read as the reverse complement.
TTAAAAGGGGGTAAGGTATTGTTGGTTAACAAAATGCTCATACGTGCACAAGTGATATTCACCAAAAACACCCACAAGCTCTTCCACAAAAGTCTGTCCAAAGTCAAATATTCAAAATCGGTGCAACCAACACTTCCCACTCGGTGCCACCGATTCCCAAACTCAGACAGACCCATGCCAAACCCTAGTTTTTCGGTGCAACCGATTCTACATCGGTGCCACCGAGTTTAGGTTGCCAACTATCTGTTTAGCCATCTTCAGTCTTCGGTACCACCGAGATTTGCCTTTCGGTCTCACCGAGTTTTTGGACCAACTCTCTGGATAGCCATTCATCTGATCGGTAACACCGAGAAGTGTGGATCGGCGCCACCGAGTTTCTAGACCAACTCTCTGGTAAGCCTTGGTCAAGAATCGGTACCACCGAGATGTAAAGATCGGCGTCACCGAGTTTGCGCAATCTGACCGTTGGTCCCCTTATCGGTGCAACCGAGAGTTATATATCGGTCTCACCGAGATTCAAAAGTTGCCACCTTTTGGTCACTTCGGTACCACCGAGATTAACACATCGGTGTCACCGAGTTGGTCATTTTGTGTGTAACGGTTGGATTTTTGGGGATGCCTATATATACCTCTTCACCACCACCCACTCGAAAGAGAAGCACTCAGAACTATTCCATACTTGCCCCATCCAGTTTTCTGAGAGAGAGCCACCTACTCATGTGTTGAGATCATGCCATTCCATTCCAACCAAATGAATCTTGATCTCTAGCCTCCCCATGTTGCTTTCCACCAATCCCATCTCTTCCACCAAGCCAAATCAGTGAGAGAGTGATTATGTGTTGAGGAGTCTATCATCTTGAAGCACTAGAGCAAGGAGGTCATCATCATTGCCGAGCCTATTACCTTTTGGAGGGTGGTGCCTCCTAGATTGGTTAGGTGTCGCTTGGGAGCCTCCTACTTCGTGTTGTGGAGTTGAACCAAGAAGTTTGTAAGGGCAAGGAGATCGCCTACTTCGTGAAGATCTACCCATAGTGAGGCTAGTCCTTCGTGGACGGAAGCCGTTATGGAATAGTCAAGGTTGCTACTTCGTGGACCCTTATGGGTGGAGCCCTCTGTGGACTCTCGCGACCGTTACCCTCCGTGGGTTGAAGACTCCATAAATGTGGACGTACGATAGCACCACCTATCGGAACCACGGGAAAAATCATCGTGTCTACAATTGCGTTTGATCCTCCTACCCTTCTTTTCTACTCATGCTTGTTGTTACTTTCCGCTGCTATACTCTTAGACATGCATGTGTAGGGTGTACTTGACTTGCCATGAATGCTAAAATCTGCCAACACTAAAAATTGGGAAAAGGTAGAAATTTTATTTGGTCAAGTAGTCTATTCACCCCCCCCCCCCTCTGGACATACTTTCGGTCCTTCAAGTGGTATCAGAGCTTTGGTCTCCATTACATTGGTCTCACAACCTAGGAGAGTATGGCGTCTAGTGAGGGAAATTATCACCGTAGAGGTCCTTACTTTGATGGCACTAATTTTGCTAGTTGGAAGCACAAAATGAAAATGCATATTCTTGGTCATAACCCCGCTGTTTGGGCTGTTGTTCGTGTTGGCTTGCAAGGTGAATTCTTTGGTGATGGAAAGGAACCAGATCGTGAAGCGACAACGGATGAATTGAAGATGTTGCAATACAACGCTCAAGCATGTGACATTCTCTACAACTGCCTATGCCCCGAAGAATTCAACAAAATCAGCCGTCTTGAGAATGCAAAAGAGATTTGGGATACTTTGGTTGATATGCACGAAGGAACCGAGTCTGTGAGAGAATCCAAGTTGGATGTTCTTCAAAGTCAGCTTGACAAGTTCAAGATGAAGGATGGTGAAGGAGTCGCGGAGATGTACTCTAGGCTAGCTCTCATAACCAATGAGATTGCCGGCTTAGGAAGCGAAGAAATGACCGACAAATTCATCATCAAGAAGATACTTAGAGCTTTGGATGAGAGATACGACACCGTGTGCACATTGATCCAAATGATGCCCAACTACAAAGATCTCAAGCCTACGGATGTCATTGGAAGGATTGTTGCTCATGAGATGACACTCAAAGACAAAGAAGAGCTTCACAACAAGTCTAGCGGTGCTTACAAAGCCACAAGTGATGCTCCCGCAACTTCAAGCGACAACCTTGTCACCAATGAAGAGATAAGCCTCATGGTCAAGAAATTCAACAAGTTCTACAAGAATAGAGGCAAAGAACGAAGCTCCAACTCAAGATATAATGAGAAGCGTTCGTCAAGTCGTGACCGCAATTGCTACAATTGTGGGAAGCCCGGATACTACTCAAATGAGTGCACGGCTCCCTACAAACGAAGAGAAGAGTCACCTAGAAGACGAAGCTCAAGGAATGAATCACCTCAAAGAGAGAGAAGGAGTAGAGATGATTGCTATGAACGAAGACCCTCAAGGAGAAGTAGAGATTCAGAGAAGAAGGACAAGTACACCAAGAGCTACACAAGAAGAAAACATCAAGCTCATGTTGGTGAATGGGTTTCCGGCTCCGACTCCGACAACAACTCCGAGAGAAGCTATCACTCCGACTCCAACTATAGTCAAGATGATGGTGTTGCCGGAATTTCTCTAGTGACTACCGACTCCTATGATCTATTTGATTCACCAAACGAAGGGAGTGGAAGTTGCTTCATGGCTAAAGGCCCCAAGGTATCACACCCCGAGTATCTTGATTTCAATAGTGATGAAGATGATTTGCTTTGTAATGATGACTTGCTCTTTGATGAAACTAGTGATGTTAGCCAAAATGAACTTGATAATTCTCATGCTAGTCAAGATAAGTCATTTGTTGATGATAAGATGAAAATAGAACAACTAACTAAAGAACTAAACACTCTTAAGTTAGCTCATGAATCTACTCTAGAAGATCATAGAGAGCTTGTAAGAACTCATGAGAAGCTACGCTTCGAGAAGCTCAACTTGGAGCAAGAGCATGAGTTTCTTAAAGCTATCAATGACGATCTCCGAAAGAAGACTTCATCTTATCTAGCCAAACGACTACTCTTGTCTACATTCATGCCACAAGTTAAATCTAAACAAACTAGTAACAAAGGCAAGAAAGGTTCTTCATCTAGTAGCAACAATAAAAAATGCTAAACCTAATGATGTTGTTTCTAGTAGTTCTATTGATTCCACTAATGATGATTCTCTTAGCCAAGTTACACTTGAGCAAGAAAATGCTTTATTGAAAGGAATTATAGAGAAAGGTATCTACAAGAGTCCTGCCGGGTGTAAGCAATTTGAGGAAATTGTACGCAAGCACGGAGGATACCGAAAGAACCATGGTGTTGGCTACTTCAACGCAAATGGAGTTGAATGGGAAGAAGGTCAATACCCCAAGCCCAAGTTTGTTCCTCAAAAGGAGAAGTATGAAAATACTCTTCCCAAGGGAACAAACACTCAAGATGACCTTCCACCACAGGACCACAAGCTCAAGGGCAAGAACAAGCTTCAAGAGGACATTGACTCATATGAAGATGAATCCCTAGCTTTGGTGGAGTGGGTTCCCAAGGCTACTTCAAGCTCAACTTCTACAAAGGCTACTTCAATACCAAGGATCCCCATCAATTTGATGTGGGTCCCCAAGAAGAAGAACTAGAGAGTTCTTGAGGGGTGACTCCGCCAATGAAATTCACTCACATTCATTATTGGCAAGAACTATTTGCAATCAACATCAACTCTATGCAATAGTTCAAGGAGTCACACATTCCCTCAAAGGTAAGCAAGGGACAAGGTAATCAACAAATCAATGGACATCATCACACATGCTTTGCACTCCATGTCCATAGATATCCTTGTATTTGTCTCTTGTGTGTTGGGACTAACCCATGTAGGTGAGAAGAGTAAGGGAACAACAAGGATGCTCCCAACTCTTGGTGATCTTCATCAACCTTGAGCATCCACCACTACCTCACCAACATGAAGTCTTCATCGACAAAACGCAAGGTTAGTTTATCCCACTTATGGGGGGGATGTCACATCAAGGGGGAGCTTTACTCTAAGACTTGAGTTAAAGCATCTCTTAGTGTGTGACAACATTAAATGCTTTATGTAAAAGTGGTAACCCCACTTGTGCTTAAACGATAAGTATGACCTATGATCAAGTATTCTTACTTGGCTCCTAAGTCAATATACTCATATATTGATGACTTTGTCATCGCCAAAGTGCTTGTTAGATGCTAGTATGTATGTGCATGTTTGCCATGATTTCATTTGACATCTTATTGTGTGAGCATGTTGGTCTGCATTTATTTATCCATTCGAGGACATCCAATTGTTGCTATTTGGTTTTGATTTATCTTTTGCCAATTGGATGGACAAGAATGCCTAGGACCACTCTCTAGCTATCTATGCTTTCTCACCTCATATTCTATTCATGCTGCATCACAAAATTTGAACAAGTACTTTTCGATCCCTCTGTGTGTGGAGCACTCGGAGTTCCGTATCGACAAGGACTAACCATTAAAACCTCCCAAGTGCATCTCGGTGGAACCAACCCACAATTCTCGGTCTCACCGAATGCCTAGGGTTGATCTGGTTTTCTATCTCGGTACTACCGATTCCATATTCTCGGTTACACCGAGTTTCCCTGTCAGCTGACAGTTGAGGAACTCGGTGACACCGAAAATTTAGAATCGGCGTCACCGACAGTGAGGGGTATATATGTTGTGGACCCGACGCTTCGAAATTCAATCTTCAAACTGTCGCGCCCCAAAACCCTAAGCTGCCGCAAAGGACCCCCTGGTCGTCGCCCTTGTCTCCCTGCGCTCCTCCGCCGCTGGGATCCTCGCCGTCGACGGGCATCTTCGCCGCCATCTTCGCCGTAGCGTACCGTCACCAAGCTAGGGTACGGATCCGATTCTTCTTGCGCTCCCTGTCCGATTCTTGCGCAATGAAGTGAGATTTATCTATAAGCCACCGTTTGCACATCTATCTATCCACAAGAAAACTCAATAGGATAGCGAATGATGGATTTTTTAGGTTTTGCCATCCGCCTCATGTATCTCGGTAGAACCGATGCAAAATAATCGGTATCACCGATTTGGTTTTCTGGCACACTGAGAACACCTCAGTGGTACCGAGTGCCTATCTTCGGTGTAACCGATAATGGTGCCAAGTTCCTGGAAAGCAGGTTGTTAGTCTTGGTGTGACCGAAAAATTTGTCTCGGCTGTACCGACATACATTTGGCAAAATGCAAAATCTAAGAAATTCTGAGTTCAACCTTTCAAAAATAGCTGCATTTTGTGATGACTTATCTTCTTCTTCTCCTCAATACTCTATTCACAGGGTCAGAGATGTCTGCTTCAGATGACAGTGAGAACAACTTCAGAGAGGAGGATATTGTCATGAGTTCAGGCACTAGTCCTGAAGAGAGTTTCGATGATGTGCCTAGTTCCCCTGATTTGTCCAAGGCTGCTACAAGAACTAGGAGGAAGCTAAATTCTGATGAGGAAGATGAGGACTTCATACCTGATGAAGTGCCTCCCAAGTCAAAGTAGGACAAGTCTGTCAAGGACACTGCTGCTGCTACCTCTTCCAAGAAGAAGAAAGCTGTCAGGAAGGAGTATGCTAGCTCTGAGATATTGAGAGCACCTGAGAGCTCCAGAGCTACCATGACCATTGAGCCCCCAAGGAAGTCTATTCTTAAGAAGGCAGGGGAGAAGAAGAAGAGAGAAAGAACAAAATTTGTCAAGGCTAAAGTTCTCCCATCTACTCCTGAGTATCTAGATGAGGAAGAAGAGGAGGAGGAAGAACATGTTGAGAAGGCACCTCCCAAGAAGAAAAAGAAGCTTATGGCAGATGCTATGCCAAAGATTGGCACATCCAAGAGCACCAAGTCTGCCCCCAAGAAGGCTGCTGCTAAAAAGCCCAAGAGGTCATCCTGACAAATTCCAGCTTCTGAGAAGAACAAGGGAACTACCTCCAGAGATGAGGATGAGGATGCCATGTTTGCTTTGATGAAGCTTAGATCACACCTTCCCGAACACAATACCAGCTATCCACTTGCTGAAGATATGAAGAAGAGGAAGGATTCTGGTTTGAGGGCATGGAGAGCTGTTGATCCATATGCCCAAAGGAGAAAGACAGCTGTGGACTACATGTTCTATACCAAGGAGCAACAGGATTTCTATGAAACTGTGATGTTTGACAAGAGTCCAGCTGTGAGCTATATGAGATACGTTGACTGGAAATACATCAAGGCCAATGAAGACTATTTTCCAAATGTTCAAGACAATTTTCATTGCATTGGACTAGATGAGTTTGTTGACAAAGAGTTCACTGCATGGAACGATGAGATGATCATGCAATTCTACTCCACTGCTCACTTCTATGGAGATGGTAGAATTGTATGGATGACAGAAGGAGCAAGATACGAGTCCACTGTTGATGAATGGGCTACAATCTTAGGAGTCCCAGAGGTACAGGATGGTGACCTGGATGTCTACTCAGAATCCAAGGAGAGCCACAATGCTATGGCTAATATGTACAATGAGATCCCTGCTGCTCATGTGAAGTCTCACAAGCTAGGTTCTATCTATTTCCTCCAGGCTGGCCTCCGTACCATGAACACCATTCTGAGGCATACTTTGATGCCCAAATCAGGAGATGACGAGATGATCCGAGGCTACTCCATCAACATGCTGATCCATCTTGACAGACACACCAGGATTAGAGTTATGGATTTGATTGTAGAGACAGTGAAGAGGGTTGCTGCTGATCAGAAGCGCTCATGCTGCTATGCACCCTACATTCATATGCTTATCAACTCCAAGCTGGAGAAGGACATCTTTGCTCTGGACAGACCCCACTTGCCCCAACAGCCAGATTTAGAGGACAACGTTGTGGTGATGGACCCAGAACATCCCACATCAGCTGCAGCTCAAGCTAAGGCAGAGGCAGAGGCAGCTAGAGCCACTAGTGCTCATGTTCCCAGATCCAGGAATGAGCCAATGGATTTGTTGATCTCATCAGTTCAGGGCATGCAGAAGGACATTAAGGACATTCTGGAGAACCAAAACAGTCTTGTCAGGATCTTCGAGAACAGGATCAAGACCCTTAATGACAAGGTAGATGGGCTGACCAAGATAGCCAATGAGCTCAAGAAGGAAGTTGACTCTGTGCCTCTTCTTCAGTCTTCAATTGATGATGATGATGATGATGATGAGGATGACTCTCCCATCAGGCCAGGCACACACTTCACTACCCAGTCCAGATCAGCCACAGTGCCAGCTCCAGATTTGAGGCCATCTTCATCAGCACCTGCTTCTATCACCTCAGCTCCACTAGCTCCAGTTCCTCCAGTTGCCACTCCAACTCCATCCACGACATCAGGTGAGATCTTCGCCGACGCAGTTCTCTCGACTCCTTCATCAACAACCGGAGGAGATCAGCCCAAGAACGATTAGATATATGCCTTTGAACTTTTTGGTAACTTGTTGCCAAAGGGGGAGAAGTGTATATAGATCTTTAGGCTTCGAGTGAGAGAGCGTTTGGTTTTTATCGACTTTTTCAAAAACAGTTGATATTTTGGCTTGTTTGTGTTGAACTATGTGTGTTTGATCATACGCTTAATGTGTGTTGTGCTACTATTTCCTATCATTATGCTGCTTATGAGATGATCATTCACCTTTGCTTGATTGTGTTGTGCTATGTTGTTAACTCTTATTATTCTTGCACACCACCAAGTTGTATGTGACATGGAAGAAGTGCCCCATGTACCTAATCGATTGTGCATTTGCATTCAAACGCAAATTTAAAATAATGCACAAATTTAGGGGGAGCTCTTGCTTATCACATACTTCTCAAAGCGACGATTATATTCATTGATTATATCTTTGTCGAAGCTTTGATCTATATGTTGTCATCAATTACCAAAAAGGGGGAGATTGAAAGCACATTTGCTCCCTTGGTGGTTTTGGTAATTAATAACAACATATATGTCATTGAACTAATGTTTCCACTAAGTATATTTCTGGAAAAGTTCAATGATAGGATTGGCAAAAGGATTGTGGAAATTGTGGAAATGCCCCAAGATGCAAGGAAATGGATTGGCAAAGCTTCAAGCAAGAGGACTCTACATTTTACTTTGTGAGAAATCACTTTGAGTCCATAGGAAAGCCAATACTATTAAAAGGGGGTAAGGTATTGTTGGTGAACAAAATGCTCATACGTGCACAAATGATAGTCACCAAAACCACCCACAAGCTCTTCCACAAAAGTCTGTCCAAAGTCAAATATTCAAAATCGGTGCAAGCAACACTTCCCACTCGGTGCCACCGATTCCCAAACTCAGACAGACCCATGCCAAACCCTAGTTTTTCGGTGCAACCGATTCTGCATCGGTGCCACCGAGTTTAGGTTGCCAACTCTCTGTTTAGCCATCTTCAGTCTTCGGTACCACCGAGATTTTCCTTTTGGTCTCACCGAGTTTTTGGACCAACTCTCTGGATAGCCATTCACCTGATCGGTAACACCGAGAAGTGTGGATCGGCCCCACCGAGTTTCTGGACCAACTCTCTGGTAAGCCTTGGTCAAGAATCGGTACCACCGTGATGTAAAGATCGGCGTCACCGAGTTTGCGCAATCTGACCGTTGGTCACCTTATCGGTGCAACCGAGAGTTATATATCGGTCTCACCGAGATTCAAAAGTTGCCACCTTTTGGTCACTTCGGTACCACCGAGATTAACACATCGGTGTCACCGAGTTGGTCATTTTGTGTGTAACGGTTGGATTTTTGGGGATGCTTATATATACCCCTTCACCACCACCCACTCGAAAGAGAAGCACTCAGAACTATTCCATACTTGCCCCATCCAGTTTTCTGAGAGAGAGCCACCTACTCATGTGTTGAGATCAGGCCATTCCATTCCAACCATATGAATCTTGATCTCTAGCCTCCCCATGTTGCTTTCCACCAATCCCATCTCTTCCACCAAGCCAAATCTGTGAGAGAGTGATTGTGTGCTGAGGAGTCTATCATCTTGAAGCACAAGAGCAAGGAGTTCATCATCATTGCCGAGCCTATTACCTTTTGGAGGGTGGTGCCTCCTAGATTGGTTAGGTGTCGCTTGGGAGCCTCCTACTTCGTGTTGTGGAGTTGAACCAAGAAGTTTGTAAGGGCAAGGAGATCGCCTACTTCATGAAGATCTACACATAGTGAGGCTAGTCCTTCGTGGACGGAAGCCATTATGGAATAGTCAAGGTTGCTACTTCGTGAACCCTTATGGGTGGAGCCCTCCGTGGACTCTCGCGACCGTTACCCTCCGTGGGTTGAAGACTCCGTAAACGTGGAAGTACGATAGCACCACCTATCGGAACCACGGGAAAAATCATCGTGTCTACAATTGCGTTTGATCCTCCTACCCTTCCTTTCTACTCATGCTTGTTGTTACTTTCCGCTGCTATACTCTTAGACATGCATGTGTAGGGTGTACTTGACTTGCCATGAATGCTAAAATCTGCCAACACTAAAAATTGGGAAAAGGTAGAAATTTTATTTGGTCAAGTAGTCTATTCACCCCCCCTCTAGACATACTTTCGGTCCTACAGGAAGCTCACTACGATGACTGGCCCGAGGCATTTTATAAGCGGGCTTGCGGTAACACCCTCGATTCGGTGCTACAGTAATCCTTGTAATCAAGCTGCAGTAACGTGAGGATTAGGCTAATCCATTTTGCTAATCCAAGTATGATCACTGTTGGAATCAAACCCTAATTCAAATTCCTTTGCAATTCAAAATCATTGAAAGGTGGTTTTAAAGGTTTTGCAATTCAGGAAATAAAAATCATGAATAGGTTTCAAATATTCCCTAAGCATTTCTAATATTGCAACCCACATTTTTGTAAGGTGTTTAGTGCCTCTAAAACCATTTAACAGAGGGCAAATCAATTAATTAAATGCCCATTTAATTTTGGCAGTTTTCACACAAATTCAAAAGGTCCTCAAACTTTTTGTGGCACTACCAAATTTTGCTTTGCAAATATTGGGCTAATTCACATATTTTTACAAATGCATTTTTGTCATTGAATAGATAAATAATAGAGTTTAGTATTAAAGAAAAGAAACAGTTTTGAAATCAAAAGAACAAGGGCTAAGTGTCCTGGTCACTTAGGCCCAGCCCATCTACCCCCCCCCCCTCCCACGTCATCTACCTCCTTCTCACCAGGGGGACGTGGACGCGGCGATGGCCGCCACTGGCCACCCCCATCGCCCTGGCGCGCATCGGGCGGCTCCCCGACGCCTACAAGACTCGCCCGTCGGCCCCTGAACCCTAGCGCCCTCAATTCCCTCCCTCCCGCGTCGCCTGCCCCTCCCCGCACACACACCGTGCCACCGCCGCCATGGCCGTCGACTAGCCGCGGCCACTGTGCCCCCCATGCCTCGACGTCGCGTCCAGAAGCTCCGCCGGCCTTCCCTCGTTTGACTTCGCCCACGCGTTTGAGCTCGCAGCCGCTGCATCACCTCCGGATCGCGGACGCGCTCCGGCGACAACTCCGGATACCCCAGGTTTCCCCTGCGCCCACTGCGCTCACATGCAGGGCCGCTTTAAGCCCCTGCTCCTCCCCCTCCTTCCCCTCATCTAATCCATGTCCGTTATCGGATTGCTCCGGAGCCGAGGCTCGCCGCCGCATGAGCTCATCACCGGCGAGCGTGCGGTGACCTTTTGGTCCTGTCAGCACCACCGTTCGCTTCAGCACATTGCGTAGGCCCCCGTAGCACCCTTAGCCCGCTCGTTTTCGCGCCGTTTTGCTAGTTGCCATGGGTGCACAGAGGTCTCCTCCACCAAGCTCGACGTAGGCAACAGTTCCGACCGCCTCTGCACCTCCTGATGGCCGGGATGGAACGGCGACAGCTCCTGCATTCCAACACACCAAAGGGTGCTCGATTTGGCCCACCGTAGGCGAAACCCGAGCCACGCCAGCGATTCAGGAGCTCGTCGGAGTTGCTCCGGCAACGCTCGCCGGTCACTGCTGAGCTGGCCCGACCGGGGCCACTGCCAGAGACACTGGCCAGTGGGCCGGGGCGACCCAGTTGACCAGTTGACTTGGTCAACTAGCTGACGGGGCACAACCCAGTCACTGCCAGGTGGGGCCCCTTCCCCCTGGGCCTATGACATGTGGGCCCAGGTCATTAAGCCCTAATTGCACATTTGGTTAATTGAAATAATTACTTTAATTCTAATTAGCCACTGACCAGTGGGTCCTACCTATTAATAAATTATTTTAGTTTAGTTTTAATCCCTATTTAGCCCGCTGTCTATGACAGGTAGGGCCCAGCTGTCAGGTTTGACCTGAGACAACTGGGTTGACTGCTGACATCAGCATTACCTCGTGCTGATGTCATAATTGAATTTTTGAATTAAATTAAATCTGTTAATTCTAGAATATTAATAAAACTTTGAAAATTAATATAAAATAATCTATAACTCAGATGAAAATAATTTATATATGAAAGTTGCTCAGAAAAATCGCACGAATCCGAATACGCTGTCGGTTCATCTGTCACATGTCTCTAACATGATGAACATGGAACTTTTCCATCGTTTTCATCTGTCCGGTAGTAGCCCAAGAACCGGCAAATATCGTCAGATATTCTCCCGCTCCATCTGCGACGTGTAGTACTGCGTTAGTGCATGCCTAGCTCTGCATATTGCCATGTCATGCATCGTGTTGCATCTGTCTGCTTTATATTTATTATTTCTCCCCCCTCTTCTTACCGGTAGACCTCGAGACTGACGTTGCTGCCAGGTACAACTACGCCACTGACGATCAGGCCTTTGCAGCAGAGCAGCAAGGTAAGCAAACCCCCTTGAGCATTACGATATCGCCCATTCTTCCTCTCCCATGCTTGCATTAGATTTTGCTACTGTTGTATATCGGTCCTATTCTGAAGCATAGCCTGCTTTTGATAAACTGCTACTGTACATATCAACTGCTTAGTATAGGTTGATCAGTGAATCCCGTGTGACCCCTTAGTCCCAGTTGCCCCGCTTTAAATATCAGTTACTTGATCATCATGATCGACGAGCCAGGCCCGTCACATCACCGCACACCCCCTTAGTTGTACGACTCTGCAGAACTACTATCGAGTACCGAGGGTGACACCTCGTGAAGTAGTCATGATGTTAGCTCTGTAGTGTAGCTAGTCGGTCGTGGTAAACAGAGGGTGTTACCTCTCCGCCACTCCCGATATCATCTTTGCCGTGCAACCCCCTCAAGTGTGAGACCGCCGAGGGTGATTCCTCTAAGTCCACCTTGACGGTTACATCGAGCGGGAACCATTGAGGGTGATTCCTCAGGTCCCACCTTGATGTTTTATACACATGGTTACTATGGCTTGGTTTCAGAAGGATGTTGGTGATGGGTCGGCCCTGAAGGGTACCCACGGTTTATTGACGACGAGGCGTGGCCGGGCAGGTGAGGCCCTTGCCACAAGCCCTCGAGAAGGGGCGACGGGACCACACATCATGGGTCGCGCTCATCACCACATTAATAAAATACTAATGGGTTGGGTATTTGATCTGAGTTGGTCGAATTGACCTTTTTACGCACTAACCTTCACGTGGGACAAGTTATGGGTGCTCATCATCGTAGTATCAGCCGAAGCTCTTCGGACGTCAGCAATGGAGCGGCGCGCGCCCGAGTGGTCCGTGATGGCATTGATCTTGTATTAGAGTGTGCCAGGACTGACCTCGGCCGCCCATGCATCGTGCAGGAGTGCAAAGGGCGAGTGGGCCCATGACCCCTGCACGCTTAGGATTTAGACCGGCGGGCTGGCCTCTCTGTTGAGCTTAGGTAGGGCGACGACGTGTTGATTTCCCGAGGCCGGGTATGACTCAGGAAAGTGTGTCCAGCCAAAGGTGATCAAGCATGTTGGAAATGTGGTGCACCCCTGTAGGGATGAATTCAACTATTCCAATAGCCGTGTCAAGGGTAACAGGACGACTTGGAGTTGTACCTCGATCTACTACAACTATAATTGTGACTTAAAATTGACATGAATGTTGGCTCCGAGATTGCTTTCTCGCAGAGAGCCGAGGAAGAATCTCTGGGTGTGGTTACTTCATAAAATTTGTTACAATAATATTGCTATATATGAGATACCAGTCTACTCTCTTCTAATGCTGCAAGATGTTGAAGATACTAGTCTTTGATAGGACTAGGCCTTCTCCCTCATTCTTGCTATTCTGTAGTCAGTCCAGATATAACCCCATTCCTTGATACTGATGCATTTTTAGCATAGTTCTGATGTCAGTCTTGCGAGTACTTTGGATGAGTACTCACCGCTGCTTTGCTTTCTCTTTCCCCCTTGATACAATTACTAAGTTCAGATGACGGAGCCCAGGAGATGGAGTACGCCGGAGACGACTACTACACCACCGCTGGAGCCTACTACTACGTGGAGAGTGTAGACGCTCAGGAGTAGTTAGGTTGGCTCCCAGGCAGGAGGCCTTGCCTCTTTCGATCCGCTACTTATGTTTGTGCTAGCCTTCTTAAGGAAAAACTTGTTTAACTTATGTCTGTACTCAGATATTATTTGCTTCCGCTGACCCGTTTGTATGTTGAGCTTATGTATTCGAGCCCTCGAGGCCCTGGCTTGTAATATGAAGCTGTATGACTTTAAATTTGTGTCTCGAGTTGTGTTGTGATATCTTCCAGTGAGTCCCTAATCTTGGTCGTACGCATTTGAGTGTATGATTAGCGTATGATCAAAATGGAGGCGTCACATTTGCGCATGTCTGTATGTCCCGGCAGCCGGCTATGACATCGAGCTCGTCGACAGCGATGGCTTGACGCGGGCTATGCCACAGGTTGGGTGACACAACCCCACCCCTTTGGGTTCAACCTCCTTGGATCTCCTCCATGCCCGCCGCCGCTGATCTACTCTGCTTCGCTATCGGGATTTTGCCTTCATCGCCATCGAGACCCTTTTGTCATTTCTGAAGGTCGCGTTCTATATATGTGGCAGTGGCTCGGCATCATCAGCTGCCAAGTCAGACCTCATTGACGACAACAACGATGACAAGGGCGCCCTATCCGTCTGTTCCAAGGGGAAATAGCCCATCCACGACATCAGGGACGTCACCCTGCAGACGTACTCTTCCAAAGGCAAGGAGCTCAGCTGCCACAACAGGGAGCGCACAGTGCGTGATGTGGCTTGAGACTGCTTCGGTATTTCCCCAAAGAGGAAGGGATCATGCAGCACATCGACGGTAAGTATTTCCCTTAGTTATGAAACCAAGGTTATCGAACCAGTAGGAGGATCACCACCACCCAATAAGCAGCACCTGCACACAAACAACAAATACTTGCAACCCGATGCGAAAGAGAGGTTGTCAATCTCTCTACAGTAAAAAGGTAGATTAGGTAGTGATGGATAGGAGAGATAGATCTCTCAAGAACACAAAATAGAAAAGGCAAATAAAAAGTGCAGCAATATATTTTTGGGTTTTTGGTTTTGTAGATCTGAAAACAAAGAGGCAAAAAGATAGATCGAAAAGCAATATGTTGGAAAAGTAGACCCGGGGGCCGTAGGATTCACTAGTGGCTTCTCTCATGAGTATAGCACATGGTGGGTGAACAAATTACTGTTGGGCAATTGATAGAAAATCGAATAGTCATGACGATATCCAAGGCGATGATCATTATATAGGCATCACGTCCAAGATAAGTAGACCGACTCCTGCCTGCATCTACCACTACTACTCCACACATTGACCGCTATCCAGCATGCATCTAGTGTATTAAGTTCATGGAAAAACAGAGTAATGCAATAAGAACGATGACATGATGTAGATAAGATCTATTCAAGTAGGAATAGACCCCATCTTGTTATCCTTAATGGCAACGATACATACGTGCCTTGCTGCCCCTTCTGTCACTAGGAAAGGACACCGCAAGATCGAACCCATCACAAAGCACCTCTTCCCATGGCAAGAAAAATCGATCTAGTCGGCCTAACTAAAGCAAAGATTCGAAGAAGAAATACGAGGCTATAAGTAATCATGCATATAAGAGATCAAAGAAGACTCAAATAATATTCATGGATAGAAACTGATCATGAACTCAAAATTCATCGGATCCCAACAAACACACCGCAAAAGTTTACATCAAATAGATCTCCAAGATACCATTGTATTGAGAATCAAAAGAGAGAGAGAGAGAGGAAGCCATCTAGCTACTGCCTACGGACCCGTAGGTCTATGGTGGACTACTCACGCATCATCGGAGAGGCACCTATGAAGAAGATGAACCCCTAGATTAGATCTCGAGGTTCTGGAACTTGCGGCGGCTGGAATTGTGTTTCGTCGAATCCCCTAGGTTTTTTGCAATATTTGTGAATTTATAGGCATCAGAGGCGGTGGAGAGGGGCCCCGTGGAGGGCACAACCCACCAGGGCACGCCGGGGGCCCCCTGGCGTGCCCTGGTGGGTTGTGCTCTCCACAACCCACCTTCCTGGCTCTTCTTTGGCCCACTGGGTGTCTTTTGGTCCAAAAAAAATCTCCAAAAAGTTTCGTCGCGATTGGACTCCATTTGGTACTGATATTCTGCGAAGTAAAAAACAAGCAAAAACAGCAACTGACACTTTGGCAATATGTCAATAGGTTAGTCCCAAAAAATGATATAAAGTTGTTATAAAATGATTGTAAAACATCCAAGAATGATAATATAACAGCATGGAACAAGCAAAAATTATAGATACGTTGGAGACGTATCAACATCCCGAAGCTTAATTCCTACTTGTCCTCGAGTAGGTAAATGATAAAAACAGAATTTTTGATGTGGAATGCTGCCTAACATGTTCATCTCATATTCTTTTCTTTTGTATAGCATGGACATTTGGACTTGTAAATGATTCAAAGCAATAGTCTAGTTTTAACATAATGACTTCAATACTCAAGCATGTCAACAAGCAACCATGTCTTTCAAAATATCAACACTAAAGAAAGTTATCCCTAGCCCATCATGCTCAATCATTGATCCATTCATGAAACACACTCAAATATTAGCTATGCCGAATGCTCAAGTACGATCATAGTGCCCCCTAGTTGGTGCTTTAAGAGAAGATGGAGACTCAAAGTAAAAAATAAAAATTGCATAAAGTAAATAGATAGGGCCATCGCAGAGGGAAGTAGGGATTTGTAGAGGTGCCAGAGCTCAAAGTTTTAAATTGAGAGAGAAAAATATTTTGGGTGGCATGCTTTTCCTGTCAACGAAAACGACAAAGTATCTCACAATACTTTCCATGCTAGATATATCATAGGCGGTTTCCAAATAGAAAATAAAGTTTATTCCTTTTTCCACCAAACTTTCACTTTCCATGGCGGTCCGTATCCACGGTTGCCTTCCATACCAACACTTTTCCAAGAAATTTACTATTTGACAACATAAAGTAAATATTTTTTCTTTTTCATTTCGGGAATGGGCATCCCTATTACCGCCGCACTCTCGTGCAATGACAAGTTAATAAACACTCATCTTGAGAATAACACATCTAGCATGGAAAAATATTTGACACTCCCCACCGTTTCATGAGCGGTACGAGCACACAAAAGAGAAAATTTATTTTCAAAATTTAGAGATGGCACATACAAATTTGCTTGGAACGGCATGGAAATACCGCATAAAAGTAGGTATGGTGGACTCATAAGGCAAAACTTGGTTTAAGGATTTTGGATGCACAAGTAGTATTTCTACTTAGTACAAATGGAGGCTAGAAAATAGATTGAGAAGCAACCAAACCAAGGAACGAAAATTCACATAAGTAAGCATTGAGCATAACTAACACCGAATAATGCACCATAAGTAGGATGTAACTTCATTGCATAACTATTGACTTTCGTGCATGCATAGTGTCGTGGATTTGTCACGACAAGATGTCCGGGTTAGCGGACTTAGGTGTGAGGCCATCGCAACTATGTGGCGGCTCGAGGGGGGTTGGTCGGAATCGAGAGACGCGAGTTTACCCAGGTTCGGCCCCTCCGATGGAGGTAAAAGCCTACGTCCTGCTTTGTGTCTATATTGATGATGAGGATGATCTCGATTACAAGGGTGCGGGATCGCTACCTCTAATCTCGAGAGCCTCTAATCTGTCTATCTCTAATCACTTGAGTCTTGTTAACCTGTCCCTCTAAGGGCGCCTTACCCCTCCTTATATAAGTGGAAGGGGTAGGTTTACACGTAGAGTCCTACTAGGAGTAGGATTAGGACTAGTCTCTCTTGAGTCCTAATCCGGGTCTTGCTTCTCTTGTAAGGGAATCCTTCCTCTTCTTTGGGCCTTCTCTGTAAGCCGCCTGCGCCGGCTTACACGCCGGGCCTTGGACCTGGCGTCCTGTGACCCGATAATAGAGGTGACCTATGAGCCGCCATACAATAGGCCGGGTCATGCCTCCTGCCGGGTCATAGCTCCTGTCGGGTCATAGCTCCTGCCGGGTCATAGCTCCTGCCGGGTCACCAATGAGTCGCCGAGTCCCGGCCGGCTCATACTTCCGGCCGGGTTATACCGCGGGGTAATATCCCCGACATTAGCCCCCAGGTTAGCTTGAATTTATTCATGGTAAGCTCCTGAAATAAGAATAACAATTATGTTAAGTGACCGGCTTGCTCCACTGGCCGGTTTAATGAAGTAGCTCCTTGAAAATCCGGGTTCTTCTTCATATGAATGAGCCGTCTTCTCAGTCGTCTTGCTTATCAGTGTCCTTTGAAGTAAAATATTGAGAATACAAACACTCATATGCCATTGAGTCGGCCTCCAATACTCTTCAACTTGTGAAGCCGGGTTGCTTATATAAACTCTGCCGGGTTATGATCTTTTGATAATGCCGGGTCAGGACTGTTGGTGACACCGGGTCAAACAACTAGACTCCAGCTGAAATTGACATCTTGAAAGCTCTCTTCAATTTTTTGATATATCCATATTACCTGTAGCCCCCAAGCTCCAAGTTTATCCATGATGACTTGGCGCTTTGCAATAATATCTCTGATTGTGTAGCCCCCAAGTACCAGGTTGTCTTGCCTGCAGCAGCCTGGGACTTGTAACTATCTTATACTTTATGAAGCTTCGGCTGGTGTAGCCCCCAAGGACCGGATTGTTTTGCCTGCAACAACCTGGGACTTTTGAACTTGGTGTTGAATGTTGAGAAATCTGGGTTGTCATCTGAGTCGCCAGATATATACTGAATGTCTTGTATTTCACATGTGTAGCCCCCAAGGGCCGGCTCATCAGCGTGTGATGGGCCGGGTCTTTCAATTTGGACCTTATAATCTGCTTGAACAGCTGAATACTGTAGCCCCCAAGTGCCGGGTCACACGCCTGCGGCGACTTGGGACTTTAGCAATTTGATCTGAGTAGTGTAGCCCCCAAGGGCCGGCTCAGTAGATAATACTGTGCTGGGACTTTACATGTACTATGATGCAGCCCCCAAGCTTCTGGTCACCTTTGATATAGTGGATTAAGGCTTGTGTACTTTGAATTTTTGACAGGAGCAGTTGGTAGCCCCCAAGGGCCGGCTCATCAGTATGTGATGGGTCGGGTCTTCAATGAGGCGAGTTAAAAATGACCTTGCATTAGCCCCCAAGTGCCGTGGTGCATACTTGCAGCGACATGGGACTTGCATACTTGATATAATCTTGATTTGAATAATGTAGCCCCCAAGTGCCGGGTCGTCTGCCTGCGGCGACTCGGGACTGTGTGAGAATAATATGACTCATCATAATTTGTTGAATGAATCCTTGACCGTGGTTGCAATATAACCCGATATGAATATCCCGGAATAATTCCTTTGTCTTTGAAATGAACTCCCTGCTCGTGGTTGCGGTGCAACCCGGCAAATATATATTTGAGAAATCCATGAGTGTTGTAGTATACTACAGAGCACTGGTTGAAGAAATCCAATAGCCGGTCAATTAAATGACACGGCATTATATCTGATAGGGCGGCTCTTCAAGAATAATCAATTTTCCAAGCTGGCTTGAAAAACCCCAATCATTTAATACTGGTTATGATAAACCATGATGAAGATCCAGCCATGTTGGCTATTAAAGATCTATTTGTTCTGGCGGCTTATCTTAGGAGACAAGACCTGCAAAAATAAACAAGACAGAATATATTCTGCATTGTTGTAAGGGCGGCTTGAAAAAGCACAACCCGGAGATGTTAAATCTTTCATGACCTTGCCTTTCTTTTTCGAAAACTCATAAGCCGGTTCTTCTGGGTGGACTCGCTACTTGAACTCTTAACAGTACAGGGTCTGTAGCGAGAGTGACCGTCAATTCTTTGAACGGCTCAGGGTCTCTGGGCGAGATTAACTGATAAGAGCGCAGCGAACCAGAAAGAGACGCATCAGGGCATGAGTACCCTTAGGGCCCATAAGCTACCTCTCACGTGACGTAAATCCGTCGTTTGAACCTTAAACAGTGCAGGGTCTTTAAAAGAGTAACTGTTTAAGAGTACGAACGGGCCACATAGCGGAGAGTCGGCAGCAGATGGGTGAGTTTATCCTCGCTTTCCGTAAGCCGGCCCTCACGTGACAAGAGCCGCCGGTTGAACCTTAACCATGACAGGGTCTCTAACGAGAGTGACTGTCAAACATGTTGAACAGCTCAGGGTCTCTAATCGAGATTAACTGGTAAGAGTTCGGCGGGTCACCTGGCGGAGCAGCAGCAGCTTACAGGCAGGTTTAACTCCAACTTGCGGTGGCTGAAGAGCCGATCAAGAGGGTGTGTAAGCTAAACCCGGTGGGTTGGAAGCCCCCAAATGACCTTGTTGACGGAGTCAACTTTTTGGGTATATAACCCGGCCTTACTATGGCTGAAAAGCCTGATCGAGAGGGTTGAACCTTAACCCGGTGGGTTGGCAGCCCCCAAATGACCTTGTTGAAATATCAACATTGTTGAACCATCTTGTAAGCCGCCGTCTTGTGGACCGCCAACTTGTAAGCCGCCATACGATGCTGCTGTTTTGGCTGAAGAGCCGATCAAGAGGGTGTGTAAGCTAAACCCGGTGGGTTGGAAGCCCCCAAATGACCCTGTGAAAGTATCCACCTTTGCACGATCTTTTTGAAGAAATGTCAGAAATTCCAAGTGATTTTATGATGATCCAATGAATCAGGGCACCCATGTTTGAACGGTGCATCATGGCGGCTCGTCCTCTTGGGCAACTTTTAATTTTCTGAAAATTCGAACTTGCGAGAGATGAATTCCTTTTGAACCAGATGCTTGTGCCGGAAATTTTCTGACAGCCTTTAAACTTTCACCAATGTGGCAGTAGCCCCCGAGACCAGGTTATCTTTCCTGCAATGACTCGGGGTTCCAGAATATTTGAGCCCGGTTGTATCTGCCGAGTCATGTCGGTGTAGCCCCCGAGTCTTAAGTCGACTCGAGGAGTTGGCATGAGACTTATTCATACTTGGCCGTGGCATAAACCGGCTGGCCCATATGAGTGGCGTCAGTAACTCGGCCGCTGGTTCGTCTCGGCTGGTTTTTTGAAGTTAACCAAATTGCAGTAGTGGCGACTTGTGCACCTGTCTATTGAACCATCCAATGCAAGTGGACAGACAAGTCGGCCGCGGGCGTTGTAAGCCGGCGCGGACGGATGAGTCGGCCGCGGGCGTTATAAGCCGGCGCAGACAGTTGAGTCGGCCGCGTGTTGATGTAGACCGGACCGTAGGAGTAGCGTGCGCGCGTCCGTTTGAGCAGCTTGTGCAAGCGGGCGCGGTCCCGGCGACTTGATGTAGACCGGACCACAGGAGGTGGCGGCTGGCGCGCATCCGTTGAGCAGTGCAGCACAGACGAACGTCGGTGCCGAATGATGCCAGCAACACGCTCTCCGTATCCATGGTACGATAATCGCTCTTACAGTGTATGATTGTCCTGGTATATGGGCGGGATGCCGAGCCAGTCGTGATAACGAGGCGGCTGTAATGATGAGTCGAGTGCCGCGAAGGAAAGGCGGCAGTTTGGCCACGGCGGCTCAAAGACGGCGCCAGGCCGGGGCGGCTCGGCGGTAACGGCGTCGTGCCAGAGAAATTCCGGCGGGGCGGCTTGAGGCGGTGAAGGACCACAGCGGGTTGACGAGGCGAGGTCCCCGGTGTTTTTTTGTTTCTGAGGTCTCTCTCTTTTTTTTTTCTTTTTTTTCTTTTGCCAAGCCGGTTGTCCCCGCAGAAACTGCTGGAGCGGGTGGAGACAGGCGATCTGAGGCCACGTGGCCTGGAGGTGGCTGGCGGCTCGAGGCGAGCCGGCCCGTTGTGAGGCCAAGGCGGCGACTCTACGACCGGGGCGGCTCAAGGCCGGGCGCGGCCGCGGTGGAGCGGGTTGATGACTGAGCCGGCAGCGGAGCGAGAAACGGCGTGGAAACAGCAGCGCGACCGAGGGCCGCGGCAGAAGGTGGCGTGGCCTGGCCAAAGATGCTCAGAGGCGGCTTAAAACTCGGTCGTCGTAGCGCCGGAGTTAGGCGGCTCACAGCGGAGCTAGGTCCGGCAGGGGCGGATTGAGTTGAGGCTGGCGGTGGCTCGGAACAGAGACCGAGGTGGAGTCCGGCGGATGCGGAAGTGACTTGGGGTCGCGGCGCGGTCAGCCGGTGTGGGAAACCGATGAAGCGGCTCGCCGCGAGGGTGCAGCGGCAGCGCGTTTGGACAGCGGCGCGGAGGAGCGCGGTTGACGTGGCGTGGAGGTCGCGGCCGTTCAGAGCATGAGCCGTGGCGGAGGTAAAAGCTGCTCGCACCAGGGCGACTCGTGGCCGGTGATGACAGGTGACTTTGCAAGCTTGATGACAGCGGCGAGGGGAGACCGTAGTGACGGCCACGGATCCGGCGGCTCGCGGCGGAGGCGAGTGGCTCGGGACCGCTCTGGCGAGGGTGGCTCGGAGGCGGAGGTGACCGAGGAGGCGTCGTGGCCGAGGCGCAGAGGCAGCTTGAAGCGCCGGCAGGTGAGGCTCGACGGAGGCGCGGCGGTGGTCAGCGGAGGCGGGTCCTCGACCGCAGCAGCAGGTCAGAGCAGCGGAGGCCGGCAGGGGCGGCTCAGGGCCGCGGGAGCGAGGTGAAGATCCGGCTGCGCAGGCGAGGCAAGGAGAGACCCGGCGTCTCAACGGAGGCATGGCCAGCTTGGTACCAGGTCGCGGTGATAGCGGCTCCAGGTGGCTTGATGTGGAGGTGACGATACGGCAAGGGCAACTTGGCGGAGGCCGGCGGCTCACGGAGCAGCACGAGGTGTGTGCCACGGCGACGGAGGCTGGGCGGTCGTTGAGGTGCCGGCGGGTCGGAGAAGAGCCAGACCGGGCCGTTTCAGAAAAGGGCCGGTGTCTTGCCGTGATGGCGGTTCAGAGCAGACGGCTCGACGCGAGGCTACGGCCATAACCGTCCGATTCGTGGCCGTATCCACTTCAGAGTCGTGGCCAATTTTCCTTTTTTTTTTTTTGGAATGATCTCATCCAGCACAACCTTGAAATCTGCATAGCACTAGATGCACTTTGTGACTTATTTAATCTCCACGTGAAGAGCTCTTGGGGCATTCCACCGACTTTGCAATTAGCAGTGCTTCTTGGGTGGAATCAGGCGTGAGGACGTGGGTCCATGGCTGCCTGCTAACCTCCTTTTTTCCTTGTCTTGTGCAGGCACATTGACTCCGGTCTTCTATGGTTGGAAGTGCTCTGCTTACACCGCGATAACTAAGCTGTGTGGATGATTTTGTCTAGGGACTCTGAGCACTCTGGCTCGATCTCATAGGTCCCGTACAACAACTGTTCAATTACTTTTCACCTTGGTCTCGGATCTACACCAATTGGATCAGCTTTGACTGATTCTTCCATACGGACGTGGTTGTGATACTTCCGATTAGGAGACGATCGGTAGACTTTTTGGATCCCAAACGCTATCGACCTCGGCGAAACATCGTAACACTGTGGCTGTTGCTCATCGGCAGTAGATCCAATAGTTGCCATGATGCTGATCACCCGGTATTTTCTATGCCGCCCTTCTAGATCTCCTGCGGCTCACTTTTGCTGAAAGTCGCCGCTAAAAACTTTTCTTGTTCCGAATGATGTAAATCCTTTCGAGCTATTTTATTTATTTTTTATCCGCCCAATCGCAAACTTCTCGATCCTTAGAAGAGCTTCCCTCCAAGAACTTAACACCACCGTGCGCCTGGCCCCACGGTGGGCGCCAACTGTCGTCGTAGCGCCGACTCAGTTGGTAGAGCGCAAGGCTCTTAACCTTGTGGTCGTGGGTTCGAGACCCACGGTGGGCGCCAACTGTTGTGGATTTGTCACGACAAGATGTTCGGGTTAGCGGACTTAGGTGTGAGGCCATCGCAACTATGTGGCGGCTCGAGGGGGGTTGGTCGGAATCGAGAGACGCGAGTTTACCCAGGTTCGGCCCCTCCGATGGAGGTAAAAGCCCACGTCCTGCTTTGTGTCTATATTGATGATGAGGATGATCTCGATTACAAGGGTGCGAGATCGCTACCTCTAATCTCGAGAGCCTCTAATCTGTCTATCTCTAATCACTTGAGTCTTGTTAACCTGTCCCTCTAAGGGCGCCTTACCCCTCCTTATATAAGTGGAAGGGGTATGTTTACACGTAGAGTCCTACTAGGAGTAGGATTAGGACTAGTCTCTCTTGAGTCCTAATCCGGGTCTTGCTTCTCTTGTAAGGGAATCCTTCCTCTTCTTTGGGCCTTCTCTGTAAGCCGCCTGCGCCGTCTTACACGCCGGGCCTTGGGCCTGGCGTCCTGTGACCCGGTAATAGAGGTGACCTATGAGCCGCCATACAATAGGCCGGGTCATGCCTCCTGCCGGGTCATAGCTCCTGCCGGGTCACCAATGAGTCGCCGAGTCCCGGCCGGGTCATACTTCCGGACGGGTTATACCGCGGGGTAATATCCCCGACACATAGGGAATCACAAACCTTAACACCAATATTCCTACTAAAGCATAATTACTCACTAACATGACTCACATATTATTATCATCATGTTTCAAAACTATTACAAGGAATCAAGTTTAATTTGTCCAATGATGTTCATGAAAGTTTTTATTATATCCTCCTTGGATATCTATCACTTTGGGACTAGTTTCATATATTGCCATTGCTTTTTGACAATCTCAAACAAATCTAAATGAAGCACATGAGCATAAAGATTTCATCTCTCAAAAAGGTATAAGTGAAGCATGAGAGGATTTCTTCAAAATTTACTAACTCTCAAATTAATCTAAGTGAAGCATGAGAGTATTTCTACAAAAATTTCCAAGCACACCATTCTCAAAAAGATATAAGTGAAGCACTAGAGCAATTCTATAGCTCAAAAAGTTTAAGTGAAGCATAGAGAGCAATTCTAACAAATCATAGCATAATTTTGGCTCTCCAAAATAGGTGTGTCCAGCAAGGATACAAATGACAAACTAACAAGCAAAGCAAGCAAAGATACAAGACGCTCCAAGCAAAACTCATGATATGTGACAAATAAAAATATATCTCCAAGTAAAATACCGATGGTCGTTAGAAGAAAGAGGGGATGCCACTCGGGGGCATCCCCAAGCTTACTTGCTTGTTTCTCTTTGGATATATCTTGGGGGTGCTATAGCATCCCCAAGCTTAGGCTCTTTTCACTCCTTATTCATTCATCCATCGTGATCTCACCCAAAACTTGAAAACTTCAATCACACAAAACTCAACAAAATCTTCGTGACATACGTTAGTATAATAAAGCAAATCACTACTTTAGGTACTGTTGCAAACCCATTCATATTTTATTATTGCATTATACATACTTTATTTTAACTTTACCATGGCTCATACCCTTCAATATAACCCATAGATTCATCAAAACAAGCACATAATGCAACGAAAACAGAATCTGTTTTAAACAGAACAGTCTGTAGTAATCTGTACTCTAACCATACTTATGTAACTGTAAAATTTCTGAACAATTAGGACAACATAAAGAATTTGTATAGCAACACTGTGTTAAAATTTCAGCTCAAGTTCACGTCCATCAAAAAATGAAAATTCATATACTGGACGCAAAGTTTCTGTTTCAGATTCATCATCGCGTCTACTCATCTTATGAATCATCCTAAAGGCTCTACTTGGCACAAACACTAAATAAACCATAAAAACACAATCATAATAGAGGCATAATTGTGTCAACACTCAAAAACAGAAAGGAAAAGGCAAAAATTTATTTATTCATTGGGTTGCCTCCCAATAAGCGCTATTGTTTTACGCCCCTAGCTAGGCATAACGCATATATTCAAGTATTGTCATCTTTGGTTTTAGATCCATAGGATGCCCTCATGATTGATTCATATGGTGGCTTAATTCTTGTTCTAGGGAAGTGTTCCATACCCTTTCTCAAGGGAAATTGAAAACGAATATTGCCTTCTTTCATATCAATCATGACACCTATAGTGCATAAAAACGGTCTACCAAGTATAATGAGACAAGACAGATTGCAATCAATATCAAGCACAATAAAATCTATGGGCACATAGTTCCTATTTGCAAGAATAATAACATCATTAATTCTTCCCAAAGGCTTTTTAATAATAGAATCCGCCAAGTGCAAATTAAGAGAACATGCTTCAATATTGGTAAGACCAAGCACATCACATAAAGATTTCGGAATCGTGGAAACACTAGCACCCAAATCACATAAAGCAAAGCACTCATAATTTTTCATCTTAACCTTAACGGTAGGTTCCCGCTCATCATGCAATTTTCTAGGAATAGAAATCTCCAACTCCAAATTTTCTTCAAAAGATTTCATCATGGCATCAATGATATGTTTAGTAAAAGCTTTATTTTGCTCATAAGCATGGGGTGAATTCAACATGGATTGCAGCAAAGAAATACATTCAATCAAATAGCAACTATCATAATTAAAGTCTTTGCAATCCAAAATAGTGGGCACATCACTAGTTAAAGTTTTGACCTCTTCAAACCCACTTTTATCAAAATTTTCATCAAGATTTTCACCCTCCAAATTATTGGGACGCCTTCTAGCTAAAGTTGACTCTGCTTCAGTCCCTTTATCATCAATCTTAATATTACTAAACAAGGAATCAATAGAAGAAACACCAATCACTTTAAGATCTTCATCATTTTTATGAAGGCAATCACTAGAAAACGATTTTTCTAAGATTTCTCTTTTAGCTATAAGCATAGCGGTTATTTTCTTACTTTCATCCATGGAGACATATAAAGCTTTAATTGATTCATCAATCTTAGGCACAAAATCTTTCAACTTGAGATTTTCAATATCATGAGAAATTCTATCAATGCTTCTAGACATATCATCAATCTTATTCAACTTTTCTTCTATCGTAGTATTGAAAGCCTTTTGCGCATTGATAAACTATTTAATATTACTCTCAAGATCAGAGGTGTTCCTATGATTATTGTAAGAATAATTACCATAGGAATTACCATAATTATTAGAGGAATTTCCAGGAAAAGGCCTAGGATTAAAATTACCACTACTGGAATCAGCTTCTTTGCCATCTGCCAGCTCTTTGCCGTCTGCTGGCAGATGGCAAACAGGTTGTTTGCCGTCTGCTTTGGCAAAGCAGACGGCAAAGATCTGGCTGATGGCAAAGAGGGTCTTTGCCATCTGCACTTCTTTGCCGTCTGCTGGCAGACGGCAAAGACCAAAGTGGGCCCCACGGGGCACGGCACTGGCTAGGTCAAGCTCTTTGCCATCTGCCAGTTCTTTGCCGTCTGCTGGCAGACGGCAAAGAACTCTTTACCGTTTGCCAGCAGACGGCAAAGAGGTGAGGGTGGGGCCCACAATGTCACGGCGGGGGCGGGCTAACGGTCGCCGTCTTTGCCGTCTGCTGGCAGACGGCAAAGAATTCTTTGCCGTCTGCCAGCAGACGGCAAAGAAATGAACTTAACTTTCGGCCCCGCGCCCCGCGCCTCTCTCTCTCTCTCTCTCACATCTCTCTCTCCCTCTCTCTCTCAGCGCCGCCGCCCCGCCCTCCCGCCGCCGCACCCTTCCCGCAGCCCTCCTCCACCACCGCCCCCTCCCCGCGGCCCTTCTCCACCACCGCCGGAGCCAGGCCGCGGCGCCGCCCGCCCCCTCCCCGCGGCCCTCCTCCACCACCTCGGCCCCGTCGCCCCCGCCGCCCCCTGCCCCGCCGCTCCGCCGCGTCGGGTCGCCGGCGAGCAGGCACCCCCGACGACCCAGCTCCGCCCCTCCCCCTCCGCCGCCCCGCGCCGCCGCCTCGACCCCCCCTCCGGTGAGCTCCACCCTCCCCCCTTTTAATGTTTTTTTTTCTGTTTTTATTAGTTCATATTAGTTAGTTTATATTAGTTAGTTATTAGTTCATATTAGTTAGTATATATTAGGTAGAAAAAACTTAGAGGGAAAAAAGAAGAAGAAGAAGAAGAAGAAAAGAGGAGAGGAGGAGAAGAAGAAGAGGAAAAAAGGAAAGGAAGAAGAAGAAGAGGAGGAGGAGGAGAAGAAAAAAGAAGAAGAGGAAGAAGAAGAAGAAAAAAGAGGAGAGGAGGAGAAGAAGAAGAGGAAAAAGGAAATGAGGAAGAAGAAGAAGAAGGAACAAAAAGGAAGAAAATGAAGAAAAGGAAGAAGAGGAAGAAGAAGAAAAGAAAAAAAGAGGAAAAACCCCGACCCCGACCCCCCGACCCCGACCCCGACCCGACACCCCGACCCCGACTCGACACCCCGACCCCGACCCGACACCCCTACCCCGACCCCGCACCGCCCCCCCGCCCCCCGGAGCCCGCCCCGTCGCCGGCCGCCCCGCCCAGCGGACCCAGGCCGCGGCGGCCGCCCTGCCCCGCCCCATCGCCGGAGCCGCGCCGCGTCGCGTCGCCCCGCCCTGCCGCCGGAGCCGCACCGTCGCCGGCGCCAGCTCCCCCCCACCCGCAGCCATCCTCCTCCCCGCAGCCACCTCCCCCCACCCGCAGCCACCGGAAGGTAAGCCCCCCTCCTCCCCTGTTCTTTTTTTTGTATTAGTTAGATAAACCTGGTGCCATGCTTATTTCATGTAGCACACAGTGAGAGCTTAGTATTTGGTGGATTGAAGACCAATTTGGTTCACAATTTTTAACTTGTAGGATTTGAGATTTATTTTGGTTTTAATACTTGGAAGCCTGTGATTCATCTTGTTCACGGATAAAATGATACATCCCCTTGTCGATTTGCTAGGTTCAACACCTTTAATCTAATATAGGTTTTATATTTGTCTTCCTCAGAACATAGAGCATTTATTGTTTATTATTGCAGCATATATTCTTTACTTTTTTTTCTTCCTATTTTTACAAAGCTAATAGTATCATGAAACACCACAATATTATTTTGGGGTGGCGTCGAGGAGGCAAGGACCCACTATCTTGATGACAAAGGGAGGGGGCAAACTGTCTCCGCCCTTATCCCCTTAGAGGGAGAGGTTAGGAGAGAGCAAGCCATGTCTTATAGCCTTAGAGAGAGAGTTTAGGAGAGAGCAAACCATGTCTTATAGCCTTAGAGAGAGAGGTTAGGAGAGAACAAATCAAGTCTTCTTCACAAGACGTGCGGTGCACGTGCATGTTTACTAGTTTAGGTAATAGGAGTAAGATTTAGGAGAAGAAAAAGGAAAGAAGAAGAGAAGAAGAAAAAGGAAAGAAGAAGTAGAAGAAAGATAGGAAATAAAAGAAAAGGACACCCCGACACCCCGACACCCCGACACCCCGACACTTAAATTAAGTATTCAATTTTTTAGGTATTCAATTTTTTTATTATGTTCATGATGATGATACACTTAAATTATATACATATTATTCATGTCAGGTATTCATTCTTTTTTATGTTGTACTAATTTCGTTTACTCTTTGTCATTGCAGGTGTTGACAGATGGTGGGCGCGGGTCGAGAGCGCTCCGAGGCTCCTACCTCGGCGCGTGGTGGGAGGGGTAGTTCCATTCCACCCCATAGCCTCCGGAGAGCGCTGGATCTCAGTATGCAGACACCACGGGCGGTCGCTTCTTCTTCGGCCGGGAGAGGTCGGGGGGGGGGGGAGAAGGCTGGTAGAGGTGGACGTGGCGGCGGGAGAGGTAGGAAGGCTGCTACTACGCCTTCCTCGCCGCCACCCCCAGCTGATTCACCCGACCACAGGAGTGCTCCGTCTGAGATGGAGCCGCCTGAGGTGGACCCGTCTCGGACTCCGGTCCACGAGCCTCAGGCCGACGAGCCTATGGCAGACGCGCCTACGGCCGACGAGCCTTCGTCCCACGAGACTCCGTCCCACGAGACTCCGGAGCTCAGCAGGGATCACGCTGAGTCGCAGCGGAACCCATGGGCGGACTCGACGGAGTCGAGTGGCCGTGCTGAGGGTGGCTATAGTTCTGATAGCTATAGCGAGGGTGAGTGGGTTGAGGGGCGCAAAGTCTACCAGCGTGGTGGTACAAAGCTCCCGCCCACCCCGGCGACCCCCGACCAGAGGTGGTTGATTGCGCCTAACGGGGACAAGTAAGTGCATTTACTCTTTTTTAACCTTTTGCCTTCACGTTTCTTCGAATATCTAATGCGTTGGCCTTGTCATACTCCAGGTCTTGGACACACGAGCCTCATGTCCGCAGGCCCAACAGTGTCCTTGGTGTGATTTGTCGCCAGAGCTTCCCGGGGTGGGTCACGTTGCCCGGTGAGGGCCGGGTTCGAGAGCTAGGAATGACCTGGGAGCACTACTTGGCTGCCCCGGCCCCGCCGGGGCATAGGATCGGCGATGTCGAGTGCCACAAGGTGGCCGACATTGTGATCCAGACGTTTTGGGTAATTTCTCCTTTGCCGTCTACGTTGTGTTTCCTTCTTTGATTGGCAACCCTAGTGATTGTACTAATCCGTGTTTTCTTGTTTTATTGCAGACCTTCTATAGGTGTGCTGAGGGACAGGAGGAGGCCGCGGCTCGGGTTATCGACAACGAGTGCAGGCGCCTACTTCAAAACTTTCGGCACGAGGCTCGGACGCAGGCAGTTCGAGACTACTTGGCCTCGGCTGGTATTAGGAGGAAAAGAGAGAAGTGCCGCGTCAAGTTTCTGAGTAAGGAGAAGTACATGAAGGTAATTACCTATTCTTAAGGCCTTGTACTTAGTTTTCTTGATTTGATTCGTAGGCGTAGCGCTCAAATTTCTCTTGCTTAACTTAGGTGCCCCCGAGATGGTGTGCGGATAGGATGGACTGTTGGGAGGCGTTGGTGGATGAGTGGTGCTCTCCCCAATGGCGCTCCACCCACGACACTGCAAAGGACAAGCGTGGCAAAATGAAAGGTGTCCCACACCATCTAGGCAGCGTCGACCTACATCAGTACGGGGAAAACTGGGTATGTGGTTTGCTTCATGATTCATGCAAATTTATTCTTCATGCTAGCTTGAGCCCTCAACTAATACTCTGTTCCTCTCTTTTAGGCGCGAGAGAACAAGGCTCCAGTGCCACAGCTGTTCGACCTCTATGCCATGTCCAATACTGCCTCGTACAAGAAGGCCAAGGCATTCTCTGAGTCTGACCTCGATGATCCAGATAAATTCAGCAACCGCGCCTCCCACCACAAGCTTGTGAGGTACAGAGACGAGGGGAAGGCGAGGAAAGGGTCGGACTTTAACCCGAGCCAGCAACCTCTTGATCCAGAGTTGGTGATGATATCTGGTGGCGGGAGGCAGCATGGCTTGTTAGCCATTGGGAATGGACTGATACGTTGTAGTAGCACTCTCCCGCAGATCAAGAAGCGCCAGACCAGCTCCGATCCTGAGATATTGCCTCGTGCACGGCCAGTAGAGCTCGAATTCAAGGTTAGTTATACGGACTCAGATACCTTTCCTTCATTACATTGTGTGTGCGGCTGTCGATGATTACAATGCTAACGAGTGGTGTTGCAGGCTGCTATTGAGGCAGAGAGAGCGAAGACCCAGGCGCTTCTAGAGGAGAGGGACCGGCAGGCGGCGGAGAGGGAGAGGGAGCTTGAGGACAGGACGGCTAATGCGTTGGAGGAGGAGAGGAACCGGAACATGATGGCTAACCGGGCCCTATACGAGATGTTCGCGGTAAGTTTCTTCTGCATATTAGCCAAATCATGCACGTAATGTTCCTTACAGTAGTATCTAATATGACTGACTCGTCAAAACCAAATGTGCAGACCCTGTGCGAGAAGAACGGCACGACCCCTCCGCCGATGCCAGTCATTGCTCCGGCGGGCACGGTGAGTTTCATTTGAATTGTCATTAGTTACTAGTCTTCACATTTGTGTTGCATCATGCTAACGATACATTGGAAATGATCTTTGGTGCAGCATAACTCCCGACAAGCATCGACCGATCCTCCTCCGTCAGCCACTGGCGCGACCGGTCCTACAACTACACCTACAACTACACCTCCGTGATGACGGTAAGTTTTCGCAAGTGTTTAGCATAACAAATGCGTACTTAGCTTAAGAAATGACCTATTTATCTCCAAAATGCCGTATACTTAGCTTAGTTTCCTCGAAAATGACATTATAACCTTACTTAGCTCCAAAATGACCAATTTTACCATCGATAGCTCTCAAATGACCTATACTTAGCTTAGCTTAAGAAATGACATATTTAGCTCTAAAATGACCTGTACTTAGCATTATTTCCGCCAAAATGACATAATAACCTTAATTAGCTCCAAAATGACCAATTTTACCACGGATAGCTCTAAATTGACCTATACTTAGCTTAGCTTAAGAAATCACCTATTTAGCTCCAAAATGACCTATTTAACCTAGGAAAGCTCTAAAATGACATATACTTAGCATTTATTCCTCCAAAAATGAATTTATATGGTTAGCTAGCTCAAAAATGACATAATAACCTTAATTAGCTCACAAATGACCTATTTAACCTAGGATAGCTCTAAAGTGACCTATACTTAGCATTTTCCTCCGAAATGACTCAATATGCTTAGCTAGCTCAAAAATGACATAATATGCTTAAGAAATGACCTATTTAGCTCCAAAATGACTTAATATGCTTAATTAGCTCAAAAATGGCATAATTACCTAGGTTAGCTCTGAAATGACCTATACTTAGCTTATTTAGTTCATTTATGACATACTTAGCATATTTAGGTCAAAAATGGCCTATTTAACTAGGTTAGCTCTAAAATGACACAAGTAAGCAATAAGAAGAAAAAAAAGGAAGAGAAGAAAAATTCTTCTTCTTCTTCTTCTTCTTCTTCTTTTTCTTCTTCTTCTTCTAGTCTTCTTCTTCTTCTTCTTCTTCTTCTAGTCTTCTTCTTCTTCTAACTTCTTCTTTCCCATTTTGCAGATTGGCTTCAGATCACGGAAGCTTGCGTTGGAGTCTACTCTTCTCCTTGTCCTTCCTTTTTGTTGTGATTTTGTAGGATGAACAATGTGAAACTTGCTACCTATATATGTATGTATGGATGAAACTATATGGACCTTTTGCTTAATTGTTGGATATGTTGGACTTTTCATTTGGTGTATATATGTGTTGGATGATCATATCCATATGACAGGGATATGTTGGCTATATGTACTTGTTGAAATATTTTGAAATGAATATATATATATATATATATCTATGAAATTGATTGAATTTAAGAAAAAAAAACAGTGGCAATATAGCCACTTTGCCGTCTGCTAGCAGACGGCAAAGAGGTTTGCCGTCAGCTAGCAGACGGCAAAGAGGCCACGTGGCAGCAGCCTGTGCAACCTGGGCTGGCCTATTTGGCCTCTTTGCCGTCTGCTGGCAGACGGCGAAGACCTTTGCTTCTTTGCCGTCTGCTGGCAGACGGCAAAGGGCCTGCGTTGGCCCAGCTGACGCCTGACGTCAGCTGATGTCAGCTGTAGCTCTTTGCCGTCTGCTGGCAGACGGCAAAGAGCGCCGTTAGCCCCCTAACGGGGCTGGCACCTTTTGTCTGCCGTCCAGGGTCTTTGCCGTCTGCCGGCAGACGACAAAGTGCTTTGCTTCTTTGCCGTCTGCCAGCAGACGACAAAGGGGCCTTTGCCGTTAGCTGTTCGGCCGGACTGTTGGCCGTCTGCTGGCAGACGGCAAAGGCTTTGCCGTCCGCCAGGCATGCCTTTGCCGTCTGGTATGGTAGACGGCAAAGAAGCTGATTCCAGTAGTGTACCTCTATAAGCATTGTTATTGAAATTGTTTCGCGAGACAAAGTTCACATCTACGGAATCACTCCTTTGCTCAATCAAGGTAGACAAAGGCACATCATTAAGATCAATAGGAGCATTTTTACTAGCAACCAATTTCATCAAAGCATCAACTTTATCACTTAAAGTACTAATTTCTTCAACCGAGTTAACCTTTTTACTAGTAGGTGCTCTTTCGGTATGCCATTGTGAATAATTTGCCATGACATTATCTAGCAATATTAGTAGCTTCACCCAAAGTAATCTCCATAAAAGTACCACCCGCGGCGGAATCTAAAAGATTTATAGAGACAAAATTCAACCCCGCATAATTTTTTTTGTATGATCATCCAAAGATTTAAACCATGAGTAGGACAATTTCTTAGCATCAACTTCATTCTTTCCCAAGATTGTGCAACATGTTCATGCTCGAGTTGCTTAAAATTCATGATTTGGGTCCGAAGGGAAATAATTTTCACGGGCGGAAAATACTTAGTGATAAAAGCATCCTTGCACTTATTCCAAGAATCGATACTATTGCGAGGCAAAGAAGAAAACCAATTTTTTGCACGATCCCATAAGGAAAAAGGAAATAACTTCAACTTCACTATATCATTGTCCCCATCTTTTTTCTTTTGCATATCACACAATTCTACGAACGTGTTTAGATGGGACGCGGCATCCTCATTAGGAGTACCGGCAAATTGATCTTTCATGACAAGATTCAACAAAGCAGCATTAATATCACAAGACTCCGCACTAGTGGCGGGAGGAGCAATCGGAGTACTAATAAAATCATTGTTATTAGTATTGGAAAAATCACACAACTTGGTGTTTTCTTGAGTCATCGTGACTACGCAAACAAGATTGCAAGCAAGGAAGAGATTCGGCGAGAAAAAGGCAAACGAAAAAGAGGGCAAATAAAACGACAAATTGGTGAAGTGGGGGAGATGAAAACGACACGCAAATGGCAAATAATGTAATTGCAAGGAGATGAGATTTGCGATTAGGAACCTGGTAGATGATGATGGAGTCTCCTCGGCGCCTGAGATTGGCACGTAGAAGAGACCGCTTCCTCCACGGCAACGGCGCCAAAAATTCCATTGACGTGGCTTGAGACTGCGTCGGTATTTCCCCAAACAGGAAGGGATGATGCAACATAGTGACGGTAAGTATTTCCCTCAGTTATGAAACCAAGCTTATCGAACCAGTAGGAGGATCACCACCACCCAATAAGCAGCACATGCACACAAACAACAAATACTTGTAACCCGACGCGAAAGAGAGGTTGTCAATCTCTCTACGGTAAAAAGATAGATTATGTAGTGATGGATAGGAGAAATAGATCTCTCAAGAACACAAAATAGAAAAGGCAAATAAAAAGTGCAGCAATATATTTGTTGGTTTTTGGTTTTGTAGATCTGAAAACAAAGAGGCAAAAAGATAGATCGGAAAGCAATATGTTGGAAAAGTAGACCCGGGTGCCGTAGGAATCACTAGTGGCTTCTCTCATGAGTATAGCGCACGGTGGGTGAACAAATTACTGTTGGGAAATTGATAGAAAATTGAATAGTCATGATGATATCCATGACGATGATCATTATATAGGCATCACGTCCAAGATAAGTAGACCGACTCCTGCCTGCATCTACCACTATTACTCCACATATCGACCGCTGTCCAGCATGCATCTAGTGTATTAAGTTCATGGAAAAACAAAGTAATGCAATAAGAACGATGACTTGATGTAGATAAGATCTATTCATGTAGGAATAGACCCCATCTTGTTATCCTTAATGGCAACGATACATGCGTGCCTTTCTGCCCCTTCTGTCAATGGGAAAAGACACCGCAAGATCGAACCCATCACAAAGCACCTCTTCCCATGGCAAGAAAAATCGATCTAGTCGGCCTAACTAAACCAAAGATTCGAAGAAGAAATACGAGGCTATAAGTAATCATGCATATAAGAGATCAAAGAAGACTCAAATAATATTCATGGATAGAAACTGATCATGAACTCAAAATTCATCGGATCCCAACAAACACACCGCAAAAGTTTACATCAAATAGATCTCCAAGAGACCATTGTATTGAGAATCATAAGAGAGAGAGAGAGGAAGCCATCTAGCTACTGCATACAGACCCGTAGGTCTATGGTGGACTACTCACGCATCATCGGAGAGGCACTTGTGAAGAAGATGAACCCCTAGATTGGATCTCGAGGTTCTGGAACTTGTGGCGGCTGGAATTGTGTTTCGTCGACTCCCCTAGGGTTTTTGGAATATTTGGGAATTTATAGGCATCAGAAGCGGTGGAGAGGGGCCCCGTGGAGGGCACAACCCATCAGGGCGCGCCGGGGGCCCCCTGGCGCCCCCTGGTGGATTGTTCTCTCCATAGCCCACCTTCTTGGCTCTTCTTTCGCCCACTAGGTGTCTTCTGGTCCAGAAAAAATCTCCAAAAAGTTTCGCCGCGATTGGACTCCGTTTGGTACTAATATTCTGCGAAGTAAAAAACAAGCAAAAACAGCAACTGGCACTTTGGCACTATGTCAATAGGTTAGTCCCAAAAAATGATATAAAGTTGTTATAAAATGATTGTAAAACATCCAAGAATGATAATATAACAGCATGGAACGTGCAAAAATTATAGATACGTTGGAGACGTATCGGTGCGCACCCTGTGACCAGGCTCATCCAAGGGGTATGAATTGTAATTAATGTTCAAAAGTGCAATTTGATATGCTGGAGTATGAATTGTTCAGTTCAATTTCAATGCATACGTTTTATTGTGTGTAGCGAGCATATACCTTGTTTACCATGATATGTGGTAATTTGTAGTGAACATATGTATGTCCAATTTCATTGCTAGATTTGGTTGTTCAATCATACAATTGGTTCATGTTAAAGCTGGTGTATTTAACACGACTCTGTTTATTTCACTTTTCTCACAATGTGATGTTGAATCATACAATTTGATGTTTAAGCACATGGTGCATTCTATCTTCTATGAAATTTCAACCATACTGATATGAATGACTGTTTGGTTGCTGTTAAGTCTGTTGTAGTGAGCATGTGCTTCCTTTAAAGGTTTTTGGTTGTTTGTGGTTAGCATTTGCCCAGTTTCAATTGCTATATTTGGTTGTAGTATGCCTCTGATCTACTCTGCTTTGCTGTCAGGAATTTGCTATGCAGGAGTATGAATTGTAATGTTCAAAAGTGCAATTTGATATGCTGGAGTATGAATTCTTCAGTTCAATTTCACTGCCTATGTTTGGTTGTCTGTAGTGAGCATATACCTATATTTGGTTGTTTGTAGTATGCCTCTCATCTACTCTGCTTTGCTGTCAGGAATTTGCCTTCATCGCCAACGAGACCCTTTTGCCATTTATAAAAGTCGTGTTCTATGGCAGTGTTTTGGCATCGTCAGCTACCAAGTCAGGCCTCATTGACGACGACAACTTGTCGTCGACAAGTGCGCCCTACGCTGGAGTATGAATTGTTCAGTTCAATTTCACGAACGCCTATGTTTGGCTGTCTGTAGTGAGCATATACCTTGTTTAGCTATTTTTGGTTGTTTGTAGTGAACATATGTCCAACTTCAATTGCTAGATTTGGTTGTTCCATCATAAAATTGGTTCTTGTTAAAACTGGTGTAGTTAACACACCCCCTGTTTATTTCGGTTTTCTCACAATGTGATGTTCAATCATAGAATTTGATGTTTAAGCACATGGTACGTTCTATGCAATTTCAACAATACCGATATGAATGACTATTTGGTTGTTGTAGTATGCCTTGTTTATTTAGTTAGTCACAATGTGCAGTACAATTTGATTAATAGCAGTTCAATGGCCATATTATTTTCATGTTAAGCCTGGTGTAGGTAATACAACCCTTGTTTTTTTTCACTCTGTGATGTTCAATTATACAATTTGATGTTTAAGTGCAAGCTTTGTTCTATGCAAATTCAACAATACCATTATGAATGACTTTATTTTGTTGTTGTTAAGCCTGATGTAGTGAGCATATGCCTATTTTAATGGTTTTTGGTTCACATGGCTATATTTGTTTCCCATGTTATACTCCCTCCGCCCCATAATATAAGACGCTAATACATCCAATATGTTAGTACATTGGATGTAATTATATCTTATATAGTGGGACGGAGAGATCATCATGTGAGGTAATTAATAAAGATTGTTAGTACAATGGGACAAAATGTGGCAATTAAACTATTTATTTATAGTTTGTCCAAGACAATAGTGATATGCAGTATATTAACTCGGAACTTTGTACCCTTTTACTGCACATAATGAGTTGTTAGATGACAATTTATGTATCTTTTTTTCCTTTGCAGTGGTTCCCAGCGCAGTCTACCTAAGATCACCTCTCAGACTACATGATTGTTGGACATGCAAATGTACATGTATTTCTACCAGACTAGAATGACTATCTGGAAGTCATGAAGATATTAAAGGATGGGTGGTCGGCCATCACAAGGGATTGGGCTAGAGTCGTGTGTGCATACGACATGGAGGAGGGCACACTACGGGCATTCCGCTTCACCTTTTACAGCAACCAGAATATCTTTTGCCTATTTCTTTGCTGTCTTTAATACAAGTATTCAACCGTCGTTCATCATTCTTTATTTGGTGCTTATGTAATTCTTTCATTGACGTAATTCTTGAACGTAAGTACCTGTGATTGGAATAATGCATTGGTTGATGAACCTATCTATGTATATCTAAAAATCTGTTCCCTACTTTCAAATTCAGATTTTGTACAATTTTAAATTGTAGTGATTAAAATAATAATAAAATGCTCTGCGGGTCATTAAGCCGCACACGATTTGTAAGTTCGTTTGTGATATACCTCATGATCCGACACGTTTCATAGATAGAAAACGTGTGCGCCCATGCACACAGTTGCTGTTTGCAAACCGTGTGTGATTTCAGACAGTATCAGAAAAGGTGCAACTAAATTCAACGTTGGTGATAGAATCTCTGTCGCACACAGTTTAAAATGATAAACTGTTTGTGATATAGTATGCATCGCAAACGTTGGACCAAAAAATAGCGCATGCAATAGTTATCCTGTCGGACGCGTGTACGACACTCACACGTGTCTTAAATCTGTCTGATACTTGTATGACGGTTAAATTATCATCTTATTTAAATATCGCAACGGTTCGGACAATATAAGTGTGCGTGATATACTCCTTATCCTACACGCTTTGCGATTATGAACTGTTTGCGATTCGACGCACATCATAAATGGTGCGCTACAGAATAGCGTGTGCGATGTTAGCCTGATCTCACACGAGTTGCAAGGATGAGCCGTATGGGAAGGATGCATATCTCAAACGGTTAACCGGTGAATCTTGTTTGTGATAGATGCGGACATCCCATACGTTTAGTTTTGCCAAACGTTTGCGTTCGTTGGCCACCATCGCCGACGATTTTTCTGTGTCGTGTGGGATGGACCCCCCTATCGCCCACACAAGCAAGGCGCCGGTTTAAAACTACGTCACGGAAAGGGGTTAAAAACCGTTTGTATAGCACGTCACTGCACCAGTGATATAACACAAACGGTTAGAAAAATACAAGTGTGTGCGATGTACGGCATACAGTTCACCCTGATAAACTGTTTGCGCTGATCCAACAAGACACAAATGATTGTCCAGATGATTATGTGTGCGATAGATGGCATACAGGTCACTCGGATGAACTGTTTGTGATGAGATGAAATAACATAAACGGTCACATAGATCAAGATGTGTGTGATAGACAGCATACATGCCACTGGGATGAACTATGTGCGATATGAAAAAATAACACAAACGGTTGCTCAGATGAAGATGTGTGTGATGTACAGCATACACAGGCCACTCAGATGTGTTGTGGGCAAACGGTTCCGGATAAAGAACTATCAGGGACTGATGAAATCATCACCGACGGATTAGGTTATTTATTCCGTATGCGATGTGATTTGCTCAATCTGCCCACAAACATCTATGCTCTGTTTAGAAGAACATGATTGCATAAGCAAATTAAACATCCAAATACACACATAACATTGGCGCACACCTCAATAAACTTTTTCATGCATAATAAACTTATCCTTCTAAAACTACAAATATTTCGGCATAGAGGGAGTATGAGAAACGATCATCAAATCATCTACTTCCTGTGACGCTTGCCGCCACCGCTCTGTTTGTGGCTCGATCCCTTGTCGTCTTTAGGTAGGAGGCACTTCCTCATGTCAACGATCCGCCTGAACATCTCGTAGCATGTGTACGCTTCCTTGGCCGCGGTCGGGAGGTGATATTCATCCAGTTTCTTCACCCAGGCCCTGTGCCGGATAGGCTTGTTGTTGTTGCACTCGGCCTTCATGTCTATGTAGTAGGGGTCGATGATGGCCTCGTCCAGGTCAACATGGGAGTCCATGTTCTTCTTGCTTCCCCAGACATTATAGTGGTCGCGGATGTCGACAAGCTTCTGGCAGGCCAAGCCCGAAGTCTTGAGCACCTTTGGATCGTTGGT
Organism: Elymus sibiricus; assembly: GCA_039707655.1. NCBI lineage: Eukaryota > Viridiplantae > Streptophyta > Magnoliopsida > Poales > Poaceae > Elymus > Elymus sibiricus. The sequence goes on along the minus strand of CM077673.1, from coordinate 267,509,802 downwards.
GGTGTCCACCGTAGCGAACCTGTAGTCGGGGCTGTTGGCAAACCTGGTGAAATGACCGCAAGCCACTGTGGCCAAGCAGTAGTGGTAGAGGAGGACGTGATGGCGCACACACAACTAGGCGTCGGCAACCTTCTGATCATGCCTGGCATGACCACCGGTGTAAGCGAGGTCGAAGCCGACCACCTTGTACTTGTCATCCGCATCAAGCAACCGCTCCATAGTGTCGATGGAGTCCCCCACCATGCCCGGGTCATTGGTGTACACCACCATGAGGTCCATCTTCCTCATGTGGGTCTCCACATGATGCACGCCGAACTCCATTAGAGCGCCGCTGGACATTCTCTCTCTATGCGTCGTTGAGGTTGTGCTTATTGTGTTGTGGGATGCGATCAAAAGCGTGAAGAGACTATGGTTAATGGCCATGGGTATAAATGGGGGTCAGCCGTCCTAGAAAAACCGGCACGTCCGAATGGCAGTTTTTGCAGTGCGTGATTCAGTCGTGGAGTACGTAACTACATGGGCAACACGCGTGGCGTAACCGCATGCATATGGAGCCTCGAACGTGATCGTGGGCCGGCCCCAACCGCTGGCATAGCACGCGCGGAGGGGTGCGAGAGCAGAGCGCGCAGAGGGACGCGAGAGCAGAGCACATGGTGGGACGCGAGGTCGAACCAGACCACTTTGTACTTGTCCTTGTCAAGTAACAGGTCCATAACGTTGGAGTTCTCCACCCAGATCGGATGTTTGGTGTATACCACCTAGAGCTCCATGAACCTTCTATGCGTGTCCACTACGACATGCATGGTGAACTGGCGCTTGTCGTCGGCAGCCGATGGGAGCTCCATTGGAGCAGCGCAGGATGCCCTCGGTCGTGGTTCTGCTTCTTAAGGTCCAGATATTAATCATCAATTGCATATTAATGTCCAGATATTAGTCGTCCATTGCATACTAATGAAAAGATGGTACTACCAAAATACTAGTCTCCCTCATAAGATGCCATTTGCATGGTTGTATCAAAATGACAGAAATAGTACAAAGGTTCAAATTCCAGCATTACAAGGCTCAAATTCAAAGATTACAAGGTTCAAACGGATAATAGAAATGAAATCCAGCTTATGCAGAAACTTTGTCATGCAGCTCTAGACGCCCGCGCTGATCAGCTGAACAGGAACATATATGATAGGTTCATACTGATATTACTACTAGTTTGGCAACTTCTATATTTCTGCAAAGGGATCCGCCACTGACATGTCATTTATGGGCTTGACATAAGGACTTCCGAATAGTCTGTCGACTGAAGTTACAAAACAAAATTGAGCTTCTGCAGAGCCTTTTCCATTCTGTCCTAGTCGTCGGAGCTGATCAGCAAACCATTCTTTTTTGCGCAGTAAATGTAGGGAAAATCTCATTATCTTTAGCACACTTGCTCTCACAACAAAGAACCTGGCGAATATAATCTCCGGTAAGGTCCGTCGATAGGAGTTCAAAGTAATTTCTGAGAGATGGAGATCAAGGCATTCGATGGGATTGTTATATTGCATCACATTATCCACTACCGGGCCTAACCGTATCTGCAAAAGAAGAGAATATATTAGTGCTTGGACACACAAGGGACCTCTTATGATTTGCAGGGTTTCAAAAATTGAACTCCCTTGTGGTTAAAATTTAACATGAAAGAGCATCACCTCGATATGTAGCTTCTCCAGGCACAGAAAGCATCTCACCAATCTGACAACTTCGTCCAGGTCGGGGCTGATAGATTCTACTGCAAAGACCTTCACTTTGCACAGATACGGGATCGAGCTTGTCTTTCTAGAAGACAGACGAACATACATCTTGAATAGAGAAAAAAATGTTAATTCAAGAATGAGAAGAGGGTGACTGTTGTACCTGGACGGTTATGGATCCAAAAACTAGTTCAGATAAGTTGACGGGTGAGTAGCCAAACACTGTCAATTTCGATGCATGAATGACCCTGATTCTTGCTGGACCTTGTTGATCAACAACAAGTAATCTCTCAAGTAAAGGAAAGTCCTCAATGACCATTTGGTGATTCACCTTGTGTGATCTCCTGTTGCAGCATCAGCAATACACACAAATTGTCTGAAGACTCATGGAGGTGATGTGGAGGCTACTCAACCCATTGATCGCCTGAAGATGAAGGCACTCGAGCGCAGTATTGCTACGGAGCAGGCGCTCCATGTCGTCGTTGGGGATGCAGATGGCGACGAGCTCAAGGTGCTTCAGTATAGGTAGCAAAAGAGCGGGATTGGCGTTAATCTACGGGAAATGGCAGTTCATGAACCTGGTGATGCGCAGCGTTGGCGCGAGGCGTAGTGCAGAGGGTGGCAGCAGGCGCATATGTCCATCATTAAAAGTAAGCTCCTTGAGATGATCTAGGGCAGTCGATAAGAACCACTCGTCAAGCTTGGCTCAGTCCTTGCCATTGGAATGGAACTTGCCCATAGTAAGGCCTTTGATTGGGCCATAGTGTGTGCCGAGAATCTGGGACAATGCATCCAAGCGTTTGCGATGGCCAGTGCTGAGCATGTGCTCGCTGATGAGGCCGAGAGGGGTGCAGCGCCATAGGGGGCGCCACCGCCGGGAGAGGATGGTTGTGCGCCTGTCATCTTCGATAGGGAGAAGGAAGATGATTACTCTCAACATATCATCGGGGACACTGCTGATGAAGTCTAGGCCTATCGGAGGCGCTTGTGTTTCTGGCTCAGCCCGCCTCCACTTGTTGGCAGCCTCGACATACACATTCGGAGAATGGCCTCCGACGGCTCTTTCTGTCAAGAGTAGAGCAGCGGGAGGATAGTGATTATGTAGCTAGATCAGGGCAGAAGAATAGTGCATTGGTAATTAGAAGTTACTAGGTAGGAACAGTTTTAAAAAATTAAGAAAATGAAATCCCAATTGATTGCTGAAATACTGCACAGTTACTTTGATATTGCTATGCAAGTCAACATGCAGATACTAGAAAGAACACTTACTTCCAACAAAGTATGCATGGAGGATGTCGTCGGGGAAGTTAGCATTTATCGTATGGTTAGCCTCTTTTAGGTGCACCATAATTTTAGTGCCAGCTTTCAGTACATAAAACTTAGAAATTTCTGCCCAAAGGCCTTCTTCAAAATAGGAGTGACAATCTTCATCAAGTTTTACAGAAACAACAATTGTAAATCCATGGTTTGTGCTGAATATGACATCCCTGGAGTCTTCAGTTATGTAAAGGCCAAGATTTACCGCTACAGTTCTCGTTGCAAAGCAAGGGATGTACTGCAGGAATTGAGAAGATTGTTAAAGAACAGGGTAACATGATAGTATCGGAGTAGCAGTTAAAAGAACAGCACATCAGTGTATATGAAAGGACAAAAAATTACAAGTAAACACATAATGTAACCATGATGTTGTGCAAATATATATGAGAGTAAATGAAAGAACTATACAACATTAGTTTGCCTAATATAGAAGGAGAAGAATAAGAAGAAAGAAATCACATTTGACGTAAATGCTGCATGCGGCACCTTTTATCCAAATGTAGCAATATATAGTATAGGTTTAGAAAAAGTATAGGCCATGCATGTCAACCCAGGTAGTGTGAGATTGAACATACCGTGCGCTTCGTGAAGTCGTCCGGTACGGTGAGATGGAACTCCTTGGTTTTTTGGTCGAGGCTGCATTGTCCTGATGTGTCCTTGCGATGTACACTCTATGAATGAAAACCCACGAATCAGCTAGACGAAACATAAATCCACGGCGATTTCGGACGGGTGATTAAAAGGGGCCGATGGACTGAGATAAGAGATGAGTGGAAATATTTCAGTAGATTAGTTACGTGGTTCTTTATGAGGAAAAAACCAGTACCGAAGATTCCCCAATCGGGCAAGCTGGGTTGACAGCGAGTAGCGTCGAGAAAGTCAGTGCCGATAGGCCGCGCCAAGCAGCAGTGGCGAAATGCGGTGGCGTTTGGCGGCAGCCGGCGGCGGAGACAAGCGTCGAGCTAAGTGGTTGCTGCGGGGATAGGCGGTGACATGCATGGAGAGTCCCGGAGTAGTGTTAGTGTAGATGCTATTTGGGAGGGGGAGGGGGGAGGGACCGGGCGAGGGTTTTGTGATGTGTGGGTGTTGATGTTTTTTTGGAAGTGGTGCTGAGGGTTTTCAGTCCTAGAATAATGTGCTTCGGAGGAAACGGTTTGTTAGATCCAATCGTGTATGATAAATCCTATATAAATATTACTCTCAAGTAAACTAGCACTCCGGTGTGATGGAGATACGGACAGCCGTTCGATCTGTGAACATCTTGCGGTTCAGACGTGCGATCTATGGGGATGTGTTCTGGCCAATCAGAACACAAATGACGCGACACAGTGAAAGTCGTCGCACAGTTTCAATCTCGGGAAAAAATATAATACATAAGCATAGATATAATACACACAAATTAGATAAATTCAATCCAACATGTCATCTTCATGCTTGATCGTTAAGATTCTTCAGGAATTGGGCGTACGCGGAGTGCGGTATCCTGCGAGAATACTTCTGCTTGGAGGAACCAACGGCTCGTCCTCTTCCATGCGCCAGAACACTAGAATACGTGTTGTTAATCTTATGGTTGCAGAACGGGCATCCATAGCCCCCATTCTTCCTGACATGCCTCTTATGCTTTCCAGCCATAAGCTCTCTGAGTGTTTGCCTCTTGAACCTCTCCTGGACGTCTTCATATTCGCTTTCCACATCGTCAGATAGCACCTATACGTAGTAAAAAATGTGACGTTCGTATATTTTATAATGCTAATTCGCAAGGCAGAGTTTATGAAACATAATATATAATGCGACAATGTGAACCCTAAATCGAAGCTAATTGGTTTGATGCCAAAAGTTGGCATGCCATATTTTAGCAACTGCCAAATGTTGGCTAGAGATTGGTTGCATACCAATTCTCGTTATCAATCTCACAAAAGGTTGCCAAATGTTGACAACTTTTGATTTTGCCAAATATTGGCAGCAATGCCAAATCTTGGTAGCAAACCAATAAGCCTATTATATATATTTACCAAGAATGGTTATAGATGACAAACCAGTTCTCCGTCCGAGTCGTTGTCGTCGCTGGAGTGGTCGTCTGAGTCGCTGTGGACCACCGGCTCCGGCTTGGGAAGCACGACAGCGGCGACAACGTCAAGGCCGTGCTTCTCTACCCGCGATACGTCATCTCCCACGACGGCAATCTCTATGCCCACCTTCACGCTGTGCTCGGGTGCTTCGCCGGCTACGACGTGGTTACTCCCTCCCATTGTGCAGGGAGGCCACTGATGACGATTGAGAACGGTGGCGAGGATGCAAGGGGGAGAGAGGATTGTGTGTAGCCAGAATGTTAAAACCAGTGACTCGGGCGCCGTTAATAAAGGCCAGTTGGGACTTGAGAGGGATGCGGGCAGCGGTTTAATGGAACGGCTCGTCTCCCAATGAGCCACCTGCGCGCCAGACTGCTGGCATGCGCACCGTAAATTCACACGCCGGACGACACGTCTCCCTGCAAAACTACGCACCGAACACTCCTCCCATCAATTCACACACCTACTCGCACGCACCCCGGTCAACCTGCGCGGCTCCCTGCTAGCATGCGTCCCGTCAAATGATATCTGCTTGCACGGATCGCGGGGCATGTATTGTTTTTCTTTGAATCTACGTCACTTACTCCCTCCGTTTTTATTTAGTCGGCATATTAGAGTTGACGGAAGTCAAACTTGATAACGTTTGACCAACTTTATAGAAAGAAATAGAAATAATTACCATGACAAATATATATGATGTGAAATTACATTCAATAAAGAATCTAATGGTATTAATTTTAATTGTAAACGTCAATATTGTTGTCTATAAATTTGGTCAAAGTTTACAAAGCTTGACTTTAACCAACGCTAATACGCAGACTAAATAAAAATAGTTTGGATTAATAAACTGTTTGCGATGTTAATGTGACAGTTCTCTGTTGCATCTATTAATAAGCCCCCGTTTGCAAGAAGCTTAGATGAAAACTTCTCTCAAATTGCACGATTTATTTACCACGACCTATAAGTCCCCTATCATAAAATCATGTCAATGTTTCAGGAATTCTAGCTTAGCTGGGCGTTTGCTGGAATTTAAAAGCCAAGAGTCAATGTTTTCGGCCCCGAGATGTTCGAAATTTATTGTTTTTCCTTCCATGGGTACTAAACATGCACCCAAGACAAAAAAATGAATTTCTAATCCATTTGGGCGCACAACCGCGTGTGCATATAGTTCAAATTTTAAATTTACAAATTAAATACCTAAGGAATTAATTTAATGTATAAAAATGTCTTAATGTTCTTTAAAAATCAAATTTTAACACTGCATTCCTTTTGTCACATGTGCACTACAGAAAAAGTTTGACATGCATGCCTCGAAGTGGCAGTGGTGTGGTGGGACGAGTGGGGGTGTGGGGTCCGGCACACAATACGTGTCGTATGCGCGCCACGGCGTGGGGTTGTCCGGTTAGTTAGGCATCAAGCTGGCAATGGGGATTACTCAGGCGGGTATATTGGAGTCCCATTCCCATCCCCATCGCCGCGCTCCCATTCCCGTCCCCGTCTCCATACCTGTGCGCGGGGATACAAAGTTTCCCATCCCCGTCTCCGTACCCGTGCACGGGGATAAAAAGTTTCCCATCCCCGTCGCCACTTCTTTATCCCCGTGGGGAAACCCAACATGCATTTAAGAACAACATTCGATAGTATTTCAGTAAAAAATTATTTCAATGCAATAAACCATATGTTGTGGCTAAGTTTGGGATTTCTTAGGGATTTTTGGGCCAGATGGGGTGGGATCTGTGGAAATTTGGGTGACCGAGGGCGCAAATTACATGGGGTCTACTAATTTCAGAGCCACATGTAAGTACTTCATGGTTAAGGCGGGTAATGCTATATATATCCCATCCCCATCCCCGTCCTGCATGCTGGGTAAGGTATTTGACCCACCATCTTCCACATGGGAATTCAAGATGGCACTTCTCTGTGCCCTAATTAATAGAGTAATTACCCATGGGGATGCGGGTAACGGTTTTAACCATTGCCAGCTTCAGGTGAGGCACATGCCACGTCAAAAGTCGTGCATTGGGTATATATTTAAAGCATCTCGATCATGACATTTTTCATGCATATGTTTGTGTCTCATGCATGCGGTGGTGGTCCTCGTACACTCACTCAGGCAGTTACCATCGACAAACCCATTCGTTGCCCCCGCGTGGTCTATCATCTTGGATGGCGTGGCGAGAGGGGTTTGATCAAAGGTGGCTTCATCTTAGTCCGTGTTTCGGCGAAGATCATGGTGAGATTCTGGACGAAAGTTTGGGCGCATGTGTGCATGCGCGTGCTCATTGTACACGTTGTGAACCTCCGTGGTTTTTTTTCCGGTTTGCAAAGGTCCCACATCAAAGGTGTGCATTGGGTATTCAAAACATCAGACAACACCTCCGTACATATGTTATGGCAGCATGGAGGCGGTGGTTGTCCTCGGACACCGCCCCCTCGCACAATTATCAGTGTCACTCCCATCTGTGGCCTCGCATACTTTTGTACCGCAATGAGAGAGGTTAATTATTGTGGATTATTTTTTGGTCGATGTTTGCGGTAGGCCATGGGTGTGAGATTACATGGTATAATTTGAGTGTGTGTAGTGTACGCATGAATGTCTCTCCCATCGGCTCGAATGGGGGGTATATATACTACATGTCGTGAACCTCGCTTTCCGTGCGAACTTGAAGATTCCCGAGGAAGGTGTGCCACGCAAAAGTTTGTGTGCTGGGTATGTAAACATCACACAACACTTCCATACATATGTTTGATCCACGCTTAGATGGTGATTGTCTTTGGATACTCCTTCGTGTGGTTGTCGTTGGAAAGTCCATTCCTGGGCCTGCGTGGATGTCCATCACATTGACTGACAACGAGAGAAAGGTTACCATGGTGGATTCTTCAATTGGGTTGTGTTATGGTATATATTATATAGGTCATTTGAGTTTCCTTACCCAAGTCTGAGCGCATGCGTACGTACGCGTGAATCGTTCCCATCGACGCTCGGCATACTAGTTGTACGCGTCATGAACACTCGCTCGGGGAGGGGGGGACTTTTTGGTTCCAAAGCATGTGCCACATCAAAGTTGCACATGAGGTATATATTATTGAATTCAAACGCAACACAACATTTCCGTACATATGTTTGCGACACCTGTAGGTGATGGCTGTCTTCGACACTCCACCGCGTGGTTATCGACGTCACGCCCATTCATGGGCCTCGGTGGACGTCCATCCTTTTGACCGATAGCGGGAGAGGTTTGACCAAAATGTTGATTCTTTGGTCGGGATGTCCGTGTTGCGAGGCGCATGGGCGATAGTCCACCTTTGACCGAAAGAGAGATGGGGTGGTTTGACCATGCTAGATTCATGTATATGTTTCATTTTCATGTTACGACATGGGTGAGACGTGAGACCTATTTGGGGGCATGTATTCGTAGCTAGGATCCCCCTCCCACCGACACGAAGTGGCGACGGAGGAGACATGTGTCACATCAAAGTTGTGCATTGGGTATTTTGAACGATCAAACCACCCTGTGCATACATATTTTTGTTCCACATGGAGGCATGTATGTGTTCTGACCCCTTTCTCGCAATTTTTTGGTGAAATGCTCCTATATATTATTATTCTAGGAGTAAATAACAAACGATTCGAATGTAACAACCGTTTGCGATTGTACACTCAATAGACACCATTCCCTCGATGCTGGCACATCAGCACGGTCCACTGGTGGGCGCCGGACACGATTGGGCTCCACGAGACTTCCCTCACAAGAATATCTACCGTCTTGAGCCATTTGAAAAATGGCGGTTCCGCGGGTTTTTCCTATTTGATAGCACACATTTATTATGTTTCTGTTGTGTGCGATGTTTGTTGCTCCCACGTTGGCCGCGCCGCTTCAATCCCGTAATCTAAATTTTCAGTAGCCCCGACATCCTGGCATTTCACTCCCACCTAGTAAAATTTTCAGTTGCCGCATGGCATATCCTCAAACACCACCTGCCCCCCCTCCCCACCACAAAACCTCTTCTCAGATTACGTAAAAAAAGGAAAACATCCACTCCCGCACGCAACACTCCTCTCCCTCGCTCCAACCCTAGCTTAACCGCCGCCGCCGCCCCCGACTCCACCGTCATCCTCTACATGCCTTCTCATGACTATCTCGAAGTCCTCATGAAGATCCATCACAAGGGGGTTGGACAAGAATTGTCCGTGCAATCGACAATAGTTCTCCTCCATGTCGAATGCATTCACAACTCTGGTCCACCCCATAGTGTTGGCCTGCGAAGCACCCTCTTTCCCGAAGATCCCCATCCCCATCCTCACCCACACTCTAGAGCATCGCAGCCTCAGCCCGGCTATGCTTCCCGGGGAGATGGAGAAGAGAATGGTCAAAATGAGGTATATCGAGGCCTGTCCGCTGGACGACGACGAGGTGGCCGCCGTGTCCCCCCGAGGATGCTCACTACAATGACTGGCCCGGGGCTTTTAATAAGCGGGCTCGTGCATGTTCGTATGTCCCGACAGATGGTCACGACATCGAGCTCGTCGACAGCGATGGCTTGACGCCGGCTATGCCACAGGTTAAGTGATGCACCCCCACCCCTTCGGGTTCAACCTCCTTGGATCTCCTCCATGCCCCCTGATGTCTACTACGCAACTTTATTTTTGTAGACTCGTGTTGGGCCTCCAAGCGCAGAGTTTTGTAGGACAGTAGAAATTTTCCCTCAAGTGGATGACCTAAGGTTTATCAATCCGTGGGTGGTGTAGGATGAAGATGGTCTCTCTCAAACAATCCTAGAATTAAATACAAGAAATCTCTTGTGTCCCCAACACACCCAATACAATGGCAAATTGTATAGGTGCACTAGTTCGACGAAGAGAAGGTGATACAAGTGCAATATGGATGATAGATATAGGTTTTTGTAATCTGAAAATATAAAACAGCAAGGTAGCAAATGTAAAACAACAAGCAAAACAGTGTATAATTGCTTGGAAATAAGGCCTAGGGTTCATACTTTCACTATTGCAATCTCCCAACAAAGCTAACATAGTTGAATCATATGATCATCCCTCAACGTGCAACCAAGAATCACTCCAAAGTTCCTATCTAGCGGAGAACAATAAGATGAAATTGGTGTAGGTAGTAGAACCACCTCAAAGTTATTCTTTCCGATCAATCTATTGGGCTATTCCTATAAGTGTCACAAACAGCCCTAGGGTTCCTTCTAGAATAACACCATTGATACATATCAATCAACCCTAATGTCACCTAAATACTCCAATGTCACCTCAAGTATCCGTGGGTAAATTATGCAACATGCATCAAACAATTTCAGATCTATGATATTCAATCCAACACGAAGAACTTCAAGGAGCACCCCAAGATTTCTATCGGAGAACGTGGTATGAAAACGTGCAATCAACCCCTATGCATAGATCCCCAAGGTCACCGGAATCCGCAAGTTGATGCCTCAACATATATCAAGTGAATTAATAGAATACCCCAATGTCACTATGGGTATCCCACGCAAGACATACATCAAGTGTTCTCAAACCATAATATTCAATCCAACATAACGAGATCTCAAAGGTAAAGATTCAATTCATCACAACAAGGTAGCAAGGGAATAACATCATATGATCCGACTATATTAACAAAGCCGGTGATACAACAAGATCGTGCCATCTCAAGAACACTAAAGAGAGAGATTAAACACATAGCTACTGGTACAAACCGCCAGCCTCGAGGGTGGACTACTCCCTCCTCATCATGGCCTCCGCCGGGATGATGAAGATGGCCACTGGAATGCCTCCAGGTTGGTTTTTCATCAATACAGATAGTTGCGGCGGCGGAACGAGGAGTCTCCCTTTATTTCTGGGGTTTCCGGTATTTATGGGATTTTTTAGCGTTGGAATCACGCCAAACGGAACCACGTGGGCCCCACAAGCCATCTGGCCGCGCCCCGGTTGCGTGGTGGCCTTCTGGTCCACCCCCTCTGGCAGGTCTTCGCTCTAATGTTGCTTATTTCCTCGAGAAAAAATCACAAAAAAGTTTCGGGCGATTCCGAGAACTTTCATTTTCTGCACAAAAACAACACCACAGTAATTCTGCTGAAAACAGTGTCAGTCCGGGTTAGTTCTAAATAAATCATGTATAGTGCATCAAAACCATATAAAAGTATTGTAAACATAGGTGAATATGGCATGAATACTTCATAAATTAGCGATACGTTGGAGACGTATCGGCATCCCCAAGCTTAATTCTTGCTCGTCCTCGAGTAGGTAAATGATAAAAGAAATAATTTATGAAGTGTGAATGTTAGCTTAGTGAATAGTTTTGATCATTGATAATTTCAGTCACTTTTCTAGCATCATAACCAGCAACTTTTTCTCATAAAAATCATCATGATAGAGTAGCAATCAATTCACATGTCATGGTTCAAACAATGCATTCTATTGAAACTTAACAATCTATGTTCTTGGTCACCAAACAATTTCAGTACATCAACAAGTCTAAGTAAGAGCTCCACATACTCAATTATCATATAGTCTTTTATGATTGCTAATACTCAAGGCACATTTTTAGAACAAACAACAATCATCGAACACAGAGAAAGATAAGGGCTTGATGTTTCGCCTCCCAACACACTTATCATAAAGATAATTGTCAACAATAATGAATCATGATCAAATATATTTGAGTGGATATATATGTTTGGGTCTTTCCCCACCACATGGTGCTTGCCAACTAATAGATTGAGGTTGGAATAAGAAGTTGACTCAACATGAAAGTAAGTAATATAAAAGTAAATAGATTGTCCCTTCGCAGAGGGAAGCAGGGATTTGCATATGTGTCAGAGCTCATTGTTTAAAACAGAGATGAATATGTAATTTTGAGTGGTGTGCCTTTCCTGTCAACGTCACAACAGAGTATTCAATATCTTCCATGCTAATCACATTATTGGCGGTTCCCAAACAGAATTTAAAATTTTACTCCCCCTCCGCCATTCAAACACATTCCATGGCTGGCCGAATCCACGGTTGCCCTCCAAACAATCAACTTTCCAGGGGAGCTTTTGTTTATTTATTTTTGTGTTATGCAGGACTGGGAATCCTTTTTACCAGCCTCTCTCATGCAATGACAAGTGAATAAACACTCATCTTGAGAATAACTCTCTTAGCATGGAAGATAATGACCACCCCGTTGCTCCATGAGCGGTACGAGCACACAAAATGGATGTTTATTTGAATGGTTAGAGGTGACACATGCAAATTTACTTGGAATGGCAGTGAAATACCATATATAGGTAGGTATGGTGGACTCTCATGGAAGAAACTTGGCTCAAGGATTTGGATGCACAAGTAGTATCTCTACTTAGTATGAAGTTTTCGCTAGCAAAAGGTTTTAAACAAGCACCACACGTTGGAGGATCCATAACAATATAACTTCTATGCAAATATACCCAAACATGACCATTATGTTGTCTTCCTTGTCCAACTTCAACTATTTGATCAAGGTTGAAAATAATGGATGGGTATTCACAATCATAAAAGGTGTCCAAGATAATATATTTATATGTGAAAGTTCTCTTTCTTATACTAATCATTCATGAATTGCTTGTATGACTAATTTGATGATTACCAAACTTCAATAGATTTTACTTTATAAACCACATGTGAAGCTACTACTAAGCATAAAGCACATTGATAATTTCATATTTATGATATTCAATTCCTTCACAATTTACTCTCCGGATATAAGTGAAGCACATCACTAAACCTCAAACTACTCTCAAAAGATATAAGTGAAGATCAATGAGTAGGTAAACAATCAAGTAGCTATGTGAGGGCTCTCTCTCTCTCAATGAATATTTTCATATCTTAGTATTTTATTTAAACAGCAAGCAAAAGAAAAATAGCACTCCAAGAATAACACATATCATGTGGACAAATAAAAATTTAGGATCAACATAGGCTAACCGATATTCGTTGACGAAGAGAGGTGGGATGTGTAGCATCCCAAGCTTAGATGCTTGAGACTTCTTGAAATATTTACTTGGGGTTCCTTGGGCATCCCCAAGCTTGAGCTATTGTATCTCGTTCAATCCTTTCATATCCCAATTTCACCTAAGTCTCAAAAATTTCATCCGCACAAAACTCAAAAAGAACTCGTGAGATAGGTTAATGCACATAAGAATAAATCAACTCTTTATGTACTTCGAAGACAAGTTGCATAATAATTTTCAAACATTATCTACTGTTTACTATCATTTCCACAATTTATATCTACCAATATAGGCTATGGAAACTATAGGATAAGTATATAACAAAACTATGACAACAATCTGTCCAAACAGAACAGCCTGTAGCAATCTATTAAACCAATGTACTTATGTAACTCAAAAAATTCTCAAAATTCAGTAAATAATAAAGAATTTATATGAAAATACTGTGTTAAATCTTCAGAAACTTTCCACGTTCCAGCAAGATATGAAAATTCAAACACTACATCAAAAGTTTGTGTTTTTACACATCACATATCAAACATGTAACTCAAGCATCCTAAGAGGCAATTCTTGGAAGTTTTTATTAAAAAAAAAGATTATAAATAAAACCTATCAGAAAATAACAAAATATAATGACTGTCCAAGCAAAGCACATATTATGTGACGAATAAAAATATAGCTCTAAGTAAGATATACTGACAATATTGAAGATGAAAGAGGGGATGCCTTCCGGGGCATCCCCAAGCTTAGGCGCTTGAGTATTCCTTGGATATTACTTTGGGAGTGCCTTGGGCATCCCCAAGCTTAGTTTCTTGTCACTCCTTATTCTCCTCATATCGGTGTCTCCTCCAAAACTTGAAAACTTCAATCACACAAAACTTAACGGAACTTCGTGAGATGGGTTAGTATAATAAATAAAGATCATTCACTTACGTACTGTCAAGACAAGATTCATAATTTTTCTCACATAATACCTACTGTATTATACCATTCCCATAATTTATATCACTAAATATAAGCTATGGAAACACTAAAACAAGCAAACTATGCATGCAAAACAGAATCTGTCAAAAACAGAATAGTCTGTGAAGATCTATAGTATAACCATATTTAAATGTATCTAAAAATTCTGAAACATTAGGACCACCTGAAGAATTTGAATATCAATACTGTGTAAAAATTTTAGATCATTATCACGCTCTAGTAAAAAAATTAAAATTCCTGTACTGGAGTCAAAAGTTTCTGTTTTGGTTCATCATCAATTCTACTCATCTCGTAAGTCATCCCAAAGGCTTTACTTGGCACTTTATTGAAATAAAAGACACAAAACATGATTAATACAGTAGCTTAATCATGTGAACACACAAAAACAGAAGATAAAAGTGTTCGGTTGTCTCCCAACAAGCGCTTTTCTTTAATGCCTTTTAGCTAGGCATGATGATTTCAATGATGCTCACATAAGAATAGTATTTGAAACATGCAAAAGAGCATCATGGATCACATGGCAAGAACCTTTAAGTCTAACCCACTTCCTATGCATATGGATTTTGTGAGCGAATAATTTATGGTAGCAAGAATCAACTAGCATAGGAAGGCAAAACAAGCATATCTTCAAAAATTTGAACACATAGAGAGGAAACTTGATATTATTGCAATTCCTACAAGCATAAGTTCCTCCCTCATAATAGTTTTACGTAGCATCATGAAGGAATTCCACAATATAACTATCACATAAAGCATTGTTTTCATGATTCACAAGCATAGAAAATTTATTATTCTCCCCCCAAGCAAACTTCTCATACATAGTAGTGGGAGTATCATAGGAGACTTGAATATTATAAATTGTTTCCACATTAAAAGAGTAATGTTCAGAGAAAGGGTATTCATAAATGTGACAAGTTTTATAATAATAATCATCACTACTTTTCATAACATAAGTATTATCACAATAATCATCATAAATAGGAGGCATGTAATCATCATAACAAATTTGATCATTCGAAGTGGGGGAACTAAAAAGATCATATCCATTATGCATAGCATTCCCAAGCTTGGGACACACATGAATTCTGGCAAATACATTCTCAAATATGTCATTCTCATCAAGCATAGCATCCCCAAGCTTGTGGGTTTGCGAATCATTAGCATAATTATCAATAGCATGAATAGCACCAATAGTGTAACAATTATCATCATGGTTTTCCAAGTTGGTGACAAAAAGATTTTCAATATTATAAGGCGTATCATTATCTTCCCAATCATCCTCATCACAACAAGTAGTAGGCATAACAAAATAATCATCAAGTGTATCATCGTCCCAACTACTTTCATATTCATTTTCAATGATTATAGGAGCAACATTATTTGGGGGAGATACCTTCTTACCTTTACCTTTTCTTCTCTTCTTCTTCTCCTTTACCACATTTTGTGTGGGTTTAAGTAGTTTTTCTGAGCTCCTTATTGAAGAGATTGGTTCGATGGAAAGCTCTTCCTTGCAACCTGATTTATCACGAGAAACAATAGGAGGTTATTGGGAGACCATTATCCTTTCATTAGTATTCCTTTTATATTCTATTGGTTTCTCATTATTTCTATAGTTGGCAATATAAGCATTCTCATTGCAATTCACTACGCAAAACATATAGATTTCTTGTAGATTAGTTTCATTATCATTTGTGGTAATGAATATATCAAACCAATCATTTTTATGTGATAATTATTCATTCCCAAAAAATAAGCAAAGTTCATTATAGAGTTCACGGGAGATCAAATTATCACAATATTTGGAAACGTTTCGGTCATGAAAAAGCATGCACTGGAAATTAAGATCACCAACCCTATTGCAAAGTTCACAAGTAATGTGATCAAGAGAGCATAATGTTGTGGAAAGTTCATCTATCACTTTAAGCCACCAATTAGTTTGATCTTGTTTATGCTTCTTACACAATCTATCATCCCTATATGTTATGTCTTTACAAATTTTATTCACTCCACAAAAATTGACATGCTTATAGGAAATATTTTTATCATGACTGGTGCAATCATCATTAGCATCGTGTATATTCAGATAATTCATACTAACAACATGGCAATCGTGCTTTTCATTCAAGGAACTATCATGAATCACTTTATAAATTTCACAATTTTTAGATTCACGATTTTCAAGCAAGACCTTATAAAGATAATCTAGTGAAGTCTCACTAGCAATTGTTCCTACATAATCGGGTCTTTTGAAAAGATTAGCAAGTGGATGAGGATCCATTTATCTTTATTTTGTAGTTTTGTTTTATAAAACCAAACTAGTGAAAAACAAGAAACTAAAATATTTAATTGCAAGATCTAAAGATATACCTTCAAGCACTCACCTCCCCGACAACGGCGCTAGAAAAGGGCTTGATGACTACTACGCAACTTTATTCTTGTAGACTCGTGTTGGGACTCCAAGCGCAGTAGCAATTTTCCCTCAGGTGGATGACCTAAGGTTTATCAATCTGTGGGAGGTGTAGGATGAAGATGGTCTCTCTCAAACAACCCTGCAATCAAATACAAGAAATCTCTTGTGTCCCCAACACACCCAATATAATGGCAAATTATATAGGTGCACTAGTTCGGCGAAGAGCTGGTGATACAAGTGCAATATGGATGATAGATATAGGTTTTTCTAATCCGAAAATATAAAAACAGCAAGGTAGTGTGTAAAACAACGAGCAAAATAGTGTATAATTGTTGGAAATAAGGCCTAGGTTTCATACTTTCACTACTGCAATCTCCCAACAATGCTAACATAGTTGAATCATATGATCATCCCTCAACGTGCAACAAATAATCACTCCCAAGTTCCTATCAAGCGGATAACAAAAAGATGAAATTGGTGTAGGTATTAGAACCACCTCAAAGTTATTCTTTCCGATCAATCTATTGGGCTATTCCTATAAGTGTCACAAACAACCCTAGAGTTCCTACTAGAATAACACCAATGATACATATCAATCAACCCTAATGTCACCTAGATACTCTAATGTCACCTCAAGTATACGTGGGTAAATTATGCGACATGCATCAAACAATTTCATATTTATCATACTCAATTCAACACAAAGAACTTCAAGGAGCACCCCAAGATGTCTATCGGAGAACGTGCAATCAACCCCTATGCATAGATCCCCTAGGTCACCAAAATCCGCAAGTTGATACCTCAAGATATATCAAGTGAATCAATAGAATACCCCAATGTCACTACGGCCGGGTATCCCACGCAAGACGTACATCAAGTGTTCTCAAACCATAATATTCAATCCAACATAACGAGATCTCAAAGGTAAAGATTGAATTCATCACAACAAGGTAGCAAGGGAATAACATCATATGATCCGACTATATTAACAAAGCCCGTCATACATCAAGATCGTGCCATCTCAAGAACATGAGAGAGAGAGAGAGAGAGAGAGAGAGATTGAACACATAGCTACTGGTACAAACCGTCAGCCCCGAGGGTGGACTACTCCCTCCTCGTCATGGCCTCCGCCGGGATGATGAAGATAGCCACCGGAGATGATCTACCCTCCCCGACAGGTTACTGGAATGCCTCCAGATTGTTTTTTCGTCAATAAAGATAGTTGCGGCAGCGGAACGAGGAGTCTCCCTTTATTTCTGGGGTTTCTGGTATTTATGGGATTTTTAGCATTGGAATCACGCCAAACGGAGCCACATGGGCCCCACAAGACATCTGGCCGCGCACCTAGGGGGACGCGGCCGGTTGCATGGTGGCCTTCTAGTCCAGCCCCTCCGGCAGGTCTTCGCTCCAATGTTACTTATTTCCTCGAGAAAAAATCACAAAAAAGTTTCGGGCGATTTCGAGAACTTTCATTTTCTGCACAAAAACAACACCATGGTAATTCTGCTAAAAACATCGTCAGTCCGGGTTAGTTCTAAATAAATCATATAAAGTGCATCAAAACCATATAGAAGTATTGTAAACATAGGTGAATATGGCATGAATACATCAGAAATGATTGATACGTTGGAGAAGTATCACCCCCCGCCGCTGATCTACTCTGCTTCGCTGTCAGGATTTTGCCTTCATCGCCATCGAGACCCTTTTGTCATTTCTGAAGGCCGCGTTCTATATATATGTGATACTTGTGATCTGCGTTGGGTTTTCCGTGAAGAGGAAAGGGTAATTGCAGCACAAAGTGGGTAAGTATTTCCCTTAGTTATGAAACCAAGGTTTATCGAACCAATAGGAATATCAATCCTCAACCGTCTTCAGCGGCTGCACACAAATGAACAAACGACTTGGACCCAACGCGGGCAAGAGGTTTGTCAATCCCCTTGTTCTCGTTATTTGCAAGAAAATGAATTGTGTAGATAATTGTTGATAAAAGCAAAATAAATAAAAAGTAAATAAAGGCAGCGAGGTAATTGTAGCGTTTGCAAATATATAAGTGAATAGACCCGGGGGCCATGGTGTTCCCTAGCGGCATCTCTCATGTAGGCAACATATGGTGGGTAACAAATTACTGTTGGGCAATTGATAGAAAAGCGGATAGTTATGTGATTTTCATGACAATGATCATGTATATATAGGCATCACGTCCATAACCAAATAGGCCGACTCCTGCCTGCACCTATTACTATTACTCCACTCATCGACCGCTATCCAGCATGCATCTAGAGTATTAAGTAAAACAGAGTAATGCTTGGAGAACGATAACATGATGTAGACAAAGTAGACTCAATCAATATGAATGAACCCCATCGTTTTATCCTTAGTAGCAACAACACAAAGACGCATCTTGTCCCCTACTTTGTCACTGGGATATAGAAACTTGCCAGATTGAACCTACCACAACGCACCACTCCCACAGATGAAATATCAGTCTACTTGGCCAAAGCACATCAATAAATCGAAGAGCATTATGAAGCTATAATGATCATGCAATTAAGAGATAATATATATCAGAGGCATGTCAAATACTTTCCATGAATAATCTGAACATAAACCCACAATTCATCGGATCCCAACAAACACACCGCACAATAGGATTACATTAGATAGATCAAAGCGAAGATGCGATGACCATTGTATTGAAGATCATAAGATAGAGATTGCCATCTAGGTACTAGCTATGGACCCGTAGGTCTGTGGTGAACTACTCACACATCATCATGAGGGCAGCAAGGTTGATGAAGAGGCCCTCCGTGATTGATCCCCACTCCGGCAGGGTGCCGGAACGGAGCTCCAGATGGCCTCGCGACAGAATAGAGACTTGCGGTGGTGGAAACGGGTTTCGGGAATGCCTTCAGGGTTTTCACGATATTAGAGAATTTATAGGCCGAAGAGGGACGTCGGGAGGCAGCCGAGGGGGCCACCACATATCACGGCGCGGTCCCCCAGGGCCGCGCCCTGATGTGTGGTGGGTCCCTCGTGCACCTCATGGCCTGCTTCTGAAGCTTCTAGGTCTTCTTATAGTCCAGAAAAATCATCAAAAAGTTTCGTAGCAATTGGACTTCGTTTGGTACAGTAAACCTGAAAAGGCAAAGATATGCAGAAAATAGCAACTGGCACTGGGCACTGGGTCAATAGGTTAGTGCTGAAAAATATTATAAATTGGTAAATAAAGACCCAAAAAGTATCCTAGAATGATAATATATCAGCATGGAACAATAAAAAAATTATAGATACATTAGTGACGTATCAAGCATCCCCTAGCTTAATTCCTGCTCGTCCTCGAGTAGGTAAATGATAAAAACAGAATTTTTGATGTGACATGCTTTCCACAATGTAATCTTATGCATGTATGTTCATTGAGAAGAGATGAATCAATAAATATTAGCATAGCAATACTAAAGTGTAAGAAAGAGAATTATTAATCCTTAAAAGTATACGATCCTTAAGAAACGTTTACCCCCCATTCATCTTATTGTATTAGCAAGGCATGGCTCCATCTTCACCACATTAATACAAATGTTAAGCACCACAGTGTCCAAGTCAGGCAATTGGATCATACTTTTTCAATATGCATCAACTTCTTATTCTTCACGCAATACACGAGCGTGAGCCATTGTACATAGCATTTAGGTGGAATAGAATATGGTGGTAGATATCAAAGGGGTTAAAAAGTGGAGAAGATAGTCTCACATCAACTAGGCGCACCAACGGGCTATGGAGATGCCCATAGATAGATGTCAATGCAAGGAGTAGGGATTGCCATGCAAATGATGCACTAGAGCTATAAGTGTATGAAAGCTCAAATGAAGCTAACTGGGGTGTGCATCCAACTTGCTTGCTCATGAAGACCTCGGGCATTTGAGGAAGCCCGTCATCGGAATATACAAGGCAAGTTTGTAATAATGAATAGGTAATTCTCACTAGCATATGAAAGTGATATATCATGAGACTCTCTACATGAGGAACATGGTGCCACTTTGAGGCATAAGTGTGGTAAAAGATAGTAGCAAAGTCCCTTCTCTCTTTTTCTCTCAATTTATTTGAATGGATGGTGGGCTCATTTGGCTTCCCCCATCTTTATTTTTCGTCCGAAGTCCATCTCGACTTGTGGGAGTTTGTCATGATAGGTAGGTATGGTAGCTGTTTTGAGGAAGATATAATAAAGCTCATGTGCAACAGAGCGTGTCATGTCACGGGGTTTGGCTGCACCGACGAAAGTTGCACCGATCCTCGAGGTGAGAATGGGCTATGCACGGTACCGAAGAGGCTAGCAAATATGAGAAGGTGAGATTGAGTATGTACATGGTTTCACATTAGTCATAAAGAACTCATATACTTATTGCAAAGTTTTATTAGTTTATCATGGATCAAAGTACTACTCGCAATGCCCCGAGGGAAGAGGTTGGTAGGAGTTAACCATCGCACGCTTCCGACCCGAAACAACACTAGGATTTCAATGAGGAATAGAAATGCTCACACATCATCACCACGCCTCTTTAATTTTTAGATGAACAAAAGGGTCAACCTTTATTTATATCGACACTTCTACAATTTAACAATTATGAACTCACACCTATTTCATATTACCACATCAATATCATTGACCCACAATTTCTCTAAATGTGGTACATGATGGTTTTGATTATCATTCATTGAATACCTAATATTTTTGGACTAGTCTTATGGCCCATGCAAATTACCGTCACTATTTATTAACTCTCAAACAAATATAAGTGAAGAACGAGAGTGAAATCATTTAAAATCTACATGCCACCGTGTTCAAAAAGATAAGTGAAGTACAAGAGCAACTGCTAAGCTCAAAAGATATAAGTGAAGCACATAGAGTATTCTAACAAATTATGATGAAGGTGTGTCTCTCTTAAATAGGTGTGTCCAGCAAACAATGATTGTGGCAAACTGAAAATAAAAGCAAACAAAAGCAAACGACGCTCCAAGCAAAACTCATAGCATGCAACGAATAAAAATATAGCTTCAAGTGACATACCGATGGATTTGAGACGAAAGAGGGGATGCCTTCTGGGGCATCCCCAAGCTTAGACGCTTGAGTCTCCTTTAAAATATTACCATGGGGTGCCTTGGGCATCCCCAAGCTTAGGCTCTTGCTACTCCTTATTCCGAGGTCCATCCTGATAACACCCAAAACTTGAAAACTTCAATCACACAAAACTCAACAAAACTTCGTGAGATCCGTTAGTATAAGAAATACTGTTATAAATTGATTAAAATTTCATAAATGCACAATAGGTACTATATTCTAACTTCTCCATGGCTTATACCCCCCGATACAATCCATAGCATAATCAAAACAAGCAACTATGCAAGCAAAAAACATAATCTGTTTAAAACAGAACAGTCTGTAGCAATCTGTAGAGAAACTATACTTCTTTACCTCTAAAAATTAGTAGAACCTCAAAAATTTGTATAGAAACACTGTGTAAAAAAATTCAGATCATTATCACGCTCCAGTAAAAAATAAAAATTCTTGCACTGGAGTCAAAGTTTCTGTTTTGTTTCAGCATCGAATCTACTCATCTTGTGAGTCATCCCAAAAGCTTTACTTGGCACAAACACTAATTGAAACACAAAAACATAATCATTACAGAGGCAATAATCATGTTATAAAAAATAAACAAAAACTTTAAAGCAGAAATTTAAAGATAACTATTGGGTTGCCTCCCAACAAGCGCTATTGTTTTATGCCCCTAGCTAGGCATAATGCATAGTTTCAAGTATTGTCATCTTTGACACTCCACCCATAAGTAGCTCTCATGATTGATTCATAAGGTGGTTTCATTCTCTTTCTAGGGAAGTGACGGGGTTATTACCCCTGGGTATGCCAAGACAAGGGAGTTCGGACCCCTTTTGAAAAAACTTTACAGCCGGCTGACCCGAGGCCGGCTGGCGAGCGGCCGGCAGGCCCATGGCCGGCTGGTCAGGAGCCGGCCGCCCGGCCGCTGGCCAGCCCCCAGCCGGCTGCCCCGCGGCCGGCATTCCCGCTGACCTCTGGGCGGGCAGGCACTTGTCCCCTCTTGCTGCGACCAAGTACATCAACGGGACGCGACCCCGACGATCGGCTCCGGCGTGGCTACAGCGACCGCTGATGCGCAGGCACGCATGGCTACAGTCCGGGCGGTCGTACCGCTGACCATGACTGATCGAGAACCGTTGAGGCAACAATGCAGCCACGCCATCGTCCACTCCATTACCTGCCCTAGCGTGGCTACAGCACAGTCGGCCGTACCGCTGACTTCGGCGGGCAGGCGCAAGACGACGCCGCGTGAGGCGGACCGTGCCGCGGCAGGTAGGCGCGGGCCAATAGCGGCGACCGGCTGGTGGGCCCCAGTCAGCGATGGGACCGCGCAGCCGGCGGGCCCTACGGGCAACGAGACGGCCCATCCGGCGGGACCACCGGCTGGCTAGAGAGGCTGCCAGCCGGGTCCCCCCTTTAGTACCTTGTGAATATTGTAAGCCGGGGGGTTGGCCTATAAAACCCCCCGGAGCCCTACATGCACGGGGCAAGCATTCTTCCCATCTCACACACGCACACCCACATAGCAAGGCAAGAAGAGCCAGCTGCTCCTTCTTCCTCCTCTGGCCAATAGCTCAAGGAGCACCATTGTAACCTTCATCACCCATAAACTAGACAAGCAGGACAAGGGGTGTTACCTCCCACGGAGGGCCCCGAACCTGGGTACATCACGTGTATCTCACTGCTTGTGCCCAATCCCGTTCCCGGAGTCCACCGGCGTCCATCGGCCCCAACCACTCTCGATAAGCCTACCCATGGCATCTGTCGTGAGAAAACGATGACAGTTGGCGCCCACCATGGGGCCGTCCGCGGCGCCGGCCGGAGTCACTCTCCGGGCGGGACCTTTCACCAACTCCCTCGGCCGCCCTACGTCCGGGCGGAACTGCTCGCTCGTGGGGCTTGCTCCCGCGAGGCGGGGCCTCATCCCCGTCCACCCTGCGGGCGTCGCCACCAACCCCTCCGATGGGTGGTGCGGCGGCGACCCTCTGTCCGATGTCGCCACCCTCACCGAGCGCTTCGGTAGGCTAGGCCTCATCGGTGAGCCAGCTACCGATGAGTACCCTAGCAAGGTGCTCGATTGCGTCGACTCGCCCTCGTTTGTGGGCTCACTCGCCCTGGGCAGTGCTAACGACTCATGCGTCCACGCGGGGGTAATGGCCACCGGCTCCTCCATGACCTCCGGTCGCGCCAGGGAGGAAGCGGAGGCCGCCGCCGCAGTCGTCGGCACCAGCACCTCCGACCCCCTCGGCTCCATGCTTCGGGGCCTCAACACCCCTGTCGCGCCTACAACAAACCCGGCCACGGCTATGGCCGAGCTGGAGGGGGCTCGCCAGCTACTGTTCGTGGAGGCGACCATGCTCGCCACCACCAAACGCCTGATGGAGTCCGCGTAGCACGAGTACAACTCCGCCTACGGCCTCACCCCCGCGGGCAACAAGCCCAGCCGATGCGGTGACGTCCGCAACCGCGGCCGTGTGGTCGCGGAAATCCTTGGCGGCAGGCTTCCCAGCTATGACTCCCCAGCGGCCAACATGAGGGCCGCCGAAGTGGCCTACGCCGACCTGGCCGACCTGGTGGGCGAGGAGCGTGTGCAGCAGGACCGGCACATCCAAGACCTCATCGCCACCGCCAACGCTCAGCAGGCCCGGCTCGACAGTGCCAACACCGGCTCCAAAATGCCCGTCCCGGAGGGGGATGCTCCACCGACTGCCGGCCAGCGCCGACCGGCCCAGCAAGCCTCTTCCCCCCGCGGCTCCGGCCGACGAGGCACTAGATCCCACAACGGGTGCTCTCGACAGGGAGACGAGCCGCCGGCCGTCAACAGCCGGCGCAACGATGCTCCGGCTGGCGGCAGCCGGCGCAGCCGGGACCACACCCCGCACCTGCGGCGGGAGCGCGTGCACTCGCCTGCCCCGGCTGTCCGTCCCGAGCTCGCCGCTCGGCTCGGCCCGCGCGTTCCGCGGAGCGAGAACGACTCCCGGACCCGCCTCGACCGACTGGCACAATCCGCCCTCCTGGAGGAGGAATGTCCGATCGGGCCGGCATGCTTCGGCCCCCAGATCTGTGACGAGCCGTTCCCCATCGGCTTCACGCTCCCCCGCGACACTCCGAAATACAACGGCACCGCCAAGCCGGAGGACTGGCTGATCGACTACACCACCGCGATCGGCATCGCCAGGGGGAACAAGCGTGTCGCGGTTCGCTATGTTCCCCTCATGCTGATCGGGTCGGCCCGGACTTGGCTTAACAGCCTTTCGGTCAGCAACATCAATGCCTGGACGGACTTCGAGGAGGCGTTCGTCCGCAACTTCACCGACACTTAGAAGCGGCCCGGCCATCCCCACGAGCTGGCCATGTGCATCCAGGGACCGGAGGAATCCCTCCGCGACTTCCTCACGCGATGGACCGAGCTTCGCCACTCCTACGAGGGGGTGCACGAGGTGCAAGCCATCCAGTACTTCATCGAGGGCTGCCGAGACGGCACCCTCCTCAAGCACAAGCACATGTTCTTGGAGCCGGCAACCTTGGCTGAGCTCATGGCCAAGGCGGACAAGTACGCCATGGCCGACTCCGCTATGCGGATCAAGGTCAGCGCGACCGGCAAGGCCCTTCCGCCGCCTGCCGCGCCACGGCCGGCTGCCGACAACCGGCAGTAGCAGAACAACAAGCGGAAGGCGGACCAGCCGGATCCCCGCTACGGGAGCAAACAAGTCTCCTCCATCGAGGAGGAGCAGCCGGCTGCCCAGGCGCCCAGCCAGCGCCAGCTTACCGTCAAGAACGCCTGGCAGCCCAAGCTCACCTTCGAGCAGATGCTCGACGCTCCGTGCAAGATGCACTCCGGGGCGAAGCCGGCCATGCACACAATGCGGCAGTGCAGCTTCTCCCAGTGGCTAGCCCGAGGCGAGGGCCTTCCGGTTCCTCCGCCTCCGGCTCTCCGCGCGCCGGCGCCGGCACCAGCACAGCCGCCTGCTCCGGCTCCGGCTGCCAACGACGGCCGCCTTCACGACCAGTTCCCCGACCAGGACGGGGCCTACGTCGTTTTCACCAGCGAGGGAACAAACAAGCATAGCCTGCACCAGCGCCAACACGAGGTGAACGCCACCATCCCCTCGGTCCCCCAGTTCATGCACTGGTCTGAGAAGCCGGTTACCTGGAGCCGGGCGGACCACCCGGCGGTAATGCCGAACCCTGGCAGCTATGCCCTCGTCCTCGATCCCACCATCGCCTCCGAGAGGCGCACCTGCCATTTCTCATGGGTGCTGATCGACGGGGGCAGCAGCATCAACATCCTCTACCACGACACACTTCTCAAGCTGGGGCTCAAGGAGAAGGACCTGCAGCCGAGCCGGACGGTTTTCCACAGCATTGTGCTGGGAAAATCCTGCACCCCATCGGCAAAATCCGGCTCGACGTCCTCTTCGGCAACAAAAGCCACTTCCGCCGAGAGCCGATATGGTTCGAGGTGGTGGACCTCAACAATCCCTACCATGCCCTGCTGGGCAGGCCGGCCCTCGTCAAGTTGATGGTGATCCCCCATTATGCCCACCTCAAGCTCAAGATGTCGGGTCCCAAGGGCATCTTCACCATCGACGGCAACTACAAAATGTCGGTCGAGTGCACGCGCGACAGCAGCCGGCTGGCCGAGGCCCTAGAGATAGCGGAGGAGAGGCGGCAGCTCGACCGGCTCGTGGCTCATGCCTCTGACCAGCCGGCCGTGCCGGCTCCTCCGTCCCAGTCGGCCAGCGAGGCATCGTTCCAGCCGTCCAAGGACACCAAGTAGGTGCCACTCGACCCGGCCAACCCCAAGCAGTGCGTCACCATCGGCGCCCACCTTAGCAGCAAATAGGAAGGCGAGCTCGTTGACTTCCTCCGTGAGAATCAGGACATCTTCGCATGGTCTCCAAAAGACATGCCGGGTGTTCCGAGGAAGTACGCCGAGCACAAACTTCATGTGTGGCCAGATGGCAAGCCGGTCAAGCAACCCCTGTGCCATTTCTCTGAGGAGAAGCGGCGTACTATAGGAGAAGAGATCGCCCGGCTGCTCGCATCCGGCTTCATCATGGAAGTGTTCCACCCGGACTGGCTGGCCAACCCAGTCCTGGTGTTGAAGAAAAACAAGACATGGCACATGTGTATCGACTACACTAGCCTGAACAAGGCCTGTCCCAAGGACCCTTTCGCCCTGCCCCGGATCAATCAAGTTATCGACTCCACGGCCGGCTACGACCTGCTGTCTTTCCTGGATGCCTATTCCGGCTACCACCAGATCAAGCTGGACCCAGCCGACCGGCTGAAGACCTCATTCATCACCCCTTTTGGGGCCTACTGCTACATCACCATGTCCTTCGGCCTGAAGAATGGAGGCGCTACCTTCCAGCACTGCATGCAGAAGTGCCTCCTGCCTTAGATCGGTAGGAACGTCCACGTCTACAAGGATGACAACGTCGTCAAAACCAAGAAGCATTTCAGCCTCCTCGACGATCTCCGAGAGACCTTCGCCAACCTGGGCGAGTACAAGATCAAGCTCAATCCAGAGAAGTGTGCTTTCGGCGTGCCAGCCGGCCAGCTCCTGGGTTTCTTCGTGTCCGCCCGCGGCATCGAAGCTAACCCGGAGAAGATCAGAGCCATCGAGCGCATGCACAAGCCGGCCAAGCTCCGTGACGTCTAGAAGTTCGCTGGCTGCCTTGCCTCGCTCACCCGGTTCGTCAGTCGGCTAGGCGAGAAGGCCCTACCCCTCTACCAGCTCATGAGGAAGACGCCCAAATTCGAGTGGACCGACCAGGCGGACGAGGCGTTCCGCGACCTAAAGCGCACGCTCTCCAGTGCTCCCATCCTGGCAGCGCCGGCTGAGAAGGAGCCGATGCTCGCATACATCGCGGCAACCACCCGTGTGATCAGCGTCGTTCTGGTGGTGGAAAGGCCTGAGGAGGGCAAAGCACTACCGGTCCAGCGCCCCGTCTACTACCTCAGCGAGGTCCTCTCTGCCTCCAAGCAGAACTACCCCCACTACCAGAAGATGTGCTACGGCATATACTTTGCCGCCAAGAAGGTCAGGCAGTACTTCTAGGAGCACACCATCACCGTGGTGAGCACGGCGCCGTTCGGCGAGATCATGAGCGGCCGGGACGCCACCGGCTAACTTCCTTGTCGATTGGGCCGAGACCCAGTTCGTGCCGCCTCCCCCAGATTCCACACACTGGCGCATGCACTTCGACGGCTCGAAGATGCGAACCGGCCTGGGAGCCGGCATCGTCCGGTCGTCCCCAAAGGGGGACCAGCTCAAGTATGCGCTCCAAATCCTCTTTGCCGCCTCCAACAACGTGGCCGAGTATGAAGCGCTCGTCCACGGCCTCCGTCTCGCCAAGGAAATCGGGATCCAACGCATCCTCTGTTTCGGCGACTCCGACCTCATGGTGCAACAGGTCTCTGGCGAATGGGACGCCAGGGACGCCAACATGGCCAGCTATCGCTTCCTCGTACATCAGCTCACCGGCTCCTTCGAAGGCTGTGAGTTCCACCACGTCCCCCGGGCGGATAACGAGGCGGCCGATACGTTGGCAGAGATCGGCTCCACCCGGCAGGCTATCCCGGCCGGTGTTTCCCTCGAACGGCTGCTCAAGCCATCGATCAAGCCCTCCCCTGAATCAGAGTCCATCTTTGTGCCAGCTGACGCTGCCGGCTCTTCGCCGGGTCCGGTGGCTCCACCACCGACCCTGGCTGCCGTGTCGGTCCCGTCGGCTCCGACGCGCGACGCCCCCGCGACGGCCGGCTCCGGCTCCACGACCGTCATGATGACGATCGACGCACCCCCCATCGTCCCAGTCTTGGGAGCTGATGACCAGGTCCCGGGGACTGGCGAGCCGGCCCCGGGGACTGGCGAGCCGGACCCAGGGGCTCCGGCAATGGGCCCGGGGGTTCCGGATGCCCCTGGCCAACCACTCGAGCTCGAGCCGGCTCCCGTCTTGGCCCCCTCGTGGGCCCAGCCCATTCTGGCTTTCCTCTTGCGCGGCGAGCTCCCCCCTGACGAGGCCACTGCAAGGCAAATCCAGCGCCGGGCCCCGGCCTACAGCATCATCAACCGCGAGCTGGTTCATCGCAGCACAACCGGCGTGTTCCAACACTGCGTCGAGCCAGAGAAAGGTCAAGAAATCCTCCGCGACATCCATCAGGGCGAGTGTGGGCATCATGCCGCCTCAAAAACCCTGGTGGCCAAGGCGTTCCGCCACGGCTTCTACTGGTTGACGGCCTTGGAAGAGGCGAAGCAGCTGGTGGACAAATGCGAGGGGTGCCAACGCTTCAGCACACAGAGTCACCTGCCGGCAACAGCCCTCCAGACCATCCCACTCTCGTGGCCCTTTGCCGTCTGGGGGCTGGACATGGTAGGGCCTTTCAAGACCGCAAGGGGCGGCGTGACGCATCTGCTGGTGGCTATCGACAAGTTCACCAAGTGGATCGAAGCCAGGCCCATCAAGAAGCTGGACGGCCCCACGGCCGTCTGGTTCGTCAAGGACATCACGGTCCGCTATGGCATTCCCCACAGCATCATCACCGACAACGACATGAATTTCGCCAAAGGTGCAATGGTGCGTTTTTGTTCCTTGGAGGGCATCCGGCTGGACCTTGCATCAGTGGCCCAGCCACAGTCAAACGGCCAGGCAGAGAGGGCAAACGGCCTGATCCTGGCCGGCCTCAAGCCTCGGCTCGTGGCGCCACTCGTGCAGTCAGCCGGCTACTGGATCGACGAGCTGCCGGCTGTCCTCTGGAGCCTCAGGACCACGCCCAACCGATCAACCAGCTACACCCCTTTCTTTGTCGTGTACGGGTCCAAGGCGATCATCCCCACGGACATCGAGTTCGACTCGCCTCGGGTCACCCTCTATACGGAGAAGGACACAAAGGAGGCGAGAGAAGACGGCGTAGACCTTCTCGAAGAAGCACGTGAGCTGGCCCTAAGCCGGACGGCCATCTACCAGCAGAAGCTCCGGCACTACCACAGCAAGCGGATCCGGCCCCTCTCCTTCCGCGAAGGAGACCTGGTGCTCAGGCTGATCCAGCGGACCGCCGGTCAGCACAAACTGTCCTCCCCATGGGAGGGCCCATTCATCGTCAGCAAGGCACTACACAACAACGCGTACTACTTAATAGACGCCCAAAAGTCGCAGAAGCGCAAAAGAGATGCCTCCGGCAAGGAGACAGAGCGCCCATGGAATGCGGCGCTCCTTCATCCGTTCTACTGCTTGAAAGAACCAGTGTATGTATGTATCTTCTTTCCTGTTGGAACTTAATGAATGCAAGGGGTGTCCCAAGCCGGCACTTGGGGCACACCCCTTTTCAATTCCATCAAGGCATGTCATTTCTTAGCAAAGCACCCTGGCCCGGCTCCCTGGGCCCGGGGGCTCGCCGGCTCTCATCCAAGATGGTCACGTAGTGTGAACAAGCAATCCCCCCCACCCTTCCCAGCTACAGACCGGCCCCCGACTGTCCGGTTGGCAGGACTCTGGGATGGGAAGAAACTTACCACACGAACGCCACCTGAAGAGTAGTAGCCGGATAAGTCCAACCGGACTGTTTCGTCCCTAGGAGCCAGCCTTTGGCGGCTCTCCCCAGTCTCCGGCACCAGCTCCCGCCGCTCGCTCGACGGCGGCCTCGACATCCGCGTCGATTCCGCCGCCGAGTCCATGGTGCGCGCCGGGTCCGAGGGCCGCCTTCGCCTCCCGTCGCTCGAGGCCGCCGAACGCGACGGCGCGCCCTTCGCCCCACCCTTCGCGGCTCGTAGTTCGACGAGCCTCCTCTTCTCCTCCCGTACCGTGGCCACGTGCTCCTGGGCCTGCCGGCTAGTGGCGTCCACCGGATCGGCGGCCGACTCCGTGTCGTGAAGCTCGATGGCATCACTAGGAAAGGAGGAAGAAGAGCCCTCAGGCGCTAGCCGTCTCAAAACACGAAATCACCTACAAGAATTAGAAAGGACACTTACCCGGCAACAACAGGAAGGGGCCGCCTGGCCCGGCGCGGCTGCTTCGTGGCGGCCGCCCGCTCTTTCTTACGAGCCGGCTGCTGCGACGACGGCTGTCCCGAGGCCGGCCTCTTCTCTCGCCGGGAGGCCTCGGCCATCCGGCCCCGCACTGGCTGCTCCTCGCTCCTTCCACGTGGCTCCCGCCGAGCTGCGGGGGGAGGAGCGTCCAAGATCCGGACGTCAGCATCAACATCATCATCATCGGTCCAATCTCTGGTCGTGGGTTCGGAGTTGAACTCACCAGCCGCCCTGGACCCGCCGTCTCCCGGAATGCCCATCGTCCCATTCGCCTCAACCTCCCCCGAGGACTCGACCTCTTCCTCGATGCCGCCTCCCAGCTCAAAATCCTCCGGGTCGGAGTTGGCGCGGTCCGCCTGGAACACCTGAGGGTGCGGACCGTCCGGCGTGTTCTGCCGCATAAAGCGCTGCAGTCAGCATGGCGCGTAAGTATGGAGGCCGGCTGAAGAAACACAAAGAAGAAGAAGAAAGATGCCACAACGAGACGTACCAGGGGTGCCGGGTCGAACCGGTTGTACGTCAACTTGCCAAAATGCTAGGTGTGTGGCGCAAACTTGAAGTTGGTGACGGCGTTCACCCGCTCCGCCACCTGGGCCGCCGTCAGCTCGAAGGTAGATATCCGACAAGGGTCCTGCCGGCCTCCCATGTCGCATATCCAGTGCGGCCTCAGCTGCAGGGGCAGCACCCGGCGGTCGATGAAGGCGGCCACTAGATTGGCTGCGACCAGCCCTTCCCCGCTCCTCATGGTGTGGAGCCGGCCCAGCGTCCCGGCGAGATCCCCGACCGCCACGTCGCCCGTCCAGTTCGCCCCCGTCGATGGGACGTTGGCGAAGGGCGGCAGCCGGATGTAGTCTCGCGCCGGGTTGACGTTCTTCACGTAGAAGAACGACCGGTTCCACCTCTTGACGGACTCAATGAGGGTGAGGTGGGGGAAGAGCGTGCCGCGGACGCACACCACCGCGCCCCCACAGGTGTACACCTCGTTGCAATTCTTCAAGCTCTTGAGGTAGAAGAGTTTCCTCCACAATTCCAAGAAGGGGAGAAGGCCGAGGTAGCCCTCGCAGAGGGTCACGAAGCTCGACAACTCCAGGATGGATTTCAGCCCCAAATGATGCGGCTAAAGATCGAAAGTGTTCAGAAGCAACCTGAAGAACTGGCTCGCCGGCAAACTGAAGCCGCGCGAGAAATGCGAGGCGAATACCACGCACTCCCCCTCCTTGGGCTCTGGCACCACCTCGTCGCCCGGAGGACAGGCGGCGACACGGTCCTCCGGTGGCAGCATGCGGGCGCGGCGGAGGTACACGATGTCCTCCTCGGTGACGGTGGAGCCACCCCAGCTGTCGGAGGGACCGTCGGGCATCTCTGGAGGGAACCGGCACGGGGGAGTGAACAAGTGGCGCGGCGACGCGAGCTCGGAGGCGATGGATCGCGAGAGGAGGAAGACAGTGGGGAGAGGGGAGCGGTAACTGCCTCTGCCTCTCCCCCTCCCCTTATCAATAAGGGGGGCGAAGCCCGGGGGATGCCGGGATTAACTGCGCCCACCTCCCCCGGAAAACCCGCTGGACGTGGGCATGTCGGGCCGTGGCCGCCGAGATCTGAGCGCAAAAGATCCCCGCCTGCCGCCCGAGGCATACTGGGCTAGGCCCGAGGCGACGTCCCGTCACACCCCCAGGGGCGGGTCCCACGGCATCGCAGCGCCCCGCGTGGCGCTTCGCCGCCCAGCACGGGTTCCGAAGCGATGTAGCAGAGCCCGAGGCAATGGGCGCGGCCACCAGCCTGGCTGGTCGAACGACCCCCCACACCAGGACGGTGCCACCGGATGAAGCCGCCGGCTCCCCCTCGTCGGAAGGACGCGGGGCCCCGCCGGCTTCGGGGACTACTGACGGGGTTATTACCCCTGGGTATGCCAAGACAAGGGAGTTCGGACCCCTTTTGAAAAAACTATACAGCCGGCTGACCCTAGGCCGGCTGGCGAGCGGCCGGAAGGCCCGCTGCCGGCTGGCCTATGGCTGGCTGGTCAGGAGCTGGCCGCCCGGCCGCTGGCCAGCCCGCAGTCGGCCGCCCCGCGGCCGGCCCTCCCGCTGACCTCTGGGCGGGCAGGCACTTGTCCCCTCCTGCTTCGACCAAGTACATCGACGGGACGCGACCCCCACGATGGGCTCCGGCGTGGCTACAGCGACCGCTGATGCGCGGGCACGCATGGCTACAGTCCAGGCGGTCATACCGCTGACCATGGCCGACCGAGACCCGGCGAGGCACAGTGCAGCCACGCCATCGTCCACTCCATTACCTGCACCGGCGTGGCTACAACGCAGCCGGCCGTACCGCTGACTTCGGGCGGCAGGCGCAAGACGACGCCACGTGAGGCGGCCCATGCCACGGCAGGTAGGCGCAGGCCAATAGCGGCGAACGGCTGGCGGGCCCCAGTCACCGATGGGACCGCGCAGCCGGCGGGCCCTACGGGCGACGGGACGGCCCATCCGGTGGGACCACCGGCTGGCTAGAGAGGCTGCTAGCCGGGTCCCCCCTTTAGTACCTTGTGTATATTGTAAGCCGGGGGGTTGGCCTATAAAACCCCCCGGAGCCCTCCATGCACGGGGCAAGCATTCTCCCCATCTCACACACTCACACCCACGTAGCGAGGCAAGAAGAGTCGGCTGCTCCTTCTTCCTCCTCTGGTCAATAGCGCAAGGAGCACCATTGTAACCTTCATCACCCATCAACTAGACAAGCAGGACTAGGGGTGTTACCTTCCACGGAGGGCCCCGAACCTGGGTACATCGCGTGTCTCTCACTGCTTGTGACCAATCCCGTTCCCGGAGTCCACCAGTGTCCATCGGCCCCAACCACTCTCGATAAGCCTACCCATGGCATCTGTCGTGAGAAAACAATGACAGGAAGTGTTCCATCCCTTTCTTTAATGGGAATTGGAACCTTATGTTTCCTTCTTTCATGTCATGAAACTAAGGTTTATCGAACCAATAGGAATATCAATCCTCAACCGTCTTCAGCGGCTGGACACAAATGAACAAACAACTTGCACCCAACGTGGGCAAGAGGGTTGTCAATCCCATTGATCTCGTTATTTGCAAGCAAATGCATTGTGTAGATAATTGTTGATAAAAGTCAAATAAATAAAAAGTAAATAAAGGCAGCGAGGTAATTGTAGCATTTGCAAATATATAAGTGAATAGACTCAGGGGCCATAGTGTTCCCTAGTGGCATCTCTCATGTAGGCAGCATACGGTGGGTAAAAAATTACTGTTGGGCAATTGACAGAAAAGCGGATAGTTATGCGATTTTCACGGCAATGATCATGTATATATAGGCATCATTTCCATAAGCAAATAGGCCGACTCCTGCCTGCACCTATTACTATTACTCCACTCATCGACCGCTATCCATCATGCATCTAGAGTATTAAGTAAAATAGAGTAATGCTTGGAGAACAATGACATCACTACTGTAGGATGCTGCTAACGCGACACTACAATCAGAGACCCTTCGACGAAACTGTGTGTGATGCATGAATTGCATACAGTATCATTCAAACTCCATGGCCAATGACATGAACTGTGTGTGATGGAGGATCCATCAACTACGATTCAGAAAATATTTGCGTGTGCGATCTACGACAGACAGTTGAGTTTTAAGTACTGTTTGTGATGAGGAGCAATGGCACAAATGGTTAATCTAACATAGATGTGTGTGATGTACGGCATACAGGTCCCTCAGATGAACTGTTTGCGATGATATGGAAGAACACAAACGGTTCGGCGTAACAAGGTGTGTGTGATAGGCTGCAAACAGGTCGATAATCAGAACTGTGTGCTATAATTCTGGACAACACATATGATTTGTTGTTATGAATTGTGTGCTCGACGGGGCACACAATTCAAGAAACCAAATCTGTGCGATATTGTGAATGATCACTGACGAATCTGTATTCTTAACCGTTTGCGATGAGATCGAGAGGGTAGACAGAGTTAAGGAATAAATATGAGAAAACGACAACAGATTTAAGGAGTACAATCTGTTTAATTTCTTCTTGTTGTTGTTAGATGGCCCCGTGGCATCGTCTAGACGTGGACGCTTCTTTCCGCTGACCGCTGGACTTTCATTGCCATCGTCGTTGATGTCCTCGTCGTCGTCCTCCTTGTTCGACCATTCCTCTTCCTAATCATCGTCGTCGTCATCTTCATCCTTCGGCGGCTCTTCGTCGTCCTCCTCCTTGTCCGACCATTCCTCCTCCTCCTCATCGTTGTTGTCTTCTTTGTCGGCATTCTGGATACCAGGGTACCCAGACTTGCCTACTTGCGGCCCAGGGCGTGGCCCACCTGGCGGTCCGTATGGCCTCACGCGGCCTCATTCAA
This sequence comes from Elymus sibiricus, assembly GCA_039707655.1. Lineage (NCBI taxonomy): Eukaryota > Viridiplantae > Streptophyta > Magnoliopsida > Poales > Poaceae > Elymus > Elymus sibiricus. The sequence continues at coordinate 267,474,795 of CM077673.1, read as the reverse complement.
GACAAGACCGTCGTGAGGAGCCCATCCTCATGAGGAAGACAGCGCTGAGGCAAAAGGGGAAGGCCTCCCCAGGCCTCCTCCCGAGCGGCAGAGATCCCTATGCAGCGATAGGCCTCAGGAGGTCAAGGGTGACGACAGCCAGGCCAGGCGGGCGCCAGTGCGCCAGAGGGGACAGTTTCCTCTTTAGTGCAAAGAAGACAAGGACGAACGCGGGTTCCCAAGGAGCCCCGCCAAAGGTTTCCATTCCGGTGCAACAAGACCGGGTCAGCGAACGAGGTAGGATGGATGTCACCGGCGAGCCCACCACCGCGTCACCACCACCAACTTTGCAGGCGAAGACCGTCTTTCGTCAGGATAAGATGTACCTCCTGTCCCCCTTCAAATTTGGCCGTTGTGGGATCCCTTCCCGCCATTGCGATAAGGGAAGAGGACCCGGGCCGCTATAAATAGAGGCTAGGTAGCCCGGTAGGAAGGGACGAAGCAACCACCCCGCAAACACACCCGCAAGATAGCACACCCCTGTACTAGTTCATCCACAAACCTCCTCGTGAGGCAATGCACCAAAGGCAGGAGTAGGGTTTTACGCTTCGCAGCGGCCCGAACCTGGGTAAACTGTTGTGTGCCATCATCTTCCTGGCCATCGAGCGGGGTTATTGTCTTGTGGGCTTGGAGGGGACGGAGCTGTTGGGGAATCTTCGCACACGCCCCTGGGTTCGAATTCCTTAGGGTTTTGCGGAGCCCGAAATCCGACATTTGGCGCGCCAGGTAGGGGGCGTGTCGGTGTCTTCCTCAAGCCTCACCCTTCCTCCGCCTCACCGCTCCGATGGCTGACGCCCGCCGAGCCCGCGCTGAGCGCCGTGCAGCCCGTGTCGCCTAGACGGCGCCTGTGGGCCACACCGTTGCACGCCGCTCTTCCTCCCCTGTGGCCAACGCAGCCATGGGCCCGGAGGCCCACGAGCAGTAGGATTCGTCGCAGCCGGTCACCCCGCGGCGCGACGGCCGCACCGCCACTCCGTCAATTGTTCCAGCTACTGGGTCGTCCTCCCACGCCCGCCCAGGGCCGGCGCGTGGATCGGGCGCATTGAACATGGCGCGCGAGCTGCTGCGCTACCACCCGGCCCCCAACCGCCTCGACGACTAGCTCGGGCGCATCACGGAGCTCGTCAGCGCAACCGACGACACTTCGACGTTCACCTACTCGTTCCGGCCCCAACCCTCCTTGGCGGGCGACGAAGCTCATGATGTGCCGCCCCGTCCTCCCGAGCGCGACGTCGACCCCGAGCCCAGGCGTGAAGCACGACCGCGCGACCAGCCACATGGGCCCTTGGTGAGGGTGAGAGAAGAAGTAAGCTGCCAGGTGGTGCCACAACTTCGCATTGACGCGCGTGCGCTCTCAGCGCCGGCGCGCCAGCGGCGCGACTGGGCACCCCTGGAGGCAGCCATGCAAGAGCATCAGGACCAGATTCCTCCCGAGCGCGCACCGCCCGTGGGCCCGGTGGGCTGCCGCGCCATTGCCCCGGAACTCCACCCGGCCGTGTGGCCCTGCAAGTTCAAGCCTGACCTGCCTCCTCGCTACAACGGCACCGCAGACCCCGCCGAGTTCTTACAGCTCTACTCGCTGAGCATCCAGGCGACCGGCGGGGACGACAGGGTCATGGCAACCTGGTTCCCCATGGCGCTCAAAGGTGGTGCGCTTTCCTGGCTCCTCAACCTCCCGGAAGGATCAATCACCTCCTGGGAAGGCCTGCGTGAGTGCTTCGTCGCCAACTTCCAAGGCACCCGCGACCGCGTGCTTGGAGTGGGTGACCTCCGTCGCGTGAAGCAACAACCTGACGAGACCCTGCACAAGTTCATACAGCGCTTCACGACTACCCGCCTTAAGATCCCGAGGGCGTCAGATGAGGCCATCATCTCGGCGTTCACCGATGGCGTCAGGGATCAGAGGATCAAGGAGGAGCTGGCCATCCACGACGACCTAAGCTCGGCCTTGGAGATGTTCAACTTGGCGAACAAGTGCGCGAAGGCCGAGGAGGGCCGCCTCTCCCTCCGCGAGCTCCCGGAGGCGGAACCCGAAGACAAGAAGACCTAGGCCAAGGAACCAAAGAGCAAGGCACCCACGGTGTTGGCGGCTGAGCCTGAGGCAAAGCGCGGCCGGGACGACGAACCCCTCGCGGGCGGGCGACCATTCTGCATCTTCCATGGCACCATCGACTGTCAGGAGCTCAGGGTGGTCCGTGACGAGCACTTCGGCCGGCGCCCTGGGCGCGCTGACTGAGGCTATGGATGTGGCGGAGGCCGCGGCGGAGGCTGCTGGGACAATCGTGACCCGCGTAAGGAGTGGCGAGACCAGCCTTGGGAGGACCGCTGGCGCGATCAAGCTCGTGAGGACCGCTGGCGCGACGAGCCTCCAGAGGGGTCACGTCGAGGCCAGCCTCGTGAGGTCCGCCCTCGCGAGGCCGGTCTTCCCCCGCTGCTGCCTCCACCCAGGAGGAAGGAAGAGGACATGCAGAACGATGGGGCTGGGGGCTTCCAAGAGGTCAGGCCAATAGCTTTCGTCTTGGGCGGCGCCCAAGCCCCGGCCTCGAACCGCGTCTTCAAGCAGTTTTCGCGGGAGGTGAACGCGGCTCTTCCAAAGCTTGATGCCACGCGCCCCCTCAAGTGGTCCCAGTGCACCATCACCTTCGACTCCAAGGATCAACTCAGATGTTCAGCCATGGCGGGCACACTCCCCATGCTGTGCACGCCCACCATCAGCAACATCCTCGTCACCAAAACCCTCATCAACGATGGCGCCGGACTCAATGTCCTCTCCATCGAGACGTTCGAGACGCTCCAAGTGCCTTACGACCAGCTCATGCCAACCAAGCCCTTCTCAGGAGTCACTGACGGCTCCACAGTCCCCATCGGGCAGGTGCGCCTGCCCGTCACATTCGGCGGGCGCAACAATTACCACACTGAGATCATCGTCTTTGACGTCGCCCACATCCACCTCCCGTGCAACGTGAGCCTTGGGTACCCAGCCCTTGCAAAGATCATGGCGGTGACCCACCATGGCTACAACGTCCTCAAGATGCCGGGGAGTGGCGGTGTCATCACTATCGCCTGCGACGAGAAGGATGCCGTCTGCTCCCTCGAGCACGCCTACCGTGCCGCGGCGGCCGAGCACTCGGACAACGAAGGAGGTGTCCTGCCCCGCGAGGACATCCCTAAGAAGAAAAAGCAGCTCCTGTCCAAGGGACGCCAGGGGGCTGAAAACCCTAAGGACGGCGCCTCAGGATCCGCGCCAGGGGCTCAGGTCCCTCCCTCCCTCGCATAGGAAGGCACGCCCGGTGCCTCCCTTGGGCCGGGCTTGGGGGCTTCCACCCGGAGGACTACCAACCTGACCGGTGAGACGAGGGAAGTGCTCCGGCACAACTCGGGGGCGTGTGTCAGCACGCACCCATCCAAGCAAGGAGCACGGCGCGAGGTGCCAAGTTTGCGGGAGTTCATCACCAGACCAATCGAGGAGCTTCAGGAAGCACAGGCTGTGCAAGGCGGGCACGGCCTGGCACCACCCGATGCCATCACCGTCATCCACCCGGGTGGTGCGCCGCGCATCTGCATCGACGTACCCAGCATCAAACGGGCCGCATCATCGGACGTCTTCTGGCCGACGCGCGTCAGTCACGGCAGGACCTACCCGCGCAACTACGTCAGCATGCCCTTCGGGCTGGCAAACAAGGCCGACACGTTCCAGCGCCTTGCCTGGGACATGTTCACGACATACCGGGCCAGGCACCATGAGGAGTTGGAGGAGGTGCCGGGCCCGAGCGGGAGCCCCGAGCCTCCTGAGGCGACGGGCTCATGAAGGCCGAGCATGCAGAAACACAAGGCGAAGCTCCTACGACTGCCTCCAAGCTTCAGCGGCATCGCCGCCAGGTGATCATTGGCCTGTACCAGGTAACTTTTTGGTTTGCTCAGTTTGAGGGCGCCCATCGGGCTGCATTGTCCTCAGGCAGCTAGAACTCATCCCGGCCGCGTTCCATCCGCATGATTTGGACCTTTACATGCTTTCGATCTATTTCCCTAAGTATTCTAACCTGCATGCTCGGTGCTTCACCGCCATGAATGTCGCTGTGCCCTAATGAGGCGACCGCCTCATGATTAAGGGCTGGCACGGCGTCTGTGCTCGTGTCCGTCCCTGCAGCGTTGAAAAATCCAAGTGGTCGAGTTCTGTCTCGCGGGCTGGCCCCGTGTACGTCACCTCGCATGGCCCTCGGTGCTTCGCCCTCGCATGAGCTAATCGGGAGTGGGTGATTCAGGGCGTGCGGCACGGTCCCAGTCGGCCTTTTGCCGCCATAGGAGCCGCACGCCGGGTGTTTCCTCCTCGAAGTTGTCGCATGAGAAGACTGGGCATGGCGTCTGTGCTCGGGTCCGTCCCTGCAGCATCGATAAATCCAATGGCTGAGCTCTGTCTGGCGGGCCGGCCCCGTTCACGTCACCTCCTGGGGTCATTGGTGTTTGGCCTTCTCATGCGATGGCCCTTGGAAATCCATTCGGCGCAGGTTTCTCCAAAGTGTACAGGACTTGAAGCGGCGATTTCCACCAAGAGGATTCAGGCGCAACCCGCCTTTGAGGTAGGGCCACGTGAGGCCTGAGCTGTCTCACGTCGCCCATATACACCTTCCAGTTCTACCGTGCAGGCCACGCGTACGAACTTAATGGGTTGTACACGCCCGGAGCCCCCCGAGGACGCGGAGGGGTTCCATTCCCACGCCCAAGTGGAAGCCCCATGCTCCGCGCTGGCGGACGACACGGCCCACCAATGGCTATGCCCACACAACGTGGAAGCCCTACGCTCCGCGCTGGGGATAAACAACTGAGGGCGCCTTAGCGGGTGCATTCAACCTCAGGATGACCCCTCGCGGCTCCATCCCGCAGCATTCCCCTGGGATGCATGTATGAGGGGGCTGCATGGGGGCTACGCTTAGGCCAGGCCTGGCGCACGCCACCTCACCAGGTCCCTGGCACCTGGTCTTCACATGTCCCTCTCGGACAAAATCAAAGGTATGGGAGCCGCTCGTACGTCAAGGGGGACCCCTGAGCATCGCTACTCTAGGGGCCTCACTGGTCTCGTAGCCCCTCACCCCTTGGAATCGTCCTGGTGATCTGGACGCCCCAACGGCGGTCGAGGTATGCGCGGGACCGGGCCCTGCCGATGCAGAGCTCAAGACGCTCCAAATCTCCAAGTCAACCCCGTCTTCGCCGCGTTCCCTTCATGAGGGCTGCTCGTACGTCAAGGGGGACCCCTGAGCATCGCAACTCAGGGGCCTCACTGGTCTCGTAGCCCCTCACCCCTTGGCATCATCCTGGTGATCCGGACGCCCCAACGGCGGTCGAGGTATGCGTGGGACCGGGCCCGGCCGATGCAGAGCGCTACAGCAAGCAGGAAGGAAACGAAGCGAAGAAACAAAACTACACAGCTTAGCAGTCATTACAAGGATTAAACTGTCTCCGAAAATGCAAACAAGTCTAACGCTTCCACGAAGCACGATGAACATTGCAGGGGAAGGCCCAGGAAAAGAAGCTAAGAGGAGCTGGGACCACCGCTCGCCCCAGTCGTGGGGAGCTCATCGTCAACATCGCTACCACTGTCATCATCGTCGCCAAACCTCGCAGTCACAGGAGGAGGTGAGGGAATGGCGACCCAGACGAACTTCTTCATCGGCGCATCCACGGTGCCCTCCACGGCTGTCGCCGTAGCGGAGCGAACCCCAGGATCGACTGGGCGAATCACGGAGCCAAAGTCGAAGCTCGGCTCACGAAGGTAGAGGTGGATGAAGACGCGCGTCGCGGCCTCGGAGAAGAGGTCACGACACTCACTCTCCAGGATGTTCTCCACCCTGGTGATGGCACTCTCAAGAGCTTCGGGGAGCTTTGAAGAAAGCCCAATGAAGCCACCCTCAGGAGCCGCCAGGGGTTCTATGAATCCCCCTCGGCAGATGGACTGCAGCGCCTGGCGGAGCCTGAGCTCGACGAAGGGGAAGGCTATCGGTGTCAAAACCAGCGGATCTCGGGTAGGGGTCCAGAGCTGTGAGTCTAGGATCGATGCTAACAAGGGGACGAAGGAGACGATGTTTTCCCAGGTTCGGGCCGTCCTATGGAGGTAAAACCCTACGTCCTGCTCGATTATATTGATGGTATGAAGGTTACAAAGTTGATCTACCTCGAGATCGACTAGCTAAAACCCTAGATGAGTTTCTCTGTCCTACAATCTAAAACCCTCTCGGTTTATATAGACACCGGGGGATACCTAGGGTTTACACATGATAGGTCTCCTGCCGGTGATGGAAATGTCGATTCCCTCATCTTGACTTGGAGTGCACGACGCGCCTTTGGGACTTCTTTCTAGAACACAGGGTATCGATGTATCCGGCCCCTCCTGCGATAGTCAAAGTGCGGCCCACCAAGCCGGCCTATTGAGAGACATGCCAGTGGCCCGAGGACCCCTTAGTCCAGGACTCCCTCAGTAGCCCCCGAACTAGCCCCCAACGCCAAGGATCACAGCACTGGCAGCTTCACGTGATCAGAGTCTTCGGCTTCAGGGGTGAGTTCTTCTTCCCGTCAATGATCAGCTGGGACTAGTCCGGCTTCCGATGACGCGTAGTTCTTCCGATCATGCGATTGTCCGGGCACCACGAGTTGCCTTGCCCCAAAGGCCAAACGTCCAAGTGTAAACAGTGTTTTCTGACGCCCCCTTCTGATGAAGGGTCGTGGCCTACCACGATCGCTGAACCAGTTATGAAAACTCGATTCGCGGTTCGAGGCCATTTTTACATTGACACGACTCATCAATGTATAGATCGTGCTCCGTTTCACACGGGATATAATCAGTACCCTAGGTTTATTTTGCGCATGCATAACGGCACACATGCCTTGGGAAGCGGAGATACTCACGGCGCAGTAAAAGGAGGCTAATCGGCGTGACGCCTCATAAAAAGGGGAAAACCCCAAGGATTACTCACGCTTCCCATTCGCATCGTCTGCTTTCCCAATCTTCCCAAGCTCCGAGAGCCCAGATCTAGTTCTTCCTCAACTTCCCCTCCGAGCTTAGCCATGGCAGGTTCGGGCTCCATGGGCAAGTGGGAGGCCTCCACGGTCACCGACAAGGATATCCGGGAGCTAAAGCTCGCCGGCTACCTCCCCGCCAATGTCTTCCACCTCGCTCCAGAAGCGAACCAGGTCGTCCCCACCCCTAAGCCAGGCGAAAGGGTGGTATTAGTCCCCCATTTCATCCGGGGACTGAGCTTCCCACTCCACCCCTTCGTCAGGGGCCTCATGTTCTTCTACGGGTTGGACTTCCATGATCTTCCCCCGAACTCCTTTATGCATATTTCGGCTATCATTATTCTTTGCGAAGCCTTCCTGCGGCTTGAGCCGCACTTCGGCCTGTGGCTCAAGGTCTTCAACGTCAAGCCGAAGACTGTCGCGGGCTAGCATGCAGACTGCGGAGGGGCGGTAATCAGCAAGCTCCCCCGCGTTGAGTGGCCAACTGGCACCTTCATCGACACAATCAAGATCTGGCAGAAAGAATGGTTCTACATCACTGAACCAAGGGATGAGAGCTGGGCGGCGCCTGTCGAGTTCAGATCCGGACCCCCTACGAGATTGACCTCGTGGCTCAGGAAGGGCCTCGACTGGGGGTCGGATGCAGAGGTGAAGTTACTGCAAAAGCGCATTACCTCGGTGATCGAGGCCAAGGTTGAGCTGGTCAATGTGGTCCAGGTCATGCTCCACCGCCGTATTCTTCCCTGCCAGCGCCGGGCCTCCCTAATGTGGGATTATCAGCTTGAGGACGAGCCTACCCTGCGCCAACTCTTCCGCACTACCTCTGAGAAGTTGTGGAAGGCATTATTCAAGCCTCGGAAAAGCTAGCCGGCCAAGGAAGAGGATTCGGGTCTAAGCGCCGATAACCCACCTACCCAGGTATGGTATAATTTTAATCCACTGACTCTGTTTCTTTGACAAAAGGACTGAACGCCTTCCTTCATTTTCGCAGAAATGGTTGAGAAAAACCGCGAGAGTTAACTGCCCGTCGCCACAACCCGAAGACCCCAGGTCGGAGTTGTTGACGTTGATGCTCGTCGTGGCGCCGTACTCGGCGCCCGAGAAGAAGGAGAAGAAGAAGAAGGCCAGGGAAGGCCTCCGCATAAGGGACCAGCCGGACGCTATGTCCGAGGAAACCCATGCCTCCTCTAGCCATGATTAAGAGCATGAAGACGGGGGGAAGGCGTTTCCCCCCTCACAAGAAAGAGGGCGGCGTCATCGGACGTCGCGGAGGATGTACCTCCTCCTGCCCTGAAGAGGGCGTGTCGGCCGAGGTTGATCCTGGCCGACGACAGGTCGGACTCTAATGCAGAGCCCGAGGACTTTGAGAAGGTTCCCCAAAGGAACCTAAGGGTCAAGCCCCCAGCTCAAAGGTATGAATCCGAAGACTCCCTGGGTCATTTATGCAAAGTTTTCAATGTTTTAAATGCAAGAGTGTCTTTTAATTTGCAGCCCACCACGCGTTCTCTCTACTGACAAAATATCGGATGGGGAGTCTCCGCCCGCCGAGCTGGCGGAGAGAGGGACTGCGTCACACCCCACACCTCCCGGGGCCGCGAAGGGTGCCGCGAAGGTGTCATCCCGCCAGGCTCCTTTGGAGCCTAACACAGGCGGTGGGGGTGACCACGCCATGGCCGAGGTCGATGCCTCGGCCGCTGAAGACCAGGGCGAGAAAACTCCCCTGGACGCTGAGGAGGAAGGGTGGAGGGATGTCCAGTCCCCTCCGAGGACATCTCCGGAGCATGCTGTGCCTCCGGAGCTACCGACTCAGTCCCCGATCAGAGATCGGGCTGGCTAGTCACCACCGGTGCCACCGACGACTGGGTGGCCGGTCATGGAGGAGGCTCTATCAAGCGCCCCCATCTCTGAGGATCACCGCAGTCTTATGGGTGTAGTTTTGCAAGGAATTCACTCCGTCGATAGCGGACTGAAAGAGCCCTTCAATGGTCTCTTGACGGGCTTCAAGGTGAGTCACGTAATACCCTTTTCCCAAACAATTTTAATTTTATTAAGTTTATGCTATCTTTATATATGTAGTAGCCCCCGAGCCCCAGGTGGGGTTGCAAAAACGCACCCGGGGGCCAAATACTCAGGAGTGACCAACTTGTACAAGGCATCATTAATCCCGCAATGTTCTAAAAGCCCTTAAGAGGACCGAACATAGGGTCATATCCTTGAGAGTTCGGGGGTTGGAACGGACATAACCGGATATTGGTTTTTATTGTTTGTAGGCCTCGTCATCGGCGGCGGCCGTGAATGCCGCTGAGCTTACCGAGCTAAATTGGAAGCTCAAGATCTCCGAAGAGGAGCTTGATAGCCTGAACAAGAGTTTCGACGAGGCACAAGGTAAGCCGAATTGTAACATCTGGGCTGTAATATGTTAATGATCCGCACTGGTACCCCAGTGTAATTATTTATTTATTGCTCTCTACAGCTTCAGCTGCGGAGGTTGAAAAACTCAAGGCCGAGCTCAAAAAGATGAAGCAAGAGGCCGTGGATGACAAGGCGGCCGCCGAACAAGCAGCCGCGCTTTCCACTTTGAAAGCTGCTAGTGCTAAGCATGAGGCCCGGGTGGAGGAGGTGCAGCAGGAGCTCAAGGATGCCGGCACGAAGTGCGAGGCCCTTGAGCAGAATGGCAAATAACAAGCCACCGAGCTTGCCGCGCTAAAATCCGAGCTCCAAAAGGAGCGGGTGGACAGGCGGTCCTTTGAAGAGGAGGTTCGCCAAGTCAAGGCTGTTACAGATGGTAAGCCGTATTCACTACAATGCGCCTTTGGTGGTAGCAGGTTTGCTTTGCTCACCCAGGTGTGGCATTCCTCAGGCGTCTGTGCGGATCTCCAGAAGAGTGTAGCGGACGCGAACAAGTTATATGCTTCGCGGGAGGAGGATGATGAGGCTCGGTTATTTTGGGCACAGTTTAAGTCCCCCGAGCGCTCTCCTCTTCTGATCGAGCAGATGAAGCAACTGATGGAGCTGCACAGGATGGCGGAGCCGGCCATGAAGGATCTCTGCATCCGGCTGTGGCCTGAAGAGCCATTGCTGGGCAACTACTTTGGCTTGGTGCAGAAACTGTGCGATGCTGCGCCTTGGATTGACGCACTAAAGCATTCTACATGCATCGAGGGAGCTCGGATGGCCTTTGCAAAGATCATGGTGCACTGGCCGAAGCTCACGCCGACCGAGATGGCCACCGCACCTCCGCCTCCTGGAAAGGGGCATAGGCGCCCCGAGCTATATTTCTCCGCAGTGATGAAGGGTGCTCAGGCAATAGAGGCCCAATGCTTCAAAGACGTTTTGTATGAATGAGCGCGTTGTAATATGTCCGAAGACTTTTAACGCTTTATAATCAGTGTTGCATGGTTTACCAAGTCTTATAAGTCTTTAATATTTATTTTAACTCCCATGTGGCCGTTTTATCTGAAAGTTGCGAGTCGTCAGCTTCAGCCCCCACGTAGATACTACGCGAGGTGTCTCTGTCAACGCACTGTGACCCTTAGCCGAGGTATCGGTGCCCGAAGGCGGTAGTGCGAGGGGGACAAGGCAATTGGACTATGATGCTTTATCGCTTTCACTTAGCCGTAGGAGCGTAAAACAATGCGGGGGCTGATGACCAGCCCCCAGTGTTTTGTGATGTTCGGATGTACCGGGGCCGAAGCCAGCCTCACATGGTTTGTACAAGTACGAAACCCATCGTATAACACGGAATAACCTCTATCGATTTTTTAGTATGACACTTATGCTCGAATTTGCAGACCGGTTCTCGCTTACTATGACGGTCAGTTTTCGGCTTTCTCCCCTGAGGTGCTTGAGCAGGCGAGTTGGAAACACAATCGCAATGGTTCTCCCTTTGCCCTTTTAGCCGAACGAGCGAAACGTAAGAGGGCAAACACAGGAGCCGGGCAACCCAACTATTGACCCAAGACATAGTTTGGATTCGATGCATATAAAGAAAAATCCAAGATGCCGAACACACAATCAGGTGTGTCAGAGTGATGCTTAGGGTGATATTTTAAATTCAATCCCCCGGTATATTAGCCGGTTGCATCATAATGTATACCGAACAGTTTTCGCAAGAAGCGTTGATGAGGGAAGAACAGAGTATGTATAAAATACAGCGAAGTGGCCATGTATAATGGTCTTATATTTGCTCAATAATTCTTATAGCTCAGATTGCCGAAGCAACTGTTTACAGGTATTTGAAGATGAAATATAAAATTTACATAGGAGAGGTTGTACCAGGGGTCTTCGATTGGTGGCTTGACGTCCTCGATGTGCCCTGTCGCCTGTCCGTTCCTGTGCCTCTTTGGGAGGTGCATTCCTTTAAGGGTGATGCTGTCGTCGAGCGGACCTTGGGAAGAAGGTCTTGAGAAGTCGCCGAAGTATGGATGAGCTTTACGCTTTAGCAGGTCGTTGATGGTACCTGTGTTATGTCCGAGGACGTGTACTGGTAGTAGTTCGTTCCAGCCGAATACTTACCCTTTAAAGGTTGTTCCCCACTGCTGCGCATGGAATCTTGAGTGCGAAGTTGTGCCTTCTCAGCACGTGTTTGACGGTCATTCGGGCTGTGCAATGGGGAGCGTGCCCCTATTTCTGGGGAGAAGAAGATTCTGGGAGTTCGGATTGAAACCGAGCTCGTTTGCCAACCTTACGTGCCTTTATGGCAGATTTTGGTGTTTGTCGACCGTCCTCATAATGGAATTCGGCCGACAGGGCCAATGCATGTTCCTCAGTTCGGAGGGAACGCTCTGTGTTGCCGTTGACAGTGATGACCCCCTTGGGCCCGGGCATCTCGAGCTTGAGGTATGCGTAGTGTGGGACGGCATTAAAGCGAGCGAACGATGTATGGCCTAGTAGGGCGTGATAACCGCTGCGGAAAGGTACGATGTCGAATATCAAGTCCTCGCTACGGAATTTATCTGGCAAACCGAACGCCACTTCCAGACTCACAGAGCCCGAGCACCGGGCCTCGACGCCTGGGATCACTCCTTTAAAGGTAGTGTTGCTGGGTTTGATCCTTGATGGATCTATACCCATCTTTTTCACCGTATCTGAGTAAATCAGATTGAGGATACTTCCTCCGTCCATTAGGACTTTAGTGAGGTGATACCCATCGATAATGGGGTCTAAGACGAGGGCCGCCGAACCCCCATGACGGATACTAGTCGGGTGATCTCGTCGATCAAAGGTGATCGGGTAAGCCGACCATGGGTTAAACTTCGGGGCTACAGGCTCTACGGCGTAGACCTCTCGAAGGGCGTGCTTCCTCTCCTTTTTAGGTATATGCGTGGCGTATATCATGTTCACAGTCTTTACCTCTGGAGGGAACTGCTTCTGACCTCTATTGCTCGGATCGCGGGGCTCCTCGTCGTCCTCGCTGCGTGGGCCCTTGCCTTGCTCTTCGGCTGCGAGTTTGCCGGCCTGTTTGAACACTCAACAGTTACAGTTGGTGTGGTTCGCGGGCTTGTCTGGAGTGCCATGGATCTGGCAAGGCCTCTCCATGATTTTGTCCAGCGGGGTGGGTCCGTCGCGATTGCCGTTAGGAGGCTTCTTCCGCTGCCCGGATCGAGGGTTGCGGAAGCCGGCGTTAACGGCCGTGTCGTCGGCGTCACTAGTGCTGTGCCGGCATTTATTTTTGTTGTGTCGTGGTTTCCCGTTTCCATCCCGAGCTTCGGAGGTGCCGGGGTCTTCGGGGTTGTGGCTTCGTCTCGCTAGCCAGTTATCCTCGCCCGTGCAAAAGCGGGTCATGAGTGATGTAAGGGCGGACATGGTCCTAGGTTTATCCTGACCGAGCTGGCAAGCCAGCCATTCGTCCCGAATATTGTGCCTGAAAGAGGCTATAGCCTTGGCATCTGGGCAATCGATGATCTGGTTTTTCTTGTTCAAGAACCGATTCCAGAATTGTCGAGCGGACTCTCCTGCCTTTTGGACGACGTTGCTTAGGTTGGAGGAGTCCGTAGGCCGTACATAGGTGCCCTGGAAGTTAGATCGGAATGCATCCTTGAGATCCTCCCAGCTCCCGATAGAATTTTCGGGGAGACTGTTTAACCAGTGCCGAGCTGGCCCCTTAAGTTTAAGGGGTAGATATTTGATGGCGTGGAGATCATCTCCTCGTGCCATGTGAATGTTTAGGAGGAAATCCTCGATCCACACTGCTAGGTCAGTTGTTCCGTCGTATTGCTCTACGTTCACGGGTTTAAACCCTTCCAGGAACTGATGCTGCATCACCTCGTCGGTGAAGCACAGTGGGTGGGCAGTGCCTCCGACCCGGGCTATGTCACGCCGGTAGTCAGCGTCTGTTCTGGCCCGGTTTTGTTCCCGCCCTCTATTGTTTCGGTCGAGCCAAGGCCGGTACCCGTCCCGTCTATTGGGAGAGTACCCTCTAGATCCGTAGATGGATCTCGTGTGGCCTGTTCTATAATCCAGGTCGTGTCGCAGGTCGTACCTGTCTGCAGGCTCCATTGGCTCCTTTCCCCTTCTACGGGGTATCGCCGGCCTATAACCGGTGTCGCCAGCCGTCCTATCTCGTCCTCGGGGAGGGCGGTCCGGCTGGTCGTATGGAGTGTGCTTGGGGGACGGCATATTAGGGACTCGTCTTCAAATTGTGGTAGCAGCCGTCGGCGTGGATAGCTCTTGGGTTGGTCCAATAGACCGGTACCGTATCCTTCCTCGGCTGACAGAACCCTCGTCCATCTATCATTGAGGGTATCTTGTTCGGCCTTAAGTTATCGTTCTTTTGCCTTTAGGCTTCGGGCAGTGGCTATAAGCTGTTGCCTAAACCGTTCCTAATCCTCAAGGTTTTTGGGGACGATGAAGTCTTCGGCTTCCGGGCTATCCTCCTCCTCTACAGGGGGGATGTAGTTGTCATCCTCGGAATCGTTTGGATCTTCGGGGTCGCGCTGGTCTTCCGGCCTTTCCTGGCCCTCTAGCGGCTGCTCGGGGATATCGGGATCGTCGAGGTCTTCCGGGGTATTGCTTTCCCCGGTGCCAGCAATAGCTTCCCTTCCCTTTTTTGTCTTTGATCATTTGCGCGGTTTCCGGCGCCTTGACGGCGCTTCACCCGATTTATCACGATTGTTTGCGGGTGTGCGCTCGCCGTTATCGGCTGGAGTGTCCACCATGTAGACGTCGTAGGTGGAGGTGGCAGTCTATCGCCCGGTGTTGACGGGGGTGGGAGCGCGATCCTCTTCATCCATCTCTTCTGCCTCCTCGGAGGCGTAGTCCAACATATCGGTTAAGTCTTCGATAGTGGCTACGAAGTGGGTGGTGGGTGGGATGAAAAATTCCTCTTGACCCGCCTTAAGACTGATCTGAACGTGGAACAGGATTGGGTCGTCAGTAATTTTCATTGATAAGATCCGATCTAGAGCTTCGTTGAGTGTCAAGACCTCGATCGGGTCAATTTGCCCAGCGCTTTCGGAGTTAATCTCCGACGCGTCCGTACAAGAAGTGTGTTCGGCAGGAGCTGGTACCCAGCCATCTGGCGCTATGGACGGATCCAGACTAAAGGCCAGATCATCCCCGGGGTTAGTCCCATGGGCTGGGTCGAAAGCGACATCCGAGGTTAAGGCCTCGGAGTCCTCGGGTGCGTCAAATGAGACTGCGAGCCCGGTGAGCGAAAGATCACCCCGAGGGTCTACGGAGAACTCTAGGTTCCCGAATCTGACCTCTTGATAAGGGGCGAAACTCCCGACCCGGCCAAGTCGGCCGGTCGAGTCAGTGTGCAGCATAATGCTTTCGAAAGCAAAGATCTGTCCAGAGATGAAGGAGTCTATGTTTCGGACTTCTTCGTTAATGACGACGAGAGCCATCGATTCCTTTGGCGATCACAGCGGAACTCTCAATGAAAGCACCAATGTCGGTGTCAAAACCGGCGGATCTCGGGTAGGGGGTCCTGAGCTGTGAGTCTAGGATCGATGGTAACAAGGGGACAAAGGAGAGGATGTTTACCTAGGTTCGGGCCCTCCTATGGAGGTAAAACCCTACGTCCTGCTCGATTATATTGATCGTATGAAGGTTACAGAGTTGATCTACCTCGAGATTGACTAGCTAAAACCCTAGATGAGTTTCTCTGTCCTACAATCTAAAACCCTCTCGGTTTATATAGACACCGGGGGATACCTAGGGTTTACACATGACAAGTCTCCTGCCGTGGATGGAAATGTCGATTCCCTCATCTTGACTTGGAGTGCACGACGCGCCTTTGGAGGGATAAAACCCCGGCTCATGGTTCCTTTGGAGCGCACGCCGGATTGTTGGGTGGAGGAGTTGCCATCTATTCTTTGGAGCATAAGAACCACCCCCAACAGATCTACAGGCTATACGCCTTTCTTCATGGTCTATGGCGCAGAGGCTGTTCTCCCAAGTGATATTCGTCATGACTCGCCCAGAGTGGTGGCTTACGTAGAAACTGACAATGAGGCGGCGTGTCGGGATGCTTTGGACGCCTTGGACGAAGAACGGGACCTTGCAGCAGCTCGGTCCGCGATTTATCAGCAAGACCTGCGTCGCTACCATAGCCGCAGGGTCAAGACCCGGACGTTGCAAGAGGGCGACTTAGTACTCCGGTTAATTCAAGACCAGTCAGACATGCATAAGTTGTCACCTCCTTGGGAAGGGCCGTTTGTGATCAGCAGAAATCTCAACAATGGTTCCTAATATCTCATTGATATATGGGAGAGTGACAAGTCACAAACCTCTGGTGAAGAGACTGCAAGGCCTTGGAATATTGCTCATCTTCGGCCGTATTATACTTGAGCCGCCGGTCCGGTTTTCATCAATGTACATATTCCTGTCATTGTATATACCATCTTTTACGATATAATAAATTTGGCATTCCCATGATTAGGGGCCTCTGCCATTTTCTCACACTCAAATTCGTGCAAAGGAGTTGATCCTTCTTCAGGTCACTTGGGGGCTTCCAACCCACTAGGTTTAGCTTTCATACCCTCTTGGCCCGGCTTTACATGCCATGTTCGAGTTAAACCTGCCTGTTTTCAACTTGCCACTCTGCCATGTGACCCGCCGAACTCTTGACAGTCAATCTTGCTCAGAGACCCTGAACTTTTATAAGTTATTCTCGCATAAGACCGTAAACTTGTCAAGGTTTAAACGGCGGCTTTTGTCACGAGAGGGCCGACTTACAGTGAGGTAGGATAAACTCGCCTTGTCTGCTGTAGTCTCTCCGCTATGTGGCCCGTTGGTACTCTTAGCAATGTCAATCTTTTTAAAGACCCTGAACTTGCTAAGGTTTAAACAATGGATTTATGTCACGTGAGAGCCGGCTTATGAGGTTTTAAGGTTTTTATACCTCGCTTCTTCGGAAGCAATACAAAAAAATTTCAAAACAAAACAAGATCTATTTTGTCTTGTTGTGCCTTTAAAGCCGGCTTATAAGATGGGAACTATGCAAATCACTTGTTTTTTGCAGGTATTTTCCATGATAAGATTCTAAGTCTTTGGGTGACTCCAGCTTAGCGTTGCTCATGGGATATAACCGGCCAGGCGAGTCAAGGCACTCATATGATTATATATCAACACAATCATGCTAAATGGCTGGTGTATGGATTGAAAGATATTTTAAAGTGCACGAAGGCACTAGAGCAGGCGATCCAATGTTTTCTACTGCTATTACAAGGCTATCAAGGAGCCCAAAAATCTGCGGACTTAAAGTTTTTGCAGCAAATTATAACCCGGCGTATTAACAAGGCCGAGTTACCTTCACATGAAGTCAATTCTGCACTTAACTCATCGCCGGGTCATCCTGCGCCGGGTCTTCGGTCTCCTGGATCTGGAGGTTGTCCACACCCCAATTGCAGTTTGTTAAGGCCTCAAATTGGGCTTCATCGTGCATGATTGGAGATGGGTCAACATCAGGAGTGAAGAGGTGCTTACGGCGTTGAGGAATTAGGCTTTTTGCTTCAAAGGTGGGCCCTCGAACTCGTTTGTTCTCCTCAGAATAAGTCGCCAGATATGATGACAGGTCAACATCTTCGGCCATCCGGCTTGCCAAAACTCGGGACGCCTTCATGCAGCGGGCATAGTCATCTTGCGTGAACTCTGAGCCGTTGTCCTTCAACTGAGGAAAACCATCCATCATCTCGGTCGGGTTAAGCTCAGGTGCATAAGCAAGTGACCAGCTCAAAGCAGCCATTGTGCCCTTACGGGCGGCTTATCTCTTCAGTTCTTCTATTTGCTTCGGGATGGTGGAGAGGACTTCTAGCACGCCCTTCATAAGCTTTGGCACACCCTTCTCAGTCATCACAGCTTTAATGGTGAAAAGTGACCCGGCATAGAGCTGTTCAGAAAGTGAGTATAAAGCCTTCAGCTTTAATAGCCTATCATCTGAAAGTTGGTGGCTCCATTCATCTACAAGCAAGTAAAATCTTAGAAGCCGCCAGAGAAGATTCTCGACAAGTATTTTTTATAATTGAAGGTTAAGAATACTTACCAAAGACGGATCCAATCATACGAGATATCTGGCCTTTCAAATTGCTCAGCTCGTCAGTCACCGTTTTAAGACGGCCTTCTGCGTCTTCATCACGCTTGGTCAGGGCGGCTTGGCTCGTTTCAGCGGATTTCTTGAACACTTTGATTTCAACCTGGATCACATCTAGCTCAGTCAAAGCGATCTGGTACTTGGCGTCGGCCTCTGCCCGGCTCTCTTGCTGCAGTGCCAGGCTCTTCTTCAGGTCTGACACATTGGACGCGGCGACATTTAAAGCTTCCTGCGTAAGATAAGTCATAACAAAGCAAGGTTGTCAGTTTTAAGCCGCCTGTCCGGCTCATACCGATTTTTGTCAAAGTTTGGCACAATTGTTACAAGTCCCAAGCAGATTGCAAGCAATATACTTGACGCTCTGTGGGGACCCCGACTCATAAGTCATGATCACCGAATGTACGTGCACAGTGATCCCAGAGATCAATGCTCACTGAACACACAGAAACTGAATAACAAGAGTCTTACATCCATTACATACCGTGTATGCTCAAATATGGCCTTTAAGGCCAAGTCTTCATAATCTCGCAGCGGAAATCTTCAACATTAGCGTGAACCTAGGCCATCTGTCTTAACCCTACAGGCATTCTGACTGGGAAGCTTCCTAGCTCGCATGTTCGTCACCAAGGTAATCTTCTTCATAACCTAATCTTTCATGCCTGGCCAATAAAATAACCAGTGGCAAGCCAATGAGTACTTTGAATGTACTCGCAAGCAACCCATGATTGGAACAAGGTTCAACAGAGCATGATATAGCACTAAGTAGGTAATTTTGCAGAAAGCTAATTTTGAGTGCAATGACATGATCAAATAACTTATGAAATCATGCATCAACAGTTGGCAGATATCCATATGAACAAATTATAGATATCATCATAAGCAGGGGGTTGAACATCTCATGTTCAGACATCATGTCAACTCATCTGACTTATCTCAAGGACCATCTTTGTCACACACACACCAAGTTTTGGGGAAACATCTGGACGTAGTTTAAGAAGGACCTCCAACTGTCCATGACCGTGGACACGGCTATTCGAATAGTTTTACACTCTGCAGAGGTTGCACACTTTACCCACAAGACTCGGGGATCTTCCGTCTCATCCACGACTCGCGGTATATTACATACCCGAGGTAAGCACCCGAACAATGCCTTTCCCCTAGCGATACTAAACAAAGAGTCCACTCGTTGGTCCGTGTCTTCATGATGTACAAACACGAGCCTTGCTCTATACAGTACCATCCATGAAGGAACACAATGGTGTGCCCGGTGCCTGTAAAGACAGCGCATGGTC
The DNA here is from genome assembly GCA_039707655.1 of Elymus sibiricus. Classification (NCBI taxonomy): domain Eukaryota; kingdom Viridiplantae; phylum Streptophyta; class Magnoliopsida; order Poales; family Poaceae; genus Elymus; species Elymus sibiricus. The sequence continues at coordinate 267,455,922 of CM077673.1, read as the reverse complement.
GCCCTACCAGGCACGACCCCGTATCGAGAGTGACCACATCACTCCCACCACTAGTAATGCGTGCTCTCTGCCAGCTCCGACCAGAGTAATCAACAAAGCCCCTTCCCATATAGGGGTAGAGTGGTCGCACATGTAAGGTTGGGACGGTCAGCAGACCTTAAATCTAATCCGTTTTCGAAAACACACACACTCACACAACTTGCTCCGGTACACCACTTCTTTCTCAAGTGGTTACCCAACTCAACATCATCTCCCTCGGGCATTGATGGCACCCGACGGGGTTTTCGAAAAGTCTTTAAAAATACTTTTGTTTCCATCACCATGCATATTCCCGTCCCACTTTGCGTAGCATCTACTAAGCATCCTATCTACTCCCACCCGCATAACGCTCATAAGGAGGTAGGTTCAAGCATGATGCAAGTATCAACAAGAGAGTATCGGAGGAATCCCATCGAAGGGGACACCACATCAACATGATCAACATCACGAAATAAAGTGCTACATGCCGTGCAATAAAAGGGTTTCATAGTCATGGTCAAAGGGCTGCTTGCCTGGCTCAGCAAAATCTTCGAGGTCTTCACATGCTTCTCGTCCACCCCGAGCACTTCGTCTACTTCGTCAACTATCGCCGAAAACAACCGCAATAAGCAACACAACAAGCAGAAAATAAAAGTGCTCTATAAATAGGAGATTTATTTTCCTTGGACACCTCTGGTCATAAGAAAAATAACCAAGGAGGTTTCATTGGATGTGGATCAAGGGGGATTTTTGAATGGTGGAAATGAAGGAAATGACGATCATATAAGAAGTCTTCAGAAACTATTTTTATAAAAATGGGTGAATGCACCTATTAAATAGGGCATGAATTTGGAAGTTTTTAGGAATTGGTTCTACTGGGTTTGGAGTTGGTATGAATACTCTAGGGATATGCAAAGTGTTCATATATGAAGAAATGGTCCAATAATTGACTTAGCAGAATAGGTGTAAGGAAAAATGTCCACCACTTAGTGCATGAATTTAGATACACCTAGGAACTTGAATCCCTCCATTTGGAGCTATAATGAATGCTCTAGAGATTTTGCAATGGGGGCTTTGAATAATTCAAATTTGAATAAATATTGGAACAGTACTGAAAAGAGAGGTGGAAAAATATGAAAGTTGCACTAGATAATAGGAGGCAATTTTAGGATAATATAGAAATTTGAATCATCAAATTTGGACTCAGGATGAATTTAATATGAATAGTTTAGTGCCACTGGAAAAGAAAAAGGAAAAGGATTTTTACCGAAAGGCCAAACCGCGCACTGGGCGCAATTTAACAAATGGGCCGGCCCGGCGGCTCGGCCGGGCGCGCGAAGGGCCACGTCGAAGGCGCATTTACGATGGGGAGCTTTCGCTGCGGGAAGGCGTGTGAGCGCGGGGACGCCTCCACTTAAACGAGGGGGCCCGGGTTTTAGTCACTGACCGGCGGGCCCCACCTGGCAGGTCTTCTCCCACCTCCCGCTCGAGCCAGGGCGAGACAGGGGAGGCGGGGCAAAGCGCTCGCCGGTGTCGTCCCGGTGGCACAGGCTACCACTGGCGACACTCCGGCCACTGGGGTGATCGGGATGGAGCCCCGCATCCATCTGGGAGGTCTCAAGCCTCGGGCGAGGCCGAGGTTGACGGGGACATCGGTCATGGCGGAAGCGGCCGTCGGCTGTCACTGGCTACGAGCTTGGGGTGCTCTGGAACGAATGGCGCGTAGGGGAGGGCTCCGCCTTGACGTTGCGATGGCACCGGAGTGGTCAGGGAGAGAGGGGAAGCTCGAGGGAGCTCGGATTTGAGAGCGTGCATGTTGCATGCCATGGCATGCATCACGTGATCTGGGCGTGCGCACTGATGGTGTCCTGGACTAGGGGGTACTCACCACGTCGTCTCCCGACCAGTGGGTCGGGCTAAGGACCCCCATGATGATTCACTAATGGGCCACTTCGGGAAGCCCATGCTGAATACAAGGAGGATTCCACAAAACTTGGTGCACAAGACAAGGACTCCTCTAAACCCTAGGCCTACGGTGCATATATAAACCGAGGCCAGGCTAGGCAATAGATCATCATATGACATCTCATAATCTCGTGGTAGATACATGTACTCTGTACTATCGCCCATATCAATACAATCAAAAGCAAGACGTAGGGTATTATCTCTTCAAGAGAGCCCGAACCTGGGTAAAATCCTGTGTCCATGTTACCATCGCTCCAAGACGCCTAGCTTAGGACCCCTACTACGAGATATGCCGGATTTGACACCGACGTTGGTGCTTTCACTGATAGCCTGCAGGCAGTCGCCGCGTTGCGATGGGAATTTAGATCGTCTCTGGCGCGATCTACGCGTTGGAACCGAGCTTTGTTGTCGACGTCGGCATCTTCGTCGCCGGCTCGACTGGTCACCTCGGCTGGACCGAGGACTGCACTCCGTGCCGGATCGTCAAGACCGGACGGATACTTTCATTGTCATCATATCCGATCTCTATCAAGATCACGAGAAATCATCCATGGAGCTCGGGGGCTCGATGTTGACATCGTCCTCGAGCAACCGTGCAGTTTTTTTTGGACAGTGACTCATGTTCGTCGTCCCCGCTTCCTCGAGCGTCGCCTTGACGATTGCTTTGGTGGAATTGTGTGTAATTGAACCTACAACAACCTCATAAATCTTCGTCGCGTTCCGATGGAGGAATCTCCGGCAATCTCCAATCTACCGGAGCCCTGTCGAATCTGGACGACAATCTGGACGAGTTTAGGGCGAGGAGTCCAGCGTCTAACTCGGACCTCCGTTGGAAAATCCCACCGTTCATCGGCTGCGGAATTCTTATACCGATCACCCCTCAAAATTTCAGCTCTATCCGACCGTCCAAACTCCGGGAAACATCCGATTAGTACAACGAATTTTGGATCTATTTTCTGCGCGAAAACGAATCCGACCCGAGTTCATCTTTTTCATGAACGGGTTGTCGGACGTCCTTTTTGAAGGAAATTTTCTCATCATCTCGGTCATCCGACCAATAGTTCGGCATCGCGAGGGCCGAATAATCATAGCGAACCTCGTCATCCGCGGGTTGTACGGGTCGGGCGCTCCGTTGCTTCATCAAGCCAGCGTTGACCTCGTCACAAATTCTGACCTGCGTCGGCATCGTTGCGCCGTTACTTTTTCAAGCTGACGTCCACCACGCCAACCTGCTTTGACACGTCGGTTGGCATGGGGCTTTGGCATCCCTTCATCAACCTGCTCCGGGGGCTTCGGCGTCACCAGCCGACCTGTTTCAACACCTCGGCTGGCATATGACTTCGGCGTCACCAGCCGCCCTGCATGAGACTTCGGCGTCCGCCGATCACAACTTCGCCATGTTAACTGGACTGAGGACTTCATCTTGCCACATCAACCGTGCAGCGTCGCCACTTCGTCAAGCCGAAATCTTCGTTCAGGCACCTCGGCACCCCGGCCATATTCCTTTACTTATTTGCTTCACTTAAATTAACTAAGTAGAAGAATTTTTTCTAAATATATTATTATCTTTCTTTGTTATTACTTTTGGCTTGCACTATTTTATGAGTGCAGGAAATCGACTTCCACTACCGTCACGCAGTCACCCCGGTGTCACCTTGCCGACCTACTCCACCACCTCGGCTGGACCAGAGGCTTCGCCTCGCCACATCGGCCGAGCCGTGACACTACTTCGGAGTGCCGAACTCCTCGTTCGGTCACCTCGGGACGGGCTTGGGGGTAGGGACCTCGGTCATACCGAAGACTACACACCGGATCTGTCAAAGTTCGATGGGCGTCCTCATCCCGCCACAAGCCCGGATCTCGTCATCGACACCGAGCACATTAACCAGCTAAGCCACTTTCATGCTCAAACACTTTCAGTTTTAAATTTTGTTCAGCTCGACCAAGCATTATACTTTTTTGACAAAAAGTTGTTTGCGAAAAACTTTCTTTGTCAAAACTTTGTTTGTTACAAACAAATTCAAATACCCTGTTTACTTGGGGGCTTCCTTTATGAAGCCATTCCTCTTGCATATGATTATTAGTGTATCGCACCCTTCCTTGTTCGTGTTTACGCCAATATATGCATCATGTTGACTTAAGTGTTTCGCAAAGCTGGGTTGCCTTGCTCCTGTGCTTACCCCTACGTTCCCGATTGTTCGGCTTGGGAGTAAAGGAAGCACCTCTGTGATTGTTACGATCGGGTCATCTGAACTCGTACCTCAGACGGGTGAAGCCGAAAGCTAGCGCTCTTACTGTTTTCAACTATGGTCGGCCACGACGGAAGACAAGCATACATAAATCTATTGCACACCCCTCATGGTAATCATGAGAACCCAAAGAAAGGAACCGTTGGCGGAACTATTTTCTTTGAAGATGCTTCTTACGTTAAATAGTAATATAGCATAAGTTCCCTGGGCGCGCTTTGTCTGTTATAGCCTAATGGCCTGATTGCCTAGTTATTAAAAACACCTCCGATATCCTCGGATGGCGTAGTAGATAACACTTTTCGGCCCTTGGCCGAAGAGGGAGAAGCCGACGGTCGGTTAAGACGCGTTTAAAGTTCGGGCGAACACATATATGATATAAGTACTTCGGTACATACAATCATTATACATAAAATTCTTTTACCCAAGTCACTTGGGGGCTCTTAAATTTGTATGAGCTGTTTTATAATAAATGTGTTTTCTTCTTGGTCGTTGCAAAGTCTTTTTCTACTACTCCTTTTTCCGATACTAGTGTGTGGTCAGTAGCCGGATAGCCTGGTTTCTTTCTAAAGCCGATCGAGTTTAGTTCGCTAAACAAGTCTCGGAGAAACACTCCGCCTTTGGGATATGGAGGTTGAAGCCAAAGGCTGGCCTGCTTGGAGGCCGGAGATCGGATGTATCATGTTAAAGCACGACCGAAGCACATATTAATTTTAAGACTAGTTTTGGATTGTCACAATTTTCTTTTATCTAAACATAAAGTTTTTTGCATAAATTTTGTTTTTTCCGAGCATAACTCTCGCAGTACACTTTTAAAGCATCGGTAATATCAACGGGGGGCTGCGACTAGAGCCGAACCCACCAAAAGCCAAGGCACTCCGAGGAGTCCTCGGCAAAACGTTCTCGGATATTGCTTTATATGCACCAGTTTCGAATTGTGTCTTCGGTCAATAGTTGGGTTGCCCGGCTCCTGTGCTTGCCTCCTACGTTCCGCTTTGTTCGGCTAGGTGTGCAAAGGGAGAACCACTGCGATTGTGCTTCCAGCTCGAATGGTTAAGCGCCTCAGTGGAGAAAGCCGAAAACTGTCTGTCACAATGAGCGTAAACTGGTCAGCGATCCGATGACTGTGTCAAACTACAGATCGATAGAGGTCACCCCGTGTTAAACGATGGGCCTTTCATAAGATTGGCCGAAGTGTTACTGGTTTGACCTCGGCTGATGCCGAACACTATTCAGGGGCTAGTAACTAGCCCCGAACTTTAAACTCCTATGACTAAGTGAAAGTTATAAAGCCTGCATATCTGATTGCCTCGTTTCCGCTAACACAACCACTTCCGGGCACCGAGACGTCGGCTAAGGGTTGTATTGTTAGTATGGAAACACCCTTTGTAGCATCTACAAAGGGGTGGAAGCCGACGATGGGCCACTTTCAGGTTATAAACAGTCTCAATGGAGAATTTGCCTTCCATAATTATCGTAATAAAGCCATAAATATGCATCAATTTGACTTAAGATTTTGGCCAAGCTGGGTTGCCTGGCTCCTGTGCTTACCCCTATGTTCCCGATTGTTCAGCTAGGCGGTAAAGGGAGCACCTCTGTGATTGTTACTACCGGGTCATCCGGGTTAGTACCTTAGACTGGGTGAAGCCGAAAGCTAGCCATCTTAAAGGATATAATTGGTCGGCAACGATGGAAGTGAAAATTTCGGTTCATTATGGACCACAGAGTTCGGGAACTTTCCCCCAACTAAATCCTCAATATTTTCCTCCCACATTGATCGGAGATGAGGTTTCATGATCATGGTCAGCATGACAACCCAAAGAAAGGAGCCGATAGCGGGACTATTTTCTTTGGAAGATGTTTCTTACGTTAAATAGTAATATAACATATCTCTCCGCATACCTTTGTTTATAAAACCGTATGGCCGGATTGCCTCATTTACCATAAATCTTTGCCCTCATAAAGGCTTAATAAAGTAGGACAAACACTCCCCGGCCACTGGCCGAGGAGGTTGAAGCCGAGGGTCGGTCGACAAAGTTTTGTACAATGCGGATCCGAGCATTAATGAGGTAAAGTACTTGGATACATAGAATCATTACACATAAATTGTGATTAAAGTCTATTTACTCCGGATATCGATCCTTAATTCGGCCACCCGTGCCCACATTAAGTCTCGGGGGCTACTGGGCTTTGCGCTTATCATTTACAAATATTAAAGGGGCACATCGATCCCCTGATCTGGTGTTGCCACCCGACCAGTGGCTCGGGGGCTACTGCATTGCCTATTCAATGCAGAAAATTCGAAATGCTCAGTGTTCGTCTTGACCGAGCTATGGGCAAACGTGTCTTCGGACAACAATAGGTACCATCTGGACCTATCCGGCACCAAGCTAATATATTATGGCAACTTCTCAAGACCCTCTCTCAAGGGCCTGCTTGCCGATCACTATTTCCTCTAATATATTACACCGCGTTTCTATTCCTAAGTATGCTGCAGAGCTAGGAGTTGATCCTCAGGCCGATTTTGTGAATCGACCTGAGTCTCATGGGCTACTGGGATCAGCGGTTTTATGTTTTCCTTCAGGTGCATGTCGGACATTCAACGGACACACACCTTGAGGGCTACTGGTTATATATCTCGGCAAAGAATACATTGCACAAATCGGAATTAAATTCACAAAAATCAGCCCATGGCCGAGGTGGTGCACCACCTCGGAAGGAGTCCGACATAAAGCTCGGATGCAAGTGGCTGGCTCCATAGAGGGCATTTCCGGCATTAAGATCGGTTGAACCCCTTCAACTTTTTCAAGACCGAGGTAATCTATGACACCTCGGATGTAGTCCGGTGCTCGGATACAGTCCGGCGCAAGAGCTCGGATGCAGTCCGGCGTTGGAGCTCGGCTGTAAAAAGACTCTTCGGATACAGTCCGGCGTTGGAGCTCGGCTGTAAAAAGACTCTTCGGATACAGTCCGGCGTTGGAGCTCGGAAGCAGTCCGGCGTTGGTGCTCGGCTGCAAAAGATACCTCGGATGCAGTCTGGCATCGGAGCTCGGACGCAAGAGGACACCGCCGCACGGGAAACCCTTGAAACCCGAGGTGTGGCGTAAAAAATAATAAGGCGTTGATAAAGGCCGATAACTTAAAGGAGCTCCTCGGATGCCCGACGTGTGAACTCTTCGGATTCAGCTCGGCGATCCTCAAGATCGGACATGGGAAGATTTGTTGAACCGGTTTTCAAGACCGACGACCGAAGACAAAGAACTATTCGGAAGAACCGAGGAGCGTCCCCAACTTGAAGACCGGTTCAGGGGGCTACTGACGGTGTCCTGGACTAGGGGGTACTCACCACGTCGTCTCCCGACCAGTGGGTCAGGCCGAGGACCCCCATGATGATTCACTAATGGGCCACTTCGGGAAGCCCATGCCGAATACAAGGAGGATTCCAGAAGACTTGGCGCACAAGACAAGGACTCCTCTAAACCCTAGGCCTACGGTGCATATATAAACCGAGGCCAGGCTAGGCAATAGATCATCATATGACATCTCATAATCTCGTGGTAGATACACGTACTCTGTACTATCGCCCATATCAATACAATCAAAAGCAGGACGTAGGGTATTATCTCTTCAAGAGAGCCCGAACCTGGGTAAATTCCTGTGTCCCTGTTACCATCGCTCCAAGATGCTTAGCTTAGGACCCCTACTACGAGATATGCCGGATTTGACACCGACACCCACCTTGTCCACTTGCTCTTGGGGGATGCAGGGATGCTCCTAGGATGCTCTGGTAGAGGAGGGGTGGGGCAGAAGCAGGAGGAGAGGTAAAAAAGAGCTGGCAACCCTGCTGTCCAGAGAGGAAATGTGAGGTTTTACCCCACCAATAATTGGGCTATGGCCATGCAGAGCTTACTGGAGGTAAATGGGCACTAGGTGGTAATGTGGTAAAAATTTAGACTCAAGGTGAATAAGTTAGAGGGTGAAAACAGTGACTTTTAGAAATGACCAGAAGGTGTTTGTTGATGATTTGGCCAAGTAAATTAATTCTACTTGCCTTGAAATTTAACAGGATCAAATGGTGCTTAAAAATAGGGCATGTTACCAAGTTTGAGATTAGCTGAAGAAAGTTGCCAATGTAAACTTGGTAAACCTTAGAAATGGGCAGAATTGGATTTTCTTAGACCTAGCTATGTAAATCCATTCTCCTTGATGCACCACTTGATGTGGTATCATTATTTGGGTATTAGAGCATACCCAAAAAGTTTGGGACCAATTGGGAAAACTTGACAATGCAAACATTCCCAATTTTTGAAATCAGCAGAAAGGGGTTTGGGGGGATTTGGGCAAGTGAATCTGTTCTGCTTGATGCACCACTTGGTGTGGATGCATTATTAGAGTATTATAACATGTCCACAAAGTTTGGGGTCAAGGGAAGAAACTTCACAATGTAAAGTTGTTCAAATCTGGTTCTGGACAGGAGTGGTTTTGGAATATTTTGGTGAATCAAAACAATTGGGATTGAGATGAAACTTTGCAAGATGGTCACATATGTCATATGTGACATGGTAGAATTTTCTTGGATTTATTTGAGAATATTTCTTATATAAATATTTCAAATACTTGAAATAGGCAGAAATGGTTTTGAAGGGTTTTGTCCATTATTTTGAACATGACCATGTGTTTAAACTCTTATATATGGACAATATATGTCCACTGAGTTTTCCTAAATTTTCTCAAATATTTTGAAAGCATAAAAATAATTTTTCCCTATAAAAGACCATTTCTGGCCTCAAGAAAAAGCCTTTAAATAAAATAGTAAAATAATCTTTAAAAATAATATTTTGTGGTTTTGGGAAGTTATAAATATAGTAGGTTCCAAATAAATCCCTTGGGGCAAAATATTCCACCCAATTTGAGGACTTGTAGTACAAGCCTCAATTCAGGGGGTTTTGAAAACCTAAATTGAATAAATGCTTTTTGGCCAAAATAATATTTGATAAAAATAGTTTTAGGTCCTATACACATGGTATGATCATTGGACAAGAGTTTAGATCAAGGAAAAGAGTTTTGAGAGTAGGAGGGAGTTTTATGAATATAGAGCACCAGCAAGCAATCAAACAAGCAAGCAAATAGCACACAAGTCAAGCATTCATATGCACTCAAAAAGTTTTAATTGGCCCTAGTTTTTGAGTCATGTTAACTTAGTCATGAGGCAAATCACAGGGTGTGACACACTTGGGGGCTAATGTATCTCAGTTCTTTCATATAGAACCGGCTCATTATTGGCATAATGACCCGGCCCTTGGGGGCGACATTTGGCTCTTAATCTATGATTGAGTGCCGGCTCATTATTGGCATAATGACCCGGCCCTTGGGGGCTACATTTGGCTCTTAATCTATGATTGAGTGCCGGCTCATTATTGATATAATGACCCGACCCTTGGGGGCTACACCCGGATCTTATTATATGATTGAGTGCCGGCTCATTACTCATGTAATAACCCAGCCCTTGGGAGCTACAAGATGATTCATCAAAAGATTGCAAGTAATGGAAGACCCGGCTGACCTTTTGAGAGGTAAACCGGTTCTTGGGGGCTACATAAGTATATATATGCAAAGGCAAGGGAAGTGGAATACCTCGTATTTTTTCTTCATCACGCCAACCAAGTTGGCCTCCATGTTACGGCTGGCGGAAAGACGGTTCAGATAGCCAGAGTGCAACTCTTCGGCGGTAAGCTTTTCCAGGCTAGGGAGATCAAATTGAATCTTTTCTCCCTTAAGGTGAGCCTCCTCGTCCACGCTGGTATGCTTTGATAATATCTTGGAAGGAGTCGGAGATTTGTAAGCCGCCCCAGTAACAGTAACTTCTTCATGAGAAGCCATGTCTTCATTTGTCGGTTGAGGGCTGGGCGGCTTAGGATTGGCTTCTGGATGAGCCTCGGGAGCCTCAATATCCATATCAGCCGGCTCATTATGCTGGGGAGCTTCTTCATGACCATCTTTGGCAGCTTCAGGCGGCTCAATATGTGCTTCAGGGGTGTTAAGCTTGGGGTTTCCCGACTCTGGAACCTCAGGAGTGGCGGTTGACCCGCCTACCTTCCTTCGTTTGGCTTGAGCCCTGTGAGCAAAAGTGAAATTACACATCAATGAGCAAGGATAGACTATTAACGCATGAAGTGGGATGTAAAAATGCTTACCCCGGGTTGATAATAAGAGGAGGCAACTTTGAGGCGGTTGAGTCGCCAGAAGAAGGGGGCGAGTCCTGAAAAATTATCATTGTCAAATACAAGTAAGCTGCAATACAAGGTTAGCATGCAGAAGAAATAAATTCAAGGCAAGAAACTACCTCAGTGCGCCATTTTCGAGGAGCCGGTTCATTTGGTAAGCCGGCTAAAAGGTCTTCAGAGCCGGTGCTCCGGGTCTGATGTCTGCTGTCATCTTGCTGCTTCTTCAAAAGAAAGTTGGTACCCAAGTGAGTAAAAGGGCGAGAACATTTTACCTTCCGTACAGCCCGCCTCATTCTCTTTACTGGTAAAAGTTCCGAGTCGGAAGAGATAACGGTTACCTCTGTAACATCCGCATGACTTGTCTCTACTTCTTCCTGTGAGTAATCGTTGTCAATGAGTTGCATAAAGAGAAGGCCAAGGGAGTCAAGTTCTACCTCTGAGTCATCCAGACCGAATAACTCTTCGGTTGATTGTTTCTTCTTACTAGCCGGCCCTTTAGTTTTGGTTGCCTTGGGAACTTTGCTCTTCTTGTTGAGAGAAGGGAGTAGTTGTTTTTTCCAGAAGGAAGAGCCGGCCTACATGTGATAAACGTGTTGGCAAAAAGGTTAAAAAAGTATGTAAAATACAGCATTAAGAGAATGTATGAGGAGTAGGATGGAAAAGACTTACATCCGGAGCCGGGTTAAGTACAGAGAAGGGACTTAACCCCGTTTTGCTGCAGGCGGCTTGTGATTCCCCCAGCAAGGACTTGACAATAGTATTGAGATCCGGGTCTGTCAAGGGGATCTGGTTGAAGCGTTGAGGGTCATCCACTCTACCAGTATATTGGCACATTAAGGCGCCACGACGGCTTAGCGGCAGAATCCTCCAAGAGACCCAGCAGCGGGTCAGATCAACACCTGTTAACCCGTTGGCTAACATGGCCCTTATTTTTGAGAATGTTGGGGCATATTGAGCACGTCCGGCGGCGGACATCCTCTCTGGATGCTCCGTATCTGTGCTAAGCTGGTAAGGACGGTAACCCGGCAGTGGGTTCTCCCCCTCTGGTGAAGTGTCTTGGCAGTAGAACCAAGTCTTATTCCATTCTTTGGGGTGACTTGGCAGAGTTGCTGCTGGGAAGAGTACATCCCTTCGCCTCTGAAGAGTGATGCCCCCGAGCTCGAGGCTTAATCCATCCGCCATTTCTCTTTGGCGGTTGATATAGAAGTATTCCTTGAAGAGGTCAACAGACGGCTCTTCTTGTAGATAGGCTTCGTAGAAGGTCTGAAACTGGCACATATTGGTGATAGAATTGGGGCCAATGTCTTGGGGGTGCAGTTTCAATGAGTGTAAGACATCTCGGAAAAACTTAGACCCGGGCGGGGAGAAGCCACGAAGAAGATGATCTGTGAATACAATGACTTCCCCGTCTTTGGGTTTAGGGGTGGTTTCATTGCCTGGAACCCGCCAGTGGATAACATCCTGAGCCGGCAGAACTCCCATAGTGACAAAGTCTTTGAGTGATTCTTCAGTCACCCCAGACCTTACCTAGTTACAGGTGGATGGGGTTTTAGACATGGCGGCGGCTTAAGAAACTGTGGAAAGGTATGAGTATTTGGCGGGTTAGAAATATATTATGACCAAGGTCGTTATGACTCTAGAAGCGGTGACGGCATTTGGCGGGTCAATATAAAAATTATGGGCCACCAAAGTTGTTTGCGATATAACAGCATGAGCCGGCAGTATTACGGCTGGTCAAGTTTATCAGCGCGTACTGAAAAGTTGCTAAGTGTGGAGAAAGAGATTCCGCAGCTACAACTATGGATTTAAGATCTACGGGCGAGGGAAAAAGAAAAATAATTTTAACCCTAAAAAGCCAGTGGAAGAACAGGCGGTCTCTATGCAGATTAAAATGAGCAGTAGATCTACAATGAGTACGGCGTGATTCTGAAGTGGACGGCCGCGTGATTTGGTCAACATTATGAGGTTTGAAAGAAGTGCTCTTTATTTAATCTGTGAAGAACGCTCTGATGAGCGGAGATAAACACCGAAGAAACCAGACGAACTCAGGAGAAACCTAATACAGATCTAACAAGGGGCAACGGTGGAACCTTGAGGATGCGGACGAACGCGTGAAGGCTCTGGACAAGATCAGGTTGATGCAGCGGCCAGTGTTGGAGAAGATGGCGAGGTCCGGTTGGCGTGGCGAGCTTCGGCGGTGCGAGCGTCTGGAGGAAGAAGAAGAAGAAGGCCGCGGTGGGGAAACTGAAAGTAATGCCCCCCCCCCCCCCCGTGCCTATTTATGAGGATGTGATGGAACAGCAACGGTCCGGTGCGGGAATCGAGGAGGCACGATGATGATTGACTAAGAAAGTGCCTCGATTCTCGGGCTGGTCATATTTATGCCTCGATTTTCGTCAGGGGAATCTTTTTTGATTTTCCTGATGACGTCACGGCGGGTCATGAAGATTTGTCAGAGACGACGACGTCCATTTTTTGGTGGGTCATAAAGATTTGTCAGAGAATGCGAGACTCGCCAACCAGAAGATGTGGAGATTGACATGAACCGGTTCAAATCAATCTGGGGCCTAATGTTGTGGATACAACCCCGTGGTGAGACCCGCCCAGGTGGGACCGGGTCATGCGGTTGGCGACTTAGCGACTAGGTTTGGTATAAGCTTATTCATTGGGCCTGGAGGCCCAGAGCCAGAAGACCAGATGTAACCTGGTGGTGTAAGCCGCCGGTGGCGGCTTGTTAGACAAGGCATGTGTAATTGGAGGTGAGGTCGGTTATCAAGTATAACCCGGCCCAGACTCTTGTATGCCCAGGGCCCTGAGCTATGTATATAAAGGCGGGTTACCTGGGCGGCTTAGATCACGAAATAACTGATCGATAGCTAGGTCAAGCGAACTCGCTCCCTTGTAATTGATATCCAATCAATACAACACAAAGCAGGATGTAGGCTTTTACCTCTTTTCGAGGGGCCGAACCTGGGTAACCCTTGTCTCCCGATTCCAATCAACCCCTTCGAGTCCACCGCCTTAGCGATGGCCTCGAACCTAAGTCCTAGGACATCTGCCATGACAAAACCACGATAGTTTGACCGGCCCAAAGCAAGTCTGTCACCATCCCGAGTACATGCGCCAGCTCAGGTCTTAGGACACAGAATGTATGTTGTACTAGAGACTCACAGATGACCTATCGCTGCGTCTCATAGTTGGGTCTGTCCAACTCAGACCTTATCTCGACTCGGATCCGACTACGTCGAATCCGACCAGATCTTTCCGAGTCCATATTATCCGGCTAGCATCGAATGCTACATGGTAAGTGAGACCGGACCATCCGCCGTGTCATATCCTAGTCTAACTGGCTTCGCGTCCACACAGCCCTCTCGACTAGGGACCATTTAGGACAGTCATCATACAATGCATAATCTCACAAACAAGTCATGTACTTGTTAATACACATCATTGATAATGTCCAAGGACTATCTTTATTCATAAATGCATAGGAAATATCATCATACATGATTGCCTATAGGGCATATCTCCAACATACGCAAAGGAGTTTTTTCAGCTACATGTGTTGCTGCTGCGCACCATTCAAGATATGCCGGCATTAGGCAACAGTTCGGGGCAGAAAACAAAGGAACCAGTAGGATGTGTCACATGCATGGATAGGACAGCGAGTAGATTTCTTTCCAACTCGCGCAAAACCATGTATTTGCGTCATCGTAGGTTCTTATGGAAAAATCACCCTTACCGACAAATGACAGCTGAATTTGATGGTACAATAGAGAAAGCAACGGGCCCAAGACCCTATGATGGGAAAGAAGTCCACAACATGGTTAAAGAAATTAAAGTTGTGCTTGGCAAGGGATCCGGTTCGACGTCAAAAATGACAGCACAGTACCAAATGTTTAAGAAGAAATCAGTGCTCTGGGAATTACCTTACCGAGAGTTCCTAAGTGTACGTCACTGCATTGATGTCATGCACGTAGAGAAGAATGTCTGTGAAAGCATCCTTGGTACTCTGCTCAATATTAAAGGCAAAAGAAAGGATGGTGATGGTGCACGACTCGATATGCTTGGTGATTAATCAGAACGCATGAATGAAGCAGAAGATGATGACAAATTGCACCACCAACACCAGAGTTACAATTTCACTGCAGCAGAAGTAAAAGAGTTCTACGAATTTTTGTTGTCAATTAAGACACCCTCTTCCTACTCCACAAGCATCAGAAGTCTCGTGGATGACAGCTTGGGTAAAAATAAGTTGTCTCGCATGAAGTCACATGATTGCCACGTAATGTTGACACAAAATCTTCCCGGTGGATGTTGAAGAGCTGGATAATATGCAAGCTGATATTGCAAGGATATTGTCAAACTTAGAGATGTTCTTGCCACCGTCATTCTTTGATGTCATGGTCCATCTCACCGTGCACCTTGTGGACGAGATAAAGTATTGTGGTCATGTGTTTCTTCGCAACATGTATCCCTTCAAGCGGTACATGGGAATATTGAAGCGCTATTGTCGGAACCGATGTCATCCAGAGGCAAGCATCCTACAAGGTTATACCGCGGAGGAGGTGGTTGAATTTGGCACCGAATACATGAAACTTAGACCTATAGGTGTGCCCCTCTCTCGCCATGAGGGAAGGCTGGCTGGTAAGCCGATCCTTGCCGGCTCACAGTTTTGTGCACCTAGAGATATGGTCGTTCAAGCCCATTTGACAGTACTGCTTAACAGCCCGATACTCGACGCTTATGCTGCTCAACACATGGAGGAGATGCGACGAAGCAACTTACCCAATGTACTGTCACCAGCAGCCGAGACAAATGCACACAATAAGGACTATGTAAGATGGCTGAGGGATCGTTTGGCAAGCGGATCCGATCAAGACCTTGCAACGTGGTTGGCACAAAAGCCATCAATGACGATTATGAAGTACCAAGCGTATGATATAAATGGCAACATGTTCTACACTGAGGAACGTGATGATAAGACCTCGTATCAGAATAGCTCTGTTCGAATAGAATGCCTAATTATAGAGAAAGATGATAAACAGGTGTACTATGGAACCATTGAAGAGATTTGGGAGCTTAACTATGTGCCAATGAAGGTGGCATTATTCAAGTGTAGATGGGTCCCTCTTAGTAGCATAAAGGTTGATGCTTACAGCACGAAGAAATATGTTAACCGCAGAGTTATGGCATATCACAAGACCCATTTATTCTTGCCAGCGATGCTACCCAGATTTTCTTTGTGCCAGACCTGTTGCATACACACTGCTATGTAGTTATGTATGGGAAGAGGAGGGTACTAGGCATCGAGAATGTTGGTGATGAGGAGAAGTACAATCAATATGATGAGTTGCCACCTAAGGGGCCACACGACTTAAAAGAGGAGAAGCGTAAAATCATCAGAAATCCTAAGTTCATTAGGGGTCAACCTAATGATCGCGATCACCCCATGTATATGGGAATTGATTGAAAAAACTAATCATTATGTCTACTGTACTGAATTGTTGCATGTACTGAATCGTGAGCGATGTGTCCTGAGTTCGTTCTGTTATAAGTTTCGCATGTACTGTATTGCGAGGTACGCACGTCCTTATGTTGATCTAGATTAATATGTTGTCACATGTAGCAATGAATTTGAAATATTTCTGATAATTTACCCAATAGCTAGAACGCTCAGTTGATCTCATTCCGGTATGTACGAATTGAACATGTGCAGTTTGGTTTACCAATCGCACATGGTTCATTCACTAAAACTGTGTGCTCTCTAAACCACTGCCGATGACACCTAATGCGCGCAAAGTGAGTCGCGCGTTCTGATTGGCCAAAACCCAAACCACATGGATCATACGTCTGCACCGTAGGATTCACCCAGATCGAACGGTAGTCCTTATCCCTCTCGCCAACACACGTTGTTGAAGTTGGGATTCGATTTATATGCACTAAATGACCAGTAAATGCAAAAAATGGCTTAAATATAGTAGGCGAGCCTATAAATGCGCTAGAAAATCAAACCTGGCGTATAATGATGATTGACTACCGTGGGATAAAATTTGGAGGAGAGGCGGTGAAGAGACCATCGATTGGAGTTTGATTTGCCACTTCTCCCCTTGGAACTATGATCCTTTTACTCAGATGCTATGGTTTCCAATTAGCGATCATCGTAGCTTGTGCCAAATTTTACCAAATTTTTTCCACGGTGTCTCGAGATCATGCCACGATGACACACCGATTTTCGTGATTTTCTGAGTCCATCTGCATTTCCTATAATTAAATTACTGACATTTTATTTAGGTGGACACATCTCCCATCCGAAATGCTTGACAATTCTTCTCATTTGTTGCACAATCACGAAAATCACGCAAAGTGAGACACAAATGATTTGTAAGATATTCTTTGCCACCATCCACACGTAATTCTTGTTGGGATATTTTATTTATAAGAACTAATTAACATGGTAACTGCAAAATATGACTTAGATATAGCAAACGAGACATGCAATCCACCAGATGATCAATATTAGGAGTACAATGATGTTTGCATACCATGGGAAAAACCAAGGCAAAAGGATGAGGTTGACACCGATTGGAGTCCGAAATGCCAACTCTACTTTTCGTAAACTATGATCCTTTGTGTGAGATGCATTCGTTTTCAAAGGGCAGGCCATCACAACTTCCGCCAGACATTACCAATTTTTCCCACGGTGTCTTCACATCATGCCACGGTGACACACCCATTTTGTGATTTTCGTAATACATCTGCATTTCCTCCAATTGAATTACTAACAATCCCCGTGTTGGTGGAAAAAATGTCTTCAAATTAGCAAACAAGTAATGAAATGCGGCCGGAAATCAATACAGGTGTCGGTGTCAAAATCGGCGGATCTTGGGTAGGGGGTCCCGAACTATGAATCTGGGATCGATGGTTAATAGGAGACAAAGGAGATGATGTTTACCCAGGTTCGGGCCCTCGTGAGGAGGTAAAACCCTACATCCTGCTTGATTATAATGATGAGTATGATGGTTACATAGTTGATCTACCTCGAGATCAAATGAGCTAAACCCTAGATGAGTTGACTTGTCCTCCTACGAACTAAGCCCCCTGGTTTATATAGACACCAGGGGTACCTAGGGTTACACATGGTAGGTTTCCATATGGGCATAGATACACCCATTATTTCTCTCTAGGCTTGGAGGTCACGCCAAGTCTTCGGAGCCTTCCCTTCCGAACATGCGATTGTCCTGTAGTTTAGCCTTCCTGCAATTGCCACAGAGCGGCCCACGAAGGCAGCGTACCGGAGATGAACCGATGGCCTGAGGACCCCTTAGTCCCGGACTCCCTCAGTAGCCCCCGAACTAACCTCCAACGCCGGGCTTCATGACACCTAACTTCTTCGTACGTCCAGAGTGTCCGGCTTGCGGGGTGAGTTCTTTTCTTCCCTTTATACTTAGCTGATCCTAGTTCGGCCGCCGATGACTCTTCTGAAAATGCATTGCTTAACCTCGAAGGCCAAACGCCTGTGTATGAAAAGTGCCGCTCCTGACAACATTTCTGATGAAAAGCCAAGACAGGCTGCGGCCACTTGGCGAGTTACAAAAACTCAATTCGCGGTTCGAGGGCGCCCTTTTATTGGCATGTCTTATCGACACAAAGATCGTGCTCCATTTTTCACGGGATACGATTAATGATCTGGGTTATCCCACGCGTGCATATTGGCGCGGTTGCTTCGCGGAACGACGCAGTCCACGGCGAAGCAAGAGCACTCTTGGTATTACGGCCTTCCATAAAAGGGAGAAAAATCCCCAAAGCCTCCATACGCTCCTCAGATTCAAGCTCGCCCTCTCGACCTCCTTCGCTCCAAGTGCACAGATCTAGTCTTCCTTCAGCTTCCTCCAAGCCACCTCTCCCTTCTCCCAAGCTCGACCATGGATGGCTCAGTCTCGCAGGGCAAGTGGGAGGCCTCGTGCGTCACTGAAGATGACATCTAGGAGCTGAAGCGCACCGGCTACCTCCCGACCGACGTCGTCCACCGCGCCCCCGAGGATGGCCAAGTGGTGCCCACACCAAAGCCCAGAGAATGGGTGTTGTTCATTCCCCATTTCATCCAAGAATTGAGCTTCCCGCTGCACTCCTTTGTAAGGGGCCTGATGTTCTTCTACAGGTTAGATTTTCACGATCTCCCCCCGAACTCCATTATGCACATATCAGCCTTCATCGTCGTCTGCGAAGCCTTTTTGCGGGTCCAGCCGCATTTTGGTTTATGGCTGAAGGTCTTCAACATCAAGCTGAAGACCATAAATAGCCAGCATGTGGATTGCGGAGGGGCGGTGATCAGCAAGCTTCCGCGGGTAAAGTGGCCGGATGGCACCTTCATCGACACCGTCAAGTTCTGGCAGAAGGAGTGGTTCTACATCACCGAATCACGAGCCGCAGACTGGGCGGCGTCTTCCGAATTTAGATCTAGACCCCCCATGAGGCTGACCTTGTGGATCAAGAAAGGCCTGGACTGGGGGTCAGCCACGGAAGTGAAGGCGCTGCAGAAACGCATCACGTAGATGCTGGAAGCAAACGTCGAGCTGACCAACATGGTCCAGGTCATGCTCCGCCGCCGTCTCCTCCCTTGCCAGCACCGGGCTACACCGATGTGGGACCACAAGCTTGACGTCCCTCGCACCGTGCGTAAGCTTTACCGCACTACCAAGGAGAAGTTGTGGAAGGCTTTGTTCAAGCCCCAGAAGGACTGGTCGGCCGAGGAGGAAGAGACCGGCCTAGACGCCGAAAACCCTCCGCTCAAGGTATAGCAATGTTTGTATTTTTATCCTCAGAGTCTATCTTTTAACAAGGAATTCAACCCCTTCTTCTTCTTCATAGAAATGGATGTACAAGGCCTTGAATATTAATGGCCCAGCCCCGCTGCCCGAAGACCCCAGATCGGCCCTGTTTACGGCGATGCTGGTCGTGGCGCCGTATTCGACGCCCGAGAAGAAAGAGAGGAAAAAGGGCGAGAAGAAGGAGGCTGGAGAGGGTCTCCGCCCAAGAGGTCCTCCTCTGCTCACGAGGAGGAAAACCTAGAGGACGGGGGGGAGGTCAACTCCCCCCAGACAAGGAAGAGGGCGGCGTCTGTTGATGTCGAGGAGGATCTAGCTCCCCCCGCTCCGAAAAGATCCTGCAGGGCCAAAGTGGTCCTGCCCGATGATAGCCCGGATTCCGATGAGGAATTCGAGGCCTTCGAGAGGGTCCCCCGGAGGACCCCCAGGGTCATGCCCCCAGCCGAGAGGTACTGAATCTGAGTACTTTATATTGTACTCATACGAAATTTTTGTTACTAACCGGATAAACGTCCTCTTAGAGGGAGATCCCCCGCCCGCCGAGCTGGCGGAGAGTGGAACTGCGTCCCGCACCTCTCCCCCTCAGGCGCTGAAGAGGCCGCGGAGGTGATATCTCGCCAGACCCCTCCCAGGCCGAACACTGGGGGTGAGGAGGTCATGGTCGAGGTTCATACCTCGGCGACTGAAGACCAGGAGGTCGAACCCCTCCTGGCGGGCAAAGAGGAAGGTCGTGATTCATCGGAGCTCCCTCTGAAGACGGCCCCGGAGACCTCCATGCCTCTGACATCATTCACTCTGCCTCCCCAAGAAGGGGGAGCAGAAGTGCCACCGCCGGTGCCGCCCGTGACAGGGCAGGCCGCAACTGGGTGGCCAGCCATGATGGAGGAGGCTTTGTATAGCTCCTCCATCGCCGAAGATCACCGCACCCTTATGGATGCGGTTTTGCAAGGCATTCAGTCCGTTGACAGCGGACTGAAGGAGGCCTTCAGCGGTCTATTGCGGGCTTCAAGTTAAGCAATGTAATATTCTTTCCACAAGGACAAATTTATTTGTGAGGTTTATATATTCCTTATAGGTATAGTAGCCCCCGAGCCATGGGTGAGTTTGAAAAACTTGCCCAGGGGTCAGAGAACTTAATATCGCAATTAAAACAATTCGTGTCCCTTGAAATTTTATCAGTTTTAGAGATGATTTGGCGGAGGGTCTTAAACCAACAGCTCAGAAGTTTTTTTTACACAAGATTTTTTGTAGGCCTCGTCTTCAGCGGTGGCCGCCAAGAACATGGAACTGGCCAAGCTAAACGGGAAGCTCAAGAGTTCTGATGAGGAGCTTGACCGCCAGATCAAACTGTTTGATGAAATGCAAAGTAAGTTTGAATTGTACTGCTAAGACCTTTATCATCCTCATTAATTGAGGTTTTTGGGTTTTCATTCCTGAGATCTTGCTGCCCATTATGTCTGCAGCCATGAATGCCGAGGTCGAGAACCTCAAGGCCGAGCTGAAGAGGGCCAAGCAGGAGGCCGCCGACCATAAGATGGTGGCCGAACGAGCGGCTGCCGAATTGAGCTCGCTGAAGGTTGCCAGCGGCAAGCACGAAGCTCGGGTGGCCGAGGTTCAGCAGGAGCTCCAAGATGCAAGAATTAAGTGCGAGGCCCTCGAGCAAAAGACCAAGGACCAAGCAGCCGAGCTGTCCTCGCTGTCCTCTGAGCTTAAATCAGAGCGTGTAGATAGGCGGTCTTTTGAAGAAGAACTTCGCCAAGTCAGGATGATCGTGGATGGTAAGCCGTACTTAGTGCAATGTGGATGGTAACAGGTTTGCTCGTCTCACACGGCTATGGTGTTCCTCAGGCGCCTTTACGGATATCCCGAGGAGTGCGGCGGACGCGGCCAAGCACTTTGCGACTCGGGATGGGGATGCGGAACAGAGATTGTTTTGGCCGCAATTTCAGACCCCCAAGCCCCGTCCCCTTCTCAGCTATCAAATGAAGCAGCTAATGAAGCTGCACAGGATGGCGGAGCCAGCCTTGAAGGACCTCTGCATTCGGTTGTGGCCTGCAGAGCCACTACCGAGCAGCTATTTTGGCCTGTGCAGAAGCTTTGCCACGCCTCGTCCCGGATTGAGGTCCTGAAGTGCTCCGTGTGCATTGAGGGAGCCTGGATGGCCTTTGTGAGGACCATGATGCACTGGCCAGAGATGAAGTCATTCAAGATGGCTACTGCGCCCTCGCCTCCTGGGAAGGAGCATAGGCGCCCCGAGCTTTACTTCCCTACGGCGATGGAGGGTGCTCGGTCGATAGAGACCCAATGCCCCAAGGATGTAATTTACGAATGAGCACATTATTGTATGCCCGAAGAATATTTCGTTTTATAATGCGCATGCGCGGTTTATCATGCTTTTAAGATTGAAAATATTTTGACTCCTGTGTGGCCGTTTGGAACTGAAAGTTGCCAGTCATCGGCTTTAGCCCCCATGTAAATATTACAAGAGGTGTTCCGGCCTCCGCAACTTTACCCTTAGCCAGAATATCGGAGCCCGGAGGCGGTGGTGCAAGAGGGGGGAACAAGGCAATCGGGCTATGTGGCTTTAGTGCTTTCACTTAGACGTAGGAGCTTGACTGCGGGGGCTGGTTACTAGCCCCCAGTGTTTTGTGATATTCAGATATACCAAGGTCTAAAACCATTACCACATGGTTTGTGAAGGTGCAAACCCCTCGTATGACACAGAATAACCTCCATCGATTTTGAGTTTGACACTTGTGCTCGGATCGCAGACCGGTTCTCGCTTATTATGATAGTCGGTTTTCGGCTTTCTCCACTGAGGTACTTGACCAGGCGAGCTAGAAATACAATCGCAATGGTTCTCCCTTTACCCTTTTAGCCGAATGAGCGGAAAGTAAGAGGCTAAACACAGGTGCCGGGCAACCCAACCTTTGACCCAAGACATAATTCGGAACCGATTCATATAACACAATATCTGAGACGCCGAACATATAGAGGATAATGCCGGGATGATGCTTGGGGCAAGTTTTGTAATCAAGCCCCCGGTCTATTAGCCGGTTGCATCCAACATGTACCGAACAATTTTGTTTTCGGAGGCGGGGAGTGGGAAACACTTTATAAAAAGTCATAAACAAACCGTAAAAGATGATCTTTAAATATGATGAATTTTTACGATTCATACTACAGAAACAACTGTTACCGGTATTTTGTTTAAAGACAAACTTCTACAAAGGGAAGGTTTACTCAGGGTCCTCGATGGGTGGCTTGATGTCCTCGATGTGTCCCGGCACGCCTCCGCTCCTTTGCTATTGAGGGGTAGTGTGCTCCTTTAAAGATGGTTTTCATCGGCGAACGGACCTTTGAGAGAGGTGCTTGAAAAAATCACCGTAACATGTGTGAGCTTGACGCTTGCAAGGTCCTGGATGGTGCTTGCTGTTTTGAAAGTAGTTCGGCCGAGCCGACCACTTGGTTTTGATAGTGTGTCCCCCAGCTGTCCATGGTATTTTAAGCGCAAAATTGTGCCTTCTAGGTACGTACCTTACGGGTAGCAGAGCCGTGTTGTGGGGGCGTATCCCTATTTGGGTTGAGCGGGGGATTGTTCCGGGAGATCGGGTCGAGCTCGGGCTCGCTTGTTCGCTTGTCGCATCTTGACGTCTGATTGGGGCCTCGGCGCCGCGATGTTGGACTGGAATTCGGCTGGTAATGCCGCTGTGTGTTCCTCAGTCCGAAGGGAGTGCTCCGTATTGCCATTGACAGTGATGACCCCCTTGGGTCCGGGCATCTTGAGCTTCAGGTATACGTAGTGGGGAATGGCGTTAAAGCGAGCGAACGCTGTACGACCGAGCAGTGCATGATAGCCACTATGGAAAGGGACAATATCGAAGATCAAGTCTTCGCTCGAAAGTTGTCGGGCGAGCCGAACACTACTTCCAGCGTCACGGTACCCAAGCAGCATGCTTCGACACCAGGGATGACTCCCTTGAAGGTAGTGTTGCTGGGTTTAATCCTTGAGGGGTCGATACCCATCTTTTTCACCGTGTCTGAGTAAATCAGGTTAAGGTTACTCCCTCCATCCATAAGGACTCTAGTGAGGTGGTACCCATCGATGATGTTATCTAATACAAGGGCCGCCGAGCCTCCATGACGGATACTGGTCGGGTGATCCCTACGGTCAAAGGTGATCGGGCAAGCCGACCATGGGTTGAACTTCGGAGCTATGGGCTCTATGGCGTAGACTTCCCGAAGGGCAAGTTTCCTCTCCTTTTTTGTTATATGTGTGACATATATCATGTTCACAGTATTTACCTCAGGGGGGGGATTGCTTCTGTCCGGCATTGCTCGGGCCGTGAGGCTCTTTGTCATCCTCGCTGTGCGAGCCCTTGCTCTGCTCCTTGGCTGCGAGTTTGCCGGCTTGCTTGAATACCCAACAATTTCTGTTGGTGTGAGTGGCCGGCTTGTCTTGGGTGTCGTGGATCTGGCAGAGCCTATCCATGATTTTGTCCAGAGCGCTAGGTCCGTCTCTATTCCCTTTAGAGGGCTTCTTCCGTTGTCCAGATTTAGAGTTGCGGATACCGGCATTTACGGACGCGTCCTGTGTGTCGTCGTTGCTATGGTGGCGTTTGTTTTTATTGCGCCTTGGCTTCCCGTTACCATCACAAACTTCGGAGGTGCCGGGGTCTCCGCCCGTGCAAAAGCGGGTCATAAGTGAGGTGAGGGCAGACATTGTTCACGGCTTATCCTGGCCGAGCTGACGAGCTAGCCATTCGTCCCGGATATTGTGTCTGAATGAGGCTATTGCCTCGGCATCCGGACAATCAACGATCTGATTCTTCTTGGTCAGGAACCGATTCCTGAATTGCTTGGCTGATTCGCCGGCTTTCTGGACGACATTGCTCAAGTCGGAGGAGTCCGGGGGCCGGACATAAGTGCCTTGGAAGTTAGATCGGAAGGCGTCCTCGAGCTCTTCCCAACTCCCAATGGAGTTTTCGGGGAGACTGTTTAACCAATGCCGAGCTGGTCCTTTGAGTTTGAGTGGTAGGTATTTGATAGCATGGAGATCATCGCCTCTGGCCATATGAATGTGGAGAAGGAAGTCTTCGATCCACACGGCCGGGTCCGTCGTCCCGTCATATGGTTCTATGTTTACCGGTTTAAACCCTTCGGGGAACTGGTGCTACATAACCTCGTCTGTGAAACACAGTGGGTGAGCGGCGCCTTAGATCCGGGCTACGTCATGCCGGAAGTCGGCTGTTGTCTGGGCCCGGTATTGTTCCTGGCCTCTGTGGTTGCGGTCGAGCCATGATTGGTACCCATCCTGACTAGCGGGGAAGTATCCCCTAGATCCGTAAATGGATCTAGTGTGACCTGCTCTATAGTCCAGGTCCCGTCATAGATCATATCAATCCCAGGCTGTGCTGGCCCTTTCCTCTCTTGCGAGGTGACGTGGGCCAGTACTCGGCGTTTCCAGCCGCCCTGTCTCGTCCTCGAGGGGGGAGGTCCGGCTGATCGTACTGAGTGCGCCTGGGTGTTTCGGGCTCGAGGGGCTCGTCATTGATTTGCGGCAGCAGGTGCCAGCGCGGGTAGCTCTTGTGTTGTTCTTGCTGCTCAGTGCCGAACCCTTCTTCGGTTGCAAGCACTTTCGTCCATCTGTTGTTGATGGTATCTTGTTCGGCTTTGAGCTGCTGCTACTTTTCCTTTAGGCTCCGGGCAGTGGCTATGAGCTACCGCCTGACTCGTTCTTGATCCTCAGGGTTTTCGGGGACAGTGAAGTCTTCGGCTTCGAGGCTTTCTTCCTCCTCGGCGCGGGGGGGGGGGGGGGGGGGAGGTAGTTATCGTCCTTGGAAACATTGAGGTCCTCAGCATCGTGCTGATCCTTGAGCCTCTCTGGGTCCTCAAGCGGTTCCTCAGGGGCTTCAAGGTCACTGAGGTCTTCCAGGGTGTCGATTTCCCAGGTGCCTACGATGACTTCCCTTCCCTTGTTCGTCTTGGATCGTTTGCGTTGTTTCCGGTGTTTTGACGGCGCTTCGCCGGATTTGTCGCCGTTCTTCTTGGGGGTGTGGTTGTCACTATCATTAGGGGTGTCCACCATATAGACATCGTAAGTGGAGGTGGCTATCCACCGCCCAGTAGTGATAGGGGCGGGGGTGCCGGTCTCTTCATCCACGTCTTCTGCCTCCTCGGAGGCATATTCCAACATGTCGGTTAAATCTTCGACAGTGTCTACTAAGTGGGTGGTGGGTGGGCCATAAAATTCTTCGTGACCGGCCTCTAGACCGACCTGAACGTGGGTCGAGGTCGGGTTGTCCACGAATGTCATTGGCTAGATCCGGTCCAGAGCCTCGTTTAACCATGAGAGGTCGACCGGATCAGTCTCTCGATGGCCCTCGGAGCTAAACTCCAGGGCCTCTTCCCAAGGGGCGTGTTCGGCAAGGACTGAACCCTGATACTCAGGTGCTATCAGCGGATCCGAGCTCAAGGCTGGTCCTCTGGCAGGGATAGATCTGAGGGTAGGGACGGATAGAGGGCCCGAAGTTAAAGCTTCGATGCTTTCGGGGCCGTCGGACGAAACCGAGGGCTCAGCAAGAAATAGATTGCCAGGGGAGTCGGCGGTGAACTCTAGGTTTGTCCAGGGACGAAGGTGTCCTCGTTACAGACCCGTTCACTAATGATTAGGCGAGCCATCGATCCTCCGGTGATCTCACAGCAGAACTCTCAATGAAAGCACCAATGTCGGTGTCAAAACCGGTGGATCTCGGGTAGGGGGTCCCGAACTATGAATCTGGGATCGATGGTTAACAGGAGACGAAGGAGACGATGTTTACCCAGGTTCGGGCCCTCGTGAGGAGGTAAAACCCTATGTCCTGCTTGATTATATTGATGAGTATGATGGTTACAGAGTTGATCTACCTTGAGATGAAATGAGCTAAACCCTAGATGAGTTGACTTGTACTCGTATGAACTAAGCCTCCTGGTTTATATAGACACCAGGTGTACCTAGGGTTACACATGGTAGGTTTCCATCCAGGCATAGATACGCCCATTCTTTCTCTCTAGACTTGGAGGTCACGCCAAGTCTTCGGAGCCTTCCCTTCCGAACATGGGTTTTTCCTATAGTTTGGCCTTCCTGCAATTGCCACAGAGCGGCCCACCGAGGCAGCCCACCGGAGGTGAACCGATGGCCCGAGGACCCCTTAGTTCCGGACTCCCTCAACAGGGGCTATTAGTTGATTGTCTGCGGATGAAAATAATTTGAGGCAAAATGATGAAGTCACAAATTCATTTGAAATAAAAATATGATTATTGTGCATAAACAAATAACACACGGTTCATTCACTAGAACCGTGTGCTTTATAAACTGCGGCCTATGAGACTTAATGCGCGCAAAGTGAGTCCTGCATTTTGATTGGCCAAAACCCAAGTCACACGGATCGTACGTCTGCACCATAGGATTCACCCAAATCGAACGGCAGTCCTTATACCTCTCGTCAACACACGCTGTTGAAGTTGGGATTTGATTTATATGAATTAAATGCCCTGTAAATAATAAAAAATGCTGAAAAATATCGACCGAGCCCATAAATGCGCCAGAAAATCGAACCTGGCGTATAATGATGATTGACTACCTTCAGATAAAAATGGTCAAAGAGGCGATGGAGACACTGTCGATTGGAGTTCGATTTGCCACTTCTCCCTTCGGAACTATGATCCTTCTAGTGAGATGCAACAGTTTCCAAGGAGGGATCATTGCAACTTGTGCAAAAATTTACCAATTTTTTTCCACAGTGTCTCGAGATCATGCCATGATGACACACCGATTTTCATGATTTTCTGAGTCCATTTTGCATTTCCTGTAATTAAATTACAGACATTTACGCATCTCCCATCCGAAATGCTTGAAAATTCCTCTCATTCCTTGCACTATGACGAAAATCACGCAAAAGTGACACACAAATGATTTGTAAGAGATTCTTTGCCAGCATCCACACGTAATTCATGTTGGGATTTTATTTATGCACTAATGCATGGTAAAAGCAAAAAATGCCTTAGATATAGCAAACGAGCCATGTAATCCACCAGAAGATCAATAATAGGAGTACAATAATGTTTGTGTACCATGGGAAAAATCGAGGCGAAAGGATGAGGTAGACACGGATTGGAGAGTCTGAAATGCCAACTTTACATTTGGAAACTATGATCCTTCGTTGGAGATGCCTAGGTTTTCAAAGGGTCGCACATCACAACTTCCGCCAGACATTACCAATTTTTTCCCACGGGGTATTCACATCATGCCACGGTGACACACCCATTTTCGTGATTTTCGGAATACATCTGCATTTCCTCCAATTAAATTACTAACAAGCCCAATTTTGGTGGAAAAAATGTCTTAAAATTAGCGAACAAGTCATGAAATGCGGCCCAAAATCAATGCAGGGGTTAATAGGTGATTGTATGCCGATGAAATTAATTCGAGGCGAACTGATGAAGTCACCAATTCATTTGAAATGAAAATATGATTGTTGTGCATAAACAAATAGCACACGGTTGATTCACTAATACCATCTGCTTTCTAAACCGTGGCCGATGACACCTAATGCGCGCAAAGTTAGTCGTGCGTTCGGATTGGACAAAACCCAAACCACACAGATCGTACGTCTGCACCGTAGGATTCACCGAGATCGAACAACAGTCGTTATCCCTCTCGCCAACACACGTTGTTGAAATTGGGATTCGATTTATATGCACTAAATGACCAGTAAATGCAAAAAATGACTTAAATATAGCAGGCGATCCCAGAAATGCGGCACAAAATCAATATTAGGGTACAACGATAGCTGCGTATCGTGGGAAAAATTTTGAGACAAAACAATGAGGTCCGGTCTACATTTCAAAGTTTGCAGGTTCTCATTTCGAACAAATTTGTGCTGCTTGTGCACACGGGTTACTATATGAAACCATTTGCACAAGCCTTTCCAAGGGGGCGTACGGTGATATTTTTTCACCCTTTTCACCGAAGCCGCCAACATGCCCCCCCGCTCCTCCCCCCCAAACCCGCGCCCTCCCCCGTTTCGCTCATCTGTCCGCGTATTCTACCCAAACTCCATCGACAGCTAGCTCCCTCCCCCTCCCGCCCCCCAGATCCACATCAGAACCCTTTCCGGCGCCGTCGTGCTCAACCCGGCCATGTACCCGCTTCCTGGCGTCAACCCTACCCTTCACTGCTGCCTCGAACACGCGGCTGCCCATGCCTCGCCATCTTCATTTGCTCGCCAGCCGTCGTCGAGCATATCGATCCTATACCCTCGCCTCTCTAGCCGGATTTGCAAACAAAAAACCCGGTCAGTTGCTGCCCTTCATAGCGGTGAGGTCTATTATCTCGCGAGCCCTTTCCCTATTTGGTTTGGTTTGTCCCCAAAGTGAGTATAAAACAATGGAGAGCATATTTATGTTCATCATCAACCTTCTAACATATAAGATGTATTTGTTCCAATTAGTTATTGTCGAGTTACATATCATGTGCGCACGAGTCACACTAAATGAACAGATTAGCCGTGCATTTCCAAATGATCACATGCCATGTCCAGACAGCTAGCTTCCAAGCTGTTACATTTTTTATGATTAACCCCCTTTTCTAAATTTCGCATGTGTCATTTGTAGATGTCTATTAGCAGCGATGACAGTCATACTTCTGGTGATGTATCTTCATCTGAGTCCGAAGCGAACATGTCTGCAACAGATGATCGTGTATTAAGAAATGATGAACGGGGTAAAGCTGCCACAATCACCCTTCCGGTCATGAGCCGGAAGAGCGCACCAAGAAATCCCACACACCAGCCTAAAGGTGTATACGAAGTAACTGACATTGATTTGACGTCTTGGGCTCCAACTAAACCTGATAAAGCACGCACGAGGTTCAGGAGTGTGTGTGGATTTATTGGCAGGGCAAGGCTCAATATTAATCTGCCGGTTTCAAAAGGCTAGTACAGAAACACGGCAGAGGATATTCCGTGAGATCATGGCGCACTTCAACGTTCCTGAGGAGTGGAGAGAGCAGGTGCAACACGCTGCACTGAAGAAGGACAGGGATGCTTGGAGAAACTGGAAGCATGTGTTGTACAAGAAGTTCTTGAGTCAAAGCAAGGACCCAATCCCCTCGTACCCCCAAATTACAGAGGAAGATTGGACATAATTCAAAAGGGTCAGGGCCAGTGAAGAGTTTATTAAGAAGAGTGCCATGCAATCGGAACTTCAGAAGAAGAACACACACACCCACCGTATGGGTGTGGCAGGATACTATGACATGAAACTGATATGGGAGGAGGAGGACAAAGAAGCAGTAGCTGCGGGTGGCACCCCGACCTTTAGTGAAATTAGGGGCACTCACGCTAGGGACTACTTGCGGGCACGTGCAAAGAGGCATGGAGACGGTTCTTATTACGTTGAAAACTCAGCAGACCAAGAACTGTATGATGTGATGGCAAAGGCTTCCAAAAACACTGGAAGGTTCTACAGGAACTCAGGGCCATGTGACATTCTGTCCGAAGCTCTGACTACCAAAGAGCCCCCTGTCCGTGCTAGGGGTATTGGGGTCAATGTCCCACACAAGAGGGCTTTCTCACTAAGCAGAGAAGAGAGGCTCAGCATGAAAAAAGCTATGAGTGATGTTAAGCAGAAAGACTTGCGTGAAAGGATTAGGAGGGACATGTATCCTGGAGTTCGAAAGGAAGTTGAGGAGTCATATATGCAGGAGAACACACTAATGCTAAGAGATAGCCAGTATACGCAAGGGGATGTCGGCATGGATGATGCCACTTATTGTATGACAACACCGCACAAGAGTAGATGTGCATCAGCTGACCCCAGCGACAATGATGCTGCAGCTGGACATGATGGTGCTATATCTGATCTATATGGACAGGGGGAGAGAGTGAAGGCCGTGCTTACACATTATGAAGGTACTTTAAAATGTGCAACAGCGTGGGTTTACAACCCAGACTTTGATGGGGGTCTCTTGTTGGACAATGTGCCATTGAAGCCGGGTTGTGTGAAGTGCTACGTGACTGAAATAAATCCTGGATTCAGTAATTTTTTCCAGAAGAATGTCATTGGGGACCATGATGAGCAAAGGACCTTGGAAGAAACACGGTTAAATCATATCCAGTGGCCACGGAAAGAAATAGAGTTCCTGGATGAGATCCCTCCAGCCCCCCCCCCCAACAGCAACCAATGTCACCCTCGAACCGGCGACTCTCTTCTCGCCACAACAGATCTTGTGTGACTCCCCCGATGAACATACTCTTGGGAATCCGATGTCCGAGGCATCAACCTATGATCAGCCCACCCGACTTCTTGCCGAAACGGCTAGGTCATCGTCAGCTCCTGAGCAGCATGTGGCAAGGCCTACAACTGCTGAAGACGTATCATCGGTTCAGATGCCAGCCACTGAAGCAGATAGTGCAGACACATCGGCACTGCATGCTCAGCAGACAAACCCGGTCGAACCACCTTCTAAGCAGTCTGAAAGTCCGGAACCGCCTGCTAAGCAGTCTGAAAGTCCGGAACCGCCTGCTAAGCAGTCTGAAAGTCCGGAACTGCCCGCTAAGAAGTCTGAAAGTCAGGAACCACCTGCTCAACAGTCCAGCGGTTCACAGCCGCTAGATAAGCATACCGATGTGTCGGGACTGCCTGCTCAGCAAACCAACGTGTTGTCACAGACGCATCAACACACCGACACATTTGCACCAGATGCTCAGAACCCCGGCATAGCTTCAACGGCTGGTCAGCTGTCCGTCACTTCTTGTACTACAGCTCAGCAGTCCGTCATAGCGGCATCATCTGTTCAGCAGTCCATTGTACCTTCACAGGCTTCTCAGCAGCACGTCGTTCATGAAACCGGATGTCAAACAAGAAGTTCTTCAGCTAACAAGAGGAAAGCGGGCACAGTTGCACAAAGGAAGATGGGGCCTCCAAAACCAAGGAGGGACGGGACCAAGAGCCTCCTACTAGAAAGAGTCATCGCCCATAACCAAATTAACAACACGTTTTTCAAAGGGATGGGTAATCCCGGTTTTGACGAAATGTCTGAAGCAGAATTTGAAAAGCTACTTTCTAGTCAGAAAGTACACCCATTTGAAGCACACAAGTATAAGCATGGCCAACCATTTCTTGTTGGCGATTACTTTGAGGAGTGCAGTTCCAGTTGTCGCAAGTTACATAAATATTGCATGGACATAATGTCAAAAGGAGAAGATCATAACATTGTGGAATTGCACTACGACCGTCATCATTTCTCTCACGCCGCAGGTACCATCAGTGTGGAATTTGAAGACTTTCATCTCTTCTTCAACTTCGAAAAGCTTGCTGCCACTCTTGTCAAATGCTTGATGTTGTAAGTACTTTACAAACTATGATCAACTTCTCCATACAAGGATGTACACGAAAAAAAGCTAACTGTATTGTATTCCTCTTAGGGGATTGACGGCATAGAGAGCAATAAGGGTGCATGTGCATTTCATAGATCCTGATTTAGCAAACGGCATTTTGTTAAGTAAAAATGACACACGCGAGGCTTCCATCTTGCATGTCGCCAAGATCTTGTGGGAGTTACAGATAGAAGACTTCTTCATGTGGCCATATCATGAAGGGTAAGTTAAATATACAACCACACATACATTGATCGTCTTTCAGTTTTTGACATAGTTCGTAAGTTCGAGGTTTTCTTAAACTGTAGAAATCACTGGATCTTGGTAGTCATTGTTCCAAAACGCAACACATTTTACTACCTGGATTCTCTCAGAGGGTCAAATGCACCTCAGGATCTGAGTCATCTTCAGGATTTCATGGATAGGTATTGAATTCTTTGATATTAATATGTTATGTTCATATCTGGTTCAAGAATTGAGTATGTGAAAATTCATCTTCATTCGCAGTGTATTGTGTAAGACCATAACTTTAGGAGGGAGACGATTCGACACCCAACTACCTCTGCAACACTTGATCGTTACTCCGGTAAGACAACGAAATACGTTATTTTTAGAAAACGCTAGTCATAGTTCAAGTTTCTAAGTAAACCTCTTTCTATTTCTCTCCAAAGAAATAAAAAGGAACAACTTACACCGGTTAGGTTGTTCCTAACAGGGCAAATAAATGACTAATATTGTACAAAAAATTGCAGTGTCTCCAGCAACAACAAGGGACCAGCCTATGTGGATACTATGTTTGCTCACACATGATTAGCCTATGCAGACAAGTTGAATGTGAATTCGATGCTGACAAAATATCCTCAGTAAGTCTGTTTCTTAATTACTATCTTCTACTCCACACGCATGTCACATTCTGATCTAAAAGTCCTGCAGCTGATCTTCGGACCGATGACCTCTGAACCGCTCGTTGCTGATGAATTGGTGTCTGTTAGAAAATTTATCAGCACCTTCTTTGTGAAACACTATATCAAGCCCTCTAAAGACGTCGAAGATTTTAGGATTCGTTATCCCCAGTAATAAGTATGCATTCATATAGTGTTATCACTTATCAGCTAAACATACACGCATGGATGCATTGTTTTCCGTGTGATCATGTCTACGTTTTCCTTACACTATGATTATGTACTGCATATGTCGGTCTTACGGATGTGGAATTTAGCTAGCATTTGCTCAGTTGCATATTGTCACGAATTATGATGAACGTTCTTTCTGTGGTCACTATTCGTTCAATTGCATATTGTGCCGAATTATGATGAATGTTCTTCATGTGGACACTATTTGTCGATTGCATATCGTGGAGAATTTGCTATTTGCAGGGTGATTCAAATGCGATATTTTATAATAAGCTGGCTTTTCCAGCGCACACGGTTCAAGCAACTAAGCGTCTGTGATTCAAAAATGGAAAGCACACGCAACTCATAGCGCAACCGCCTGTGATCTACAGGAAAAGCACACGCAACTCATAGCGCAACTGCCTGTGATCTACATGAAAAGCACACGAGATATAAAGTGAAACGTTGGTGATGCATAAGAAATCGCAGACGATTTGCATCACTTGTACGTGTGCGTAGGTGCTCCTTAATCGTTTGCAATAGCAACTTATCTCACACGTGAGCCAAAAGGAAACCGTGCCCAATGCAAGGACGACCCCACACGTAAAATTTTCAGGAAACGTGTGCGATGATATCATGCATGGCCGACGGTTTCCAGGTAATTCCCGTGTGCGATGATGAAGATATCACACACAGTTTATACCATGGCCCGTGTGGATTAGGTAATGTTTCACAAACGGTAAAAGGTCAAACACCATTTGTTTTCCATGAGCAATTAGCCGCGTTTGACTCATGATAGACGTGTGTGATTGATCCCAAATCCCACACGTATGCCCAAAATATAGCATGTGCAATATATTCGTGCACCGCACACGATTACGTTTGGTAGATCGTTTACGCTCGTTGGTCATCATCACCGACGGGTTTTCCGTGTTGTGTGGGATGCACTCCCCCCTATCGCCCACACATGCAAGGCGACGGTTTCAAACTACGTCGCGGAAAGGGGTTAAAAACTGTTTGTATAGCACATCGCTGCACCAGTGCATGATGTAGACAAAGTAAACTCAATCAATATGAATTAACCCCATCGTTTTACCCTTAGTAGCAACAACACAAAGACGCATCTTGTCCCCTACTTTGTCACTGGGATATAGAAACTCGCCAGGTTGAACCTACCACAACACACCACTCCCATCGATGAAATATCAATCTACCTGGCCAAAGCACATCAATAAATCGGAGAGCATTACGAAGCTATAATGATCATGCAATTAAGAGATAATATATATCAGAGGCATATCAAATACTTCTCATGAATAATCTAAACATAAACCCACAATTCATCAGATCCCAACAAACACACCGCACAATAGGATTACATTGGATAGATCAAAGCAAAGATGCGATGACCATTGTATTGAAGATCATAAGATAGAGAGATTGCCATCTAGGTTCTGGCTATGGACCCGTAGGTCTGTGGTGAACTACTCACACATCATCATGAGGGCAACAAGGTTGATGAAGAGGCCCTCCGTGATCGATCCCCCCTCCGACAGGGTGCCAGAACGGAGCTCCAGATGGCCTCACGACGAAACAGAGACTTGCGGCGGCAAAAAAAGGGTTTCGAGACTGCCTTCAGGGTTTTCACCATATTAGCGAATTTAAAGGCCGAAGAGGGACATCGGGAGGCAGCCGAGGGGGCCACCGCATATCAGGGCGCACCCTGGGGGCCGCGCCCTGATGTGTGGTGGGTCCCTCGTGCTCCTCCCGGCCTCCTTCCGAAGCTTCTAGGTCTTCTTATAGTCCAGTAAAAATCATCAAAAAGTTTCATAGCAATTGGACTTCGTTTGGTATTGTAAACCTGAAAAGGCAAAAACATGCAGAAAACAACAACTGGCACTGGGCACTGGGTCAATAGGTTAGTGCTCAAAAATATTATAAATTAGTAAATAAAGACCCAAAAATTGTCCTAGAATGATAATATATCAGCATGGAACATCTAAAAATTATAGATACATTGGAGACGTATCAATATGGCGGTGGCTCGACATTGTCAGCTCCCAAGTCAGACCTCATTGACGACGACAAGGGTGCCCTATCCGTCTCTTCAAGGGGGAAATAGCCCATCCACGACATCAGGGACGTCACCCTGCAGACGTGCTCTTCCAAAGGGAAGGAGCTAAGCTGCCACAACAGGGTGCGCACGGTGCGCACCCTGTCGGCGTTCTGGATACCAGGGTACCCAGACTTGCCTGCCTGTGGCCCTGGGCGTGGCCCAGTTGACGGTCCGTACGGCCCTGCGCGACCTCACTCAAGACAAGACCCTCATGAGAGTCCCATCCTCATGAGGAGGACAGCGCCAAGGCGGAAGGGGGAGGCCTCCCGAGGCCTCCTCCCGAGCGGCGGAGATCTCTATGCAGCCACCAGCCTCAGGAGGTTGAGGGTGACGACAGCCAGGCAGGCGGGCGCCAGCGTGCCAGAGGGGACGGTTTCCTCTTTGGTGCAAAGGAGACAACGACGAGCGCAGGTTCCTAATGAGCCCCGCCAAAGGTTTCCATTCCGGTGCAACGAGACCAGGTCAGCGAGCGCGGCAGGACGGATGTCACCAGCGAGCCCACCACTGCGTCACCACCACCCACTTTGCAGGCGAAGACCGCCTTTCGTCAGGATAAGATGTACCTCCTGTCCCCTTTCAAATTTGGCCGTTGTGGGATCCCTTCCCACCATTGCGATAAGGGAAGAGGACCCGGGCCGCTATAAATAGAGGCTAGGCTGCCCGATGGACGGGACAACCAAGGGCAGACGGGCAAGCAACTCACCACTGTACTAGTTCATCCACAAACCCTCCTCGTGAGGCAATCCACCAAAAGCAGGAGTAGGGTTTTACGCTTCACAGCGGCCTGAACCTGGGTAAACTCTCGTGTGCTATCTTCTTCCCCGCCATCGAGCGGGGTTATCGTGTTGAGAGCCTGGAGGGGGTGAAAATGTTGGGGATCTTCGCACACGCCCCTGGGTTCGAACTTCTTAGGGTTTTGCGGAGCCCGAAATCCGACACACCCCTAGTCCAGGCTCTTCCAAGGGGTATGAATTGTAATGTTCAAAAGTGCAATTTGATATGCTGGAGTATGAATTGTTTAGTTCAATTTCAATGCATACGTTTGGTTGTCTGTACTGAGCATATACCTTGTTTAGCGTGATATGTGGTTGTTTGTAGTGAACATATGTCCAGTTTCATTGCTAGATTTGATTGTTCAATCATACAATTGGTTCCCGTTAAAGCTGGTGTATTTAACAAGCCCCTGTTTATTTCAGTATTCTCACAATGTGATGTTGAATAATACAATTTGATGTGTAAGCACATGGTGTGTTTTATCTTCTATGCAATTTCAACAATACTGATATGAATGACTGTTTGGTTGTTGTTAAGTCTGTTGTAGTGGGCATATGCTTCCTTTAAAGGTTTTTGGTTGTTTGTGGTTAGCATTTGCCCAGTTTCAATTGCTATATTTGGTTGCTTGTAGTATGCCTCTGATCCACTCTGCTTTGCTGTTAGGAATTTGCTATGCTGGAGTACGAATTATAATGTTCAAAAGTGCAATTTGATATGTTGGAGTATGAATTGTTCAGTTCAATTTCACTGCCTATGTTTGGCTGTCTGTAGTGAGCATATACCTATATTTGGTTGTTTGTAGTATGCCTCTGATCTACTCTGCTTTGCTATCAGGAATTTGCCTTCATCGCCAACGAGACCCTTTTGTCATTTGTGAAAGTCACGTTCTATGGCGGTGTTTTGGCATCATCAGCTGCCAAGTCAGGCATCATTGCCGAAGACAACTTGTCATCGACAAGTGCGCCCTACGCTGGAGTACGAATTGTTAAGTTCAATTTCACGAACGCATATGTTTGGTTGTCTGTAGTGAGCATATACCTTGTTTAGCTGTATTTGGTTGTTTGTAGTGAACATATGTCCAGCTTCAATTGCTAGATTTGATTGTTCAATCATACAATTGGTTCCTGTTAAAGCTGGTGTAGTAAACACGCCCCTGTTTATTTTGGTTTTCTCACAATGTGATGTTCAATCATAGAAATTTGATGTTTAAGCACATGGTACGTTCTATTCAATTTCAACAATACCGATATGATATGACTATTTGGTTGCTGTAGTATGCCTTGTTTATTTAGTTATTCACAATGTGTAGTACTATTTGATTAATACCAGTTCAATGGCCATATTTGTTTCTTGTTAAGCCTGGTGTAGGTAATTCACCCCCTGTTTTTTTCACTCTGTGATGTTCAATTATACAATTTGATGTTTAAGTACAAGCTTTGTTCTATGCAAATTCAACAATGCCATTATGAATGACTTTATTTGGTTGTTGTTAAGCCTGATGTAGTGAGCATATGCCTATTTTACTGGTTTTTGGTTCACATGGCTATATTTGTTTCCCATGTTATACTCCTTCGCCACATAATATAAGACACTAATACATCCAATATGTTAGTACATTGGATGTAATTAGATCTTATATAGTGGGACAGAGAGAGCATCATGTGAGGTAACTAATAAAGATTGTTAGTACAATGGGACAAAATGTGGCAATTAAACTATTTATTTACAGTTTGTCCAAGATAATAGTGATATGCAGTATATTAATTCAGAACTCTGTACCCCTTTTACTGCACATAATGAGTTGTTAGATGACAATCTCTATATCTTTTTCCTTTGCAGTGGTTCCCAACGCAGTCTACCCAAGATCACCTCTCAAACTAAATGATTGTTGGACATGCAAATGTACATGTATTTCTACCAGACTAGAATGACTATCTAGATGTCATGAAGATATTGAAGGATGCCATTACAAGGGATTGGGCTAGAGTTGTGTGTGCATTCGACATGGAGGAGGGCACACTATGGGCATTCCGCTTCACCTTTTACAGCAACCAGACACTACTAGGAGAAAGCCTAGTAGTAGCACTGGAATTACCCATACCAGTAGCGCTGGGTGCAGTGCTACTGCTAAGGCGCTACAACTAAGTTGTAGCAGTAGCTCTGGAAAACAAGTGCTAGATAGAGAAGAGCGATCAGTATGAGCAAGAGCGCGACTATGTAGTACTTCTTGAGGCACCGATTTCGCTCCCTCTCTTGTCGGAGCATCCACCTCAAGTAACTATTTTCCGCTTCGGCTTTGCTATGGAACCCTCTATGGCTAGCGCCCGGGTACTTGTCCACCTGGGCCCGAGCGTCTGGCCAGTGGTCGTACACTCCTGGAACCCTCCCAATGAATACGGCGTAGCAGTCCTTCGCCATCTCTGATCTATGTACCTGCATCGTCAGTTGATGAATTCAATGATAATATGCAACATAATGTACTTGAGAAACACAAAGAGGCCTAGTTAGCAAAATACAAGCAACCTATTGTAAACATAAATAACGAAGTTCCTCATACCCAAACTAATTAACTAGAGCGATCTACGCTAGTTCATAGAAAGACAGTAGTACTAATTAAACATAAAAATTGTCATCGTGAATCACTCCTTCATGTCGGCGCTCCAATCTTCATAGTCAGGGAGGAAGCACCCAAGCTTCGTGAAAGGCTTCAGGTCCAGACGCTGAGCGATGAGCAGTGTTCGGACATTATCCCGCCTCATTGGCCCATGGTAGAACATCCCTGTTTGTTCAAGGACCTCCTTCATGATCACTTGGGCAAGTTCACACTGTACGTGATAAAACTCAGCTCGGATTCGATGATCCGGTGTCCTTCCTATGCTTGTGGCCCAGTTGACAATCTCGGCATCGCTGGAAGTAGCTGACATGCGAAGGCTTTTTCACCTTGATATATCCACCAGTAAGGTTGAAGGTTAAAATGGCACGATCGAGAACACTCTTTATGTGCGTGTAATCCCTTTTCTTGATGTTCTTCGTTGAGTCCAAGTACAGAGCATGGGAGTATTGTGGGTACAGACAGATGAGGACGCCCCCCCCCCCGCACTGCGCAAAATAAGTACACCTCAAATTAGCCTCCATGCTTGCAAAGGAATGATTAAAACTTACGAAAGGATATCCGCGGATGACTTACGTGGGATGATAAGGCAGGAGAATCGTTTCCTTGTCCTTATTAGCGATCATGAACTCGCCAATGTACATGCTCGCGTAGTCACGGTGCTCTTTGCAGACTGCCAAGAAGCTCTCGTGCATATAGTATGGGTCCGTGACGCAGATATATTCTATGTTCTCACGTCTAATGATGTAGTTGAGATGCAACGCATACATGCGGATGAACTAAAAATCTAGCTTGGTCATGTGGAACATGTCGTATATGTAGTCAAATCGCAGGATGAACTTATCCGCGGGCCATCTATCGACGTATAAACTCCCACCCGGAACCTGAGCCACGTAAAGCGGGTATCCTGGTTTTTCCGAGATGAGAAGTCTTTTTTCTCTGGCCAGCACATCATCATGAAGTTTCCTTTGATGATTGTTCAGTATGTCCTCTAGCGCTTTCTGAGGTAGGATCGGGTGGCCGACGACATGGGAATGCTCCGCACCTACGACATGTATTCTGTCTACCTCCCGGGGCTTCAGAGGCGGCTGACTGCTTGAAGCAGCTCTGGTGCCTTTAGAGCCTTTCCTCTCCGGTCTCCTCCTTTGCTTCTTGGCCGGTGGCGGTAGTGAGCTCACCATACCTTCCCTAACCACCACCCCCAGTGTCGTCGGGCTAAACAGTGGACTGCCCTCGCGTTGTTCTTGCTGGGTAGAGGCGGCATCGGGAGGCGTCTCCTGCGAGGATCGCATGAAGAGAGACTTTTTGCAATCAGCCTTAGGACGTTCCGGCTCCGGCAAATCAGGCAGCATCAAGTCATCTCCACGCTCATAGTCTGAGTCGTAGGAGGTATTGATATACTGGTTAGGTTCATCATCATCCTCCTCCATGACATCATCAGCATTTGCTTCTTCGACGGGGGCGACGTCATCTGGCACTAATGGAGGCTCTCCCTCGCGTCGTCCGCTATCACCCGCCATGACAGGTGCAGGTAATTGGGTAGGTGGGGTGGTGTTCATACCTTGTTGAGGAGTTGTCGTTGGTGTGCTACCGGGTGCCTCGACACGAAGAAGAGTCTTCGGCCAAGGCAAGAACCAGGTCTTGCATGCGCCAATCCGTTTAGGGGTCTCGTCGTCATCGACTGAGACCGGAGGAGGAAAATCCTCGAAGCACGCTTTGACACTGGCCACGCAAACTTTGAAGACACTATGGGGCATCTGTCGGTTGTGTAGCTTGCGGTCATTCGGCTTCACGATCGTTGCCTTTCCCACGTCCACCTTCTGGCCATTGATGTCGTACAGTAGGGTGCACTGGGTTTCATCGGCCTGCGAAGACATGTCTGTGACGTCAAACATCCGAAAGGCAACTGAAATGGAAGACTATAGATATGCTGGTCAAGAGGGTATGACGCGTAATTACCGTGAGGGCGTCGAGCTCAGCCAAAGAAGAAGCCCCACCGAGCACGCCAGAGACGGAGGACGGGCTGCTATGAACAGGAGCGGGACCTGGTACGGGAGCATGTGCGGTGGCGTGAGCAGGTGCTGGTGGTGCGATGTTCACCGAATTGCTCCCGACGTAGCTAGGAAAGGGAAAGTCCCCTGGCACTTTATCTGGATTGTTCTTCATCCATTTGATAATTGCCGGAATCAAGCTGGTAATGGAAGATGTGAAGTCAGCCGTGACGCCAGCTACCGCTGCACTGACCCTTGCATCGACTACCTTGACCAACTCTTCTTTGCTCTCAGCTTTGGTCTTATTGACCGCAAGCACGACCTTCTCATCGATGGTTTGTTGAGTAAGCAACCGTCTCTGCCTTCTTTCCTCCGGCTTCTCGTGGTAGCACGTCTTCCACGAGGCGCCATCTCCGACGCCGTGCACACGTCCATACGACGGCGGTTTGTCCTCCGACACCTTTTTTAGTATGTTCAGGGCCCGGTTGACAGGGGTGTCCCACTTGGGCCTTGCCGACGATTAAGAAGACTCGTCGCTTTCGGCTGCCTTTTGGTGCTGCTCTTTCTACAAAAGGAACGTGGATGGTTTACAAATGTGACAAAACTTGTTGTCGAATTGATTGGAAGCTAATATAAGGTGGTAATATAACAATTACCAGTAGTCTCATGAACTCCCTCGTGTTCGGGTCCGTGTAAAAAAATTTATTGGCGGGGTCCCACTTGTACCGGGCCCTGATCCAGTCATGCTCCTGCGGGTCGGTGAACTCCGCCAAGGCTTCTGGGATTCCGTGACTTTCACGTTTGGCGTCCTCCTTGGCCCATACGTACCTCTTCCCCTCGTAACCACCACTTCCGAGGCAGTGGGAAGGCATGTTCCTGGCCTGGAGCACCTTCATTTTCTCCGACTTTTTCTTGACTTCTTCTTTAGCGCAAGTCTCCTTGAATTTTTCGAAGTTCTCTTCCGTTAGTGTCGGATTGTCAGCATGAATCTTGGACCACGGTTCATTCTTCGCAATCACTTTTTTCACCCGTACTTTCCAGGCGGACAAGTCGTTGGTGAACATCGTCATCGCCTTGTTGTTTATCTTTATCATGGGTTCGTCCTTCCACGGAAGTTCGCTTTCAGTCCGCCCGGGGAACAAGAACCTATTGTGCAACTTCGTTAGGAGCATGTGCTCCATATGTGGTATCTTCCTTAACTTTTCGTCGTTGATGTTGGCGGTTTCCCTGAGGATGCATCCTAGTTGATTGCCGTAGCACGCGCGCGCTTCCTCCGACGTCGCTGGCACTAATTTTTTGGGGTGCATCGTCGTGACCACAATTTTTCCGATGCCGAGCTCGTTTGGTTTTCGTGTCCTCTTCGGCTTCGGTCCTTCACCGGTCTCGGGGGTGGTGTCGGTGCCGGTGCCAGTGTCGTTGCTGGTGTTGGTGTCGGTGTCGGAGTTGGTGCCACTGCCACCCTGCACCCACAACTGGTGTTCATCCAGGTAATCGAAATAATTATTTGCTGCCTCGATGGGGTCTTCTTCGAGGCGACCAGAATCCCCGGCTTCCGCGTGGTCAGACATGTTTCCTATGATTAATTAAGTATGCTAGTTTAATTCTAGGCCGAATAAAATGAATAATGATGTGAAAAAAGGGGCCTATATTTGGTCAGAATGTTGATTCATTCTCCTTCCGGCAAATCCCGGGCACTCTATATGTCCTAGTTTCTAGCACAAGTCATGGCGAAATTCACGGAAATTTTCGGCATGACCTTTGCTAAAAAGTGGACATATGGAGCGCCTAAAATTTCCCGGAACGGAAATGAATCAACATTCCGGCAAAACATAGGCCTCTTGGATATTCTTCGACGATTACTTTAACTAAGTGAACATCAATGACATATGGAATATGCAAATGAACATCAATGAAATATATCATATAACATCAATCTTGTTTTTTGTTTATATAGCAACAATTACTTTAACTAAGTTTTTGAAAAGAAAAACAATTCTGTTTTTTATTTATAGCTAAATGCCATACCTACTGTTTTTTATTTATAGCTAAATTGCCCTAGCTAATTTCCTAAAAAACAGTAGCTAATTTCCTAAAAAATTGCCCTAGCTAATTTCCTAAAAATCAGTAGCTAATTTCCTAAAAAATTGCCCTAGCTAATTTGCTAAAAAGAAATTCCTAAATGCCAAAAAAATCCTACTGTCCAAAACAAATCTAGGGTTCATATGAACCTCAGCACAGCAGCCCTCGGGAAGGGGAGAGGAGGGCAGGGCAGGGGAGAGGAGAGGGAGAGGGAGAGAGAGAGAGGAGGGCAGGAGAGGGAGAGGGAGAGAGAGAGAGAGAGAGAGAGAGGAGGGCAGGGGAGAGGAGAGGGAGAGGCTTACAGCGCGGTGGCGAGGGCGGGCTCCGGCGGCGGCGGTCGACGGCGGGCTCGGGCAGCGGCGGCGAGGTCGAAGGCAGGCGGGGGAGAGGGCGGCAGCGGCGATGGCGGGCAGGGCGACGGCGGTGACAGAGGAGTGGGGGAGAGGGGGGAGAGGGGGGAGTGGGGACTTGGGAAAAATTCGAGCCCGCGCGGGGGTTAGCTCAAAATAGCAGTAGCGCTGGGTACAGCCCAACGCTATAGCTAAGTTAGCTATAGCACTGGTTCCTAACCCAGCGCTACTGCTAGCACTGGTTCCTAACCCAGCGCTACTGCTA
This sequence comes from Elymus sibiricus, assembly GCA_039707655.1. Classification (NCBI taxonomy): domain Eukaryota; kingdom Viridiplantae; phylum Streptophyta; class Magnoliopsida; order Poales; family Poaceae; genus Elymus; species Elymus sibiricus. The sequence continues at coordinate 267,412,924 of CM077673.1, read as the reverse complement.
GCAGTAGCGTTGGGCAGAGACCAGCGCTATAGCTAACTTAGCTATAGCGGTTGGTCCTAATCTAGCGCTACTACTAACTCTTTTCTTTTTATTATTTACCTTCTCTAGTTTTTAGTTTTCTTTTCTTTTTATTATTTTCCTTTCCTTTACTTTTCTTTTTCTTTTGTATTGCTTTCTCCCTTTTGTTTTTGTTTTTTGTTTATCTCCTGACGGCCTGACACGCAGTCGATGAGAACGTCGATCTCCCTCTCCCCACACTGCGCGAATATAACTGGAACCATGTATACATCATTTGACCGATAATGGTTACTTAAGTGCGTACACAAAATAGATACATATATATAAATGATGGTTTCTCAGCTGCGTCGACGATGTTTCACATTGAGCTTCTTCCCTTTCTTGTTCGTTGTCAAATAATTGAGCCCCTCGTTATGACTTTTCCGGCACCATGGAGTACGATCTTTCTTAGGTATTGTAGTCTTCATACTTCTTTTCACGTATGCTTCATCGTCATCGTCATCTTCCCTCATCGGGTTGCCGTATTGGTCGTAGTCTTCCTTGTTGGCGACTCCATCCATTCCGACGATGCTCCTTTTGCCTCTCCTCACGACAACACGGCCGGGATTGGTCGGGTCGGTTATGAAGAAGCATTGTGTCGCGTGCTTAGCATGTACCCATGGCTCAGTTTTGGCGATGACGTTAACGTTCACGGTAGCGCACTTCACGTCGTAGTGAAATACTTGTTTTCTCTTACGACGGCCTTAGCCCATCTGACACAGAACATCGTCGCATCGTGCATTCCAGCGTAGTCAAGCTCCCAGATCTCTTCGACCCTTCCGTAGAATCTTTCAGTTGTGACGTTGGCGTCGGTCACACATTCAATCGTCACCCCTGAGTTCAGGTAATCACTGTCCATGTCTTTGGCCTCTGTGTAGAACGTGTACCCGTTGATATTGTATGCCTGATAAGACGCGAGTTTGGGCGCGGGACCATGTGCTAAGGCGTGTATGAGCAATCCTTCCGAACTGCCCTCTTCCGGGGGATTAGCAAGAATTTGCTCTTTGAACCAACGCAAGAAAGGGGCGTTGTGCTCTACAGTAATTTTGTCGTCCGTCTTGCGCATCCCCTGATCACGGTACTTCTTTGCGATGGTTTCTTTGTGCAGTGTCACATAATCATCTTCCACATCTAGGTGTTGTAGCACTACTAAGTTAGCCCTGTCAAAGTCTTCCCGTCGATCCGAGTAGTCCACGTGCAATTCCCTCCAGCCGTTGTTGTGACCTTCTCCTCCGAGCCTCCCATGGTGCTTATTGACAGGCAAACCAACAATAGGGTCTCCGCCGCCTATATAATTCTGGCAAAAGGAGATGCACTCTTGGGTCAGATAACCCTGGCGATGCTCCCATCGGGAAAAGACATGTTACGAACGAATCCCTTGATGACCCCATTCATCCTCTCGAACGGCATCATGCTGTGAAGGAATGTCGGCCCGAGGTCGATGATGTCATCCACAATGTGGACACACAGATGCACCATGACGTCAAAGAACGTGGGCGGGAAGTACATCTCAAGCTCACATAGTACGACAACGATCTCTTCCTGTAGCCTTCGGAGCTGCTTCACACTGATGGACTTTCGAGAGATAACGTCGAAGAAATTGCAGAGACCAATAAGCGTGTCACGGATGTGCTTGTCCATTATCCCTCTAATGGCAACCGGGAGTATCTGTGTCATCATCACGTGACAGTCATGAGACTTCATCCCGCTGAACCTTTTCTTCTTGGTGTCTAGAAATCTGCTTATCTTCCCAAAGTAATCGGAACTGACTTTGATTCATGTAAGGCACTTGATGAATTGATCGATCTCCTTCGCACTTAAGGTGAAGCAAGAAGGGGGCAATAATTCTCCTCCTTCTTGTTGACTTTTCTGCCCCTTGGCCCCGCCTCCGTCTTCGTCTCCGTCTCCTCCGTCGACTTTTTACGGGGCATGTGGAGATCTCTCCTGATCTCCAAATCTTCCAAGTCTTTCCTTGCCTTCGGCCCATCTTTGGTCTTCTCCGGCATGTTCATCAGTGTGCCAAGCAAGCTCTCGAGGACATTTTTCGTGATATGCATTTTATCAAGGCAATGAGGCGTGTCGTGATTGGGCCAGTACTCCAAGTCCCAGAAAATAGACCTCGTTTTCCATACCTTCAGCAGCGGCTACGGCGCCTTTTCCATCTTTCCCGGCGCGGGGCACTATTCCCAGTTATTCAACAACTCGTTGATTTCGACGCCGCTCCTCTTACGTGGAGGTCCTCGATGCTCAGCCAAACCATTGAATAGATCTCCACGTTTTCTCCACGGGTCATCCTTCTCGAGCCATCTACGATGCCCCATGTACACGATTTCCCCAGACCCCCCATCTTTCATTGACGTAAGCTGCTGAGACATTGTATCATCCGTGCACCTCGTGCATCCGCAGTATCCGTGGCAGACCTGGTCTGAGGTGTACCCATAACCGAGATAGTCATGCACCGTCGTCATCAACGCGGCTTTCATATAGAAATAATCTCCTGTGCTGGTGTCCCATGTCTTGACCGGCGATTTCCATAACGTGTCTAGCTCCTCTTTTAGAAGCCCCATATACAGGTTAATATTATTTCCAGGTTGTTTTGGCCCTTGAATCAGCATGCTCATGTGTATGTACTTTGTCTTCATGCACTTCCATGGGGGAAGATTGTACATCCATACAAAGACGGGCCATGTGTTGTGGTTGGTGTTCTGGTTTCCAAACGGATTCATGCCATTGGTACTCGCACCAAGCACGATGTTCCTTGCATCTTCTCTGAAAAATCGATATTCGGCATTGAATGCTCTCCACTGGCTAGCATCTGCGAGGTGTCTCAGCTTTGGATCATCTCCATCGTCGGGCTTCTTCCTCTCCGCATGCCAGCGCATGAGCGTTGCTTCCTTAGGATCTACGAATACCGCTGCAGACGGGGAGTGATCGGAAAGTACCATACAACTTTCTGAGAAGCTTTCTTTCCTGCCTTCTTGTATCGAGAAGCATTGCACACTGGACAACTGGTTTTTTCTGCGTGCTCCCCCTGATAAATTATGCAATCGTTGATGCATGCGTGGTATCTAATGTGTGGCAGATCAAGAGGGCAAATGATTTTCTTGGCCTCCTCGACACTAGTAGGAGACAGGTTCCCCGCGGGAAGACCTTTATTATGTAGATACTTCAAATGCTCATCGAGGCTTTTGTCTGTCCATTTGTTTTTGGCCTTCGTCTTTAGAAGTTCGAGCGTGAAACTCAAGCGGGTCACCTCGGGATCGCAACCGTCATACAATGGAGTCTTCGAGTCTACTTCAAGTTGCGCCATCTTGTCCTCCTCTCTAGAAGCAGCTCTGTCGCTAGTCGTACTCTTGCGAAGGAGGTCTCGAACATGAGGGTCCTGCACGACTGAACTTAGTAGCGTTGAAGACTGCAGCGTGTCCGTCACCTTTTCTCCGCCATGTCCGGACTCTTCTTCGTCGTGTCCGGAATCTTCTCCGCCGCCATGTCTGGACTCTTCTTCGCCGTGTCTAGAATCTTCTCCGCCACCATGTCCGGACTCTTCCCCGCCGCCATGTCCGGCGCCATCGTCTTTGTGTCGATCGGTCATCTCTTCGTCTAGCCCCATGTCGTTCTTCCCTACCATGTGGACGTCCTCATCATCATCTTCACTTATCCACCGAGTATAGCCATCCATGAAACCTTTCATCAGCATGTGCGCCTTCAAACTGCCATGATCAAAAGGGTCCAAAATGACTCCTTCTTTGCATCTTGTACACGGACATCTAATCCCAGTCCGATTATTTGCATACATGTCCATCACCGCGGATTGCAAGTATCGCTCCACCTTCCTTCCACTCACCTTCATGACTGCATGGTATAACAGGCAAAAGGGTTATAAACAAAATGCATGCATGCATCAAAGTCATATAAAAATTTGGCATGGCCTTGCCTAAAAATATGACATATCGAGTTTGCTCGAAATTCGCCGAAACGGAAATAAATCGACATTTCGGCAAAACATAAGCAACTCACGGGACATGTCACTCACACAAATCCCTTCATATCGCAAACACACATACTCTCATTCTTGAAATGCACAACTTTTTACTCACCTATACCCCGAGAGAGATTGTTGCACGGTTAAATCATTAGGCCTTCGTGACCTATAGGGATCGAAAGTGGATGGCTAAATAGCTAGCTAGATCTAGTTGTTGGGAGGAGAGATGACTCTAGCTAACTAATGGAGAGGGAGAGAGATGATCTAGCTATATCTATATGTATGGAAGGAGGGAGAGCCAAATAAATGTGGAAGATAGAGCTAGAAGAGGCCATTGATGGAGAAGAATTATGGTGGAGGGGGGCATTAATGGGGAGAGAAGAGAGGTGTAGAAGGAAGAGAGAAGAAGGGCAATAATGGTGGAGAAGTAACTTAGAGAGGGGAGAGGGGAAGGGAGGGGAGAGGGCAAAGGGGGGAGGAAGGGGGAGAGAGGGGGTGTGAGTGAAAAGGTGGCACCAGCCACGATTAGTAGTAGCGCTGTAATCCCCGCAGCGCTACTGCTATGGGCATCAGTAGTAGCGTTTGTTGGGAGCATCGCTACTACTAAGTGGGGCCCTGTAGCAGTAGCGTTTTTCACACAGTGAGCGCTACTGCTAAAACATTAGCAGTAGCGCTTTATTATGGGCAGCGCTGCTACTACAGCTAGCGTCAGTGGCCTCGTTGGGTCCCACTTAGCAGTAGTGCCGCTTATATTTCCAGCGCTACTACTAAGGCTTCACTTATGGCACTGCCAAAAGCCAGCGCTACTGCTAATTAGCAGCAACGGTTGTTATTTTCCAGCACTACTAATGATGTCCTACCTATAACGTTTTTCCTAGTAGTGAGAATATCTTTTCCCTCTTTCTTTGCCGTCTTTAATACAAGTATTCAACCGTCGTTCATCATTCTTTATTTGGTGCTTATGTAGTTCTTTCGTTGACGTAATTCTTGAACGTATGTACCTGTGAATGGAATAATGCATTGGTTGATGAACCTATCTATGTATATGTAAAAAACTATTCCCTACTTTCAAATTCATGTTCTGTACAATTTTAAATGGTAGCGATTAAAATAATAATAAAATGCTCTGCGGGTCATTACGCCGCACACGGTTTGTAAGTTCGTTTGTGATATACCTCATGATCCGACACGTTTCACAGATAGAAAACGTGTGCGACCATGCACACAATTGCCGTTTGCAAACCGTGTGTGATTTCAAAGAACATCACAAATGGTGCAACTGAATTCAACGTTGGTGATAGAATCTCTGTCGCACACAGTTTAAAATAATAAATTGTTTATGATGTAGTATGCATCGCAAACGTTGGACCACAGAATAGCGTGTGCGGTAGTTATCCAGTCAGACGTGTGTACGGCATTCAGACTTTTCTTAAACTTATTGAATACTTGTACTACGGTTAAATTATCGTCTTAGTTAAATATCGCAAATGGTTCGGACTATATAAGTGTGCGTGATATACTCCTTATCCTACACGCTTTGCAATTATGAATTGTTTGCGATTCGGCACACATCGTAAACGGTGCATTACAGAATAGCGTGTGCGATGTTAGTGTGATCTCACACGAGTTACAAGGATGAGCCGTATGGGAAGGATGCCATATCTCAAACGGTTGACCGTGACTCTCGTTTGTGATAGATGCGGACATCCCATACACTTAGTTTTGCCAAAAATTTGCGTTCGTTGGCCACCATCGCCAACGATTTTTCTATGTCGTGTGGCATGCCCCCCTATCGCCCACACAGGCAAGGCGACGGTTTAAAACTATGTCGCGGGAAGGGGTTAAAAACCATTTGTATAGGGCGTCGCGGCACGAGTGAATGTTTAACCGTGTCAATTTTAGTTTCATCGGTACAAGTTTTAATCGCGATGTTAGGTTGTGTGTACTCTGTAGTTAACACGTCCGCTGTTTACTTGAGTTATGCACACTGTGTTGTTCAAGTATGAACTGTCCAGTTCAATTTCACCAATACCAGTTACAAACTTACAACGCCTATGCTAGGTTGCTATTAAGCCTACTGTAGTGAACGTACACCGTGCTACTCTTCGAAATGAAGATATCACTGGAGATCTTGTCCTTCAATTACCATTAGATATTTTGTCACAATGCACGATGATGTTGTTTACCATCGAGGTTAGTAACATCCCAATATCTTATAGTATTTTACATCATTTGTGCAATTGCAGTTTAGCTTCTAACATTTAATTGTTGCTTGTAGGTACATATTTTTGTTGTACCGATCCATGCTTTGACCCGCAGGAACTCCACACCACCGACTTTGGGTGGGGTCTGGCCGAGATGAAGTGCCCCAGCAACTACCCCTCAGGATTTACCAAGTACGAACTGTCCAGTTCAATTTCACCAATACATGTTGATACGTCTCCAACATATCTGTAATTTTTGATTGTTCCATGCTGATATATTATCATTCTAGGATACTTTTTGGGTCTTTATTTACCAATTTATAATATTTTTCATCACTAACCTATTGACCTAGTGCCCAGTGCCAGTTGTTGTTTTCTCAATGTTTTTTACTTTTCAGGTTTACATTACCAAACGAAGTCTAATTGCCACAAATTTTTTTGATGATTTTTTCTAGACCAAAAGAAGACCTGGAAGCTTCGGAAGTAGGTCGGGAGGCAAGCCCTAGGGGGGCGCCCTGTGTGGTTGCCCCCTCGGCAGCCTTGTAACGCCCAAGATATGATCCTATCCTTATTTTGGCACGAGGGCCTCGACAGGGATAGAAGCGCATCTCGTCGTTTCGCAAGAATGGATATCATTACAAGTACATGTAAAGAAGAGATGAGTATATGGAATTGGCTTACACTCACCACAAGCTACATCAATATCACATCAATACAACAACATATCCAAACAACATACAGAAGAGCAGGGTCCGACTACGGACGAAAACAAACGATAAAATGACATCCATCCTTGCTATCCCAGGCTGCCGCCTGGAACCCATCCTATGATCGATGAAGAAGAAGAAGAACTCCAAATCAAACAAAGCATCGCTCTCACGTCAAAGCATCGCATTACCTATACGTGCAACTGTTGTTGTAGTAAACTGTGAGCCACAGGGACTCAGCAATCTCATTTCCAAGGGTATCAAGACTATTAAAGCTTAATGGGTGAGGTATGGTTAAGTGGTGAGGCTGCAGCAAGCCCTAAGCATTTATTTGAGTGGCTAACTTACGAGTACAAGAATAAAGGGGGATGATCATCGCATAAACAGACGTGAACTAGTAATGATCTCTAAGAGATCCTGAACACCTACTTACGAACAAACATAACCCCACCGTGTTCTCTCTCGGTTCAGAAATCACGAGAAGAGACAGTCACGGTTACGCACACGGTTGGTGTATTTTATTTGAGTTTACTTCAAGTTTTCTATGACCGGGTGTTAAACAAAGTTTCCAAGTTGCCACTTAACCGCGGGCATGGCTTTCCGAAAGATTTAACACTGCAGGGGTGTTCCAACTCATCCATCACAAACTAACCACACGCCGCGGGAATAACCTCGACCACGAATCTCGTGATCTTCCTAGGCAATTCCACTGGAAAACCGCCACCTCGAGATAGCCCGAAGTATTCTCGGAATTCCTCGCACAAGACGTTCAAGAAAGGTAAAACAAGTCCAGCAAGGCCGCCCGACGTGCCGACAATCCCGATAGGAGCCACGTATCTCGTTCTCAGGGCACAACCGGATGAGCACTACGTACGGTGGCCGGATAGACATCCCCCGAGTTGCCCCGGGTGGCCCCGCAAGTGGCTTTGTTTTGGACCAGCACCAGCAGCACTGGCCCCCCTGTATTATGTTGAATTAACTCCTGGGGTTCATGATGCCCTATGCTTTAGTAACGGTGTTCAGTATTATTATGTTGGGCAAATATAGTACCAATGTTGGGCCTTGCCAGACAAGTTTTATCCTAAAACGAAAATCAAGGGGGTCCCCATAACAACCCCGAGCATGTTAGGAGCGCTCAATTATGGAACATAACACCAGTTAAACAAGTAACTAGGGCGGCAAGAGTGGAACAAAACACCGAGCAAAAGGCCAAGCTTTCCACCCTTTACCAAGTATATAAGGGCATTAAATTAAATAGCAATAATATTGTGATATAACAAAAGGATATCCATGTTGGCACATGGATCAACTTGCACCTGCAACTAGCAACGCTATAAGAAGGGCTGAGCAAGCGGTAACATAGCCAAACAATGTTTTGCTGGGATGTGGAGGGGTTAGAGGCTTATCATGGCATTTTGGGAGGCTTGACAAACAAGTGGTAGGTAGCGAGACAGCGATAGAAACGAGACAACTAGCATGGCAATGATAGTAGTGGTATCCAGGGAAATGATCATCTTGCCTGAGATCCCGCTTGGAAGAAGAACGAATCCATGAAGTAGACAATCCGTGAAAGTAGACGAACGAATCCTGACACTCTAAACGTTTTCGGAACTCTATCGAGAAGAAGAAATCCGGAAACAACAATCAACACACGGTACACCACAACATATTCATGATATGATGCACAACAAGGATGATGCATGTTATGCATGACATGACAAAGCACAACAATCAATTCCTACACATTAAGTGAAGCTCAATATGCAACGAGTTGCATATTGACGAAACTCCACATTCGAATTATTTAGTTCACTCTCGTTAGGTACACGGCAATATTAAATATTATTAAACATGGCAAGAGGTGAAGCATAATGAAACTACACTATCTAGGCATCTTAAATGAGGCCGCAAACAACATATAGCATTTCCGGAACGACCTCATATGCATATTATGAATTTGGTCCACATCTGTACTAAACATGTTTTATAGTTATTAAACAGCAATATAAAGTGTGACATGAGATTCTACATGATTTTCTAGTCAAGTTACATATGTGGAACATTTTTTATCGGAGCTACGGTTAATTAGTTATGACATAAACCGTTTTAGCATGGCATTAGTCAAATAATTGCAAACAACAAGTTTAAATATTTTATCATGGTTGAAAGTTGCATATTGTTAATCTACACAAATTCTGAACATAAAACATATATGACATGTTTTATTTGGATGCATGAATATCTAATTATAGGCATTTTAAAACAGTGGCAAAATCTGTAATTGATGCATGCCTTGAATATTGACAACCCAGGACTGGATCAGGCCCAATCGGCCATGTGTGTGTGGGGGGCAAAATAAAACAAAACAAAAACATAGGATCCAGGGAATCGAACCAAATATCTCTTGGGTGGAGCCTGAGTGTGCAAACCAACTCGGCTAGAACTCTGCTTGTGTTCTAACATGGTGGCAATAGCAAATGACATGGACATGGAAAAACGGATCTAAGAAAAAATGACGGAGCTTTAGCCATGACGGGAATTGCTTATAGCGGACAAACAAAAGGTCTACGGCCATGGCGAGGCTGCGGGTGAAGGGAGCTGGGCTAGATCCTGGGCGCGAGGCAGAGGAGCCAAGCGCTTGCTTGGTCGATGCACGAGGCTCTGTCCTCCTCGCTCGTCCCGCTGATGTAGGAGGCTGACAGCGGCACAGGAAAGGACGGCGAGCACGACGCGTTGCGGGGCGAGGCAGGGCAAGGTAGGGGACCGGCGGAAACGGAGCTTGGGGAAGAAGATCCGCGCTAGGGGCGGCTGACCTGGCCGGCGGGCTACAAGGCCGGTGGCGCCATGGCAGCTGCTGTTGCCTGAAGAAAGAAAGAAGGCAGAGCGGGAGAGTTCAGAGAGGAACAGGGGAAGGGAAGACAAGAGAGATGTAGGGGTAGGGGCTCCAACCGGCGGTGGCGTCGCCGGAGGCTGGCTAGGGACGAGCTTCGGCGGACCATCAATGGAGCTCGGGGATGGACATGGGGTTGTTCCCTACACACAGGAAGAGAGAGCGAGAGAAAGAGGTGAGGAGTAGCAGGGAAGAAGAATGAAAAGATGGAGGAAAGGAGGCGAGGGAGCTGCGACGACGTGACTTGGGTGGACACCGGTGGTTCCGGAGGTCATCGGCGCGAGGAGGCGAGCTCCGACGACTTGGCTTGCCTCGGGCACGAGCGTGGGCGCACGGCGCCATGGCTGCTCCAATTCCCTGTGAACAACAGAGAACGAGAGAGATGAGAGACCGGAGAGAGACCGAGGGAAAGAGAAGGAAGCAGGGGCATGACCTGGGCATCGGGGACGCGGGGCTCCGGCGGGGCCTTGGTTGCGAGCGCTCCTCTGCCCGCGTGGACAAAGGTTGCTCCGGGCGAGCGGACGCGTCCAGAGACTTGGGGGAGCTGCGGTTGGCTCGGCGGGCAAAGCGAGGAGGAGATAGGGTGGCGCACTGATTGGATCGGGGGGATCCCAAGGTGGAGGATGGCGGCGGCGGATGCGACGGAGGAGGGACAAACCTCCAAGAATTTAGGGTTGGACATAAATGACTAGGGGTGGCACTGTTATATATATACTAGGTGGATCTAAATGCAGTCTAATAGAAGCCACACGATTTAGATCGGACGACTCCAGACAGCGGGATAGGCTAGCTGGGTCTAGGGGCGGTGTAGAGGTCCATGGGCTGAGATGAGAGGGAATATGTGGCCCGGCACCGAGTTTTAAAACACCGAAAACTCCCGATAAATAACCCGATGACGGTGCCTCTACGGTCGACCGTTCGGGTATCAAACGACCTCTGATTGCGACGAAACTTGGCAGGCGGTCTACCTACAATATAACAAGACCGCATGCCAACTTTCGACCCAATCCGAGAATAAATTTCGCGCGCCTTTTAGAACATTTTTTTTAAAACGAATGTCGCGGGCGCGTGCGAGTGTGGTTGGTCTCGAAATGGTCGACGACACGAACGGAGAGAACCGGCAACTACGAACGGATGCAAGTTTTTTTTCAAAAATGAGTGACGATGCTATGCAGATGATGCGAATGATGCGATGATGAATGCGACAATAAAACGAATCACATGACGAGAATGGAAATAAAAGGGGAATCTTCTGGAGCGCCGGTCCCGGGCTGTTACAACTCTCCTCCACTTACAAGAGATCTCGACCCGAGATCTTAGAATGAGAAGGGGAAGAGAAAGAGAAAAGGAAGAGGTAAAACTTAGTTGCTTCATTGACAACGAGTGAAACCAAGAGAAGAAGGATGATATGAGAAACAAGCAAGAATTCAAGAGAAATTTCGGTAGCACTTCGGTAGAAAAGAGAAGCAGAACTGATAAGACAGAAAGAACTTGAAAAGATAAAACAACACTCCAGTTAAATGGATAAGCAAGGAAAGAAGATGATCTTGATAAAACGAGATGCTGGTTGAAGAGATCAACATCACAATTCCTCCGGAACAAAAGAATAGAAGCTAGATCGTTGAAAAGAAAGAATGGAGAAGAAAATGACAACTTCTTCCACAACTGAATTTGAAGCATCCTTACAAGTTGAGATTGAACGGAATTGTTGAAAATCAACAACGAAAAGAGAGAACTTGTTGTAGGCTTATGGAAACATCTCCACATTATGAGGTGACAACCCGCCACTAATGAAAACAAGGATTGCTTGGGAACAACGACAGATGCCAAACTTCTTTCACCGAGAGGATGCATTGAGAACTTTGATCAACCATAATCACCATAATAGCAACATTCCTTAGAAAACGCTTTAGGTGAAATCTAATCCAAGATAGCTCCAATGAGGAAGATGATGGGTTTAAATATCTCCTCCTTGACAAATTCTCTTCGAGACTCCTCATAAATCAAGAATGCTATAGTACCATCTCAAAAGATAAGGAAGAAAGAATTGCACTTTGAAATGCAAGAAAAGAATACTTGAGGACCTCCAATAAAATCTTGAAGAACACTTGAAAATGAAAGAAATCTTGATGACCGCCATGAAGAACCTCCAAAAGAATTCTGAAACGAAAGGATGATAGAAAGAATTGAAGGATGCAAAATGAACAAGATTGAGGTCTTGCAGAGATTTAGATGAAGCTTCGCGAAGAGATACTTGAAAAACTTGGAACTCCGGAAAAGAAAAGATGAAACACTTAGAACCAAGAATTTGATATTCTGAACAACTCCGGAAGAAGGATAGAAAACACCTTGATGAGCAAGAATAACGATTATGTTATGCTTATCCTTCATCAAGTTAAATTGATGACAAGCAACGGATTATCCATAATACTTATTCTTCTTGAGAATGAATTGAGAGAGATTGGGCACAAACTTGAAGAAGTCTTGAACGAACCACCGGTAAGAATTTGCAAACGAATGAGGATACTACAAATGAACGGAGATACATGACATGAGAACGAAGAGATCACGATCCGCCTAGAGAAATCTTGAGCGAAGCACCGGGATAATTGAGAGACGAACGAAGAGACAACAATTGAGAAGAATTTGAGAACGAAAGCTGAAAGCTGAGAACGAAGAAATCTTCTGAAATGATGACCTTCGGAGGATCGAGAATGAAAACAACTCTGAAATGCTCCGAACAGACATGGCAGAGATTACCCATGATCGAAACAATTAGAGAGGATAGCAACAAGCTGAAACCATGAATCTTCGGAAAAACGGACAAGATTTAAGAGAAAACTCTCCTTCGGTCTTCAATGATGAGAATGATGACAGGAAAGAACATCAGGAATTACTGAGATCTCCGGAACAAAGAATAAAGAAAGGTTGAGCCAACGATGGAAAAGATTTAGAAGCGATCTTCGAGAAGGAATATGCCTGATGAAATTCCTTCTTATATCATATTGAAAGAACTTGAGGACATCTCCGGAAAGATTAAAAAAGCTAGGTAAGATCCTGGAAAAAAACCTGTGGGTTATGAGCCCACTCAAAGAGACCACCGTTGAAACGACTGCTTAGAAAGGGAGATTGCACCGGAATAAATTGAAAACTTGATGAGGTGAGAACCTCGAAATATTTAAAAGGATTGAATGAAAACACGAGCTTTTGAGATATCTTCAGCACTCCGGATAGAATAGAGAGATGAATAAGCAAGAGAGGCTTGGATAAGAATTCCCACATGGGAGAGCATATAGAGAATGTAAAGGATATGATGAGCACCGAAAACTTGAATTGAATCCACTGAAAAGAAAAGAAAGATGAAGACTAAGAAATGATGAACTTGAGCACTTGAGCATCTTCACAAAGAATCACCGGATACATCACAGAATAGAAGATAGCAGAAGCATCACATGAATAGAAAAGGCACTCGAATGAGAATTTAATTGTTGAAGAAAAAGGATGGGAGGGCGGGGAAAAACAAAGACAACTTGATACCGATGAGATGAACTCCGGAAAGAAATATGAGGATTGAACTTGCAAATATTGGGGAGGAATTAATTATCTTCATGAGAAACACACCGGTTAGGAAAGATATGAAATCACGACTTGACATCGAAGCAACTCGAATTACCATACTCCAACAAAACAAAGGATGAGGCTTGAGAATTAAGCCGGAAACAAATACATAACCCATATGCATTTGTTGGAAGGATGATCCTAGGTAACTACTTGAGTTCCCACCTAAGAATTTCTGAAGTCTTTCTTGTTTATGCGATTCGGGTTGCGGACCCAGGAACGTACCCAAGGTAATCAGCTACAACAGCACCCGCAACCTTCCACACCATAAACCAAGAAACTCCGCAAACTCGTCTACCTCAGACACTCGAAAACACAACGATACTAAACATGGCAGTACCCTGAACGCTCTCCCTAGTACTGGGTGACTCCAAACTTATCTGGCCACGAAAAGTATTGAAGCAATTTCGAACATCCTCCATCCTGAGATACTAAGGAAACTGAATGATAACAATGTGCAAAAATCCCTTGGAGCTCTACTCCTCGATAACAGGAGGCACCAAGACAGAATTCCTTCACATCGGCATCATATAGTTTCCAAAATACCCGCGTGATCCTAAAACAAAATTGAGTGAGAAGAGGGTAGATTTAAAATTCCTACATCAAGATTCCTCACCAGAGCATAGAAGAGGAGTAAAAAGAATCCTACTCTCCGATATATAACTAGACTCAAAATAGTTTTTCACTAGACTCGACTCGGCCAAGTTCGATCAATCAAGGGGGCTCCTAGGTCGGTACAAGCTCTGATACCAACTTCTAACGCCCAAGATGCGATCCTATCCTTATTTTGGCACGAGGGCCTCGACAGGGATAGAAGCGCATCTCGTCGTTTCGCAAGAATGGATATCATTACAAGTACATGTAAAGAAGAGATGAGTATATGGAATTGGCTTACACTCGCCACAAGCTACATCAATATCACATCAATACAACAACATATCCAAACAACATACAGAAGAGCAGGGTCCGACTACGGACGAAAACAAACGATAAAATGACATCCATCCTTGCTATCCCAGGCTGCCGCCTGGAACCCATCCTATGATCGATGAAGAAGAAGAAGAACTCCAAATCAAACAAAGCATCGCTCTCACGTCAAAGCATCGCATTACCTGTACCTGCAATTGTTGTTGTAGTAAACTGTGAGCCACAGGGACTCAGCAATCTCATTTCCAAGGGTATCAAGACTATTAAAGCTTAATGGGTGAGGTATGGTTAAGTGGTATGGCTGCAGCAAGCCCTAAGCATTTATTTGAGTGGCTAACTTACGAGTACAAGAATAAAGGGGGATGATCGTCGCATAAACGGACGTGAACAAGTAATGATATCTAAGAGATCCTGAACACCTACTTACGAACAAACATAACCCCACCGTGTTCTATCTCGGTTCAGAAATCACGAGAAGAGACAGTCACGGTTACGCACACGGTTGGTATATTTTATTTGATTTTACTTCAAGTTTGCTATGACCGGGTGTTAAACAAAGTTTCCAAGTTGCCACTTAACCGCGGGCACGGCTTTCCGAAAGATTTAACCCTACAGGGGTGCTCCAACTCATCCATCACAAACTAACCACACGCAGCGGGAATAACCTCGACCACGAATCTCGTGATCTTCCTAGGAAATTCCACTGGAAAACCGCCACCTCGTGATAGCCCGAAGTATCCTCGGAATTCCTCGCACAAGACGTTCGAGAAAGGTAAAACAAGTCCAGCAAGGCCGCCCGACGTACCGACAATCCCGATAGGAGCCGCATATCTCGTTCTCAGGGCACAACCGGATGAGCACTACGTACGGTGGCCGGATAGACATCCCCCGAGTTACCCCAGGTGGCTCCGCAAGTGGCTCTGTTATGGACCAGCACTGCCCCCCCCCCCCCCCGTATTATGTTGAATTAACTCCTGGGGTCATGACGCCCTATCCTTTAGCAACGGTGTTCGGTATTATTATGTTGGGAAAATATAGTACCAATGTTGGGCCTTGCCAGACAAGTTTTATCCTAAAACGAAAATCAAGGGGTCCCCATAACAACCCCGAGCATGTTAGGGGCGCTCAATTATGGAACATAATACCGGTTCACAAGTAACTAGGGCGGCAAGAGTGAACAAAACACCGAGCAAAAGGCCAAGCCTTCCACCCCTAACCAAGTATATATGGGCATTAAATTAAATAGCAATAATATTGCGATATAACAAAAGGATATCCATGTTGGCACATGGATCAACTTGCACCTGCAACTAGCAATGCTATAAGAAGGGCTGAGCAAGCGGTAACATAGCCAAATAATGTTTTGCTGGGATG
This sequence comes from Elymus sibiricus, assembly GCA_039707655.1. Classification (NCBI taxonomy): domain Eukaryota; kingdom Viridiplantae; phylum Streptophyta; class Magnoliopsida; order Poales; family Poaceae; genus Elymus; species Elymus sibiricus. The sequence goes on along the minus strand of CM077673.1, from coordinate 267,397,165 downwards.
TGGAGGGGTTAGAGGCTTATCATGGCATTTTGGGAGGCTTGACAAACAAGTGGTAGGTAGCGAGACAGCGATAGAAATGAGACAACTAGCATGGCAATGATAGTAGTGGTATCCCGGGAAATGATCATTTTGCCTGAGATCCCGCTTGGAAGAAGAACGAATCCATGAAGTAGACGATCCGTGAAGTAGACGAACGAATCCTCACACTCTGAACGCTTTCGGAACTCTATCGAGAAGAAGCAATCCGGAAACAACAATCAACACACGGTACACCACAACATATTCATGATACGATGCACAACAAGGATGATGCTTGTTATGCATGACATGACAAAGCACAACAATCAATTCCTACACATTAAGTGAAGCTCAATATGCAACGAGTTGCATATTGACGAAACTCCACATTCGAATTATTTAGTTCACTCTCGATAGGTACACGACAATATTAAATGTTATTAAACATGGCAAGAGGTGAAGCATAATGAAACTACACTATCTAGGCATCTTAAATGAGACCGCAAACAACATATAGCATTTCCGGAACGACCTCATATGCATATTATGAATTTGGTCCAGATCTGTACTAAACATGTTTTATAGTTATTAAACAGCAATATAAAGTGTGCCATGAGATTCTACACGATTTTCTAGTCAAGTTATATATGTGGAACATTTTTTATCGGAGCTACGGTTAATTTGTTATGACATAAACCGTTTTAGCATGGCATTAGGCAAATAATTGCAAACAACAAGTTTAAATATTTTATCATGGTTGAAAGTTGCATATTGTTAATCTACACAAATTCTGAACATAAAACATATATGACATGTTTTATTTGGATGCATGAATATCTAATTATAGGCATTTTAAAACAGTGGCAAAATCTGTAATTGATGCATGCCTTGAATATTGACAAAACGCAGAGCAGAAAAAAACATATCCATTGGGCCAAATCTGGAGCAACCCAGGACTGGATCAGGCCCAATCGGCCATGTGTGTGTGGGGGGGGGGCAAAATAAAACAAAACAAAAACATAGGCTCCTGGGAATCGAACCCAATACATCTTGGGTGGAGCCTGAGTGTGCAAACCAACTCGGCTAGTACTTTGCTTGTGTTCAAACATGGTGGCAATAGCAAATGACATGGACATGGAAAAACGGATCAAAGAAAAAATGACGGAGCTTCAGCCATGACGGGAGTTGCTTACAGCGGACAAACAAAAGGCCGACGGCCATGGCGAGGCTGCGGGTGAAGGGAGCTGGGCTAGATCCTGGGCGCGAGGCAGAGGAGCCAAGCGCTCGCTTGGTCGATGCACGAGGCTCTGTCCTCCTCGCTCGTCCCGCTCATGCAGGAGGCTGACGGCGGTGCAACATAGGACGGCGAGCACGACGCATTGCGGGGAGAGGCAGGGCGAGGTAGGGGACCGGCGGGAACGGAGCTTGGGGAAGAAGATCCGCGCTAGGGGCGGCTGACCTGGCCGGCGGGCTACAAGGCCGGTGGCGCCATGGCAGCTGCTGTTGCCTGAAGAAAGAAAAAAGGCAGAGAGAGAGAGTTCAGAGAGGAACAGGGGAAGGGAAGACAAGAGAGATGAAGGGGTAGGGGCTCCTACCGGCGGTGGCGTCGCCGGAGGCTGGCTAGGGACGAGCTTTGGCGGACCATCAATGGAACTCGGGGATGGACATGGGGTTGTTCCCTGCACACAGGAAGAGAGAGCGAGAGAAAGAGGTGAGGAGCAGCAGGGAAGAAGAATGAAAAGATGGAGGAAAGGAGGCGAGGGAGCTGCGATGACGTGACCTGGGTGGACACCGGTGGTTCCGGCGGTCATCGGCGCGAGGAGGCGAGCTCCGACGACTTGGCTTGCCTCGGGCACGAGCATGGTTACACGGTGCCATGGCTGCTCCAATTCCCTGTGAACAACAGAGAACGAGAAAGATGAGAGACCGGAGAGAGACGAGGGAAAGAGAAGGAAGCAGGGGCATGACCTGGGCATCGGCGACGCGGGGCTCCGGCGGGGCCTTGGTTGGGAGCTCTCCTCTGCCCGCGTGGACGAAGGTTGCTACGGGCGAGCGGACTCGTCCGGAGACTTGGGGGAGCTGTGGTTGGCTCGGCGGGCAAAGCGAGGAGGAGACAGGGCGACACACTGATTGGATCGGGGGGATCCCAAGGTGGAGGATGGCGGCGGAGGATGCGACGGAGGAGGGACAAACCTCCTAGAATTTAGGGTTGGACATAAATGATTAGGGGTGGCACTGTTATATATATACTAGGTGGATCTAAATGCAGTCTAATAGAAGCCACACGATTTAGATCGGACGACTCCGGACAGCGGGATAGGCTAGGTGGGTCTAGGGTCTGTGTAGAGGACCATGGGCTGAGATGAGAGGGAATATGTGGCCCGGCACCGAGTTAAAAAACACCGAAAACTCCCGAGAAATAACCCGATGACGGTGCCTCTACGGTCGACCGTTCGGGTAACAAACGACCTCTGATTGCGACGAAACTTGGCAGGTGGTCTACCTACAATATAGTAAGACCGCATGCCAACTTTCGACCCAATCCGAGAATATTTTTCGCGCGCCTTTTAGAACATTTTTTTAAACGAATGCCGCGGGCGCGTGCGAGTGTGGTTGGTCTCGAAACGGTTGACGACACGAACGGAGAGAACCGGCAACTACGAACGGATGCAAGTTTTTTTTCAAAAACGAGTGACGATGCTATGCAGATGATGCGAATGATGCGATGATGAATGCGACAATAAAACGAATCACATGACGAGAATGGAAATAAAAGGGGAATCTTCTGGAGCGCCGGTCCCGGGCTGTTACAAGCCTCCCGATGCCCCTCTCCGGCCTATAAATTATCTAATACTGCAAATACCCCAGAAGCAGTCCCGAAACCCTTTTTCCGCCGCCGTAAGTCTCTGTTCTGCCGCGGGGCCATCTGGAGCTCCGTTCCGGCACCCTGCCGGAGGAGGGATCGATCACGGAGGGCCTCTACATAAACCTTGCTGCCCTCACGATGATGTGTGAGTAGTTCACCACAGACCTACGGGTCCATAGCTAGTACCTAGATGGAAATCTCTTTATCTCCTGATCTTCAATACAATGGTCATCGCATCTTCGCTTTGATCTATCCGATGCAATCCTATTGTGCGGTGTGTTTGTTGGAATTCGATGAATTGTGGTTTTATGTTCCGATTATTCATCAAAAGTATTTGAGATGCCTTTGATATATATTGTCTCTTAATTGCATGATCATTATAGCTTCGTAATGCTCTCCGATTTATTGATGTGCTTTGGCCAAGTAGATTGTTATTTCATCGGTGGGAGGGGTGCGTTGTGGTAGGTTCAACCTGACGAGTTTCTATATCCCAGTGACAAAGTAGGGGACAAGATGCGTCTTTGTGTTGTTGTGGGATCACTAGAAGGGATGTCTAGAGGGGGGGTGAATAGACTACTTGACAAATTGAAAACCTAACCTTTTCCCAAGTTAATTGGTTGGCAGATTTTAGTAATTCTAACAAGTCTAATGCACCCTACACATGCTAGTCAATAAGTATGGTAGCGGAAAGTAAAGACAAGCATATGTAAGAGAGTAGAGATAGGAAGATCAAACGCAATATGGAGACACGAAGATTTTTCCCGTGGTTTCGATAGGTGGTGCTATCATACGTCCACGTTGATGGAGACTTCAACCCACGGAGGGTAGCGGTCCCGAGAGTCCATGGCGGGCTCCACCCGTTAGGGTCGACGAAGTAGCAACCTCATCTATTCCATCACGGCTTCCGTCCACGAAGGACTAGCCTCACTATGGGTAGATCTTCACAAAGTAAGCGATCTCCTTTCCCTTACAAACTCTTGGTTAAACTCCACAATCACGAAGAAGGAGGCTCCCAAGCGACACCTAACCAATCTAGGAGGCACCACCCTCCGAAAGGTAATAGATGTGGTAGTATGATGAACTCCTTGCTCTTGTGCTTCAAAAGATACTCTCCTCAACACTCAATCACTCTCTCACGGGTTTGGCATGGGTAGAAGAGATTGATTGGATGGAAAGCAACTTGGGGAAGCTAGAAATCAAGATCCATATGGTTGGAGTGGATGATCTTGACCTCAACACAAGGGTAGGTGGCTCTCTCTCATAAAATTGGATATGGCAAGTGTAGATCTATTCTGAGTGCTTCTCTTACGAGTGAATGGTGATGGAGGGGTATATATAGGCTTCTCCAAAACTCCAACCATTACAACATTATTGCCCAACTCGCTGAAACCAAAGTGAAACTCGGTGGCACCGACTAGTTTAAAATCTGGCAACTTTGGCGTTTTCGGTGAGACCGATATATGAATCCTGATGGTACCGATATGGGACCAAATCTCAGTGAGACCAATTCCTCAAACTCGGTGGGACCGATTTCAAGAAATGGGTTAACAGAGAGTTGGTCCAACTTATCGGTGAGACCGATTCTTAGAACTCGGTGGGACCAATTATAGAAAATGGCTAACTAGGAAGTTGGTCAATGTTTTCGGTGGCACCGAATGGAATGTTGGTAGTACCGAGATGCTAGAGTTTGGTTTGGCTTCTATCTTGGATAAACTCGGTGGATCCGAATGGGAAGTTGGTGTCACCGAATTTAGACTTTGGCTTTGGACAGAGGATATGTGTGGGAAAGTGGGTGAGTATTTTTTGGTGGCTAACTCTGAGCACTTGAGCAACCAGATCATCATATTTACCTCATCCCCTTTTAATAGTATTGGCTTTCCTATGGACTCAAAGTGATTTCTCACAAAATGTAAAATGTAGAGTCCTTGTTCTTGAAGCTTGGCCAATCCTATTCCTTCGTTTCCTTAGTGAGGTTCTCCACACAATCCTTTAGCCAATCCTCTCTATGGACTTCATCTGAAATAAGCTAGATAAAACTATTAGTCCAAGAGACAATGTATGTTGTCATGAATTATCAAAACCGCCAAGGGAGAATATGTGCTTTCAATCTCCCCCTTTCTGGTAATTGATGACAACATACAATCAAAGCTTCAAATTAAGATATGCAGGAAATATGTGATATCTTTGAAGGATACATGACTAATACAAGCTCCCCCTAAATGTGTGCAATCCATTTTAAAGGATAGTTGCTTTGGAATGCATGAACACACACATAGTAGAAAGGACATGAGAAGTCATGTATATCTTGGCTATATGCATCAAATATATGAGAATGGGATGTTTCCATGTTCAAGACTTCACTCTTGCAAACAATATGTGCAAGAAGCAAGAGATCATATTGACCAAGGATATGATGCATATACTTACCTTGAAGATCTTGAGCATTTTAACAGTAGGAACATGCTTGAGAAAATAATGTTAGGAAACACAAGAGATTCTACTTATCCAAATGCAAAAGGATTCAAGAGTACCATGATATGGAAGCCATATGAAGAATAGAGTTTCTTAAGACTGATATGTCTCCAAAACAAGTTTAGAACTTTCTCCCCTAAGTATGGATTTGTAAATCTTCCTCTCCCCCTGAATCTTAGCATGTACATATTGGGAGTAGGTAGGGTGAGACAAGTCTAGCACTAATAGGCAGTCAAATCTAAATCACAATAACAAGGAATTTTTTTATGTTAGACTAGAACAAATATTTCTCCCCCTTTGGGTAAGCATAAGCTTAGATGTTCTTAGATATACTCCCCCTTGATATATTCTCCCCCTATATACAAGCATAGATGCTTTGATATTTCTCCCCCTTAATATTACATCTCCCCCTTTGGTATGAGCATAAGCTTTGAAGCTTTGATATTTCTCCCCCTTTGGCATTAATTTCCAAAAAGGGTGACACAAAGGGTCCGAGGAAAGGGATCTTTGCGAGGGAAGGGATCCTTGAGAATAAGGGTTATTGAGAGCATTTGAGACTAAGGGATCCTTCAAGACTTTTTCTCCCCCTTTTGTCATCTGAAGAGGCTCTTTAAAATTTCTCCTCCTTTGACATAGGGATCCTTGAAGAAAGTTTCTCCCCCTAATAGCATCTGAAAAACTTGAAGGTTTCTCCCCCTTTTTTTAAGGGATCCTTAAAGAAATGGAGATTTGCTAAATTTGACAAAGAACATAGAAGATAGCAAAATTGGTGGCTCCGAGGCAAAGTGAGTCGGTGGAACCGAAGTGTATATGTGCAGCTTGTCTACAACATCGATGACATCGAGTTACTTGGATCGGAGGTTCCGAAATGCAAAACAGAAACCTGGCAAAGTTTGTCAAAAGCAATTTTTTAGAAAGTCTCAATAGAATGAAATGATTTGCAGTGAATTTTTAGAAGGATTTTCAAGGAATTTTTCAGAAAGTTTTGCAATGAATTTTCAACTAGATGGAAATTGAGTGGTTCCAGGAAAGCATACAACTATAAGATGAACCAAACAAGATACTTCATCTAGATGATGGGCGGTGACTAGGTCACCTATATTAGAGTATATTGACATAAGGAGCCATGCAAGGATACCCGATCATAGGTCATACTCTACGTTAAGCTCAAAATGGGATTACCATTTTTCAATTAAGCATTTTGATGTTTTCATATCACTTGAGTTGCTTTAGCTCATGACTTGGAGTATAGCTATTTCAAGGATATGATCACATACCTTTGAGTGATGTTGATGACGTGGCATGTAGGGGAACTTATTTTGGATTCTCAAAGTTGATGAAGATCATCTTGAGTTGGGAGCTACCCTTGATTGTTTTGGTTCTCTTTTCACCTACATGGGTTAGTCATGCAAGGAAGAACAAGATATATCCAAATGACAATAGGGAAATTTTCATCATATGTAAGTCAAGGATATAGTTTGTGTTGTCTTCTTCCTTCCATCATCAAAGAAGGGTTGTGGATACTTGGCCATGAAAAGATTGCTTGTGATATGAGTTGATGGCAATCTTGTGGAGTGTAGTTCTTCCAAGTACCTACAAATGGTTAGATGCAATACAAGGGAGCATATATTTCCAAGGTATAAGATAGTATCATATCAAGTGTAACATGGAATAGTCATGAAAGCCCATGCCCTTGCATGCATCTGAGTGAGTCTAGCTCAAGTTTGAAGCATCAATGATGTTCCACTCACTCCTCAAGTGACAAAACACTTTCTCATCAAGTGGATTAGTAAAGATATTGGCCAATTGCTTGTTAGTGCGAACATGTTTGAGATTAATGTCACCTTTGGCAACATGATCACGAATGAAATGACGATGAACTTGTATATGCTTAGTTCGAGAATGTTGCACGGGATTACGAGCAATCTTAATAGCACTCTCATTGTCACACAACAATGGAACATGTCTCACATGGACTCCATAATCCGTGAGAGTTTGAGTCATCCATAGGAATTGAGCACAACATGATCCGTCGGCAATGTATTCCACTTCGGCGGTAGATAGAGATACCGAGTTTTGTTTTTTGGATGACCAAGACACAGGAGATCTACCATGAAATTGACATGTACCCGAGGTGGATTTTCTATCAACCTTATCTCCGCAATAGTCCGAGTCAGAATTGCCAACAAGGTTAAAAGAAGATCCCTTGGGATACCATATGCCAAAGTTTGGTGTTTGTATTAAGTATCTCACAATTCTTTTCACAGTCTTACACTAGTGCAGAAGAGCCTAGATATGCCGTGGCGAAAATGGCCATGCTGGCGTGGAGTCCCGACGCCACCAATAAGGCGGCACAGTTAAAAAATACTACTGGCGTAGGGTTCAACGCCAGCACTATTCCATGCGTTTATGGCATGCCACTTGTCAAACGCCAGCAGTAATATACGTTAGTAGTGGCATTGGATGTTAGTGCTACGCCGGCAATGTAATTTTTAGATTTAAACCAAATATGTACAACAGTGCGATACAGCAAAAATGACAGCATAATCAAAGGTTTTGACAGTAATTAAACATTACATTGCAAATACCAAAATAAAAGTTCAAGAGTCATTATTTATTGACATTATTCAGAAAAGTATCAAAAGGAGGCATATAACACAAGTACACACATGCATGCCCTACTAGCTAGCTAACCCGGACAATATGCCGGGCGGAGTCAGGATCATAGTCTGGAGTAAGTGGACCATCATCATGGCTGCCAGCAGGCCTGTAGTAGACCATGATCTCATCACGATTGTAGTCAAGGTAGAATGTGGCTCTCTCCCCAGCTTCCATCTGGTAAGCAGTTGCAACAGCTGTCCAACCAGGGTAACCGAAATAGGTGCGGTCTGACTCGTTGGTGACAAGACAATTGTAGCGTTCGGCCGTCAGGATCTTCATGAGCATGCATTGGAACGTGATGGTTGCATCAATCGGAACTCGAAACTTCTCTAAGAAGTACGCCTTGCCCCGCAAGGGATGACCTGAGCAAAATTTGAAAAAATAACTAGTCAATTTTGGCCACAAACGTACCATATGAAACTCAATTAGAACATGTTGAACTAAATCATATATATATACCATCTTAGCAATGAAGTCCTTCGGAAGATCGATGAAGAACTTCCTATCCTTCTGGCATCTCAAAGCACCACAAGTATTACATGGGGCATCCATTTGTTGCTGTCAATATCATTGATCAAAGTAAGCATAGATCATTAAACTAAATAACTAACACATCAAAATAGAACATATATGCACTAGTAATTAAGCAATTCTACAAATGATGCACGGTTCAAACATATAATAACATGCATAAAGTTAAACAGTCATTCATATACGAAATAGCTAATGCTACGTCCATCTCTAGCAAGCTACCGGCCAGAGGGGCCGGCCTCCTGGTTGTCCCTGGTGGACCTACGAAGACGCAGTAGCGACTGAACCTCCTCCTCCTCCTCATGCTCCTCCTCCTCCTCGAGCTTATCCCAATCTATGGGATCCTCCTTTGCGCTCTTCTTCGCTGCATACTGAAAGAGCATCATCTTGTTGGTCTCTAAGAGTTGGTCATCTCTCGCAAGCTCTGGCACTAATGGGTCGAACAATTGTTGCTCGGCCTAGAGGTTCTCCTTCTCCTCAGCCCTAGTGCATATCCTTATGTTCTCCGGCGCGAGGAACTGCGCGTACTCACGGCAATCAGGGAAGTTTAGAATCGATTTTTCCTTGTGATAGTCAACCGCATTTGCATCGTAGGCGCGCGCCGCTAACTCTGTGGTGTCCCATTGGCCAATCTGGTGGACAACATTGTCCTTCGTGATGGTTGCATAGTACTTAGTACCCTTCTGTCGCACACCACGAAACTTCGGAGACATATGACTGTACCCGCAACACCTATATATATACAATCTATAGACAATGTAATTGAACTATAAAACTACACTAAAAATTTGAAACTACACAAACTACACTAAAAATCTAAAACTACACAACTACACTAAAATCTGAAATTACACAACTCCAGCAAAAATCCGCACTACACAACTACACTAAATATTTGAAACTACACAAACTACAATAAAAATCTGAAACTACAAAAGTACACTAAAAATCTGAAACTGCACAAGTACACTAAAAATCTGAAACTACACAAACTACACTAAAAATCTGAAACTACACAAACTGTACTAAAAATCTGAAACTACACAACTACACTAAAATCTGAAACTACACAACTCCATCACAAATCTGCACTACACAACTACACTAAAATCTGAAACTACAATTACTCACCCGCGATGGAGGCGACGGGACGACGGTGGAGGCGCGGAGACGGCGACGGCGGTGGAGGCGCGGAGACAGCGACGGTGTTGGTGGCGCGGAGACGGTGATGGCGGAGGCGGCGCGGAGACGGCGACGGCGGAGGCGTCCTGGAGACGGCGACGACGTAGGTGGCACGGAGACAGCGACGGCGGAGGAGGCGCGGAGACGGAGACGGCGCAGGACACGCGGAGACGGTGACGGCAGTGGTGGCGCGGAGACGGCGACGGCGGAGGTGGAGATGGAGAGGGAGACGGCGGCGATGTGGAGTCGGAGATGGCGATAGCGGCCGGGGGGGCTTGGTCGTTGGCGGTGGCGGCGGCGTCGGGTTGGGATTGATTTGGGGGCGTTTGTGTGGGGATTAGATCCGAGTGTGTATATACGAGTGGTTGGATTTGATGGGCGGTGTGGTGTGTTTGATAGCGTTGGCCCACGTGGCCAACGCCATTTCAGTTTATTATTATTTTATTGTCATATTTTGTGAATAGATATAGATACATAATTAAAATATTAGTTCAAAATATAATTCATATAGATGAACAACATATATTTCATTAATTAATCTGGCCTGCTTATATACATTACAGAAGGATAATAAAAAATAACAATTATAGTTTACTACTACTAGATCTAGACTAAGAACATCATAAGTGTGATGACGACCACCAGAAGGAATGGTGTCATCAATACAACTAGGAGAAATAGGCCAAGCAGGCAACAGGCTAAAAGAGCATATCAAAGCATCTTGAATTTTTTTATTTGGCCTCGCATCACATCGTTCTGGAGCTGCATCTCGTCTATCTGTAGTCTCAAAGGTCCAACGGAGTAGTCGAGAACCTCGCTTACGTACTTTTGGACAAGATCAACCAATATCCATGTGAAGCACTATATATATATATAGGGTGGCACTATTCTAATCCCAGGATTAGAATAGTTGTTATGATAACAATCAGCCCTATATAGGGCGCGATGGGATCTTCCCGCGATCCAAGAAACCCACCGAACCTATACAGAAAAAAGCCAACCCCACCCACTTCCCCGATCCCCACCCTGACCTTCCCCGATCCCCTCCCTGGATCTCGCCGCCGCCATCGCCGCGCACATTCTCACCACCACCGGCCCCTGGCTCCGGCGTGCTACCCGCCACCGCCCCCATGGCCCCGAAGCGCCACCTCCCGCCGCCGCCCCTGGCTCTGCCGCGCCTTCCGCCCCTGGACCCTGGCTCCGGCGCGCCACCCGCCGCCACCCCCATGGCCCCGACAGCAGCAAGCAAGGGACAACGGCGAGCAGGGCCAAGGCGAGGAGCTCCAGCATGACCTCCAGGGCGAGGAGGCAGTTCATTGCCAGGGCCACGAACAACACAAGGGGAGGAACATCTGCGTTCAGGCTGCCAAGCTGGTGGTCGACGAGCTGACGCCCAAAGCTGGGATGAACCACATCAGCAATGCGTCCACCTGTAGGAGGCCGGCAGGGAGCTCCAAGGTCAAGGTCGTCCCCAGCCGCTATAGCCTCATGCCCGGCGCATCCCTGGGAGCCGTGACACGGGTGAGGCGTCGCAAGGAGTCTCTCCCTCAGTCGACAGGCGATGCAGGCCAGAGGGAGGAGATCAATGCGATGCCCACTGAGCCTGTCGATGTTGATCTCTCTCCTGAATCACTCGACATGGTTGCTGAATTGCTCCCGAGGATCAGGACCATGCAGCCTCCCGACGAGACTCCCCGCGACCCAGGGCGCGCGAAGCTGGCCGCCGATCTGGTCGGGAAGCGCTCCTTCACGATGGCTGCAGCCTCTGACGGCAGTGCCATCTCGTCCTACGAGGCGCGGGTCCTCAAAGCCGAAGCACCGGAGGAGGCCATGAGCGATGAGGCAGCTGTATGATTTTGATGCATTCGTGATTGGTCGGAATGCTTGCTTAACTTGAGCATTTGGGTGAGGCTTTTTGCAGCGTGTTACATAGCCAGTCCACCACATAAAGTCGTTGCTGCACAACTGGGCCATTCAACTTCACCATATCAGGTCATTCAACTCCGCCGGTGCTGCTCATGGATGACCTTTAGTCAAGACTCAGGTTCAGATCTGATGCAAAATGTGTAGTTCAGAGAGATAAACTCAAATGTGAGCAGCTTCACTCAACACTCAACGTGATGCTTTGTGGTATTGCTGTGTTTTTTTTCATACAAATGATGTTTTGGTTCTTAGTTTTGGGCGAAATACAATAGCAAAAACGTAAGATGACGACAAGGTCACATGAGCAATGGTGTTACTGCCGGCCGCTTTGTCATTTTTGTCGTTTTCGTACCAAGGTGGTGACAAGATGCAGATGATGCAGCCAAACGATTTTCCAAGGTAAAAAAACAAAAGTTCAAGTCGATGTGTGTTGTTAGTTCGGAAAATCCCGCGTGCACAGTATGACGATGTTTCCGGTCTACATGAGGAAGTTCAGCCTTATCCTTTGTAAAGGTTCAATGTGTGTACCAGTTACAGGAATTCACAAATTTGAAACAAATATACTTTAGTTGTGTGTGATGATTATATGGGGTGTACTAAATACGTTTTGTGGATGAGAAGCTCATAGTTCCTGCCGCTGGTAGATAAAAAATATTCGCTTTCGAAAAAAATGCACCTTGGTTGTACAAGTAAATAAATAAAGACGTGAACACAACAAATATTTGTTCATGAATGAACCTTGAGAAATCCAAGGTTTTACAAATATGTTCCATTCTCGAACATGATGTGACTAAAGAGAACTATTACAAAAATATGAGAAAACGCCAACAATCTACACTTATTTAAAAAAATAAAAGTTCAAATTAAAATACCGGAGCAGTTCGATATTTTCTATAAAACTAGGATTTTCCCTTTTACAAAAAATAAACCAAGAAATCCAAATTAAAAAGCAGATTAGGTCAAAAATGATGAAAATTTTGAATATTTCCTATTTTTAGGAAAAATCTAGAGTTTCAAATTTAAATAATGGAGAAGTTCAATGTTTATTACACTACCAAAAATGTCAAATTTAAAAAACCGAGCAGTTCAAAAAGTTTATAAAAACAGATTTTCCCTCTTTTCAAAAAAGATCTAGAAGTTCAAATTTGAATAATTGAGTGGTTCAATATTTATTACATAATTATGACTTTTCTCGTTACTTATGAATAACACCAAGAAGTCCTAACTAAAAAATGAAGTTAATTGATGTTTAAAAACTTAGGTTTTTTTAAAAGCAAGAAATTCAATTTAAAAAACGGAGTAGTTCAATGAATGTAAAAAACTCAGGTTTTCTCGTCACTAAAGAATAAAACCAACAAGTTCAATTGGAAAAAGCAGAGCAGTTTGATATTTATTTGAAAAAACAGATTTTTCGAGTTACTAAAGCATAAACCAATAAGTTCAAGTCGAAATAACGAAGAAGTTTGATGTTGTAACAAAACTCCAATTTTCACATATCTAAAAATACACAAAGAAGTTCAAATAAAAAAGTAAGCGCGGTTCGATGTCTATAATAAACTCAGATTTTTTTCCGTTACTAAAGAGAAAGAGAGAGAAATTCAAACTCATAAGTGACGGGAGTTCATGTACTGCATGGTGTGCATTTCATATGAGAAAAACAGAATAAAAACGTGAACTCTACATTTTTGTAGCTAGACGTTCAAGTGCTCGACCCAGGAAAGTTCAAATTTTTTTATGAGAGAGGTTCACCCTGTATTTAGATGTTTAAAAACACAGAAGTTCAATTACGTGTAATTCGATGTATACATAAAACATGACAGAAGTTCATAATGAAAACAACGAGAAGTTCAAGTACTACAAGGAATGCATTTCAGGTGAGAATAAAAGAATGGAAAAATAAAAGCTTAAAAGGTTTGTTGCTAGAAGTTCAAGTGCTCTGCCTGGGGAAGTTCAAAAATTCTTGCAAAAGAGCTTCACGTTGTATTTCCATGTTCATAAATCACAAAAAGATGTTGTTTTTCGTGTTTTAAAATAATTCTCTCAATCCACAAAGAAATTCAGTTATTATTTGAGAGCAATTCGATTACAAAAAGAAAATAAAAAATTCAAATTATATAAACGGAGAAAGTTCACGTACTACATGGTGTGTGTTTAATATGAGAAAAATAAATAAAAAGGCAAGGTCCATTTTTTTTTTTTTGCTATAAGTTCAACTCCTCGGTCGAGGAAAGTTAAAAAATTATTGTGAGAGAGGTTTATACAAAAAGGAGTATCATTTGTGTAACACCGACCAATGGGTGAGAAATTACAAACGTAAATACGCGACAGAAGTTGAACGTGAAAACAGTAGGAAGTTCAGCTACTACACTGAATGAATTTCAGATGAAAATCTTTTAAACCGTCGGGAGTATGAAAAAAATGATCAACACGGGAAAGTTGCGTGTTTACAGCAGCTTTCCAACCGTATATCATTTGCTCAATTACGGTGAGTGGATGGAGAGCTACGAGCAAAAAACAGTACGTGAAGAAACAGAGTGAAGTTCAGGTAGACGTGCTGATGAAGTTCAAGTTCTTCACGCGGTGCATTTTCGAAGACTCTGTCTCGCGATAAAAGGCAGAACATGTGATCTCCCCGTTTTCGAAATTGCTTGAAAACGGCTAGGAATCATAGAAAACCATCTACATGAAAAAGTTTTGCATTTTCCGTAGCTTTTCAACGGTATATTATTTGCCCCATTCCGATAAATTTTGTAGAAATTACATGCAAAAAAGGTTTTTCGCCATTTTCAAAATTGACTTAAAACTGTAAAGGATTGGAAAACACAATCTACATAACAAAGTTTCGCTTTTCTTCAAGCTTTCCAACGCCATATCATTTGCTGCATTCCGATAAACCGTTGAGAAAATAATGCAAAAATACGAACTCAGTGGGACTTCGGCCATTTTCAAAATTACGTTTAAATAGTTTAAAATTGGAAAAAACTTTCTCTACGAAAAAGAAGCGGATTTGCAGCAGCTATCCAACGCCATCTCATTTGCCTCATTCCGATAAACGGTTTATAAATAGGCTCGAAAATACCATTCACGTATTTTTGTGTGAAGAAAAACGGTTTTCAAAACTGCTCTTAAACCATTTAGATTTTGACAAAAATTCAACTTAGGTCGTGACCGTCGTGTCCACAGCTTTCCAACGGTATTGCAAGCCTCATTTGGACAATGTTACGGGAAGTTCAACCTCTCACCAAGGGAAGTTCAGGTCGAACAACTCAGGCAGTAAAATTGCAACAGACGCAAGTTCATCACGTCCCGAGAGCAAATCCGCCAACGAGCGAGATTCCTATTTAAAACGGGCATTTAGTTGCTAAAAACCTTTTCCAGATTACAGTTACATCACATAGAACACGACTGACTAGAATAATTCGCGCGGGGAGACACGGTTGCGAAGATAGCCCGAAGGTCGGGTTCCTACATAGGGAAGTTCAGGTTGTGTAACTCGGGAAGTTCAACCCGTAATCAGAATAGTGTTTATGTATATATATATATATATATATATGTATGTATGTATATATATATACATGCGAGCTATTTTGTGACCGGTTACAGAATAATATTCTGTAACCACACACAGACGCGTCAGTTCTAGTTACAATATATGTCAGTACAGAAGAGACGCATCAGTTCCGTCGCCGACGAACACACTGGTTATGCCCGTTCATCAGTTCTAGTTACAATATATGTCAGTACAAAACAGTCGCTCGGGTAAGTTCAAGATTGGTTACAGAATATTATTCTGTCCCTCGTCACAAAATAGCTCCGTCCTATATATATATATATATATATAGGGTAGCACTATTCTGATCTTAGGTTTAGAATAACTATTCTAATAACTGTGTGTCGTATATAGGGACGACGGGATGTTCCTGAAATCTCGTAGAAGAAAAAAAAAAGCCCAACCAACCCTTCCCCCACCTCCCGCACATCTCACTCCCCCCTCGATCCCGAATGGCTCGTCGCCACCCGAGGAACCCCCCCCCACCCCCCCGGACTAACCTGCCGGTGCCGCCCCTGACCTCTCGCGGCGCCGCCTGTGCCCATGACCCCGCGCGCCGCCGCCGACCCTGGACCCGACAAGCCACCGACGGCCCTGAATCTAGTGCGCTGCGCCGGGCCATGCATCTCCGAGCCCTACCACCTCCATCTTCCCCACGCGGCCCCGCGGCCCCTTCGCCATGCGTTGGTCAAACGGGTCACCACCAGACCTCCGAGCGCCGGTGTCGTCAGGCCTCTGAGCGTCGGCATCTGATGCCCCCGGCAACTGCCATGTATGCGGGGAGACCAAGAGGTCGCCATATCCAAGCTAGACGACCGCAAAGTTCTTCGGAGGAGCTCCGCCGATGGGGTGGAGCTCGCCCGCCTCCCCATCCACATCGTCCATGCCGTTCAATGCAGCAAACCCATCCCGTTCAACTTCCTACAGTGCAGCAACCCCATGTCGTTTCTGGTTAGCCGTTTGGTAGATGCAGGGCATGCCTCTCTACTTCATCTAATCTCTCAACCGCTAGCGTTAGCTGTCATTATTTTTGTTGCTCAACCGTCGACGTTGAAGCCTTGTTGGATCTGCAGAAGAAATGATCGCGGTGTTTGACGCTGCTGTGGCAGACGTCGGCAGCTGCTTGACGAATTGCATCATGTACCTCCCCAGAACGTGCAGCCACTTGAGCATGAAACTTCAGTGACCCCTGCAAATTCAGATTTTTGAAGTGTTAGTTCAGTTCAAAGTTTGTCCGTGGCTTCAATTTGTGTGTTAAAATGTTCAGTGCAAAATTGTGCATGACTATCTTTTTACCCAGCTAAAGAAGTTCATGAAGTTCTTTGCAAAAAGTTCGTGTATGCCAAAATTGATAGGTAGCCATATAGAGGAGTTGATGCTTGCTTGAGTTTTCTCAGTTGCCCATTTTATTTCAGTGTGGTGGAGAACATGGCGTGGGTAAGTTGTTATGTGTGGATATGCATACATGTGTGTATATATTCCAATTCTGCATGCATATCTACTCCAGATGAAACAGAGATACTACATGTAGTTATGTATTTCTGTTTAAAAAATTCACTGAAAAACCAGCCCTATTGAGTGCTCTATGTACATCAGTACAATGCGAGCAAAACCTGAAAAAAATTCTCCTCGCCTCTACACTGTCCTTCTCAAGCACCATGTGCCCAGGGCTGGAAATTCTCAAGCACCATGTGCCCAGGGTTGTGTTTGTGTGCTCCTGTTCCGGTGTGCGTTGTGCAAAATGAGGAAGTTCAGCCTTATCCTTGTGAAGGTTCAATGTGTGTACCAGTTATAGAAATTCACAAATTTGAAAAAAATATACTTTAGTTGTGCGTGACGATTATATGGGGTGTACTAAATACATTTTGTGAATGAGAAGCTCATAATTTCCGCCGCTGGTAGATAAAAATATTCGCTTTAAAAAAAATGCACCTTGGTTGTCCAAATAAACAAATAAAGACATGAACACAACAAATATTTGTTCATGAATGAACCTTGAGAATCCAAGGTTTTACAAATATGTTCCGTTCTCAAACATGATGTAACTAAAGTGAACAGTTACAAAAATATGAGAAAACGCCAACAATGTACACTTATTTAAAAAAGTAGAAGTTTAAATTAAATAGCAGAGTAGTTCGATATTTACTATAAAACTAGGATTTTCCCCTTTACAAAAAGAAACCAAGAAATCCAAATTAAAAAGCAGATTAGGTCAAAAATGATGAAAATTTTGAATATTTCCTATTTTTAGGAAAAATCTAGAGGTTCAAATTTAAATAATGGAGAAGTTCAATGTTTATTACACTACCAAAAATGTCAAATTTAAAAAACCGAGCGGTTCAAAAAGTTTATAAAAACGGATTTTCCCCTCTTTTCAGAAAAGACCTAGAAGTTCAAATTTGAATAATTGAGTGGTTCAATATTTATGATTTAATTACGACTTTTCCCGTTACTTATGAATAACACCAAGAAGTCCTAACCAAAAAATGAAGTTAATTGATCTTTAAAAAAACTCAGATTTTTCCCAATACTACAAATTAAAACCAAGAAATTCAATTTAAAAAACGGAGTAGTTCAATGTATATAAGAAACTCAGGTTTTCTCATTACTAAAGAACAAAACCAAGAAGTTCAATTGGAAAAAGGAGAGCAGTTTGATATTTATTTGAAAAAACAGATTTTTTGAGTTACTAAAGCATAAACCAATAAGTTCAAGTCGAAATAACGAAGAAATTCGATGTTGCTAACAAAACTACAATTTTCACATTTCTAAAAATACACAAAGAAGTTCAAATAAAAAAGTAAGTGTGGTTTGATGTCTATAGAAAACTCTGATTTTTTCCGTTACTAAAGCGAAAGAGAGAGAAGTTCAAACTGATAATTTCCGGAAGTTCATGTACTACATGGTGTGCATTTCGTATGAGAAAAAAAGAATAAAAATGCAAAGTCTACATTTTTGTTGCTAGACGTTCAAGTGCTCGGCCCGGCAAAGTTCAAAAATTCTTGTGAGAGAGGTACACCATGTATTTACATGTTTAAAAAACATAGAAAAAGATGTTGTTTTTGTTGTTTTAAAATAATTCTCTCAATGCTCTCTTCCAAAATAAACGGTTAAAACAAATTGGTGTATGTTGTTCGAAAACAATAGTTTAACCATCTTAGAAAAACTTGCGTCTTTTCAACAGGTTTCTAATGGTACATCATTTGTGCAACTCCGAGGAACGGGTGAGGAATTACGAACAAAAAAATGTGACACAAGTTCATAGTGAAAACAACGAGAAGTTCAAGTACTAAAAAGAATGCGTTTTAGTGAGAATAAAAGAAACAAAAAATAAAAGCTTAAAAGGTTTGTTGCTAGAAGTTCAAGGGCTCTGCCCGAGGAAGTTCTAAAATTCTTACGAGAGAGCTTCACCTTGTATTTCCATGTTCAAAAATCACAAAAAGATGTTGTTTTTGGTGTTTTAAATTAATTCTCTCAATCCACAAAGAAGTTCAGTTATTATTTGGGAGCAATTCTATTTCAAAAAATAAAATCAAAAATTCAAATTATAAAAACAGAGAAAGTACACGTACAACATGGTGCGTGTTTAATCTGAGAAAGATGAATAAAAAGGCAAGTTCCAATTATTTTGTTGTTATAAGTTCAAGTCCTCGGTCGGAGAAAGTTAGAAAATTATTGTGAGATATGTTTGTACAAAAAGGAATATCATTTGTGTAACACCGACGAATGGGTGAGAAATTACAAAAGAAAATATGTGAGAGAAGTTCAACGTGAAAACAGCAGGAAGTTCAGCTACTACACTGAATGAATTTCGGATGAAAATATTTTAAACCGTCGCGAGTATGAAAAAAATGATCAAGACGGAAAAGTTGCGTGTTTACATCAGTTTTCCATCGGTATATCACTTGCTCAATTCCGGTGAGTGGATGGAGAGCTACGAGCAAGAAACAACATGTGAAGAAACCGAGTGAAGTTCAGGTAGACGTGCTGATGAAGTTCAAGTTCTTCACGCGGTGCATTTTCCAAGACTCTGTTTCGCGCTAAAAGGCACAACGCATGATCTTGCTGTTTTCAAAATTGCTTGAAAACGGCTAGGAATCAGAGAAAACCATCTACATGAAAAAGTTTCGCATTTTCCGTAGCTTTTCAACGGTATATTATTTGCCCCATTCCGAGAAATTTGGTAGAAATTATGGCCAAAAAATATTTTTCGCCATTTTCAAAATTGACTTAAAATCGTAAAGAATTGGGAAAAACAATCTGCATAAAAAAGTTTCGCATTTCTTCAAGCTTTCCAATGCCATATCATTTGCTGCATTCCGATAATCTGTTGAGAAAATAACGCGAAAATGCGAACTCGGGGGACTTCGGCCATTTTCAAAATTACTTTTAAATAGTTTAAAATTGAAAAAAACTTTCTCAATGAAAAAGAAGCGGATTTGCAGCAGCTATCCAACGCCATCTCATTTGCCTCATTCCGATAAACGGTTTAGAAATAGGCTCGAAAATACGATTCACGTTTTTTTGTATGAAGAAAAACGATTTTCAAAACTGCTCTTAAACCGTGTATATTTTGCCAAAAATTCAACCTAGGCTGTTATACTGGTGTCCATAGCTTTGCAACGATATATCGCAAGCCCCATTTGGACACTTTTTAGCGGAAGTTCAACCTAACACTCGGGGAAGTTCAAGTGCTACTGCTGCGGCAGGTTCTGTAGTTATCAGAATATTATTCTCATCCCGTGATCAGAATAGTGTTTATGTGTGTGTGTGTGTGTGTGTGTATATATATATATATATATATATATATATATATATATATATATAGACACACATGCATATTGATGTGAGCGACGCTAGAGGAGTTGAATTGTGCAAATTAGCTGAAAGCCAATCAATATGTACATATGTACCTTTCCATGGTTGGCACAGATGTAGAACTCTCGCTCTGTATTCCATTCCGAGTGCGACATATGCTTATCAAGAGGGCGACGACAATCGCAAAGCAGCACAGGGCCGGTATCTTCGACGCTGGTGGTGTAGCTGCCGGATTGAATAGAAGTGGTGCTGCTGCGGCGAGATGGTTCACCGGACTACATTGGCCGTGGAGAGCTCATGGTGTAGCCAACGGGACCAGACGGGAGCTCGGCCAGGGCGGCGGAGTCCCAAACTTTCGACACGCTCTGTCGACGTGAGTCCATAACTAAGAGGAGATAACTAGTTATTAGGGACAAGAATTGGAAGTGAATGTATTTTGAGAAACAAAGGGGCTTCCAACACCAGCTTATATAGGAAAAACTTAATGCTGGCATTCACGAACAGGGGATGCCAGAACTACATCATATATCTATGGCGTGTTAGGGCATATGACACCAGCAATGCATTCCGACTGGTCAGCTCAGCATGGCCCACTTTCTGGTGGCGTTCCACTGTATGTCCACGCCAGCACTAAGTGCACAACGCTGGCATACCATTTCGTCCAACGCCATCGCTATATGGAAATACCAGTGCTGGCGTTAGTGGAAAATGGCGCGCCACCAACAAGAGTTGTGGCTAGCCATTTCTCTACTAGTGTTAAGATGACACTCTTTAGGAGCGGCTTGATATCTAGCGCACATGCATACACTAAGCATAATGTCGGGACGGGAGGCACATAGATATAACAATGAACCAATCATTGATGGATAAACCTTTTGATCAACCGGTATGACCTCCTTGGTGAGGTCAACATGTCCACTAGTAGGCATACACTACTGGAATCAGCTAATTTGCCGTCTGCCAGTTCTTTGCCGTCAGCTGGCGGACAGCAAAGAAGCGCTTTGCCATCCATTTCCAGAAAACAGACGGCAAAGAAGCTATTTGCCGTCTGCCGCTTCTTTGCCGTCTGCCAGTGGACGGCAAAGGAGGTTTGCCGTCAGCTAGCGGACGGCAAAGAGGGAGGTGGGCCCACTAACGAGCTGCTTACAAAAAAACCTAACAGCCCCCCTCTTTGCCGTCTGCTAGCAGACGACAAAGAGCAAAAAGGCAGACGGCAAAGGTGGGACAGACGGCAAAGGTTTGACTTAACTAACGGCCGCGCCCCACCCCGCCTCACTCTCTCCGTTTCTCTCCCTCTCGTCCCCGTCGCCCACCGCACGCGCGCCGCCGCCCCGTCACCCACCACCCCGCCGCCCCACCGGCCCACCGCCCCGGCGCCACCGCCGCCCCCCAGCGCCACCGCGGCCCCGTCGCCCCCGCCGCCGCGCCCCGGCCCCCCTGGGCGCCCCACCGCCCCGGAGCCCTGCGGCCCCGTCGCCACCGCCGCCCGTCGCCCGCGCCCGCCGCCCCACCGGCCCACCGCCCCGGCCGGTGCCCTGCGTCCCCCCTGCGCCCCCTCCGTCCCTGCCACCCGCCGCTCCCAGGCACCCGAGCGCCCCTGTCCCCGCCGCCCGGCCGCCATCGCCGCCCCAGCGCTCCCGCGGCCCTCCCCAGCACTCCCCCGCCCCTCCCCGACGCTCCCCCGCCCCTCCCCGGCGCTCCCCCAACCCTCCCCGACGCCCCCTGCCCCGCCCCCCTCTGGTGAGCTCTTCCCCTCTCCTCTTTTTTTTGTTTTTTTGTTTTTAGTTTAGGTTTAGATTATTAGGTATTAGGTTAGGTTTGGTTAGGGTTAGAGTTTAGTTTATTAGGTTAGAAAAGAAAAATTCTAGAAGAAAAAAAAGAAGGAAAAAAGGAAAAAAGAGGAAGAAGAAGAAAAAAGAGGAGAGGAAACATCTTCTGCAAGGGCACATCATATTGAAGCAATTAAAGGCATAAATCATATTAATAAAATTTTAAACAAAACAAAGACCTATATACCAATGCTAGATTGGTTACTCGGGCATGCTCGCTCTGTGCGTGCAATGATAACACATGTTATGAAGGGATAGTTGACTGCTTTGCAAAGATCCATTCTAACAACATAAAAAAAACTGATGATCTGAAGTAGTATTAGTTTGTACCAATGCTAGATTGGTTACTCGGGCATGCTCGCTCGTCCTGTGTAGCTGGCTCAGCTTGAGTTGCATGCTCGCTCGTCCTCTGAAGCTGGCTTTGTTTGCCTCTTGCATGCATGATGGGGATCCCGTGCACTACCCACGTTTGTACAGTTGTACCTCACATCTCTATACTGGTTGACTTGATGACCCCAGAGGAAGAACTCTTCCGTCCGGAAGGGGAGAGGCAAGATCGAGCGCCGCGGCTCTTGCATGATAGTCGCGCTCGCGACCGTATGACCCACGCGGGAGGCGAGATTTAGAAATCGCTGCGGCCGACGACGACTTGGTAGACACAGGAGAAAGCGTGAAATAGAGATTGTTTTTAAAACTTCACATGTTACTAAGATCGAACGGCTGGTATTTTCTAATTTACGTGGGATTTTCTAGTTAATCTCTTTAATTTTTCTCCATATTTTCCTTTTAGTAGATAATAGATGCTTAGTTTAGGTTTAGGTTTAGATAACAGAAAAAGTAGAAGAAGAGGGAGAAAGGAAAAGAAGAAGAAGAAGAAGAAGAAGAAGAAGGAGAAGAAGAAGAGGAAAAAGGAAAAGAAGGAAGAAGAAGAAGAAGAGGAGAAGAAAAGAAGAAGAAGAAGAAAAAGGAAAAGAAGAGGACGAGAAGAAAAAAGAAGAAGAAGAAGAAGAAGAAGAAGAAGAAGAAGAAGAAAGAGGAGAGGAGGAGGAGGAGAAGAAGAAGAAGAAGAAGAAGAAGAAGAAGAAGAAGAAGAAGAAGAAGAAGAAGAAGAGGAAGAAGAAGAAAAGGAAAAAAGAGGAAAAAAGAAGAAGAGGAAGAAGAAGAAAATGACACCCCGACCCGACACCCCAACCCCGGCCCGACACCCCGACCCCGACCCGACACCCCAACCCCGACCCGACACCCCGACCCCGACCCGACACCCCGACACCCCGACAGCCCGACACCACACCCCGACACCACGACACCCAGACACGACACCCCTGACACCCCGACACCCCGACACGACACCGGAGCATATATAGACGATGAAGATTAATATTAGTAATGTCAGGTATTCAATTATTATTATGTACATATATATTGTTAATTAGTTCATGTTATTAGGTATTCAATTTTTTTATGTTGTACTAATTTCGTTTACTCTTTGTCATTGCAGGTGTTGAGAGATGGTGGGCGCAGGTCGAGAGCGCTCCGAGCCTCCATCCTCGGCGCGTGCTGGGAGGGGTGCTATTATTCCACCCGAGCACCTCCGGATAGCGCTGGTACACAGTATGCAGACACCGGCGGGCGCTTCTTCTTCGGCCGGGAGAGGCCGGGGGAAGACGAAGAGGGGTGCTAGAGGTGGACGTGGCGGCGGGAGAGGTAGGAAGGCTGCTGCGCCTTCCTCGCTGCCACCCCCAGCTGATTCTCCCAACCACAGGAGTGCTCCGTCTCAGGTGGACCCGTATGACTTGGACCCGTCTCGGACTCCGGTCCACGAGCCTCGGGCCGACGAGCCTTGGGTCGCCGAGCCTTCATCCCAGGAGACTCCGGTCCCAGAGTCTTCGTCCCACGTGACTCCGGAGGCTAGTGGCCATGCTGATGGTGGCGAGGACAGCTTTTCTAAGGATAGCTATAGCGAGGGCGAGCTGGTTGAGGAGGGCAAGAAGGTCTACCAGCGTGGTGGTACAAAGCTCCCGCCCGTGCCGGCGACCCGCGATCAGAGGTGGTTGATTGTGCCTAATGGGGAGAAGTAAGTGCATTTACACTTTTTTAACCTTTTGCCTTCATGTTTCTTCAAATTAATATCTAATGTGTTGGCCTTGTCATACTGCAGAGGTTGGAAACACGCCCCTGGTGTCCGCAGGCCCAACCAGGTCCTTGGTGTGCTTTGCCGGCACCACTTCCCGGGGTGGGTCACGTTGCCCGGTGAGGGTGAGGTTCGACAGCTAGCACTGAGCTGGGAGCTGTACGTGGCTGCCCCGGCCCCGCTGGAGGAGAGGGTCGACGGTGTCTTGTGCGAGACGGTGGCCGACATTGTGATCCGGCGGTTTTGGGTAATTTCTCCTTTACAGAATTAAAAATGAACAACACCTAGTGATTGTACTAATCAGTGTTGTCTTGTTTGATTGCAGACCTTCTACAGGTGTCTTGAGGAACACGAGGCGGACGCGGCTATTGTTCTCGTAGCCGAGTGCAAGCGCCTATTTCAGAACTTACGGCACGAGACTCGGGTGCAGGCTGTTCGAGACTACTACGCCTCGACTAACATTAAGAGGGCCAAGAAGAAGTGCCGCGCCAAGTTTCTAAGTAAGGAGAAGTACATGAAGGTAATTACCTATTCTTAAGGCCTTGTACTTAGTTTCCTTGATTTGATTCGTAGGCGTAGCACTGAAATTTCTCTTGTCTAACTTAGGTGCCCCCGAGATGGTGTGCGGATCGGATGGACTGTTGGGAGGCGTTGGTGGATGAGTGGTGCTCTCCCCAATGGCTAGCCGTCCACAACAAGGCCAAGGATAAGCGTGCCCAAATGAAAGGTGTGCCACACCATCAAGGGAGCTCCAACCTGTTTGAGTTCGGGGATCACCGGGTATGTGGTTTGCTTCATGATTCATGCAATTTCATTCTTCATGCTAGCTTGAGCCCTTAACTAATATTTTGTTCCTCTCTTTTAGGCGCGACACAACAAGAAGGAGGTGCCACCGCTGTTCGACCTCTATGCCATGGCCCATACTGCCCCGTACATCTCCTCCCACAACAAGCTCGTGAGGTACAGAGATGAGGGGAAGACGAGGAAAGGGGAGGACTTCAACCCGAGCCAGAGTCCTTTTGATCCAGAGCTCGTGATGATATCTGGTGGTGGGAGGCCCCATGGCTCGATAGCCATTGGGGATGGACTGATACGTTGTCGTAGAACTCTCCCGGAGATCAAGAAGCGCCAGACGAGCTCCGATCTTGAGATAAGGCCTCGTCCACGGCCAATGGAGCTCACCATCGAGGCTAGGGCCCAGGAGCTTCTGGCGGAGGCAAACAGGCAGGCGGTGGAGAGGGAGAGGGACATGGAGGAGAGGACGGCTAGGCTGGTGGAGGAGGAGAGGAACCGGAACGACGCGTCTCACCGGGCCCTATACGAGCTCCTCGTGGTAAGTTTCTCCTGCATATTAGCCAAATCATGCACGTAATGTTCGTTTCATCACTAACTAATATGACTGACTCGTGAAAACAAAATGTGCAGACCGTGTGCCAGAACAACGGTCAGACCCCTCCGCCGATGCCCCAGATTGGTATAGCGCCCACGGTGAGTTTCATTTGAATGGTCATTAGTTACTAGTATTCACATTTGAGTTGCATCATGCTAACGAGACATTGCAAATGATCTTTGGTGCAGCATGCCTCCCGACAAGCATCGACCGATCCTTCTGCGTCTGCCGCAACCCCGACCGGTCCTTCTCCGTCTCACACTGGCGCAAGCCCGACCGCTCCTTCACCTCCGTGATGATGGTAAGTTTTCCCAAGTGTTTTGCTTAACAAATGCATACTTAGCTTAAGAAATGACCTACTTGGCTCCAAAATGACCTATACTTAGCTTATTTTCCTCGAAAATGACATAATAACCTTACTTAGCTCCAAAATGACATATTTTACCTAGGATAGCTATAAAATGACCCATGCTTAGCATTTTTTCCTCCAAAATGACTTGATATGCTTAGTTATCTAAAAAATGGCATAACTACCTAGGATAGCTCAATAATGATCTATACTTAGCTTAGCTAGTTCATTTATGACATAATTAGCTCACTTAGGTAAACAATGGCATAATAACCTTGGTTTAGCTCCAAAATGACCTATACTTAGCTTATTTTCCTCGAAAATGACATAATAACCTTACTTAGCTCCAAACTGACATACTTTACCTAGGATAGCTATAAATATGCTTAGTTAGCTCAAAAATGGCATAACTACCTAGGTTAGCTCAAAAACGGCATAACTACCTAGCTTAGCTCTAAAATGACCTACACTTTGCATTTTTACCTAGCTTAGCTAAAAAATGGCATTTTTACCTACCTTAGTTAGAAGAAGAAGAAGATAAAGAAGAGGAGAGGAGAAAAAGAAAGAGAAGAAAAATTCTTCTTCTTCTTATTCTTCTTCTTCTTCTTTTTCTTCTTCTTTTTCTTCTTTTTCTTCTTCTTCTTCTAGCTAGTCTTCTTCTTCTTCTTCTAACTTTCTTCTTTCCCAATTTGCAGATTTGCTTTAGATGAGGAAGCTTACGTTGATGGAGTCTACTCTTCTCCTTGTGCTTCCTTTTTGTTTTGATTTTGTACGATGAACTTTGTTGTTGGAAACTTGTTGTTGGATATGTTGTTGGAAACTTGTTGTTGGATATGTTGTTGGAAACTTGTTGTTGGATATGTGTTGGTATGCTTGTTGAAAGTATTTTCAAACGTGTATATATATATATATCTATGAAATTCTGTGAAATTGAATGAATTTAAGAAAAAAACAGAAAAAGCTGCAGACGGCAAAGCTGCCACGTGGCAGCTACCTGTGCAACCTGGGGTGCACTGGGCTGGCCTATTTGGAAGCTTTGCCGTCGGCTGGCAGACGGCAAAGACCTTTGCATCTTTGCCGTCTGCCAGCAGAAAAGCACACCGTTAACCCCTTAACGGACCTAAGCTGCCATGTGTCCCGTCCATGCCCTTTGCCGTCTACTAGCAGACGGCAAAGATGCAAAGGTCTTTGCCGTCAGCCAGCAGATGGCAAAGTGGCCTTTACCGGAGCTTGTTCAGTCGGATGTGGTGCCGTCTGCTCGCTGACGGCAAAGATCTTTGCCGTCCGCAATGCATGCCTTTGCCGTCAGCCATGGCAGACGGCAAAGTTGGTAATTCCAGTAGTGATAGGAGTTTTCGTACCTTTACACTCTTGCATGTTGAACTTATTGATCAAGTCCTTGGTATATGATACGTCTCCAACGTATGTATAATTTTTGCTTGTTCCATGCTGTTATATTATCATTCTTGGATGTTTTACAATCATTTAATTACAACTTTATATCATTTTTGGGGACTAACCTATTGACATAGTGCCAAAGTGCCAGTTGTTATTTTTGCTTGTTTTTTACTTCGCAGAAAATCAGTACCAAACAGAGACAAAACACTGCGGGGATTTTTGTGGATTTTTTACGGACCAGAAGAAAGAAGATGGGCCAAAGATAACCAGAAGAGGGGGCCCAGGCTGGTCAGCACCCACCAGGGCGCGCCAGAGGCCCCCTGGCGCGGCCTGGTGGGGGCTGGGCACCTCGGCCACCCCCTCCACCGCCTCCGATGCTTATAAATTCCCAAATATTCAGAAACCCCCAAAAATAACCCTAGACTCTCCGCTCCGCCGCCGCAACTCTCTGTATCGATGAAAAACCAATCTGGAGACGTTCCAGTACCCTACCGGAGAGGGGAATCCATCTTCGGTGGCCATCTTCATCATTCCAGCGGAGGCCATGAAGAGGAGGGAGTAGTCCACCCTCGAGGCTGAGGGTATGTACCAGTAGCTACGTGTTCAATCTCTCTCTCTCGTGTTCTTGAGATGTCACGGTCTTGATGTATCACGGGCTTTGTTAATATAGTCGGATCATATGATGTTATTCCCTTGCTATCATGTTGTGATGAATTGAATCTTTCCCCTTGAGATATCGTTATGTTGGATTGAATATTGGATTTGAGAACATTTGATATTTGTCTTGCATGTGGATACCCGTGGTGACAATGGGGTGTTCTATTGATTCACTTGATATATGTTTTGGTACTCAACTTGGGGTGCTCCTTGAAGTTCTTTGTGTTGGATTGAGTATTATGAATCTGAAATTGTTTGATGTGTATCGTATAATTAACTCATGGATACTTGTGGTGACATTGGAGTATCTAGGTGACATTAGAGTTGGTTGATGCGTATCATATGGTGTTATTCTAGTACGAACTCTTAGATAGATCGATCGGAAGGGATAACTTGGTGTTATCTTAGTACGAAATCTTGGATAGATCGATCGGAAAGAATAACTTTAAGGTGGTTTTGTATCCTACAAACAATTTCTTCTTATGTTCTCCGCTAGATAAGAACTTTGGAGTGATTCTTCGTTGCACGTTGAGGGATGGTTATGTGATCCAATTATATTAGCATTGTTGAGAGATTGCACTAGCGAAAGTACGGACCCTAGGCCTTGTTTTGAAGCATTGCAATACCATTTGTGCTCATTTTTGTTACTTGCTACCTTGGTATTTTTATATTTTCACATTACAAAAACCTATATCTACCATCCATATTGCACTCGTATCACCATCCCTTCGCCGAACTAGTGCACCTATGCAATTTTCCATTGTATTGGGTGTGTTGGGGACACAAGAGATTTCTTTTATTTGATTGCAGGGTTGTTTGAGAGAGACCATCTTCATCCTACACCTCCCACGGATTGATAAACCTTAGGTCATCCACTTGAGGGAAAATTGCTTCTGTCCTACAAAACTCTGCGCTTGGAGGCCCAACAAAGTCTACAAGAATAAAGTTGCGTAGTAGACATCAAGCTCTTTTCTGGAGCCGTTGTCGGGGAGGTGAGTGCTTGAAGGTATATCTTTAGATCTTGCAATTAAATATTTTAGTTTCTTGTTTTTCACTAGTTTGGTTTTATAAAAGAAAACTAAAAAAATGGAGCTTAGGTTGCATCATTTGTATCGTCTTTATAATGTCTTTCGTGAAAATAAGGAGTCGTAAAATTGTGCTCAATTGGTAGAGGAAGAAATTATGAAAATACTTAATGAGAATTCCTTGAATGATGAGCATGATTGCAATATTGCTAGTCTGAATTCTCTGAATATCCATGATGCTAATGATATGCAAAGCCACAAGCTTGGGGATGCTATGTTTGATGAAGATGATATTTTTAGTCCCCCAAGTTTTGATGAGCAAATTGATTATGATGATGACATGCCTCCTATCTATGATGATTATGATGATGACATGTATGCTATAAAGAGTTATAGTAACCATGAAACTTTTCATCATGATTTTAATATTGAATGTGGTTATGTCAATCAAGTGTCTCATGATAGTTATTTTGTTGAGTTTGCTCCCACTACCATGGATGAAAAGGAATTTGCTTATGTTGAGAGTAATGAAAATTCTATGCTTGTGCATCATGAAAAGAATGTTTATGTGATATTTATATTGTTTAATTCCTTCATGATGCTACTGAAAATTATTATGAGGGAGGAACTTATGTTTGTAGGAATTGCAATAATATCAAGTTTCTCTCTATATGTTCAAAGTTTTGAAGTTATGCTTGTTTTGCCTTCCTATGCTAGATGATTCTTGCTCCCATAAATTTTTTGCTCACAAAATACCTATGCATAGGAAGTGGGTTAGACTTAAATGTGCTTGTCATGAGATTCATGATGCTCTCTTACATGTTTCAAATACTATTCCTATGAGCATCATTGAAATCATCATGCCTAGCTAAAAGGCATTAAAGAAAAGCGCTTGTTGGGAGACAACCCAACACTTATAATTTCTGTTTTGATGTTTTCACATGATTAAGCTACTGTATTAATAATGTTTTGTGCCTTTTATTTCAATAAAGTGCCAAGTAAAGCCTTTGTGATGACTCACAAGATGAGTAGAATTGATGCTGAACCAAAACAGAAACTTTCGACTGCAGTACAGGAATTTTCATTTTTTACTGGAGTGATAATGATCTGAAATTTGTACACAGTATTCATATACAAATTATTAAGAATGTCCTAATTTTTCAGAATTTTTAGAGACATGGAAGTATGGTTACACTACAGATCTTCACAGACTGTTCTGATTTTGACAGATTCTGTTTTGCATGCATAGTTTGCTTGTTTTAGTGTTCCCATAGCTTATATTCAGTGATATAAATTATGGGAATGATAGAATACAGTAGGAATCATGTGAGAACAATTATTAATCTTGTCTTGATAGTACCTAAGTGAATGATTTATCTTTATTACACTAACCCTTCTCACGAAGTTCCGTTAAGTTTTGTGTGATTGAAGTTTTCAAGTTTTGGGTGAGACACCGATATGAGGAGAATAAGGAGTGAAAAGAATATAAGCTTGGGGATGCCCAAGGCACCCCCAAGGTAATATCCAAGGAATACTCAAGCGCCTAAGCTTGGGGATGCCCCGGAAGGCATCCCCTCTTTCGTCTTCAACACTATCGATATATCTTCCTTGGAGCTATATTTTTATTCGTCACATAATATGTGCTTTGCTTGGAGCGTAATTTTATTGTGTTGGTCTCTGTTAGGTGTTATTTATAATATTTTTTTCAATAAAAAGTTCCAAGAATTGTCTTAGGATGCTTGCACTGCATGTTTTGATGTGTGCTGTGTAAAAACAGAAACTTGTCTTGGCAGTTCATGAAGTGTTGATTTATTCTTATGTGTACTAACCTATCTCACGAGTTCTTTTCGAGTTTTGTGTGGATGAAGTTTTTGAGAATAGGTGAAACCGGGATATGAGAGGATTGAACGAGATACAAAATCTCAAGCTTGGGGATGCCCAAGCCACCCCAAGTAAATATTTCAAGAAGTCTCAAGCATCTAAGCTTGGGGATGCTACGCATCCCAGCTCTCTTCGTCAACTATCGGTTAGCCTATGTTGAGCCTAAATTTTTATTCGTTCACATGATGCGTGCTATTCTTGGAGTTCTATTTTTGTTTAGTTTGCTGTTTGAATAAAATACTTAGATATGAAAATCTTTATTGAGAGAGAGAGTCCTCACATAGCTACTTAATTGTTTGAATACTCATTGATCTTCACTTATATCTTTTGAGAGTAGCTTGTCGTTTGCTCTAGTGCTTCACTTATATCCTTTTGAGCACGGTGTGCTTGGAAACTTTTGTAGAAGTCCTCTCATGCTTCACTTATATCTTTTTGAGAGATGAAATCTTTATGCTCATGTGCTTCACTTAAATTTGTTTGAGGTTGCCAAAAAGCAATGGCAATATATGAAACTAGTCCCAAAGTGATAGATATCCAAGGAGGATATAATAAAAACTTTCATGAAGATCATTGGACAAATTAAACTTGATTCCATGTAATATTTTTGAAACATGATGATAGTAATATGTGAGTCATGTTAGTGAGTAATTATGCTTAGTAGGAATATTGGTGTTAAGGTTTGTGATTCCCTATGCATGCACGAAAGTCAATAGTTATGCAATGAAGTTACATCCTACTTGTGGTGCATTATTCGGTGTTAGTTATGTTCAATGCTCACTTATGTGATTTTTCGTTTCTTGGTTTGGTTGCTTCCCAATCTATTTGCTAGCCTTCATTTGTACTAAGTAGAAATACTACTTCTGCATCCAAAATCCTTAAACCAAGTTTTGCCTTATGAGTCCACCATACCTACCTATATGCGGTATTTCCATGCCGTTCCAAGCAAATTTGTATGTGCCATCTCTAAATTTTCAAAATAAATTTTCTCTTTTGTGTGCCCGTACCGCTCATGAAACGGTGGGGAGTGTCCAATATTTTTCCATGCTAGATGTGTTATTCTCAAGATGAGTGTTTATTCACTTGTCATTGCACGAGAGTACGGCGGTAATAGGGATGCCCATTCCCGAAATGAAAAAGAAAAAAAATTACTTTATGTTGTCAAGTAATAAATTGCTTGGAAAGTGTTGGTATGGAAGGCAACCGTGGATACGGCCCGCCATGGAAAGTGAAAGTTTGGTGGAAAAAGGAATAAACTTTATTTTCTGTTTGGGAACCGCCTATGATATATCTAGCATGGAAAGTATTGTGAGCTACTTTGTCGTTTTCGTTGACAGGAAAAGCATGCCACCCAAAATATTTTTCCCTCTCAATTTAAACCTTGAGCTCTGGCACCTCTACAAATCCCTACTTCCCTCTGCGAAGGGCCTATCTATTTACTTTATACAATTTTTATTTTGACTCTCATCTTCTCTTATAAGCACCAACTAGGGGGCACTATGATCGTACTTGAGCATTGGGCATAGCAAATATTTGAGTGTGTTTCATGAATGGATCCATGATTGAGCATGATGGGCTAGGGATAACTTTCTTTAGTGTTGATATTTTGAAAGACGTGGTTGCTTGTTGACATGCTTGAGTATTGAAGTCATTATCTTAAAACTAGACTATTGCTTTGAATCATTTACAAGTCCAAATGTCCATGCTATACAAAGAAGAAAGGAATATGATGAACATGTTAGGCAGCATTCCACATAAAAAATTCTGTTTTTATCATTTCCCTACTCGAGGACGAGTAGGAATTAAGCTTGGGGATGCTGATACGTCTCCAACGTATCTATAATTTTTGCTTGTTCCATGCTGTTATATTATCATTCTTGGGTGTTTTACAATCATTTTATTACAACTTTATATCATTTTTTAGGACTAACCTATTGACATAGTGCCAAAGTGCCAGTTGCTGTATTTGCTTGTTTTTTACTTCGCAAAAAATCAGTACCAAACGGAGACAAAACGCTGCGGGGATTTTTGTGGATTTTTTACGGACCAGAAGAAAGAAGATGGGCCAAAGAACACCAGAAGAGGGGGCCCAGGGAGGCCAGCACCCACCAGGGCGCGCAAGAGGTCCCCTGGCGCGACCTGGTGGGGGCTGGGCACCTCGGGCACCCCCTCCACCGCCTCCGATGCCTACGAATTTCCAAATATTCGGAAACCCCCAAAAATAACACTAGACTCTCCGCTCCGCCGCTGCAACTCACTGTACCAACAAAAAACCAATTTGGAGACATTCCAGTACCCTGCCGGAGAGGGGAATCCATCTTCGGTGGCCATCTTCATCATCCAGGCGGAGGCCATGATGAGGAGGTAGTAGTCCACCCTCGGGGCTGAGGGTATGTACCAGTAGCTATGTGTTCAATCTCTCTCTCTCGTGTTCTTGAGATGTCACGATCTTGATGTATCACGGGCTTTGTTAATATAGTCAAATCATATGATGTTATTCCCTTGCTATCATGTTGTGATGAATTGAATCTTTCCCTTTGAGATAGCGTTATGTTGGATTGAATATTGGATTTGAGAACACTTGATATATGTCTTGTATGTGGATACCCGTGGTGACAATGGGGTGTTCTATTGATTCACTCGATATATGTTTTGGTACTCAACTTGCGGATTCCTGCGGTGACATTAGGGTAATCTATGCATAGGGGTTGATGCACATTCTTGTCCTACGTTCTCCAATAGAAATATTGGGGTGCTCCTTGAAGTTCTTTGTGTTGGATTGAGTATTATGAATCTGAAATTGTTTGATGCGTATCGTATAATTAACTCATGGATACTTGTGGTGACATTGGAGTATCTAGGTGACATTAGAGTTGGTTGATGCATATCATATGGTGTTATTCTAGTACGAACTCTTAGATAGATCGATCGGAAGGGATAACTTGGTGTTATCTTAGTACGAACTCTTGGATAGATTGATCGGAAAGAATCACTTTAAGGTGGTTTCGTACCCTACAAACAATTTCTTCTAATGTTCTCCACTAGATAAGAACTTTGGAGTGATTCTTCGTTGCACGTTGAGGGATGGTTATGTGATCCAATTATATCAGCATTGTTGAGAGATTGCACTAGCGAAAGTACGGACCCTAGGCCTTGTTTTGAAGCATTGCAATACCGTTTGTGCTCATTTTTGTTACTTGCAACCTTGCTGTTTTTATATTTTCACATTACAAAAACCTATATCTACCATCCATATTGCACTTGTATCACCATCTCTTGGCCGAACTAGTGCACCTATACAATTTTCCATTGTATTGGGTGTGTTGGGGACACAAGAGATTTCTTGTATTTGATTGCAGGGTTGTTTGAGAGAGACCATGTTCATCCTACACCTCCCATGGATTGATAAACCTTAGGTCATCCACTTGAGGGAAAATTGCTACTATCCTACAAAACTCTGCGCTTGGAGCCCAACAATGTCTACAAGAATAAAGTTGCGTAGTAGCCATCAGTATACTTGATTTGAGAGATGAAAGTTCCTTCTCTTGTTTGCTTGATTTGCAAACCAAGGAAAAATTTCAGCTCACACATTATGGACATCTCATACTTCTCGGACATCAACCTTCCAAATCTATCACTAAATTGTGGGTTAGTAGATCCAAAGATAATATCATCCACATAAATTTGGCACACAAATAATTCACCATTAACTCTTTTAGTGAATAAGGTTGCATCAATTTTACCAATTTCAAAACCTTTTTCGATAAGAAACTTCGTTAAGCATTTGTACCAAGCTCGTGGAGCTTGCTTAAGACCATAACGAGCTTTACGAAGCTTGTAAACGTGATTAGTTTTCTTAGGGTTCACAAAACCGAGGGGTTGTTTTACATAGACCTCTTCTTCAATCTCGCCATTTGAAAATGCACTTTTAATATCCATTTGGTAAAGCGTGATATCATGGTGATTAGCATAAGCAAGAAGAATGCGGATAGCTTCAAGTCTAGCAACGGGGGCATATGTCTCACCGTAGTCCATAACTTCGACTTGGGTGTAGCCTTGAGCCACGAGACGCGCCTTGTTGCGTACGACTTGACCGTCTTCGTCTTGTTTGTTCTGAAACACCCACTTGGTTCTTATGATCTTTTCCTCGTCCTTGGGCTTCTGCACTAGTGTCCACACTTTCTTCCTCTCGAAGTTGTGTAGCTCCTCGTGCATAGCATTCACACAATCCGGGTCCTGAATAGCTTCTTCTACCTTCAAAGGCTCAATACTAGAGATGAATGAATAGTGCTCATAAAAGTTAGCCAATCGAGTTTTAGAGCGAGTTATCCTCCCGGTTTGTATTGTGACGCCCCCAATTTTGACCGTACGCTAATCATACACACAATGCGTACGACCAAGATTAGGGACTCACTGATCGATATCACAACACAACACTAGACACAAATTAAAGTCATACAGCTTCATATTACAAGCTAGAGGCCTCGAGGGCTCGAATACAAAGCTCGACAAGCACGAGTCAGCGGAAGCAAATAATATCTGAGTACAGACATAAGTTAAATAAGTCTGCCTTAAGAAGGCTAGCTCAAACATAAGCAGCGGATCGGAAGAGGCGAGGCCTCCTGCCTGGGAACCTCCTAACTACTCCTGAGCATCGGCACTCTCCACGTAGTAGTAGGCTCCAGCGGTGGTGTTGTGGTCGTCTCCGGCATACTCCATCTCCTGGGCTCCATCGTCTGAACGCAGACTCGTATCGAGGGGGAAAGAGGAAGCAAAGCAGCGGTGAGTACTCATCCAAAGTACTCGCAAGACTGACATCAGAACTATGCTAAGTATGCATCAGTATCAAGTAAAGGGGTCATATCTGGGCTGACTGCAGAAAGAAAGAATAGGGGAAAGGCCTAGTCCTATCGAAGACTAGCATCTTCAGCATCTTGCAGCATTAGAAGAGAGTAGACTGGTATCTCATATATAGTCATATTATTGTAGCAATTTTATTAAGTAACCATGCCCAGATATTCTTCCTCAACTCCCTGCGAGAAAGCAATCTCAGAGCCAACATTCATTTCAAATTTAAATCACAGTTATAGTTGTATAAGGTCAAGGTACAACTCCAAGTCGTCCTGTTACCGTGGACACGGCTATTCGAATATATAATTCATCCCTGCAGGGGTGCACCACATTTCCAACACGCTTGATCACCTCCGGCCGGACACACTTTTCTGGGTAATGCCCGGCCTCGGGATAGCAACACGTCGTCGCCCCACCTAGGCTCAACAGAGAGGCCATCCCGCCGGTCTAAATCCTAAGCACACAGGGGTCGTGGGCCCACTTGCCCTACGCGCTCCTGCACGATGCGTATGCGGCCGAGGTCAGCCCTAGCACACTCTAGTCCAAGAGTTGTACCGTCCAGGCCACTCGGGCGCGCGCCGCTCCATTGCTGCCGTCCGAAGAGCTTCGGCTGATACAACGACGCTGAGTACCCATAACTTCTCCCACGTGATGGTTTGGTGCATAAAAAGGTCAACGACCAACTCAGATCAAATACCCAACCCATTAGCATTTTATTAATGTGGGGCAAGCGCGACCCATGAAGTGCGGTCCCGTCACCCCGTCTCGAGGATGTGTGGCAAGGGCCTCTCTCGCCCGTCCATGCCTCATCATCATCAAACCATGGGTACCCCTCAGGGCGGACCCATCACCAACATGTTCCTGTAACCAGGTCATAGTAACTGTGTGTATAAAACATCAAGACAGAACCTGAGGAATCACCCTCAAAGGGTCCCGCTCGATGAAACCGTCAAGGTGGACTTAGAGGAATCACCCTCGAGGGTCCCACACTTGAGGGGTTGCACGACAGAGTCATCGTCGGGGGTGGTGAAGGAGGAATCACCCTCGATAACCATGACCGACTAGCTGCACTACAGAGTTAGCATCACGAGTACTTCACGAGGTGTCACCCTCGGTACTCGATAGTAGCTCTGTAGAGTCGTACAACAAAGGGGTGTGCGGTGGTGTGAGGGGCCTGGCTTGTCGATCATGATGACCGAGTCTTCGAGTCTTCGGGTTGTCGAGTCGTCGATGAAGAAGCAGGGGCAACTGGGACTAAGGGGGTCACAGGGGATTCATTGATCAACCTATACTAAGCAGTTGATATGATTGCAGGTATAGTAGCAGTTTATGAAAAACAGGCTATGCATCAGAATAGGAGCTAACTAATACAGTAGCAAAATCTAATGCAAGGATAAGGGGGAAGAATGGGCGATATCGGAATGCTCAAGGGGGGGTTGCTTGCCTTGCTGCTCTGCGGCAAAGGCCTGATCGTCAATGGTGTAGTCGTACCCGGCAGCAGCGTCAGTCTCGGGGTCTACCGGTAAGAAGAGGCAGAGAAACAATAAATATAAAGCAGACAAATGCATCACGATGCATGGCATGGCAATATGCAGAGCTAGGTATGCACTAACGCAGTATTACACATCGCAGACGGGTCGGAAGAATATCTGATGATATTTTCTGGGTCTCTGGCTACTACCGGACAGATGATCCTAATGCTAAATGTCCATGTTCATCATGCTATGAGCATGTGACAATTGAAGGTACAGCGTATTCGGATTCGTTGGATTTTTCTGATCAACTTTCATGAATAAATCTTTTTCATCTGAGTTACGGATTATTTTATATTAATTTTTAAAGTTTTATTAATATTCTGAAATTAACAGATTTAATTTAATTCAAAAAAACATTTATGACATCAGCATGACATCAGGATGACGTCGGGAGTCAACAGTGGGGCTGACTGGTCAAACCTGACCAGCGGGCCCCACCTGCCATAGACAGTGGGCTAAACAGGTCTTGGTTTTAATAAAAACATATTAGTTTAGCAGGGGGACCCACTAGTCAGTCGCTAATTAGGTTAAACTAATTATTTAAATTAGTTAAACATATCATTAGGGTTAACTAAACCTGGGCCCACATGTCAGTGGCCCAGGGGGGGCTGGACCCACATGGCAGCCGCTGGGGCTGCCCAGTCAGCCAGTTGACCAGGTCAACTGGTCAACTGGGCCCGCGGGGCCCCCTGGCCAGTGACCCAGAGGGTCCACCTGGCCGGCCAGGTCAGCCCCGGCGACCGGAGTGTCGCCGGCGACCAAATTTCGTGGCGGCGACGGTTGTGAGGGGTCGGGATTCGTGTACAGGGGGCCAAAATGCGCGCGCTTGGTCGGGATCGAACGAGGGGACTGGCCCGCGTCAATCTATGGTGGTGGCCGAGGCTCGGGCGGCCGGATTTCACGCCGGCGACGGGCCATGGCGGCGGTGATGTGCGGACACGGGCACCGACGGAGTTGCGGGGTGAGGTAGATGGCGTCGGGGGCACGAACAGCATCGCCATGAGGCCCGATGCACGTAGGTGTGCTCGATGGACGCCGTGGGTGGCCGGAGCAGTGCCCACAATGTCGACCGAGCGGCGGTTAGCGGCGGCGCACGACGAGGGACTAGCTATGGCGCACGAGAGGGAGCGAGGGGAGGTGGGGGAGAACCGGGGCTCACAGCGGAGCTCGAGGGAGAGCTCGGGGAGCCGGGGCTGCCGGAGGAGGACGAATTCGAGCGGCGGACGCGGCGGGCGTGGTGGAGGAAGACAAAGGCGAAGGCGGCATTGCAGGGCTCCTCCGCTCCAATCCAGTGGTGGGGTCGACAGAAGCGAGCCCAACGGAGCTCCTGGACCCGTTGGAGCGCCTCGAGGTCGACGGTGGCCGCGAGCTCCACGGAGCCCGGTCATGGCAGCGCTACGGGAGAGGCGGGGGAGCAAGGAGAGTGGGCGAGGAGGAAGAAGGCGGCGCGAGGGGAAGAGGGCGGGCGATCTAGGGTTTGGGGGGGCAAGAGGGGGACGGCCAGGGTGGTCTTATCCACACCGCGGCGCTGCAGCGGCGGGCGGCGAGGGGGTCCGACGGCGACACGCGGGCGCGGTCTCGGTCGCCCCACTGTAGAGGTGGGGGACGACCAGAGAGGAGCAGAACTGGGCCGGCCTGCTGGACTTTGGCCCAGTTAGGCCGGGGGGGCTTTTGTTTCCTTTTTTTGTTTGTTTTAGTTTTTTATCGTTTTCTATTTCTGTTTTACTTTTAAACTTTCTGTTTCTTTTTATTTTAGCTTTATTTCTCCTTAACAAAAATGTGTCAAAGGCTCCAATAAATACCTTGCAATATTCTGCATGGCCACACACAGTTTGAGGAATCTTAATTGGATTTGGAAATTTACATAATTCAAAAAGGGCATTTAATAATTGTTTTGGCCACTCATAAAATAGTTTTGAGGCACCAAAACACTTTCCAAAAAGTTGGTTATAATTTTTATATTACTAGGGGATTATTTGAAACCCATTCATGATTTTTATTTTTAGGTTTGCAAAACTTTTAATTTCACCTTTCAAACGATTTTTGAATTGCCTAAGAATTTGAATTTGCATTTGATTCCAAGGTGATCACATTGGGATTAGCAAAATGGATTAGCCTAATCCACATGTTACTGTAGCTTGATTACACAGATTACTGTAGCACTTAATCCAGGGCGTCACAACTCTCCCCTACTAAAAAGAATTCTCGTCCCGAGAATTAAGAAGTAGAAGGAAAGAGCCCGGGGTATTCTGCACGAAGATGATCTTCGCGTTCCCAAGTGGCTTCATCTTCAGAATAATTTGCCCACTGCACTTTGAAGAACTTAGTAACCTACTAACGAGTCCGACGTTCAGTTTCATCGAGAATGCGGACTGGTTGCTCTTTGTAAGAAAGGTCTTGTTGCAGTTCAAGCATATCATGATCCACTGCTCGGATAGGATCCTTGAAGCAGCGACGAAGTTGTGACACATGACACACATCGTAAACCTGAGAAAGGTTTGGCGGTAGTTCCAGTTGATATGCCACTTTACCACGCCTTTCGAGAACAGTGAAAGGACCAATATATCAAGGAACCAGCTTGCCCATGATCCCGAAACGGTGTGTACCTCTCATTGGCGTGACTCGAAGATAAGCCTTTTCGCCAGGTTGATAGACCATATCTTTGTGATGACGGTCATACTGACTCTTCTGATGAGACTGGGCAGCATTCAGATTTGCATGTATAATGCGTACTTGGTCTTCGGCATGTTGGATAATATCCGGACCGATAAGTGTACGTTCCCCAGTTTCTGACCAATTCAGAGGAGTCCGACACTTACGTCCATATAACACTTCAAAGGGAGCCATCTTCAGACTAGCTTGATAGCTATTGTTGTAGGAGAACTCAGCATATGGGAGAGATTCCTCCCATTTCTTGCCGAAAGAAATGACACAAGCACGAAGCATGTCTTCGAGAATCTGATTGACTCTTTCAACTTGTCCCTGGGATTGAGGGTGAAAAGCAGTGCTAAATGACAAATGAGTCCCCATAGCTTCCTGGAAACTTGCCCAGAATCTTGAAGTGAATAAACTGCCACGGTCTGAACTAATCACCAATGGAATACCGTGGAGTGAAACAACTCTGGACATATATAGATCTACCAGCTGACTAGCAGTAATAGTTTCCTTGACAGCCAGAAAATGTGCAACTTTGGACAGTCGGTCAATGACGACAAGAATAGCATCATTACCTTTCTGCGATCTGGGAAAACCAGTGACGAAGTCCATTTCAACATGGTCCCATTTCCATTCAGGAACCGTAATAGGTTGCAGAGTTTCGGCAGGCCTTTGATGTTCTGCTTTGATACGACGGCAAACATCACATTCAGCAACTTAGCGAGCAATGTCTTGCTTCATGTTAGACCACCAGAATCTTTGACGAATGTCTTGGTACATCTTGGTACTACCAGGATGAATAGACAGCGGAGTGTCATGTGCTTCCTTCATGACGTCCTAAGTCATATCATTGTTTTCCTCCTTACTCGGTACCACTAGGCGGCCTTTGAAGTAAAAAGCGCCATCCTCAGCAATAGTGAAGGGTGAGGGTTTTCCTTCTGCGAGATCGAATTTAATTCTCTCGACTTCATTGTCACACTTCTGGATCCACTTGATGTGGTCCACTAGATCTGGTTTAGCAACCAGGGTATTAAGAGAACCCTGGGAAACAACACGAAGGTTCATCTTGCGAAACTCCAGTGGAGGGGGAACGAGATAACCCTGAGGAACAATATGGAGGTTCATCTTGCGGAATTCTTCTTGAAGTAGGGGGTGAACCTTGTGAACCTGAAGGTGGTTGCAGTATGACTTGCGGCTCAAAGCATTAGCCATTACATTAGCCTTGCCTGGTGTATAAGAAATACCCACGTTGTAATCGGCTACGCGCTCCATCCATCTCTGTTGATGGAGGTTCAGATCTGGCTGAGTAAACAGGTACTTCAGACTTTGGTGATTGGTGTAGATCTCGCAACGATTACCAACAAGGTATTGCCGCCACTCTTTCAGTGCATGAATTACTACAGCAAGTTCAAGGTCATGAACTGGGTAGTTCTCTTCATGAGGACGCAATTGATGAGAGGCATAAGCAACCACTCTGCGTTCTTGCATTAGGACACAGCCCATTCCCTGACGCGAAGTGTCACAATAAATGACGAAGTCCTTACGAGTATCCGGAGGAGCAAGCACTGGAGCAGACGTCAGTTTGTCCTTAAGTGCTTGAAAGCTCTCCTGACATTTTTCTGTCCACTCATATTTAACACCTTTGTGAAGCAGATTGGTTAAGGGCTTTGCAATCTTGGAGAAGTTCTCGACGAATCGACGGCAATAGCTGGCGAGTCCGAGAAAACTTCTGACTTGCTTGACCTTCTTCGGGGGAGTCCAGTCAAGAATAGCCTGAACTCGTTCAGGGTTGACTGCAATACCATCCTTGCAGATCACATGACCAAGGTAGGTTACTTTGTCCATCCAGAACTCACACTTTGAATACTTTGCATAAAGTTGATGTTCTCGAAGCCTCTCCAGTATAAGACGAAGATGTTCAGCATGCTCTTCTTTATTCTTGGAGTAAACCAGGATATCATCCAGATAAACCACGACGAATTTATCGAGGTAATCCATGAATATATAGTTCATCAGGCGAGAGAAGGTTGCTGGGGCATTGGTTAAGCCGAAGGACATGACGGTGTACTCGTATGAACCATAGCGAGTAACGAATGCAGTCTTGGGGAGTAACCCAACCTCAAGTCGAGTTTTGAAAACACTGATGAACCAGCAAGTTGATCATTTAGATCGTTGATCCAAGGAAGCGAATATTTGTTTTGAATCGTTGCTTGGTTGATGGGACGGTAATCTTGGACCAATCGATTCGTACCATCTTTCCTCTTGAAAAATAGAGAAGGTGCTCCCCAAGCAGAGGAACTTGGACGAATGAAACCCAGACGAAGCGAATTGTCAATTTCTTGCTTAAGTTCAAAGAGTTCATGTGGTGGCATCTTATACGGACGCTTGGCTATAGGAGTGGTACCAGGTACCAAGTCGATGACAAACTCGACGGCTCTAGCAGGGGGGATCCCTGGAAGTTCTTCCGGAAAGAATCTTGGAAATCGCGGACAATTGGAATGTTTTCAATCCCTTCAAGAGGTGACACATTTAATGCATTCAAGGCATATAATCGGGCTTCAGCATTCCGAACAAGATGAGCATGGTCAAGCTCTAGCATGACGATAATGATGGGGCCTAACAGCTTGGAAAGACATGATTGAGTACAAAATCATAAGCAAGGAAGATTCTAAGAGTTGTTGAATCGCAAAGCATACTCGATTCAGATATCGGTGTCCCTGAGTGTCTCACAACTCAGAACACGAGGAAACTGGAATCAGTGAAACATCATAGTTGATTAGTAGCTCATAAGAAGTTATAAAGCCCCATGATATTTATTAAGATACCAGGGATAATACTCGGAGGTAGATCAGAATAGAGGTTAGACTAGTATATTGATTTGTGGAAGACAAACACTTTAACTTGTCTGAGAATGAAATCGAAGTAGAACAGCATGGTCAGAACCACGATTAACAAGGACAAGATCACAGATACCAGATCAATTTATACCAAGGAAATTTTATTGTTACGAGAAGCTTACATGATAAGTCATACACCGGGTCCATGGGCATGAACACAAAGTTCAAGGTCGACTCCCACTTCTTCAAGGCATAACCTTTCATTCACTCCTCATTTTCGATGAAGTTGTAGCTCTCAAAGATTCCCTGGCAAAACACCAGAAGAGTAGGACTCATGAAAACTCTCGAGTTCACACGGATTAAGGAAGGCATAGGTTCAACCCCTCAGGGCATCTTAGGAACATATACCACAAGCTTCAAGAGTAATTAACACAAGCTTGACAACAGAGCATGGCTAACAAAAGCATAGGATACAACTTATCAGAGAGAGAAGGCACAATTTACCAATAGCATCATGTATCAGGGGAAGAACATCACAAGAATTTTGAATGTGAAGGATGCTATCGGATAATAACCCATCAATGGGCCTAGCGGTCTACAAAGGACTTGATGTGAGTATCGGTACTCAATCATAGGGAGAAAGATTGCAAGGCATCATATTATAGAACATCCAAATAATTCGATGCTTAAATAACCAAAGGAATTAAGATTTCCAAATTGGTGTATCGGAAACAGATGTTTCGATCAAATACAAGATGAAAGGACTTAGATGGGCAATCAATCAAGGTTGATTTGTCGGGAACCAACTCAGGTTCGGAAAGATGTCCAGGCCGGAACGGTAATTTATGAGGAACAACTGACGATTGCGTGCATTCATACACATGTTGAATCAATAAGATCAGATGACGACCACAAAGGATTCAATGAATATTGCTAGACATATGGAATTAACCATAACGCAAGCAGGTGCGAAAGGCCAAGAGCAATAGGCTACTGAGGATTTCGGGAGATCGAATAGCAACTCAAAGGACTTGCGAAACCCAAGATAATTGAGGACGAACGAATTCTCGATAAGACAATTCGATGTACCTTGTAATAACAAGAACAATTGGATATGAAAGTATGAGCGACAATTGTATGTAATCATCCATAGGGGTTGACGGAGGAAGGGAATCGCAAAGGCGATGAGCACAAGTTCTCGAGAGAACTTCAGAGAGTATCTTCGGAGTCTTCTAATGAATCAAGCCATCATCTGGAATGAAGGGCTCTCCGGGGGAAGTAGTTACGAGAACCTAGAGTTAGAGTTAATAAAATCTTTAACCCGAAAGAGAAGAGAGATCAGAACCCAGAGTATAGACGAGGAATAAAAGATCCTAGTACCATCCGATTAAGATGTGGGCCCGTAAGCCACACAACTATGTTAGTAAAAGTTTTTCAATGACTAGACTCAACTTCGGCCAAGGAGTTGGAAAGGGGGCTACCTACAGGCAGTCGGCTCTGATACCAACTTGTGACGCCCCCAATTTCGACCGTATGCTATGTTGGAAATATGCCCTAGAGGCAATAATAAATTGGTTATTATTATATTTCCTTGTTCATGATAATCGTTTATTATCCATGCTATAATTGTATTGATTGGAAACTCAAATACATGTGTGGGTACATAGACAACACTGTGTCCCTAGTAAGCCTCTAGTTAACTAGCTCGTTAATCAAAAGATGGTGAAGGTTTCCTAGCCATGGACATGAGATGTCATTTGATAACGGGATCACATCATTAGGAGAATGATGTGATGGACAAGACCCAAACTATAAACATAGCATTTGATCGTGTCAGTTTATTGCTATTGTTTTCTGCATGTCAAGTATCTGTTCCTATGACCATGAGATCATGCAACTCCCTGACATCGGAGGAGTACCTTGTGTGTATCAAATGTCGCAACGTAACTGGATGACTATAAAGGTGCTCTACAGGTATCTCCGAGGGTGTCTGTTGGGTTGGCATGGATCAAGACTGGGATTTGTTACTCCGTGTGACGGAGAGGTATCTCAGGGCCCACTCGGTAATACAACATCACAATGAGCCTTGCAAGCA
This sequence comes from Elymus sibiricus, assembly GCA_039707655.1. Classification (NCBI taxonomy): domain Eukaryota; kingdom Viridiplantae; phylum Streptophyta; class Magnoliopsida; order Poales; family Poaceae; genus Elymus; species Elymus sibiricus. Next base: position 267,352,514 of record CM077673.1, on the reverse strand, counting down.
ATGTGACTAAAGTGTTAGCCACGAGATCTTGTATTACGGAACGAGTAAAGAGACTTGCCGGTAATGAGATTGAACTAGGTATAGAGATACCGACGATCGAATCTCGGGCAAGTAACATACCGAAGAACAAAGGGAACAGCATACGGGATTAACTGAATCCTTGACATAGAGGTTCGACCGATGAAGATCTTCGTAGAATATGTAGGAGCCAATATGGGCATCCAGGTCCCGCTATTGGTTATTGATCGTAGAGGTGTCTATGTCATGTCTACATAGTTCTCGAACCCGCAGGGTCTACACACTTAACGCTTGGTGACGATTAGTATAGTTGAGTTATTATGTTGGTGGCCGAAGGTTGTTCGGAGTCCCGGATAAGATCCCAGACATGACGAGAATCTCTGGAAGAGTCCGGAGGTAAAGATTGATATATGTGATAATAGTGTTTTGATCTCCGGAAGGGTTCCGGAATTCACCGGAAGAGGTTCCGGATGTTTACCGAAGTGTTCGGGTGCAGCAACACTTTATATGGGCCAAAGGGGTAAAGCCCACGAGGTATTGGAAAGTGCAAAAGGAAGTTTTGCTGCTGCCTTAAGCGGTACTACCGCTGGAAAGGCAGTACTACCGCGTAAGCGGTACTACCGCTTGTGTGAAGCGGTACTACCGCCCGTGAGCGGTACTACCGCTTGTGCGCGGTACTGCAGGGATCCGAGTTGGACTCTTTCCCTGCGGGCCAAACCGACCTTGTGCGGGCAAAACCGACCTGGAGGAGGCTTTTACTCCAAGTTTAAACCCCAAGGCTCAACATATAAATAGAGGGGCAGGGCTAGCACACGACACACATTAAGATTTCCCAAGCCGTGTGTCGGCAACCCTAACCCTCTAATTCTCCCGTCATAATCTCCGTAGTGCTTGGCGAAGCCCTGCAGAGATTGTTCCTCACCATCATCACCACGCCGTCGTGCTGCCGGAACTCATCTACTACTTCACCATCGCTCGCTAGATCGAGGAGGTGAAGGCGTCATCAATCCGTACGTGTGTTGAACGCGGAGGTGCCGTCCGTTCGGCACTAGTTCGTGATCGGATTGAGGGACGACTTGTGATTTGGATCGCGGAGACGTTCGACTACATCAACCGCGTTTCTTAACGCTTCCGCTTAGCGATCTACAAGGGTATGTAGATTCACTCTCCCTCTCGTAGATGCTCATCACTATGGATAGATCTTGTGTGTGCGTAGGAAAATTTTTGTTTCCCATGCAACGTTCCCCAACAGTGGTATCAGAGCTAGGTCTATGCGTAGATGAGATCTCGAGTAGAACACAAACGAGTTGTGGGCGTGGGTGTATACATATTGCTTGCCGTTACTAGTTGATACTTGATCTTGCGGTATTGTGAGATGAAGCGGCCCGGACCAACATTACTCGTACGCTTACGAGAGACCGGTTCCTTCAACTGACATGTAACTTCGTTGCATAAAGATGGCTAGCGGGTGTCTGTCTCTCTCACTTTAGTTGAATCGATTTCAATGAAGAGGGTTCTTTTAGAAGATCAAAAAGCAATCACTACACCACGTTGTGGTTTTGCGTAGGTAAGAACGGTTCTTGCAAACCCGTAGCAGCCACGTAAAACTTGCAACAACAATTAGAGGACGTCTAACTTGTTTTTGCAGGGTATGTTGTGATGTGATATGGCCAAGTACATGATGAGATATATGTGATGTATGAGATGATCATGTGTTGTATAGAATATCACGACTTGCATGTCGATGAGTACGGCAACTGGCAGGAGCCATAGAGTTGTCTTTAATTATTTTCACCGTTTTTGCTTTACTTTATCGCTATGAGTTAGCAATAGTCGTGGAAGCAACAGTCGGCGTGACAACCTCATGGCGACACGTTGATGGAGATCAAGATGATGGAGATCATGGTGTCATGCCGGCGACGATGGAGATCATGCCGGTGCTTTGGAGATGGAGATCAAAAGCACAAGTTCATGGCCATATCATGTCACTTATGATTTGCATGTGATGTTAATCCTTTTATGCATCTTATTTTGCTTAGGACGACGGTAGCATTATAAGGTGATCCCTCACTTAAATTTCAAGATAAAATTGTGTTCTCCCCGAGTGTGCACCGTTGCGAAAGTTCGTCGTTTCGAGAGACGCCGTGATGATCGGGTGTGATAGACTCTACGTTCACATACAACGGGTGTAAGCCATGTTGCACGTGCGGAACACTCGGGTTAAACTTGACGAGCCTAGCATGTACAGACATGGCCTCGGAACACAAGAGACCGAAAGGTCGAACATGAGTCATATAGTAGATATGATCAACATGAAGATGTTCACCATTGAAACCACCTCAACTCACGTGATGATCGGACTTGAGTTGGTGGATTTGGATCATGTTACACTCGAATGACCGGAGGGATGTCAATTTGAGTGGGAGTTTTTAAGTAATATGATTACCTAAACTCATTATCTTGAACAATAGTCTAAGTTGTCTTTGCTATATTTATGTTGTAGATCATGGCTCGCGCAGTAGCACCCCTGAATTTTAATGCGTTCCTAGAGAAAGCTAAATTGAAAGATGATGGAAGTAACTTTGTGGACTGGGCCCGTAATCTAAGGATTATCCTTACGGCTTCCCAGAAGGCTTATGTCCTTGATGCACCGCTTGGTGATCCACCCGCTCCAGTTGAGTCTCTAGACGTTGTGAACGCCTGGCAGGCTCGTTCTGAAGATTACTCAATAGTTCAATGTGCAATATTGTATGACTTAGAACCGGGACTTCAAAGACATTTTGAACGTCATGGAGCATATGAGATGTTCCAGGAGTTGAAGTTTATCTTTCAGAAGAATGCCCGGATCGAGAGATATGAGATCTCCGATAAGTTCTATGCTTGCAAGATGGAGGAGAACGGGTCTATCAGTGATCACGTACTCAGAATGTCTGGGTACTCCACCCGTCTGGCTGAATTGGGGATGCCCCTTTCGCCAGAGGCTATCACTGACAGAGTTCTTCAATCATTGCCACCTAGCTACAAGAGCTTCGTGTTGAACTATAACATGCACGGGATGAACAAGTCAGTCGCCGAGCTGTTTGCGATGCTGAAAGCCGCTGAGTCTGAAATTCAGAAGGAGCATCAAGTGTTGATGGTCAATAAAACCACTAGTTTCAAGAAAAATGGCAAGGGTAAGAAGGGTAACTCCAAGAAGAGTGGCAAAGCAGTTGCTCCTCTCGTGAAGAAACCCAAGGCTGGACCCAAACCAGAAACTGTGTGCTTTCATTGCAAGGGAACTGGACACTGGAAGCGGAACTGCCCCAAGTATTTGGCTGACAAGAAGGCGGCCAACAACAAACAAGGTATATGTGATATACATGTTATTGATGTGTACCTTACCAACTCTCGTTGTAGTGCCTGGGTATTTGATACCGGTGCGGTTGCTCATATTTGCAACTCAAAACAGGAACTGCGGAATAGACGGAGGCTGGCAAAGGACGAAGTGACGATGCGCGTGGGAAATGGTTCCAAGGTTGATGTGATCACCGTCGGCACGCTCGCTCTTCGATTACCATCGGGATTAGTGATGAACCTGAATAATTGTTATTTTGTGCCTGCGTTAAGCATGAACATTATATCTGGATCTTGTTTATTGCGAGACGGTTACTCATTTAAATCAGAGAATAATGGTTGTTCTATTTATATGAGTAATATCTTTTATGGTCATGCACCCATTGTGAGGGGTTTATTCTTATTGAATCTCGATAGTAATGATACACATGTTCATAACATTCATGCCAAAAGATGTAGAATTGATAATGATAATACCACTTTCTTGTGGCACTGCCGTTTAGGTCATATTGGCGTAAAACGCATGAGGAAGCTCCATGCTGATGGACTTTTGGAGTCACTTGATTTTGAATCACTTGACACATGTGAGCCATGCCTCATGGGCAAGATGACTAAAACGCCGTTCTCTGGAACAATGGAACGGGCAAGTGACTTATTGGAAATCATACATACTGATGTGTGCGGTCCGATGAGCATTGAGGCGCGCGGTGGTTATCGTTACTTTCTCACCTTCACTGATGACTTAAGTAGATATGGGTATATTTACTTAATGAAACACAAGTCTGAAACATTTGAAAAGTTCAAACAATTTCAGAGTGAAGTTGAGAATCATCGTAACAAGAAGATTAAATTCCTACGATCTGATCGAGGAGGAGAATATCTGAGTTATGAGTTTGGCAGTCACTTAAGACAATGTGGAATTGTTTCACAACTAACACCGCCTGGAACACCACAGCGTAATGGTGTGTCCGAACGTCGTAATCGAACCTTATTGGATATGGTGCGATCTATGATGTCTCTTGCCGATTTGCCACTATCATTTTGGGGTTATGCATTAGAGACAGCTGCATTCACTTTAAATAGGGCACCATCGAAATCCGTTGAGACGATGCCATATGAACTTTTGTTTGGCAAGAAGCCAAAGCTGACGTTTGTTAAAGTTTGGGGATGTGATGCTTATGTCAAAAAGCTTCAGCCTGAAAAGCTGGAACCCAAAGCGGAGAAATGCGTCTTCATAGGATACCCAAAAGAGACAGTTGCGTATACCTTCTACCTCAGATCCGAAGGCAAAGTGTTTGTCGCTAAAAACGGAACATTTCTTGAGAAAGAGTTTCTCTCGAAAGAATTGAGTGGGAGGAAGATAGAACTTGATGAGGTTGTTGAACCTTTACTTCAACCTGAAAGTAGCGCAGCGCAAAAAGATGTTTCTATAGAGCCTACATCAGCTGTAGAGGAAGTTAATGATGATGATCATGAAGCTTTGGATCAAGTTGCTATCGAACCTCGTAGGTCGACAAGGACGCGTACTGCTCCTGAGTGGTACGGCAACCCCGTCTTAGAGGTCATGTTGTTAGACAACGATGAACCTACGAGCTATGGAGAAGCGATGATGGGCCCGGATTCCGAGAAGTGGTTAGAGGCCATGAAATCCGAGATGGGATCCATGTATGAAAACAAAGTGTGGACTTTGGAAGTATTATCTGAAGGGCGTAAGGCCATTCAGAACAAATGGATGTTTAAGAGGAAGACGGACGCGGACGGTAATGTCACCGTCTATAAAGCTCGACTTGTGGCAAAGGGTTTTTCACAAGTTCAAGGAGTTGACTACGATGAGACCTTCTCACCAGTAGCGATGCTTAAGTCCGTCAGAATCATGTTAGCAATAGCTGCCTTTTTCGATGATGAAATTTGGCAGATGGATGTCAAAACAGCGTTCCTTAACGGTTTCCTTAAGGAAGAGTTGTATATGATGCAACCAGAAGGTTTTGTCGATCCAGAGAATGCTGACAAAGTTTGCAAACTCCAGCTATCCATTTATGGACTGGTGCAAGCATCTCGGAGTTGGAATCTTCGCTTTGATGAGGTGATCAAAGCATTCGAGTTTATACAAGTTTACGGAGAAGCTTGTATTTACAAGAAAGTGAGTGGGAGCTCTATAGCGTTTCTAATATTATATGTGGATGACATATTACTGATTGGAAACAATATAGAAATGTTGGAAAGCGTGAAGGAATATTTGAACAAGAGTTTTTCAATGAAGGACCTAGGAGAAGCTGCTTTCATATTATGCATCAAGATCTATAGAGATAGATCGAGACGCTTAATAGGACTTACACAAAGCACATACCTTGACAAAGTTTTGAAGAAGTTCAAAATGGATCAGTCCAAGAAGGGGTTCTTGCCTGTATTGCATGGTGTGAAGTTGAGTAAGACTCAATGCCCAGTGACTGCAGAAGATAGAGAAAAGATGACTGTCATCCCCTATGCTTCAGCCATAGGCTCTATCATGTATGCAATGCTGTGCACAAGACCCGATGTCAGCCTTGCCATAAGTATTGTCGGAAGGTTTCAAAGTGATCCAGGAATGGAGCACTGGACGGCGGTCAAGAATATCCTGAAGTACCTGAAAAGGACTAAGGACATGTTTCTCGTTTATGGAGGTGATCAAGAGCTCATTGTAAAGGGTTACGTCGATGCAAGCTTTGACACTGATCCGGATGACTCTAAGTCACAAACCGGATACGTATTTATTCTTAATGGGGGTGCGGTTAGCTGGTGCAGTTCCAAGCAAAGGGTGGTAGCTGATTCTACATGCGAAGCGGAGTACATCGCTGCCTCGGAGGCGGCGAAGGAAGGTGTCTGGATGAAGGAGTTCATGACAGATCTTGGAGTAGTGCCTAGTGCGCTTAACCCAATGACTCTGTTTTGTGATAATACTGGTGCCATTGCTCTAGCCAAGGAACCAAGATTTCACAAGAGGACCAGACACATAAAGCGACGTTTCAATTCCATCCGCGATTACATCAAGGAGGACGACATAAATATTTGCAAAGTACACACGGATCTGAATGTTGCAGATCCGATGACTAAACCTCTTCCAAGGGCTAAACATGAACAACACCAGAACTGCATGGGTGTTCGATTCATTACAATATAAATCACATAGTGATGTGAACTAGATTATTGACTCTAGTGCAAGTGGGAGACTGTTGGAAATATGCCCTAGAGGCAATAATAAATTGGTTATTATTATATTTCCTTGTTCATGATAATCGTTTATTATCCATGCTATAATTGTATTGATTGGAAACTCAAATACATGTGTGGGTACATAGACAACACTGTGTCCCTAGTAAGCCTCTAGTTAACTAGCTCATTAATCAAAAGATGGTGAAGGTTTCCTAGCCATGGACATGAGATGTCATTTGATAACGGGATCACATCATTAGGAGAATGATGTGATGGACAAGACCCAAACTATAAACATAGCATTTGATCGTGTCAGTTTATTGCTATTGTTTTCTGCATGTCAAGTATCTGTTCCTATGACCATGAGATCATGCAACTCCCTGACATCGGAGGAGTACCTTGTGTGTATCAAACGTCGCAACGTAACTGGGTGACTATAAAGGTGATCTACAGGTATCTCCGAGGGTGTCTATTGGGTTGGCATGGATCAAGACTGGGATTTGTTACTCCGTGTGACGGAGAGGTATCTCAGGGCCCACTCGGTAATACAACATCACAATGAGCCTTGCAAGCAATGTGACTAAAGTGTTAGCCACGAGATCTTGTATTACAGAACGAGTAAAGAGACTTGCCGGTAACGAGATTGAACTCGGTTTAGAGATACCGATGATCGAATCTCGGGCAAGTAACATACCGAAGAACAAAGGAAACAGCATACGGGATTAACTGAATCCTTGACATAGAGGTTCGACCGATGAAGATCTTCGTAGAATATGTAGGAGCCAATATGGGCATCCAGGTCCCGCTATTGGTTATTGATCGTAGAGGTGTCTATGTCATGTCTACATAGTTCTCGAACCCGCAGGGTCTACACACTTAACGTTTGGTGACGATTAGTATAGTTGAGTTATTATGTTGGTGGCCGAAGGTTGTTCGGAGTCCCGGATAAGATCCCGGACATGACGAGAATCTCCGGAAGAGTCCGGAGGTAAAGATTGATATATGTGATAATAGTGTTTTGATCTCCGGAAGGGTTCCGGAATTCACCGGAAGAGGTTCCGGATGTTTACCGAAGTGTTCGGGTGCAGCAACACTTTATATGGGCCAAAGGGGTAAAGCCCACGAGGTATTGGAAAGTGCAAAAGGATGTTTTGCTGCTGCCTTAAGCGGTACTACCGCTGGAAAGGCAGTACTACCGCGTAAGCGGTACTACCGCTTGTGTGAAGCGGTACTACCGCTTGTGTGAAGCGGTACTACCGCTCAAGCGGTACTACCGCTCGTGAGCGGTACTACCGCTTGTGTAAAGCGGTACTACCGCTCAAGCGGTACTACCGCTCGTGAGCGGTACTACCGCTTGTGCGCGGTACTGCAGGGATCCGAGTTGGACTCTTTCCCTGCGGGCCAAACCGACCTTGTGCGGGCAAAACCGACCTGGAGGAGGCTTTTACTCCAAGTTCATACCCCAAGGCTCAACATATAAATAGAGGGGCAGGGCTAGCACACGACACACATTAAGATTTCCCAAGCCGTGTGTCGGCAACCCTAACCCTCTAATTCTCCCGTCATAATCTCCGTAGTGCTTGGCGAAGCCCTGCAGAGATTGTTCCTCACCATCATCACCACGCCGTCGTGCTGCCGGAACTCATCTACTACTTCACCATCGCTCGCTGGATCGAGGAGGTGAAGGCGTCATCAAGCCGTACGTGTGTTGAACGCGGAGGTGCCGTCCGTTCGGCACTAGTTCGTGATCGGATCTAGGGACGACTTGCGATTTGGATCGCGGAGACGTTCGACTACATCAACCGCATTTCTTAACGCTTCCGCTTAGCGATCTACAAGGGTATGTAGATTCACTCTCCCTCTCGTAGATGCTCATCACCATTGATAGATCTTGTGTGTGCGTAGGAATTTTTTTGTTTCCCATGCAACGTTCCCCAACACGCTAATCATACACACAATGCGTACAACCAAGATTAGGGACTCACTGATCAATATCACAACACAACACTAGACACAAATTAAAGTCATACAGCTTCATATTACAAGCTAGGGGCCTCGAGGGCTCGAATACAAAGCTCGACAAGCACGAGTCAGCGGAAGCAAATAATATCTGAATACAGACATAAGTTAAACAAGTCTGCCTTAAGAAGGATAGCACAAACATAAGCAGCGGATCGGAAGAGGCGAGGCCTCCTACATGGGATACTCCTAACTACTCCTGAGCATCGGCACTCTCCACGTAGTAGTAGGCTCCGGCGGTGATGTAGTAGTCGTCTCCGGCGTAGTCCATCGTCTGAACACAGAATCGTATCGAGGGGGAAAGAGGAAGCAAAGCAGCGGTGAGTACTCATCCAATGTACTCGCAAGACTGACATCAGAACTATGCTAAATATGAATCAGTATCAAGTAAAGGGGTCATATCTGGGCTGACTGCAGAAAGCAAGAATAGGGGGAAAGGCCTAGTCCTATCGAAGACTAGCATCTTCAGCATCTTGCAGCATTAGAAGAGAGTCGACTGGTATCTCATATATAGTCATATTATTGTAGCAATTTTATTAAGTAACCACGCCTAGAGATTCTTCCTCGACTCCCTGCGAGAAAGCAATCTCAGAGCCAACATTCATTTCAAATTTAAATCACAGTTATAGTTGTATAAGGTCAAGGTACAACTCCAAGTCGTCCTGTTACCGTGGACACGGCTATTCGAATATATAATTCATCCCTGCAGGGGTGCACCACATTTCCAACACGCTTGATCACCTCCGGCCGGACACACTTTTCTGGGTAATGCCCGGCCTCGGGATAGCAAGACCTCGTCGCCCCACCTAGGCTCAACAGAGAGGCCAGCCCGCCGGTCTAAATCCTAATCACATAGGGGTCGTGGGCCCACTTGCCCTACGCGCTCCTGCACGATGCGTACGCGGCCCAGGTCAGCCCTAGCACACTCTAGTCCAAGAGTTGTACCGTCCAGGCCACTAGGGCGCGCGCCGCTCCATTGCTGCCGTCCGAAGAGCTTCGGCTGATACAACGACGCTGAGTACCCATAACTTGTCCCACGTGATGGTTTGGTGCGTAAAAAGGTCAACGACCAACTCAGATCAAATACCCAACCCATTAGCATTTTATTAATGCGGGGCAAGCGCGACCCATGAAGTGCGGTCCCGTCGCCCCGTCTCGAGGATGTGTGGCAAGGGCCTCTCCCGCCCGTCCACGCCTCATCATCATCAAACCGTGGGTACCCCTCAGGGCCGACCCATCACCAACATGTTCCTGTAACCAGGTCATAGTAACTGTGTGTATAAAACATCAAGACGGAACCTGAGGTATCACCCTCAAAGGGTCCCGCTCGATGAAACCGTCAAGGTGGACTTAGAGGAATCACCCTCGAGGGTCCCACACTTGAGGGGTTGCACGACAGAGTCATCGTCGGGGGTGGTGAAGGAGGAATCACCCTCGATAACCACGACCGACTAGCTGCACTACAGAGTTAGCATCACGAGTACTTCACGAGGTGTCACCCTCGGTACTCGATAGTAGCTCTGCAGAGTCGTACAAAAAAGGGGTGTGCGGTGGTGTGAGGGGCCTGGCTTGTCGATCATGATGACCGAGTCTTCGAGTCTTCGGGTCGTCGAGTCGTCGATGAAGAAGTAGGGGCAACTGGGACTAAGGGGGTCACAGGGGATTCATTTATCAACCTATACTAAGCAGTTGATATGATTGCAGGTATAGTAGCAGTTTATCAAAAATAGGCTATGCATCAGAATAGGAGCTAACTAATACAGTAGCAAAATCTAACGCAAGGATAAGGGGGAAGAATGGGCGATATCGGAATGCTCAAGGGGGGGTTGCTTGCCTTGCTGCTCTGCGGCAAAGGCCTGATCGTCAACGGTGTAGTCGTACCCAGCAGCAGCGTCAGTCTCGGGGTCTACCGGTAAGAAGAGGGGGGAGAAACAATAAATATAAAGCAGACAAATGCATCATGATGCATGGCATGGCAATATGCAGAGCTAGGTATGCACTAACGCAGTATTACACGTCGCAGATGGGTCGGAAGAATATCTGACGATATTTTCCGGGTCTGTGGCTACTACCGGGCAGATGATCCTAATGCTAAATGTCGATGTTCATCATGCTAGGAGCATGTGACAGATGAACGTACAGCGTATTCGGATTCGTGGGATTTTTCTGATCAAGTTTCATGTATAAAACTTTTTCATCCGAGTTACGGATTATTTTATATTAATTTTTAAAGTTTTATTAATATTCTGAAATTAACAGATTTAATTTAATTCAAAAAAACATTTATGACGTCAGCATGACATCAGGATGATGTCAGCAGTCAACAGTGGGGCTAACTGGTCAAACCTGACCAGTGGGCCCCACCTGCCATAGACAGTGGGCTAAATAGGTCTTAGTTTTAATAAAAACATATTAGTTTAGCAGGGGGACCAACTAGTCAGTGGCTAATTAGGTTAAACTAATTATTTTAATTAGTTAAACATATCATTAGGGTTAACTAAACCTGGGCCCACATGTCAATGGCCCAGGAAGGCTGGACCCACATGGCAGCGGCTGGCGCTGCCTAGTCAGCCAGTTGACCAGGTCAACTGGGCCCGCAGGGCCCCCTGGCCAGTGACCCAGAGGGTCCACCTGGCTGGCCAGGTCAGCCCCGGTGACCGGAGTGTCGCCGGCGACCAAATTTCGCGGCGACGACGGTTGTGAGGGGTCGGAATTCGTGTACAGGGGGCCAAAATGCGCGCGCTTGGTCGGGATCGAATGAGGGGACTGGCCCGCGTCGATCTATGGTGGTGGCCAAGGCTCGGGCGGCCGGATTTCGTGCCGGCGACGAGCCATGGCGGCGGTGAGGTGCGGACACGGGCACCGACGGCGTTGCGGGGCGAGGTAGATGGCGCCGGGTGCACGAACAGAATCGTAGGTGTGCTCGATGGACGCCGTGGGTGGCCAGAGCAGTGCCCACGATGTCGACCGAGCGGCGGTTAGCGGCGGCGCACGACTAGGGACTAGCTATGGCGCACGAGAGGGAGCGAGGGGAGGTGGGGGAGAACCGGGGCTCACAGCGGAGCTCGAGGGAGGGCTCGGGGAGGCCGGGGCTGCCGGAGGAGGACGAATTCGAGCGGCGGACGCGGCGGGCGTGGTGGAGGCAGACAAAGGCGAAGGCGGCGTTGCAGGGCTCCTCCGCTCCAATCCAGTGGTGGGGTCGACAGAGGCGAGCCCAACGGAGCTCCTGGACCCGTTGGAGCTCCTCGAGGTCGACGGTGGTCGCGAGCTCCACGGAGCCCGGTCATGGCGGTGCTACGGGCGAGGTGGGGGAGCAAGGAGAGTGGGCGAGGAGGAAGAAGGTGGCGCGAGGGGAAGAGGGTGGGCGATCTAGGGTTCGGGGGGGCGAGAGGGGGACGACCAGGGTGGTCTTATCCACCCTGCAGCGCTGCAGCGGCGGGCGGCGAGGGGGTCCGACGGCGACGCGCGAGCACGGTCTCGGTCGCCCCACTGTAGAGGTGGGGGACGACCAGGGAGGAGCTGAACTGGGCCGGCCTGTTGGGCTTTGGCCCAGTTAGGCCAGGGGGGGCTTTTGTTTCCTTTTTTTGTTTGTTTTAGTTATTTATCTTTTTCTATTTCTGTTTTACTTTTAAACTTTCTGTTTCTTTTTATTTTAGCTTTATTTCTCCTTAACAAAAATGTGTGAAAGGCTCCAATAAATACCTTGCAATATTCTACATGGCCACACACAGTTTGAGGAATTTTAATTGGATTTGGAAATTTACATAATTCAAAAAGGGCATTTAATAATTGTTTTGGCCACTCATAAAATAGTTTTTAGGCACCAAAACACTTTCCAAAAAGTTGATTATAATATTAATATTACTAGGGGATTATTTGAAACCCATTCATGATTTTTATTTTCAGGTTTGCAAAACTTTTAATTTCACCTTTCAAACGATTTTTGAATTGCCTAAGAATTTGAATTTGCATTTGATTCCAAGGTGATCACATTGGGATTAGCAAAATGGATTAGCCTAATCCACAGGTTACTGTAGCTTGATTACACGGATTAATGTAGCACTTAATCGAGGGCGTCACATGTATGTCACCGAAGATTTGATCTAGAGGATGATTTTTGTTCACTCTTGCTCGAACTCGGGGTAGCTTTTGCTTGTTGGATGGTGGAGCTTATTCATCATCATATTCTTCTTCGTTGTTGAAGGTGTCATTGCCTTGAGGTGGTGGTGAAGGTGGTTGAGGTGGATCTTCATGATGATCCTCTTTGTCCTCTTCATCTTGGCGTGTACCGCTTGTGGATGCTGTCGTGTTGAGGTTCGCCTTGACGTGAAGTAGGGGCTTCCACTTGGTCGATGACGTACTTTCCTTCACCTCCATGGGACGAATCTTGCCGATAGACAAGTCTTGGATAGCTTCTAAAGGTTCCTTATCTCCTACATCATTTGGCAATTGTTCGACTTGCGAACCATTAGATTCATCAAACTTCACATCTACAGCGTCTTCAACTTTTCGAGTGAAGTTGTTGTAGACACGGTAAGTGTGAGAGTTTGATCCGTAACAGAGTAGGAAACCTTCATGAGACTTAGGAGCAAATTTAGAACGACGATACTTATCAGGAATGTAACACTTGGAGCCGAATACCCAAAAGTATCCAACTTGGGGCTTGTTACCTGTGAGTAGCTCATATGCCGTTTTACCGAGAGTCTTATGAAGGTAGAGTCGGTTCGTAGCATGACAAGCTGTTTCCACGGCTTCCGCCCAAAAGTGTCTTGGTGTCTTGTATTCGTCGAGAATAATTCTAGCCATCTCTATAAGAGTTCGGTTCTTCCTCTCAACAACTCCATGTTGTTGAGGTGTGTACATAGCCGAGAAATCATGTGAAATCCCTTCTTCGTCAAAAAAGGAATCCACGTTCGTGTTCTTGAACTCCGATCCGTTGTCGCTCTGAACTTTCTTGATCTTCACTTCAAACTGATTTTGCGCTTTGCGAGCGAAGTTCTTAAAGATCTTTTGCACCTGTGACTTATCATCAAGAAAAAATACCCACGTAAATCTGGAACATCATCAACTATAACTAGACCAAAGGAATATCCACCGATGCCCTTGTAAGCATTGGGACCAAAGAGATCCATATGAAGCAACTCAAGTGGTCTCCTAGTAGTTATGATATTCTTTACGGGATGACTTCAACCTACTTGCTTTCCAGCTTGACAAGCACTACAAAGTCTATCTTTGTCAAAGATAACATCTTTAACACCAAGTATATGATCACCTTTGATGAGCTTGTCTAGATTACGCATACCAACATGTCCTAGCCTTCGATGCCAAAGCCAACCTTTAGAAGATTTTGCAATAAGACAAGTGCGAGGTTTGGATATCTTAGTGAAATCAACAATGTATAGATCACCTCTACAGAAACCGGTAAAGAACATGCTATGATTGTCTTGACGAAACACTTGTCAATCTACTTTGGTAAATAGCACATTAAAACTGAAGTCGACAAGTCTTGATACTGAAAGAAGATTGTAGCCAAGGGATTCAACAAGCATGACATTTTGAATAGAGCTATCACGAGATATGGCCACCTTACCAAGACCAAGTACCTTACCCTTGGAGTTGTCTCCAAAAGTCACATACCTTCGCGGTCCATGGTTTGGTGTGATCTCTTGAAACATGTCTCTATCTCCGGTCATATGATCGGTGCATCCACTATCGAGAATCCACTCTTTTCCTTCGGACGTGTAATCCTTGAAGTTTTCCTTGAGACTTAGATTCTTCGTAGTCTTCTCATATGTGATGTCGAACAACTCATCTTCATCATAGTAGCCATGTTCCACATTGTCATCATCAAGTGGGAAATCCTCGTCATAAGAAACAAGAGATTCGTTAGAGTTGTGATCATGACAATGTTCAAGATTATGAATGCAAATGGCTTCAACAATGATGTTGTTGATAGTTATGACATCTCCTTTAGCACGCATGAGGTCTCTAAGCTCAAATAGATATTCATCAAACTTAGGAAAAGAAATAGACTTATGAAGAATTTCATCAAGATTACTTAATGAATAATTTGGATATCGTTTCTCCAAATCATTCCACAAATTATAAGCACATTCAAAATTCTTCATTTGATCAAACACAATTCTTGGCAATCCTTTAATGATAAGATTAACAGTTCTAAGATTGCATAGCATATCAATTTCCTCTTCGTGTGTGGGATGTAAACGATCAATGGGAGGTACATAGGTGTTCTTAACATACTTGCTCAAATGGAATTAATTGAATAATATAAGCATCTCATATTTCCATTGACTATAGTACTCCCCATCAAGAATGGGCACTCTACAACTAAGACTCCCCAAACTAGACACATCCATCTTCTTCCAACGGTGATGAAACCGAAGCTTTGGAAACCAAAGCTCTGATACCAATTGTGGGATCACTAGAAGGGATGTCTAGAGGGGGGTGAATAAACTACTTGCCAAATTGAAAACCTAACCTTTTCCCAAGTTAATTGGTTGGCATATTTTAGTAATTCTAACAAGTCTAGTGCACCCTACACATGCTAGTCAATTAGTATGGCAGCGGAAAGTAAAGACAAGCGTATGTAAGAGAGTAGTGATAGGAAGATCAAACACAATATGAAGACACGAAGATTTTTCCCGTGGTTCCGATAGGTGGTGCTATCGTACGTCCACGTTGATGGAGACTTCAACCCACGGAGGGTAGCGGTCGCGAGAGTCCACGGAGGGCTCCACCCATTAGGGTCCACGAACTAGCAACCTCGTCTATTCCATCACGGCTTCCGTCCACGAAGGACTAGCCTCACTATGGGTAGATCTTCACGAAGTAGGCGATCTCCTTGCCCTTACAAACTCTTGGTTCAACTCCACAATCACGAAGAAGGACGCTCCCAAGCGACACCTAACCAATATAGGAGGCACCACCCTCCAAAAGGTAATAGATGTGGTAGTATGATGAACTCCTTGCTCTTGTGCTTCAAAAGATAGTCTCCTCAACACTCAATCACTCTCTCACAGGTTTGGCATGGGTAGAAGAGATTGATTGGATGTAAAGCAACTTGGGGAGGCTAGAAATCAAGATCCATATGGTTGGAGTGGATGATCTTGACCTCAACACAAGGGTAGGTGGCTCTCTCTCGAAAATTGGATATGGCAAGTGTAGATCTGTTCTAAGTGCTTCTCTTACAAGTGAATGGTGGTGGAGGGGTATATATAGGCTTCTCCAAAAATCCAACCGTTACAACATTATTGCCCAACTCGATGAAACCGAAGTGAAACTCAGTGGCACCAACTAGTTCAAAATGTGGCAACTTTGGTGTTTTCGGTGAGACCGATATATGAATCTCGTTGGTACCGGTATGGATGACCTAGGCAGTTACCAAATCACGGTGATACCGATTCCTCAAACTCGGTGGGACCGATTTCAAGAAATGGGTTAATAGAGAGTTGGTCCAACTTATCGGTGAGACCGGCTCTCGGAACTCGATGGGACCGATTCTAGAAAATGGCTAACCTGGAAGTTGGTCACTGTTTTCGGTGGCACCGAATGGAATGTTGTGTGACACCCTGGTTTTTTTGCTACAGTGATGATTGTAATTAAGCTACAGTAATGGCCAAGTGATTAAGCTAATCTTTTGCTAAACAGGGCTTGATCAAGTTTGAGTTCATTTTCCAATTCAAATTCCACTGAAAAAGGCTTTGAATTTTAATGTGACAATTTAAATCCTCAAACAACGTGGGAAAAATGTTGCACAATTGTGGAATAATCCAAAACAAATGTTGTTGAGGAAAACAACATCACCTTGATGTTGATGTGGACCCCACCATCAAAACAGAGGCATATTTGCATTTTAGAAGCACTCTAAATTCAAATGAAAAATGCAAACAGATTCCAAAAATCCTCAAATTTGTTGTGGACACGTGTAATATTGCAAGGTATTAATGGGACCCTATGGCACATTTTTGCTAAAAGGAATTGTGGCAGAAAAGAATTAAAACAGAATTAATAAAAAGAAAAAAATATAGAAAAGAAACAAAAGAAAAAGGGCTAAAGCCCACTTACCTGGCGACTAGGCCGTGCTGGCCCAGCCCACTCGCACCTGCCCACCGTCCTTCTCCCCTCCGTGTCGCTCCCGCCATGGACAGCGTCGCGCCGCGCCGTCGCCGCTCGCCACGCCGACGGGAGCATGTGGGCGAGGGGATAAGCTCGCCCCCGAGCCCTCCCCCCTGGTCGCCTCGCTCACTCTCCCCTCTCCCTCGCTCTCCAGCGCCGCTGCTCTTCTCTCTGTCTCTGTCCCCAACGCCTCCGCCGACGCGCCGCCGCACTGTCGTGGCCACCGGCATTCCCAAGGCCGGCATTGGTGTCAAGGAGGTGCGCCGGCCTCTGCCTCTTCCTCCTCAACCAACGGTTGGAGCCGGGAGCCACTGCAGCGAGCGAATCGGGCCGCCCCCTTTCGCTTCGGCCGCCGGTGATCTCCGTCGTCTCCGGCGAACGCTGCAGCTCCTAAGCTTTCACCGGCTTTCCGTAGCCACTAGGTGAGCCTCCTCGCTCCTCTCCTCCCTCGCTGGCTGCCGCTGCTTAGCCGTAGCCGCCCCGCCGTGCAGCAGTGCTCCGCCGTCCGCTGCTGCCGTCGCCGCCGTAGCTCCTGTCGTTGCCATGGCCGTCTGAGCACGCCATCGTGCTCAGGGCACCCTAGAGGTGCGTCCTGGCCCGTTAGTTCATTCACGCGCGCACTGTTTCGCAGTTCCCGTTGAGCACCCGTACGCGCTGCCGCCTCCGCTCATCGCCGGCGCTGATTCCGGCCAAGTCTGGCTGCGCCACAACCACCAGTCGACGCGGCTCGTTCGACTCGTTCGAACGAGCCTAGTCGCGCGCCAAACGGCCGCCTGTAGGCGATTTCCGACGAGGGCAGTGGCCCTCCGCCGCGTTCTGGCGTCGCCGGCGTCGAGCCGCCGGCCGCCGCCAACGTGGCTAGCCTGGGGCCACCCCTGTGTCACTGCCTGTGGGCCCCAGGGGCCCAGTTGACTGGGTTGACCCAGTCAACTGCTGACTGGGCACCCATTGTGCCACTGACGTGCAGGCCCCACCGCTTAATTAGTCTAATTAAAACAATTTTCTAAATAAACTTAATTAGTTAATCTAATTAGACACTGACATGTGGGGCCTACCTACTAATTAACTTAGTTTAGTTTAAATTAAACTCTGTTTAGCCCAGAGTCTATGACAGGTGGGACCCACTGGTCAGTTTGACCAGTCAGCTGGTCAGCTGACTGCTGACGTCACCATGACATCATGCTCACGCAATAACTCATTTATGTTAATTAGAATAATTCCAGAAAATGTTTAAATCTTTGAAAAATCATAGAAAATAATCTGTAGCTCAGATCAAAAAACTTTATAAATGAAAGTTGATCAGAAAAATCCCACGAACCCTAATATGCCATCCGTTCATTTGTCACATGCTCCTAGCATGATGAACATGAAACTTTCCCCTCCGGATCATTTGTCCGATAAATCCAAAGACCCGGGAAATATCGTCAGATATTCTCCCGCTTCGTCTGCAACGCGTAGTACTGCGTTAGTGCATGCCTAGCCCTGCATAATGCCATGTCATGCATCGTGTTGCATCTGTTTGCTTGTATTTATTGTTTCTTCCCCCTCTTCTCTCCGGTAGCCTTCGAGACTGACGCTGTTGCCGAGTACGACTACGCCCTTGACGTTCAGCCTTTTGCACCAGAGCAGCAAGGCAAGCAAACCCCCCTTGAGCATTCTGATATCGCCTATTCCTTTTCCCTTTTATTCTTGCATTAGAATTTTGCTACTGTATTAGCTAGCTCCTATTCTGATGCATAGCCTGTTTTTGATAAACTGTTACTATACCCGCAATCATATCAACTGCTTAGTATAGGTTGAGCAATGAATCCTCTGAGACCCCCCTTAGTCCCAGTTGCCCCTGCTTCTTCATCGACGACTTGAAGACCCGAAGACTCGGTCAACCGACTGACGAGCCAGGCCCCTCACATCACCGCACACCCCTTAAGTATGGCACTGCAGAGCTACTACCGAGTGCCGAGGGTGATACCTCACTTAGCACTCCCGGTGTTAATTCTGTAGCGTAGCTAATCGGTCGTGGGTATCGAGGGTGATTCCTCCTTCCCATTTATCGATAGCGACTCTTGCCATACACATACCTCGAGTGGAATCCATCGAGGGTGATTCCTCGGATATCCACTTGGTGTATAAACACACAGTTACTTTAACTTGACACTGTTTACATGTGAAAGACGGGATTGGAGGGACAGGCGGTACCACCCTAGTTGAGGTGGACCTGAGTTCCCGACAGTCTTGAGACGGGTCGGCCCCAAGGGTACCCGTGTGCGAGATGTGGTGCGATGCGCCGGTAAGGCATCCGGGTTATGTTGAGGCGTGGACGGGCAGGAGAGGCCCTTGCCACACATCCTCGAGACGGGGTGACGGGACCGCACTTTGAGGGTCGCGCTTGCCTCGCATTAATAAAATGCTAATGGGTTGGGTATTTAATCTGAGTTGGGTCGTTGGCCTTTTTACGCACCAAACCATCGCGTGGGAGAAGTTATGGGTACTCAGCATTGTTGTATCAGCCGAAGCTCTTCGGACGTCAGCAATGGAGCGGCGCGCGACGGATTGGACTGGACGGTGCAGCTCTTGGACTGGAGTGTACTAGGTCTGTTTTCGGCCGCGTACGCATCGTGTAGGAGTGCAAGGGCAAGTGGGCCCACGAACCTGCGCGCTTAGGATTTAGACCGGCGGGCTGGCCTCTTCGTTGAGCCTAGGTGGGGCGATGACGTGCTGCTATCCCGAGGCCGGGCATGACCCAGGAAAGTGTGTACGGCCGGAGGTGATCAGGCGTGTTGGAAATGCGGTGCACCCCTGCAGGGATGATTAATCTATTCGAATAGCCGTGTCCACGGTAACAGGACGACTTGGAGTTATGCCTTGACCTTATACAACCATAATTGTGATTTAAATTAAAATGAGTTGTGGCTCCGAGATTGCTTCCTCGCAGGGAGTCGAGGAAGAATCTCTGGGTGTGGTTACTTAATAAAATTGCTACAATAATATGACTATATATGAGTTACAGGTCTACTCTCTTCTAATGCTGCAAGATGCTGAAGATGCTAGTCTTCGATAGGACTAGGCCTTCTCTCTATTCTTGCTTTCTGCAGTCAGCCTAGATATAACCCCTCCCCTTGATAATGATGCATATTTAGCATAGTTCTGATGTCAGTCTTGCGAGTACTTTGGATGAGTACTCACCGCTGCTTTGCTTTCTCTTTCCCCTTCGATACGATTCCACGTTCAGGAGTAGTAAGGAGGTTCCCAGGCAGGAGGCCTCGCCTCTTTCGATCCGCTGCTTATGTTTGTGCTAGCCTTCTTAAGGCAAAACCTGTCTAACTTATGTCTGTACTCAGATAATATTTGCTTCCGCTAACTCGTGCTTTGTCGAGCTTTGTATTCGAGCCCTCAAGGCCCCTGGCTTGTAATATGAAGCTGTATGACTTTAATTTGTGTCTAGTGTTGTGTTGTGATATCAATCAGTGAGTCCCTAATCTTGGTCGTACGCATTGTGTGTATGATTAGCGTACGGTCGAGAATGGGGGCGTCACAAGTTGGTAGTACCGAGATGCTAGGGTTTGGTTTGGCTTCTGTTTTGGATAAACTCGGTGGATCCGAATGGGAAGTTGGTGTCACCGAATTTAGACTTTTTGCTTTGGACAGAGGATATGTGTGGGAAAGTCGGTGAGTATTTTTGGTGGCTAACTCTAAGCACTTGAGCAACCAGATCATCATATTTACCTCATCCCCTTTTAATAGTATTGGCTTTCCTATGGATTCAAAGTGATTTCTCACAAAATGTAAAATGTAGAGTCCTTGTTCCTGAAGCTTGGCCAATCCTATTCCTTCCTTTGCTTGGTGAGGTTCTCCACACAATTCTTTAGCCAATCCTCTCTGTGGAATTCATCTGAAATAAGCTAGATAAAACTATTAGTCCAAGAGACAATGTATGTTGTCATGAATTATCAAAACCACCAAGGGAGCATATGTGCTTTTAGTTGTTGCTAGTAAGTATAACACGACGGGGTTCACTCATATTGCTTGAGTTTACTTTGTCTACATCATGTCATCGTTCTCCATGCATTACTCTGTTTTACTTAATACTCTAGATGCATGTTGGATAGCGGTCAATGAGTGGAGTAATAGTAATAGGTGCAGGCAGGAGTCGGCCCATTTGTTTATGGATGTGATGCCTATATACACATGATCATCGCCATGAAAATTGCATAACTATCCGCTTTTCTATCAATTGCCCAACAGTAATTTGTTACCCACCGTATGCTGCCTACATGAGAGATGCCGCTAGGGAAAACTATGGCCCGCGGGTCTATTCACTTATATATTTACAAACACTATTATTACCTCGTTTCCTTTATTTACCTTTTATTTTATTTTGCAATCTACATTTATCAACAATTATCTACACAACTCAGTTGCTTGCAAATAACGAGATCAAAGGGATTGACAACTCTGTTGCCCGCGTTGGGTGCAAGTTGTTTGTTCATTTGTGTGCAGCCGCTGAAGACGGTTGAGGATTGATATTCCTATTGGTTCGATAAACCTTGGTTTCATAACTGAGGGAAATACTTACCCAGTTTGTGCTGCAATTGCTCGTTCCTCTTCACGGAAAACCCAACGCAGATCACAAGTATCAGGAAGGATTTCTGGCGCCGTTGCCGAGGAATATCATCATCACCTACCAAGTAACTTCACACAAATTTTCATTCACATGTTCTTCTTTTTATTTGTTGTTATATTTAGCTTGTCTCATAAAAATCAAAAATACAGAAATGTTTATCTTTGCTTGTTACTAGTTTTCTTGTTTGAAGGCGTGGCCTGTTCTTCTTCCGCTCGCTTTACTCCCAATGATGATGTAGTAAATTTTAAACAAAGGGGAGGAGAAGGTTTGAAAGATGCATGGTATAGAATTTGCTTTGCTTAAAATAAAGCAACTAAAAAGTTATCCACTACTACCTTGCTTCACAATTTTTATGTTGGTGTGACCACTTGGTATAGGTTTGTACTTGACACAATCACCGGTGGGAATTTCGTAATGTGTCACACTTTGGATGCCTATAATGCAATTGAAAATCTTGTAGGGAAACCACCCATTATTGTCAATGGGACTAGTTTGACCTTGGAACATGTTATGCAAAGGCTTGATGCTATTGAAAAGAACATGATCACAAATAAACCAATTGAGGAGTTGGATAAAAAACTTCATAATCATATCACTCAACTTGGGTTACGGGTAGGAATGACTTTGAAAGCTTAAAAGGAGGAAGACACTACAATTGATGAGAGGATAGAACAAGGCTTTAATAGAATTGATAAAATGGAAGAGTTCATTGAAAAAGTAGGTTCCTCTTTCGCACCTCCCAAGACTAATGCTAGTACCTCTCAAAACAATAACCGCAAGTTCATATATATTCCTAAGAGCATTAGTACACCTCCTACCAAAAGAAACGAGGATCTAAAGAAGATTAGTGTTCATCCCAACTTTATAAATTTGATAAAGGATCCTATTGACAAGCCTACTATTGAACCTATTATCCATGGTTGTGTTATTGAGGAGCTTGATGTCAAAGATGACAATACTTGAAACAATGCATTATGCCTAGCTAGGGGCATAAAACAATAGCGCTTGTTGGGAAGCACCACAATAGTTATCTTTAAAATTTTGCTTTAAAATTTCTGTTTATTTTTGATAACATGATTATTGCCTCTGTAATGATTATATTTTTGTGTTTAAATTAGTGTTTGTGCCAAGTAAAGCCTTTGGGATGACTCACAAGATGAGTGGAATCGATGTTGAAACAAAACACAAACTTTTGACTCCAGTACAAGAATTTTCATTTTTTTACTGGAGCGTGATAATGATATGAAATTTTTACACAGTGTTTCTATACAAATGTTCGAGGTTTCCCTCAGTTTTCAGAATTTTTATAGTTACAGAAGTATAGGTTCTCTACAGATTGCTACAGACTGTTCTGTTTTAGACAGATTCTGTTTTTGCTTGCATAGTTGCTTATTTTGATTATGCTATGGATTGTATCGGGGGGTATAAGGCTTGGAGAACTTAGAATACAATACCTATTATGAAATTTTAATCAATTTATAACAGTACCTAAAGTATGCAATATGTTTCTTATACTAACGGATCTCACGAAGTTTTGTTGAGTTTTGTGTGATTGAAGCTTTCAAGTTTTGGGTGTTGTGACGATGGACCACGGAATAAGGACTAGCAAGAGCCTAAGCTTGGGGATGCCCAAGGAACCCCAAGGTAATATTTTAAAGGAGACTCAAGCATCTAAGCTTGGGGATGCCCCAGAAGGCATCCCCTCTTTCGTCTCAATCCATCGGTATGTCACTTGAAGCTATATTTTTATTCGTCACATGATATTAGTTTTTCTTGGAGCGTCGTGTGCTTTTGTTTGCTTTTACTTTTAGTTTGCCACAATCATTGTTTGCTGGACACACCTATTTACTAGAGACACACCTTCATCATAATTTGTTATAATACTCTATGTGCTTCACTTATATCTTTTGAGCTTAGCAGTTGCTCTAGTACTTCACTTATATCTTTTTGAGCACGGTGGCGTGTAGATTTTATAAAAATAATTTCACTCTCGGTCTTCGCTTAAATTTGTTTGAGAGTTAACAAATAGTGATGGTAATTTGCATGATTCATAATACTAGTCCAAAAATATTAGGTATTCAATGAGTGATAATCAAAACCATCAAGTAGATAATATAGAGAAATTATGGGTCAATGATATTGATGTAGTAATATGAAATAGGTATGAGTTCAAAATTGTTAAATTGTAGAAGTTTCGATATTTAGAAAGGTTGACCTTTTTGTTCATCTAAAAATTAAAGAGTCATGGTGATGATGTGTGAGCATTTCTATTTCTCGCTGAAATCCTAGTGTTGTTTCGGGTCGGAAGCGCGCGATGGTTCACTCCTACCAACCTCTTCCCCCGGGGCATACGAGTAGTACTTTGATCTATGATAAAACTAATAAAACTTTTCCATAAGTATATGAGTTCTTTATGACTAATGTGAAATCATGGACATACGCAATCTCACCTTCTCATATTTGCTAGCCTCTTCGGTACCGTGCATTGCCCATTCCCACCTCGAGGATCGGTGCAACTTTCGCCGGTGCATCCAAACCCCGTGACATGATACGCTCTGTTGCACATAAGCCTTATTATATCTTCCTCAAAACAGCCACCATACCTACCTATCATGGCATTTCCATAGCCATTCTGAGATATATTGCCATGCAGATTCCACCGTCACTTCACATGACTAGTTCGTTCATCATCACACTACTAGGAGAAAGCCTACTAGTAGCGCATGAAATATCTATAGCAGTAGCGCTGGGTCCAGCGCTACTGCTAACGTGCTATAGCTAAGTTGGTGCAGCGCTACTGCTAAGTATGGTTAGCAGTAGCGCTGCACTGACCAGCGCTACTGCTAACTATCTGTAGCGCTGCTGCTAATCCAGCGCTGCCGCTAGATGCCTTCCAGCGCTGCTGCTAGTATTCATGCTTTCACATATTACATTCCCCTCTACGTATTTGTGCATGCTCTATACAGTAGTTTCAGCATATGACAACATCAATAATTATTGTGCCAATAACTACATTTAGATTAAAGTGCATGGATGCAAGTGATCATGTTGAATTAGAAGAAAATATGATGTTGTCAATCGCAACATCATATTTTCCTCTAACTCAACATGATCACTTGCATCCATCCACCTTAATCAAATATATGTCATATAACTCAACATCATCTTACTCATCTAACAACTCATCATCATCTTAATCATATCAAGTTAAAATCTCATAAAACAGAAAAACATCATAATAGTAATCATCCTAATCGATCATACAAGTTAACTAAACTTCTCTCTCATAGGACCTAGTCCTCCCTCCTAGGTAAAATGACATAAAAAAAATAACACCTATGTCTCCATGATGAAGCAAAGAGATCCAACGGTCTCCAACTTGTGGCTTGCGATCCTTCTTTATTTGTCCCCATGCTTCAATTTGGAGCCGTCTTGGTGGTTTGCGCTCAGTCGGGTATGCAAAAGAGAACTCGGGCTGGAAGGGGCTTTTAATTGTCATATTACCTTCGGGTTGCATCAATGGAGGCACAACTTCGTTTGGCAGTTTCTGTTGAAGAACATAATAGTAGCCTAGTTAGCAATGTAATCAATACCATTTACGCAATAGTAGTGTACTTAATTAGCAACTCTTACCAAGATATTTCGGCGAATGTCATCCGCCCTCAACCTATGCACTAGTGTCCTGTACAATGTATAATTTGGGAAGTTCCCAAATTATACGGGAAGATCTCCCTACCAACTAGGACACCAATAACAAAGTTGATAAGATCATCCTTCTCCTCCCAAGTTAGATGTGATCCATAAGTGTAGTGTGTCGTGTCAATTATTTTCTGTGTTTCACTCGAAGAAACGAAGTAAGCTATAAATTATAAATTAACAAATTTAGTATGGATGAACACCAACTATTTTTAAATATAGAATGCAAATTACTTGACAAATATGCATGGTTGATAAACTCACATGGAGGTAAAACGGGAAGCATATCGACATCCACCCAAATGTCGATGTTACCTTCAATATGATCTTTAGGACGAAGATCGAAGGTTATTTCCATATCCTCCTGAAATCCATATGCCTTGCAAAGAGCTTCCCAATTTGAGCACCCTAATTCTGTGTTATTAACTGCATTCATTACTTTGACCAGAAATGTGTGACCATGTTTAGTCCTCAGGTTGGCTCTCCTCGTCTCGAAACTCTCGTGCTCTTCGAAACCGAGCCTCTCGAAGAAATACCGTCTTGCATGACAGGGGATGAACTAGTCGAATTGTATAAAACAGAAATTACACGTTGAAGCAAAGAAACAGAAGTCATGCTTAATTACGAAAAAACAGTTGTCATCGTTGTGTACCGTAGAAATATCGAAGTCCTCGTAAAGCTTCATGGTGAAGAACCTGCCGTCTCGCAGCCCAGGCTGGTCCTAAAAACCCTTATCTTCGCCGCAGAGTTCACACGCTTGGATCCTATCGTCGTCATCAGATGACGACATTTCCTGTGTTCATGATTCAAAAATTACGGCATGACCATTGCTAATGTAAGACATATTGAGCAATAACATACACACATGTCCAAATAGAACTAATTCAATATCGGTTGACTTTCGGTCCGTCGAGGCTTTCCTTAAATAACTCTCATATCTTATGGTGTGTTGGTGCGCACTCTCTCACACTGATAAGGTGGTGTATATATGTTGGTGGACACTCTCTCACACTAATAGTTCGACCGTCGGTGATGGATGCACTTCCTCTCCTCTCCATGCGCATTACACCGAGGTATATATCGCAAGAAGAGAAGAGGAAGAAGCGCCCCCCACGACAACAGTCGGGATTCCTCCATCAAGAACACACATGAAAGTCACACAAGGAGCAACGACAGACCGAAAGTCACACACGCATTATACCAATATAATATCACTAATACATTTAAAATGAACTCGAATATAATATCACCAATACATTTATAATGAACTCGAATATAATATCACTAATACATCATCTCGAATAATCCAGTTAATGCATCATCAAATATTAACTAATACATCTCGAATATTATCATATAAGATCACTAATACAGATCGAATATCCTAGAATCCAAAGTGGAGGACGGTGAACTCGGTTCACTAGCGGTCTCTGAGTCGCTGGCCGTGGACACCCAAAGATAAAAAACCATCACCGGATCATAACTCGGGTCAGATCCCTGAAGAACCTGCCAGGTATTGGAGAACCTGGCATCCAACGCCGCCATGTAGCGATGGACGTGCTCGTCCTCCTCCCTGACACGGCGACGTACCACCTCCGGGGGCCCCGCTCCCTCTGCACCGAAAGTGGCCCACGCGACCGCCACCAAAGAAGCTCCGGGTCGACGACGAGACCAGGAGTCCTCACCAAGCTCTGAGCCCGGGAAGGTAGCACCTCCCACTGCCAGCCCGGCGGAGCCCAGTCCCGGACATTGCGCCTCTCAAGGATGTCGACGCCGACTCGACGACGCCGAGGGTGCGGGCCAGGCATCATCGACGTCGAGACAAATTCCTATGAGAACATTTTCTTATCGTTTAATGTTTTGCTATTTCAGAAATGCTTAATTTCTTAAACTCATTTTAGACTCATTTTTGACTTGGTTTTCCGGAATGCCGTTTCCCAGCAAATCCCAGCACTCGATATGCCTACTTTCTAGCACAAGTCATGCCAAAATTTCGACATGACCTTTGCTAAAAAGTGGACATATCGAGCGCCTGAAATTCACCGGAACGGAAATGAATCAACATTCCGGCGAAACATAGGCCACTCGGATCATTTGCGTATAACAGTAAGAAAAATATAGAACTTGAAGAAAATGCAATAAGGTTTTTCTTCACAATATTTGAAACTAATTTGAAACCTAGCTAAATTTCTGTCCTAATAGGGCACTTGGGCACAATTATATAGGGCACTTGGGCACAATTATCGAACAATTCAAAGTACTTGGGCACTTGGGCACATTCATATTTTGCTCTAAACTAATTTAGCTAACAAACCTAACCCTAGAATCAACCTAACCCTAGAATCAACCTAATTAACCCTAGAATCAACCTAACCCCCCTAATATTACAAAACGGCCGGATGCGAGAGGGGGGTGAAGGGAGTGAGGGGAGAGGGAAGAGGGAGGAAGGAGGGAGTAGGGGCTACCTGCGGAGGGAGGGGGCGCGACGGTGAGGGAGGGGGCGACGGTGGTGGCGTCCGGGTCGGGGCTCGGGGGCAGGAGACGACGAGGGAGGGGGCACGACGGTGTGGGCATCGAGAGGCAATGGCGACGGCCGCGGTCGGGGGAGACGGCGAGGGAGGGGGCGCGACGGTGGCGGCGTCGAGAGGCGATGGCGACGGCGGCGGTCGGGGGAGAGGGACTGATGAGAGGGAGAGGGGATCGAATGGGGAGAGAGGGAGATGGTGGGGGAGGGTGGTAGGTGGGTGCAACGAGAAGCAGTAGCGCTGGAACAGAAATCCGCTACTGCTAAGCATCATAGCTGTAGCGATGGTCGGAAACCCAGCGCTGCTGATAATCAGTGCCCACCTGCTGGCAACGTACAGCCATAGCGGTAGCGGTGGTCCACAGACACACGCTACTACTACGGCAGTAGTAGTAGCGTCGGTTTTGGACAGCCGCTACAAGTACAGGTAGCCACTGGCACTGACAACGGGACCACTTATCAGTAGTGCTTGTTTGGTAGCCCGCGCTACTGCTACTTGTCTACATGTAGCGCTTGTCGACAGCCAACGCTACTACTATATAGCAATAGCACTTTCCCTATTTCCAGCGCTACTGCTAAAATCCTATCTATAGGCTTTCACCTAGTAGTGTCATATTTCTTTGCATGATCATAGAGAGTTGACATAGTATTTGTGGCAAAGCCATCGTTCATCATATTTTTGATACATGTCATGCTAGATCATTGCACATCCTAGTACACTGCCAGAGGCATTCATACAGAGTCATATCTTCATATCAGTTCTCCATATCGAGTTGTAAGTAAATAAAAGTGTGATGATCATCATTATTAGAGCATTGTCCTAGTGAGGAAAGGATGATGGAGACAATGATTCTCCCACAAGTCGAGATGAGACTTCGGATGAAAAATAAAGATGGGGGAGGCCAAATGAGCCCACCATTCGAAAAAAAATGAAAGAAAATGAGAGAAGGGACTTTGCTACTATCTTTTACCACACTTGTGCCTCAAAGTGGCATCATGCTCTTCATGTAGAGAGTCTCATGATATGTCACTTTCATATGCTAGTGGGAATTACCTATTCATTATTACAAACTTGGCTTGTATATTCCTATGACGGGCTTCCTCAAATGCCCGAGGTCTTCATGAGCAAGCAAGTTGGCTGCACACCCCACTTAGCTTCATTTGAGCATTATTTGCATGGCAATCCCTACTCATCGCATTGACATCTATCGATGGGCATCTCCATAGCCCGTTGGTATGCCTATTTGATGTGAGACTATCTTCTCCACTTCTTACACCTTTGATATCTACCACCATACTCTCTTCCACCTAAATGCTATGTCCAATGGCTCACGCTCATGTATTGCTTGAAGAATAAAAAGTTGATGCATATTGGAAAAGTACGATCCAATTGCCTGACTTGGACACCGTGGTGCTTAACATTTGTATTAATGTGGTGAAGACGGAGCCATATCTTGCTAATATAATAAGATGAATGGGGGGTAAACATTTCTTAAGGATCGTATACTTTTAAGGATTAATGATTTTGTTTCTTACAGTTTAAATATTGTTGTGTTAATATTTGTTGATACATCTCTTCTCAATAAGCATACACGCATAAGATTACATAATGGATAGCATGTCACATAAAAAATTCCGTTTTTTATCATTTACCTACTAGAGGATGAACATGAATTAAGCTTGGGCATGCTTGATACGTCTCCAACGTATCTATAATTTTTGATTGTTCCATGCTGATATATTATCATTCTAGGATACTTTTTGGGTCCTTATTTACCAATTTATAATATTTTTGAGCACTAACCTATTGACCCAGTGCCCAGTGCCAGTTGCTGTTTTCTACATGTTTTTTTACTTTCAAGGTTTACATTACCAAACAAAGTCCAATTGCCACGAAACTTTTTGATGATTTTTTCTGGACCAAAAGAAGACCTGGAAGCTTCAGAAGGAGGCCGGGAGGCGCTCGAGGGCCCCACCAAACATCAGGGCGCGCCCTAGGGGGCGCCATGATATGTGGTGGCCCCTTCGGCTGCCTCCCGACGCCCCTCTCTGGCCTATAAATTCTCTAATATTGCAAAAAACCCAGAAGCAGTCCCGAAACCCTTTTTCTGCCGCCACAAGTCTCTGTTCTGCCGCGGGGCCATCTGGAGCTCCGTTCCGGCACCCTGCTGGAGGGGGGATCAATCACGGAGGGCCTCTACATCAACCTTGCTGCCCTCATGATGATGTGTGAGTAGTTCACCATAGACCTACGTGTACATAGCTAGAACCTAGATGGCAATCTCTCTATCTCTTGATCTTCAAAACAATGGTCATTGTATCTTCGCTTTGATCTATCTGATGTAATCCTATTGTGCGGTGTGTTTGTTGGGATCCGATGAATTCTGGGTTTATGTTCAGATTATTCATGAAAAGTATTTGAGATGCCTTTGATATATATTGTCTCTTAATTGCATGATCATTATAGCTTCGTAATGCTCTCCGATTTATTGATGTGCTTTGGCCAAGTAGATTGATATTTCATCGATGGGAGTGGTGCGTTGTGGTAGGTTCAACCTGACGAGTTTCTATATCCCAATGACAAAGTAGGGGACAAGATGCGTCTTTGTGTTGTTGCTACTAAGGATAGCACGACGGGGTTCACTCATATTGCTTGAGTTTACTTTGTCTACATCATGTCATCGTTCTCCATGCATTACTCTGTTTTACTTAATACTCTAGATGCATGCTGGATAGCGGTCGATGAGTGGAGTAATAGTAATAGGTGCAGGCAGGATTCGTCCTATTTTTTTATGGACGTGATGGCTATATACACATGATAATTGCCGTGAAAATCGCATAACTATCCGCTTTTCTATCAATTGCCCAACATTAATTTGTTACCCACCGTATGCTGCCTACATGAGAGATGCCGCTAGGGAAAACTATGGCCCGCGGGTCTATTCACTTATATATTTACAAACGCTATTATTACCTCGTTTCCTTTATTTACCTTTTATTTTATTTTGCAATCTACATTTATCAACAATTATCTACACAACTCATTTGCTTGCAAATAACAAGATCAAGGGGATTGACAACCCTCTTGCCCATGTTGGGTGCAAGTTGTTTGTTCATTTGTGTGCAGTGTCTGAAGATTGACGATTGATATTCGTATTGGTTTGATAAACCTTGGTTTCATAACTGAGGGAAATACTTACCCACTTTGTGCTACAATTACCCGTTCTTCTTCACGGAAAACCCAATGCAGATCACAAGTATCACATGTCCCTTTGCTACTGCGCTACTCCTCGCAATGAAAATTATTACCGGAGATATTGTCGTTTAATGAACATTTGCTATTTTTGGTAGATGTTAACCCTGTTGTATTTAACATGCCTTTCTATGTGCTTATGTAGGTCTACAATGCACGATACCGTTGTTGACCATCGAGGTTAGTCACATCCCATTGTAGTATTTTACATCATTTGTGCAATTGCAGCTTAGGTTCTAACATTTATTTGTTGCTTGTAGGTACATATGTCAGCGGTGCTGATCCATTCTTCGAACCCCTTTGCATACGAGGCAATGAGATAAACATGAACAAGCATCAAGTGAGTAAACTAAGGAAAATTGTTAGGCAGAAGAGACATATGACTGGAATTAAACACTTTATTTTCACTTTATCCAGGACATCAGTGAACTTTAGGATGGTAAGTAATTTGTTGCCTTCTTTTCCTGCCCAGAACAAGTTACTCTATTAGACATTAATACCTGAAAGTTGTCTCTTTTCAGTGGTTTCCAAAGGAATTTACTCAAGATTACCTTGCAAACTACCTCACCGGAGTGGAGGCAACGAAGGTTATAGTATACAATTCATGCTACCATGATAATGGTCTAGAAGTCTTCCTGAAGGAGGTGAAGAATAGAAGGGTGATCATCACAAGGGGTTGGACACAAGTTGTGCGCACCTTCGGCATCGAGGAGGGCACATTATGGGTATTCCGCTTCTTCAACACCATCAACAGCCGAAAGGATTCACAATTCACTCTTCACATTTACCGCCTCTAGTACTGTATATTGTGGTCATCATATTTATTCTTCTGGCAAACTATGTAACCATCGAACATGTACTGAGCTTTTGATTTATGCATTGGCTGGTGAACCATTGTAATTAGGGTGTGTATTGATGGATGTGAAATCCATATTTCATAATTAAAAAAATTGAAATTTCCAATTCTAATAATAAATTAACAAAAATAAGCTATTAGGTAATAAATTACAGTGCACACAGTTAGAACAAATAAACCGTGTGCGATTATCTGCTTTACAACACACGGTTGCATATTTTGCGCGTGTGGGATGTGCGTAATGTCACACACGCATTTGCAAGCCGTAACCGTGTGCGGTTGGCGTTAATAGCATAAACGGTTCCAAACCTGAGTGCGTGTGTAATGTAGGACGATAAGAAGACGGTTCACATGCAAAGTGCGTGTGCGATCAGAATAGCTATCACACACGATTATTAAATTGGCATGTTGGCGATAGTAGAGCCACCACACACAGTTAAAAGTTTCGGACTGTGTGTCATGATGTACCTATCGCAAATAGGTCACGGAATTAAATGTTTGTGATATCCATATTTCGCACACAAATATATCTGCACCATCATCTCGGATGTGTGGTTGATCACAAACGTAACGTCAAAGTGTGGTGTGTGGGATAGGCTACGACTTCTCATACGCCTACGTTAGGCGAATCGTCAGCAGGCGCCCGCCCCATCATAGACGATGTTTCGGTGTCATGTGTGATGGTCCCCCTATCGCCCATGTAGGCAAGGCGACAGTTTGGAACTGCGTCGCAGAAAGGGGTTAAAAACCATTTGTATAGCACGTAACGGTACCGATATATATACTCCTCATTGTTTTGACCTTTGTATCCCAAGTTTCTCCTTTGTTCTTGTTTCGGGCTATTTTCTGCCAGCGTTTTGAGCAGTTAGGAAGTGTGTCCTCCTCCTCCAACAACATGGGGGACAATGCTTGGTTGCTGCAAATAGAGCTGGAAGGAGAGCCAACAGGGGTGGTCATGATAGGAGAAGGCTCTGGAGACTCCATGGAAGTGCAACCCCCTGCTTCGGAGCGAGGCACTCTTCCTGGCATCTCCACCTCTCCTAATCCTTGTCCACCCATGAGAAGAAGAGGCCAACTAGTTCATGAGGTACAAGATAAGCCCAGTTCAAGGAGACCCCTCGGTAGGTTACACGGAAATAACTTTCATAATTTAATTCATAAATATGGGGTCGAGAATACTTCTCGTTTGCATATACCGTCCAATTGGGCATCTCTCGTACAAGTGAAAGTGATGCAGG
Source organism: Elymus sibiricus (assembly GCA_039707655.1). NCBI lineage: Eukaryota > Viridiplantae > Streptophyta > Magnoliopsida > Poales > Poaceae > Elymus > Elymus sibiricus. The sequence continues at coordinate 267,319,631 of CM077673.1, read as the reverse complement.
AAGGAGTTGTTGGAGTCATGATAATAAGGACATCATGGCTCAAGTCAAAAATAATGTTGCTACAATGCAACACTTGCTCCATGAGATTCTAAATATGAAAGAGCTCCGGATGGGATTTTTTGGGGAAAATGCCACCACTTCATCATCACCATCACCCAAGAGGGAAACTTGAGTACACGGGTATGGGCACCACCTTGAGCTTGTTCCAAGCTTTGGGGAGGTGCCCCAGTATCATATCACCATCACTTTTACCATCATTACTGATACGTCTCCAATGTATCTATAATTTATGAAGTATTCATGCCATGTTTACAACAATTTTATATGGTTTTGATGCACTTTTATATGATTTGAGTAAAACTAACCCAGACTGACGCTGTTTTTAGCAGAATTACCATGGTGTTATTTTTGTGCAGAATTAAAAGTTCTTAGAGTGAGCTGAAAATTTACCGTGTTTTTTATCGACCAGAAGAGACCCATGGAGCACCATAGTTGGGACAGGAGGTGGCCGAGCGATCCACAAGCTGTGGGGGCGTGCCCTGGGGAGTAGGGACTGCCACCGTGGCTTGTGGACCCCTCGAGCACCCCCCCTAGCGTGAGACCAATGCCAAAAATTCCTATAAATCCTAGAAACCCTAGAAATAACCTAAGAACTTCTACTCCGCTGCTTCAAGCTTTTGTACCAAAGAAATCTCATCCGAAGCCCTTTCCCGGTTCATGCCGGAGGGGGAAATCATCACCGGAGGCCATCTTCATCATCCTGGCGGTCTCCATGTCGAGAAGGGAGTAGTTCACCCGTGGGGCTGAGGGTATGTACCAGTAGCTATGTGTTTAATCTCTCTCTCTCTTGTGTTCTTGATATGGCACGATCTTGATGTACCACAAGCTTTGCTAATATAGTTGGATCATATGGTGTTCTTCCCTCTCTATCTTGTTGTGATGAATTGCGTCTTTCCTTTTAAGGTTTCGTTATGTTGGATTGAATACTTTGGATTTGAGAACACTTGATATATGTCTTGCATGTGGATACCCGTGATGACAATAGGGTGTTCTACTGAGTCACTTGATGTACGTTTTCGTCCTACTTTCTCTGATAGAAACTTTGGGGGGGGTACTCTTTTAGGTTCTTTGTGTGGATTGAATGTTATGAATCTATTTTTTTAGTATTAATTACTACAAACTCTAGGGTTGTTTGTGACACCTATGGGGATGGCTCAATAGATTGATCGGAAAGATAACTTTGAGGTGGTTCGCTGTCTACATCAATTTTTCTTATGTTCTCCGCCATTGATAAGGGCTTTGGAGTGATTATTTGTCACACGTTGAGGGATAGTTATATGATTCAATTATGTTAGCAATGTTGGGAGATTGCACTAGTGAAAATATGAACCCTAGGCCTTGTTTCCAAGCATTGCAATACCGTTTGTGCTCACTTTTGTCACTAGATACCTTGCTGTTTTTATTATTTCATATTAAAAAAACCTATATTTACTATCTCTAGTACACTTGTATCACCATATCTTCGTCGAACTAGTGCGCCTATACAATTTACCATTGTATTGGGTGTGTTGGGGACACAAGAGATTGCTTGTATTTGATTCCAGGGTTGTTTGGGAGAGACCATCTTCATCATACACCTCCCATGGACTGATAAACCTTAGGTCATCCACTTGAGGGAAAATTGCTACTGTCCTACAAACTTTGTGCTTGGAGGCCCAACACGAGTGTACAAGAATTAGTTGTGTAGTAGACATCAAGCTCTTTTCTGGCGCCCTTGTCGGGGAGGTGAGCGCTTGAAGGTATATCTTTAGATCTTGCAATTGAATCTTATAGTTTCTTGTTTTTCACTAGTTCGGTTTATAAAATTAAACTAAAAAATGAAATTTACGTTACCTCAAATGCTTCATCTTTAAAATGTCTTTCTTGAAAATGATGGATCATAAAATTGTGCCAAAGTGTTAGAAGAGTTCAATAAAATGTTTGGCACTAAATCCTTGAATGATAAGAAGGATTTCCAATTTGCTAGTATGAATTCTTTGAATATTCATGATGCTAAATTGCTAATGATATGCAAAGCCATAAGCTTGGGGATGCTATGTTTCAAGAATATGATCTTTTAAGTCCCCCTACTTGTGATGATAATATCAACTATGATGATAGCATGCCTCCTATTTATAATGATTACAATGATGAAAGTGGGTTTGGAAGAGTGTCAAATCTAGGAAGTAATGATCCCACTATTTTGTAGGGTGTTGAATCTTATGGCAATAATTATGAAAGTGGATTTGGAGAGGTCATGACTTCATTTATTGATGATTTCACTATTTCGGAAGAGTTCTCAATTGATTACTACAACAAAGTTGCTATCTATGATGATTATGGTGATGACATGTATGCTATAACGAGTAAAGATAACCATGAAACTTTTCATCATGATTTTAATGTTCAATTTGGTTATGTCAATCAAGTATCTCATGATAGTTATTTTATTGAGTTTTCTCCCAGTATTATGTATGAGAATAAATTTGCTTATGTGGCGAGTAATAAATTTTATATGCTTGTGGATCATGAAAAGAATGCTTTATGTGATACTTATATTTTTGAATTTGTTCATGATGCTACTGAAAATTATTATGAGAGAGAAACATATGCTTTTGAAGTCGTACTTGTTTTGCCTTCTTATGCTAGTTGATTCTTGCTCCCATAAATTGTTTCTCAGAAAATCCCTATGCATAGGAAGTGGGTTAGGCTTAAATGTGTTTCCTATATGCTTCATGATGCTCCCTTTGTGTTTCAATTCTTTACTTTTATGTGAGCATCATTGAAATCATCATGCCTAGCTATAAGGCTTTAAAGAAAATCGCTAGTTGGGAGACAACCCAACACTTATAATTTTTGTTTTGTATGTTAACATGATTAAGATACTGTAGTAATCATGTGTTATGCCTTTTATTTCAATAATGTGCCAAGTAAAGCTTTGGGAATAGTGTGGATACTTGTTGATTTGATTCTGTGCAAAAAACAGAAACTTTTGCGTCCAGTACATAATTTCTCTGATTTTACTCGAGCGTCAAAATAGTCTGAAATTCTTACACAATATTTATCTTCAAATTAACTATGTTTTCCTAATTCTTCAGAATTTTCAGAGATATGTAAAATATAGTGCTAATTCAGATCTTTACAGACTGTTCTGTTTTTGACAGTTCTATTTTGCATGCATAGTTTGCTTGTTTTAGTGTTTCCATAGCTTATATTTAGTGATATAAATTATGGGAATGATAGAATACAATAGGCATTATTTTAGAACAATTATTACTCTTGTATTGGCAGTACCTAAGTGAATGTCTATTTTTATTACACTAACCCATCTCAAGAGTTTTGTTAAGTTTTGTGTGATTGACGTTTTCAAGTTTTGGGTGAGATACCGATATGAGGAGAATAAGGAATAGAAAGACCCTAAGATTGGGGATTCCCAATACACCCCAAGGTAACATTAAAGGAAGACTTGAGCGTCTAAGCTTGGGGATGGCCCAGAAGGCATCCCCTCTTTCGTCTTCAACACTATTGGTATATCTTACTTAGAGCTATATTTTTATTCGTCACATAATATGTGTTTTGCTTGGAGCATCATTTTATTTTGTTAGGATTTCCTTTATGTTATTTATAATCATGTTTTTCAATAAAAATTACAAAGAATTTCCCTTTAGGATACTTGAATTGCATGTTTGATGTGTGCTGTGTAAAAACAGAAACTTTTGTTGTAGTGTTTGAATTTTCATATTTTACTGGAACATGGAAAGTTTCTGAAATTTTTACACAGTGTTTTCATACAAATTATTTATTATTTACTGAATTTTCAGAATTGATGGAGTTACACAATTACACTTGTTTAATTAATTTCTACAGGCTGTCCTGTTTAGACAGATTGTTGTCATAGTTTTGTTATTTGCTTATCCTAGAGTTTTTTCATGGCTTTTATTGGCATCAATAAATTGAGGGAATGATACTATATAGTAGAAAATGTTTGAAATTATTATTCAACTTGTCTTGTTAGTACATGAAGTGTTGATTTATTCTTATGTGCACTAACCTATGTCACGAGTTCTTGTCAAAGTTTTGTGTGGATGAAGCCTTTAACAGTTAGGAAACCGTGATGTTAGAGGAATTAATGGGACACAAAATCTCAAGCTTGGGGATGCACAAGTCTCCCCAAGTCAATATTACAAGAAGTCTCAAGCATCTAAGCTTGGGGATGCTGTTGGAAATATGCCCTAGAAGCAATAATAAAGTGGTTATTATTATATTTCCATGTTCATTATAATTGTTTATTATCCATGCTATAATTGTATTGATTGGAAACACATTGCATGTGTGGATACATAGACAACACTGTGTCCCTAGTATGCCTCTAGTAGACTAGCTCGTTGATCAAAGATGGTCAAGGTTTCCTAACCATAGACATGAGATGTCATTTGATAACGGGATCACATCATTAGGAGAATGATGTGATGGACAAGACCCAAACTATGAACGTAGCATATGACCGTGTCAGTTTATTGCTATAGTTTTCTGCATGTCAAGTATCTATTCCTATGACCATGAGATCATGCAACTCACTGACACCGAAGGAATACCTTGTGTGTATCAAACGTCACAACGTAACTGGGTGACTATAAAGATGCTCTACAGGTATTTCCGAAGGTATCTGTTGAGCTGGCATGGATCGAGACTGGGATTTGTTACTCCGTATGACGGAGAGGTATCTCAGGGTCCACTCGGTAATACAACATCACAATAAGCCTTGCAAGCAATGTGACTAAAGTGTTAGCCATGAGATCTTGTATTACGGAACAAGTAAAGAGACTTGCCGGTAACGAGATTGAACTAGGTATAGAGATATCGACGATCGAATGTCGGGCAAGTAACATACCGAAGAACAAAGGGAACAACGTACGGGATTAACTGAATCCTTGACATAGAGGTTCAACCGATAAAGATCTTCATAGAATATGTAGGAACCAATATGGGCATCCAGGTCCCGCTATTGGTTATTGACCGTAGAGGTGTCTCAGTCATGTCTACATAGTTCTCGAACCCGCAGGGTCTGCACACTTAACGTTCGGTGACGTTTCAGTAGTATTGAGTTATGTATGGTGGTGATGGAATGTTGTTCGGAGTTCCAGTTGAGATCCCGGGCATCACGAGGAGCTCCGGAATGGTCCGGAGGTAAAGATTGATATATAGGAAGTCCCGTTTTGGCCACCGGAAAAGTTTCGGGTATTTCCGGTAGTGTACCGGGAGTGCCGGTGGGCCATCGGGAGGGGCCACCCACGCCGGGAGGCCACATGGGCCTGGGGGTGGTGCACCAGCCCTTAGTGGGCTGGGCAAACCAGCCCCACAAGGCCCATGCGGCTAGGAAGGTGGGAAAGGAAAAAACCCAAAGAGAGGGGGAAGGATTCCAAGTAGGATTGGAATCCTACTTGGAGTAGGATTGGTGGAAGGCTCCACCTCCACCTCCTGGTTCGGCCGACCCCTAGGGGAAACCCAAGGGCGGCTGCCTCCTCCCCCTCCCTCCTATATATACTAGAGGAATAGAGCCCCCAAAGACACAAGTCCACGTGCTAGTTCTCTATTCCCTAGTTCCTCCACCAAATAGATTCCGACGGTGCTTAGGCGAAGCCCTGCTGGAATAGTTCCACCACCACCGTCGTCGGAGTTGAAGTTTATCTTTCAAAAGAATTCCCGGATCGAGAGGTATGAGACCTGCGATAAGTTCTATGCTTGCAAGATGGAGGAGAACGGGTCTGTCAATGAACACATACTCAAAATGTCTGGGTATTCCACCCGTCTGGCTGAATTGGGTATGCCCCTTCTGCCAGAGGCGATCACTGACAGAGTTCTTCAATCACTGCCACCTAGCTACAAGAGCTTCGTGTTGAACTATAACATGCACGGGATGAACGAGTCAGTCGCCGAGCTGTTTGCGATGTTGAAAGTCGCTGAGTCTGAGATTCAGAAGGAGCATCAAGTGTTGATGGTCAATAAAACCACTAGTTTCAAGAAGAATGGCAAGGGTAAGAAGGGTAACTCCAAGAAGAGTGGCAAAGCAGTTGCCCCTCCCGTGAAGAAACCCAAGACTGGACCCAAGCCAGAAACTGAGTGCTTTCATTGCAAGGGAACTGGTCACTAGAAGCGGAACAACCCCAAGTATCTAGCTGACAAGAAGGCGGCCAACACCAAACAAGGTATATATGATATACTTGTTATTGATGTGTACCTTACCAACTCTCGTTGTAGTGCCTGGGTATTTGATACCGGTTCGGTTGCTCACATTTGCAACTCAAAACAGGAACTGCGGAATAGACGGAGGCTGGCAAAGGACGAAGTGATGATGCGCGTGGGAAATGGTTCCAAGGTTGATGTGATTGCCGTCGGCACGCTCGCTCTTCGATTACCATCGGGATTACTGATGAACCTGGATAATTGTTATTTAGTGCCTGCGTTAAGCATGAACATTATATCTGGATCTTGTTTATTGCGAGACGGTTACTCATTTAAATCAGATAATAATGGTTGTTCTATTTATATGAGTAATATCTTTTATGGTGATGCTCCCAATGTGAGGGGTTTATTCTTATTGAATCTCGATAGTGATGATACACATGTTCATAACATTGATGCCAAAAGATGTAGAGTTGATAATGATGGTACCACTTTCTTGTGGCACTGCCGCTTAGGTCATATTGGTGTAAAACGCATGAAGAAGCTCCATGATGATGGACTCTTGGAGTCACTTGATTAGGAATCACTTGACACATGTGAACCATGCCTCATGGGCAAGATGACTAAGACCCGTTCTCTGGAACAATGGAACGGGCAAGTGACTTGTTGGAAATCATACATACTGATGTGTGCGGTCCGATGAGCATTGAGGCGTGAGGTGGATATCGTTATTTTCTCACCTTCACTGATATTTAAGTAGATATGGGTATATTTACTTAATGAAACACAAGTCTGAATCATCATAACAAGAAGATCAAATTCCTGCAATCTGATCGAGTTGGAGAATATCTGAGTTATGAGTTTGGCAGTCACTTAAGACAATGTGTAATTGTTTCACAATTGACACCGCCTGGAACTCCACAGCGTAATGGTGTGTCCGAACGTCGTAATCGAACCTTATTGGATATGGTGCGATCTATGATGTCTCTTACCGATTTGCCACTATTGTTTTGGGGTTATGCATTAGAGACAACTGCAATCACTTTAAATAGAGCACCATCAAAATCCGTTGAGACAACGCCATATGAACTGTGGTTTGGCAAGGATCCAAAGTTGCCATTTCTTAAAGTTTGGGGATGTGATGCTTATGTCAAAAAGCTTCAGCCTGAAAAGCTGGAACCCAAAGCGGAGAAATGCATCTTCATAGGATACCCAAAAGAGACAGTTGGGTATACCTTCCATCTCAGATCCAAAGGCAAAGTGTTTGCCGCTAAAAACGAAACATTTCTTGAGAAAGAGTTTCTCTCGAAAGAATTGAGTGGGAGGAAGATAGAACTTGATGAGGTTGTTGAACCTTTACTTCAACCAGAGAGTAGCGCAGCGAAGGAAGATGTTTCTGTAGTGCCTACATTGATTGGAGAGGAAGTTAAAGATGATGATCATGAAGCTTCGGATCAAGTTGCTATCGAACCTTTTAGGTCGACAAGGACGCATACTGCTCCTGAGTGGTACGGCAACACTGTCTTGGAGGTCATGTTGTTGGACAACAATGAACCTACGAGCTATGTAGAAGCGATGATGGGCCCGGATTTCGAGAAATGGTTAGAGGCCATGAAATCCGAGATGGGATCCTTTTATGAAAAAAAAGTATGGGCTTTCGAAGTATTACCTGAAGGGCAAAAGGTCATTCAGAACAAATGGATCTTTAAGAGGAAGACGGACACGGACGGTAATGTCACCGTCTATAAAGCTCGACTTGTGGCAAATGGTTTTTCACAAGTTCAAGGAGTTGACTACGATGAGACCTTCTCACCCGTAGCGATGCTTAAGTCCGTCAGAATCATGTTAGCAATAGCTGCATTTTTCGATTATGAAATTTGGCAGATGGATGTCAAAACAGCGTTCGTTAACGGTTTCCTTAAGGAAGAGTTGTATATGATGCAACCAGAAGGTTTTGTCGATCCAAAGAATGCTGACAAAGTTTGCAAACACCAGTGATCCATTTATGGACTGGTGCAAGCATCTCGGAGTTGGAATCTTCGCTTTGATGAGGTGATCAAAGCGTTCGGGTTTATACAAGTTTACGGAGAAGCTTGTATTTACAAGAAAGTGAGTGGGAGCTCTATAGCGTTTCTAATATTATATGTGGATGACATATTGCTGATTGGAAACAATATAGAAATGTTGGAAAGCGTGAAGGAATATTTGAACAAGAGTTTTTCAATGAAGGACCTAGGAGAAGCTGCTTTCATATTAGGCATCAAGATCTATAGAGATAGATCGAGACGCTTAATAGGACTTTCACAGAGCACATACCTTGGCAAAGTTTTGAAGAAGTTCAAAATAGATCAGTCCAAGAAGGGGTTCTTGCTTGTATTGCAAGGTGTGAAGTTGAGTAAGACTCAATGCCCAGTGACTGCAGAAGATAGAGAAAAGATGAGTGTTGTCACCTATGCTTCAGCCATAGGCTCTATCATGTATGCAATGCCGTGCACAAGACCCGATGTCAGCCTTGCCATAAGTATGGCCGGAAGGTTTCAAAGTGATCCAGGAATGGAACACTGGACGGCGGTCAAGAATATCCTTAAGTACCTGAAAAGGACTAAGGACATGTTTCTCGTTTATGGAGGTGATCAAGAGCTCGTCGTAAAGGGTTACGTCAATGCAAGCTTTGACACTGATCCGGCTGACTCTAAGTCTCAAACCGGATACGTATTTATTCTCAATAGGGGTGCGGTAAGTTGGTGCAGTTCCAAGCAGAGCATGGTAGCTGATTCTACATGCGAAGCGGAGTACATCGCTGCTTCGGAGGCGGCGAAGGAAGGTGTCTGGATGAAGGAGTTCATGACAGATCTTGGAGTAGTGCCTAGTGCACTAAACCCAATGACTCTGTTCTGTGACAACACTGGTGCCATTGCTCTCGCCAAGGAACCAAGGTTTCACAAGAGGACCAGACACATAAAGCCACGTTTCAATTCCATCCGCGATTACTGATACGTCTCCAACGTATCTATAATTTTTGATTGTTCCATGCTTTTATATTATCTGTTTTGGATGTTTTATGTGCATTAATATGCTATTTTATATTATTTTTGGGACTATCCTATTAATCTAGAGCCTAGTGCCAGTTTTTGTTTTTTTCTTGATTTTGAGTATTGCAGATAAGGAATATTAAGCGGAGTCCAAATGGAATAAAATCTTCGGAATGATTTTTCTTGGACGAGAAGAAACCTGCCAGACTTGGAGACGAAGGCAGGAGACCTGCCGGGAAGTCAGAAGCCACCAGGGCGCGCCCTAGGGGGGGGGCGCCCCCCTGGCTTGTGGCACCCCAGCAGGTCTCCTAACCCTATTATTCGGCCTATAAATTCCCAAATACTCCCCCAATACCAAAGAGAGCCACGAAAATACTTTTCCGCCGCCGGAAGCCTCTGTTCCCGTGAGATCCAATCTTGGAGCCTTTTCCGGTAATCTGCCGGAGGGGGATTCGATCATGGAGGTCATCTACATCAACTCCATTGCCCCTCCGATGATGCGTGAGTAGTTTACCACAGACCTTCGGGTCCATAGCTAGTAGCTAGATGGCTTCTTCTCTCTGTATGTTCTTCAATACCATGTTCTTCATGATCTTCATGGATATCTATCCGATGTAATACTCTTTTGCGGTGTGTTTGTCGAGATCCGATGAATTGCGGGTTTATGTTCAGATTATCTATGAATATTATTTGAATCTTATCTGAATTCTTATATGCATGATTTCATATCTTTGCAAGTCTCTTCGAGTTATTGGTTTGGTTTGGCCAACTAGATTGGTAATTCTTGCAATGGGAGAAGTGCTTAGTTTTGGGTTCAATCTTGCAGTGTCCTCACCCAGTGACAGTAGGGGTAGCGAGGCACGTATTTGTATTGTTGCCATCAAGGATAAAAAGATGGGGTTTTCTTCATATTGCTTGAGTTTATCCCTCTACATCATGTCATCTTACCTAATGCGTTACTCTGTTCTTCATTAACTTAATACTCTAGATGCAGGCAGGAGTCGGTCGATGTGTGGAGTAATAGTAGTAGATGCAGAATCGTTTTGGTCTACTTGACACGGACGTGATGCCTATATGCATAATCATTGCCTTGGATATCTTCATAATTATTCGCTTTTCTATCAATTGCTCGACAGTAATTTGTTCACCCACCGTATTATTTTCCTTCATGAGAGAAGCCTCTAGTGAAACCTATGGCCCCCGGGTCTATTTTCCATATTATATTTTCAGATCTATAAATCAAAAATACCAAAAATACTTTGCTGCAATCTTTTTTACTTTTGTTTTACTTTTCGTTTTAGTAATCTTCTATATCTATCTCTATCAGATCTCATCCTTGCAAATAACCGTGAAGGGATTAACAACCCCTTTATAGTGTTGGGTGCAAGTGTTTGATTATTTGTGTAGGTACATCTATTGGGGACTTGCTTGTATCTCCTACTGGATTGATACCTTGGTTCTCAACAACTGAGGGAAATACTTATCTACTTTGCTGCATCACCCTTTCCTCTTCAAGGGAAAACCAACGCAAGCTCAAGAAGTAGCAATTACATCAAGGAGGAGGACATAATATTTGCAAAGTACACACGAATCTGAATGTCGCAGACCCGATGACTAAACCTCTTCCAAGGGCTAAGCATGATCAACACCAGAACTGTATGGGTGTTAGATTCATTAGAATGTAAATCACATAGTGATGTGAACTAGATTATTGACTCTAGTGCAAGTGGGAGACTGTTGGAAATATGCCCCGTAGGCAATAATAAAGTGGTTATTATTATATTTCCTTGTTCATTATAATCGTTTATTATCCATGCTATAATTGTATTGATTGGAAACACATTGCATGTGTGGATACATAGACAACACTGTGTCCCTAGTATGCCTCTAGTAGACTAGCTCGTTGATCAAAGATGGTCAAGGTTTCCTAACCATAGACATGAGATGTCATTTGATAACGGGATCACATCATTAGGAGAATGATGTGATGGACAAGACCCAAACTATGAACGTAGCATATGATCATGTCAGTTTATTGCTATAGTTTTCTGCATGTCAAGTATCTGTTCCTATGACCATGAGATCATGCAACTCACTGACACCGGAGGAATACCTTGTGTGTATCAAACGTCACAACGTAACTGGGTGACTATAAAGATGCTCTACATGTATCTCCAAAGGTGTCTGTTGAGCTGGCATGGACCGAGACTGGGATTTGTTACTCCGTATGACGGAGAGGTATCTCAGGGTCCACTCGGTAATACAACATCACAATAAGCCTTGCAAGCAATGTGACTAAAGTGTTAGCCATGAGATCTTGTATTACGGAACGAGTAAAGAGACTTGCCGGTAACGAGATTGAACTAGGTATAGAGATATCGACGATCGAATGTCGGGCAAGTAACATACCGAAGAACAAAGGGAACAATGTACGGGATTAACTGAATCCTTGACATAGAGGTTCAACCGATAAAGATCTTCATAGAATATGTAGGAACCAATATGGGCATCCAGGTCCCGCTATTGGTTATTGACCGTAGAGGTGTCTCAGTCATGTCTACATAGTTCTCGAACCCGCAGGGTCTGCACACTTAACGTTCGGTGACGTTTCGGTAGTATTGAGTTATGTATGGTGGTGATGGAAGGTTGTTCGGAGTTCCGGTTGAGATCCCGGGCATCACGAGGAGCTCCGGAATGGTCCGGAGGTAAAGATTGATATATAGGAAGTCCCGTTTTGGCCACCGAAAAAGTTTCGGGTATTTCCGGTAGTGTACCGGGAGTGCCGGAGGGCCATCGGGAGGGGCCACCCACGCCGGGAGGCCACATGGGCCTGAGGGGTGGTGCACCAGCCCTTAGTGGGCTGGGAAAACCAGCCCCACAAGGCCCATGCGTCTAGGAAGGTGGGAAAGGAAAAAACCCAAAGAGAGGGGGAAGGATTCCAAGTAGGATTGGAATCCTACTTGGAGTAGGATTGGTGGAAGGCTCCACCTCCACCTCCTGGTTCGGCCGACCCCTAGGGGAAACCCTAGGGCGGCTGCCTCCTCCCCTCCCTCCTATATATACTAGAGGAATAGAGCCCCCAAAGACACAAGTCCACGTGCTAGTTCTCTATTCCCTAGTTCCTCCACCAAATAGATTCCGACGGTGCTTAGGCGAAGCCCTGCCGGAATAGTTCCACCAAAACCATCGCCGCGCCGTCGCGCTGCCGGAGAACTCATCTACCTCTCCGCTCCCTCTTGCTGGATCAAGAAGGCGGAGATCGCCATCGAGCTGTACGTGTGGTGAACGCGGAGGTGCCGTCTGCTCGGCACTATATCGTGATTGGATCGCGGGACGGCTAGCGATTTGGATCGCGAAGACGTTCGACTACATCAACCGCGTTTCTTAACGCTTCCTGCTTAGCGATCTACAAGGGTATGTAGATCCACTCTCCCTCTCATAGATGCTCATCACCATGGATAGATCTTGCGTGTGCGTAGGAATTTTTTTGTTTCCCATTCAACGTTCCCCAACAGATGACACGTTAGGCATCCCACCTCTCTTCGTCAACAAACATCGGTTAGCCTATTTTGAGCCTAAGTTTTTGCTTGTTCACATGATATGTGCTATTCTTGGAATGTATTTTTTTGTTTGCTATTAGAATAAAATGCTTAGATATGAAAGTTTTATTTGGAGAGAGTCTTCACATATCTACTTATTTATTTAACTACTCTTTGTTTTTCACTTATATCTTCTTGGAGTAGTTTGATGTTTACTCTTGTGCTTCACTTATATCCTAAGAGTAAACTGTGGAATGAATTGAATATCATAAATTTGAAATTATGTGAGCTTTCATATGTTTGTCTCATGATTATCAGTAGTTTCACATTGTGTCGGGTTATGATGCACATGATCACATATGGGGCCACGGGCCCCTTTGTGGTTCGGCAGGGGTGAGGTCACGTTGCACAAAGAGCAGAGGTAATGAGACAGCACGACGACGAGATGCTAGTGTTTTACCCAGGTTCGGGCCGCTGAGAAGCGTAAAACCCTACTCCTGCTTTGGTGGATTGATCGGGGGAACACGAAGCACACGCAGCGCTCAAACTTGGCAAGGGTGCCTTCGGGAGAGCTACTACGCGAGTACAAGTGTCCAAAGGTCCGAATCGCTAGCTAGGTTGCCTTGGGCCTCCTTTTATAGCTCAAGGGGAAACCACAGTGGCAAAACAGACATTATCTAGTGATTAGATAGCTAACAGTGCTATCATACCTAACTCTGGCACTTAGGACAAAATGCCATAAATGCTAGCCTAAGTGGCGTGCGGGGGTGCATCCCTAGCAAGCTCTTACCACCGCTTGGCTGACTGTTTCTTATTATCTTGACACGCCTCTGGACAGGTGTTAAATGGGCATAATCTGCCTTCCGGTGCATCGCCACGTGCTTAGCAAGAGCCACTTAGCCACATGAGGGCTCGACACTACATCGACAACTGACTGGCGTTGCGATGAGGTGGAGCGGTGGCCGATCGGCTCGCGCCTACCGGGGGATGGCTTGCCGGGTCTTCCTGAAGATGTGTGAGCCTCGGTCCCCGGCATGCACCGGGGACGCGACTGGAGCGGTTTGGGCCCGTTCTGGGCCGTTGCATTGACCTTGTCGGTGTTGCTAGCCAGCGTAGGCTGCTTCTGCCGGAGTCTTGGTCTTGGATGTTGGCTTCGTCTTCTTGATGCCCTCCTTGATGTCACGTAGAGTGGCTTGTTTGGCTTGGACTGGGTCTTGACGGGGCAGTAGCTTTCCTTGGCAGGCTTAGGCCACATGGTCGGAGGTTTATTGTCCGTGCACAAGTCAGGGGGAAATAAACAACCCTGTTTGTGTACCCCGATAGAAGCCCCCGGGCCTGAGCCATACGTGTCGCTAGGCATCATTGGGTTAGGCCCCAAACAGTGCACAAACACGCGTCGAAGAAATGCTGCTTTCACGTACTTGGTTGTGATCATTTGCCAAGACCACGTCCACTCCGTGTAATTACCACATGTCGTGGGGTTGTGGAACAGTAGCCATTGCCAGCAAAACAAATGGCATTTTTCTGAAACGATCATGAAGAGCAAGCCCCCGCGCGGGTTCCCAATAAAAAGGTAACGCGCAGAGGCGCTGCTCATTCGCGTCCGTTTCTCCCTCCTCCATCTTCCTCCTCAAGCCAAGAAACCGTTTCCGCCGCCGCCCGCCCATCAAGCGCTGCTAGATCCTCCGCCGCCCTTGAGAGCTCGAGAGATGGGGCGAAAGACGAGCGTCGTGAAGGGGCAGTAGACGGCCGTGCCGACGGACCCACCGGCTGAAGAGAGCAAGAGGAAAGGAGAAGAGCTGGAGAGGCGGCGACAGAAAGATGTGGTTTTCTCCCCGTCGAACCTGGACGGCAATGCCTTGATCGCAAGGTATGCCTATATGTGGGGGAGGGAGACAAATGGGCATGGAGCGCCCGTAGTTCTCCCGGACAGCCCCAAAGAGAAGACGCCATCGGATTCGTACCATTTCTTCTGCGCGTACTTCCTCTGTGGCCTCTCCCCCCCTTCTCTGATTTCTTTTGCGCCATGATGACGGTGTATGGATTCCACCTGTTGGATTTCACGCCCAATGCAATGGCGTGCATGTCGATCTTCACCCATCTATGCGAGAATTTTGTTGGAGTTGCCCCCAATGTGGATCTGTTCAGGCACTTCTTCGTCCCTCGGATAGAAGACAAATCCCACCGTTCAGGGAACATAAGCTGGATTCCTCGATGAAGGAGGGAAGACTGGGATTATCTCCCTGGCCAGCAGCACGGGAAGTGGGAAGAGTGGAGGGGCGACTGGTGCTGGATCAAGGATGAAAAAGTCCCCGAGTTCTGCTTGACGCGGACAGGATGTGTCACGCGCGGAAGTGACTGGAGTAAGTTGGGCCTCACTGACAACAAGCTCCGCCCGGCGCTCAACATGATTACCCATCTGAAAGCTGCCGGGCTGACCATGGAGAATGTGGGGGCCGACTTCCTCCGGCGCCGCATTGCGCCGCTGCAGAGGAGGGACAGATTTGCATGGGAGTACAACGGCTCTGCCGACAGGATGCGGCTGTACCTAGGCTCCGCCAACAACTTGACGGTTTACGGTCATAGCTGGCTGTGCGAGCAGCTGTTCAACCATCTTGGGCTGTTCCACTTGCCGACAAGAGTTGTTCCCCTGTATCTCAATTCCACCCGGAGCCAGATTCTGCAATGGATGCCCGACTGCAATGCCTCCGGGGTCAAGCCCGATTGGGAGCTGCCTACCCTGGATGATGAGATAGGCTGGGTCTCGCGCTTGGAAGAACGAGCTTCCAAGGCGGAGGACAATCTGATCAAGCTAACAACCAGCGCGGAGGAGGCATTCATTGCCGCTCGGATTGTAGAGGACAAGAAGGTCAGAGCCGCCAAGAGAATGGGCTCCGGGGAAGAGGAAGAGGAAGAGCCTGAAGGTGATGATTCTTCTGATGAGGAGAGCGAAAAGCACGCCATGGAGGAGGCTATCGGGATCAAGTCTGCCGGGGCTGGGGCCTCCCAAGCCGCGGCGACAGGAACCCAAGAGGGGGTTGAGGCGGAGGAGGCAAAGGAGCCGGAGGTGGAGGAGGAAGGGCTCGAAATGGGCCCTCAAGCTCCAGAGCCAAGTCACCGCCTCCGTGAGCGCGTCAACCGAGAGTCAGCGGCCCCTGCGTCTTCGCGGAGCACCCAGAAGGTCAAGAAGACAACTGACAGGGGAGGCAAGCACGACGCAACACGCCGCCAGTCTCTCCGCCTCTCTCAGGCTAAGCCTCCTCCCGCCAAGCGACGGATGGTTACGGGGGTGGACCCCAACCCCTCGGCAAGCCCAACTTCTCTGCCAAGTTTGCCCTTGCCGGAGGTCCCGGTCCTTCCGCCAAGCCTCGCTTCTCCAACTTTGAAAAGGGGTTGTCTTCGAGTGAAGGCATTGAGAGGAAATCTCTTCCAGAGTTGGTTGAGTCAGCATTACTTGTAGCCCAAGTAATGTTGTCGCCTGTGTTTGAAATCCGACCGTTATGACATGTGTCGTTTGGCCATTGAACCAGGGTCATTTTGATCATATCAGGTCGGGTTGCCCGCTAGCTATAAATAGCCCACCCCTCCACCATAAGTAGGTGGCTGCTCAGAGAGAGATACGGCTGTTGTCATTTTGGAGCAACCCACCTCGAATACATTGAGAGAGAACTATGCTGCGAGGATAAACCCAAACACCTAGAGCTAGTGTGTTTGAGCATGACCGAAGTAATTCAGTTCTGAGAGAACGGAAGACTTATTACACTTGAAGACTATGATCTTCTAGACGGTTAGGCGTCTGGGTCTAGAGCATCCAAGAGTCATTTTGGATTGCCGGGTGACCAAGTTTGTACGGGTTTCAGAAGTCTCCCCTGAAGACATACCTGAGTGATTGGGCATTGTCTAAGTGACTTCGGCTCAAGGGGAATAAGGTGAAGATGAGGTCTTGTAAGTTCAATCTCAGCCTCCCTAACCAGAGGTACAGTTGTCACAGCAACTCGAACTGGTCCAACAAATCATGTGTCTTCGTGAAGCAACTGGTTCTATCTCTCACTCTTACAATTCTGTATTGCATTGTGAAGCCATTGCTTGGTCATCCTTACTCGAAGACATTCACCGAAGACATTCCTTCTTATTGTTTATCTTCATACTGTCTAAGTTTATCTTCGATACATCTTAGCTTTCATGATGAAAATGTTGTACCTATCTGAATGTCTTCATTGTTTTCCATTCCTTGCGTAAATACTTGATTGATATACCTACCTGGTCCTGAATCGCTTCCGCTTACTTTGAATACATTTACTGTTTTGAAGCTTTTGATAAAAATCACCTATTCACCCCCCTCTAGTCGATAACTAGCACTTTCATTTACTTGTCCTCAACAAGCAACCGCTCCATAGTGTTGATGGAGTCCTCCACCATGACCGGGTTGTTGGTGTACACCATCGTGAGGTCCGTCTTCCTCATGCGGGTATCCACAAGATGCATGCCGAACTCCATTGGATCGCCGCTGGATATCCTCTTTATTCTTCAAGGGTGTGTGAGCATTCTTACTCCTCGTTGAGATCCTAGTGATGTTTAGGTCAGGGGTGCGCGATGGTTAACTCCTACCAACCTCCTCCCTAGGGGCATGTGAGTAGTACTTTGCTTCGAGAGAGCTAATAAAGCTTTGCAACAATTATATGAGTTCTTTATGACTATTGTGAATCCATGGGTGTACGCACACTCACCTTTTCATAATATGCTAGCACTACTGCAAGATGGTCCAAAGATGACACATCAATCAGAGACCCTTCGACGAAACTGTGTGCGATGCATGAATCCCAAACGTTATAGTTATAGCTCCGTCGCCAATAATGAAAACTGTGTGCGATGGCGGATCCATCAAATACGATTCAGAAAAAGTTGTGTATGCGATCGGTGGCAAACAGATCACCAAGATAAACTGTTTGCACGGGACAAAATAACGAAAACGGTTAACAAAATAAAAGCGTGTGCGATGTACCACATATAGTTAACCCTGATAAACAGTTTGCGCTGAACCAGGAGAACACAAATGATTGGCCAGATGATTATGTGTGCGATAGATGGCATAGAGTGAGTATGGGAAAACAATCATCAAATCATCCACTTCATGTTACACTTGCCGCCACCGCTATGCTTGTGGCTCGATCCCTCGACGTATTCAGGTAGGAGGCAGTTCCTCATGTCAACAATCCTCCTGAACATCTCGTAGCATGTGTATGTGTAACATCCCAAGTGCAATCCTTGCCATCCTTGTAATATGTTGCATGTGGGACCTTCATGTTTTGCCACCTTGTGGTTGAGTAATAATATTTTGCTTCATGTCATTCCTCATGCATCATGGCATCATGACATCATCACATAAATTGTTGTTGCATCATAAGCTTGTGTGCTGTGGTGATGTGAGTATGTGTGTGGTGAGGTGTGCTCACTAGTGGGGGTTTGGTTGTGTGTAAAACCTCCCTTAAATTCCTTTCCAAAACCATGCCTAAACCCCTTTTATTGGCAATGCTAGTAGGTGATGTGGTGCTTGCTCTTTTCAACCCAATAAAATGTTGATCTTCTTCAAAATATTCTGTTTAGTATTTTTAGCAAACCCTCAATATGTTTGCAGGTTGATTGTCTTCTATAACCTTGCAAAACAGAGTCCAATTTAATTAAAAGGTGTTTTATTTTGTTTCTCTAAAAATTCCAACTACATTTTTATAAAATAGATCATATTTCTGTGAGTTCAAAAGTACTTTTATTTCTTCCCAAACATCTCTCTCTTTTATCTGTGTTTTTTTGCCTTCTCTTGTTTTTTTAAATAAAAGGCAAAGCCCTTTTCCGTTCTGAGAGAGAGAGAGCCCAGCAAGCGAGCCTTGCCTTCTTGCGGCCTAGCTAGCCGAGCCAAGCATCCCAGCTTGCTCCCTCGCGGTAACTCCACCGTGGCTGCCGGTGTAGGCCCCACCCGCAGAGAGAGAGGTCTCTCCTTTTTCTTCCTCCTCGGTCCCCCACGCTCTCTCAGTAACTTCCGGCCGGCAGAGCACATGGCCACAGTAGCCGAGCATTCAGTCGCGCCTCCCCCATATAAAGCCAGCTAGCCGCCCCCTAGGGTTTCCCTCGTGCCACCGCTGCTCCTCCCTCCATCCTTCGCCCCCTCCGATGGTGCCCCCGTGAGCAGAAACAGCGGGAGATTCAGTTGGTTCAGAGAGAAGCAGAGGCGCGCCGGCCATCGTCATCGTCTTCGATCGCCTCCGGGGCTTCCTCTGCTTCGTCCATGGTGTCCCGAAGAGCCCCGTGCCCGTCCTCAACCCATTCCCGGAGCTAGGAGGAGGTGATCGCGCCACATCGTAACCATCGCGGCCAGGAGCTTCGCTCCTTCAGGCAGCGCCAACCCCTCTTCGTTGCCCGATCGCCTTGCCCTGTTCTTCGTGCCCCGTGGTGAGAAGCCGCTCCCTCCGTCCCTTTCTTTCGCTCGTTGCTCTCCCAATCGCCGTCGCCTGTCGAGCGCGCAAGCGCCAT
The DNA here is from genome assembly GCA_039707655.1 of Elymus sibiricus. Taxonomy (NCBI): domain Eukaryota; kingdom Viridiplantae; phylum Streptophyta; class Magnoliopsida; order Poales; family Poaceae; genus Elymus; species Elymus sibiricus. Next base: position 267,300,313 of record CM077673.1, on the reverse strand, counting down.
GCCCGAGCCGAGCGCGATCTCGAGCTTGAGCCCTACCCTAACGTGCGTAGTTCCCCCTCTGAGTCCGCGGAAATAGAGCCGCCGCTCGATCCCGCACCCATGCCGGTGGTCAGTCCCTCCGGCGCATCATTGGACCTCTGTCGCCGGGGCAGAGAAAGGCCATCCCTTTCATTGTATATATTGCATTAGAGCCCCCTACAGTCAGCTCCCGAGCCGTAGCCTAGTGGTCGTCCAGCGTGTGTGTGTATGCGGTAGGCCGCGGGTTCGATCCCCGCGGGTACAGATTAAACTCCCCTTTTTTCCTAATTCAATTAGCTGCCCCTGACAGTGGGCCCCTGGCCCACTTGTCATCCCCTAGGGCCTAGGTGTCACTGCCATGTGGCCGTCCTTTTTTTTGTGTTTTGTTTATTTTGTTTTTTATTTGTTTCTGAGTCTTTTTAGTTATTTTCATTTAGGGAAATATTTCCATATTTGTTTTATTCCAAATCTGTTCAGATTCTTAGGACATGCCAAATTTGGCATATAAGTGGTTATAAGTGAATTGTCATTTTTCCATATGCAATTGTGGGAGTTTTTTCTACAGTTACATAGCCATGTGATAGGTGTTTTTGGGGTAAAAAATGCAGTGAATCCAATGGTGATTTTGGATTTTCCATTTGAGTAAGTTTGTAAAAATGCTATTTTGTGATATTGTGCCATTTTGTCTTTTTCACATGAATTAATTCTTGCACTATATGTTAAACTTGTCAACATGAAATATGCTCATTGGTGTATGTGCTAGCAACTGGTGTTTTTGCATGCCATGATAGATCATTATATGGGTGGCATTCTTGATGTCAACATGTCACCAAAATCCTGTTTTCACATGCCCGAATATTTCTAAGTGTTGAAATCTGTTATTTTGTTGCCATGTTGTCTAGATGATTCCCATGTATATGTTGCTCCTTTGGAGTTGGCACAAGGGTATGCATTGTGGAGCTTGTCACCCTCTGTAGATGTGTGCCAAGATCTTGTGGATTAAGCTATTTTATCATATATAAAACTTGCTGTCAACATGCCATCCTGTTAACAAGTGCCATGTTTGCCTCTTGTAAATTTCACTAAGTCTGTGAACCTGCTATTTTCAATATGTCATATTGTGAGGATGGTAGCCATTGATACATGCATATTTTGATGTTGCCATAATGTAATTAATTGAAGTACATGTTGCCCTCTATCACCGTGTTAATTTTCACGCCATGTAAGTTCCTGTAGCATATATAAAAGTTGCTATCAAGATGCTATCATGTTAACTCAGATTCTGTAAAACTGGAATTTTCACTAAGTCCCTAAAAACTGATTCATTATGCCATCTTGTGAGCTTCATTGCCATTGATCCATGCTTCCTTTCATGTTCTTGTAGATAGGTGAATTGTTGTGCATGATGTATACTTCATGTCCATGTGTTGGTTGTGAATTGAAACCTGCTGAAGCTCTAGTTATGTGTGTTACAAGATGACATGTTGCTGTTTGTGGGCAGATTGTGTGTTTGATTGTTTTGTGACTTGTGGGAGCTATACTCCATTGTTTTGCTTGTTCTTTAGATCTATTGTTGCTAGATTTTTATTTCCAATCCAGTGGCATCCTTGCAGTACCAAGGAATAGCCCATGGCCTCCCTCATCTTTGTTTTTGTCTCCGTTAACGTTCGTACCTTGCCGTGAGTGCACCGTGAGTTACGTTACTCCATTTGCAACGTTCTACATATGAATTTGCATCTTTTTTATGTGGAGTATTCATATTTGCCATGATCATGCATGTTCAAATAACTAATATTGAGGTTCTGTCCAGAATACTAAAGAACTTAATAAATGCATGAGAAACATGACTAGCTTAGGGTTGCCATGTTAAATACATCAAATGGTTCATGCATCATCTTGATTGTGCATTGCACTTTGTTTGTATGTTAATTTGGTGTTGTTTATCTTTGGGTAGATGCGAGTGTCGAGCCTGAGTACGAGGATCTTGGAGAGTACAACTATGAGGACCCAGCTCTTTGTCCCTCTGAAGACCCAACATGCAAAATTATCGTACCCGGATCCCGACACTATTTTTGCTATGCTAGATGTCTCGCTTCTACCGTTATATATCGTTACCTACCACTTAAACTGTCAGCCTCCTAAATTGCCATAAAAGTCTCTAACCCCTCCACTTCCTAGCAAAACAGTGATTGGCTACGTTACCGCTGCTCAACCCTTTTCTTATAGCGTTGCTAATTGTAGGTGCAAGCTTTTCCATGTGCCAACACGGATATCTGGAGATATCATCTTATTTACTATTATTTAAATTAATGCACGTATATATCTGGCAACGGTAGAAGGCTTGGCCTTTTGCCCGGTGTTTTGTTCCACTTTTGCCGCACTAGTTCCGAGTACCGGTGTTATGTTCCATATTTTGTGCTCCTAACATGCTCGGGGTTGTTATGGGGACCCCCTTGACCATTCGTTTTAGATTAAAACTTGTCTGAAAGACCCAACTTTGGTACTACATTTGCTAAACAACTTAATAAAATTGCATAGGGCATGCTACCCCATGGATAATTAATCAACCCCCCGGGCCAGTGCTCCGCATGAGTATTGGTCCAACCCGGAGCAGCTTATTAACACCGCCCGGGGCAACTCGGTGATTGGCGTGGTAACCATCGCTCATCCGTCGTGTTCTGAGAATGAGATACGCGGCTCCTATCGGGTTCGTCGACACGTCGGGCGGTCTTGCTTGACTTGTTTTACCTTTCTCGAATGTCTTGTGTGAGGAATTCTAAGGATACTTTGGGCTATCTCGAGGTTGAGGTTTTCCAACGGAATTCCCTAGGAGATCACGGGATTCGTGGTCGAGGTTATTCCCGTGGCGTGTGTTTAGTTTGTGATGGATGAGTTGGAGCACACCTGCAGGGTTAAATCTTTTCGAGAAGCAGTGCCCGCGGTTATGTGGCAACTTGGAAATTTTTTAACACCCGGTTATAGTAAACTTGAAGTAAACCCAAATAAAATACACCAACTTTGTGCATAACCATGACTGTCTCTACTCGTGAACATGAACCAAGAGAGAACACGGCAGGGTTATGATTGACGTAAGTAGGTATTCAGGATCACTTAGTGATCATGCAAGATTACGACCGTCATGCGTAGGCCACCCTATTTACATTCATGTTCTCGTAAGTTAGCCACTAAAAACATGCTTAGTGCTTGCTGCCGCCTCACCACTCAACCATTCCTCACCTATTGGCTTACATAGTTTCGGTACCCGGGTTATGAGATTGTTGAGTCCCTATGGCTCACAGATTACAACAATAAAGGTACAGGTGTTGACGAGTACGTGCCAGATGATGTGTCTCAGCTCCAGTGGGAGTACGATGAAGGACGTAGGCGCATGTACGTTACGTATCCTAATGAGTAGGGAGCTTCGTGGTGGTGTTCCTGGGATAGCAAGACAGTTTTTCATTCCTTCTTTTATCGTTTGATTTCGTCTGTAGCTGGACCCTGTCTTCTGGATGAATGTATGAATAATTGTGTGGACTTGTAAGATATCTTGTGGTGAGTGTAAGCCAACTCATATACTCATCTCTTCCTACATGTATGTAATGATTTCTGTACTTGCAAAACGACTAGATGCGCTTCTATCCCCGCTGAGGCCCTCGTGCCTTAATAGGGATAGGACCGCATCTTGGGCGTTACAAGTTGGTAATCAGAGCCATACCGACCATAGGAGCCCCTTGCTTGATCGAACTTGGCCGAGTTGAGTCTAGTGAAAAAACTATTTTGAGTCTAGTTATATCGGAGAGTAGGATTCTTTTTCTCCTCTTCTACACTCTCGTGAGGAATTACGACTTAGGAATTTTAATTCTACTCCTCTTCTCGCTCAAATTTTTTTTAGGATCACATGAGTATTTTGGAGCCTCTATGATACCGATGTGACGGGAATTCTGTTCTTGGTGCCTCCCATACGTATGGATTGGACCCGGGGAGTAGAGCTCCAGGGGATTCTTGACACATCGTTATCGTTCAGTTTCCTTAGTACTTAAGAACGCGGATGTTTGAAATTGCTTCAATACTATTCGTGGTGCGAAGAGTGTGGTGGCACCCAGTACTGGGGAGCAGGATCACATGTACTGCCATCTTTAGTTTCGTTGTGATTACGAGGGTCTAAGGTAGATGAGTTTCCGAGACCTTTGGTTGTGTGTTGAGGGATGTGATACACTGGAGAGTAGTACTACTGCTAGGAGTTGAGTGATGGATAAAAACTCCGTGTATCCGTGGACCCAATTGCATAACTAAGATTTTGGAAGTTCCTAGGTGGGAATTCCAGTAGTTACCTAGGATCATCTTCCGACAGATGTATGATGGTTTACACATTTGTTCCGAGCAGCCTTAGCTCAATACTTGTTGTGTTATTTCAAGTGGCTTCATGATCTAATGATGTAATCACGATCCCGCAGAAAGCGTTCTTACTAATTGCAGTTTGAATGCAATTGATGATATTCCGTTGCAATTTCTTTCAAGCCATTTGATTCAGCCTATTTCAATCATCTTTGTCAATGGTGTGCTGATATTCTTGTCCATCTTCAGGATGGCTCCAGCAACTCGTGGGAATCAGGGTCGTGATGGGGAGCAGTTCGATCCTCCACCACCCCCACCTCCACCTCCAGAAGCTTGGCAAGCTGTGATGGTCGCAACCAATGCCAACACCCAGATGTTGCTCAGGTTGCTGCAGGAAAGGGAGCAGGGACAACAAGGTCATCAAGGGAATTTTCATAATCAGCCACAGTTTGCAACTCTGAACCAGTTCCTCGCAATTCAGCCCAAGTCCTTCACTTGTTTTGATCAGCCTCTCGATGCGGACGATTGGCTCCGTGACATGAACAAGCATTTTGAGTGCAGCAATGTCAGGCCTGAGGACTATGTCAAGTTTGTGACTTTCCAGCTTAAGGTTCAGACAGCAGATTGGTGGCAGAAGTACAAGGATTCCAGAGATAGCCGTGCAGTCTCTTGGGATGATTTCTGCCGTAACTTCAGAGCCCATCATATCCCGACGAGCTTTGTCGAGGGTATGCGTGAGAAGTTCAGGAATCTGAAGCAGGGGAGTATGTCTGTCTATCAGTACAACTCTGAGTTTCAGAATCTGGCCCGCTATGCTAAGCAAGATGTTCCTGATGAGAAGTCCAAGATTTATCAGTTCAGAGGTGGCCTCAGAGATGATCTTCAGCTTGCTCTCGTCCTTCACGAGCCTCTTGTGTTTGACCAGTTCTATAACTTGGCTCTAAAGTTCGAGGCAGTTCAGCTCAAGCTTGAGAATTCCAAGAAGCGGTTCAGAGACTCCAACCCTTCTTCGTCCATCTCTCAGATTGTTCCTAAGCAGCAGAAGTATTGGGTTCCTCCTCCTCCTCCGTTTCGTCCTCCTCAGCAGAAGAAGCAGCACGGTGGTCGTGGACCTTCCAACCCACCCAACCCAGGTTTTCAGCAGAGGCCTCAGGCACCCAAATCAGCAAATGCTCCTCCTCCAGGCAACTTCCGTCCACTCTCAGAGGTTACGTGTCACAAGTGTGGTCAGAAGGGACACTACTCCAACAAGTGCACCAACCAGCAACGTCTTCCGCCTCCTCCTCCTATCAGACCCCCAGGTAGTGCTATGGTGAAGAACAATCCCAAGTCAGTCAGAGTGAACATTGTCAATGCAGCTGAAGCAGAGGATTCTTCTCAAGTGATAATGGGTAATCTCTTGGTTAATTCTATTCCTGCAAAAGTTTTGTTTGACACTGGTGCATCGCATTCATTCATATCAAGACCTTTTGTTGCAAAGCATGATTTACCCATGGAACATTTGGTAAATCCTTTTCATGTGGTCTCTCCGGGTATGCAAATGAGTTCTCATATGGTTATTCCGGATGTTTCTATCAAGATGGGCAGCTATTCATTTCTAGCCTCTCCAATTGTTCTCAGAAATTCCGATATTGATCTTATTCTTGTCATGGATTTTCTGGCGATGAACAAGGTTTATGTTGATTGTAAAGCCAAAGAAGTCAAATTGACTCATCCTTCTGAAGATGTGATCATTTTCCCTGCTCGCGATGACACGATTTGTCTATTTTCTCTCAATGAGAAGTGTGAGATTTCTGCCATTTCTCAAATCCCCGTCGTTTCGGAGTATGAAGATGTCTTTCCAGAAGAGTTGCCAGGAATGCCTCCTCACCGGCCAGTTGAGTTTGTGATTGAACTCGAGCCTGGAACTGAACCGGTGTGCAAGCGTGCTTATAAGCTTGGGCCCGAAGAGCTGAAAGAAATGAAGAAGCAGCTAGATGAACAAGAGCATCTGGGTTTGATCAGACCAAGTTCTTCACCTTGGGGTTGTGGTGTTCTATTTGTCAAGAAGAAAGATGGCACGGACCGACTATGTGTCGATTACCGTCCATTGAATAAGAAGACAATCAGGAACAAGTATCCACTTCCCAACATCAATGAGTTATTTGAGCAATTGAAAGGTGCCAAGTTTTTCTCGAAGTTAGATCTTTGAATTGGCTATCATCAGATCCGCATTCGTGAAGAAGATATTCCAAAGACTGCTTTCAGGACGAGTTTTGCCTCTTATGAGTACACCGTCATGTCCTTTGGTCTAGCAAATGCGCCTCCAACTTTCTTCAGGATGATGAACTTCATATTCTCTTCTTTCAAGAATGAGTTCGTCTTGGTGTATTTGGATGACATTCTAGTTTTCTCGGAGACCGAAGAAGAGCATGCAGTGCATCTCCGACTTGTGCTGGACAAGTTAAGAGAGCATCGCTTCTATGCTAAGTTCTCCAAGTGTGAGTTTTGGCTCAATGAAGTGGTGTACCTTGGGCATGTCATCTCTGCCGAGGGCATTAAAGTGCACCCTGAGAAAGTTGAGGCAGTTGTGAAGTGGGAGCCTCCTCAGAATGTCAAGCAGCTTCGAAGTTTCCTCGGGCTTGCAAGTTAGTGCAGAAGATTCGTGGAGAACTTCTCTCAGATTGCAAAGCCTCTATCTAACCTCCTTCAGAAGAGTGTCAAGTATGTGTGGACTTGTGAGTGCCTCTAGTGCCCCTTAGTGATTTTGGTGTATTGAAGACTTATAGGTTAAGGGACTAATATGTGTGTGAGTGTACACATGATCTATAAGTCGCTGAGGAGTTTGATATATATGAAGAATGTCGACCCCTAAAAATAAATGTCTTCAGCTGAAGACTTTGGTGAAGACTTCGGTATTTCCCTGAAGACTTTGAAGCTGAAGAATTCAGTGTGACCTTGAAGATATTAACGAGGACTATGAAGCGTGAAGACTTTTGTTTTTATTGTTTCATTTCCTTTTCTTTGAGTCATAGGAAACACCGTACTATTAAAGGGGGCCGAGGTAATACTAAGGAAAAATTTTCAACTGATGCTCAACTCAAAAGCCTCAACACAACCCAATCGTTCGAGTGAAGCCTTTGGAAATCTCTTACAGTTCAGTCAAGTTCTTCAGTGACAGAGATGATGTTCTTCTGGTCTCTAAGGAAATTGGTCTGACTGAGGAGTTAGGATTTCGCCGTGCGAATTGCCTACAAGTGACAAATATGATAAGCCCTGAGAATTTTGACAGTTCAAATTCCGACCGTTGCTGTGCTTTGTGCCAGCTGTCCAGATATTCTATCCACCTAACGGTCATATCATTGGGGGGCATTTATGTCTTATTATGTCGGGTTCCACCCTGGCTATAAATAGCTGCCCCCCACAACCAATAGATGGTTGGCTGCTCAGAGAGAACTTGACACTTGTCATTTGTGAGCAACCCATTCCTCGAGGACTTTGAGAGAAAATCATCAGTGAGGAAAAACCCAAAACCCAAACCACCAAAACCCAAAGTGATTGAGCATCACTGAAGAGATTGTTCCTGTGTGGAACCGGCTCTTTTTACCTTTGAGGACTGTGTATCTTCCAGACGGTTAGGCGTCATGGTCTAGAGCATCTAGCAGTAAATTGTGGATTGCCGGGTGACCGAGTTTGTGAGGGTTTGGAAGTCTACCCTGAAGACTTACCACGAGTGTTGGGCGAGGACTGTGTGACCTTAGCTCAAGGAGAATACGGTAAGGACTGTGTGTCCTGGGATTGTGTGTCATTTGGTTTAAATACCAAGCCGCTCCGAACCAGACGTACAACTGTCACAGTATTTGGAACTGGGTCTTCAAATCATTGTCTTCATCGAGCACCTAGTTCAATTTCCTCAACACTTTCATTTCCTCGAAGTATTTGTTGATGAATCCGATCGTTACTATTTGAAGAATTTGACTGAAGACTTTCTCAATTTCCTCATCTCAAATTCTTCAGTCACTTTATCTTCAGCCTGCTTATCCTGTTCACGCTACTCATGCTCTGTGTATGTTTAATTTCATCATGAGGACGAGCAGGCATTAAGCTTGGGGATGCTGATACATCTCCAGCGTATCTATAATTTATGAAGTATTCATGCCATGTTTACAATAATTTTATATGATTTTGGTATGATTTTATTAGAACTAACCTGGACTGACGCTGTTTTCAGCAGAGCTACCGTGGTGTTGTTTTTGTGCAGAAATAAAAGTTCTCGGAATGGGCTGAAAATTTACGGAGAATATATTTGGAAAATATAAAAAATACTGGAACAAAAAGATACCGGAGAGGAGTCCCGAGGAAGTCACAAGCCTAGGGGGCGCGCCCCCCCTACGGCGCGCCCCCCTGGCTTGTGGGTCCCTCGAGCACTCCCCTCACGTGATTCCAACGCCAAATATTCTTATAAATACAGAAACCCCCGAAAAGAAACCTACATCGGGAGTTCCGCCGCCGCAAGCCTCTGTAGCCATGAAAAACCAATCGGGAGCCAGTTCCGGCACCCTGCCGGAGGGGGCTATCATCACCGGAGGCCATCTTCATCATCCCGGCGGTCCATGACGAGGAGGGAGTAGTTCACCCTCGGGGCCGAGGGTATGTACCAGTAGCTATGTGTTTGATCTCTCTCTCTCGTGTTCTTGAGATGACACGATCTGGATGTACCGCGATCTTTATTAATATAGATGAATCATATGGAGTTTCCTCCTCTCTATCTTCTTGTGATGAATTGAGTTTTCCCTTTGAAGTTTTCTTATCGGATTGAGTCTTTAAGGATTTGAGAACACGTGATGTATGTCTTGCGATGGGATATCCGTGGTGACAATGGGATGTTCTATTGATCCACTTGATGTATGTTTTGGTGATCAACTTGCGGGTTCCGTGACCTTGGGAATCTATGCATAGGGGTTGGCACATGTTTTCGTCTTGGCTCTCCGGTAGAAACTTTGGGGCACTCTTTGAAGTTCTTTGTGTTGGATTAAACATGATGAATTTTAAATTGTGTGATGCATATCGTATAATCAAGCCCATGGGTACTCGTGGTGACATTGGAGTATCTAGGTGACATTAGGGTTTGGGTTGATGTGTATCTTAAGGTGTTATTTTAGTACGAACTCTAGGGCTGTTCGTGACACTTATAGGGCTAGCTCATAAGATTGATCGGAAAGGATAACTTTGAGATGGTTTCGTACCCTACAATAATTTCTTCGTTTGTTCTCCGCTATTTGTGACTTTGGAGTGAACTCTTTGTCGCACGTGAGGAATTTACATATGATTCAACTATGTCAGTATTGTTGAGAGAACTTGCACTAGTGAAAGTATGAACCCTAGGCCTTGTTTCCAAGCATTGCAATACCGTTTTTGCTCACTTTTGTTACTTGCTACCTTGATGTTTTTATATTTTCAGATTACAAAAACCTATATCTACCTTCCATATTACACTTGTATCACCATCTCTTCGCCGAACTAGTGCACCTATACAATTTACCATTGTATTGGGTTTGTTGGGGACACAAGAGACTCTTTGTTATTTGGTTGTAGGGTTGTTTGAGAGAGACCATATTCATCCTACGCCTCCCACGGATTGATAAACCTTAGGTCATCCACTTGAGGGAAATTTGCTACTGTCCTACAAAACTCTGCGCTTGGAGGCCCAACACGAGTCTACAAGAAGAAGGTTGCGTAGTAGACATCAAGCTCTTTTCTGGTGCCGTTGCCGGGGAGGTGAGTGCTTGAAGGTATATCTTTAGATCTTGCAATTAAATCTTTTAGTTTCTTGTTTTTCACTAGTTTGGTTTTATAAAAGAAAACTACAAAAAAATGGAGTTTAGGTTGCATCATTTGGTTTGTCTTTTTAATGTCTTTCGTGAAAATGATGGTTTGGAAAATTGTGCTCAATTGGTAGAGGAAGAATTTATGAAAATACTTAATGAGAATTCCTTGAATGATGGGCATGATTGCAATATTGCTTGTATGAATTCTCTGAATATCCATGATGCTAATGATATGCAAAGCCACAAGTTTGGGGATGCTATGTTTGATGAAGATGATATTTTTAGTCCCCCAAGTTTTGATGAGCAAATTTATTATGATGAAAGCATGCCTCCTAATTGTGATGATTATTGTGATGACATGTATGCTATAAACAATAATGATAACCATGAAACTTGTCATCGTGATTTTAATTTTCAATTGGATTATGCTTCACATGATAGTTATTTTGTTGAGTTTGCTCCCACTACTATTGATGAGAATAAATTTGCTTATGTGGTGAATAGTAAAAAATTTATGCTTGTAGATCATGAAAAGAATGATTTATGTGATAATGATCTGAAATTTTTACACAGTCTTAATATACAAATCCTTCAGGTTGTCCTAATTTTTCAGAATTTTTAGAGACAGGGAAGTATGGTTATACTACAGATCTTCACAGAGTGTTCTGTTTTTGACAGATTCTGTTTTGCATGCATAGTTTGCTTGTTTTAGTGTTCCCATAGCTTATATTGAGTGATATAAATTATGGGAATGATAGAATACAGTAGGTATCATGTGGGAAAAATTATGAATCTTGTCTTGATAGTACCTAAGTGAATGATTTATCTTTATTATACTAACCCATCTCACGAAGTTCCGTTAAGTTTTGTGTGATTGAAGTTTTCAAGTTTTGGGTGAGACACCGATATGAGGAGAATAAGGAGTGACAAGAATCTAAGCTTGGGGATTCCCAAGGCAACCCCAAGGTAATATCCAAGGAATACTCAAGCGCCTAACCTTGGGGATGCCCCGGAAGGCATCCCCTCTTTCGTCTGCAACACTATCGGTATATCTTACTTAGAGCTATATTTTTATTCGTCACATAATATGAGTTTTGCTTGGAGCATCATTTTATTTTGTTCTTCTCTGTTAGGTGTTATTTATAATCTTGTTTTTCAATAAAAAGTTCCAAGAATTGCCTTAGGATGCTTGCATTGCATGTATTGATATGTGCTGTGTAAAAACAGAAACTTTTGCTGTAGTGTTTGAATTTTCATATTTTACTGGAACGTGGAACGTTTCTGAAATTTTTACACAGTATGGTCATATAAATAATTTAGCATGTCCTAAATTTTCATAATTTTTTGAGTTACATAAGTACACTGTTTTCATAAATTTCTACAGACTGTTCTGTTTGGACAGATTGCTGTCATAGTTTCGTTATCTACTTATCCTATAGTTTCCATAGCCTATATTGGTAGATATAAATTGTGGAAATCATAGTATACAGTAGATGATGTTTGAAAATTATTGTGCAACTTGTCTTGGTAGTACATAAAGAGTTGATTTATTATTATGTGCACTAACCTATCTCACGAGTTCTTTTCAAGTTTTGTGTGGATGAAGTTTTTGAGAATAGGTGAAACCGGGATATGAGAGGATTGAACGAGATAAAAAAGCTCAAGCTTGGGGATGCCCAAGGCACCCCAAGTAAATATTTCAAGAAGTCTCAAGCATCTAAGCTTGGGGATGCTACGCATCCCACCTCTCTTCATCAACAATTATCGGTTAGCCTATGTTGAGCCTAAATTTTTATTCGTTCACATGATGCGTGCTATTCTTGGAGTGCTATTTTTCTTTGGTTTTCTGTTTAATAAAATTATTAAGATCTGAAATTCTTAGATGAGAGAGTCCTCACATAGTTATTTAATTGTTGGCTACGCATTGATCTTCACTTATATCTTTTTGGAGTAGTTTGTCATTCACTCTCGTGCTTCACTTATATCCTAAGAGTAAATGGTTGAATGAATTGAATATCATAAATCTGAATTTAAATATGCTTCATATACTTATCCCATGGGGAGTAATGACTTCACACATAATAAGTATAGGTGGTAAAATTTATTGAAAGTTAGCAAACACCGCATTGGTCACTTGAACAATTCATGAAAGAATATTGAAGGAAGAGAGATTCCACATATAAATATACTATCTTGGACATCTTCTATGATTGTGAGCTCATTAATTATTTTCAAAACTTGAGAAAATTAGTTAAAATTGGACAAGGAAGACAACTTAATGAGTTGTGTTTGGGTATATTTGTATAGAAGCTATATTGTTATATGGATCCTGCAACATGTGGTGCTTGCTTCCACCTCATACTAGCCAAAACTTCCGCACCAAGTAGAAGTACTACTTGTGCATCCAAACACCCTTAACCCAAAGTTGTTCCATATGAGTCCACCATACCTACCTATATGCGGTATTTACCTGCCGTTCCAAGTAAATTTGCATGTGCCAAACTCTAAACCTTCAAATAATATTCTGTTTTGTATGCCCGAATCGCTCATATAGTGACTAGGGGCTGTCAGTATCTTCCATGCTAGGTGGGTTATTCTCACGATATGTGTTGATTCACTATCATTCACGAGAAAGTGGCTGGTATTCGGGATGCCCAGTTCCATGCTCAAAAATCAAATCAAAATATAATGAAACAAAACTCCCCCAAGATTGTTGTTTGTATGTACGGTACACGTGGATTCGGCTCGCTGTGGAGTGTGATTGATTGGTGGAGGGGGAGTAAAAACTTTACCATTCTGTTTGGGAACCGCGTATAATGTATCTAGCATGGAAGATACCGAGATCTCTCGGTTGTTATGTTGACAATGAAAGCATACCACTCAAAATTATTATTCATCTCTGTTTTAAAAGCTCGAGCTCTGGCACCTTTGCAAATCAATGCTTCCCTCTGCGAAGGGCCTATCTTTTACTTTCTAGTACTTACCTTTATGCAAGAGTCATGGTGGTCTTCACCACTTCCTATATTTCGCCTTTTTCTCTTGGCAAGCGTCATGTGTTGGGGAATGATCTAGACATATATATCCACACAAATATATTTGATCATGAATTATTATTGTTGACAATTATCTATATGATAAATAACTTGGGAGGCGAAACATTACGCCCCTATCTTTCTGTGTGTTCGATGGATTCTATTTGTTCTAAAAATATGCTTTGAGTGACAATAATCATGGAAGACTATATGATAGTTGAGTATGTGGAATTTCCTAAATCAAAGCTCTTACATAGACCCTTCCTGAAAATAAGATGAATTGCAATTGTTCGATGACTAGGAATATGGTTTGTTAGTTTTCAAGAAACTTTCTGGTCTATACTTTAACATGTGAATAGCTTGTTACTTGATCATGAGAAGTTTTTTGAGATGAGCTACTGTTTATGGTTTATATTGATGCTAGAACAAGTGATTGGAATTATCATTGATCAAACTTGTGCACTTGCTAGCATTCACACTTCATAAATTATTTCTTTTATCATTTACCTACTCGAGCATGAGCAGGAATTAAGCTTGGGGATGCTGATACGTCTCCAACGTATCTATAATTTATGAAGTATTCATGCCATGTTTACAATAATTTTATATGATTTTGGTATGATTTTATTAGAACTAACCCGGACTGACGCTGTTTTCAGCAGAGCTACCGTGGTGTTGTTTTTGTGCAGAAATAAAAGTTCTCGGAATGGGCTGAAAATTTATGGAGAATATTTTTGGAAAATATAAAAAATACTAGAACAAAAAGATACCAGAGAGGAGTTCCGAGGAAGTCACAAGCCTAGCCCCCCCCTAGGGCGCGCCCCCCTAGCTTGTGGGTCCCTCGAGCACCCCCCTGACGTGATTCCAACGCCAAATATTCTTATAAATAAAGAAACCCCAGAAAATAAACCTAGATCGGGATTTCCACCGCCGCAAGCCTCTGTAGCCACAAAAAACCAATCGGGAGCCCGTTCCGGCACCCTGCCGGAGGGGGCCATCATCACCGGAGGCCATCTTCATCATCCCGGCGGTCTCCATGACAAGGAGGGAGTAGTTCCCCTCGGGGCTGAGGGTATGTACCAGTAGCTATGTGTTTGATCTCTCTCTCTCTCTCTCGTGTTCTTGAGATGACACGATCTTGATGTACCGCGAGCTTTATTAATATAGATGAATCATATGGAGTTTTCCCCTCTCTATCTTCTTGTGATGAATTGAGTTTTCCCTTTGAAGTTTTCTTATCGGATTGAGTCTTTAAGGATTTGAGAACACTTGATGTATGTCTTGCGATGGGATATCCGTGGTGACAATGGGATGTTCTATTGATCCACTTGATGTATGTTTTGGTGATCAACTTGCGGGTTCCGTGACCTTGGGAATCTATGCATAGGGGTTGGCACATGTTTTCGTCTTGACTCTCCAGTAGAAACTTTAGGGCACTCTTTGAAGTTCTTTGTGTTGGATTGAACATGATGAATTTGAAATTGTGTGATGCATATCGTATAATCAAGCCCATGGGTAATCGTGGTGACATTGGAGTATCTAGGTGACATTAGGGTTTTGGTTGATGTGTATCTTAAGGTGTTATTTTAGTACGAACTCTAGGGCTGTTCGTGACACTTATAGGGATAGCTCATAAGATTGATCGGAAAGGATAACTTTGAGGTGGTTTCGTACCCTACAATAATTTCTTCATTTGTTCTCCACTATTTGTGACTTTGGAGTGAACTCCTTGTCGCACGTGAGGGATTTACATATGATTCAACTATGTCAGTATTGTTGAGAGAACTTGCACTAGTGAAAGTATGAACCCTAGGCCTTGTTTCCAAGCATTGCAATACCATTTTTGCTCACTTTTGTTACTTGCTACCTTGCTGTTTTTATATTTTCAGATTACAAAAACCTATATCTACCATCCATATTACACTTGTATCACCATCTCTTCGCCGAACTAGTGCACCTATACAATTTACCATTGTATTGGGTGTGTTGGGGACACAAGAGACTCTTTGTTATTTGGTTGCAGCGTTGTTTGAGAGAAACCATCTTCATCCTACGCCTCCCACGGATTGATAAACCTTAGGTCATCCACTTGAGGGAAAGTTGCTACTGTCCTACAAAACTCTGCGCTTGGAGGCCCAACACGAGTCTGCAAGAAGAAGGTTGCGTAGTAGACATCACGCATGCATCTTGAAGCAATTGACAACGATCTGTGGTATGTTTTGGAAAATGGTGTTCCCTTTCTCACTCCCATTATCAATGCTGCTGATGTGAAGAGATTCAAGCAACTCGATTCTCAAACGAAGAATATCATATGTGGCCATCTGAGCAAAGGTCAGTATGGCAGAGTGAGTGCTTTGGAGTCTGCTAAGCTTATCTGGGATAGGCTGTCCAAAGTCAATGAAGGCATTTCAACTCAACGTGACTCTCGAGTTGATGTTCTTTGCAATCTCTTCAACCGCTTCAAAAGACTCGACAACGAAAATGTTCAGCAAACTTTCGATCGTCTCACTGATATCTCTAATGAGCTCCAAGCTCTTGGTGCCACGGACATCACGGACCATGAGGTGGTGAAGAAACTGCTGAGATCTCTTGATTCCTCATTTGATACACTTGCTTTGATGATCCAAGAACGTGGAGACTACAAGTCACTAGATCTTGCTGATATTCTTGAGAGACTTTACACTCATGAATTCCAACAAGCTGAGAAGAGAGACCTCTACGGGCCATGTTATGGAAGATCTCGTGCTTTGAAGGCCAAGGCAATTTCCTCATCCGAAGACGAAGAATCTGATAGTAGCCTTGGTGATCCTGAAGAACTGAGTCAGGAGCTAGCAATGCTCGTGAGGAAATTCCAGAAGTTCTCAAGGAGAGGTCGGTTTGGAAAATCATCAAGAAGTGGCCTGAAGAACTCAGAATCTTCATCAAGCGACTACAAGAAGAGAACTTGTCACAAATGCAAGAAATTTGGTCACTATATTGCTGACTGTCCTCTCTAGGAAAAAGAATCAAATAAGAAGAAATACAAGGATGACAGTTCTGATGACTCAAAGAAAAAGAAGAAATCTTCAAAGTCCTCAAAGTCCTCATCTTCAAAGTCCTCATCGCACAGGAAGAACAACTTAAGGAAGGCTTGGGCACTTATTGGCAAGGAAATGGGTTTTGAAGAAGAATCTAAAGAATATGAGGAAGAGGAAGAATCTGAATTGGAGTCTGAGTCTGGTGTGGTGAGCCTAGCTCTCGCTACTGCTTTCGTCAGCAAGTCCATCTTCAACGATGAAGAAAATGGCAACTCCAACGACTCTGACGGCATCAACGACGACTATGCTCCCACCTATTGCTTCATGGCAAAAGGTGCCAAGGTACTCAAACACTATTCCTCCTCTGAATCAAGTGATGGTGAATCTGAGGATTACATGAATCCTAGCTATTCAAAACTTGCTAACATTGCTACTAAACAACAAAGTGCCATTGAAAAGCTTCTGAAACTGCTAGACAAAAGCGATGACCTGTTGAATGAGGAAATGGATCGCACTCAAACTCTGACTAAAGTACTTCAAAGTCTTCAGTCCAAGTTTGATAACCTTCAAGGTCGTCATGAGGCTCTCTTAGTTGATCATGAGAAGCTTTCTTATGAATTCCTTCAAATAAAGCAAGACCTTGAGAAACTAAGGGTGTCTCATGAAGATCTTCAAAGGGACAACGATTCTTTGCTTGCTTAACAGATCAGTATCGCTCAGGAAGATTTTGTTCCACCTTGCTTGAAATGCATCAAACGTGAAACTGCTCATTCTTCACGTGAAAGTTCAAATGCATCTATCGCTGCAAATTCTTCAACTATTTCCGTGGTCACAAATTCCTCATCTGAGGATACCACAAGTATCAATTGCGACAATGCAGGGTTGAAGGAATTGTATGTGACAGGCATATACAAAAGCCTCAAAGGGCATCAAACCCTTTGTGATGTGCTTAAAAAGCAGATTCTGAATAGGAACCCTAGGAAAGAGGGTATTGCCTTTGAGAGGAAACTCAATGCTGATGGATCTTACTAGAAACCTGAGCAGTACCCCAAAACCTCATGGGTTGCTGCAAAAGGACCTCCTATAGATCCATCCACTTTATCTGGCTTTACTTGTGAAACTTCATATTCCTCTGATGAGTCAATTGACTCCAACTATAAACTGTTCAAAAATCAGATTGGTGAAGTATTTGTCAGATATGTTGGTACTAACTACAGGAACGGTCCTCTAATGAAGAAAATCTGGGTCCCCAAAAGGTACCTTGAAAATCTTCATGTGAATGTCCTCATGACACCACCCGTGAAGAACAGGAACCCCAGATCAAATTCTTTAGTTGGATCAAAGTCTTCACAAGGACCAAAGTCCTCACATGGACCAAATTCCTCATATGGTCAAAAATCATATCATTCTCGTGCTAATGCTTCTGTTTCGCAGGGAAAATCTAAGGGTCATGAATATGCTCATTATTCTTCAAATCATTATGTTCATAAGTCCTCGAAGAATTTCTCTGCTCATTCATATGAGTACTCTAACCCCCGTCCTGTTAAACGAAGTGCACTTGCTTCAATGCAACCCTTCTCATATGGAGCTCGCAGAATGATGAACTCTTTGCCAGCCCTCCAGATGTGGGTGGTGAAGAAATCGAACTAATCTCTTATGCATGGTCAGGTCTCCAGACGAACTTGAACGTCTGATGAATTTACTGGAGACCTGAGGAAATGCTTGAAAGGACGCAAGCTAATCACGAAGAAATGAATCATTCATTTCTCATGTCCTCATATTACTTTGCTTACTATACTATGTGATGAAATTCAATTTGATGAATTTGATGTCATATTCTTCACTCTGAAGCATATGCGGTCGTAAGGTACTAATTCATCTGCAGGATGAAACTCCCAAAGCAACTGAGTGGGTCCTCGACAGTGGATGCACCAACCACATGAATGGTGACAAGAACCTATTGATGAACATTCCACTGGCACCTTCTCATCTGAAGCATATCACCTACGCTGATAAAGGAAATAGCAAGGTATTGGGTCTAGGTAAGGTTGCAATCTCAAAGGATCGACACATGGATAAGGTGATGCTCATCGAGTCCCTCGGTTTCAACCTCATGTCTGTCTCAATGCTTTGTGATCTTGATATGGTTGTCATCTTTGGAAAATACCGTTGTGTTGTCATCATGGAATCTGTCAAATCCAAAGTCTTCGAAGGCTTTAGGAGTGGAGACTTGTATATTGTTGATTTCTCTATAGGTCCACAGTCGGCCACATGTCTACTTGCAAAAGCTTCAGAAGGCTGGTTATGGCATCGACGACTTGGACACGCTGGCATGAGGAACTTGCACACGCTCGCGAAGAAAAAGCACGTGATTGGTATTGAGGGTGTCAAATTCCTTAAGGATCACTTGTGTGGGGCTTGTGAGTCTGGAAAGATGACAATTTCCAAGCATCCATCCAAGACTATCATGACTACCACTCGTCCTTTTGAATTGCTTCATATGGATCTCTTTGGTCCCACTCACTATGCCACACTAACCAATACTCCATGCTTATATGGCTTTTTCAGAGTTGATGATTTCTCTCGCTATACTTGGGTGCATATTATTCTGTACAAATCTGAAGTGCAGAATGTCTTCACACGATTTTCTTCAAGGGCCTCAACGAATTTCGGCATCAAGATCAAGCATATCAAGAGTGATAATGGGACTGAGTTCAAGAACACTGGTCTTGATGATTATCTTGATGAACTTGGTATTACTCATGAGCTATCTGCCCCTTATACTCCTCAGCAGAATGGCGTCGTGGAGCGCAAGAATAGGACTCTTGTTGAGATGGATCGCACCATGCTTGATGAATACAAGACCCCTCGTCGCTTCTGGCCTGAGGCAATCAACACTGCTTGCCACATCATCAACAGGGTATATCTTCACAAATTCCTCAAGAAGACTTCATATGAACTCATCACTGACAAGAAACCCAATGTGAGTTATTTCAAAGTCTTCGGTGCTAAATGCTGGATTAGAGATCCTCACCACAGTTCTAAATTTGCATCGAAAGCACATGAAGGCTTTATGCTTGGTTACGGAAAGGACTCGCACACCTACAGAGTCTTCAACACCTATCACAACAAGGTTGTTGAAACTGTAGATGTGCGGTTCGATGAAACTAACGGCTCGCAAAGAGAGCACCTACCTCCTGTGCTAGATGAAATGCCTCCTGAGGAATCCATTAGGTTCTAGGCCACTGAAGATGTGATCCCTACTGAAGAACAACTACTTACTGAAGAAGTTGTACCAACCGTTGAAGACATTCTTGCTGAAACACCTGAAGAAAATGGCGCTGAAGAAATTGCTCATCCTCAGCAAAGTCATCAACCTGCTCATCCATGACTCGCAAATGAAGTGCAGATCGAGAAAATCCTCGACGACATCAATGCACCAGGTCCCCTCACGCGCTCAAAAGCCTCTCATTTGTCTAACTATTGTGGGCATTTTGCTTTTGTCTCTATCACAGAGCCCACCAAAGTTTATGAAGCATTCTTGGAGCCTGAGTGGATTCATGCCATGCAAGAAGAATTGCATCAATTCAAGCTCAACAACATGTGGGAAGTCCTCAAACGCCCAGATCCTCGCAAGCACAATGTCATAGGTACCAAGTGGATTTACCGCAACAAACAAGATGAACTTGGTCAGGTAGTGAGGAATAAGGCTCGTCTTGTAGCATAGGGCTACACACAGGTTGAGGGAATTGACTTTGATGAAACTTTTGCACCTGTTGCTAGACTTGAAGCTATTCGCATATTGCTTGCTTATGCTAACCATCACAATATCATCTTATATCAAATGGATGTGAAAAGTGGATTCCTCAATGGTAAGCTTGAGGAAGAAGTATATGTTGCTCAACCCCCAGGTTTTGAAGATCCTAGGTATCCTGACAAAGTCTTCAGACTCAACAAGGCTCTCTATGGCCTCAAGCAAGCCCCTCACGCGTGGTATGACACACTGAAGGAATTCCTCATGAAGAAAGGCTTGAAACCCGGTTCACTTAACCCAACTCTTTTCACAAAATCATATGATGATGAATTATTTGTGTGCCAAATATATGTGGACGATATTATCTTTGGATGTACTGACAAACATTACAACGACGAATTTGCCTATATGATGAGTGAAGAATATCAAATGTTGATGATGGGAGAGCTCAAATTCTTCCTAGGGCTTCAAATTCGTCAACAACGCAATGGCATCTTCATCTCTCAAGAGAAATACCTCAAGGATGTCCTGAAGAAATTCGGCATGCAGGATTGCAAAGGCGTCAAGATTCCTATGCCCACATCGGCTCAACTCTGCACTGACAAAAGTGGTAAAGATTTCGATCAGAAGGTATACCGTTCCATGATTGGTTCTTTATTGTATCTATGTGCATCTAGGCCAGATATTATGCTTAGTGTTTGCATGTGTGCCCGATTTCAAGCAAAACCAAAGGAATCACGCCACAAGGCTGTGAAACATATTCTTCGATATCTAGCTCACACACCAACACTAGGACTATGGTGCCCCAAGGGCTCAGATCTTGGCCTTATTGGATATTCTGATTCTGATTATGCTGGTGATCGTGTGGACCGCAAGTCAACATCAGGCACATGTCATTTCCTCGGACGATCCTTAGTCTGTTGGTCCTCGAAGAAGCAGAACTGCATGTCACTATCTACTGCCGAAGCTGAGTACATTTCTGCTGGTTCTTGCTGTGCTCAATTGCTATGGATGAAGCAAACCCTCAAGGACTACGGCATCAACATGAAGAATGTCCCTCTCTACCGCGACAACGAGAGTGCCATCAAGATTGCTTACAACCTAGTTCAGCACTCAAAGACCAAGCACATCCAGATTCGTCATCATTTTCTTCGTGACCATGTGATGAAGGGCGATATCTTCCTTGACCACGTGAAGATTGAAGAACAACTGGCTGATATCTTCACAAAGCCCTTGGATGAGAAGAGATTTTGCAAGTTGCGGTGTGAGCTAATTATCTCAGAATCTTCAAATGTTCTGTGAAAGGACACACATCCTAACACTTACGCAAAATTGATGACTTTGATGTGCAACACACGAAGTAACGTTTTTCTTCAATCAATGAAGACTAACTCTCTAAGTGTGAAGAAATTAATGAAGAATTTGATTCTCAGAACCCTTCGACAATTGTACACGGTGTCTAAAATCATCATTCTTATACGGTGGGTAACGCCACCAACAACAGTTAAAATTCTTTAAGTTTGAGTTTTTCATCATTTTCCAAATTCTTCAAAATTTCAAATTCTTCAAAACTTTTCAACTGATGTTCCTCACATGACTCTTTCTTCATTGACTACATATATATATATATATTGACTTTTTCAATGTCCTCAATAGCATTCACTTATAGCTATTTCTTCAAGTTGATTTTCATCTAAGTGAATGTGATCGGACCCGTTCCCCCCTCTATGCAAAACTCAATCAAGTTTGTTCACAAATTCTTAATATGCGTTCTACTTTGAAACCCGTTCAAAGTCTTCACTGAGTCCTTGTCAGCTGAAGAATTTGCGAACGGAAACTTTAAAATATTCAATCTCAATTTTTGGCAATTGACACTCAAACCGTTCCAATTCCCACGACTGGATAACCCACGATCCCCCACTATCTCCACTACATAGTACGTGGGTGACACATGTCGCATGGATAGCAAGGGTAAGGGGCATACTGGTCCAAAATCTTTGGACCAGTTGGTTTTTACTGCCGCTATAAATACCCCCTCCCTTCCACTTGCTCGGGTTACTCCTCACTCCCATCTCTCCCGAGCTCCAGACCTAGCGCCGTCGCTAACTTCATCGTCGCCGGAGAGGAAGAGCTTCACTGCCTCGACCTCGCCGTCGTCGTACTCGCATCGGCCATGGAAGTCTTCACCCCGCCGTCGCTGTAGCTGTCTCCCTCTGCCAAGCTAGGGCGTGGGAGATCTGGACTGATGAACTCCTCCACCTCACTCCTCTGTTAATCCTGTTCATCGCATACGGTAAATAAAATCTAGTTTTATTGCCATTTTTGATCCCGATGATTTTCACAAAATCCTCAAAAGTTGTTATTCTTCAGCAATCCTTCTCTAAAGCACCAAACAAACTCCTTCTCTTGATTTATTTCACTAAGTTATGATTTTCTTCAAGATTCCTCAATTGTGTGGATCTTCAAATCTACACAACTCTGGAACCTAAGTCAAGAACACTTAGTGAAATTCTTCAAGGCATCTATGGTCAAATTCCTCAAACTTGATACTTTTGTGAAATCTTCTGAGAACGCATATGACCTCTTCAAATTCTTCGCACCTATACTCTATTCA
Source organism: Elymus sibiricus (assembly GCA_039707655.1). Taxonomy (NCBI): domain Eukaryota; kingdom Viridiplantae; phylum Streptophyta; class Magnoliopsida; order Poales; family Poaceae; genus Elymus; species Elymus sibiricus. Next base: position 267,277,736 of record CM077673.1, on the reverse strand, counting down.
CAGGTACAAATGTCAGCTAATGAATCTCTAGGTTCTCATCAACTTAACTCATTTGCAGCGTTCCTTGAAGAAAAGTTGCACACTTCCTCAGAATCCTCAAAAGTTCAAATTCCTCAGTCGAAGAAAATGGCTGATGGGAAAAGGCCTCAGAAAGGAGGAAAGAAACTTGAAGTGCAAACTGCGTTTGAGATACCTGATGATTTGTATGAGGAATATTGCACACCTGATGAAGAAACTCATGGAAAGGAAACTCAAAAGCAGCGAAAGATCCGTATACAGAAAATTGAGAGGAGATGGGGACGAGAATGCAGAGAATATCGATATGTCACTCCCAAATATATGAAGAAGTTTGCTGTTAAACCCCCGTGCAACAAGCCACCTTTGGCTCAAGGCCAACGTGCTGATCCCACCAGTCTCAAAATTGGTGAAGACTTTCCTCATGAATGGGAAAGGCAACAAGCCAAGCTGGCGAAAAAGGCAAAAGAGGTTGTGAAGAAATTCAATGATGACTCTGCTGCTGCTGCCGGAGCCTCTGCTAGTGCACCTGCTCCGAAGAAATCAGTGGTGAAGAAATCCACTGCCAAATCCTCGGCACCAAAGTCCTTAGCTCCAAGTTCCTCACCGCAAATGCAACAGGCAAAATCTTCAAGGGCTTCAACAATGCCCTTAATGGCTGCACAATCCTCAGCTGCCGCTGCCAAGTCCTCAACTCCAGTGCACCTAGCAACATGTCATAGGACTGATGGTTTTTCAATTGCTTCAGGGGCATCTGCAACTTCATCTGCCCAAGCACATTCCTCAAGCAGTCCCACTTTACTGAAAATGAAAGCTACTGCTGGACGTGGCCGGAGGCCAAGTCCTCATCAGAAGACAGGGATCTTCCAAGTCCCCTCAGACACTGAGGATGATGAAGCAAATGACGATGAACTTGCTGCAATCGTCAGAAACAAACAAGAGAGAGTGGCTCAGGCAAAGGGCACTCAAATTCCTCTCATGCTGGATCCAAGGACCGTGCTGGACTTCATTGACATATGGCACAACGATCCAAACACGCCAATTGATGACTTGAAACTTCCTCCTGGTCCGAGTCATGTGCTCACCGCATTCATCGGTGAAGAAAAGTGGAAGTTTGAGAAGGCCAGAAAGGCAAAGAAGGCTCAGTACAAGAAAGAGTGCTTTATGAAGAATAACGTTCTCAATCTGACGCCTAACCAACTTGTCTCAGTTCAAAAGGACATCAAAGGCCTCAGTGATGAATTTGACAGGTCCTATGCTGATTGGAAAGGTGCCAAGGTCCGCTTTGTTAACATTGCAGACAAAGTCATCAAGGACCACAACTCAAGGGTTGCAGCCAGATCGCAACCACAAATTCCTCAGGCTAGCTCCTCTGCTCAGTCGGCTGAAGAAACTGCCAGGGCGACTGCATCAGTCGTGCCTGAAGAAACTGCTCCATCTTCACCCCAGGCTCCCCCAGCAAAATCATCAAGGGTGAAGATTGTCACACTTCCTTCTGCATCAGAAGCGAAGAAGACCAAGGCTGCGAAAAAGGCAGCTACTCTGAAAAGGAAAGCATCACCTTCTGCAGATTCCTCAGCTACAAAGAAATTGAACACTTTGCCAAATTCTTCAACCTAACCAATTGATGCTATTCCTATCTCATCTGTCCCAGCCTATGAAATAGTCCCATTTGGTGAAGACTATGTCATCCCAAGTGATGATGATGAAGAAAATCACTCTGCTGCTTCCTCAGAGCAGATTGATGAAGAAATTGAGGTGGATGCATTTGTTTCAACCCCTCTTGTGTCATCACCCCAGCCTCAGTTGACAGCTCAAGAGGCCGGTGTTGAAGAAATGGATGAGGATGTGGACATTGGGTCTACCACTCCAGTCATCAATGATGAATTTTGGGAAGAAGCACACCCAAATTCACCAATGACCACTCCTCTCACTCAGATTCCTCAGTCTCCTGCCCCAACTGAAGAAATTCGAACAAGGTCTGATGGTCTGTCCACTCCCCTCCTGACCGTTCCTGAAGAAATTCCAGCTCCATCATCTGAAGAAATTCTTGTCCAAAATGTGCCTAAGGAGACTGCTGCACATATTCCTCAATCTTAAGAAATTGTTGTTATGCCAAAGGAGATTGTGGGCCTCTTCAAGCCAAACCTTCAACCTAAGCCCAAGCTGCCATTCAAAGGCTCAAAGCGCCCCAAATTCATCAAGGCGAATTTCTTCAATGAGCACATATTCTTCACTGGACCAAATCCTTCTGAATCAGCAAGAGTTGGTCGCTCAAGGTTCTGGACTTCTTCTCAGATGAACTTCTATGCTGCAGTGCTGTTTGGCAAGGACAAAGTCTTCCAGCATCATCAAATTCCTCATGTGGATATGGAGTCCATCCCATGCTTAACTCCAGTGCTCACAGTTCTTCATGACGTTGGACTTCTTCCATTTTGTGCTGATGTCTTCGATTGGAACGAGGAGCTAATTCTTCAATTTTATGCAACTCTGCACATTTCTGGTGAAGCTTCTGATATCAACACATGGATTCCGGATTGGATGTCTGGCAACACTCACTACACCGCTCCAGCAACTGAATTGCTTCGTTGTGTCCTAATTCCAATTCCTTCAGAAGGAGCAAGATGCATCTATGATGAACCTGAACTGCCAAATCACATGATGCAAGTGCTGATGAAGCCTTTGGCACCAAGAAAACCTCCAAGGACCACCTTCTTAGTGAAGGATTTGTTATTTGTGCCCAGGACCATTTATCGCATATTGACCAAAACCCTTAGTCCTATCAAAGGCCGCAACTCTGAAGAAGTTGTTGGAATCATGAAGAATCTGCTGTTCAACATCATTCATGGGATTCCCGTCAACTATCACGATTTCTTCATGAGGAATTTGGCAAATATTGCAGTGTCACCATCCGAATTGAAGCCTTATGCTCCCTGGATCATGAAATTTATCAGATCACGGTCTTCAATTCCATTCAAGGCTGACTTTCGGAATCACTTCAGTTTCCTGCCTCCAATTGAAGTCCTCAAGAAGACATTTTCTTCAATCGAAGGAAAAGGCAAGGCTGTAATTGATGAAGGCACTCATCCATTGGATGGCCAATTTCGTAAGGCTGCATCTTACTCCACCAATGATGACTCTGCCACACAAGATTCTGCTGCAAAAGCCTCAGCTCAAAATCCTCAAGCTACTGCCCCTCGTGTGATGACTGATCGTGAGCTTCTTCTAAGTCTTCATCAGAAGGTTGATCATATTCACAAGTGGGTCAAACGTTAGTTCAAGTCAATTCTTTAGAACATGACTGTGACGCAGAACTCAGTGAGGAAGAATCATTACTATATGCATGAAATCCTCAACCGCACTGGGGCCATCCTCTCACATTTCAAGACTCCTGAAGAACTGAATGAGATGGAATTTCAGCAGAACTTTGACTGGGCTCATCTTCCTGAGAAGAAATTCAAGAAGGTCAAAGTTCCTCTGCTCGTCACAAGTTCATTTTCTTCATCACGTGCAACAGATGAAGCTGAGGATATTGAAGACACTACTGAAGGCCCTACCCCACCAACCGACCCTGACAACGCTGGCGCTCCTCCACCACCTTCAAGATCAAATTCTTCAGGGGCGTTAGTCCTCAATTTCGTCCCTTTTGGTCACTGATGACAAAGGGGGAGAAATTTGAGTTAGTCTTCAAGCGGGTCTATATATGGGATGTTTCTTTGTTTAAGTTACAACTCTCGCTCTTCTGAAGTGTTTGTTGATTGAGTTGTAAACTTAAGTCCGATGGTGGTCTGATACTTTTGAACTGATTTCTGCATGCTTATTTCCTCAAGTATCTTAATGCACGCATGCTGAATTTCCTCAAACCCCATTTTCCATCATGCATTTCAATTTCCTCATCATATATATAAAATGTGTGTATGGATTACAAGATATAGGGGGAGATCTCCAAGATTTTATCCTGCCATGTGCATTTGCAGTCCAAAGCAAATTCCTCAAATATGCACATCTTTAGGGGGAGTTCCTCTATATCTTGCAATCAAATTCCTCAAACTCAGTACTTACACATCATATGTTTATCCCCGTTGAAAACTTAACCTATTTGTCATCAATCACAAAAAAGGGGGAGATTGTAAGTGCATCTAGTGCCCCTTAGTGATTTTGGTGTATTGAAGACATATAGGTTAAGGGAATAATATGTGTGTGAGTGTACACAGGTTCTATAAGTCGATGAGGAGTTTGATATATACGAAGAATGTCGACCCCTATCTATGAATGTCTTCATCTGAAGACTTTTGTGAAGACTTCGGTATTTCCCTGAAGACTTTGAAGCTGAAGAATTCGGTGTGACCTTGAAGATATTAACGACGACTATGAAGCGTGAAGACTTTTGTTTTGATTGTTTCATTTCCTTTTCTTTGAGTCATAGGAAACACCGTACTGTTAAAGGGGGACGAGGTAATACAAAGGAAAAATTTCCAACTGATGCTCAACTCAAAAGCCTCAACACAACCCAATCCTTCGAGTGAAGCCTTTGGAAATCTCTTACAGTTCACTCAAGTTCTTCAGTGACAGAGACGATGTTCTTCTGGTCTCTGAGGAAATTGGTCTGAATGAGGAGTTAGGATTTCGCCAATGCGAATTGCCTACAAGTGAGGAATATGATAAGCCCTGAGAAATTTGATAGCTCAAATTCCGACCGTTGCTTTGCTTTGCGCCAGCTGTCCAGATATTCTATCTGACTAACGGTCATGTCATTGGGGGGCATTTATGTCTTATCATGTCGGGTTGCACCCTGGCTATAAATAGCCGCCCCCACAGGCAATAGATGGTTGGCTGCTCAGAGAGAGAACTTGACACTTGTCATTTGAGATCAACCCATTCCTCGAGGACTTTGAGAGAAAATCATCAGTGAGGAAAAACCCAAAACCCAAACCGCCAAAACCCAAAGTGATTGAGCATCACTGAAAAGATTGTTCCTGTGTGGAACCGACGCTTTTTACCTTTGAAGAGTGTGTATCTTCCAGACGGTTAGGCGTCATGGTCTAGAGCATCCAGCAGTAAATTGTGGATCGCCGGGTGACCGAGTTTGTGAGGGTTTGGAAGTCTACCCTGAAGACTTACCACGAGTGTTGAGCGAGGACTGTGTGCCCTTAGCTCAAGGAGAATATGGTAAGGACTGTATGTCCTGGGACTGTGTGTCCTTTGGTTTAAATTCCAAGCCGCTCCGAACCATACGTACGACTGCCACGACAGTTGGAACTGGGTCATCAAATCATTGTATTCATCGAGCACCTAGTTCTATTTCCTCAACCCTTTCATTTCCTCGAAGTATTTGTTGATGAATCTGATCGTTACTATTTGAAGAATTTGACTGAAGACTTTCTCAATTTCCTCATCTCAAATTCTTCAGTCACTTTATCTTCAGCCTGCTTATCCTATTCACGCTACTCGTGATGTGTGTATGTTTCATTTCATCATTATGACTATGCTACTTCTATGTTTCGCATGCACTTGAGTACTTATTCTGCTGTGAGTAGTTCGTCACTTAGCAAATTCCTCATCTAGTAATTCCTCAGTGACGAATTTGTAAAAATCGCCTATTCACCCCCTCTCTAGTCGATATAACGCACTTTCAGGACTCCTGAGTGTGATGTGGCGTTCAATACACTCAAGGAAAAGCTGACTTCAGCTCTTGGTGGTGTTCTCATGCAAGATAAGAAGGTTGTGGCTTATACCTCGCATCAGCTGAAGCCTAGCGAGAAGAACTACCCCACTCATGATCTTGAGTTGGCGGCAGTTGTGCATGCTCTGATGACCTGGAGACATCTATTGTTGGGAAGACCAGTTGAGGTGTTCACCGACCACAAGAGCCTGAAGTACATTTTCACTCAACCCAATCTCAATCTTCGGCAAACACGTTGGGTGGAAATGATCGAGGAGTACAATCCAAGCATTGAGTATACTCCTGGTAAAGCAAATGTCATTGCAGACGCGCTGAGCAGAAAGGCGTACTGCAACAGTCTCATCCTCAAGCCTCTCCAACCCGAGCTCTGTGAAGCCTTCCGCAAGCTCAATCTCCAAGTTGTTCCACAAGGATTTCTTGCCAATCTTCAAGTCTCTCCGACCTTGGAAGATCAGATTCACCAAGCTCAGCTTCTTGATGCTATGGTGAAGAAAGTGAAGAAAGGTGTGGCCAAGAGCATTCCAAAGTATAAGTGCTTCCGTGTTGATGACAAAGATACCTTGTTCTTCGAGGACTGTATGGTGGTTCCAAAAGGTGAACTAAGGAAAAGTTATCATGGATGAAGCACATAATTCCCTCCTCTCAATTCATCCAGGAAGTTCCAAAATGTATCAGGACCTCAAGCAAACCTTCTGGTGGCCTCGTATGAAACCTGAGATTGCTCAGTTTGTGAACGAGTGTGATGTTTGTCGCATAGTGAAGGCGGAACATCAATGTCTAGCAGGCCTCCTTCAGCCTTTGCCCATCCCAGAGTGGAAATTCGATCATGTTGAAATGGATTTCGTCACTAGGTTTCCTAAGTCCAAGAGAGGGAATGATGCCATCTTCGTGGTCATCGACAAGCTCACCAAAGTTGCCCACTTCCTTCCGGTCAAAGAATCTATCTCGGCAGCTCAGCTAGCAGAGTTGTACACGTCAAGGATAGTTTCTTTGCACGGTATTCCTCAGATCATATCCTTAGATCGTGGAAGCATCTTCACTTCCAAGTTTTGGGATTCCTTCCAAACTACAATGGGGACCAATCTCCGTTTCAGCACAACTTTCCATCCTCAGACTAGTGGTCAAGTTGAGAGAATCAATCAAATCCTTGAAGATATGCTCAGAGCTTGTGTGATTCCTTTTGGCATGAAGTGGGAAGATTGTCTTCCGTTTGCTGAGTTCTCATACAACAATAGTTTCCAAGCAAGTTCTGGCAAAGCTCCTTTCGAGATTCTCTATGGCAGGAAGTGCCGCACCCCGCTCAATTGGTCTGAAACCGGTGAGCATCAAATCCTTGGTAATGACATGATCACTGAAGCAGAAGAAATGTGCCGTGTCATTTGTCAAAATCTCAAAGCAGCTCAATCCCGTCAGAAGGGCTATTATGATAGCCAGCATCGTGACATGACCTTTCAAACCGATGATTTTGTCTATTTCAGAGTGTCTCCCATGAAGGGCACTCAACGCTTTAGCATCAAAGGAAAGCTTTCTCCATGCTTTGTGGGTCCTTTCAAAATTGTGGGCAAGAGGGGTGACCTTGCCTACCAACTCGAGCTTCCTCTCAATTTCTCAAATGTGCATGATGTGTTTCACGTCTCTCAGCTCCGGAAGTGTTTCAAGACTCCCGAGCACACCGTTGATCTCCAAGACATTTATCTCCAAGTAGACCTATCCTATCATGAGCATCCAGTTGCTAGCCTTGAAGAAACTGAGCATAAGACTCACAACAAGTCAATCAAGTTTCTAAAGGAGAAGTGGTCACATCACTCCGACAAAGAAGCCACTTGGGAACGAGAAGACCTTCTCCGTTCCAAATATCCCGAATTCTTCCGTTCCTAGATCTCGGGGTGAGATCCTCATGTAGTGGGGGAGAGTTGTAACATCCCAAGTGCAATCCTTGCCATCCTTGTAATATATTCCATGTGGGGCCTTCATGTTTTGCCACCCTGTGGTTGAGTAATAATATTTTGCTTCATGTCATTCCTCATGCATCATGGCATCATCACATAAATTATTGTTGCATCATAAGCTTGCATGTTGTGGTGATGTGAATATGTGTGTGGTGAGGTGTGCTCACTAGTGGGGTTTTGGTTGTGTGTAAAACCTCCCTTAAATTCCATTCCAAAACCATGCCTAAACCCCTTTTATTGGCAATGCTAGTAGGTGATGTGGTGCTTGCTCTTTTCAACCCAATAAAATGTTGATCTTCTTCAAAATATTCTGTTTAGTATTGTTAGCAAACCCTCAATATGTTTGCATGTTGATTGTCTTCTATAACCTTGCAAAACAGAGTCCAATTTAATAAAAAGGTGTTTTATCTTGTTGCTCTAAAAATGCCAACTACATTTTCATAAAATAGAGCATATTTTTGTGAATTCAAAAGTATTTTTATTTCTTCCCAAACATCTCTCTCTTTTCTTTGTGTTTTTTTGCCTTCTCTTGTTTTTTTAAATAAAAAGCAAAGCCCTTTTCTGTTCTGAGAGAGAGAGAGAGAGAGCCCAGCGAGCGAGCCTTGCCTCCTTGCGGCCCAGCTAGCCGAGCCAAGCAACCCACCTTGCTCCCTCACGGTAACTTCACCGTGGCTGTCGGTGTAGGCCCCACCCGCAGAGAGAGAGAGAGAGAGAGAGAGAGCTCTCACCTTTTTCTTCCTCCTCTGTCCCCCTCGCTCTCTCAGTAACTTCCAGCCAGCAGAGCACATGGCCACGGTGGCTGAGCGTTCCGTCGCGCCTCCCCCCTATGAAGCCAGCTAGCCGACCCCTAGGGTTTCCCTCGCGCCGCCGCCACTCCTCCCTCCATCCTTTGCCCCCTCCGATGGCGCCCTCGTGAGCAGAAATAGAGGGAGATTCAGTTGGTTTAGAGAGAACAGAGGCGCGCCGGCCATCGTCGTCGTCCTCGATCGCCTCCGGGGCTTCCTCCCCTTCGTCCATGGTGTCCCGAAGAGCCCCGTTCCCATCCTCGACCAATTCCTCGCCAACCCCTCTTCTTCGCCCGATCGCCTCGCTCTGTCCTTCATGCCCCGTGGTGAGAAGCCGCTCCCCTCCATCCCTTTATTTCGCTCGTTGCCCTCTCAATCGCCGTCGCCGGTCGAGCGCGTAAGCGCCATGCCTGAGCCGAGTGCGAGCTCGAGCCCTACCCTAGAGCGCGTAGTTCCCCCTCTAAGTCCGCGGAAATAGAGCCGCCGCTCGATCCCGCGCCCACGCCGGTGGTCAGTCCCTCCGGCGTGTGCCGCCGTTACCGCCGGTGCGTTGTCGGGCCTTTATCGCCGGGGCAGAGAAAGGCCGTCCCTTTCTCTGTATATGTTGCGTTAGAGCCCGCTTCAGTCGGCTCCCGAGCCATAGCCCAGTGGTCGTCCAGCGTGTGTGTGTGCCGTAGATCGCGGGTTTGATCCCCGCGGGGGTAGATTAAACTCCCCCTTTTTCCTAATTCAATTAACCTCCCCTGACAGTGGGCCCCTAACCCACTTGTCATCCCCTAGGGCCCTGGTGTCACTGCCATGTGGCCCTCCTTTTTTGTGTTTTGTTTATTTTGTTTTTTATTTGTTTATGAGTGTTTTTAGTTATTTCCATTTAGGGAAATATTTCCAGATTTGTTTTATTCCAAATCTGTCCAGATTCTTAGGACATGCCAAATTTGGCATATAAGTGGTTATAAGTGAATTGTCATTTTTCCATATGCAATTGTGGGAGTTTTGTCTACAGTTACATAGGCATGTGATAGGTGTTTTTGGGGTAGAAAAATGCAGTGAATCCAATGGTGATATTCGATTTTCCATTTGAGTAAGCTTGTAAAAATGTTATTTTGTGATATTGTGCCATTTTGTCTTTTCACATGAATTAATTCTTGCACTATATGTTAAACTTGTCAACATGAAATATGCTCATTGGTGTATGTGCTAGCCCTTGGTGTTTTTGCATGCCATTATACATCATTATATGGGTGGCATTCTTGATGTCAACATGTCACCAAAATCCCATTTTCACATGCCCAAATATTTCTATGTATTGAAATCTGTTATTTTGTTGCCATGTTGTCTAGATGATTCCCATGTATATGTTGCTCCTTTGGAGTTGGCACAATGGTATGCATTGTTGAGATTGTCACCCTCTGTAGATGTGTGCCAAGATCTTGTGGATTAAGCTATTGCATCATATATAAAACTTGCTGTCAATATGCCATCCTGTTAACAAGTGCCATGTTTGCCTCTTGTAAATTTCACTAAGTCTGTGAACCTCCTATTTTCAATATATCATATTGTGAGGATGGTAGCCATTGATACATGCATATTTTGATGTTGCAATAATGTAATTAATTGAAGTACATGTTGCCCTCTATCACCCTGTTAATTTTCATGCCATGTAAGTTCCTGTAGCATATATAAAAGTTGTTGTCAAGATGCTATAATGTTAACCCAGAGTCTGTAAAACTGGAATTTTCACTGAAGTCCCTAAAAACTGATTCAACATGCCATCTTGTGAGCTTCATTGCCATTGATCCATGCTTCCTTTCATGTTCCTTTAGCTAGGTGAATTGTTGTGCATGCTGCATACTTCATGTCCATGCCTTGGTTGTGAATTGAAACCTGCTGTAGCTCTGGTTATGTGTGTTACAAGATGACATGTTGTTTGTGGACAGATTGTGTGTTTGATTGTTTTGTGACTTGTGGGAGCTATACTCCATTGTTTTGCTTGTTATTTAGCTCTATTCTTGCTAGATTTTCATTTCCAATCCAGTGGCATCCTTGGAGTACCAAGGAATAGCCCATGGCCTCCCTCATCTTTGTTTTTGTCTGCATTAACGTTCATACCTTGCCGTGAGTGTACCGTGAGGTACGTTACTCCGTTTGCAACGTTCTACATATGCATTTGCATCGTTTTTACGTGGAGCATTCATATTAGTCATGAGCATGCATGTTAAAATAACTAATATTGAGGTTCTGTCCAGAATACTAAAGAATTAATAAATGCATGAGAAACATGACTAGCTTAGGGTTGCCATGTTAAATACATCAAATGGTTCATGCATCATCTTGATTGTGCATTGCACTTTGTTTGTATGTTTATTTGGTGATGTTTCTCTTTGGGTAGACATGAGTGTCGAGCCTGAGTACGAGTATCCTGGAGAGTACAACTACGAGGACCCAGCTCTTTGTCCCTCTGAAGACCCAACAAGCAACATGATCGTACCCGAATACCGACACTATTTTTGCTATGCTAGATGTCTCGCTTCTACTGTTATGTTTCGTTACCTACCACTTAAATTGTCAGCCTCCTAAATTGCCATGAAAGCTTCTAACCCCCCCCACTTCCTAGCAAAACATTGATTGGCTACGTTATAGCTGCTCAGCCCTTTTCTTATAGCGTTGCTAGTTGCAGGTGCAAGTTTTTCCATGTGCCAACATGCATATCTGGAGATACCATATTTTTTGCTATTATTTAAATTAATGCACATATATATCTGGCAACGGTGGAAGGCTTGGCCTTTTGCCTGGTGTTTTGTTCCACTTTTGCCGCACTAGTTCCGAGTACCGGTGTTATGTTCCATATTTTGCAATCCTAACATGCTCGGGGTTGTTATGGGGACCCCCTTGACCATTCGTTTTAGATTAAAACTTGTTTAGCAATACCCAACTTTGGTACTACATTTGCTGAACAACTTAATAAAATTGCATAGGGCATAGCTACCCCATGGATAATTAATCAACCCCCCGGGCCAGTGCTCTGCATGAGTGTTGGTCCAACCCAGAGCAGCTTATTAACGCCGCTTGTGGCAACTCGGTGATTGGCGTGGTAACCATCGCTCATCCGTCGTGTCCTGAGAACGAGATACGTGGCTCCTAATGGGTTCGTTGACATGTCGGGCGGTCTTGCTGGACTTGTTTTACCTTTCTCGAATGTCTTGCGTGAGGAATTTCGAGGATACTTTGGGCTATCTCGAGGTTGAGGTTTTCCAACGGAATTGCCTAGGAGATCACAGGATTCGTGGTCGAGGTTATTCCCGCGGTGTGTGGTTACTTTGTGATGGATGAGTTGGAGCACCCCTGTAGGGTTAAATCTTTTCGAGAAGCCGTGCCCGCGGTTATGTGGCAACTTGGAAATTTGTTTAACACCCAGTTATAGTAAACTTGAAGTAAACCCAAATAAAATACACCAACTGTGTGCATAACCATGACTGTCTCTGCTCGTGAACATGAACCGAGAGAGAACACGGCGGGGTTATGATTGACGTAAGTAGGTGTTCATGATCACTTAGTGATCATGCAAGATTACGACCGTCATCCGTAGGCCACCCTATTTACATTCATGTTCTCGTAAGTTAGCCAATAAATACATGCTTAGTGCTTGCTGCAGCCTCACCACTCAACCATTCCTCACCTATTGGCTTACATCATTTCGGTACCCGGGTTATGAGATTGCTGAGTCCCTGTGGCTCACAGATTACAACAATACAGGTACAAGTGTTGACGAGTACGTGCCAGATGATGTGTCTCAGCTCCAGTGGGAGTACGATGAAGAACGTAGGCGTATGTACATTACGTATCCTGATGAGTAGGGAGCTTCGTGGTGGTGTTCCTGGGATAGCAAGACAGTTTTTCATTGCTTCTTTTATCGTTTGATTTCGTCCGTAGCCAGACCCTGTCTTCTGGTTGAATGTATGAATAATTGTGTGGACTTGTAAGATAGCTTGTGGCGAGTGTAAGCCAACTCATATACTCATCTCGTCCTACATGTATGCAATCATTTTTGTACTTGCGAAATGACTAGATGCGCTTCTATCCCCGTCGAGGCCCTCGTGCCTTAATAGGGATAGGACCGCATCTTGGGTGGTACAGTACGCTTCCTTGGCTGCTGTCTGGAGGTGATGTTTATCCAGTATCTTCACCCAGGCCATGTGCCAAGTAGGCTTGTTCTTGTCGCACTCGGCCTTCATGCCTCCGTAGTAGGGGTCGATGATGGCCTCGGCCAAGTCAACATGGGAGTCCAGGTCCTTCTTGCCGCCCAAGACCTTGTAGTGTCCGTGGATGTCGACAAGCTTCTGGCAGGCGAAGCCCAAAGTCTTGAGCACCTTTGGATCGTTGGTGGTGTCCACCGTAGCGAACCTGTAGTCAGGGTTGTTGACAAACTTGGTGAAATGCTCGCAAGGCACTATGGCCAGGCAGTAGTGGTAGAGGAGGACGTGATGGCACATGCACAACTGGGCGAAGGCAACCTTCCGATCATGCCCGACACAACCGCCGATGTAATGAGGTTGAAGCCGACTAGTTTGTACTGTAAGTGCATCTAGTGCCACCCTTATTGGTTTGGGAGTATTGAAGAGAAACGTGGTTGAGGGACTAATGTGTTTGTGAGAGTTCAAAGGATAACACAGATAGAAGTCCCTGGAGATTCGGTTTAACCGTCTAAGACGACCCCCAAAAATGTCTGAAGACATTGATGATGGTTTAAGCCATTGGTGGTATGGGAAGAAATTCACTTGAAGATAATGAAACGCGAAGATGAAGTCTTTTGCTTGTTTTGTTTCTTCTTTCCCGAGTCATAGGAACCAATGTACTTTTAAGTGGGGTCGATGTGATCGAAGTCAGATGCTCACGTGATGCTCAACCCATACCTATGTCTTCGAGTGAAGACATTGAGAGGAAATCTCTTCCAGAGTTGGTTGTGTCATCATTACTTGTAGCCCAAGTAATGTTGTTGCGTGTGTTTGAAATCTGACCGTTGTGACACATGTCGGTTGGCCATTGACCCAGGGTCATTTTGGTCATATCAGGTCGGGTTACCCGCTGGCTATAAGTAGCCCACCCCCTCCAACATAAGTCGGTGGCTGCTCAGAGAGAGATACCGCTGTTGTCGTTTTGGATCAACCCACCTCGAAGACATTGAGAGAGAACTATCCTGCGAGGATAAACCCAAACACCTAGAGCTAGTGTGTTTGAGCATCACTGAAGTCATTATGTTCTGAGAGAAACAAAGACTTATTACAGTTGAAGACTGTGATCTTCTAGACGGCTAGGCGTCTGGTTCTAGAGCGTCCAAGAGTCATTGGGGACTGCCATGTGACCAAGTTTGTATGGGTTTCAGAAGTCTCGCCTGAAGACTTACCTGAGTGATTGGGCGTCGTCTAAGTGACTTCGGCTCAAGGGGAATAAGGTGAAGACGAGGTCTTCTGAGTTCAATCCCAGCCTCCCTAACCAGACGTACAGTTGTCACAGCAACTGGAACTGGTCCAACAAATCCCGTGTCTTCGTCAAGCAACTGGTTCTATGTCTCACTCTTACAATTCTGTATTACATTGTGAAGCCATTGCTTGTTCATCCTTACTCAAAGACATTCACCGAAGACATTCCCTCTTACTGTTTATCTTCATACTGTCTAAGTTTATCTTTGATACATCTTAGCTTTCATGATGAAAATGTTGTACCTATCTGAATGTCTTTGTTGTTTTCCATGCCTTGCATAAATCCTTGATTGATATCCCTACCTGATCCTGAATCGCTTCTGCTTACTTTGAATAGATTTACTATTTAGAAGCTTTTGATAAAAATCGCCTATTCACCCCCCTCTAGTCGATAACTAGCACTTTCAATTGGTATCAGAGCAAGGTACTCCCTTGTTCTGTGTTTCGGTTTAACCACCTGGAGTTTAGCTATGTCGACTGCAGGGATAATCAAGGTCTCCGCTGTGTGCCCAGTCTTTGATGGTACTGACTACCCCTACTGGAAGAACAAGATGCGCATACATCTCGAAGCCTGATGTCTACTGATACTTGTGATCTGCGTTGGGTTTTTCATGAAGAGGAACGGGTAGTTGTAGCACAAGGTGGGTAAGTATTTCCCTCAGTTATGAAACCAAGGTTTATCGAGCCAATAGGAATATCACTTCTCAACCGTCTTCAGCGACTGCACACAAAATAACAAACGACTTGCACCCAGCGCGGGCAAGAGGGTTGTCAATCCCCTTGATCTCGTTATTTGCAAGAAAATGAGTTGTGTAGATAATTGTTGATAGATATAAATTGCAAAATAAAATAAAATTTAAATAAAGGCAGCAAGGTAGCAATTGTGTTTGCGAATATATAAGTGAATAGACCCGGGGGCCATAGTGTTCCCTAGCGGCATCTCTCATGTAGGCAACGTACGGAGGGTAACAAATTACTATTGGTCAATTGACATAAAAGCGGATAGTTATGCAATATTCATGGCAATGATCATATCTATATAGGCTTCACGTCCATATGCAAATAGGATGACTCTTGCCTGCACCTATTACTATTACTCCACCCATCGACCGCTATCCAGCATGCATCTAGAGTATTAAGTAAAACAGGGTAATGCTTGGAGAACAATGACATGATGTAGACAAAGTAAACTCAATCAATATGAATAAACCGCATCATTTTATCCTTAGTAGCAGCAACACAAAGACGCATCTTGTCCCGTTCTGTCACTTGGATATAGAAACTCGTCAGGTTGAACCTACTACAACGCACTACTCCCACCGAAGAAATATCAATCTACTTGGCCAAAGCACATCAATAAATCGGAGAGCATTACGAAGCTATAATGATCATGCAATTAAGAGACAATATATATCAGAGGTATCTCAAATACTTTTCATGAATAATCTGAACACAAACCCACAATTCATCGGATCCCAACAAACACACCGCACAATAAGATTACATTGGATGGATCAAAGCGAAGATGCGATGATCATTGTATTAAAGATCGTATGAGAGAGAGATAGCTGTCTAGGTACTAGCTATGGACCCGTAGGTCTGTGGTGAACTACTCTCACATCATCATGAGGGCAGCAAGGTTGATGAAGAGGCCCTCCGTGATCGATCCCCCCTCCGGCAGGGTGCCGGAACGGAGCTCCAGAAGGGATCGCGGCTGAACAGAGACTTGTGGCAGCGGAAAAAGGTTTTCGAGGCTCTCCTGAGGGTTTCCAGGATTAATAATAATTTATAGGCCAGAGAATGAGGTTGGGAGAGCCACAGGGGCCCCACAAGCTATCAGGGCGCGGCCCCCCTTGGGTCGCGCCCTGTTGGCTTGTGGAGCCTCCCTGAGGCTCCCGGCTATCCTTCAAGGCTTGTTGGTCTTGTTTTGGTCCAGAAAAAATCGTCAAAAAGTTTCGTGGCAATTGGACTTCGTTTAGGAAAGGAAATCTGAAAAGTAAAAAACACGGAGAAAACAACAACTGGCACTTGGCACTCGGTCAATAGCTTAGTGCTCAAAAATATTATAAAATGGTAAATAATGACCCAAAAAGTATCTAATAATGATAATATATCAGCATGGAACAATCAAAAAATATAGATATGTTGGAGACGTATCAAGCATCCCCAAGCTTAATTCCTGCTCGTCCTCGACTAGGTAAATGATAAAAATAGAATTTTTGATGTGACATGCTATCCACTATGTAATCTTTATGCATGTATTCTCAATGAGGAACGATGAATCAATCGACATTAACATAGTAATACTTATATGTATAAGAAACAAAATCATTAACCTTTTCAAAGCATACGATCCTCAAAAGATGTCTACCCCTTATTCATCTTATTTAATTAGCAAGGCATGGCTCCATCTTCACCACATTAATACAAATGTCATGCACCATGGTGCCCAAGTCAGGCAATTGGATCGTACTTTTTGAAGGTGCATACACTTTTTATTCTTCATGCAATACATGAGCATGAGCCATTGGACATAGCGTTTAGTTGGAATAGAATATGGTGGTAGATATCAATAGGGTAAAAGTGGAGAAGATAGTCTCGCATCAACTAGGCGTACTAACGTGCTATGGAGATGCCCATCGATAGAATAAAAATGATGCACTAGAGCTATAAGTGTATGAAAGCTCAAATGAAGCTAAGTGGGTGTGCATTTAACTTGCTTGCTCATGAAGACCTCGGGCATTTGAGGAAGCCCATCATCGGAATATACAAGACAAGCTTAAAAATAATGAAATTCCCACTAGCAATATGGAAGTGATATATCATGAGACTCTCGACATATGAGGAACATGGTGCCGCTTTGACGCACAAGTGTGGTAAATGATAGTAGCAAAGTCCCTTCTGTCATTTTATCTCATTCATTTTTTATATATGGTGGGCTCATTTGGCCTCCCCCATTTTCATTTTCGTCCGGAGACGCTTCCCGACTTGTGGGGAAGTAATGGTCTCCATCATTCTTTCCTCACTGGGACAATGCTCTAACAATGATGATTATCACACTTTTATTTACTTACAACTTAATATGGAAAACTGATATGAAGATATGACTCTATATGAATGCCTCTGGCAGTTTACAAGGATTTGCAATGATCTAGCGTGACATGTATCAAAAATATATGAACGGTGGCTTTGCCACAAATACGATGTCAGCTCTATATGATCATGCAAAGCAATATGATGATGATGAACGAACTAGTCATGTGAAGTGACGATGGAATTTGGATGGCAATATATCTTGGAATGGCTATGGAAATGCCATGATAGGTAGGTATGGTGGCTGTTTTGAGGAATATATAATAAGGCTTATGTGTGACAGAGCGTATCATGTCACGGGGTTTGGATGCACCGGCGAGAGTTGCACCGATCCTCGAGGTGAGAATGGGCCATGCACGACACCGAAGAGGCTAGCAAACATGGGAAGGTGTGATTGCGTATGTCCATGGTTTCACATTAGTCATAAAGAACTCATATACTTATTGCAAAGTTTTATTAGTTTTAACACAAATCAAAGCATTCTCCGTATGCCCCGAGGGAAGAGGTTGGGAGGAGTTAATGATACCTCTCCAACGTATCTATAATTTTTGCTTGTTCCATGCTGTTATATTATCATTCTTGGATGTTTTACAATCACTTTATAGCAATTTTATATCATTTTTTGGGACTAACATATTGACAAAGTGCCAAAGTGCCAGTTGCTGTTTTTGCTTGTTTTTTTACTTCGCAGAATATCAGTACCAAACGGAGTGCAATCGCGATGAAACTTTTTGGAGATTTTTTTTGGGCCAGAAGACACCCAGTGGGCCAAAAAAGTGCCGGAGAAGAAGGCCGAGGAGGGCACAAGACACCAGGGCACGCCCCAGGCCCCCTGGCGCGCCCTGGTGGGTTGTGCCCACCTCGGGACGCCTCTCCACCGCCTCTGATGCCTATAAATACCCAAATATTCAGAAAACCCTAGGGGAGTCGACCAAGAACACATCCAGCCGCCGCAAGTTCCAGAGCCTCAAGATCCAATCTAACACCATTACGGAGGGTGTCGTGGTTTTATCAACCCGGCAGATGTCCTCGTAACAGGACTTAGGTGTGAGGCCATCGCCGCTTGGTGGCGACTCGAAGGGGTTAAGTGAGAGAGAGAGCCGGGTTTACCCAGGTTCGGCCCCTCCTATGGAGGTAATTGTCTACGTCCTACTTTTTGTGTATTGGATGAATAGATCTCGATTACAAGGGTGTGGAATCGCTATCCTAGCTATCGAGAGGTTGTAACTTGAGCCTTTTGGTCCTAGGGTCCTGCCTTTATATACAGGTCAAGCCCTATGATTTACAACAAAATCCGGGTCATAATATGACCCGTGATCTACTACATCTCTAACTTATCTTGCATCTTAAGGAAACTTTAACGACGTCCTTAGCTTCATGGGCTTTAAGCCGTCGTCTTTTGGTGGTGGGCCGCCCGGCGTCTTGGTCAGCCGCCACCTTACTTATTTTGTACTCAGAACACGGCCCACTCAATCTTGGTTGCAGAGTCGTTGATGCGTTTAACCCGGACCATTATGGCGGGTTACACCGTGAAGTTATATCCCCGACATTAGGCCCCAGATTGACTTGAATTCATTCATGTCAATAAATCTTTCCTTCCTGTGGCAAATCATCTTTGAACTGGTATCTTCAACAGATTTCATAACACCGGCTTGTTCTGCTCCCACACTTGACATTTTCCCGATGTTCATTTATTATGACGTCATCTTTGCTGACCGTTGTTCTTCAAATTCATCATAACATATCCCCTCGAAGACTGCACCAAATCTAGGTGGGTGCAAAAATCGAGGCCCGCTTGTAGCCACAAATTTACCAGGGTCGCTTCGTTTTTCGCGGTGCCGCTTCACTTACTTGTTCTTATAAATAGGCTCCACTGGACCCCACTAGAACCTTTCCTCATCGTCTTCCTCCTCCTGCTTCTCCATTAACCGAACTCTAGCAAAGCTCCCAGGGCGACTTCGAGGTCCTACGACTCCATTGCCGGCATCGTCAAGCCCTCTCGCGACCGTTGAAGCGAACTCGATCATCTTTGTCCCTGCTCCGACGCCATCTGGTATGAATCCCCGTCATTTAGGGTTTTGGTATTTTCGGTGTTCTTGCCGCCCTCATAGTATTCATCTGAAACTTCATTAGTAGATCCACATATCATCCGCTCATTGCGGTGTATTCGTAGAACATCCTCCGCTCCATTTTCTTTTAAAGTAGATCTAAAACAAAACATCAAGGGTTATCCTTTGGACTGCTGCAGTTTCGGTCGTTCCGTCGGCTAGAACATATATACCACTATTTTTTCTTCGTTTAATTAGATCCGCCCGGAGAGAAGCTTTTCATAGAAACCTATTTGTGACACAGTGTCACTGCTAAGTATTGAAGATATCCCTTTGACCTTCTCAAATTTTGCCGGCTCATAACAGTACTTTTAATATAGGCGACTTATGTCCGACTTATTCTTATCACTACTCTTGTAGCTACTGCATAACCCGCCATGGCTTCGAAAAACTCCAAAGTTTGTAACTGGGCGAAAAGCAAAGAATCCAAGCTTACCCTGGAGAACCTTGTGGATCAGGGCTTTTTGCCGACTCGAAAGACTATAAAGTGGCGAGCTCCTGAAGAAGAGCCGGCTCCACAACCACAACTAGGAGAAGTGGTAATTTTTACTGATCATTTGCGCAGGGGCTTCCGCCCTCCCGGCTCAAAATTCTTTAGAGACCTCTTGCACTTCTTTAAGCTCAGGCATCAAGACATGAGTTCGAACTCCATGACAAACATTTGTCAATTCCAAGTGTTATGTGAAGTATACCTTCAAGTTGAGCCGTCTGTTACTCTGTTCAGAGAGTTCTTTTATCTTAACCGTCAAACAGAAACAAAGAATTGTGCTTCGTATGAGCTTGGTGGCGTTTCCATCCAGAAGAGAAAGAAAAACAGCTTCCCAGAATCAAAGCTGGTGAGTCATCCCAAAGGGTGGAACAAAACCTGGTTCTATTGCAGAGATACTTCACATGAAGGGGAAAATCCCTTGCCGAGTTTTAGATTGGAAAGACTTGGTAAAATGGAGCTTCCAAGTTGGCCAACTGACGAAGAGAGAGTAAATTTGGCACCTCTTCATGCCAAACTAAGAGACCTGACCGCACATGGCCTGACTGGAATAGATCTAATTCATTCTTGGTTAAAGTGGCGAATCCAACCCGTCAGCTTAAGGTACGGCCTGATGTGTGATTATTCGGGCGCTTCAAACGATCCTCAATGATTTTCCCGTGAAAATCTTACCGGTAGCGTCCTTACCAGGGAAACAAAGAAGTTCTTCTCCGTCTCAAAAGAGCTGTGCAGCGTCACCGGCTTGGGTCCATTTTACCTTCTCAACCCGCCACCTCAGGTATTAACTATTTTCATTGTCACTTATCCATGCTTCTCTCGACTCGCCATTTTCTCATTACATGTTTCATGTATGTGCAGGAGGATTCAAACTTTTGGAAAGTTGAACCTCAAGCCTCCCTTCCTGCTACGGGAAAAAAGAATGCCCCAGTCTCCATGTCATCTTCAGAGGAGGAATCTGAGGTAGAACTTGACTCTCTCGGCCGCCTGTTTAATGAACTTGCTAATGCGCCTTCTTGTCAGGACGACTTGGAATGTAGCCAGGCCGGCGAAACTGAGGTAACTCCAATCTCCCTCAATCCTTCAGATATGCTTGGTCCTTGTAAACCAAGACAAGCCGTTCGGAAAGTTAAATTATCACACCCAGAAGCTCATTTGGCTCCTGACTTTCTTTTGAAGAACACACACTTTGCCGGCTCATCAAAACGCAAGACTCGGGATGATGAAGACCCTAGTTTGTCTTATGCGCCGCCAGCTCGCAAACCACGCCATGAGGTGCCCCATAGTCCACCTGATTCTTGCCCTAGAGCCGGTTTGTTTAAACAACCTCTCAGTTCTTCAAATTCCCTTTATCAGGAGTCTCCTTCATCATCAGGCGACTCAAGCACATCATAGCTTCCCCCTTTTAATGTCAATCGCGGGTAAGCTTTTTATTTTTTGTGAAGTCCGTGTTGTACTTTCGTCATCTATTTTGACCTCAATCTTATGATAACTTCTGTTATACCAATAATCCAGGGCCAAAGTTGTTTTGTCCAAACGGAAAGGCGGGTCATCCTCTGGACCAACAAGCCAAGAGATGCCAATTTTATTAAAGATGACTCCAATAGTCGACTCTTCAGTTGAAAAGGAACTTGATGTGAGGGTAGAGCCGGAGGCTGCCACTGAGATACCTGGAATAAACAAGCCGGTTTTTATGGATGCTACTCCTGAGATTGAGTCATCTGACCACAACATTCCAGACGTTGTGTTTGTCAAAGAAAATTTGCAAGCCCCCACTGCTTACACTTCCTTAGCTAAAATTAAGAGCAAAGATGAATCAGCGACTTTGGATAAGGGAAAGGCCAAAATGGAATTCCTGGATTTATCCACACTTGGTGTTGAAGACTTGTATCAAGAGTACTTGACCCGGCTGTCTGAGAGCCGAGAAATTGAAAAGAATATGGTAAATGCTATGAAGGAAAAATATGAGGTAATCTCCTCCTTTTACCATTATCTTGCATACTACCATTAGCTTCCAAAGACCAGCTTATTATGATAAGCCGGTTTTATAGTATAATTGAAAGCCTATAATATCCATGTAGCCCCCAAGGGCCGACTCATCTGCTTGAGATGAGTCGGGTCTTTTAAAATAAAAGAACTTCGACCTGTAGCCCCCAAGGGCCGACTCATCTTCTTGAGATGAGTCGGGTCGTTTAAGATAAAAATAACTTCGACCTGTAACCCCAAGGGCCGACTCATCTGCTTGAGATGAGTCGGGTCTTTTAAGATAAAAGAACTTCGACCTGTAGCCCCCAAGGGCCGACTCATCTTCTCGAGATGAGTCGGGTCTTTTAAGATAAAAGACCTTCGACCTGTAGCCCCCAAGGGCCGACTCATCTTCTCGAGATGAGGCGGGTCTTTTCCATTCTTTAATTTAAAGAGAACTGAATCACATTAGCCCGCAAGTGTCAAAGATATTTGCCTGCAATCTTCTTGAGACTTGTAAACCATAATTGCTGATGTTCGTTATTCATTCATCAGGGATATTGTGAAGATGCTGAGTCTATTGCTGTGAGACTGCATAAATAGTTCAGGGAGGAAAAGAGATTTAAAACCGAAGCCGAGTCCATGGCGGCTCACTTTGAAAACTCTGCCCGCGAGGCCAATGAACGTCTAGAACAGGCCATAAAATTGTTCGAGGTGGAAAAAACTGTCTTGACCAAACGTGCAGAGAAAGCTGAAAAGAACCTTGAGCCTATGAAAGAAAAATATGCCACCCTCATAAAGCAGATCAATGATATATTGACAGCAATCTTCGGTATGTGTTCTGACCCGCCTTTGTCAAAGTGCCGGTTTTTGAACCTTGTGGCGACTTATTATGCTTTCTCTTATGTGCAGGGCGAAAAAACCACAACCTTGTAGAGATGCCAATTGTAAAATTGAAGACCATTTTCACCTACGTAGAGCAGCTGTCTACGGGCTCCGTATATTCCATCATGGCTGTCAAAAACTTGAAGTATCCTCTGAGAAGTATCAAAGACATGTTGAAACAGCTCTCTACGGTGCTACAATGGGTGATTGAAACTTGATAATCGGCGGCTCGTGTAGGAGCGAACATGGCGCTTGCTCGGGCAAAGGCTTATCTGCCAGAATTGGATGTGGAGCAGCTGAAAGGCGGCTTCCCAGAATTTAAACTTGACGGGTCAGCCTTCACTCATGAAGATTAAGCCAAGTGTATTTTGGAGACCCGGCCCCTGGCGTCTTTGATAGCCGACGAGGTAGATCTTTCAAAGTATCATCCAGCCTACAATGCTGATAATGAACGCATCATCGCGCCCAAGGACGAGCCGTCTAACCTGGTGCTGCCTCGCCGTAAGACAACTTTTCTTCCTGACATTGACGCGTCAGCTCTTGTTGAAGGGACTGCAAATTTTGAATCTTTGCTCTCAATTCATTGGCAACAGAAAGGCCAGCACGTTGAAGATGATGACGAGCCGGCGGGGTCAGGTCCAGAGGCGGCCAATGATACAACTTGAAGGTAGCTTAGAGGTTGGATGAGTCGCCTCGTCAGACGAGCCCCCTGGTGTAAGACAAACTTTTTGTGAAGGATTATGTGGCTACACTATGAGCCTGTAATCGGAGTAGTGCTCTTCATAACTTTGAATTTGCTTTGTCGTGCCATCGTGTACTTTCGGCGCCTTTTTGCCAGCGCTAAACTTCTGATTTGACAAGCTTCTTGTTAATATGCTCATTCCATTGTTCACTCCCGCACCTTCCTTGCTTAATTTCTGGTCATTATTGAGCATAAAGCAAATCTGGAGTAAGCCGACACCATAGCCTGATTTTTCGAAACTTGAGTCAATTGATTCTCCTTCAATAATATTGAAAACGGGTGATCCGGAAACTGGTCATGATATGAACTTAGTTATGTAACCCGGCCATCCAAATAAAACCGGTGGCAAGGATAATATTGTACCTGAAAAAACTTAAGTATATATGTATATATTACTTTTTTGATAATCTGGCTCAATGAGACTCGGAAAAAGGAGACTGGCTTTCGAGGCTCAAGTCTTGCTTTCATGAAGCGGGCATAATAACCCATGGTTTTTCCTAGCTTTCTGTATGCCGGCCCTCACATGACTCAAGCAAATGTTTTAACCTTAAAAGTTCAGGGTCCAGAAATGGATTAACTTTGTAAGAGTACATGGGGTCATCTGATCGGATTCGCATCAAACATACAGGCATGTTTAACCATATATTAGTGGCGTCTTTGCCGGGTTAAGAGGGTGAGAAAGCTAAACTCGATTAGTTGGAAGCCCCCAAGTGACCTATGTTTCAAACAATAAAGACTCATGCTCAATTTATAGGCTAAAACGGCAGAGGCCCCAAGTTTCGAGGACGTCGGCTTTATTATATTTGAACATAAAGAAGTATATTCAGAATTTTGCAGGGGGGGAGAATTACAAAAAGGTGAGCCGGGAGGCTCCTAAGTGTAATAAGGCCGCGGGTGTGCGATATTCTAGGGCCGGGTTGTTTCCTCCTGATAAGTGTATGCATCTTCTCATAAGTCGACCAGGTAATACGAACCATTGTTGAGGTTTCCAATGATGACGAAAGGATCCTCCCAAGGCGGCGAGAGATTGTGCATCTCTGTTTGGTCTTGAATGAGACGGAGAACTAAGTTGCCATCTTGAAAGGTACGGCTTCGGATTCTACGGCTGTGGTAGCGACGTAGGTCTTGCTGGTATATCGCGGACCTGGCCATTGCTAAGTCACGTTCCTCTTCCAAAGAATCTTGGCGTGCTTGCTCATTATCCGCCTCAACATAAGCAGTCACCCGAGGCGAGTCATCACGAATATCGCTCGGGAGAACCGCCTCAGCCCCGTAAACCAGAAAGAATGGAGTGTATCTTGTCGATCTATTGGGTCTTGTTCGAATAGTGCAAAGTACCGAGGGGAGTTCTTCAACCCAACAACCCGGTGTTCACTCGAGGGGTACCATGAGCCGGGGTTTGATTCCTCTCAATATCTATTGGTTGGCTCTTTCAGCTTGTCCGTTGGACTGCGGATGTGCTACCGCTGCTAAATCGAGTCGGATGTGTTCCTTCTGGCAGAATTGCTCAATGGCTCCCTTGGACAGATTTGTACTATTGTCAGTAATGATGCTGTGAGGGTAACCGAAACAAAAAATCATTTTCTTTAGAAATTTGACTGCGGTCTCCGCGTCGCAATTGCTGACCGGCTCCGCCTCAACCCATTTGGTAAACTTATCAACCGCCACTAGTAAGTGGTTCTTTTTGTCAGAGGACGGCTTGAACGGACCAACCATATCTAGCCCCCAGACTGCGAACGGCCAAGTAATCGGTATCATACGCAATTCCTGAGCCGGTACATGAGCCTGTCGACCAAACTTTTGGCACCCATCACACTTGCGCACAATCTCCTCAGCGTCGGCATGAGCCGTCAGCCAATAAAATCCATGCCGAAAAGCCTTGGCGACCAACGATCGTGAGCCGGCATGGTGTCCGTATCATACGCAATTTCATTAAGTATTTCCTGGCCTTCCTCAGGCGAAACACACCATTGAAACACGCCAGTGCTGCTTCGGCGATGTAACTTGCCATTGACGATTGTCATGGACTTTGATCGCCGGATGATTTGGCGAGCATCGACTTCGTCTTCTGGGAGCTCTCCTCGGGTCACATAAGCCAAATATGGCACAGTCCAATCAGGGGTAACATGCAGAGCCGCCACCAGTTGTGCCTCCGGGTCAGGGATAGCTATGTCCTCCTCCGATGGTAACTTGACTGACGGATTGTGAAGGACGTCCAAAAAGACGTTAGGTGGTACCGGTTTTCTCTGGGAGCCAAGTCTAGACAAAGCATCAGCCACCTCATTGAGCCGGCGATCTATATGATCGACCTGATAACCTTGGAAATGACCCGCCACATCAGAGACTGCTCGTCGGTATGCCGCCATGAGAGGATTCTTAGAGTCCCAGGTCCCTGAAACTTGCTGCGCCACTAGATCTGAGTCGCCCAGACACCTGACCCTGCTAAGATTCATCTCTTTGGCTATCGGAATCCCGTGTAGGAGTGCTTCATACTCCGCTGCATTGTTTGTACACGGGAACATGAGCCGTAAGACATAACAAAATTTGTCACCTTTTGGAGAAGATAGCACGACTCCAGCCCCCGAGCCTTCCAGCTGCCTAGACCCATCAAAGTGTATAGTCCAATATATGGTATCTGGCCTATCCTCTGAGACCTGTATCTCTGTCCAGTCATTGACGAAATCCACCAATGCTTGAGATTTGATGGTGGTTCGGGGCATGTACTTCAAGTGGTGGTCTCCAAGCTGAATGGCCCACTTGGCTATTCTGCCCGTGGCCTCTCGGTTTTGTATGATATCACCAAGAGGTGCCGAACTAACCATAGTTATCGGGTGTTCCTGGAAATAATGCTTCAACTTCCGGCTCGCCATGAAGATCCCAAAACCCAGCTTCTGCCAGTGCTGGTACCGCTGTTTAGATAAGGTTAAGACTTCGCTGACGAAATAAACCGGATGCTGAACCGGATATTCCTTCCCCTCTTCTTTCCGCTCGACCACAACTGCAACACTTACCACCTTGGAGTTGGCAGCAATGTACATGAGCATAGGCTCTTTTTCCATGGGAGCATCCAAGACCGGCGGGTTAACAAGTTGTTGCTTGAGCGCTTCAAAAGCTCTGCCGGCTTCGTCCGTCCACTTGAAGTAGCCTGATTTCTTCAATAACTGGTAAAAAGGGGTCGCCTTCTCCCCCAGGCGGCTTATGAACCGGCTTAAAGTGGTGATGCGTCCTGTGAGCCGCTAAACTTGATTCATGTTGGCCGGCTCGGATAATGACGTCACGGCCTTGATCTTGTCTGGGTTGGCCTCGATTCCTCGCTCAGAGACCAGAAACCCTAACAACTTGCCCGCGGGAGCGCCAAAAACACACTTCGCCGGGTTAAGCTTCATCTTGTATACTCGAAGATTGTCAAAGGTTTCCTTGATGTCATCCAGTAGTGTTTCTTTCTTCTGAGATTTCACCACGATGTCATCAACATATGCATGAACATTACGCCCGATCTGTGGCTTGAGGCAATTCTGGCCACAACGCTGGTAAGTCGCCCCAGTGCTCTTGAGCCCAAAACGCATGGAGACGTAGTAAAAAGCCCCAAAGGGAGTGTTAAAAGCCGTCTTCTCTTGGTCCTCAACAACCATCTTGATCTGATGATACCCAGAGTATGCATCCAAAAAGCATAAACGCTCACAACCCGCCGTAGAATCAATGATCTGATCAATACGCGGAAGTGCAAAATGATCCTTGGGACAGGCTTTCTTGAGATCTGTGTAGTCGACACACATGCGCCAAGTGTCGTTCTTCTTCAAAACCAGCACCGGGTTAGCCAACCACTCAGGATGAAAAATTTCCACAATGAACCCGGCAGCTAGGAGCCAGGCCACTTCTTCTCCAAGGGCCTTGCGTCTCTCTTCATTAAAACGACAGAGGTACTGGCGCACTGGTTTCATCTTGGGATCTACGTTAAGGTGGTGCTCACCAAGTTCTCTCGGGACTCCAGGCATGTCAGATGGCTTCCATGCAAAGATGTCCCGATTCTCATGGATGAACTTGATGAGCGCACTTTCCTATTTGCGGTCCAAGCTGGTCCTAATGGTGAACTGCTTGGACGAGTCGCCTAGAGTGAAGTCGATCTGCTTCGTATCTTCAGCCAGCTTGAACTTGAGCTCGGGTTCCGACTCAGTATTGGGCTTCTTGAGCGGGCTCATATCAGCCGGGTCAACATTAGCAGTGTAGAACTTTAACTCCTCTGTGGCACAAGCTGACTCAACGTAGGCCGCGTCTCCTTCTTCGCACTCCTGGGCTATCTTCCGGTTTCCGTCCACGGTTATGGCCCCTTTAAGTCCTGGCATCTTGAGCTTGAGATAGACGTAACACGGGCGGGCCATGAAACGAGCGTAAGCCGGACGTCCAAAAAGAGCATGATAAGGGCTCTTGATCTTGACTACTTCAAACATCAACGACTCGCACCTGTAGTTGGACTCATCTCCAAAGGCCACATCGAGCTTAATCCGCCCGATTGGATAAGTCGACTTTCCAGGGACGATCCCATGAAAAACTGTCGTTGAAGGAAGCAACGTGCTCTTTGACAAGTTCATTCGTGGGAACGTCTCGTAGTACAATATGTTTATGCTACTGCCTCCATCCATGAGAACCTTGGATAGAGTGTATCCTCCAACTTGCGGTGCCACCACCAACGCCAAACCGCCTGGATTGTCAACCCGGGGAGGATGATCCTCTATGCTCCAGGTGATCGCGTGTTCGGACCAGTTAAGGTACCTAGGGACCGCTGGCTCAGCCATATTGACAGCCCTGCTCTTGACCTTGTTGTCCCGCTTGCAGATATTGGTGGTGGAAACGTGGTATTGACCACAACTTGGTTGCCTCGGACTCTTCTGAAAGATGCCTTGTCCAACAAGCCGCTGGAGCTCCTTTTCTGAGTCGCCGCGCGCTTCATCAGAGCTGCCAGGGGCTACAGGTGTGAGTGGCAGCTGTGCTGCCGTGCTTACCATAGCATGAGCCGGGACCTGCTGAGGGAGATCATGGTGTTCCTCGCAAGTCTCCGTCCCGAGCGAGACTCCGAGCTTAGAGTCCGAGTTGATGACGATCGCTTCTTCGACGGCCGGCTCGTCTAGAGGATCAACCCGCCGAGAAGATCCGACAGCGTCATGGCTTCGGCCGGCTCGACGCCGGCCGGGTTGAGTACGCCGAGCCAGCTCGACGATGTTGGAGTAGATGTCTGGCTCGGGCACCGTCGCGCGGATCTTGCCGATGAAGACTTGGATCTGGCCGAAGGGGACCCGATAACCATACTCAATTGAGTCGGCGTCGGGGCCCCAGCCAGAGTCGTCAATGTAGATCTTGCCATGGCAGCTCTTGGTCATGCGACCGACCACGTAACTCCCAAACCCCGGAAGGGCTCCCTTCGAGAACTCAACTCCACCGGGCAAGAGCCCCACGGTGGGCGCCAACTGTCGTGGTTTTATCAACCCGGCAGATGTCCTCATAACAAGACTTAGGTGTGAGGCCATCGCCGCTTGGTGGCAACTCGAAGGGGTTAAGTGAGAGAGAGAGAGATGGGTTTACCCAGGTTCGGCCCCTCCTATGGAGGTAATAGCCTACGTCCTGCTTTTTGTGTATTGGATGAATAGATATCGATTACAAGGCTGTGGAATCGCTAACCTAGCTATTGAGAGGTTGTAACTTGAGTCTTTTTGTCCTAGGGGCCTGCCTTGATATACAGGTCAAGCCCTAGGGTTTACAATAGAGTCTGGGTCATAATATGACCCGCGATCTACTACATCTCTAACTTATCTTGCATCTTAAGGAAACTTTAACGGCGTCCTTAGCTTCATGGGATTTAAGCCGCCATCTTCTGGTGGTGGGCCGCCCGACGTCTTGGTCAGCCGCCACCTTACTTATTTTTTACTCAGGACACGGCCCACTCAATCTTGGTTGCAGAGTCGTTGATACGTTTAACCCGGCCCAGTATGGCGGGTTACACCATGAAGTTATATCCCCGACAAAGGGGTTCATCTTCTTCATAGGTGCCTCTCCGATGATGCGTGAGTAGTCCACCATAGACCTACGGGTCCGTAGGCAGTAGCTAGATGTCTCTCTCTCTCTCTTTTGATTCTCAATACAATGGTCTCTTGGAGATCTATTTGATGTAAACTTTTGCGGTGTGTTTGTTGGGATCCGATGAATTTTGAGTTCATGATCAGTTTCTATCCATGAATATTATTTGAGTCTTCTTTGATCTCTTATATGCATGATTACTTATAGCCTCGTATTTCTTCTTCGAATCTTTGGTTTAGTTAGGCCGACTAGTGTCGGTGTCAAACCGGCGGATCTCGGGTAGGGGGTCCCGAGCTGTGAGACTGAGGTCATTGGTAACAAAGGGACGAAGGAGATGATGTTTACCCAGGTTCGGGCCCTCCTCTGGAGGTAAAACCCTACGTGATGGGGATATGTACCTAGGGTAGGGTCATAGGCCTGACCTACATACCCCACCTAAGGATACTGCCCCAGAGAGCTTAAGGACAACAAGGAAGTCTCCGACTGAAATCACCAAGACATACAAGTCACTCGACAATATCCACTCGGAGATTACCTTTCACTCGACGGTTATCTTTCACTCGGAAGAACCAGGAGACAGTCGGCCGCAGAAGACATGAAGTCACCCCAGGGAGGCTAATGGACAGGCGTTCGTCTGTATCATAAGTAGCATTTATTGCATACGTTACTAGTAACGTTCACCATTATAGCCACGATCGGACCCTTAGATGCCGGACATTATGAGGGGCAGCGGACTCTATATAAGCCGCCCCTCCCCTCTGGCACAAGGGTTCGCACCCTCTGTAAGGATACTCATATTCCACTCGACAGATAAACAAAGCCTCTCCGGAGCACGAGACGTAGGGTTGTTATCTCCACCGTGAGAGGCCCGAACTCGCTAAAATACCGTGTCACGCATATGCATCTCGGTAGATCATGCTCCTTTACCCTACCCCCTTCGTACTGTTGGAATCGCTCCCACGACAGTTGGCGCCCACCGTGGGGCCTGGCGTCTATCGAGCCATGATGCATATGGTTTTTTCTTCAATCGCCGGCAACGGACTAATTTCTGCAGGCAACCCAAGCTTTCTTGGGATGATCTCCCGAGATCAAACAATCACCGTTACCAATTTTGACTATTGGAGTCCCGGCCATCACACAAAATACTCCTCATCATACAAAAGGATCAGGGAGTTGCTCATCTCAACTTGCCCTCTATACAATCAAACATTGCAATGATCTAACTATGGTTTGTTCTTTTTCTGTATGCAAACGAGCTCATACAAAAGGACGCCTCCCTTTTTTCTGAGTGGTGGCTCGGCTCCCAGACGATGAAGCGTCGTCGTCCGCCCGTCATCAGCTCATATTCTCATCGGCGACGCCGTTGCCAAGCGCCCACACACGCACAGCCGCTAACGCTCGGCCTGGTTCCCCGGCCGGTTGAACACGTCGACCGGTGCTCCAGTCGACCTGGCTCCTCAAGCGACAAGGCCCGGCCGACGGCACTCGACCCAGCTCCGCACGCGTCGAAGCACGACTCCGACCTGTGCACAGCTCCGGCTCCCCGAGCAGTGAAACGCAACCGCCAGCGCTCGCGCCGGCCTCGCCCTTGGCTGCGCCGGCCCACGACTGGACCACGGTCAGCTGCTCGTCCTCCTCATCGCCACCTCTCGGCTGCCTTCTGGTTCTGGCCAGATCGGCCATTTCCGCAGCGGCGGAGCCCTTCTCCGGCGTCTGCACCAGGTCTCCTTTGTATTTTTCACTCGGACGAGTTGAGGCACACCACTCGGACATGCATGATGTACAGGTCCTGCTCTATGCACTCGGACGAGCGTTGGATAACTCAGCCGCCCTGCGCATCGCCACGTGGTCAGGCGCGTCATCATCAACTTTCCCGACTCGACCATCCTGTGCATCGTTACATGGACGCGTCTACTCCACTCCGACGCCCCGCGCGTTTTCACTCCACAGGACGCCTCTACGTCACTCGGCAGCTCCGTGCATCGCCACTAGGCGAGACACGTCGTCATCACCCGGCAGCTCCGCGCGTCGCCACTCCGCTGGATGCGTCTTCATCACTCGACCGCCCCGCGCGTCGTCATTCAGCCAGACGCATCTACTTCACTCGATGCCCCGCGTATCACCACTCCGTGCGGCCCATCTTCATCACCCCCTCCGACGATGGACACGCCGCGCTGGTTTCGTGCTAAATCCGCGGCAGCTGCCATGGCCGACGAGGGAGCTCTTCGCCCTACCTTCCACTTTCCTTCCAATCTTAATCCTTTTCATTTATGTCCTGCATGCAGGAGATAAATGGCCGTGGGAAAACGTCTATTACATGCATGAATGGCATTAACTCTCGCTTAATTAGCGTTAACACCACTTGCATGCAGATTAATTCGGCGCTAGACGAGGGGAACTCCTCGCATGCACTTTGGATCATGTCTGCCTGCAAGTGATAAGGCTGCCTGCTTCCATCGGACGGGGCAGTGCTCGTGCGCTCGTGGGCACGTCCATGCCGAACCTCACCCGACGCTCCGAGCCCAGCACTCCGCGTCGACCTGCCTAGCCGGCCCACACCTACTGGATCGCAGCCCAGTTGTGGTGCCCTCGGACCAGCAGGTGCACTCGGAAGAGGAGTCCATTTGGACGGCGCACACTCGGCTGTGAAGCCCTTGTTTTCACTTGGTCGGTTCGCCTTTTTCTACTCGACCGGCTAACATCCAGAACATCATCGACCACAACCACGATCGCGAACCTACGGAGTCAACCGCATCTTCATTGTTCGACAGCTCCGCGCGCCGTCACTCTACTGGACGCTCCGTCGTCACTCGGCAGCTCCACGCATCGCCATTCAGTCGGACGCTCCATCGTCACTCGGCAGCTCCGCACGCCGTCGCTCTGCTGCACGCTCCGTCGACACTCGGCAGCTCCGTGCATCGCCATTCAGTCGGACGCTCCATCGCCACTCGGCGAGACACGCCTTCGACACTCGACTGCTCCGCGCATCGTCATTCAGTCGGACGCTCCATCGCCTCTCGGCGAGACACGCCTTCGACACTCGGCCGCTCCGTGGATCGCCATTCAGTCGGACGCTCCATCGCCACTCGGCGAGACACGCCTTCGACACTCGGCAGCTCCGTGCATCGCCATTCAGTCGGACGTTCCATCGCCACTCGGCGAGACACGTCTTCGACACTCGGCAGCTCCGTGCATTGCCACTCAGTCGGACGTGTCTACTTCGCTCGACCGCCCTGCGCGTTGTCAGACAGCTAAGTCATTCTTCACAGACTGCATTCAATTAATTAATTATTTATACATTACCGAGTGTCAAGTAAGTCGCACATGACGTTCACTCGGAGGCCACGCCACCGAGTGTACCCCGGCGCTTGGTTCTTTATCTTCACGTCGGATCCTTCACTTTCACAAGTTCACTCGGATCCTTCACTCTTTAGACTCTTGCTGGTTCCGGACCAGCAAGCACCTGGCGCACCCAGCGGGTGTCTATGGGTGAAATTTACACGAATCATTTCAACAAACATCAAATTACTTTGAGAATTTTTTATGTTAGCTTGTGTTATTTTTCATACACAGGTTACCTGGACGCCTCTATGCGCCATTTTCAACGACACGCTGGACTCGGTCGCCCCACGCGCTGTCACCTGGTCGGACGCCTCCGCGACAACATTCTCAACTAGGCCGCCCCGCGCGCCATCACTTGGCCGCCCCGCGTGTCGCCACTCAGCCAGACGTACCTACTTCACTCGGATGCCCCGCGCATCACCACTCCGTGTGGCCCGCCTACATCACTCGATAGCTCCGCGCATCGTCATTCAGTCGGACGCTCCATCGCCACTCGGCGTCTTCGACACTCGGCAGCTGCGCGCGCCGTCACTCTACTGGACGCGTCGTCATCACTCGGCAGCTCCGCGCATCGTCATTCAGTCGGACGCTCCATCGCCACTCGGCGAGACACGTCTTCGACACTCGGCAGCTGCACGCGCCGTCACTCTACTCGACGCGTCGTCATCACTCGGCAGCTCCGCGCATCGCCATTCAGTCGGACGCTCCATCGTCACTCGATAGCTCCGCGCGCCGTCACTCTACTGGACGCGTCGTCATCACTCGGCAGCTCCGCGCATCGCCACTCAGTCGGACGCTCCACCGTCACTCGACTGGACGCTCCTTCGTCACTCGGTCGCTCCGCGCGCCGTCACTCGACTAGACGCTCCTTCGTCACTCGGTCGCTCCGCGCGCCGTCACTCAACTGGACGCTCCTTCGCCAGTCGGTCGCTCCGTGCACTTCCCTCAGCTAGACGCTCCTTCATCACTCGGCTGCTCCTGCGCCGTCAGACAGCTAAGTCATTCTTCATACGCTGCATTCAATTAAATAGTTATTTCCGCATTACCGAGTATCGAGGAAGTCGCACGTGGCGTGCATTCGGAGGCCATGCCACCGAGTGTACCTCTGCGCTCGGTTGCTTATTTTTATGTCGGAACACTTCACTTCTGCTTCTTTTGGGTCCAGTACTCAAACGAGTTCAGTCGGATCCTTCACTTGCACAAGTACAGTCGGATCCTTCACTCTTTAGACTCTTGCTGGTTCCGAACCAACAAGCACCTGGCACACCCAGTGGGTGTCTATGGGTGTTATTTACACAAATTATTTCAGCAAAGATCTAGTTACTTTGATAAATTTTTATGTTGGCTTGTGCTATTTTTCATACACAGGTTATGCGATCACTCGGCGCATCTGTGCGCCATCTTCGTCGCTACTCAGGCTCAGTCGCCGCAACGATCACTCAGCAGTTCCGCGCATCGCCATTCAGTCGGACGCTCCATCGTCACTCAGCAGCTCCGCGCGCCGTCACTCTACTGGACGCGTCATCATCACTCGGCAGCTCCGCGCATCGCCATTCAGTCGGACGCTCCTTCGACACTCGGCAGCTCCGCGCATCGCCATTCAGTCGGACGCTCCTTCGACACTTGGCAGCTCCACGCATCGCCATTCAGTCGGACGCTCCTTCGACACTCCGCAGCTAAGCGCATCACCATTCAGTCGGACGCTCCATCGCCACTCGGCAGCTCCGCGCATCGCCATTCAGTCGGACGCTCCTTCGACACTCGGTAGCTCCGCGCATCCCCATTCAGTCGGACGCTCCTTCGACACTCTGCAGCTAAGCGCATCGCCATTCAGTCGGACGCTCCTTCGACACTCGGCAGCTCCGCGCATCGCCATTCAGTCGGACGCTCCTTCGACACTCGGCAGCTCCGCGCATCGTCACTCCGCCGGACGTTCCATCGTCACTCGGCACCCCCGCGCGCCGTCACTCGGCGGGACGCGTCGTCATCACTCGGCAGCTCCGCGCATCGCCACTCGTCGAGACACGTCTTCGTCACTCGGCAGTTCCGCGCCTTGCCATTCAGCCGGACGCTCCATCGTCACTCGGCAGCTCCGCGTATCGTCACTCCGTGTGGCACGTCTTCATCATCGGCCGCCCCGCGCGCCATCGCTCAGCTTAGCTGCGATTACGTATCGCCTAAGTCAAAAACTACTCCGAGTAAGGACATCATCCACACTCGGGGGCTTAGCTGCGATTCCGTATCGCCTAAGTTAAAATCCTCTCCGAGTGAAGACATCATCCACACTCGGGGGCTTAGCTGTGATTCCGTATCGCCTAAGTTAAAAACCACTCCGAGTGAGGACATCATCCACACTCGGGGGCTTAGCTATGATTCCGTATCACCTAAGCTAAAAACCACTCCGAGTAAGGACATCATCCACACTCGGGGGCTTAGCTGCGATTCCGTATCGCCTAAGTTAAAATCTACTCCGAGTGAGGACATCATCCACACTCGGGGGCTTAGCTGTGATTCCGTATCACCTAAGTTAAAAACCACTCCGAGTAAGGACATCATCCACACTCGGGGGCTTAGCTGCGATTCCGTATCGCCTAAGTTAAAAACCACTCCGAGTGAGGACATCATCCACACTCGGGGGCTTAGCTGCGATTCCGTATCGCCTAAGTTAAAAACCAGTCCGAGTGAGGACATCATCCACACTCGGGGGCTTAGCTGTGATTCCGTATCACCCAAGTTAAAAACCATTCCGAGTGAGGACATCATCCACACTCGAGGGCTTAGCTGCGATTCTGTATCGCCTAAATTGAAAACTCTTCCGAGTGACGAGCGCTTCTCTCACTCGGGGGCTTAGCCGCGAACAAGTTTTCGCCTAAGTTAAAAACCCTGCCGAGTGAATAGCATCCCATTCACTCAGAAACTTAGCTGTGAACCAGTCTTCGTCTCAGTTAAAAACTCTCCCAAGTGACGAGCATTCCTCTCACTCGGGGAATTAGCCGCGAGTCAGACCTTGCTTAAGTTAAAGGTTGTTCTGAGTGACAGGCAACACCTTCACTCGGAAACTTAGTTGCGAACAAGCTTTCGCCTAAGTTCAATATTCTTCCGAGTAATGAGCATCCATCTTACTCGGAAACCAAACAAACTTAGCCAAGCAAAGGATTGGAAAGAAAACATGCAAACATTGTCTATATCGGACCCCTGCCGATGCAAGCACTCGACGGCGGTCTCGGGGACTACACCCAGTGGGTGCACTCAGCGTGCCCCCACTGGACCTACTATCACTCAACCAGGTCCGGCCTGTCGAATGACAAGCGACTATCAAAGCAAATCTAAAACCCGTGCCGATGTCACCGCCATTCGACAGCGGTCTCGGGGACTACACCCAGTGGGTGCACTCGGCGTGCCCCCACTGGACCAAAAACCACTCGACTAAGACCCGATCTACTCGAGGAAAAAACAAGCAAGTACGCATCTGAAGAAAACACCCAGTGGGTGTAAAGTCAAGATGGACAGGAAAACAATCGGAAATGAACTTACAATAGCACTTACTCGGACCGGATTTTGCGTTGAAGTTCACTCAGATATATTTCAAGACAGAATCGATCCAGATGATTGACAAAGGTTCCAATCGACACAGATTTCAGTGAAGCCCTAAAATGCACTCGGAATTGTTGTGTCTTATCAGAACCCGCGTCGATTCCTTTTTACACTCGAACCCCGATCCATTCGGGGGCTAATGATGGGGATATGTACCTAGGGTAGGGTCATAGGCCTGACCTACATACCCCACCTAAGGACACTGCCCCAGAGAGCTTAAGGACAACAAGGAAGTCTCCGACTGAAATCACCAAGACATACAAGTCACTCGACAATATCCACTCGGAGATTACCTTTCACTCGACGGTTATCTTTCACTCGGAAGAACCGGGAGACAGTCGATCGCAGAAGACCAGAAGTCACCCCAGGGAGGCTAATGGACAGGCGTTCGTCTGTATCATAAGTAGCATTTATTGCATACGTTACCGGTAACGTTCACCATTATAGCCACGATCGGACCCTTAGATGCCGGACATTATGAGGGGCAGCGGACTCTATATAAGCCGCCCCTCCCCTCTGGCACAAGGGTTCGCACCCTCTGTAAGGATACTCATATTCCACTCGACAGATAAACAAAGCCTCTCCGGAGCACTGGACGTAGGGTTGTTATCTCCACCGTGAGAGGCCCGAACTCGCTAAAATACCGTGTCACCCATATGCATCTCGGTAGATCATGCTCCTTTACCCTACCCCCTTCGTAATGTCGGAATCGCTCCCACGACACTACGTCCTGCTTGATTATATTGATGATATGAAGGTTACACAGTTGATCTACCTCGAGATCGACTAGCTACAACCCTAGATGAGTTTCTGTGTCCAATGATCTAAAACTCTCCCGGTTTATATAGACACCGGGGGGTACTAGTGTTTACACATGGTGGGCCTCCTGCCGAGAATGGAGATGTCGACTTTCTCATATTCCCTTGGAGTGCACGACGCGCCTTCGGGGCCTCCTTCTGGAACGTGGAGTCTTGACGTGTCAGGCCCTTCTTCAGAGAATGGCCCATCGAGCCGGCCTATCGAAAGATGAGCCAGCGGCCCGAGGACCCCTTAGTCCGGGACTCCCGCAACTAGATCGATATTTCTTGCTGTCGTCGTTTTCTCACAACAGATGCCAGGGGGTGGCTAATCGAGGTGAGAGCAAGGCTGCCATGGAAGATTCCGGACGGGATAGGGTAGTAGCACGCGGTGGTTTACCCAGGTTCGGGGCTCTCCGGAGAGATAATACCCCCACTCATGCATGTCTGTATATGAGGTATATCGGAGTACAGAGTCGCTCCTAGAGTTGTAAGGGAGAGGAGAGCCATGAGGCCTCTTGCCTCATATGTGTGTACGTGTGAGCACCCAGGGGAATGAAATAGTGAGGGAAGCATCATGTGTGTGTGAGTGAGTTGCCTTGTGAGGCTCCCCCTGGTCCCTCTTATATAGGGAGGCCCAGGGGACAAGGGGTGGCCCGCATGGCCAACTAAACACTATTGGAGATGACAAGTGATGCAGGCAATAGTACACCACTATTGGAGATGACATGTGAGGTGACGCATGATGCAGCCTACAGTGCGCCACTATTGGAGCGTAGTGAAGTGACGC
The DNA here is from genome assembly GCA_039707655.1 of Elymus sibiricus. Classification (NCBI taxonomy): domain Eukaryota; kingdom Viridiplantae; phylum Streptophyta; class Magnoliopsida; order Poales; family Poaceae; genus Elymus; species Elymus sibiricus. The sequence continues at coordinate 267,239,958 of CM077673.1, read as the reverse complement.
ATGATGCTGGCTATAGTGTCTTCATGTCGTGTCCGATGGGACATTGTGGTTGACCTTGCGCAGTAGGCCGGCTGGAGCAGCTGGGCGAGGGGTCGGACGGAGCAGCCGGCTGGCGTAGCCGGGCAGGGAGCCGGCTGGACTTAGGGGTCAGCTGGACCGGGGTGCCAGCCCGAGCAGCCGGACAGAGGGGCGTTGGCCGCCCCGTTGTTTTGAAATATTGAGTCGCCTCCTTGAGCCTACCCGGAGCTAATCCCCCTGACACTTGCCATGGGAAGAGGTGCTTTGTGATGGGTTCGATCTTGCGGTGTCCTTTCGAAGTGACAGAAGGGGTAGCAAGGCATGCATGTATCGTTGCCATTAAGGATAACAAGATGTGGTCTATTCCTACATGAATAGATCTTGTCTACATCATGTCATCGTTCTTATTGCATTACTCCGTTTTTCCATGAACTTAATACACTAGATGCATGCTGGATAGCGGGCGATGTGTGGAGTAATAGTGGTACATGTAGGCACGAGTCGGTCTACTTATCTTGGACGTGATGCCTATATAATGATCATCGCCTTGGATATCGTCATGATTATTTGATCTTCTATCAATTGCCCAACAGTAATTTGTTCACCCACCGTGTGCTATATTCATGAGAGAGCCACTAGTGAAACCTATGGCCCCCGAGTCTACTTTTCCAACATATTGCTTTCCTATCTATCTTTTTGCCTCTTTGTTTTCAGATCTACTAAACCAAAAACCCAAAAATATATTGCTGCACTTTTTATTTGCTCTTTTTATTTTGTGTTCTTGAGAGATCTATCTCTCCTATCTATCATATCCTAATATATCTTTTTACCGTAGAGAGATTGACAACCTCTCTTACACGTCGGGTTGCGAGTATTTGTTATTTGTGTGCAGGTGCTGCTTATTGGGTGGTGGTGATCCTCCTACTGGTTCGATACCTTGGTTTCATACCCGAGGGAAATACTTACCGTCGCTGTGCTGCATCATCCCTTCCTCTTTGGCGAAATACCGATGCAGTCTCAAGCCACATCAAAGGAATTTATGGCTCCGTTGCCAGGGAGGAAGTGGTCTCTTCGACGTGCCAATCTCATGCGCCGAGGAGACTCCATCATCATCTACCAGGTTCCTAATCACAAATCTCATCTCCTTGCAATTACATTATTTGCCATTTGCCTCTCATTTTCCTCTCCCCCACGTCACCAATTTGCCATTTTATTCGCCCTCTTTTTCGTTTACCTTTTTCTCGTCAGATTTCTTGCCTAGTCATTATGGCTAGTTCTTCCTTTATTGCATGTACTCCCGATAATGAGGTTCTTAATTTTAAGCAAAGGGGAGGGGAGACCTAAAAGATGTTTGGTATAGGATTTGCAATGCCCATAATAGATCTATCCATAAGCAATCTACAGTTGTTCTTCTTCACAGTTTTTATGTTGGCATCACCACTTGGTGTAGATTCGTCCTTGATACGATTACCGGTGGGAATTTCTTGATGTGTCCATCTTTGGATGCCTTTAATGCTTTGGGAAGTTTAGTGGGATCACCACCTCTTATGATCAATGAAACAACTTTAACTCTCGAACACGTTATGCAGAGATTAGATGCTATTGAAAAGAAGATAATTACCAAAGAACATCTTGAAGATTTGGATAAGAAAATGCATAATCTTGCTAATAAAATTTGGGCTAAGGCGGGAGATGCCTTTAAATTGCTAAAATCAAAAGAAACCGTAGTTAACGAAAGGGTAGAAGAGAGTCCTTACCGGATTGATAAGTTGGAAGAGATTTTTAGTAATTTGGGTTTGGCTTTTTCTTCTATCAAAACTATTGAAAAAACTCCCATAAAAATTTGCAAAACCTCGCAAATCACTAAGAACAAAGTTGCTACCTACACCTAGTGGCCACAAGGGAGATCTTAAAATGATTAGTATTCATCCCGACTTTGTTGAAATAGTAAGAGACCCTATTTATAAAAATGAATTATTTGATCTTTTTCCTAGAAGTGTTGTCATTGAGAGCATGCATGCTAAATCCTTGAAGAAATCTAGTTGTGTGATTGAAGAGTTGAAAACCAAAGATGACAATACTTGAAACTATGCATTATGCCTAGCTAGGGGCGTAAAATGATAGCGCTTGTTGGGAGGCAACCCAATGAATAAATTTATTTTTGCTTTTTCCTTTCTGTTTTTGAGTGTTGACACAATTATGCCTCTGTTATGATTGTGTTTTTATGGTTTATTTAGTGTTTGTGCCAAGTAGAGCCTTTAGGATGAATCATAAGATGAGTAGAAGCGATGCTGGATCTGAAACAGAAACTTTGCATCCAGTGTTCGAATTTTCCTTTTTTACTAGAACGTGATATTGAGCTGAAATTTTAACACACTGTTGCTATACAAATTCTTTACGTTGTCATAATTTTTCAGAATTTTTAGAGTTACAGAAGAATGGTTAGAGTACAGATTACTACAGACTGTTCTGTTTAAGACAAATTCTGTTTTCGTTGCATTGTGTGCTTGTTTTGATGAATCTATGGATTATATTGAAGGGTATGAGCCATGGTAAAGTTAAAATACAGTAGGTATAATGCGATAACAAAATATGAATGGGTTTGCAACAGCACCAAAAGTAGTGATTTGCTTTATTATACTAACGGATCTCACGAAGATTTTGTTGAGTTTTGTGTGATTGAAGTTTTCAAGTTTTGGGTGAGATCACGATGGATGAAGGAATAAGGAGTGAAAAGAGCCTAAGCTTGGGGATTCTACCGCACCTCCAAGATATATTAGAAGAGAAACAAGCAACTAAGCTTGGGGATGCCCCCGAGTGGCATCCCCTCTTTCTTCTAACGACCATCGGTATTTTACTTGGAGCTATATTTTTATTCGTCACATATCATGAGTTTTGCTTGGAGCGTCTTGTATCATTTCAGTAATTGCTTGCTTTGCTTGTTAGTTTTTCATTTGTATCCTTGCAGGACACACCTATTTAGAAGAGCCAAAATTATGCTATGATTTGTTAGAATTGCTCTCTATGCTTCACTTAAACTTTTTTGAGCTATAGAATTGCTCTAGTGCTTCACTTATATCTTTTTGAGCATGGTGTGCTTGGAAATTTTTGTAGGGTACTAGAACGCCTCCAGATTTGTTTTTCGTCGATACAGAGAGTTGCGGCGGCGGAACGAGGATTCTCTGTTTATTTCTGGGGTTTCTGGGATTTATAGGATTTTTCAGCGCAACGGAGCCACGTGGGCCCCCCAAGCCATCAGGGCGCGGCCTAGGGGGGCGCCCTATTGGCTTGTGGCCCACAGGTGGCTCCCCTCTGGCGGTTCTTTGCTCCAATGTTGCTTATTTCCTCCAGAAAATTCACATGAAAGTTTCGGGCGATTCCGAGAACTTTCATTTTTTGCACAAAAACAACACCAGGGTAATTCTGCTGAAAACAACATCAGTCCGGGTTAGTTATAAATAAATCATATAAAGTGCATCAAAGCCATATAAAAATATTGTAAACATAGGCAAATATGGCATGAATACTTCATATATTCTCGATACGTTGGAGACGTATCAGCATCCCCAAGCTTAATTCCTGCTCGTCCTCGAGTAGGTAAATGATAAAAGAAATAATTTATGAAGTGTGAATGCTAGCATAGTGAATAGTTTTGATCTTTGATAATTTTAGTCACTTTTCTAGCATCATAACCAACAACTTTTTCTCATAAAAATCATCATGATAGAGTAGCAATCAATTCACATGTCAAGGTTCAAACAATTCATTCACTTGAAACTTAACAATCTATGTTCTTGGTCACCAAACAATTTCAATGCATCATCAAGTCTAAGTAGGAGCTCCACATACTCAATTATCATATAGTCTTTTATGATTGCTAATACTCAACTCATATTTTTAGAACAAACAACATCCATCGAACACATAGAAAGATAGGGGCTTAATGTTTCGCCTCCCAACATACTTATCATGAAGATAATTGTCAACAATAATCAATCTTGATCAAATATATTTGATTGGATAGATGTGTTTGGATCTTTCCCCACCACATGATGCTTGCCAACTAATAGAATGAGGTTGGAATAAGAAGTTGACTCAACATGGATAGGAAATAGCATGAAAGTAAATAGATCATCCCTTCATAGAGGGAAGCAGGGATTTGCATAGGTGCCAGAGCTCATTGTTTAAAACAGAGATGAATATGTAATTTTGGGTGGTGTGCCTTTCCTGTCAACGTCACAACAGTGTTTTCAATATCTTCCATGCTAATCACATTATTGGCGGTTCCCAAAAATAATTGAAATTTTAATCCCCCTCCACCATTCAAACACATTCCATGGCTAGCCGACTCCACGGTTGACCTCCAAACAATCAACTTTCTAGGGGGAATTTTTGTTTATTTATTTTTGTATTATGCAGGACTGGGCATCCTTTTTACCAGCCTCTCTCGTGCAATGATAAGTGAATAAACACTCATCTTGAGAATAACTCGCTTAGCATGGAAGATAATGACCGCCCCGTCGCTCCATGAGCGGTATGAGCACACAAAATGGATGTTTATTTGAATGTTTAGAGGTGGCACATGCTAATTTAGTTGGAATTGCAGGGAAATACCATATATGGGTAGGTATGGTGGACTCTCATGGAACAAACTTGGCTCAAGGATTTGGATGCACAAGTAGTATCTCTATTTAGTATGAAGTTTTGGCTAGCAAAAGGTTCTAAACAAGCACCACATGTTGGACGATCCATAACAATATAACTTCTATGAAAATATACCCAAACATAACTATTACGTTGTTTTCCTTGTCCAACTTCAACTATTTGATCAAGGTTGAAAATAATTAATGGGTATTCACAATCATAAAAGTTGTCCAAGATAATATATTTGTATGTGAAAATTGTCTTACTTATACTAATCATTCATGAATTGCTTGTATGATCAATATTGTGATTGTCAAACCTCAATAGAATTTACTTTATAAACCAAATGAAACTACTACTAAGCATGAAGCACATTGATAATTTCAGATTTATGATATTTCATTCATTCACCATTTACTCTTAGGATATAAGTGAAGCACAAGAGTAAACATCAAACTACTCTCAAAAAATATAAGCAAAGATCAATGAGTAGATAAACAATTAAGTAGCTATGTGAGGAGTCTCTCTCAATAAAGATTTTCAGATCCGAGTATTTTATTTAAACAACAAGCAAAATAAAAATAGAACTCCAAGAATGGCACATATCATGTGGACAAATAAAAATTTAGGCTCAACATAGGCTAACTGATATTTGTTTGATGAAGAGAGGTGGGATGCGTAGCATCCCCAAGCTTAGATGTTTGAGACTTCTTGAGATATTTACTTGGGGTGTCTTGGGCATCCCCAAGCTTGAGCGTTTTTATCTCGTTCAATCCTCTCATATCCTGGTTTCACCTATGTCTCAAAAACTTCATCCGCAAAAACTTGAAAAGAACTCGTGAGATAGGTTAGTACACATAAGAATAAATCAACACTTCTTGTACTACCAAGACAAGTTGCACAATAATTTTCCAACATCATCTACTGTTTACTATCGTTTCCACAATTTATATCTACCAATATATGCTATGGAAACTATAGGATAAGTAGATAACAAAACTATGACATCAATCTGTCCAAACAGAACAGTCAATAGCAATCTATTAAACCAGTGTACTTCTGTAACTCAAAAAATTCTCAAAATTTAGGATAGGATAAATAATTTATATGAAAATACTGTGTAAAAATTTCGAAACTTTCCACGTTCCAGTAAAATATGAAAATTCAAACACTACAGCAAAAGTTTCTGTTTTTACACAACACACATCAAAACATATAACTCAAGCATCCTAAGATGCCATTCTTGGAACTTTTTATTGAAAAACAAGATTATAAATAGCATCTAACATAGAACAACAAAATAAAATGATGCTCCAAGCAAAACAGATATCATGTGACGAATAAAAATATAGCTCCTAGTAAGATATACCGATAATGTTGACGACGAAAGAGGGGATGCCTTCCGGGGCATCCCCAAGATTAGACGCTTGAGTCTTCCTTGGATATTATCTTAGGGGTGCCTTCGGCAACCCCAATCTTAGGTCCTTGCTGCTCCTTATTCACCTCATATCGGTATCTCACCCAAAACTTGAAAACTTCAATCACACAAAACTTAACGGAACTTCGTGAGATGGGTTAGTATAGTAAATATAGATCATTCACTTAGGTACTGTCAAGAAAAGATTTATAATTGTTCTCACATTATAACTACTGTATTCTATCATTCCCATCATTTATATCACCAAATATAAGCTATGGAAACACTAAAACAAGCAAACTATGCATGCAAAACAGAATCTGTCAAAAACAGAACAGTCTGTGAAGATCTGAATGGAGACCATACCTCCCTGACTCTAAAAATTCTGAAAAATTAGGAAAACGCACAGAATTTGCATAGAAAAACTGTGTAAAAATGGCAGAATTTTTTGACGCTCCAGTAAAATGAGGGAAATTCTGTACTGGACGTAAAAGTTTCTGTTTTTGCACAGAATCAAACTAACAAGTATCCACACTATCCCAAAGGCTTTACTTGGCACTTTATTGAAATAAGAGACACAAAACATGATTACTACAGTATCTTAATCATGTGTAGACACAAAATCAGAAAGGAAAAGTGTTGGGTTGTCATCCAACAAGCGCTTTTCTCTAATGCCTTTTAGCTAGGCATGATCATTTCAATGATGCTCACATAAAAAGTAGTAATTGAAACATGCAAGAGAGCATCATGAATCTCATGACAAACACATTTAATCCTAACCCACTTTCTATGCATAGGGATTTTGTGAGCAAACAATTTATTGGAGAAACAATCAACTAGCATAGGAAGGCAAAACAAGCATAACTTTAAAACTTTGAGCACATAGAGAGGAAACTTGATATTATTGCAATTCCTACAAGCATAAGTTCCTCCCTCATAATAGTTTCCAGTAGCATCATGAAGGAATTCCACAATATAACTATCACATAAAGCATTCTTTTCATGATTCACAAGCAATATAAAATTTATTACTCTCCCCACAAGCAAACTTCTCATACATAGTAGTGGGAGTATCATAGGAGACTTGAATATTATAAATTGTTTCCACATTAAAAGAGTAATATCCAGAGAAAGGATATTCATAATTGTGACAAGTTGTATAATAATAATCATCACTACTTTTCATAAGATAAGTATCATCACAATAATCATCATAAATAGGAGGCATGTAATCATCATAACAAATTTGATCATTCGAAGTAGGGGAGCTAAAAAGATCATCTTCATTATGCATAGCATCACCAAGCTTGGAACATACATCAATTGCAGCAAATATATTCTCAAATATGTCATTCTCATCAGGCATAGCATCCCCAAGCTTGTGGGTTTGCATATCATTAGGATAATTATCAATAGCATGAATAGCACCAATGGTGTAACAATTATTATCATCATGATTTTCAAAGTTGGTGCGAAAAAGATTTTAAATACTATAACGAGTATCATTATCTTCCCAATCATCCTCATCACAACAAGTAGTAGGCATAACAAAATAATCATCAAGTGATCGGAAGCTCCTCCTTGAAACCTGAGACCTTTACCCTTTCATTAGTATTCCTTTTATATTCTATCGGTTTCTCATTCTTTCTATAGGTGGCAATATAAGCATTCTCATTGCAATTTACTACGCAAAACATATAGATTTCTTGTAGATCAGTTTCATTATCATTTGTGACAATGAATATATCAAACCAATCATTTTTATGCGATAATTCTTCACACCCCAAAAATAAGCAAAGTTCATTATAGAGTTCACGGGAGATCAAATTATCACAATATTTGGAAACGGTTTGATCATGAAAATGCATGCATTGGAAATTAAGATGGACAACCCTATTGCAAAGTTCACAAGTAATGGGATGAAGAGAGCATAATCTTGTGGCAAATTCTTCTATCACTTTAAGCCACCAATTTGTTTGATCATGTTTATGCTTCTTACAAAATCTATCATCCCTATATGGCATGTCTTTACAAAAAAATTCACTCCACAAAAATTGACATGCTTATAGGAAATATTTTTATCATGACTAGTGCAATCATCATTAGCATCATGGATATTCAGGGAATTCATACTAACAATATTGCTATCATGCTCATCATTCAAGGAATTCTCATTAAGTATTTTCATAAATTCTTCCTCTACCAATTGAGCACAATTTTCCAAACCATAATGTTCATGAAAGACATTAAAAATATGAAGCAATTGAGGCAACCTAAAATCCATTTTTTTGTAGTTTTCTTTTATCAAACCACAGTAGTGAAAAACAAGAAACTAAAAGATTTAATTCCAAGATCTAAAGATATACCTTCAAGCACTCACCTCCCCGGCAACGGCGCCAGAAAAGAGCTTGATGTCTACTACGCAACTTTATTCTTGTAGACTATATTGGGACTCCAAGCGCAGAGTTTTTTAGGACAGTTGCAATTTTCCCTCAAGTGGATGACCTAAGATTTATCAATCCGTGGGAGGTGTAGGATGAAGATGGTCTCTCTCAAACAACCCTGCAATCAAATACAAGAAATCTCTTGTGTCCCCAACACACCCAATACAATGGTAAATTGTATAGGTGCACTAGTTCGGCGAAGAGATGGTGATACAAGTGCAATATGGATGGTAGATATAGGTTTTTGTAATATGAAAATATAAAAACAGCAAGGAAACAAGTTGTAAACATCGAACAAAACGTTGTATAAATGCTTGGAAATAAGGCCTAGGGTCCATACTTTCACTAGTGCAATCTCCCAACAATGCTAACATAGTTCAATCATATGATCATCCCTGAACGTGCAACAAATAATCACTCCAAAGTTCCTATCTAGCGGAGAAAAATAAGATAAAATTAGTGTAGGTAGTAGAACCACCTCAAAGTTATTCTTTCCGATCAATCTATTGGGCTATTCCTATAAGTCTCACAAACAGCCCTAGAATTGGTAGTAAAATAACACCAATGATACATATCAATCAACCCTAATGTCACCTAGATACTCCAATGTCATCTCAAGTATCTGTGGGTAAATTATACGACATGCATCAAACAATTTCAGATCTATCATATTCAATCCAACACAAAGAACTTCAAGGAGCACCCCAAGATTTCTATCGGAGAACGTGGTATGAAAACGTGAAATCAACCCCTATCCATAGATCCCCAAGGTCACCGGAATCCGCAAGTTGATGCCTCAACATATATCAAGTGAATCAATAGAATACCCCAATGTCACTATGGGTATCCCACGCAAGACGTACATCAAGTGTTCTCAAACCATAATATTCAATCCAACATAACGAGACCTCAAAGGGAAAGATTCAATTCATCACATCAAGGTAGCAAGGGAATAACATCATATGATCCAACTATATTAACAAATTACGTGATACATCAAGATCATGCCAGCTCAAGAACACAAGAGAGAGAGAGAGAGAGATTGAACACATAGCTACTGGTACATACCCTCAGCCCCGAGGGTGAACTACTCCCTCGTCATAGCCTCCACTGGGATCATGAAGATGGCCACCGGTGATGGTTTCTCCTCTCCGACAGGGTACTAGAATGCCTACATATTGGTTTTCCATCGATATAGAGAGTTACGGCGGTGGAACGAGGAGTCTCTAGTTATTTCTAGGGTTTCTGGGATTTATAAGATTTTTCAGCGTTGGAATCACGCGCAACGGAGCCACGTGGGCCCACAAGCCATCAGGCCGCGGCCTAGGGGGCGCCCTGTTAGCTTGTGGCCCACAGGTGGCTCCCCTCTAGTGGTTCTTCGCTCCAATGTTGCTTATTTCCTCCAGAAAAACTCACAAAAAAGTTTCGGTCGATTCCGAGAACTTTCATTTTCTGCACAAAAACAAGACCACGGCAATTCTGCTGAAAACAGTGTCAATCTGAGTTAGTTCTAAATAAATCTTATAAATGCATCAAAGACATATAAAAATATTATAAACATTGTCAAATATGGCATGGGTACTTCATAAATTATCGATACATTGGAGACATATCAAAGCCATTGACAAGGACCTCTGGTATGTCATCATGGCTGGTATCCCTGTCGGTGTCAAAACCGGCGGATCTCGGGTAGGGGGTCCCTAGCTGTGAGACTAGAATCGATGGTAACAGGAGATGAGGGAGACGATGTTTACCCAGGTTCGGGCCCTCCTATGGAGGTAATACCGTATGTCCTGCTTGATTATATTGATGGTATAAGGGTTACAGAGTTGATCTACCTCGAGATCGAATGACTAAAACCCTAGATGAGTTCTCTTGCCCTACAACCTAAAACCCTCTGGCTTATATAGACACCGAGGGTACCTAGGGCTTACACATAGTCGGTTGTACATCAAAGGGAAAAAACATGCCTATCTACTGTCGACAACTTGGAGGACACACCATAGCTCCTTGAAACTTCCACCTTGGCGACGGGGCCCTTGAGCACCCAATGCTCATCCAGTAGCCCACATAGTCCGGCCCATGAGAAACAGGTCAGCTAGCCGAGGACCCCTTAAACCAGGACTCCCTCAGTAGCCCCCGGACTAGCCTGCAACGCCGAGGTATATCCGAACAATCTTGTGCGCCGAAGTCTTTGGCTTGCGAGGTGAGTCCCTTCATCCCTTCTTGTTCGGAAACCATCCTGTTATCGGTAAAATCCCAAACGTCACGGGATTGCTGGGCCCATCGTAATAGCATTTCTTGATTTTCGCGCATTACGGGGAGACGAGCGGTTCAGTATCTTTTTACAAAACTACCCCTTCCACAAAGGAGGTACCACCCATTTAAACAAACTGAATCGTGGTCCAAGCCACATCTTCTTTCCCATCGGAAAAAGCTTCCAGCGACAGATCACCACCAAAACATGACGAGCGCCCCCAGTTCTTCCTCACACCCTTACGACTCCCGTCCCGGGGACTGGACAAGCTGCTCCGTGTCCCTCCTTCGACTACGTGACCTCGAGACCCAAGGGTACCTTCCCTCCTCGGATCTGACCGTCATCCGTGCCGGTTTGTCTTCATTCAACGGCAAGGCCCTCGCGGAGAATTTCCCCCATCCTCAAAAGGGAGAGCATGTATGTTTTGTGCCCTTTCTCCTGCGGGGTCTCGGGTTTCCCATTCATCTGTTCTTGAGAGGGTTACTGGAGTTTTATGGAATCCAGCTCCACCACCTCACCCCAGGGTATATTCTGCACATCTCGGGCTTCGTAGCCCTTTGTGAGATGTTCCTGGGCTGTGAGGCACACTTCGAATTGTGGAGGAAGTACTTCGGCCTCGTCCCTCGCACTCGAGACAATACAATTTTTGAGGTCGGTGGAGCCGAAGTATGCCGCATAGCGGGGACGGGATATCCCGTGGGGACGCCGAAGGAGTCCGAAGAATGGCGTTCGGAATGGTTATACATCGAGGACGTCCCCCTATTTGATCCAGCTGGGAGGGGTTTGCCCGAATAATCTGACGCACCTTTGAAGAAAAGGTACAACTGGCGCCCGAAGAGCCTGTCCCAAGAGGATAGCGTTGAAGTGCAGCGCTTAGCAGCCCATGTGAGGATACTAGCCCATCACAAGTTGACCATGATAGATGTCATGGCCGCCGCCATCACCCGGTGCTTCCAACCCCTTCAACAGAGGATACACCCCGTGTGGCATTACAACGGGACAAGCGACACTACTCGCTCCCGAAGATTGGGCCCTGCCGATCAGACAGCGTTAGCCGCCGCTCTTGCCGACCTATACAAAGGGGAGCAAGAAGATTTTATTCGGTGGTCGACCAAGGAGGGATACTCAAGCCACAATCCCATCGAATGGGTGAGCCTTTCAACCCCGTGACCACAATTTGGGTTTTCAATTTGCCCCTTTTTGACCGAAGCCTTTAACTTTATGTAAACAGGAATGGAGGAGCTTCATCGAGACAGTTAACTGTCCGGCCCCTCATCCCGAGGACTATTCCCGTGATGATGATCCGGGCTTTCATGATGACCCGGATCTGTCAATTGATCTCGAAGACGGGGTTTTCTATCAGGAGGGCCTTGACGGCTCCAAGGTGGTCATCATAGCTGATTACCCTGGATCCTTCCCTTCCCCTGCGATAAGCAAGAAGAAGAAAAGCTCGTCCCACAAAAGGCAAGTATCCTCCAATGACCCAAATGCAACGGCTCCTACTCCCAAGCGTCGTAGATCCACGCGACATACATCGGCAACGGCGGCAGTGCCCGGGCCGGAAAACAACAAGGGTCCGACGAATGAGCCGGTCGCGGGGACGAGCCCGCCTACAAGTTCATCTCAAAGGTATTTTGCTCGACCGCTTGATTTATTATCATGATTGATAAAGCCTTACAAGAGACCTCATGTCGAAATATTCAGGCATAGAGTTTGGCCGTCCCCCGCCAAAGTTGTTGCCAGGATGTCCGGCGGTGCTCAAAATGCCAGGCCTTCCGCTCATGCTGAACCTGCTACGGAGGTTCCCACGGTCAATCCAGCCCCAGCCGATTCTGGTGATGCTATATCCGTCACCAAATCCGAGGTTGGAAGTGCTATGCATCATCGGCGGCAACGAGAAGCCCTGCGTCACCCAGCCTTCTCCGAACAGGAGTTCAGTGCTCTGCGCACGGCGGACGCACACATTGGAGCTGCCCGAGCTGGGTTCGGGGAGGCCATGACATTGATATCGTCCAGCCTGCAGGTGAGTAGTCGGTTATTAGAGTCCGAACACTCGTGTAAACCCAGTAGCCCCCGAGCCTTCAATTGTTGGCACAACCGAATTAAGGATCCTTGTATCATTTTACTGCTAATGCAGGCCTCGAAGCAACAGAGCGAGAAACTGGCCAAGGAACTGGAAACCAGCCGAACACAGGTGGAATCTGTAAAGGCCGAATTGGAGCAAGTGAAGAGCTTTACTCGCGAGGCACATGGTGAGTATATATGTTCTGCTGAGCTTAGTATATTCCCATGCTGACGCAAGGGTACTATGTAGCAGCTGAATCAATAGGGCAATTGCAAAGAGAATTGGATGTAGCCCGAGAATCTCAGCGATATGCCGAGTCCCAGCATGAGGTTGGCTGTCGTGTTTTGCAACGACACCTTGAAGAGAAGAACCGCCTGAAGGAGGAGAACAAATAGCAGGCCGAAGAAATTGAGAGCTTAAAGACTCAATTGGCCCAGGCCCAAGGAGAGAACCAGAAATTACAGAAGGGTATGTTCGGTAAGTATGATTCTAACATCAGAAGGTATTTCCTATGAATGAAGCATAATACGCATACCGTGACTCATGTACAGGTCTCCTGTCTGGGCGACCCGATGAAGAGGTCGGATCCTACCAGGGAAGCCTTCTGAAAGAGCTGTCCACCCTTCATGAGCGGGCTCGACAGGCCATGGAGAGCATGGTGAAAGCATTGTGGCCCGCCGAGCAACCTCCAGAGGGGATGACCGAACTAGTCGATCGGTTCAAGGGAGCCCGAAGTAGGTTCGAGCTATGGAAGACATCGGCTTGTCGAGAGGGAGCACGAGAGGCGTGGGCGATGATCAAGACCCGCTATACCGGACTTAACCCCGAGCGTATGGCTCGGGTTGGGCCAGTAGGGTCAGATGGACAAGAAGTGCCACTCCACCTGATATACGACCAAGTGATGCCTGCCGCCCGTCTCTCGCAAGAAGATTGCTCCCTGGACACCATAATCGACAATCTCGATCGGCAGCCAGATGTATGATTATATGTAACTATGTACTAACAATCGAGGAATTGCTCCGTCTGTGTTGTAAACTTTGTCTTAACCGGCCATCGGCTTCGGGCTCCCGCGCTAAGAGCTTGGGAGTGTTCCTTGTAAATGATCACCCTAGGGGAGTGAATTATGTCTGGGGAACCAGGCAATCCGGCCATGTGGTGCGAATAGACAGAAAGCGCACAGGGAGATATGTTATATTACTGCTTAGCGTAAGAAACATCTTCCAAAGAAAATAGTACCTCTATCGATACCTTTCTTCAGGGCGCTACGTAAATCATAGGTAGAAGGCCGTATACTGTTAGTATGCGACTAAGGGCTTCTGTAAGAGAAGAAGCCCGAGTAATGGTCATAACAACCATAGTTTTATTAGTTGATTCCATCGTAGCCGATCAATTGTCTGCTGAAGATAGCTAGCTTTTTGCTTCACCCGTCTGAGGTACGTATCCGGATGACCCGGTCGTAACAATCGCAGAGGTGCTCCCTTCACCCTCTAGCCGAACAATCGGGAACGTAGAGGGTAAGCACAGGAGCGAGGCAGCCCAACTTGGCAAAGTCTTAGTTCGAATTGATACATATGATGGCTTTAGAGAACGACAAGGGAAACATGCATACAGAATGAATGTGAATAAGTGCTTATAATATAAAAGCATTGGCTTCGGAAAGATGCCCCCAGGTGCTGTGTTCGGATTTAACACTTAAGGGTGTAGGCCGAGAATCTTAGTACAAGATCGGTTGAGCCGAACATAGAGTTGGGAAGAGAAGGAAAAAATTCAAACCTGCGAAAAATCAAAGTGGGAGGGAAAGTAGAAAAAATAAAGAAGGAGAAAGAAAAGGGAAATAAAGGTTAAAGAGTGTGACGACACCGGTTTATCCGTAGAAGCGCCGAAGACGAGCTGTGTTCCATGGGTTTGGTTCAAGGCGGTTATCTGACGGGTCTCGAAGACGGTAAGCCCCTCCCGCGAGTACTTCGTCGATTATGAAGGGGCCCTCCCATTTGGGGTTGAGTTTATGCTTCTGCTTCTCCGGAAGTCATAAGACGAGCTCACCCACGTTGTACGCCTTTGCTCTGACCTCTCTACTCTGGTAACGTCGAGCCTGCAGTTGGTAGAAAGTGGAGCGAGCCCGAGCTATGTCGCACTCTCCTTCTAGGGCGTCCAGGTCTTCCTGCCGATCTAACTCGGCCTCCCTTTCCTCGTACATGCGCACCCTTGGCGCGTCGTGAATAATGTCGTAGGGGAGGACTGCTTCTGCCCCATAGACCATGAAGAATGGTGTGTATCCCGTTGATCTATTCGGGGTGGTGCGCAGGCCCCATAGAACGTTGTCGATCTCCTCAACCCAATGAAAGTCGGACTCATGAAGAGACCGGACCAAACGTGGCTTAATGCCGCTCATAATGAGGCCATTTGCTCGTTCGACTTGTCCATTGGTCTGCGGATGATAAACTGATGCGTAATCGAGCTTACTGCCCATTTATGCGCACCAGTCTTTGACCTCTTGGGCCGTGAAATTGGATCCATTGTCCGTTATTATACTGTGCGGAACGCCGTAACGATGTACCACGCCAGATATAAAGTCGATTACTGGTTCAGACTTGGCTGATTTGACAGGTTTTGCCTCTATCCATTTGGTGAACTTGTCCACCATGACCAGTAGGTATTTATTCTTCTTGGTCCCCCCTTTAAGTGGTCCGACCATATCCAGATCACAGACCGCGAAGGGCCAGGTAATTGGAATAGTCCGAAGAGCTGTTGGGGGCATGTGACTTTGATTTGCGAAAAGTTGACACCACACGCAGTGTTTGACAAGCGACTGGGCGTCCGTCCGAGCTGTGGGCTAGAAAAAACCAACCCGAAATGCCTTGCTAACTAAGGCTCTTGCTGCGGCGTGATGACCGCCCATCCCTGCGTGGACTTCAGCTAGGAGCTGCCGACCTTCTTCCTCAGATATGCACCGCTGTAGTATTCCGGTGGTGCTTTTCTTGTATAGCTCACCCTCGTGTATTTTGTAGGCTTTGGATCACCGAATTATGTGCCGCGCCTACGTCTGATCGTCGGGGAGTTCTTTGCGAAGAAGGTAGGCGAGGAAGGGCTCGGTACATGGCGTGATTACTGCCATTACCTCGTGAGCCGAAGGCGTTTCGTCCATTACGGAGCCGCCGATGATTTGATCGTCTGGTTCATTTATAGGGGGAACAACCTCGTCCGCACTGGGTAGATCGGCGCCCGTATGATCGTCCTGCCAGACCACGGATGGCTTAAAGAGCCGTTCCAGGAAAGTGTTTTTGGGACAGGGTCGCGTTTGGCCCCCAGGCGGGCTAGTATGTCGGCGGCTTGGTTGTTGTCTCTAGCGACGTGGTGAAATTCCAGCCCCTCGAACCGTGCAGATATCTTGAGGACAACGTTTTTGTATGCCGCCATCTTCGGGTTTTTGGCATCGAATTCGCCGTTGATTTGGGAGATGGCCAAATTGGAGTCTCCCCGTACCTCCAGCCGGCGTATGCCCATTGATGCTGCCATCCAAAGACCATGTAACAGTGCTTCGTATTCGGCTGCATTGTTGGAATCAGCATACATGATCTGCAACACATATCGGACATTATCGCCTGTGGGGGATGTGAGGATAACTCCAGCCCCCAGTCTGGCCAAAGTTTTAAATCCATCGAAGTACATTGTCCAATGGGAGTATGTACTGTATTCCCGTGGGAGCTCGGCCTCTGTCCATTCGGCGAGGAAATCCGCCAACACCTAAGACTTGATAGCTCGTCTTGGCTTGTAGGCGATTTCAATGGGAAGGAGCTCAATAGACCATTTAGCTATTCGGCCGGTGGCGTCCCTGTTGTTGATTATATCGTTCAGGGGTACTTCGGATGCCACCGTGACCGAGCACTCCTGAAAGTAGTGCCTGAGTTTCCGTGATGCCATAAATACTGTATAGGCTATCTTCTGGTAGTGCGGGTATCTGGACTTGCACTGCGTTAGTACTTCTGACAGATAATAGACCGGCTTCTGTATCCGGAATTTGTGTCCCTCCTCCTCTCGTTCGACGACGAGCACCGCGCTAACGACTTGGTTAGTAGCCGATATGTATAGTAGCATGGGTTCACCAGTGCCTGGTGCTGTGAGTATGGGATTGCTTGCCAGTAGCATTTTGATTTCTTCTAACGCAACCGCTGCCTCATCGGTCCACTCGAAATTGTTGGTCCGTTTCAGCAGTCTGTAGAGCGGTAAAGCCTTTTCCCTGAGGCGGGAGATAAAGCGGCATAGCGCCGCCACGCAACCAGCCAACCTCTGGACGTGCTTTAGCTCTGTGGGAATTGCAAGTTCCGATAGGGCGCGGATCTTTGCCGGATTCACTTCTATTCCTCTATGGGAGACGATGAATCCGAGCAATTTACCAGCGGGAACTCCGAATATGCATTTCTCTGGAATGAGTCGTATATCGTACTCGCGTAGGCTGGCAAAGGTTTGCCTTAGGTCGTCAATCAGATGGCTGACGTGTTTGGTTTTGATTACCACGTCGTCCACGTATGCCTCGACTGTTTTACCGACTTGTTTTGCGAGACAAGTCTGGATCATGCGCTGGTATGTAGCCCCAGCGTTTTTTAGCCCGAAGGGCATCGTGTTGAAGCAGAATGGCCCGTAAGGGGTGATGAATGCGGTTGCCGCATGATCGGATTCCTTCATTTTAATCTGATGGTATCCCGAATAAGCGTCGAGGAAACACAATGAGTCATGTCCGGCTGTGGCGTCAATAATCTGGTCTATGCATGGTAGGGGGGAAGGGTCCTTAGGGCAGGCCTTGTTGAGGTCTTTAAAGTCGACGCACAGCCGCTAGGATTTATCTTTCTTTGGTACCATAACCAGGTTTGCCAACCATTCGGGGTGCTTAATCTCCCGAATGAATCCGGCCTCTAGCAATTTAGCTAATTCTTCACCCATAGCTTGTCGTTTGGGCTCGGAAAAGCGGCGCAGAGTCTGCTTGACGGGCTTAAAGCCTGCTATGATGTTCAAACTATGTTCTGCCAGCCGCCGTGGGATGCCGGGCATATCAGAAGGATGCCAGGCGAAGATGTCCCAGTTTTCTCGTAAGAATGATCGCAGCGCTTCGTCCACTATGGGATCGAGCTGAGCTCCGATGGACGCTGTCTTGTTGGGATCCGTCGGGTGCACCTGAAATTTAATGATTTCCTTTGCCGGTTTAAAGGACGTGGGTTTGGGCCTTTTGCTGAGGACCACATCGTCCTTGTCTACCGTTGGCCGAAGTGCGGTCAACTCTTCTGCAGCAAAGGTCTCAGCTAGAGCCTCGAGGGCAAGCGCTGCTGTTTTATTTTTGGCCCAAAGGGCTATATTCGGATCACTGGCCGTTGTGATCACCTCGTTTGGTCCTGGCATCATAAGTTTCATATACCCGTAATGTGGTATAGCCTGGAATGTTGTGAAGGCGTCACGTCCCAACAGGGCGTGGTAGCCGCTGGGGAAGGGCACAATATGGAAGAGGAGTTCTTCGGATCAGTAGTTTTCGGGCGTGCCGAACACTACGTCCAGGACGATACGTCTTGAACAGCGTGCCTCTTTCCCCGGGATGATTCCCCGGAAAGTTGTGTTGCTATGCACGATGCGAGATCGGTCGAACTGCATTTTTTCTAGGGTATCTTCGTAGATCAGGTTTAAACCACTGCCGCCGTCCATTAGCACCTTGTGTAACCTGAAGCCATCGATGATGGGGTTTAGGACTAGGGCGGCCGGTGAATGACCGGGAAGAATGGCTGGTCGGTCAGTATCTTCGAAGGTAATGGGTATGTCTGCCCATGCACTTGTTGCTACCACATGATATATCTGCTCGAGCTCTTTAAGAGCTCTTTTCCTCCTTTTCCTTGAAAGGAACGTTTCGTAGATCGTCAGGACTTCGGCGTTGTATTCCGGTGGCGATGTGGGGCGCCTGTTCGGCGGTGGTGCCTCAAGAATGGCTTCACCGCTTTTTGCGATCTGCCTGACGACCCAGCAAGCTCTAAGGCTGTGAGTCGGAGCTGTGTTCGGCAATTCGTAGTGTATAGGGCAAGGTTTATCCAGTAGTCCATCCAGGACTGTACTGACCCCTAGAAGGGGCCTGTTTCTCTTTTTGGCGGGCTCAAGTTTGGCTGGCCACTTAAGAGGTATCCTCTTTTTCCGATCTCCTCTAGGGTATTTGGTAAAGGTTGGTTCGGAAAACAGCCGCTCGGCTTGCCAAGCGCTTTCCATGGCACAATACTTTTGTACCAAAACTGACAGCTCAGTGAAGTCACGAATGTGCCGACGCGCCAGGGCATTCAGAATCCCTTCGTCATGGCAGTTGCGATTGAAGGTTGCCATTATCTCTTGATCACTGAGGCCCCGTACTTCGTTTCTAGAGAGGAGGAGTCTGGCCCAGTAATGATGAACCGACTCTCCTGATAACTGCTTAACGTCTCATAAGTCCGAAGACTTGGGCTCTGCTGTGATGCTTGAGTGATCGGCTTGGGAGGTGGGTCAGAAAATATTTGACTCCACGCCACTGTGGTAGCTCGGAATTACGGACTCCGAACTGTGTGATAGATCAGGGACCGATGCCGGTCTGTCTCCGAAGCGAGCTCCAGAGTCTGGGTTGCAGGCGAGGTCTCCATGATCGGAGACTGGGGTATAAACCGTTTTTAATTCCGGTCGCTGGTGGGACGAGCCTCCGGCCGGACACTCGACGGTGGCGACAAGGTGGGTCACCGTGGGGATGTGAATCTCCCTATCGTTGGGTTTAAGCCCGAGCCGGTCGTAGACCGGGATCTGGTCATCAGCCATACGCATGGTCTCGATCCGATCAAATAGCTCGTTGGGAAACGAGGCGATGGTAGGATGCGTGTCGCTGAGGCGAGTGGGGTCGGTATGTGGCGTCGCAGTTCCAGAGTCGCGTGAGAGCGGTCCCGGATTCTGTTCAACCATGGTAGATCCGATCACAACGACCGGATTGGCAGTGCAGACGGCCCGGGGATAACGACCTCATCATCGGAGGCGGGACCCGATGTCTTCGGCGTCGAGGCATCGGGATCTGCGGGCTCCTCCGTAGGAGTCGAGGGTTCTATCAAGACGAGTCTTCCCCGTGAACCAGCGACGAACTCTAGGGTTTCGAACCTAATTCTTTGATCGGGGGAAAAGTTTCCGATCTGGCCTAGGTGGCCGATCGGGTAAGCGTGCGACAAGATGTCGCCGCTTGCGAGGATCTGATCCGGGGAGAGAGTCCCCTGGGTGCAGATCTCGTTGCTTGTGACAAGGCGAGCCATCGATTCCTTTGGCGATCATAGCGGAACTCTCAATGAAAGCACCAATGTCGGTGTCAAAACCGGCGGATGTCAGGTAGGGGGTCCCGAGCTGTGAGACTAGAATCGATGGTAACAGGAGATGAGGGAGACGATGTTTACCCAGGTTCAGGACCTCCTATGGAGGTAATACCCCACGTCCTGCTTGATTATATTGATGGTATAAGGGTTACAGAGTTGATTTACCTCGAGATCGAATGACTAAAACCCTAGATGAGTTCTCTTGCCCTACAACCTAAAACCCTCCGGCTTATATAGACACCAAGGGTACCTAGGGCTTACACATAGTCGGTTGTACATCAAAGGGAAAAAACATGCCTATCTACTGTCAACAAGTTGGAGGACACGCCATGGCTCCTTGAAACTTCCACCTTGGCGACGGGGCCCTTGATCACCCAATGCTCATCCAGTAGCCCACATAGTCCGGCCCATGAGAAACAGGTTGGCTATCTGAGGACCCCTTAAACCAGGACTCCCTCAATCCCCAAGATTGGTGAAGGTGTCACTGCTGCTGATGTGAAGAGATTTTCCCAATTGGACTCGACCGCCAAGAACATCATGTGTGGTCATCTGACCAAAGGACGGTATGGCCGTGTGAGTGCTCTAGACACTGCGAAGAAAAACTAGGAATGGCTTTCTAAGGTCAATGAAGGTGTCTCATCACAACGAGACTCGCGTGTCGATGTCCTCCGCAATCTGTTCAACCGCTTCAAGAGACTTGACAAGAAAAATGTCCAGCTCACGTTTGATAGGTTCACTGACATCTCAAATGAGCTGAATGCTCTCGACGCCACTGATATCACCAAACATGAAGTTGTGAAGAAGTTATTGAGATCCCTTGACAGTTCCTTTGACACTCTCGCTCTTCTGATCCAGTAACGCCCTGACTTCAAGGATTTGGATCCTGCCGATATCCTTGAGAGGCTGAACACCCATGAGTTCCAACAAGCTGAGAAGAGGGAAATCTATGGTTCCAGTTACGGTCTCTCTCGTACCCTTAAGGCAAAGGTTGTCTCCACATCCGAAGAAGAAGACTCTGAATGCAGTTCTGATGGTGATGAAGACTTTGGCAAAGAACTCACCCTGCTGGTGAGGAAGTTTCAGAAATTTTCCAAGTCCAAACGCTTTGCCAAATCTGCAAGACGTGACTCCAAGAAGTCTGGTGATTTGTCTTCGCGTGACGACAAGAAGCAAATCTGTCACAAGTGCAAGAAAGTCGGTCACTACATCGCTGATTGTCCTCGATGGGAGAAGTAATCGAAGAAGAAGAGCAAAGACTCTGAATCTGATGAGAAGAAGAAGAAGAAGTTTCACAAGTCTTCGTCCAAGTCTGCATCACACAAGAAGAGTTCGTTCGGCAAGGCTCATGCTTTCATTGGCAAGGAGATGGATTCTGAAGCTGAATCTGAGTCAGAAGTTGAAAAAGAATCTGAGGAGGAGTCTGATTCTGAAGTTGCTAGCTTGGCTATGGCTTCTGCCTTCGTTGCTTCATCTGTCTTTGACCCCAAAGACAATGTCTTCCTCAAGAACACTGAAGCCAATGACGACGACGATGCTCCAGCCTACAGCTTCATGGCAAAAGGCTCCATGGTATCCTCAAAGTCTTCACGTCATGACTCTGATAGTGAAGCTGAATCTGATGATAACTTGAAACCAAGCTACTCTAAACTTGTGAAAATGGCCACTAAGCAACAAAATGCTATACAGAAAATGCAGAAATCACTAGAGAAAAGCGAGGACCTATTGCGCGACGAGATGAGTCTGAACAAGACTATGGCTGAAGATATGCAAAGTCTTCATTCAAGGTTTGAGGATCTCCAAAGTCGTCATGATGCCCTCTCAACTGAACATGAGAAGCTTTCTCTTGAATATCTTCAAAGAAATCTTGAATTGGAGAAGTTGAGGGAAGCTCATGATGACCTACGAAAAAAAAATGACTCTATCCTAGCTGAACAGATTAGTACCGCTCAGGATGAATGAATTTAATGCTCCATGCTTAAAATGTCTTGCTCATGAAGCTAATGATTCAACTTCTGAATGTTCAAATGCTTCTGAGAATGCTTTATCTTCAACTGTATATGTGGTATCTAACCCCTCATCTGACGACGCCACTGCTATCACTGATGACATGGACATGTTGAAGACATTGCTTGAAACAGGCATGTACAAGAGTCTGAAGGGGCATCAGATTCTTTGTGATGTTCTAAAGAAGACAATCTTGAACAAAAACCCAAGGAAACAGGGTGTGGGTTTTGAAAGAAACATCAATGTTGATGGATCTTACTGGAAGCCTGAGAAGTATCCCAAGACCACATGGGTTGCTGCAAAAGGCCCTTCAGTTGATCCTTCCACATTGTTTGGCTTTAACTGTGTGAATCCTATTATTGTTGATGAATCTTTCGATTCCAATTATAAACTTTTCAAATGCCAAAATGGTGAAGTGTTTGCTAGGTTCATTGGCACTAACTGCAGGAATGGTTTACCCATGAAGAAGATCTGGATTCCCAAAAGTATTCTTGAGAAGCGTCCTATGAATGTCATGATGACATCTCTCAGAAAGAAGACAAACCCTAGATCAATGTCTTCGAGAATACAAAGATCTTCATATGATCGCACTAACAGTTATGTTTCGCAGGGAAGGACTCATGAATATGAGAACTATGGCATGAACCGTTATGTTCATCCGACCAAGAACTTTGCTGCTTATTCATATGAGTATTCTAACCCTCCTGTGAAACATGCTATTAGGACAACATTTCCTAAATTTTCTGATGCTACTTTATCACTCATTGCTTCTAAGACACCCCTCGAGATGTGGATGGTTAAGAAGAACTAACATCTTCATGCAGCATCGGGTCTCCAGATGAGATGAAGCCTAACTCGAAGATTATCTCTAGAGGCCTGAAAACATTCTTGCCTGGACGCAAGATAACTAATGCAAATAGATTTTACTATTTATATCGTCCAGAATACTTACCACTGTTTACTGTACATCCTCATCTTAGCATGTTACTCTTGCATGCTTTGGTGAACATGACTAATTCTCAAATGCAGGAGGATAAATCCAGAACCACATAATGGCTCATGGACAGTGGGTGCACTAGTCACATGACTGGTGATCGAAGCCGATTGATGGAGTAAACTCTTCGATCTCCAACCAAAGATCACATTGTCTTTGCCGACAAAAGCAGCAGCAAAGTTCTGGGACTAGGTAGAGTTGCTATCACAAGGGATCGACACATGAACAATGTTATGCTTGTCGAATCCCTTGGTTACAACTTGATGTTCGTATCAATGTTGTGTGATCTAGACATGCTTGTCATATTTGGCAAATTTTGATGTGTTCTACTAATGGCCTTTGACAAAACCAAAGTCTTCGAAGGTTTTCGAAGAGGTGATCTATACATAGTAGACTTCCCTACAGAACCACAGGTTGCCACATGTCTTCTAGCAAAGGCTTCAGAATGCTAGCTATAGCATAGAAGGCTAGGACATGCGGGCATGAGGAACTTGCATACTCTTGCCAAGAAGAGCCTCGTCATTGGCGTCGAAGGAGTCAAGTTCAAGAAAGACCACCTTTGTGGTGCCTGTGAAGTCGGGAAGATGACAAGGGCCAAGCATCCCTCGAAGACAATCATGACTACGTCACGACCCTTCGAGCTGCTCCACATGGACTTATTTGGCCCAACTCATTATTCCACTTTCTCTACCACTGCAAATCTTTATGGCCTCGTAATTGTTGATGATTACTCTAGATATACCTGGGTGCACATCTTACTCTATAAGTCTAAAGTGCAGGATGTCTTTAGGCGCTTTGTCAATAGGTGCATGAATAACTATGACGTCAAGTTCAAGCACACCACGAGCGACAACGACACAGAGTTGAAGAACACTAGTCTTGACACTTATCTTTGACACCTTAGGCGTCACACATGAGTTCTCCGATCCTTATACACCACAGCAGAATGGTGTCGTTGAACGCAAGAAGATGACTCTCATAGAGATGGCTCGCACCATGCTTGATGAATACAAGACACCTCGAAGATTTTGGCCTGAAGACATTGACACTTCTTGCCACATCATCAACAGAGTATATCTTCACAAGTTCTTCAAAAAAACATCATATGAGCTTCTTACTGGTAAGAAACCCAATGTAAGTTATTTCAAAGTCTTCGGTTCGAAATGCTGGATTATGGATCCACATCACACTTCAAAATTTGCACCGAAAGCACATGAGGGTTCCATGCTTGGTTATGGAAAGGATTGGCACAACTACAGAGTCTTCGACACTTCTCGTCCTCATATGGCTAATGAAGTGCAGATCGAGAAGATGCTCAGTAGCATCAATGCACGAGGTCCACTCACTCGCTCAAGAGCTAACCAATTGGCTAACTTTTGTGGGAACTTTGCTTTCGTGTCTATCTTGGAGCCCTCCAAAGTAGATGAAGCTTTCAAGGAACCCGAATGGATTCAAGCCATGCAAGAAGAACTACATCAATTCAAGATAAAAAACGTATGGGAACTTGTCAAGCGACCAGATCCACACAAGCAAAACATCATTGGCACAAACTGGATCTACCACAACAAACAAGATGCATCTAGCCAAGTTGTCAGAAACAAGGGTAGACTTGTAGCTCAAGGCTACACATAGGTTGAGAGTATCAATTTCGATGAGACATTTGCACCTGTTGCTAGACTCGAATCCATATGTATACTGCTTGCTTATGCTAACCACTATGATATATGCCTATATCAAATTGATGTCAAAAGTGCATTCCTCAATGGTAAGATTGAGGAAGAATTATATGTTGCTCAACCTCTAGGGTTCGAAGATCCAAAGCATCCAGACATGGTCTATTGGCTCAACAAGGCTCTGTATGGCCTCAAGCAAGCACCAAGAGCTTGGTATGACACACTCAAGGAATTGCTCGAGGAGAAAGGCTTCAAACCCGGTTCACTCAATCCTACACTCTTCACTAAATCATATGATAATGACTTGTTCATGTGCCAAATCTATGTTGATGACATTATCTTCGGCTGCAGTAACAACAAATATAGTGATGAGTTTAGCTTCATGATGCAAGAGCAATATCAGATGTCGATGATGGGAGAGATGAAGTTCTTCCTAGGGCTTCAGATTCGCGATTGCAACCAAATGGCATCTTCATTTCTCAGGAGAAGTATCTTAAGGACTGTCTCAAGAAGTTTGGCATGAATGAAGCCAAAGGCTACAAAACACCAATGCCTACTAATGGCCACCTCTGCACTGACGAAAATGGTAAGATTTCGATCAGAAGGTATATCGCTCCATGATTGGCTCCTTATTGTACTTATGTGCATCTAGGCCAGATATAATGCTTAGCATTTGCATGTGTTCCCGATTTCAAGCGGCACCAAAGGAATGGCATCACCTCGCTGTAAAACGAATACTTCGATATTTCGCTCACACCCAGACGCTAGGATTATGGTATCCAAAGGGCTCCAAGAGTTTGATCTCATTGGCTACTCCGACTCAGATTTCACTGGTGACAGAGTTGATTGCAAGTCTACATCAGGCACTTGTCACTTTCTGGGTCAATCTCTTGTATGTTGGTCTTCGACGAAGCAGAACTGCGTCTCACTCTCCACTGCTGAAGCCGAATACATTATTGTTGGCGCCTGCTGCACTCAGCTTCTCAGGATGAAGCAAACTCTCAAGGACTACAACATCAACCAGAGGAAAGTACCTCTCTACTGCGACAATGAGAGTGCTATCAAGATTGCCTACAACCGAGTACAACATTCGAAGACAAAGCACATTCAGATACGACATCACTTCCTCCGTGATCATGTGTTGAAGGGCGACATCATCATCAAGCCTATGAAGTTAGAAGAGCAATTGGCTAATATCTTCACGAAGCCTTTGGATGAGAAGAGGTTTTGCAAGTTGCGATGTGAGCTAAATATCTTCGAATCCTCAAATGTCCTTTGAATGGACATACATCCAAACGCTTGATGCTTATTGAAGACTTTGATGCACAACACACAAAGTAACGTATGTCTTCAACTCATGAAGACTTCCACTCTGAGTGTGAATACATTAACGAAGAATATGACTTCAGAGCGCCACGATAATTGTGTGCCGTGTCTGGGTCAAATGTTCTTATACGGTGGGTAATGCCACCAACCATATTCGAAGACACTGCTTTTATCTTCGCATCTTTTCTATGTCTTCGAGTTACTGAGTTTATCTTCGAATCGAATATATGTACATGTTTAAGTTGAATATTCCTTGCATATATTTGGAGTTTTGTCCTATACATCATTTGGCATATAGCTATATCTTTGAATTTAATCTAGGCAAATGTGATTGGACCCGACATCCCCATCTATTCTTACCTTTTCTAACTCTGTTCAACTCCAGTCATATGCATTCTATATTGACACGTGTTGATTGTCTTCACTGCATCCTTGTCAGTCGAAGACAAATCCAACCAAACGTTTAAAATCCCACTCTTATATTTACCATGTTTTTCGCAACAACTACCGCGCCGCCGCTACAGATAAACGTAGTGGGCTGTCAGATGCGTTGCATGTGCGCCATGTGTCCTACTAAAACCGATGAGATCGGGGCATATACGTCCAAATATTTCGGATGTTCCAGTCCTTATAAATACATATGCCCCAGCTCAATCATTACTCTTCCACTTCTTCTGCCACCTCCAAGCTCCAAACCCTAGCGCCGTCGCTGGATTTCATCGCCGCCGGAGAAGGAACGATTAGCTGTCATGACTACTCCGTCACCGTACTCACGCCGACCGCGGCCTTCTTCATCCGCCACCCCTTAGCCGTCTGCCACCACCGAGCTATGGTGTGGAAGATCGAACTGCTCGGCTTCTCCGCCTCGTCGAACAGTTCTGTGTGTTCTTCACCGTGGTAAATAAAACTGCATTTTTTACCACCCGTTTGATCTTTACAGATTACCACATGTCTTCGAGATTTGTTTTTTCACCATGATTTCAATAGATCTGAATATCGCATCTCTATTTTATCAATACTTTTACTTATGTTGCAAATCTGAGCTGATTTCACACTTGTGCAAATTCTCGAACTTGCACAGATCTGAAACCACCTTATCTTGAGTAAAAGTGAAAGTCTTCGGTGAATGAGGTCAATATCTTCATACCATGATACCTTGCTTTCAAATCTTCTGAGAATGCATATGACCTCTTCTATTCCCTCGCATCTCTAACTCTTTCACAGGTACATGTCCGCAGCAAAATCACTAGGATCTCATAGTCTGAATTCATTTGCAGACTACTTGTAGATTCATTTGAACTCACCAGGAGCAAGCTCTCACTTGAAACAGTCTTCGAAGACTTTGCACAGCCCGAAGACAATGGATAGGGATGGAACTCCAAAGAAGGGAAGAAGAAAACGACGCCTAGACACTGCCAAGGATCTCCCTCGAGATCTTTATGAACACTACAAGTTTGACCCAGAAGAAACCTATCAACGACACAAAAATCGAATCCAATGGATTCGAAGATATTGGGCTGTGGAGTGGTTCAACTACCGCTTCGTGACTGGTGAATATGCTGAGAAGCATGCTGAGAAGGCCCCCCTGGACAGACATCATATACAAGAATCTTCATCTGAAGACAAAGGTTGATTTTGCAAGAAATGAATTCTACCGGTGCATGCTTTAGCCGCCAATGCCAAAGAATCTGCATCCTACTAGCATACAAGGGTTCACTGCTAGAAATGATGCTGGTCATGACAGCGATGCTGCTAAGGGTGATGAAGCTGATCTACCCCTGCCACAAATCTGAAGCCTAAGCTCAAGTCAAAGGCTTCAAAGCCTTCAAAGGCTTCAAGAGCTTCAAGGACAGACCACTCTTCACCACAGGCTTCAAGATCAAGGTCCGCTGAACCCTCTGACACTGAGGAAGATTCTCGCATACACATGAGAATGAAGAGAAAGGCCACTGCTTCTCATGGCCCGAAGCCATCCCTTTCTCTGATGGACGCTGCCAACATGATTGAACTATCTGATGATGAGTTCGACGATGGAGCTCTGGCGAAGCTTATTCAGGAAAAAGAGGAAGAGGCCAAGCATCTTGAAGATTTACCTCTAATTGATGCAAACATCATATGCTACTTCATTGATGAATGGTTTGCTGACCCCTCACTCACCATTGATGCCCTACAGCTCCCAATTGGACTGAGTGTCACTTTTCAAGGCCTGGTGAATGATGAGATGACTGTTGTTCAATAGGCTATGTAGCAACAAGAGAAGATTCGCCATGAAAAGGCTCTCTTCAAGAAGAACGTCCACAAACTCACAGCTGAACATATACAAGGCTATCAACTCTTCATGACTGATCTCAAAGCTGAGTTTGAACAGTGCTGCAAAGCTGTCAAAGGCGCCCTTGAGCGTCTAAAGAGAAAATCTGAGAAGATGGTTCAGGCTCACAATGATATGCTGAAGAGGAAAGCACTTGGCCAGCCTGCCCTTGACCCCAGAATCATTGAAAGGTCAAGGCAAGGATCATCGTCTTCGAGTCAGCCTGCATCAACCCAACAAGACATGCCCCGCATTGTCTTCCCTGCTGGTTTCCCTGGCTCAAGGACACCTCCTCCTTCCTCTGTTGTATCCAGCAAGAAAACTAAGTAAGACAAAGCTGAAGCCAGGAAACACAAGTCTGCTCCTGCCTCCGAAGCCCAACCTTTGAAGAGGCAGAAGACAAAGAAGCCGAAGCCATCCGATTCGGCCCAAGTGCCCAAACCCCCTCCTGCTACATATCCCACACCATCTGCTCAACTAGAGCCGCTGCAACTGACACCCATTTCCATGGCTCCACCTACCTATGAGAACCTAGAGAGGCAAGTTATACTTCATGAGTCTGCTACCACAGAGACTCCCACTCCTAAAGACATTCCAACTGCTGACCCCAATGCAGCTGAAGACATTGCTACTGAAGCTCCTGCTGAGGAAGCCAATGTAGAGCCAGAACACCACATGCCATGGATTGATGCACCTCTGGTACAATCGCCACCACATGGAGATAGTGAATATGTGGATATTGGCACCCCACTAAGGCCAGATGTGCCTGAAGACATTCCAAGCACTCCACCTTCTGCCATCTCAACTCCTGTGCCCAGAACTCTAGAATCCCCATTCATGGCCATGGAAGTTGAAACCCTCGATCATGCGTCGCCTCTCAAAAGGCTTCGGCGCGAACCAAGGCCAAAAATATATTCAATGCAAAGAATTCCTGAAGATGAAGTCCGCGTGTCTCCGACTGCATCAGTCGATAATATTCAATGCAAAGAATTCCTGAAGATGTTGCTCACAATCAACCTGAGACGGAAGACACATCAGCTGAAGACATTGCTGTTGAAGACATTGTGGGCGAAGCCAATGCCCCATCTCCTGATGGTCCCCCAGTTCCTGCTACGCCATCCACTGACGACAATGCTGACAACATTGTTTTGGCTCGCAACAGAGAAGGGGAGATGGTTCCCACCAAATGGCCCAGGCTGGAAGCTCCACAAAGGATGGGCCCTCAATTTGAATTCCACATTCATAGGCGCACAAATGTTCTGAATCCTATGCCAAGACTCCCAATGCTTCGACAACAAGGACCTACACGTCCTCTTGTCTTCAGTGTGAAAGACTTCAGACTCAACAACACCTTCCTCGACTCAGACCGCAATCCTTACAATCGTCTGAAGATTCAGTTTGACAGATTCTGGAGCGCACCTCAACGTCAGTATTATACATGCGTGCTCTATGGTTAGAACATAATTTTCCCTCACAAGCGTCTGTCTTGAAGCAATGAAAGGTCTGCCCTCCTTTGATCATGCACTTGATTGTCTTTGGGATGTTGGACTGTTGGCATTTTTCACTGACCATGAAGAGTGGAATGAAGAGCTCATTCTTCAGTTCTATGCAACTCTCCACATCTCTGGCTTCGGCAAAGATCTGAAGAAATGGAAGATGGACTTCATGATTCGAGATGAGTACGTCACGGCTGCTGCCACGGAATTCTTTCCTGCTACACCTCTTGTAGCCTGTGGCGAAGATTTACATCCATCATCCGCGGCTTATGCTGAAGCCAATCAAAGCATATTTCAACTGCCAGAGCCCAATATGACGACAATGCTCACTTTCATGAAGCCCTTGGCCCCAGATGCAGATTTACCCACTTCATTCTTTGTTGATGATCTTCAATATCTGTCGAAGACTATTTACCATATTCTTCATCACACCATATGGCCAATCACGGGACATTCATCTTTGCACAAGCTAGAAGGGGCTCTGAAGATATTGGTTTACAACAGAGTTTATGGCATCAGGTTTAATCTTCAAGATATCTTCTTGCGCAACTTTGCTGCTAATGGAATCAACTTATTTGAACCAAAGATCTATGCACCATGGATCATGCGTTTCATCAAGTGCAGAACCAGCACTAGGTTCTTGCCCTCTGCTCGCAATCATGGCATTTATCTTCCTAATGTCGAAGTCATTCATGCTGACATATATCCTTCAAAGAGCAAGAACCCCCTTATGCAAGTCACCAGTGGCACAACTGATGAGGAAGGGCTTCTCATTCCATCTGATCTATCAGTTGCTAGGCTGATTGGCTCAATTTGACGACCTCAACCCAGTGCAACTGCCACTGAAGCCACAACCAGTACATTGCGTCACCAGGACCGCACCAGAACCGAGCGCGCCATGACTGATAGAGAGCTTCTTGTCTCTCTTATTCAGAAACAAGATCAACACGATGAGTGGACTCGAAGACAAATGCATTCCATGGTTCAAGACATCAATCGCATTCGCAATCTCACCACCAAGAATGCCTTCGTCGCTCATGAGACCGGTCGCCATGCCTGGAAGACATTGACAATGCATGCACCTAAGGAAGATCTTCGTGAGGATGGCTACAAGCAATTCTTTCATTTCTGCGCTCCACCGCCTCGCACAGAGAAATGGCGTCAGACGCCTTCTCTCGAAGACAGTGACTTCTCCTTCGAATCCCCATCCGTCAACGTGTATCTCGCCAATGATGAAGCTGAAGATGTCACATCTCCTCCAACACAACCTGCACGTCGCGGCACTGCGGCAAACTCTCCTACACCAACCACTATCGACCCTATTGCACCAATATCTTCAAATCAAGCTGGGAACTAGTAGTGCTCAATGTCTTCACCCTTTTTGGTCATTCAATGACAAAGGGGGAGAAGCATTGGCTGATAGTCTTCAAACGGGTCATTATATGGGCTGGGTGCTTTATTTTGTAAAGTTTACAACTCTCGGTCTTGAACATTTGCTATTTGGGTTGTAAAACTTAAGTCCTGATGGTCATATGCACACTTCTGTTTATCGTACTTTTGGTGTTATCTTCAAGTTTCTTATATGCGCCCGAAGCCATACCGTAGATGCCCATTTTTCATTATGGATTTCATTATCTTGGAAAATCACATAGTATGCATAGTGATTGGGTTCCAAGATATAGGGGGAGATCTCCACAAACTAAAACATGCCATCTGCTTTTGCGTTCCAAGCAAAATCTTCATAAGCACATCTTCAGGGGGAGCTCTCTATATCTTGAAATCATAATCTTCAAGTCTTTATCTTCACATAATTTTATTCCCGTTGAAAATTTCAACCAGTTTGTCATCAATCACCAAAAAGGGGGAGATTGTAAGTGCATCTAGTGCCACCCTTATTGGTTTTGGAGTATTGAAGACAAACGTGGTTGAGGGACTAATGTGTTTGTGAAAGTTCACAGGATAATACAGATAGAAGTCCCTGGAGATTCGGTTTAACCGTCGAAGACGACCCCCAAAAATGTCCGTAGACATTGACGATGGCCGGAGCCATTGGTGGTATGCCAAGACATTCGCTTGAAGATAATAAAACACAAAGACAAAGTCTTTTGGTTGTTTTGTTTCTTCTTTCCTGAGTCATAGGAACCACCGTACTGTTAAGTGGGGTCGATGTGATCGAAGTCAGATGCTGACGTGATGCTCAACCCATACATATGTCTTCGAGTGAAGACACTGAGAGGAAATCTCTTCCAGAGTTGGTTGAGTCAACATTACTTGTAGCCCAACTGATGTTGTCGCGTGCGTTTGAAATCCGACCGTTGTGACACATGTCGGTTGGCCATTGACCCAGGGTCATTTTGGTCATATCAGGTCGGGTTGCCCGCTGGCTATAAATAGCCCACCCCCTCCACCATAAGTAGGTGGCTGCTCAGAGAGAGATACGACTGTTGTCATTTTTGAGCAACCCACCTCGAAGACATTGAGAGAGAACTATCCTGTGAGGATAAACCCAAACACCTAGAGGTAGTGTGGTTGAGAATGACTGAAGTCATTCTGTTATGAGAGAACTAAAGACTTATTACACTTGAAGACTGTGATCTTCCAGACGGTTAGGCGTCTGGGTCTAGAGCGTCCAAGAGACATTGTGGACTGCTTGGTGACCAAGTTTGTACGTGTTTCAGAAGTCTCCCCTGAAGACTTACCTAAGTGATTAGGCGTTGTCTAAGTAACTTTGGCTCAAGGGGAATAAGGTGAAGACGAGGTCTTCTAAGTTCAATCTCAGCCTCCCTAACTAGACGTACAGTTGTCACAGCAACTGGAACTGGTCCAACAAATCATGTGTCTTTGTCAAGGAACTGGTTCTATCTCTCACTCTTACAATTCTGTATTGCATTGTGAAGCCATTGCTTGTTCATCCTTACTCAGAGACATTCACCAAAGACATTCCTTCTTACTGTTTATCTTCATACTGTCTAAGTTTATCATCGATACATCTTAGCTTTTAGGATGAAAATGTTGTACCTATCTGAATGTCTTCATTGTTTTCCATTCCTTGCATAAATACTTGATTGATATCCCTACCTGATCCTGAATGGCTTCTACTTACTTTGAATACATTTACTATTCTGAAGCTTTTGATAAAAATCGCCTATTCACCCCCCTCTAGTCGATAACGAGCACTTTCATTTACTTGTCATCCTCAGCAAGCAACCGCTCCATAGTGTTGATGGAGTCCTCCATCATGACCGGGTCATTGGTGTACACCACCATGAGGTTCGTCTTCCTCATGTGGGTGTCTACAAGATGCACGTCGAACTCCATTGGATCGCCGTTGGATATCTTGTTTGTTCATCGAGGGTGTGTGAGCATTCTTACTCCTCGTTGAAATCCTAGTGATGTTTAGGTCAGGGGCGAGCGATGGTTAACTCCTACCAACCTCCTCCCTAGGGGCATGCGAGTAATACTTTGCTTTGAGAGAGCTAATAAAGCTTTGCAATAAATATACGAGTTCTTTATGACTTTTGTGAATCCATGGGTGTACGCACACTCACCTTTTGATAATATGCTAGCACTACTACATGATGGTCCAACGACGACACATCAATCAAAGACCCTTCGACGAAACTGTGTGCGATGCATGAATCGCAAACATTATAGTTATAGCTCCATCGCCAATAATGAAAACTGTGTGCGATGGCGGATCCATCAAATATGATTCGGAAAAAAGTTGCGTATGCGATCGGTGGCAAACAGTCCACCAAGATAAATTGTTTGCCACGGGACAAAATAACGCAAACGGTTAACAAAATAAAAGTGTGTGCGATGTACAACATATAGTTAACCCTGATAATCTGTTTGTGCTGAACCAGTAGAACACAAGTGATTGGCCAGATGATTATGTGTGCGATAGACGGCATACAGGTCAGCCGGATAAACTGTTTGCGATGGCATAAAATAAAACAAATGATTACCTAGATCAAGATGTGTGTGATAGACGGCAACCACATTGCATGTATGAATTGTTTGCGATGAGACAAAATAACACAAACGGTTGCTCAGATGAAGATGTGTGTGATGTACAACGTACATGTCACTCTCGGATGTGTTGTGGGCAAACGGTTGCTGGTAAAGAATGGTCAGCGATTGATGAAATCATCAACGACGGATTCGGTAGTTTAATCCATATGCGGTGTGATTTGCTTAGTCTGTGCACAAACATATATGCTCTGTGTAGAAGAACATGATTGCATAACCAAATTAAACATCCAAATACATAAGTGATTTGCTTAGTCTGCGCACAAACATCTCGTAGCATGTGTAAGCTTCCTTGGTCGCGGTATGGAGGTGATGTTAATCCAGTATCTTCACCCAGGCCCTGTGCCAGGCAAGCTTGTTCTTGTCGCACTCAGCCTTCATGCCTCGTAGTAGTGGTCGATGATGGCCTCGGCCAGATCAACATGGGAGTCCAGGTCCTTCTTCCTACCCCAGACCTTGTAGTGGCCGCGGATGTCGACAAGCTTCTGGTAGGCCAAGCCCAAAGTCTTGAGCACCTTTGGATCGTTCGTGGTGTCCACCGTAGCGAACCTGTAGTCAGGGCTGTTGACAAACATGGCGAAACGCTCGCAAGGCACTGTGGCCAGGCAGTAGTGGTAGAGGAGGACGTGATGGCACATGCACGACCGTCGGTGTCAACGAGGTCAAAGCCGACCACTTTGTACTGTAAGTGCATCTAGCGCCACCCTTATTGGATTTGGAGTATTGAATACAAACGTGGTTTCGGGACTAATGTGTTTGTGAGAGTTCAAAGGATAACACAGATAGAAGTCCCTGGAGATTCGGTTTAACCGTCGAAGATGACCCCCAAAAATGTCCGCAGACATTGATGATGGCTAAAGCCATTAGTGGTATGCGAAGACATTCTCTTGAAGATAATGAAACGCAAAGATGAAGTCTTTTGGTTGTTTTGTTTCTTCTTTCCTGAGTCATAGGAACCACCATACTGTTAATTGGGGTCGATGTGATCGAAGTCAGATGCTGATGTGATGCTCAACCCATACCTATGTCTTCGAGTGAAGACATTGAAAGGAAATCTCTTCTAGAGTTGGTTCAGTCAGCATTAATTGTAGCCCAAGTAATGTTGCCGAGTGCGTTTGAAATCCGACCATTGTGACACGTGTCGGCTGACCATTGACCCAGGGTCATTTTGGTCATATCAGGTCGGGTTGCCTGCTGGCTATAAATAGCCCACCCCCTCCACCATAAGTAGGCGGCTGCTTAGAGAGACATATGACTGTTGTCATTTTCGAGCAACCCACCTCGAAGACATTGAGAGAGAACTATCCTGCAAGGATAAACCCAAACAACTAGAGCTAGTGTGTTTGAGCATCACTAAAATCATTCTTTTCTGAGAGAACTAAAGACTTATTACACTTGAAGACTGTGAAATTCTAGACGGTTAGGCGTCTGGGTCTAGAGCGTCCAAGAGTCATTGTGGACCGCCTGGTGACCAAGTTTGTATGGGTTTCAGAAGTCTCCCCTCAAGACTTATCTGAGTGATTGGGCATTGTCTAATTGACTTCGGCTCAAGTGGAATAAGGTGAAGACGAGGTCTTCTGAGTTCAATCTCAGCCTCCCTAACCAGACGTACAATTGTCACGACAACTGGAACTGGTCCAACAAATCATGTGTCTTCGTCAAGCAACTGGTTCTATCTCTCACTCTTACAATTCTGTATTGCATTGTGAAGCCATTGCTTGTTCATCATTACTCAAAGACATTCACCGAAGACATTCCTTCTTACTGCTTATCTTCATACTGTCTAAGTTTATCTTCGATACATCTTAGCTTTCATGATGAAAATGATGTACCTATCTGAATGTGTTCGTTGTTTTCCATGCCTTGCGTAAATCCTTGATTGATATCCCTACCTGATCCTGAATCGCTTCCGCTTACTTTGAATACATTTACTGTTTCGAAGCTTTTGATAAAAATCGCCTATTCACCCCCCACTAGTCGATAACTAGCACTTTCAATTGGTATCAGAGCAAGGTACTCCCTTGTTCTGTGTTTAGGTTTAACCACCTGGAGTTTAGCTATGTTGACTGTAGGGATAATCAAGGTCTCCGCTGCGTGCCCAGTCTTCGATGGCACTGACTACCCCTATAGGAAGAACAAGATGCACATGCATTTCGAAGCAATTGACAACGACCTCGGGTATGTCGTCATGGCCGGTATCCCCAAGATTGGTGAAGGTGTCACTGCTGCTGATGTGAAGAGATTTGCCCAATTGGACTCGACCGCCAAGAACATCATCTATGGTCATCCGACCAAAGGACAGTATGGCCGTGTGAGTGCTCTAGACACTGCGAAGAAAAACTAGGAATGGCTTTCTAAGGTCAATGAAGGTGTCTCATCACAACGAGACTCGCGTGTTGATGTCCTTTGCAATCTGTTCAACCGCTTCAAGAGACTTGACAATAAAAATGTCCAGCTCATGTTTGATAGGCTCACTGACATCTCAAATGAGCTGAATGCTCTCGACGCCACTAATATCACCAAACATGAAGTTGTGAAGAAGCTATTGAGATCTCGTGATAGTTCCTTTGACACTCTCGCTCTTATGATCCAAGAACGCCCTGACTTCAAGGATTTGGATCCTGCCGATATCCTTGAGAGGCTGAACATCCATGAGTTCCAACAAGCTGAGAAGAGGGAAATCTATGGTTCCAGTACCGGCGCTCCAGTGCCCTGAAGGCAAAGGTTGTCTCCTCATCCGAAGAAGAAGACTCTGAATGCAGTTCTGATGGTGCTGAAGACTTTGGCCAAGAACTCGCCCTGCTGGTGAGGAAGTTTCAGAAATTTGCCAAGTCCAAATGATTTTTAAAATCTTCAAGCCGTGACTCCAACAAGTATTGAGAAATGTCTTCGCGTGACAACAAGAAGTAAACATGTCACAAGTGCAAGAAAGATGGTCACATCATCACTGATTGTCCTCGATGGGAGAAGGAATCCAAGAAGAAGAGCAAAGACTATGAATCTAGTGACAAGAAGAAGAAGAAGAAGTTTCACAAGTCTTCGTCCAAGTCTTCATCACTCAAGAAGAGTTCATTCGGCAAGGCTCATGCTTTCATTGGCAAGGAGATGGATTCTGAAGCTGAATCTGAGTTAGAAATTGAAGAAGAATCTGAGGAGGAGTCTGATTCTAAAGTTGCTGGTTTGGATATGGCTTCTGCATTT
This sequence comes from Elymus sibiricus, assembly GCA_039707655.1. NCBI lineage: Eukaryota > Viridiplantae > Streptophyta > Magnoliopsida > Poales > Poaceae > Elymus > Elymus sibiricus. The sequence goes on along the minus strand of CM077673.1, from coordinate 267,202,736 downwards.
GTTGCTTCATCTATCTTCGACCCCGAAGACAATGGCTTCCTCAACAACACTGAAGCCACTGACGACGACGATGCTCCAGCCTACTGCTTCATGGCAAAAGGCTCCAAGGTATCCTCAAAGTCTTCGTGTCATGACTCTGATAGTGAAGCTGAATCTGATGATAACTTGAAACCAAGCTACTCTAAACTTGTCAAAATGGCCACTAAGTAGCAAAATACTATGCAGAAAATGCAGAAATCACTAGAGAAAAGCGATGACCTATTTCGCGACGAGATGAGTCTGAACGAGACTATGGCTGAAGATATGCAAAGTCTTCGTTCAAGGTTTGAGGATCTCCAAAGTCGTCATGATGCCCTCTCAACTAAACATGAGAAGCTTTCTCTTGAATATCTTCAAAGAAAGCTTGAATTGGAGAAGTTGATGGAAGCTCATGATGACCTACGGAGAGAAAATGACTCTCTCCTAACCGAACAGATCAGTACCGCTCAGGATGAATTTAATGCTCCATGCTTAAAATGTCTTGCTCATGAATCTAATGATTCAACTACTGAACATTCAAATGCTTTTGAGAATGCTTTATCTTCAACTGTATATGTGGTATCTAACCCCTCATCTGAGGAAGCCACTCCTATCACTGCTGAAAATGACAGGTTGAAGACATTGCTTGAAACAGGCATGTACAAGAGTCTGAAGGGACATCAGATTCTTTGTGATGTTCTGAAGAACACAATCTTGAACAAAAACCCAAGGAAATAGGGTGTGGGTTTCGAAAGAAACATCAATGTTGTTGGATCTTACTGGAAGCCTGAGCAGTATCCCAAGACCACATGGGTTGCTGCAAAAGGCCCTTCAGTTGATCCTTCCACATTGTTTGGCTTTAACTGTGCGAATCCTATTATTGTTGATGAATCTTTCGATTCCAATTATAAACTTTTCAAATGCCAAAATGGTCAAGCGTTTGCTAGGTTCATTGGCACTAATTGCAGTAATGGTTCACCCATGAAGAAGGTCTGGGTTCCCAAAAGTCTTCTTGAGAAGCTTCCTGTGAATGTCATGACAACATTTCTCAGAAAGAAGACAAACCCCAGATCAATGTCTTTGAGAATACAAAGATCTTCATATGATCGCACTAACAGTTATTATTCACAGGGAAGGACTCATGAATATGAGCACTATGGCATGAACAGTTATGTTCATCCGACCAAGAACTTTTCTGCTTATTCATATGAGTATTCTAACCCTTATGTGAAAAATTCTATTAGGGAAACATTGCCTAAATTTTATGATGCTGCTTTATCACTCATTGCTTCTATGCCACCCCTAGAGATGTGGGTGGTTAAGAAGAACTAACATCTTCATGCAGCATCGGGTCTCTAGATGAGATGAAGCCTAACACGAAGATTATCTCTGGAGACCCGAAAACATTCTTTACTGGACGCAAGATAACTAATGCAAATGGATTTTACCATTTATATCGTCCAGAATACTTACTACTATTTACTGCTACATCCTCATCTTACCATGTTACTCTTGCATGCTTTGGTGAACACGACTAATTCTGAAATGCATGAAGATAAATCCAGAACCACTGAATGGATCGTGGACAGTGGGTGCACTAGTCACATGACTGCTGATCAAAGCCTATTGATGGAGTTAACTCTTCGACCTCCAACCAAAGATCACATCGTCTTTGCCGACAAAAGCAGCAGTAAAGTTCTAGGACTAGGTAGAGTTGCTATCACAAGGGATCGACACATGAACAATGTTATGCTTGTCGAATCCCTTGGTTACAACTTGATGTCCGTATCAATGTTGTGTGATCTATGCATGCTTGTCATATTTGGCAAATTTTGATGTGTTCTTCTAATGGCCTCTGACAAAACCAAAGTCTTCGAAGGTTTTCGAAGAGGTGATCTATACATGGTAGACTTCTCTATAGGACCACATGTTGCCACATGTCTTCTAGCAAAGGCTTTAGAATGCTAGCTATGGCATAGAAGTCTAGGACATGCGGGCATGAGGAACTTGCATACTCTTGCCAAGAAGAGCCTCATCATTGGCGTCGAAGGAGTCAAGTTGAAGAAAGACCACCTTTTGGGTGCCTGTGAAGCCGGGAAGATGACAAGGGCCAAGCATCCCTCGAAGACAATCATGACTACGTCACGACCCTTCGAGCTACTCCACGTGGACTTATTTGGCCCGACTCATTATTCCACTTTCTTTACCACTACAAATCTTTATGGCCTCGTAATTGTTGATGATTACTCTAGATATACCTGGGTGCACATCTTACTCTATAAGTCTAAAGTGCAGGATGTCTTCAGGCGCTTTATCAATAGGTGCATGACCAACTATGATGTCAAGTTCAAGCACATCAGGAGTGACAACGACACATAGTTCAACAACACTTGTCTTGACACTTATCATTGACACCTTACGCGTCACACATGAGTTCTTCGCTCCTTATACACCAAAGCAGAATGGTGTCGTTGAACGCAAGAACATGACTCTCATAGAGATGGCTCGCACCATTCTTGATGAATACAAGACACCTTGAAGATTTTAGCCTGAAGCCATTGACACTGCTTGCCACATAATCAACAGAGTATATCTTCACAAGTTCTTCAAGAAAACATCATATGAGCTTCTTATTAGTTAGAAACCCAATGTTAATTATTACAAAGTCTTTGGTGCAAAATGCTAGATTAGAGATCCACATCAGACTACAAAATTTGCACCAAAAGCACATGAGGGTGTCATGCTTGGTTATGGAAAGGATTCGCACACCTACAGAGTCTTCGACACTTCTCATCATAAAATTGTTGAAACTGTAGATGTGCGATTCGATGAAACTAATGGCTTGCAAAGAGAGCACCTACCTCCTATGATAGATGAACATTCACCTAAAGAAGCAATTAGGCTGATGGGCACTGGTGAGATCATGCCTGAGGAACCAGTGATTGAACAAGTCATCATTCCTCCATCCACTCATCACGAAGACAATGATGCTCCTGAAGATAATGCTGCCGACGAAGACAATGCTTAGCAGCCAAATCAAAGTCTTTGACATGCTCATCCTCGCGTGGCTAATGAAGTGCTGATCGAGAAGATGCTCAGTAGCATCAATGCACTAGGTCCACTCACTCGCTCAAGAGCTAACCAATGGGCTAACTTTTGTGGGCAATTTGCTTTCGTGCTATCCCAGAGCCCTCCAAAGTAGATTAAGCTTTCAAGGAACCTCAATGGATTCAAGCCATGCAAGAAGAACTACATCAATTCAAGATCAACAATGTATGACAACTTGTCAAGCGACCAAATCCGTGCAAGCACAACATCATTGGCACAAAGTGGATCTACCGCAACAAACAAGATGCATCTAGCCAAGTTGTCATAAACAAGGCTAGACTTGTAGCTCAAGGCTACACACAGGTTGAGGGTATCGATTTCGATGAGACATTTGCACCTGTTGCTAGACTGAAAGCCATACGTATATTGCTTGCTTATGCTAACCACTATGATATATGCCTATATAAAATGGATGTCAAAAGTGCATTCCACAATGGTAAGATTGAGGAAGAAGTATATGTTGCTCAACCTCCAGGGTTTGAAGATCCAAAGCATCCAAACATGGTCTACCAGCTCAACAAGGCTCTGTATGGCCTCAAGCAAGCACCAAGAGCTTGGTATGACACACCTAAGGAATTCCTCAAGGAGAAAGGCTTAAAACCCGGTTCACTCGATCCTACACTCCTCACTAAATCATATGATAGTGACTTGTTCATATGCCAAATCTATGTTGATGACATTATCTTCGGCTGCACTAACAACAAATATAGTGATGAGTTTAGCTTCATGATTCAAGAGCAATATCAGATGTCGATGATGGGAGAGCTGAAGTTCTTCCCAGGGATTCAGATTCGACAACAACCAAATGGCATCTTCATATCTAAGGAGAAGTATATTAAGGACTGTCTCAAGAAGTTTGGCATGAATGAAGCCAAAGGCTACAAAACACCAATGCCTACTAATGGCCACCTCTGCACTGATGAAAATGGTAAAGATTTCGATTAGAAGGTATATCGCTCTATGATTGGCTCCTTATTGTACTTATGTGCATCTAGGCCAGATATAACGCTTAGCGTTTGCATGTGTGCCCGATTTCAAGCGACACCAAAGGAATCGCATCACCTCGCTGTGAAGCGAATACTTCGATATTTGGCTCACATCCCGATGCTAGGATTATGGTATCCAAAGGGCTCCAAGTTTGATCTCGTTGGCTACTCTGACTCAGATTTCGCTGGTGACAGAATTGATCGCAAGTCTACATCAGGCACTTGTCACTTTCTGGGTCGATCTCTTGTATGTTGGTATTCGAAGAAGCAAAACTATGTCTCACTCTCCACTTCTAAAGCCGAATACATTGCTGCTGGCGCCTGCTGCACTCAGCTTCTCTGGATCAAGCAAACTCTTAAGGACTACGGCATCAATAAGAAGAAAGTACCTCTCTACTGCGACAATGAGAGTGCTATCAAGATTGCCTACAACCCAGTACAACATTCGAAGACAAAGGACATTCAGATACGACATCACTTCCTCCGTGATCATGTGTTGAAGGGCGACATCGTCATCAAGCCTGTGAAGCCAGAAGAGCAATTGGCTGATATCTTCACGAAGTCTTTGGATGAGAAGAGGTTTTGCAAGTTGCGATGTGAACTAAATATCTTAGATTCCTCAGATGTCCTTTGAATGGACATACATCCAAATGCTTGATGCTTATTGAAGACTTTGATGCACAACACACAAGTAACGTATGTCTTCAACTCATGAAGACTTACACTCTGATTGTGAATACATTAATGAAGAATATGACTTCAGAGCGCCACGATAAATGTGCACCGTGTGTGGGTCAAATGTTCTTATACGGTGGGTAATGCCACCAACCATATTCGAAGATATTGCTTTTATCTTCGCATCTTTTCTATGTCTTTGAGTTACTGAGTTTATGTTCGAATCGAAAACGTGCACATGTTTAAGTTGAATATTCCTTGCATATATTTGGAGTTTTGTCCTATACAACATTTGGCCAATAGCCATATCTTCGAATTTAATCTTGACAAATGTGATCGGACCCGACATCCCCATCTATTCTTACCTTTTCTAACTCTGTTCAACTCCAGTCATAGGCATTCTATATTGACACGTGTTGATTCTCTTCACTACATCCTTGTCAGTCGAAGACAAAACCTACCAAACGTTTAAAATCCCACTCTTATCTTTACCACATTTTTCGCAACAACTATGGTGCCACCGCTACAGATAAACGTAGTGGGATGTGAGATGCGTTGCATGTGCGCCACGTGTCCTACTAAGACGGAAGAGACTGGGGCATATACGTCCAAATATTTCGGATGTTCTAGTCCTTATAAATACATATGCCCCAGCTCAATCATTAATCTTCCATTTCTTCCGCCACCTCCAAGCTCCAAACCCTAGCGCCGTTGCTAGATTTCATCGCCGCTGGAGAAGGAGCGCTTAGCTGTCGTGACTCCTCCGTCGCCGTAATCACGCCGGATGCGACCATCTTCATCCGCCGCCCCCGTAGCCGTCTGCCACCACCGAGCTAGGGTGTGGGAGATCGAACTGCTCGGCTTCTCCGCCTCATCGAACAGTTCTTCGTGTTCTTCACCGTGGTAAATAAAACTAAATTTTTTACCACCCGTTTGATCTTTACAGATTACCACATGTCATCGAGATCTGTTTTTTCACCGTGATTCCAATAGATCTCAATCCTGCATCTCTATTTGCTCAATACTTTTACTTATGTTGCAAATCTGGGCAGATTTCTCACACGTGCAAATTCTCGAACTTGCACAAATCTGAAACCACCTTATCTTGAGCAAAATTGAAAGTCTTCGGTGAATGAGGTCAATATCTTCATACCATGATATCTTGCTTTCAAATCTTCTGAGAATGCATATGACCTCTTCTATTCCCTCACATCTCTAACTCTTTCAGAGGTACATGTCCGCAGCAGAATCACTAGGATCTCATAGTTTGAATTCATTTGCAGACTAGTTGCAGATTCATTAGAACTCACCAGGAGCAAGCTCTCACTTTAAACAGTTGTTGGTGTCAAAACCGGCGGATCTCGGGTAGGGGGTCCCGAGCTGTGAGTCTAGGATCGATGGTAATAGGGGACAAAGGAGACAACGTTAACCCAGGTTCGGGCCCTCTTATGGAGGTAAAACCCTACGTCCCGCTCTGTTATATTGATGTGTATGAAGGTTACAGAGTTGATCTACCTCGAGATCGGATAGCTAAAACCCTAGATGAGTCTCTCCCCCTACAATCTAAAACCTCCCCGGTTTATATAGACACCGGGGGGTACCTAGGGTTTACACATGATAGGTCTCCTGCCGGGGATGGAGATGCCGATTTCCTCATCTTGACTTGGAGTGCACGACGCGCCTTCGAGGCTTCCTGCTAGAACACGGGGTTGTGGTGTATCCGGCCCTTCTTGCGATAGTCAGAGAGCGGCCCACCAAGCCGGCCTATTGGGAGATAGGCCAGTGGCCCGAGGACCCCTTAGTCCAGGAGTCCCTCAACAGTCTTCGAAGACTTTGCATAGCCCGAAGACAATGGCTAGAGATGGAACTCCAAAGAAGGGAGGAAGACAACGACGCCTATACACTGCCAAGGATCTCCCTCCAGATCTTTATGAACGCTACCAGTCTGACCCAGAAGAAACCTATCAACAACGCGAAAATCGAATCCAATGGATTCGAAGATATTGGGTTGTGGAGTGGTTCAACTACCGCTTCATGACTGGTGAATATGCTGAGAAGCATGCTGAGAAGGCCCCCCTGGACAGACATCATATACAAGAATCTTCATCCGAAGACAAAGGTTGATGCTGTAAGAAATGGATTCTACCCATGCATGCTCCGGCCGCCAATGCCAAAGATTCCGCATACTACTAGCATACAAGGGTTCACTGCTGGAAATGATGCTGCTCATGACAGCGATGCTGCTACGGGAGATGAAGCTGATCTGCCCCCTGCCACAAATCCAAAGCCTAAGCTCAAGTCAAAGGCTACAAAGCCTTCAAAGGCTTCAAGAGCTTCAAGGACAGACCGCTCATCACCACAGGCTTCAAGATCAAGGCCTGCTGAACCCTCTGACACTAGGGAAGATTCTCACATACACAGGAGAATGAAGAGAAAAGCCACTGCTGCTCGTGGCCCGAAGCCATCCCTTTCTCTGATGGACGCCGCCAACATGATTGAACTATCTGATCATGAGTTCGATGATGAAGCTCTGGCGAAGCTTATTCAGAAAAAGAGGAAGAGGCCAAGCATCTCGAAGATTTACCTCTAATTCATGCAAACACATATGCCATTAAGGATAACAAGATGGGGTCTATTCCTACATAAATAGATCTTGTCTACATCATGTCATCGTTCTTGTTGCATTACTCCGTTTTTCCATGAACTTAATACACTAGATGCATGCTGGATAGCGGTCGATGTGTGGAGTAATAGAGGTAGATGCAGGCAGGAGTCGGTCTATCTATCTTGGACGTGATGCCTATATAATGATCATCGCCTTGGATATCGTCATGACTATTCGATTTTCTATCAATTGCCCAACTGTAATTTGTTCACCCACCGTGCGCTATACTCATGAGAGAAGCCACTAGTGAACCCTACGGCCCCCGGGTCTACTTTTCCAACATATTGCTTTCCGATCTACGTTTTTGCAATCTTTGTTTTCAGATCTACAAAACCAAAACCCCAAAAACATATTGCTGCATATTTACTCTTTTTATTTGTGTTCTTGAGAGATCTATCTCTCCTATCTATCACTACCGAATCTATCTTTTTACCGTAGAGAGATTGACAACCTCTCTTTCGCGTCGGGTTGCAAGTATTTGTTGTTTGTGTGCAGGTGTTGCTTATTGGGTGGTGGTGATCCTCCTACTGGTTCGATAACCTTGGTTTCATAACCGAGGGAATACTTACCGTCGCTGTGCTGCATCATCCCTTCCTCTTTGGGGAAATACCGACGCAGTCTCAAGCCACATCAAAGGAATTTCTAGCGTCGTTGCCGGGGAGGAAGCGGTCTCTTCTACGTGCCTATCGTAGGCGCCGAGGGGACTCCATCATCATCTACCAGGTTCCTAATCACAAATCTCATCTCCTTGCAATTACATTATTTGCCATTTGCCTCTCGTTTTCCTCTCCCCCACTTCACAAATTTGCCCTTTTTATTCGCCCTCTTTTTCGTTTGCCCTTTTTCTTGCCGGATCTCTTTCTTGCTTGCAATCTTATTTGCTAGTCACGATGACTCAAGAGAACACCAAGTTATGTGATTTTTCCAATAATAATAACAATGATTTTATTAGTACGCCTATTGCTCCGCCCGCCACTAGTGCAGAGTCTTGTGATATTAATGCCGCTTTGTTGAATCTTGTCATGAAAGATCAATGTGCCGGTAATCCTAACGAGGATGTTGCGTCCCATCTAAACACGTTCGTTGAATTGTGTGATATGCAAAAGAAAAAGATGTGGACAATGATATTGTCAAGTTGAAACTATTTCCTTTTTCCTTGCGGGATCGTGCAAAATTTTGGTTTTCATCTTTGCCTCGCAATAGTATCGATTCCTGGAATAAGTGCAAGGATGCTTTTATCACCAAGTATTTTCCGCCCGCGAAAATTATTTCCCTTAGGACACAAATCATGAATTTTAAGCAACTTGAGCATGAACATGTTGCCCAATCTTGGGAAAGAATGAAGTTGATTATAAGAAATTGTCCTACACATGGTTTGAATCTTTGGATGATCATACAAAAAATTTATGCGGGATTGAATTTTGTCTCTAGAAATCTTTTAGATTCCGCCGCGGGTGGTACTTTTATGGAGATTACTTTGGGTGAAGCTACTAAATTGCTAGATAATATCATGGCTAATTATTCTCAATGGCATACCGAAAGAGCAACTACTAGTAAAAAAGTTAATTCGGTAGAGGAAATTAGTACTTTGAGTGATAAAGTTGATGCTTTGATGAAATTGGTTGTTATTAAAAATGCTCCTATTGATCTTAATGATGTGCCCTTGTCTACTTTGATTGAGAAAAATAGTGAATACGTATATGTGAATTTTGTCTCGCGCAACAATTTCAATAACAATGCTTATAGAGGTAATTTTAATCCTAGGCCTTTTCCTGGGAATTCCTCTAATAATTATGGCAATTCCTATTGTAATTCTTCTTACAATAATAATAGGAACACCTCTGATCTTGAGAGTAATGTTAAAGAATTTATCAATGCGCAAAAGGCTTTCAATACTACGATAGAAGAAAAGTTGAATAAGATTGATGATATGTCTAGAAGCATTGATAGAATTTCTCATGATGTTGAAAATCTCAAGTTGAAAGCTTTTGTGCCTAAGATTGATGAATCTATTAAAGCTTTATATGTCTCTATGGATGAAAGTAAGAAAATAACCGCTATGCTTAGAGCTAAAAGAGAAATCTTAGAAAAATCGTCCTCTAGTGATTGCCGTTATAAAAATGATGTAGATCTTAAAGTGATTGGTGTTTCTTCTATTGATTCCTTGTTTAGTAATATTAAAATTGATAATGAAGGGACTGAAGTAGAGTCAACTTTAGCTAGAAGGCGTCCCAATAATTTGGAGGGTGAAAATCTTTATGAAATTTTTGATAAAAGTGGGTTTGAAGAGTCAAAACTTTAACTAGTTATGTGCCCACTATCTTGGATTGCAAAGATTTTAATTATGATAGCTGCTCTTTGATTGAATGTATTTCTTTGTTGCAATCTATGTTGAATTCACCCCATGCTTATGAGCAAAATAAAGCTTTTACTAAACATATCGTTGATGCCATGATGAAATCTTTTGAAGAAAAGTTGGAGTTGGAGATTTCTATTCCTAGAAAATTACATGGTGAGTGGGAACCTACCATTAAGGTCAAGATTAAAAATTATGAATGCTTTGCTTTGTGTGATTTGGGTGCTAGTGTTTCCACGATTCCGAAATTTCTATGTGATGTGCTTGGTCTTACCAACATTGAAGAATGTTCTCTTAATTTGCACTTGGCGGATTCTACTATTAAAAAACCTTTGGGAAGAATTAATGATATTCTTATTCTTGCAAATAGGAATTATGTTCCCATTGATTTTATTGTGTTAGATATTGATTGCAATCCGTCTTGTCCCATTATACTTGGTTGACCGTTTTTACGCATAATAGGTGCCGTGATTGATATGAAAGAAGGCAATATTCGTTTTCAATTTCCCTTGAGAAAGGGTATGGAACACTTCCCTAGAACAAGAATTAAGCCACCATATGAATCAATCATGAGGGCATTCTATGGATCCAAGACCAAAGATGACAATACTTGAATCTATCCATTATGCCTAGCTAGGGGCGTAAAACGATAGCGCATGTTGGGAGGCAACCCAATGAATAAATAAAATTTTGCTTTTTTCCTTTCTGTTTTTGTGTGTTGACACAATTATGCCTCTGTTATGATTGTGTTTTTATGGTTTATTTAGTGTTCGTGCCAAGTAGAACCGTTAGGATGATTCATAGGATGAGTAAAAGTGCTGCTGAATCTGAAACAGAAACTTTGCGTCCAGTATTTGAATTTTGTTTTTTTTCTGGAACGTGATCTTGAGCTGAAATTTTAACACAGTGTTTCTATACAAATTCCTTACGATGTTCAAATTTTTCAGAATTTTTAGAGTTACAGAAGTATGGTTAGAGTACAGATTACTACAGACTGTTCTGTTTAAGACAGATTCTGTTTTTGTTGCATTGTGTGCTTGTTTTGATGAATCTGTGGGTTATATTGAAGGGTATGAGCCATGTTAAAGTTAAAATACAGTAGGTATAATGAATTATAAAATTTTAGTGGGTTTGCAACAGAACCTAAAGTAGTGATTTGCTTAATTGTACTAACGGATCTCACGAAGATTTTGGTGAGTTTTGTGTGATTGAAGTTTTCAAGTTTTGGGTGAGATCACGATGGATGAAGGAATAAGGAGTAGTAAAAGCCTAAGCTTGGGGATGCTACCACACCCCCAAGATATATCCAAAGATAAACAAGCAACTAAGATTGGGTATGCCCCCGAGTGACATCCCCTCTTTCTTCTAATGACCATCGGTATTTTACTTTGAGCTATATTTTTATTCGTCACATATCATGTGTTTTGCTTGGAGCGTCTTGTATCTTTGCTTGCTTTGTTTGTTAGTTTTTCCTTTGTATCCTTGCTGTACACACCTATTTGAGAAAGCCAAAATCATGCTATGATTTATTAGAATTGCTCTATGTGCTTCACTTAAACTTTTTGAGCTGTAGAAATTGCTCTAGTGCTTCACTTATATCTTTTTGAGCACGGTGTGCTTGGAAACATTTGTAGAAATGCTCTCATGCTTCACTTAGATTAATTTTAGAGTAGGTAAATTTTGAAGAAATCCTCTCATGCTTCACTTATACCTTTTTGAGAGATGAAATCTTTATGCTCATGTGCTTCACTTAAATTTGTTTGAGCTTGCCAAAAAGCAATGGCAATATATGAAACTAGTCCCAAAGTGATAGATATCCAAGGAGGATATAATAAAAACTTTCATGAAGATCATTGGACAAATTAAACTTGATTCCTTGAAATAGTTTTTAAACATGATGATAGTAATATGTGAGTCATGTTAATGAGGAATTATGCTTAGTAGGAATATTGGTGTTAAGGATTGTGATTCCCTATGCATGCACGAAAGTCAATAGTTATGCAATGAAGTAACATCCTACTTGCGGTGCATTATTCAGTGTTAGTTATGTTCAATGCTCACTTATGTGATTTTTCGTTTGTTAGTTTGGTTGCTTCCCAATCTATTTGCTAGCCTTCATTTGTACTAAGTAGAAATACTACTTGTGCATCCAAAATCCTTAAACCAAGTTTTGCCTTATGAGTCCACCATACCTACCTATATGCGGTATTTCCATGCCGTTCCAAGCAAATTTGTATGTGCCATCTCTAAATTTTCAAACTAAATTTTCTCTTTTGTGTGCCCGTACCGCTCATGAAACGGTGGGGAGTGTCCAATATTTTTCCATGCTAGATGTGTTATAGTCAAGATGAGTGTTTATTCACTTGTTATTGCACGAGAGTGTGGCGGTAATAGGGATGCCCATTCCCGAAATAAAAAATAAAAAATATTTACTTTATGTTGTCAAATAATAAATTCCTTGGAAAGTGTTGGTATGGAAGGCAACCGTGGATACGGCCCGCCATGGAAAGTGAAAGTTTGGCTGAAAAACGAATAAACTTTTTTTTGGGAACCGCATATGATATATCTAGCATGGAAAGTATTGTGAGCTACTTTGTCGTTTTCGTTGACAGGAAAAGCGTGCCACCCAAAATATTTTTCTCTCTCAATTTAAAACTTTGAGCTCTGGCACCTCTACAAATCCCTACTTCCCTCTGCGAAGGGCCTATCTATTTACTTTATGCAATTTTTATTTTTGCTTTGAGTCTCCATCTTCTCTTATAAGCACCAACCAGGGGGCACTATGTTCGTACTTGAGCATTGGGCATAGCTAATATTTGAGTGTGTCTCATGAATGGATCAATGATTGAGCATGATGGGCTAGGGATAACTTTCTTTAGTGTTGATATTTTGAAAGATATGGTTGCTTGTTGACATGCTTGAGTATTGAAGTCATTATGTTAAAACTAGACTATTGCTTTGAATCATTATAAGTCCAAATGTCCATGTTATACAAAGAAGAAAAGAATATGATGAACATGTTAGGCAGCATTCCACATCAAAAATTCTGTTTTTATCATTTACCTACTCGAGGATGAGTAGGAATTAAGCTTGGGGATGCTGATACATCTCCAACATGTCTATAATTTTTGCTTGTTCCATGCTGTTATATTATCATTCTTGGATGTTTTACAATCATTTCATAACAACTTTATATCATTTTTTGGGACTAACCTATTGACATAGTGCCAAAGTGCCAGTTGTTGTTTTTGCTTGTTTTTTACTTCGTAGAAAATCAATACCAAACGGAGTCCAATCGCGACGAAACTTTTTGGAGAATTTTTTTGGACCAGAAGACACCCAGTGGGCCAAACAACTGCCGGAGAGGTGGGCTGTGGAGAGCACAACCCACCCGGGCGTGCCACGGGGGCCCCGGCGCGCCCTGATGGGTTGTGCCCTCCTCGGCCCCCTTCCGCACCGCCTCTGATGCCTATAAATTCTCAAATATTCGAAAAACCCTAAGGGAGTCGACGAAACACAATTCCAGCCGCCGCAAGTTCCAGAACCGCGAGATCCGATCTAAACACCATCACGGAGGGGTTCATCTTCCTTATAGGTGCCTCTCCGATGATGCGTGAGTAGTCCACCATAGACCTACGGGTCCGTAGGCAGTAGCTAGATGGCTTCCTCTCTCTCTCTCTTATGATTCTCAATATAATGGTCTCTTGGAGATCTATTTGATGTAAACTTTTGCGGTGTGTTTGTTGGGATCCGATGAATTTTGAGTTCATGATCAGTTTCTATCCATGAATATTATTTGAGTCTTCTTTGATCTCTTATATGCATGATTGCTTATAGCATCGTATTTCTTCTTCGAATCTTTGGTTTAGTTAGGCCGACTAGATCGATTTTTCTTGCCATGGGAAGAGGTGCTTTGTGTTGGGTTCGATCTTGCGGTGTTCTTTCCCAGTGACAGAAGGGGCAGCAAGACACGCATGTATCGTTGCTATTAAGGATACCAAGATGGGGTCTATTCCTACATGAAAAAATCTTGTCTACATCACGTCATCGTCCTTATTGCATTACTCCATTTTTCCATGAACTTAATACACTAGATGCATGTTGGATAGCGGTTGATGTGTGGAGTAATAGAGGTAGATGCAGGCAGGAGTCGGTCTATCTATCTTGGACGTGATGCCTATATAATGATCATCGCCTTGGATATTGTCATGGCTATTCGATTTTCTATCAATTGCCCAACAGTAATTTTTTCACCCACAGTGCGCTATACTCATGAGAGAAGCCACTAGTGAACCATACGGCCCCCGGGTCTACTTTTCCAACATATTGCTTTCCGATCTACGTTTTTGCAATGTTTGTTTTCAGATCTACAAAACCAAAAACCCAAAAACATATTGCTGCATATTTACTCTTTTTATTTGTGTTCTAGAGAGATCTATCTCTCCTATCTATCACTACCTAATCTATCTTTTTACCGTAGAGAGATTGACAACCTCTCTTTCGCGTCGGGTTGCAAGTATTTGTTGTTTGTGTGCAGGTGCTGCTTATTGGGTGGTGGTGATCCTCCTACTGGTTCGATAACCTTGGTTTCATAACTGAGGGAAATACTTACAGTCGCTGTGATCCATCATCCCTTCCTCTTTGGGGAAATACCGACGCAGTCTCAAGCCACGTCATTCAACAGGCTGTGCAGCAACAAGAGAAGATTCGCGGTGAAAAGGCTCTCTTCAAGGAGAACGTACACAAACTCACTGCTGAATAGATACAAGGCTATCAACTCTTCATGACTGATCTCAAAGCTGAGTTTGAACAGCGCTGCAAAGCTGTCAAAGGCGCCCTTGAGCGTCTAAAGAGAAAATATGAGAAGATGGTTCAGACTCACAATGATATGCTGAAGAGGAAAGCACTTGGCTAGCCAGCCCTTGACCACAGACTCATAGAATGGTCAAGGCAAGGATCATTGTCTTCGAGTCAGCCTGCATCAAGCCAACAACGCATGCCGCGCATTGTCTTCCCTGCTGGTTTCTCTGGCTCGAGGACACCTCCTCCTTCCTCTGCTGTATCCAGCAAGAAGACTAAGCAAACCGAAGTTGAAGCCCAGAAACGCAAGTCTGCTCCTGCCTCCGAAGCCCAACCTTTGAAGAGGCAGAAGACAAAGAAGCCAAAGCCATCCGATTTCGCCCAAGTGTGCAAACCCCCTCCTGCTCCATCTGCTCAACAGGAGCCGCTGCAAGTGACACCCATTTCCATGGCTCCGCCTACCTATGAGAACCCAGAGAGGCAAGTTATAATTCATGAGTATGCTACCACAGAGACTCCCACTACTGAAGATATCCCAATTGCTAACCCCAATGCAGCTGAAGGCATTGCTAATGTAGCTCCTGCTGATGAAGCCAATGTAGAGCCAGAACACCACGTGCCACAGATTGATGCACCTCTCGTACAATCGCCACCACATGAAGATAGTGAATATGTGGATATTGGCACCACACTAACGCGGGATGTGCCTGAAGACATTCCAAGCACTCCACCTTCTGCCTTCTCAACTCCTATGCCCAGAACTCCTATGCCCCCGTTCATGCGTCACCTCTCAAAAGGCTTCGCCGTGGACCAAGGCCAGAAATATCTTCAATGCAAATCATTCCTGAAGATGAAGTCCGCGTGTCTCCAACTGCATTAGTCGATAATGTTCTCAGGATTAAAGATGTTGCTCACAATCAACCTGAGACGGAAGACACATCAGCTGAAGACATTGCCACTAAAGACATTGTGGGCGAAGCCAATGCCCCATCCCCCGATGGTCCCCCCAGTTCCCGCTACGCGACCCACTGACGACAATGCTGACAACATTGTTTTGGCTCGCAACAGAGAAGGGGAGATGGTTCCCACCAAATGGCCCAGGCTGGAAGCTCCACCAAGGATGGGCCCTCAATTTGAATTCAACATTCATAGGCTCCCAAATGTTCTGAATCCTATGCCAAGACTCCCAATTCTTCGACAACAAGGACCTGCACGTCCTCTTGTCTTTAGTGTGAAAGAGTTCAGGCTCAACAACACCATCCTCGACATAGACCGCAATCCTTACAATCGTCCGAAGATTTAGTCTGGTAGATTCTGGAGCACACCTCAACGTCAGTATTATACATGTGTGCTCTATGGTCAGAACATAATTTTCCCTCACAAGCGTCCAAGTCTTGAAGCTATGTAGGGTCTGTCCTGCTTTGATCAAGCACTTGATTGTCTTCGGGATGTTGGACTGTTGGCATTTGTCACTGACCATGAAGAGTGGAATGAAGACCTCATTCTTCAATTCTATGCAACTCTCCACATCTCTGGCTTCGGTAGAGATCTGAAGACATGGAAGATGCACTACATGATTCGAGATGAGTACCTCACTGCTGCCGCCACGGAATTCTTTCCTGCTACACCTCTTGCAGCCTCTGGCGAAGATTTACATCCATCATCTGCTGCTTATGCTGAAGCCAATCAAAGCATATTTCAACTGCCAGAGCCCAATATGATGGCAATGCTCACTTTGATGAAGCCCTTAGCCCCAGATGCAGATTTACCCACTTCATTCTTTGTTGATGATCTTCAATATCTACCGAAGACTATTGACCATATTCTTCGTCACACCATATGGACAATAAAGCGACATTCATCTTCGCACAAGCTAGAAAGGGCTCTGAAGACATTGGTTTACAACATAGTCTATGGCATCGGGTTTAATCTTCAAGATCTCTTCTTGTGCAACTTGGCTGCTAGTGGAATCAACTTGTTTGAACCGAAGATCTATGCACCATGGATCATGTGTTTCATCAAGTGCAGAACCAGCACTAGGTTCTTGCCCTCTTCTCGCAATCATGGCATTTATCTTCCTGATGTCGAAGTCATTCATGCTGACATCTATCCTTCAAAAGCAAGAACCCCCTTATGCAAGGCACCAGTGGCACAGCTGATGAGGAAGGGCTTCTCATTCCATCTGATCCATCAGTTGCTTGGCTGATTGGCTCAATTTAACGACCTAAACCCAGTGCAACTACCACTGAAGCCATAGCCAGTACATTGCCTAGCCAGGACCGCACCAGAACCGAGCACGCCATGACTAATAGAGAGCTTCTTGTCTCTCTCATTCAGAAACAAGATCGACACCATGAGTGGACTCGAAGACAAATGGATTCCATGGTTCAAAACATCAACTGCATTCGTAATCTCACCACCAAGAATGCCTTCGTCGCTCATGAGACCGGTCGCTGTGCTTGGAAGAGATTGAAAATTCTTGCACCTGAGGAAGATCTTCGTGAGGATAGCTACAAGCAATTATTTCATTTCAGTGCTCCACCGCCCCGCACAGAGAAATGGCGTCGGACGCCTTCTCTCGAAGACAGTGACTTCTCCTCCGAAGCCGCATCCGTCAACGTGTGTCTTGCCAATGATGAAGCTAGAGATGTCACATCTCCTCTAGCACAACATGCACGTCGCGGCACTGTACCAAGCTCTCCTACACCAACCACCACTGACCCAACTGCACCAATGTCTTAAACTCAAGATGGGGACGAGTAGTGCTCAATGTTTTCGCCCTTTTTGGTCATTTGATGACAAAGGATGAGAAGCATTGGCTGATAGTCTTCAAACGGGTCATTATATGGGTTGAGTGCTTTATTTTGTTAAGTTTACAACTCTTGTTCTTGAACATTTGCTATTTGGGTTGTAAAACTTAAGTCCTGATGGTCATCTGCACACTTCTGTTTATCCTACTTTTGGCGTTATGTTCAAGTTTATCATATGCTCCCGAAGCCATACCGTTGATGCCCATTTTTCATTATGCATTTTATTATCTTCAAAAATCACATATTACGCATAGTGATTGGGTTCCAAGATATAGGGGGAGATCTCCACAAACTAAAACCCGCCATGTGCTTTTGCGTTCCAAGAAAAATCTTCATAAGCAAATCTTCAGGGGGGGCTCTCTATATCTTGTAATCATAATCTTCATGTCTTTATCTTCACATAATTTTATTCTCGGTGAAAACTTCAACCAGTTTGTCATCAATCACCAAAAAGGGGGAGATTGTAAGTGCGTGTAGTGACACCCTTATTGGTTTTGGAGTATTGAAGACAAACGTGGTTGAGGGACTAATGTGTTTGTGAGAGTTCACAGGATAACATAGATAGAAGTCCCTAGAGATTCGGTTTAACCGTCGAAGACGACCCCCAAAAAAGTATGAAGACATTGATGATGGCTGAAGCCATTGGTGGTATGCGAAGACATTCGCTTGAAGATAATGAAACGCGAAGACGAAATGTTTTGGTTTTTTTGTTTCTTCTTTCCCGACTAATAGGAACCACCATACTGTTATGTGGGGTCGATGTGATCGAAGTCAGATTCTGACGTGATGCTCAACCCATACCTATGTCTTTGAGTGAAAACATTGAGAGGAAATCTCTTCCAGAGTTGGTTGAGTCAGCATTACTTGTAGCCCAAGTAATGTTGCCGCATGCGTTTGAAATCCGACCGTTGTGACACGTGTCGGTTGGCCATTGACCCAGGGTAGTTTTGGTCATATCAGGTCGGGTTGCTCGCTGGCTATAAATAGCCACCCCCTCCACTATAAGTAGGTGCCTGCTTAGAGAGAGATACGGTTGTTGTCGTTTTGGGCAACCCACCTCGAAGACATTGGGAGAGAACAATCCTGCGAGGATAAACGCAAACACCTTGAGCTAGTGTGTTTGAGCATCACTAAAGACTTATTACACTTGAAGACTGTGATCTTCCAGATGGTTAGGCGTCTGGGTCTAGAGCGTCGAAGAGTCATTGTGGACTGCCGGGTGACCAAGTTTGTACGGATTTCGGAAGTCTCCCCTGAAGACTTACCTGAGTGATTGGGTGTGGTCTAAGTGACTTTGGCTCAAGGGGAATAAGGTGAAGATGAGGTCTTGTAAGTTCAATCTCAGCCTCCCTAACCAGACGTACAGTTGTCACAGCAACTGGAACTGGTCCAACAAGTCATGTGTCTTCGTCAAGGAAGTGGTTCTATCTCTCACTCTTACAATTCTGTATTGCATTGTGAAGCCATTGCTTGTTCATCCTTACTTGAAGACATTCACCGAAGACATTCCTTCTTACTGTTTATCTTCATATTGTCTAAGTTTATCTTCGATACATCTTAGCTTCCATGATGAAAATGTTGTACCTATCTGAATGTCTTCGTTGTTTTCCATGCCTTGCGTAAATACTTGATTGATATCCCTACCTGATCCTGAATCTCTTCTGCTTACTTTGAATACATTTACTGTTTCGAAGCTTTTGATAAAAATCGCCTATTCACCCCCCTCTAGTCGATAACTAGCAGTTTCATGTACTTGTCATCCTCAGCAAGCAACCACTCCATAGTGTTGATGGAGTCCTCCACCATGACTGGGTCGTTGGTGTACACCACCGTGAGGTCCGTCTTCCTCATGTGGGTCTCCACAAGATGCACGCCGAACTCCATTGGATTGCTGCTGGATATCCTCTTTGTTCGTAGAGGGTGTGCTTATTGTGTTGTGGGGCACGATCGAAAACGTGAAGAGACTATGGTTAATGGCCGTGGGTATAAATGGGGGCCGGACGTCTTGGAAAACCGGCACGTACATATGGCAGTTTTTGCAGCTCGTGATTCAGTCATGGAGCACGTAACTACATGGGGCGACGCGCGTGGTGCAACCGCATGCATATGGATCGCCGAACGTGATCGTGGCACGCTCCAATCACTGGCAGAACGTGCACGGAGGGGCACGAGAGCAGATCACGCTTAGGGACACGAGAGCAGAGCGCCAATAGGAACGCGAGGTCGAACCAGACCATTTTATACTTGTCCCTGTCAAGCAACAGGTCGCGTTGGAGTTCTGCATCCAGAGTGGATTGGTTGGTGTACACCACCGAGAGCCCCGTATGTGAACCTTCTGTGTGTGTCCACTATGGCATGCATGGTGAATTGGCGCGCGTCGTCGACAGCCGCTGGGAGCGCCATTGGAGCCGCACAGGATACCCTCGGTCGTGGCTGTGATCCTTAAGGTCCAGATATTAATCGTCTATTGCATATTAAGGTCCAGATATTAATCGTCCATTGCATACTATGGAAAAAATAGTACTACCAAATACGAGTCTCATATGATGCCATTTGAATGGTTGTATCACAAATGACAGAAATAGTACAAAGATTCAACTTCCAGCATTACAAGGCTCAAATTCGAATATTACAAGGTTCAAATCGATAATAGAAATGAAATTCATCTTATGCATAAACTTTTTCATGCAGCTCTAGATGCCCCGCGCTGATCAGCTGAACATGAACATATGAGAGGTTCATGCTGATGTTACAACTAGTTTCGCAACTTCAATATTTCTGCAAAGGGATTGCCCGTGACATGTCATGTATGGGCTTGACACAAGGACTTCTGAATAGTCTGTCAACTGAAGTTACAAAATGAAATTGAGCTTCTGCACAGCCTTTTCCATTCTGTCCTAGTCGCCAGAGCTGATCAGCAAACCATTCTTTTTTGCGGTGTAAATGTATGGAAAATCTCATTATCTTTAGCACACTTGCTCTCACAACAAAGAACCTGGGGAATATAATCTCCGGTAAGGTCCCACGATATGAGTTCGAAGTAATTTTTGAGAGATGGAGATCGAGCCATTCGATGGGATTGTTATATTGTATCACATTATCCACTACCTGGCCTAATCGTGTCTGCAAAAGAAGAGAAGGTATTAGTGCTTGCACACACAAGTTGAATAGAGAAAAATAAATGTTAATATGAAGAAGGAGAATAAGGCGACTGTTGTATCTTGACAGTTATGGATCCAATAACAAGTTCAGAGAACTTGACGGGCGAGTAGCCAAACATTGTCAACTTCGACGCATAAATGACCCTAATTCTCGTTGGACCTTGTTGATCAACTACAAGTAATCTCTCAAGTAAAGGCACATCCTCAATGACCATTTGGTGAT
The DNA here is from genome assembly GCA_039707655.1 of Elymus sibiricus. Lineage (NCBI taxonomy): Eukaryota > Viridiplantae > Streptophyta > Magnoliopsida > Poales > Poaceae > Elymus > Elymus sibiricus. Next base: position 267,181,934 of record CM077673.1, on the reverse strand, counting down.
TCACCTTGTGTGATCTCATGTTGTAGCACCAGCAATACACACAAATTGTCCGGAGACTCATGGAGGCGATGTGGAGGCTACTCAACACATTGATCGCCTGAAGATGAAGGTACTCGAGCGCAGTACAGCCACGGAGCAGGTGCTCCATGTCGTCATTGGGGATGCAGACGGCGATGAGCTCGAGGTGCTTCAGTGGAGGTAGCAAAAGAACAGGATCGACGTTAATCTGGGGGAAATGGCAGTTCATGAAACTAGCGACGCGCAGCGTTAGTGCGAGGCGCAGCGCGGAGGGTTGCAGCTGGCGGCGGTGACATGCGTCAAGCTAAGTGGTTGCCGCGGGGATAGGCGGTGGCATGGAGAGTCATGGAGGAGTGTAGGTGCTACTGGGGACGGGGAGGGGGGAGGGGGCGGGCGGGGGTGAGGGTTTTGTGGCGTGTGGGTGCTGAGGGTTTTTTGTCCTAGAATAATGTGCTTCCGAGGCAATGAATTGTAGACCCAACCAGTGTGATAAAGCGTAAATATTTGCTTCGGAGGCAACGGTTCACTAGACCCAACCATGTGTGATAAATCGTAAATATCAGTCTAAAAAAACTATCAGCCTGGTGAGGGAGTCCTGGTTTAAGGGGTCCTCAGGAGGCCGACCTATTTCTTATGGGCCGGACTATATGGGCCGCATACCGAGCACTGGATTGATGGAAGGCCCTGTCTCCAGGAAGGAAGCTTCGAGAGTCGTGGCTTATTCTCCATGTTTGGAGTAGTGAATAGGCATGTTTATCCCTTCGATGTGTAACCGACCATTTGTAAACCCTAGGTACCCTCGGCGTCTATATAAGCCATAGGGTTTTAGGTTGTAGGCCAACAGAACTCATCTAGGGTTTTAGTCATACGATCTCGAGGTAGATCAACTCTGTAACCCTTATACCATCAATATAATCAAGCAGGACGTAGGGTATTACCTCCATAGGAGGGCCCGAACCTGGGTAAACATCGTCTCCCACTTCTCCTGTTACCATCGATTCTAGTCTCACAGCTCGGGACCCTCTACCCGAGATCCGCCGGTTTTCACACCGACATTGGTGCTTTCATTGAGAGTTCCGCTGTGATCGCCAAAGGAATCGATGGCTCGTCTTGTCATCAACGAAGAGGTCCGCAATACGGGCACTTTCGTCCCCGGACAGATCTTCGCTTTTGGCAGCATTGTGCTCCACGCCGACCCGACCGGCCATCTGGGCCGTGTCGGAAGTTTCGCCCCTGATCAAGAGGTCAGATTCGGGAACCTAGAGTTCTCCGTAGACTCTCGGGGAGACCTGTCACTAACCGGGCTCGCAGTCTTGCCTGCCACGCCCGAACACTCTGAGGCTTCAACCTCAGATCCATCTTTTGGCCCCGCCCACGGGATCTACCCCGGCGAGGACCCGACTCTTAGTACGGACCCAGTCATAGTACCAGATGTCCGGACACCTGTTCTTGCCGAACACTCCCCCTGCCCGGACGCATCGGAGGTTAACTCCGGAAGCTCTGAGCAGGCCAATCCGATCGAGCTCTCGATACTCAACGAGGCCCTAGATCGGATCTCGTCGATGAAGATTACCGACGACCCAACCCCGATATGTGCCCAGATCGGGCTCAAGGTGGGTCAGGACGAATTTTTTGTCCCACCCACCACCCACTTAGTAGCCACTGTCGAGGATTTAACCGACATGTTGGACTATGCCTCTGAGGAGGCAGATTACATGGATGAGGAGGATCGCACCCTCACCCCCGTTAATACCGGGCGGTGGACTGCCACCTCCACAAACGACGTCTACATGGTGCACACTCCGAAAAACGATGGCGACAAGTCGGATGAAGCGCCGTCAAGACGCCGAAAGCCGCAAAAACGGGAAGAAAAGCTATCGACGGCACCAGGGACGGAGACACCCCGGAAGACCTCGGCCATCCCAAAATCCCCGAACACCCGCTAGAAGGTCAGGAGAGGCCGGAAGACCGGTGCAACCCCGACAACCTAAATGATTCCGAGGACGACAATTACCTCCCCCCTGTCGTGGAGGAGGACAACCCGGAAGCCGATGACTTCGCCATCCCCGACAATCCTGAAGATCAGGAACTGTTCAGGCAACAGCTTATAGCCACGGCCCGCAGCCTGAAAGCAAAAGAACGACAGCTTAAAGCCAAACAAGACGACCTCAACGATCGATGGACGAGAGTCCTCTCAGCTGAGGAAGGATACGGTACCGGTCTATCGGACCAACCTAAGAGCTATCCACGCAGAAGGCTGCTGCCACAATTCGATGACAAGATCACTGACACGCCGTCTCCCAAACATACCCCATATGACAAGCCAGATCGCCCTCCTCGAGGACGGGACAGAACGGCTGACGACACCGGCTATAGGCCGACGATACCCCGTAGACGGGGAAAAGAGCCACTAGAGCCCGATCACAGGTTCGACCTGCGACACGACCTGGACTACAGAACAGGTCGTACGCGATCCATCTACGGATCCAGAGGATACTCACTCGATAGACAGGAAGGGTACCGGCCTTGGCTCGACCGCAACTATAAAGGACGGGAACAAAACCGGGCTAGGACAGACGCCGATCACCGGCGCGACATAGCTCGGGTCACATGCGCTGCCCACCCACTGTGCTTCACGGACAAGCTGATGCAGCATCAGTTCCTGGAGGGGTTTAAACCCGTAAACATAGAGCAATACGATGGGACAACTGACCCAACAGTATGGATCGAGGATTTCCTCCTCCACATCCACATGGCGCGAGGAGATGACCTCCACGCCATCAAATACGTACCCTTGAAGCTCAAGGGGCCAGCTCGGCACTGGTTAAATAGCCTCCCCGAAAACTCCATTGGGTGTTGGGAGGACCTAGAGGACGCATTCCGATCTAACTTCCAGGGCACTTATGTTCGACCGCCGGACTCCTCCGACCTAAGCAACGTCGTTCAGAAGCCAGGAGAATCCGCACGACTATTCTGGAATCGGTTCTTGACCAAGAAAAACCAGATCGTGGACTGCCCGGATGCCGAAGCAATAGCCTCTTTCAGGCACAATATTCGGGATGGGTGGCTGGCTCGTCAGCTCGGCCAGGATAAACCAAGGACAATGTCCGCTCTTACATCACTCATGACTCGCTTTTGCGCGGGCGAGGATAACTAGTGCGCAAGACGTAGCCATAACCCCGAAGACCCCGGAACCTCCGAAGCTCGGGATGGAAATGGGAAACCAAAGTGCAACAAGAATAAACGCCGGCACAACAACAGTGATGCCAATGAAACGGCCGTCAACGCCGGCTTCCACAACTCCCGTCCTGGGCAGCGGAAGAAGCCTCCTAAAGGCAATCGCGACGGACCCACCCCGCTGGACAAGATCATGGAGAGGCCTTGCCAGATCCATGGCACTCAAGAAAAGCACGCCAACCACACCAACCGTAACTGTTGGGTATTCAAACAGGCCGGCAAGCTCGCATCCGAGGACCAGGGCAAGAGCCTATGCAGCGAGGACGAGGATGAACCCCGTGGTCCGATCGGTGGTGGACAAAATAAATTCCCTTCAGAGGTAAAAACAGTAGATATGATATACGCCACTCATATACCCAAGAAGGAGAGGAAGCGCGCCCTTCGAGAGGTCTACACCGTAGAGCCTGTAGCCCCGAAGTATAACCCATGGTCGGCATACCCGATCACCTTCGATCGCCGTGACCACCCGACCAGTATCCGTCACGGGGGTTCGGCCGCCCACATCCTCGACCCCATCATAGATGGGTATCACCTCACTAAAGTCCTAATGGACGGAGGAAGTAGCCTCAATCTGATTTACTCAAATACGGTGAAAAAGATGGGCATAGACCCGTCAAGGATCAAACCCAGTAACACTACCTTTAAAGGAGTGATCCCAGGCGTTGAAGCCCGGTGCACGGGCTCTGTAAGCCTGGAAGTAGTGTTCGGCTCGCCCGATAACTTTCGAAGCGAGGACTTGATCTTCGACATCATACCTTTCCGCAGCGGCTATCACGCCTTGCTCGGCCGTACAGCGTTCGCTCGCTTTAACGCCATCCCACACTACGCATACCTCAAGCTCAAAATGCCCGGCCCCAAAGGGGTCATTACTGTCAATGGCAATACTGAGCGCTCCCTCCGAACTAAGGAACATGCGTTGGCCCTGGCGGCCGAATTCCATTACACTGATGATCGGCAAGCGCCGACATCTGCCGTAAAGGCATGCAAAGCTGGGAAGCGAGCTCGGTCTCAACCCGAAGTACCAGAAACTTCTTCTTCCCACAAATAGGGACTTGCCCCCCATCGCACAGCCCTAAAACCGGCAAAGTACGTGCCGAGGAGGCACAACTTCGCGCTCAAAATTCCATGGGCAGCGGTGGGGAAAAAACTATCAAGGGGTAAGTGTTCGGCTGGACCGAACTATCACCATCAACACGTCTTCGGACACACTACAGGTACCATAAAGTACCTGCTAAGGCGTAAAGCTCATTCACACTTCGGCGGCTTCTCAAGATTTTTCTCCAAAGTCCGTTCGCCGAAAAGCAAAACCCATAGAGGTATACAACTCCTTAGGAGACGCAGGAGCGGACAAACGACATGGCACATCGAGGACGTCAGGTCACCCATCGAAGACCCCTGGTACAACGACTCCTGTAAGGTTTATATTTCATTTTCAAATACCTATAAACAGTTGCATCGGCAATTTGAATAATAAGAGTTGTTGAGTAAAATACAGATGTATCATACATGATCGCTTCGCTGTCTCTTTTTGGCACACTCTCTATTTTCTCCCTCTTCTTGAGAACCTGTTTGGTATACTTTACGATGCAACCGGCTAATAGACCGGGGACTCGAACTAAAAAAAACCGCCCTAAGCACAACTGATTTTGCGTTCGGCGTCTTGGAATTCCGCTTTATATGCATTGGTTCCAAACTATGTCTTGGGTCAATAGTTGGGTTGCCCGGCTCCTGTGCTTGCCCCTTTATGTTCCGCTTGTTCGGCTAAATGGGCAAAGGGAGAACCGCTGCGATTGTGCTTCCGGCTAGCCTGGTTAAGCACCTCAGCGGAGAAAGCCGAAAACTGACTGTCATGGTATGCGAGAAACGGTCTGTGAATCCGAGCTTAACTAAATCTCGTCAGAGGTTATTCCGTGTCATGCGATGGGTTTGGTATTAGTACAAACCATGTGATATCGGCTTTGGCCGCGGTTCATCCAAAAATCACAAACCCCTGGGGGCTGGTCATCAGCCCCCCGCACTCCTTTCACGCGCCCCTACGGCTAAGTGAAAGCAATAAAGCATTATGGTCCGATTGCCTTGTCCGCCCCACAATACCGCCTTCGGGTACCGATAGCTCGGCTAAGGGTCACAGTGCATTGACAAAGACACCGCGCGTAGTATCTACATGGGGGCTGAAGCCGACGACTCGCAGCTTTCAGTTTTAACGGCCACACAGGAGTTATAAAGGATGCAAAACAAGAAAGACATGATAAACCATGCATCTTAAATATAAACGCGTTCAAAGGTCTTCGGACATATTACAACGCATTTACTCATAAATGTTTTCTCTCGAACACTAAGCCTCTATTGCCCGAGCACCCTCCATAGCTACGAAGAAGTATCGCTCAGGGCACCTATGCTCCTTTCCAGGGGGCGGCAGAGCAGTGGCTATCTTCATCGGATCCAGCCCTGGCCAGTGCACCATGGCCTTTGCAAAGTCCATCCGAGCTCCCTCAATATAGGAGGAACGCCTTAGTGCGTCGATCCGAGGCGAGGCATCACTCAGCTTCTGCACCTGGCCGAAGTAGCTGCCCGACAATGACTCGTTGGGCCATAGCCGGATGCAAAGATCCTTCATGGCCGGCTCCGCCATCCGGTGTAGCTCCATCAGCTGCTTCAGCTGCTCAACAAGGAGAGGAGAGCGCTCGGGGGCTTCAAACTGCGCCCAAAACAGTCGAGCTTCATCTCCTTCTCCCAGCAAAGCCTAGAACTGGTTCGCGTCCGATGTGCTTTCTGGAGGTCCGAGCAGGCGCCTGACGAATACCATACTTGGGTAAGCAACTCGAACTTGCTATCCCCGAAGACACACTGCAATAAATAGGGCTTACCATCCATGATAGCCTCGGCCTGGCTGACTTGCTCTTCAAAAGACCGCCTATCCACCCGCTCCTTTTGGAGGTTGGTTTTCCGGGTGGATAGTTCGGCGGCCTGCTCCTTCCCTTTCCGCTCAAGGACCTCGCACTTTTGGCCTTCGTCCTTGAGCTCCTGTTGGATTTCCTCCACCCGAGCCTCATGCTTGTCGCTGGTGGCTCTCAAGGCGGATAGCGCGGTAGCCGCTTCCTTGGCCGCCGCCCTCTCAACCGCAGCCTCCTACTTCGCCTTCTCAAGCTCGGCCTTGAGCTTCTCAATTTCCTTCGCCGAGGCTGCGTGAGCATTAAAACATATCAAAAAATACTGCGTTGACAGTACGGTAATGAAGAATCTGGATATTCTAATCCGGCTTACCTTGCGCCTCGTCGAATCTCTTGTTCAGAGCGTCAAGCTCGTCTTCGGAGCTCTTGAGCTTCCGATTTAGCTCGTCCAGCTAGGCAGCATTAGCAGCCACCGCCGTCGACAAAGCCTGTAAAAAACAAAACCATATCAAGTTACATGGGTTTAAAACTTCCGAACTGTCATAAACATGATCCTGTGTCCGGTCCTCTTAAGGGCTGTTAGAACGTTCCGAACAAATATTGTCCTATACATAGTTCGGATAATGATCTATGATTGACCACCAGGTAAGTTTTTCCAAACTGATCTAGGGCTCGGGGGCTTCCATGTATATAATGATAACTCAAAGAAATTAATATTTCACAAACAGAGCATTACGTGGCTCACCTGAAAGCCCGCCAGGAGACCGCTGAAGGCCTCCTTCAGTCCGCTGTCTACGGACTGAATGCTCTGCAACACCACTCCCATAAGGGTGCGGTGCTCTTCGGAGATGGAGGCACTTGACAGGGCCTCCCCCGTAGCCGGCCACCTATTGGTCTGTGGAGCCGATGGAGATTGGATGACCCGATCTCCAACTAGGGATTGAACCGGTGCCTCCGGAGGCATGGTGCGCTCCGGAGACGACCTCAGAGGTGACTGGACATCTTCACGTCCGGTCTCCTCAGTATCCGGGAGGGGCATTTCCCCCCGGTCTTCGGCGGCCGAGGTGTTAACCTCGACCATGATGTCGTCGCCCCCACCGCCGGTGTCCGGCTCAAAAGGAGCCTGTTGGGATGACACTTCCGCGGCATCCTTCGCGGCGACCGGAGGAGAGGGGTGCGACGCGGTCCCGCTCTCCGCTAGTTCGGCGGGCGTGGTCTCCCCGTCCGAGATTTGATCGGTGGGGAGAACACGTGGTGGGCTGCAAGTCGATATGCGTTCACATGTTAGTAACATTCAAAACGTAGCACTTATAGCTCGGGAGGTCCTAGGATCTTTACCTTCGAGCTGGGGGCTTGACCCCGAGGTTCCTTCGTGGAACCCTCTCGAAATCCTCGGACTCGGTATCCGAGTCCAAACTATCGTCGGACAAAACTACCTGTGTCCGGCGCGCTTTCTTCTGGGCGGGAGGAGGTACATCCTCTGAGGCGTCCGATGATGCCACCCTCTTTCCGGTGAGGGGGGAATAGCCTCCCCCCTAACCCTCATGCTCCTCCTCTTGATTCGAGGAGGCGTGGGTTTCCTCGGACACAGCCCCCGGCTGGTCCCTGATGCGCAGGCCTGCTCGGCCTGGTTTCTTCTTCTGCTCCTTCTTCTCTGGCGCCTTGTAAGGCGCCATGACGAGCATCTCCGACAGCAGCTGGGAACTAGGGTCTTTGGGCTGTGGAGCCGGGCATTTGATGCCCGTGGCCTTGCTCAACCATTCCTGCGGAAGCAATTGGAAAGTACTTAGATTTTCTTCAGGAAAACAAAGCCGATCAAGCGAAACTGTGTTATACCTCGGAAGGGAGCTTATCGGCGCACAAGCCCTGGTCCTTCTTGGCTGGCCACTTCTCCTACGCCTTGAACAACGCCTTCCATAGCTTCTCCTGAGTGGTGCAGAAGAGCTGACGGATCGTGGGATCATCGTCAGTCCGATAAGTCCACATAGGAGAGCCCCGACGCTGGCAGGGGAGGATGCGCCGCCGGAGCATAATCTGGACCATGTTGGTCAGCTCGATTTTGTCCTTGATCATGGAGGCGATGCCCCTCTGCAGGTCATCCACCTCTGTATCCGTCCCCCAGTCGAGGCCCTTTCGGACCCATGAGGTCAATCTGGTCGGGGGGACGGATCTGAATTCGGCAGGAACAGTTCCGCCCTCCTCCCTTGGCTCGGTGATGTAAAACCACTCTTTTTGCCAAGTCTTGATGGTGTCGATGAAGGTGCCGGATGGCCATACTGCGCGGGGAAGCTTGCTGATGACCGCCCCACCGCAGTCTACATGTGTGCCTGCGACACACTTCGGCTTGATGTTGAATATCTTGAGCCATAGTCCAAAGTGTGGTTCGACCCGCAAGAAAGCCTCATAGACGATGATGAAGGCCGATATATGCATGAAGGAGTTCGGCGGAAGGTCGTGGAAGTCGAGTCCGTAGAAGAACATGAGGCCCCTAACGAAGGGGTGGAGCAGGAAGCTCAGTCCTCGGATGAAGTGAGGAATGAAGACCACCCTCTCGCCTGGCTTGGGGGTGGGGATCACCTGGCCCTCCTCCGCGGCACGGTGGAAGATATTGGCGGGGAGGTAGCCGGCGTCCTTGAGGTCCCGGATGTCCTGGTCTGTGACCGTGGAAGCCTCCCACTTGCCATTGGAGCCGGAGCTGGCCATGGCTGAGCTCGGAAGAGGAAGGGTAGAAAACCTAGATCTGGGCTCTAGAGGCTCAGGAGATTGGGGAAGCGGGGATGCCAATGGGAAGTGCGGTTAAGCCTTGGGGTTTTTTCCCTTTTATTGGGCTTGTCGCCGGTTAGCCTCCCTTCACTGCGCCGTGGATCCCTCCGCTTCCCAAGACGTGCGTGCCGTTATACGCACATGATTAAACATATTCCGTGTGAAACGGAGCACGATCTATGCATTGATTGGTTGTGCTGGTGAAAACGGCCTCGAACCGCGAATCGAGTCTTTACGACTGGTTCAGTGGTCGTGGTGGGCCGTGACCTTTCATATTAAAGGTTGTCATGGAGCACTATGTACTCCTTGACGTTTGGCCTTCAGGACCGAGTTATTCTTGGTGTTCGGATGGTCAATGATCGGGAAAGCTACACGTCGTCGGAGGCCGAACTAAACTCGGCCGATCACTATTTGGAGAAAGGAACTCGCCTCGCAAGCCGAAGACTCTGATCATATGAAGCAGCTGGAGCTAAGACCCTTGGCGTTGGAGGCTAGTTCAGGGGCTACTGAGGGAGTCCTGGTTTAAGGGGTCCTCGGGAGGCCGACCTATTTCTTATGGGCCGGACTACATGGGCCGCATACAGAGCACTGGATTGATCGAAGGCCCTGTCTCTAGGAAGGAAGCTTCGAGAGTCGTGGCTTATTCTCCACGTTTGGAGTAGTGAATAGGCATGTTTATCCCTTCGACGTGTAACCGACCATTTGTAAACCCTAGGTACCCTCGGCATCTATATAAGCCAGAGGTTTTTAGGTTGTAGGCCAACAGAACTCATCTAGGGTTTTAGTCATACGATCTCGAGGTAGATCAACTCTGTAACCCTTATACCATCAATATAATCAAGCAGGACGTAGGGTATTACCTCCATAGGAGGGCCCGAACCTGGGTAAACATCGTCTCCCACTTCTCCTGTTACCATCGATTCTAGTCTCACAGCTCGGGACCCCCTACCCGAGATCTGCCGGTTTTGACACCGACACCTGGTGTGATGGAGATACGTGCAGCTGTTCGATCGGTGTACATCCTGCGATTCAGACGTGCGATCCATGGGGATGTGTTCTAGCCAATCAGAACACAAGTGACGTGGCACAGTGAAAGTCATCGCACACAGTTCCAATCTGGGGGGAAATACGAACGCTAAACATTCACCCTATAATATGCCTCGTACGTGTTCAAATTTTTTGCCAAACGGTTTCTATTATAAAACTGTGTGGAAAGACTGAAAGTAACACAGACTATTCATGATAATAAGTTGTGTGTGTTGTGGGCAATCATAGGTTGGTCTAATTAAGAGAGGCATAAAATCGAATAAACCAGACTGATTGCAGCTTAAGACTGCAATTACGTACATTGCACTATTAGTTCATTACACATAGTCTCACCAACATGTAGAATCAACCGATAAACATATATACTCCAGCATAGATATAATACACACAAACTAGATGCCGGGGGGATTACCCCCGGGTAGGCTCAAGGAGACGACTCAATATTTTAAAACATCGGGGGAGCCACCCCCGGTATGCCAAGCCCCACGAATCAACTAGACAAACGAAGAAGTGAAGACAGAAGACAAACTACGGCCCGGGTGGCTGGCTACTCCTGGCTGGATCCTCCCGGCTGGCTCCTCCTGGCTGGATCCTCCCGGCTGGCTCCTCCTGTCCGACTCCTCCTGTCCGGCTGCTCCTGTCCGGCTGCTCCTGTCCGGCTCCTCCTGTCCGGCTGCTCCTGTCCGGCTCGGCTCCTCCTGTCCGGCTCCTCCAGTCCGGCTGCTCCTGTCCGGCTCCTCCTGTCCGGCTCCTCCCGGCCGGCTGCCGGCTGCGGCCCGACGAAGTCAACTCCAGGCGTCCCGTCGGACACGAGCTGACGACACTGTAGCTGACGGACTGCAGAGCCTGCCACCCCGCTACAGCCGGGCACTATTGGCGAATAGTGTCCCGCTGTGCACCCGTCACCTGTCACTTCACTGCGCTCCAATAGTGGCGCACTGTAGCTTTGATCACTTGTCATCTCCAATAGTAGATAGTTGGCTGGTGGGCCACCCCTTGTCCCCTGGGCCTCCCTATATAAGAGGCACCAGGGGAGCCTCCAAAAGGCAGAGACACACACGCTCACGGGAGGCCTCCTCTCATCCTCTCCCCCTCACTCATACTCACACATGCATACACATGAGGCCAAGGTAAGGAGCTGACAGCTCCCTCTTCCTCCTCAGATATAGCTCCAGGAGCAACCCTGTACTACATATACACCATATATATACAGAGTTGTAGGAGTAGGGGTATTATCTCTCCGGAGAGCCCCGAACCTGGGTAAACCAACGCGTGGTATCCGCATACCCGTCCCGGATCTCCACTGCAGCCTTGCTCTCACCTCTTAAGCCATCCCATGGCATCTGTCATCTCGGGGCACCCCCTGTGAGAAAACGTCTCAGGCGGGGCACCCCCCGCTTGGGCCGGCTCCCCCCGTGCTGCCGGGCCGGCTCCCCCCGTCGCTCCCGCAGCTTCCTTTTGGTCGGCCTCCCACGGGGGACAAGAAAGGAAGTGGAAAAAGGGATAGCCGGCTAAAACAAAAACAAAAAACTGAGCCCTCGTCCACTCGGTCGGCTGCCCGCCCGCCTGCGTCGCCGGCTGGCCTGCCCGCCTGCCTCGACACCGGCCCGGTCGCCCGTCCGCCCCAACGCCCGGCTCGACCGCCCGTCCGCTTCGACGCCCGACCGGTTGGCCCGGCCTGCTGACTCACCCATCGATCGTCGAAGGATCGACGGCAACATCCAGCGGGTGCGCCGACACGCAGGCGCGCTCCGCTCTGGGAAACGCCGCGTCGGCTGTCATCGACAGTTGCCGGCGGACCCCGCATCCGCCCTCGGCAGCGCCTCGCGCTCAACAGCCGGCGGACCCCGCGTCCTCCCTCTGCCGCGCCTCGCGCTCAACAGCCGGCGGACCCCGCGTCCGCCCTCGGCAGCGCCTCGCGCGCAACAGCCGGCGGACCCCGCGTCCGCCCTCGGCAGCGCCTCGCGCGCAACGGCCGGCGGACCCCGCATCCGCCCTCGGCAGCACCTCGCGCTCAACGGCCGGCGGACCCCGCGTCCGCCCTCAGCAGCGCCTCGCGCTCAACAGCCGGCGGACCCCCCGTCCGCCCTCGGCAGCGCCTCGCGCCCACTAGCCGGCGGACCCCGCGTCCGCCCTCGACAGGGTCCCGCGCCCATCGGTCGGCAGACCTCGCGTCCGCACCCGGCGTCCTCGACGGCACCGTCTGCTTCAGCACGGACTCCGCGTCCTCGACCGGCAGTGCCTCGCGCCCATGAGCCGGCGGACCCCGCGTCCTCGATCGGCAGCGCCTCGCACCCATAAGCCGGGCGGTGCCTCGCGCGCATCAGGCGGACCACACCGGCTGCAAGCCGCGCTGGCCGACATCGTCAAAAACCTCCTCACCGGCACCAAAAAGCAATGTGAGATCTCCACCCGCATATCCTTGCAGCGTACACACAAACGGATACCCCGAGCAACCCTCGGGGGTCATCCCCACATTTGTTTCTACTACTTTACTGTTCGCCCCGGCGCCAGCCAGTGTTGGCCCGGAGGCTGGCCGCTTCGCCTGAGACGTTCGTTCCCACGGTACCAAAGGCTCACTCTTCGTCTCAGCTACAGACCGCAGCACGCCTGTCCGGCTAGCAAGAGCAAACGCTGGAGGCCACCCACGCGAAAAACGTCCGAGGAGAAAAACAGTTCAGGCGACCCGGCCGTTTGCTTTATGAGTATCTGCTCGGTCGAATCTGCTCCCAGAGTCTGAGTACTGTGCGCTTCACTCTGCGGCCCACTCCCCGCCACAGACCGTCACGCGGCTGTCCGGCTAGCGAGAGCGCATGCCAAAGAGCAGAGGGCACATGAAAAAGATTGAAGGGGGCTCGGACGAAACCGAGTCGACACCCTCCGCATAAACTTGCGTTACCAAAATCAAATATGTGATATATCTGCGCCGACTTAACCTTGTCTTTTGCACGATCATTTCCATGAGGAACCTCCTCGCCCGGAGGATCGAAGGCCAATGCCGGCGAGGCCCCGTGCTCATCAGCCGGCAGACCGCGCGTCCGCCCTCGGCGGCGCCTCGCACTCATCAGCCGGCGAACCCCACGTCCGCCCTCGGCGGCGCCTCGCGCTCATCAGACGGCGGACCCCGCGTCCGCCCTCGGCAGCGCCTCGCGCTCATCAGCCGGCAGACCGCGCGTCCGCCCTTGGCAGCGCCTCGTGCTCATCAGCCGGCGGACCTCGCGTCCGCCCTAGGCAGCGCCTCGCGCTCATCAGCCGGCGGACCCCGCGTCCGCCCTCGGCAGCGCCTCGCGCTCATCAGCCGGCGGACCCCGCGTCCGCACTCGGCAGCGCCTCGCGCTCATCAGCCGGCGGACCCCGCGTCCGCCCTCGGCATCCCCTCGCGCTCATCCGCCGACGGACCCCGCGTCCGCCCTTGGTAGCGCCCCGCGCTCATCAGCCGGCGAACCCCGCGTTCGCCCTCGGCATCGCCTCGTGCTCGAATGCCGGCGGACCCTGCGTCCGCCTTCGGCAGGGCTCCACGCCCATCAGCCGGTGGGCCCCGCCTCCGCCCTTGGCAATGCTCCGCGCCCATCAACCGGCGGACCCCGCGTCCGCCCCGGGCTGGGCTCCGCGCCCGTCAGCCGGCGGACCCTGTGTCCGCCTCTGGCTGGGCTCCGCGCCCATCAATTGGTGGACCCCGCGTCCGCGCTCGACGCCCTCGACGCCGCCGTCTGCTTCAGCAACTGCAAAGACCCTCCGCCCGACTCTTCGAGTCGCGCAGAGGCTCGAAGGCTACACCCAGCGGGTGCGCTGGCGCGCCCCCGCTGGAAACCGCCAGCCGGTGGACTCCGCATTCGCCCCCGGCCGCGCCTCGCGCCCTTCAGCTGGCGGACTCCGTGTCCGTGCCCGGCGTCCTCGACGCCACCGTCTACTTCAGCAACAGCAAAGACCCTCCGCCCGACTCTTCGAGTTGCCCGGAGGTTCGGAGGCTACACCCAGCGGGTGCGCTGCCGCGTCCCCGCTAGAAGCAAGCTGCGCCATCCTCAGCCCGCAATCGACCGTCATCAACAACTTCTGCAACAACTCCAACAGCAAAAACCCTCCGCCCGACTCTCCAAGTCACCCGGAGTCTCGGAGGCTACTGTCCGGGGGATTACCCCCGGGTAGGCTCAAGGAGACGACTCAATATTTTAAAACATCGGGGGAGCCACCCTCGGTATGCCAAGCCCCACGAATCAATGAGACAAACGAAGAAGTGAAGACAGAAGACAAACTACGGCCCGGGTGGCTGGCTACTCCTGGCTGGATCCTCCCGGCTGGCTCTTCCTGGCTGGATCCTCCCGGCGGGCTCCTCCCGGCTGGCTCCTCCTGTCCGGCTGCTCCAGTCCGGCTGCTCCTGTTCGGCTCCTCCTGTCCGGCTCCTCCTGTCCGACTGCTCCTGTCCGGCTCCTCCTGTCCGGCTGCTCCTGTCCGGCTCCACTTGTCCGGCTGCTCCTGTCCGGCTCCTCCTATCCGGCTGCTCCTGTCCGGCTCCTCCTGTCCGACTCCTCCTGTCCGGCTCCTCCTGTACGGCTACACCTGTCCGGCTCCTCCAGTCCGGCTGCTCCTGTCCGGCTCCTCCTGTCCGGCTCCTCCCGGTCGGCTGCCGGCTGCGGCCCGACGAAGTCAGCTCCAGGCGTCACATCGGACACAAGCTGCCGCCACTATAGCTGACGGACTGCAGAGCCTGCCACCCCGCTACAGTCGGACACTATTGGCGAATAGTGCCCCGCTGTGCACCCGTCACCTGTCACTTCACTGCGCTCCAATAGTGGCGCACTGTAGCCTGCATCACTTGTCATCTCCAATAGTAGATAGTTGGTTGGTGGGCCACCCCTTGTCCCCAGGGCCTCCCTATATAAGAGGCACCAGGGGAGCCTCCAAAAGGCAGAGACACACACGCTCACGGGAGGCCTCCTCTCATCCTCTCCCCCTCACTCATACTCACACATGCAGACACATGAGGCCAAGGTAAAGAGCTCACAGCTCCCTCTTCCTCCTCAGATACAGCTCTAGGAGCAACCCTGTACTACATATACACCATATATATACAGACATGCAGGAGTAGGGGTATTATCTCTCTGGAGAGCCCCGAACCTGGGTAAACCACCGCGTGCTATCCGCATACCCGTCCCGGATCTCCACTGCAGCCTTGCTCTCACCTCTTAAGCCATCCCATGGCATCTGCCGTCTCGGGGCACCCCCTGTGAGAAAACGACGACACTAGATAGATTCAATCCATCATCTCATCTTCATCCTTGATCGTTAAGATTCTCCAGGAACTCGGCGTACGCAGCGTGTGCCATCCTGCGAGAATACTTATGCTTGAAGGAGCGAACGGCTTGTCCTCTTGCATGCGCTAGAACACTAGAATACGTGTTGTCAGTCTTATGGTTATAGAACGGGCATCTATAGCCCCCATTCTTCCAGACACGCCTGTTATTCTTTCCAGCCTTAAGCTCCCTGAGCGTTTGCCTCTTGAACCTCTCCTGGACGTCTTCATCCTCACTGTCGACATTGTCAGATAGCACCTATATATATATATATATATATATATGGTAAAAAATGGCAGTCATCTATGTAGGACATTCAAATGGATTGTAAGATCTGGCTACGAATTATTAGCACAATCACTTAATCAAGTCGGATTATTAGCAAAAACATTTGTACAGACAGTCTGTAACCAGGGAAAACCTCGCTACGATGTATTTACCAAAAATGGGCATAGATGACCAAGCGGTTCTCCATCGGAGTCATTGTCGACACCGGAGTGGTCATCGGAGTCGTTGTGGACCCCCGGCTCCGGCTCGGGAAGCACGAAGGCGCCGACGACGTCAAGGCCGCGCTGCTGTCCGCGCGACACATCATCTGCGGCGACGACAATCTCTGTGCCCAGCTTCACGCTGTGCTCGGGCGCTTCGCCGGCCCCAATGTGATCACTCCCTCCCATGGTGCACTTAGGGGAGGCTGCTGATGACGATTGAGAATGATGACGAGGATGCAGGGGGAGAGGATTGTGTGTGTAGCGAGCATGGAGAGTGTGGCCCCCTATTAAAACCAGTGGCTCGGGCGCTGTTAATAGAGCAGTTGGGAGGGAGGCGGACGGTTCTTCAAAGGGGCGGCTCGCCTCCCGGTGACCCTGCACACCGTCAATTCACACGCCGATGGCACGTCTCCCTATGAGACTACGCAGCGAACACGCCTCCCATCGATTCACACACCTGTTCTCACGCCTCCCGGTCAGCCTGTGTGGCGGCCTGCTAGCATGCGTCCCGTCAAATCAGATCTGCTCGCATGGATCACGGGGCGGGTATTGTTTTTATTTTTTGAGGAATAATTCTACCGCTTTATTATTACTAACAGAAGCTACGGCACGTGCAATGTTGTTGTAACGGCAACGGGTTGGATTAATAAACCATTTGCGATGTTACCATGACAGTTATGTGTTACATCTATTAAGCTCATATGAAAACTTGTCTCAAATTGTACCATTTATTTACCATGACCTATTTGTTCCATATCATGAAATCATGTCAATGTTTCATGAATTCTAGCTTAGCTGGTGATTTTCTGGAATTTGAAAACCAAGACTCTCAATGTTTGCGTTCGAGCCACGATGCCGAGATGTTTGAAATTTATTGTTTTTCCTTGCATGGTGACTAAACATGCACCCAAGACATAAATTTTGATTTTCTAATCCATTCTAGCACACAACAACATGTGTTTATAGTTCAAATTTGAAACTTATAAATTAAATCCCTAAGGAATCAATTTAATTTATAAAATGTATTAATGTTCTCTAATTTTTTTTTAACACGGCACTCTTATTGTCACATGTTCACTACAGAAAAAGTTGGACATGCATGTCTCGATGTGGTGGTGGTGTGGTGGGACGAGTTGGGGTGGGGGTTCCGGCACACTATGTGCCATGAGCAACTGTGCGGGGTTGTCCGGTTTGTGAGGCACGTGCCAAATCAGAAGTCATGCATTGTGTATTTAAAGCATCCCATGCCCTTTGTCATTCATATGTTTGTGTCACATGCGGTGGTGGTCCTCGTACACTCCCTCGAGCGGTTACCAGGGACACACCCATTTGATGCCCCCAGCGCGGTCTATCACTTTGAATGGCGCGGCGAGGGGGTTTGATCAAAGGTAGATTTGTCTTGGTATGTGTTTTGGTGTAGATCATGGTGAGATTCCACATGAAAGTTTGAGCGCATGTGTACATGTGCTCCCACTGGCTACAAGTAAGTGTACACACCGTGCACCTCCGTGGGGGGGTCCGGTTTGGGAAGGTGACACATCAAAGGTGTGCATTGGGTATTCAAACCATCACACATCACCTTCGTACATATGTTAGGACAGCATGGAGGCGACGGTTGTCGTCGGACATCGCCCCCCCCCTTGCGCAGTTATCAGCGTCGCTCCCATCTGTGGCCTCATGTGTGGTCCATCACTTTGACTGCAACGAGAGAGGTTAATTGCCGTGGATTCTTTTTTGGTTTGTTTTTGCTGTAGGTCATGGTGTGAGATTATCACATGGTATAATTTGAGCGCATGTGTACGCATGAATGCCTCCCGTCGGCTCGCATTAGGGGGGGCATATATATACTATGTTTCGAACCTCGCTCCGTGTGGGGACTTTGTGATTAGCGAGGGTGACACATCAAAGTTTGTGTGTTGGGTATGTAAACATCACACAATATCTCCATCCATATGTTGATCCATGCTTAGACGGTGGTGGTCTGCGGACAGTCCATCATAAGGTTGTTGATGGGCAGCCATTCATGGGCCCGCGTGGATGTCCATCACATTGACTAACAACGAGAGAGTGGTTTACCACGGTAGATTCTTCTTGGTTTGTGTTAATTACCGAAGTCTGAGCGCACAGCTACGTACGCGTGAATCGTTCCCATCAACGCTTGACAAACTAGCTATAGGCGCAATGAACTCTCGCTCTTGTGTGTGTGTTGGGGGGGGGATCGGTTCCAAAGCATGTGCCATCAAAGTTACGTATCAGGTCTATATATATTAATTAATACAAACGCAACACAACACTTCTGTACATACGTCTGTGCCACATGCATGTCATTGCTGTCTTCGGACACTCCATCGCGTGGTTATTGGCGACACGCCCCATTCGTCAGCCTCGGTGGACGTCCATCACTTCGACCTACAGCGAGAGAGGTTTGACCAAGGTTGGTTCTTTGGTCCGTGTTAGAGAAAGTCTTGGTGAGATGCCCTCCAATCGACTCGAAGTCTCTCTCTCTCTCTGTGTGGGGGGGGGGGGGCTATAATGCGTGTATACGTACGTCATGAACCTCGATGGTGTTGCAAGGCGCATGTGCCACCATCCACCTTCGACCAGAAGCGAGACAGGGGTGGTTTGACCATGCTGGATTCATGTAGGTTTCATTTTCATGTTACGACAGGATGAGACGCGAGACCTAGTTGGGGCCAAGCATTCGTAGCAATGATTCCCACCCGTCGACATGAAGTGGCGGCATACGAGACATGTGCCACATCAAAGTTGCGCATTGGGTATTTGAACAAATCAAACCACCCTTTGGATACATATTTTTGTTCCACATGCAGGTGTGTTTGTGTTCTGACCCATTTCCTACATTTTTTTGCTGAAATGCTCATTTATATTATTATTATAGGATTAAATAGTAGATGATTCGAACAAAACGACCGTTCGCGATTGTACACTCAACAAACACCTTTCCTCCAAGGCTCCGACTACCCGTGTGCCACGGCCATGCCTTGTCACATCAGCACGGTCACACGATTAAGCTCCACGAGACCTCCCTCACAATGTCAAATATATCTACCGCCTTGAGCGATTTGAAAAAAGGCGCTTCTGCGTGTTTTTCCTATTTGATAGCACACACTTATTATGTTTGGGCAGTGTGCGATGTTGGATGCTCCCGCGCGGGCTGTGCCGCTTCAATCCCCTAATCTAAATTTTCTGTAGCCCTCGCATCCCGGCATTACACTCCTGCCTAGTAAAAATTTCAGTAGTTGCGGCATTTCCTCAAACACCACCTGCCCCCTCCCCCTCCCCCCTCCCCCCTCCCCGCGTCACAAAAACTTTGCTCAGAATACGTCAAAAAAAGAAGAGGAAAGCCTTCGCTCACACACACACCACTCCTCCCTCGCTCGAACCCTAGCTAGCTCGCCGCCGCCGCCCAGCCCGCCCGTCCTCATGAAGATCCATCACAAGGGGTTGGACTAGAGTCATGTGTGAATTCGACAGTAGTGCTCATCGATGTCAAATTCACACACCACTCGGGTCCATCCCTTCTGCAGGCCTGCGAAACACCCCCTTTCGCACAGATCCCCATCCCCAGCGCCACCGCCACTCTAGAGTGTTGCAGCCTAAGCCCGGCTATGCTTCACGTGGAGCTCAAGGAGCGAATGGCAATAAAAGAGGTATATCGAGGCCTGTCTGCTGGACGACTGCGAGGTGGCCGCCGAGGGCCCCGGGGAAGCTCACTACGATGACTGGCCGGGGGCTTTAAATAAGCGGGCTCGCTCATGTCTATATATCGTGGCAGCCAGCTACGACATCGAGCTCATCGACAGCGACGGCTTGACACGGGCTATGCCACAGGTTAAGTGGCGCACCCCCACCCCTCAGGTTCAACCCACGTGGATCTCCTCCGTGGCACCGCCGCTGATGTACTTTGTTTTGTTGTCAGGAATTTGCCTTCATTTCTAAAGGTCGCATTCCACGGCGGTGTCTCGGCATCGTCAGCTGCCAAGTCATGACTCACTGACGATGATAGCGACGACAAGGGCGCGACAGCGACAACAAGGGCGCCCTATCTGTCTCTTCCAAGAGGAAATAGCCTATCCACGACATCAAGGAGGGCACCCTACAGTCGTGCTCTTCCAAAGGGAAGGAGTCGAGCTACGACAACAGGGAGCACACGGTGCGCACCCACCGTCCGGGCTCTTCACAGGGGTGAGCATATACAATGTTTAGCTGTTTTTGGTTGTCTGTAGTGAGCATATACATTGTTTAGCTGTTTTTGGTTCTTTGTAGTGAACATATGTCCAGTTTCAATTGCTAGATTTGGTTGTCAGTCATACATTTGGTTGTTGTTAAAGCTGGTGTAGTTAACACGCCCCTGTTTATTTTAGTTTTCTCACAATGTGATGTTCAATCATACAATTTGATGTTTAAGCACATGGTACGTTCTATGCATTTTCAACAATACCGATATGAATGACTATTTGGTTGTTGTTAAGTCTGTTGTAGTGAGCATATGTCTCCTTTAAAGGTTTTTGGTTGTGTGTGGTTAGCGTTTTTCCAGTTTCAATTGCTATATTTAGTTATTTGTAGTATGCCTTGTTTATTTAGTTATTCACAATGTGCAGTACAATTTGATCAATACCAGTTCAATGGCCATATTGGTTTCGTGTTAAGCCTGGTGTAGGTAATACAACCCCTATTTTTTTCACTCTGTGATGTTCAATTATACAATTTGATGTTTAAGTACAAGCTTTATTCTATGCAATCTCAACAGTACCATTATGAATGACTATACTTGGTTGCTCTTAAGCTTGCTATAATGAGCATATTCCTATTTTGGTTTTTGGTTCCCATGGCTCTATTTGTTTCCCATGTTATACTCCCTCCGCCCCATAACATAAGATGTTAATACATCCAATATGTTAGTGTATTGGATGTAATTAGATCTTAGATAGTGGTTCGGAGAGAGTATTGTACTATATCATTGTACAATTGCAGTTTAGCTTCTAATATTACTTGTTGCTTGTCGGTACATATGTCACTGGTAAATATCCGCGCTTAGACCCTTTTTGTGTATGGGGCAATGCGGTATTCATGAATCAGCATCTTGCGAGGTAACTAATAAAGATTGTTAGTACAATGGGTCAACATGTGGCAATTAAACTATTTATTTATAGTTTGTCCAAGACAACAGTGATCTGTAGTATTTGAGCTCAGAACTTTGTAGCCTTTTTACTACCCATAATGAGTTTTTAGCTGACAATGTCTATATCTTTTTCCTTTGCAGCGGTACGCAGTTTACTCAAGATCACCTCTCAAACTACATGATTGTTCAACATGCAAATGTACATGTACTTCTCCTAGATTACAATGACTATTCCTCATGAAAATATTAAAGGATGGGCAGTCGGTCATCACAAGGGGTTGGACTAGAGTCGTGTGTGCATTCGACATGGAGGAGGGCACACCACGGGCATTCCGCTTCACCGTTTACAGCAACCAGAATATCTTTTGCCTCTTTATTTACCGCCTTTAATACAAGTATTAAACCATCATTCATCATTATTTATTTGGTGCTTATGTAATTCTTTTGTTGACGTTATTCTTGAACTCTGTACCTATGAATCGAATAATGCATTAGTTGTTGAACCTATCTATCTGTGGATATGTAAAAAGATATTCCCTACTTTCAAATTCAAATTGTGTACAATTTTGAATTGTAGCGATTAAAATAGAAAAAGGTGCTTTGTGGGTCATTTGCCGTTTGCAAACCGCGTGTGATGAATGACAATATCGCCAATGGTGCAACCGAGTCCAGCATTGATGATAGAATCTCTATCGCACACAGTTCAAAAGTATAAACTGTGTGTGATGTAATACGCATCGTAAACGTTGCACCACAGAATTGCACGTGCGATATTTATCCTGTCCGACACGAGTACGATATTCAGACGTTTCTTAAACTTATCTAACACTCGTACGACGGTTAAATTATCTTCTTAGTTACAAAATCGCAAACGGGTTGGAAAATGTGCGTGTTTGTGATATACCCCTTATCATACACGTTTCATAATCGTGAACTGTTTGTGATTCGGTGCACATCGTAAACGGTGCGCCACAGAATAGCGCGTGCGATGTTAGTGTGATCTCACATGTGTTTCAAGGATGGGCCGTAAGGGAAGTACACCATATCTCAAATGGTTGACCGGTGATTCTCGTTTGTGATAGATGCGGACATCCCATACGCTTAGTTTTGCCAAGTGTTTGCGTTTGTTGGTCAACATCGCCGACGGGTTTTGCATGTCGTGTGTGATGGACCCCCACCTATCGCCCACACATGCAAGGCGACGGTTTAAAACTATGCCATGGAAAGGGGTTAAAAACCGTTTGTATAGCACGTCGCTGCAACAATGTAGCCTCTTCGGTACCGTGCATTGCACATTCTCACCTCGAGGTTCGGTGCAGTTTTTACCGGTGCATCCCAGCCCCGCGACATGATACGCTCTATTGCACATAAGCCTCCTTATATAGTCATCTTGTTTAATAGTTTTTCATATGGAGTTGTAAGTAAATAAAAGTGTGATGATTATCATTATTAGAGCACTATCTCAGTGAGGAAAGGATGATGCAGACAATGATTCCCCCACAAGTCGGGATGAGACTCCGGACGAAAAAATTTAAAAAAAGAAAAAGGGAAAAAGGAGAAAAAGAAAAAAGAGAAAGAAAGAAAATAAAAGTAAAAAAGAGAAATAAAGAAAAAAAGAAAAAGAAAAGAAAAAATAAATGAGAGAAAAGATAGAAAGTGCTACTACATCTTTTTCCACACTTGTGCTTAGAGAAAGCACCATGTTTTTCATATAGAGAGTCTCATGTTTTGTCATTTTCATATGCTAGTGGGAATTTTTCATTATAGAACTTGGCTTGTATATTCCGATGACGGGCTTCCTCAAATGCCCGAGGTCATGAGCAAGCAAGTTGGATGCACACCCACTTAGCTTCCGTTGAGCTTTCATACACTTATAGCTCTAGTGTATCCATTTCATGGCAATCCTTACTCCTCGCATTGATATCGATTGATGGGCATCTCCATAGTCCGTTGATCCACCTATTTGATGCGAGACTTTCTTCTCCACTTTTACTCCTTTGATATCTGCCACCATATTATATTACCTATATGCTATGTTCATGGTTCACGCTCGTGTATTGAGTGAGGTATAAAAAACTGAAGTGCATTAAAAAGTACGATCCAATTACTTGGCTTAACACAATGGTGCTTGACATTTGTATTTATGTGCTAATATGATAAAATGAATGGGTAGTAAACATTCTTTAAGGATCGTATATTTTGAAAGTTAATGATTGTGTTACTTATGTTTATGGATATAACTAAGTTGATGTTTACGAGCAGGAATTAAGCTTGGGTATGATAATACGTCTCCAACGTAGCTATAATTTTTTATCATTCCATGCTATTATATTATCATTCTAGGATAATTTTTAAGCATTTACTTGCTGATTTATATTGCTTTTGAGAACTAACCTATTAACCCAATGCCCAGTGACAGTTGTTGTTTTCAACTTGTTTTTGGCCTTTCAGGAATACTATACCAAACGAAGTCCAAAAGCCCCGAAACTTTTTAATGATTTTTTCTAGAAAAAAATAAGACCTGGAAGCTTTAGGGAGACCGGAGGCCACACGGGGTGGCGCCATGCCAACAGGGCACGCCCAGGGGTGTGGTCACGACCTGATGGCTTGGGGCCACCTCCCAAGGCCTATGGCCCTCATCTCTGGCCTATAAATTCTCTAATATCCAAAAAATCCTAGGGAGCCTCCCGAAACACTTTTTTTGCCGACGCAAGTCTCTATTCCGTCGTGTGCCCATCTGGAGCCATGTTCTGGTGCCTTGCCGGTGGGGGGATCGATCACGGAGGGCCTCTACACCAACCTTGCTGCTCCCATGGTGATGTGTGAGTAGTTCACCGTAGACCTACGGGTTCGTTGTTAGTACCTAGATGGCAATCTCTCTCTCTATGTTCTTCAATGCAAAGATCAACACGATCCCCGCGGTGATCTATCCTATGTAATCATCTTTGCGGTGTGTTTGTTGGGATCCGATGAATTGTGGGTTTATGTTTAGATTATTCATGAAAATATATTGAATCCTTGTTGTTTATTTATATGCATGATTTTTATAGCTTCATAATGCTCTCCGCTCTATCGGTTTGGTTTGACCAACTAGATTGATTTATCTTCAAGTGGGAGTGGTGTGTTGTAGTGGGTTTAATGTTGCGGTGCTCAATCCTAGTGACAGAAAGGGACATGACACATATTGTATTACTGCCACTAAGGGTAAAACGATGGGATTCATTCATATTAATTGGATTTACTTTGTCTACATCATGTCATCATCCTCCAAGCATTACTCTATTTTTACGTAATACTCTAGATGCATGCTGGATAGCGGTCGATGGGTGGAGTAATAGTAGTAGATGCAGGCAATAGTCGGTCTACTTGCTTATGGATGATACTTCTCCGTCGTATCTATAATTTTTTATTGTTTCATGCCAATACTCAACAACTTTCATATACTTTTGGCAACATTATATAATATGTTTTGGACTAGCTTACTGATTCAGTGCCCAGTGCCAGTTCCTATTGTTTTTGCATGTTTTGCAGAAAATCCAATGGAATCCAAATGTGCTAAAAATTTACAGAGATTTTTTTTGGAATATATGTGAATTTTGGGAAGAAGAATCAACGCAACATGGTGCCTGAGGTGCTCCCAAGCCAACAGGGCGTGGCCAGGGGGTGGCCGCGCCCCGATGGCTTGGGTCCACCCCATATGTCGGTTGGAGCCCTACTTTTGCAATAATAAAGATAATTTCCCGATAAAAATCCCCTCAAAATTTCAGCCCAATCGGAGTTTCGGATCTCTAGGTATGTAAGGAACGGTGAAGGGGTCAGAAAATAGTTGCGAAAACAGAAGAGAAACACAGAGATAAATCCAATCTCGGAGGGGCTCCTGCCCTCCAGGAGCCATGGAGTCCATAGACCAGAGGGGAAACTCTCCTCCCATCTAGCGGGGGGCAAGGAAGAAGAAGAAGGAGGGGGGATCACTCCCCCTCTCTCCCGGTGGCGCTGGAACGCCGCCGGGGCAACCATCGTGACGGCGATTTACACCAACAACTTCGCCGCCGTCACCACCAACTCTCTCCCCCTCTATGGAGTGGTGTAACTCCTCCTTTCCCCGCTGTAATATCTACTTAAACATGGTGCTTAATGCTATATATTATTATCCAATGATGTGTGGCCATCCTATGATGTTCGAGTATATTTGTTTTATCCTATGCGTTAATTGTGGTATGGTGTGATTGATATGAGATGTATGATAATATGGTGATATCCTAAGGTGCCTTCTGTGCCGCTCACACATGAGGGATTCCCGCTGGAAGGTGTTGCGATACATTTATGATTCGCTTATAGTGGGTGGCTAGGGTGAGCGAAGCTTACACCCGAGTAAGGGGGGTGTTGTGTATGGGAGTAAAGAGGACTTGATGTGTTAATGCTATGGTTGGGTTTTTACTTAAAGAGCTTTAGTAGTTGCGGATGCTTGCTAGAGATCCAATCATAAGTGCATGTGATCCAAGTACGGAAAGCATGTTAGTGCATGCCTCTCCCTCATTGCATATGATAAGTATCTATCGTGTTATATTCAATTGCCTATGGGCAATCTTTCTCTTGTGTTACAAAAAGCTTTCTACTAAACAACTAGCTTTTATTATCTTGCAATTTATCCATAGTTTAATTCTCACAAAGTACTTCTCATTTTATTCCCGCAAAATAGTTGCATACTTGTTCTAGGTAAAGTAAGCGTTAGCGTGCGTAAACTTGTATCGGTGGCCGATAGAACTTGAGAGAATATCAATTCTACCTTCAGCTCCTCATTGGGTTCGACACTCTTACTTGTCGAAAAAGGCTACAAACGATCCCCTACACTTGTGGGTTATCAAGACCTTTTTCTGGTGCTACTGCCAGTGAGCAATAGCGTGGGGTTGATATTCTCATGTGTGGTTGTTTGCTTTATCACTAATTAGATTTTTATTTTCTGTTATAAGTTGTTTTATATCTTTAGCCATGGATATGGAACACGAAACACCAAAAAAATTAGTTATACTTGCTGCTCATGGAGATGGGGAACCTCCTAAAACCCTCGATGGTGGTTATTTGGAAAACATTAAATACTACTTTGGTAATCCTAAGAAATCCCCATTCAACTTGATAATGGGAGACACGTTGGATCAACGTGAGTACTTTAGGGATTATCACTTGACTCAAAAAGGGAAACACTTACGGGATCAAATTAAAATGTTCCATTGGTATGCTTGGAATTTATGCTTGTGATTTGATTATACTTGTTGCTCTAAGATGGAGGCTCCACACCTTCCCTTTCAATGTGAATTTAATGATACTGAAACATTGGCTCCTTATGCTAATGGTGTTTATGATAACTATGATGTGGAACAAATAGAAGAATTTTTTCCTTTTAAGGGTGCATATGAAATTGCTTCTTTGATTGAAAAGTATGATGGTATTCTTAACAAGTCTGAAAATTTTGCCATAGTTAAATATTGCTATGAAAATTATGAATACAATGCCTATATGAATGAATTTATTGAGAAAATGCCTGCTCCCTTGGAAGAGACTAATATTTTGCAGGAACCTTTGGAAGAAGAAATTGCTGAAACTGTGAGCTCATTAGATGAAAAGATGAGGAGGAGAGCGAAGAACAAAAGGAGGAAGAGCGGATTAGCTAACCGTGCCCACCTTCTAATGCGAGTAACTCTTCAACTCATACATTGTTTAATTTCCCTTCGCACATGTCGAAGGATGATTGCTATGATAATTTCTATGATCCATTGCATTCGTTTGAAACATCCCTTTTGATGAACTTGATGCTGGCTATGCTTGTGGCCATGATGCCAATATGAATTATTCTTATGGAGATGAACTTGCTATAGTTCCTTAAGTTAAGCATGAAATTGTTGCCATTGCACCCACACATGATAGTCCTATTATCTTTTTGAATTCTCCCAACTACACCATATCGGAGAAGTTTTCACTTATTAAGGATGATATGGATGGGTTGTGTTTTACTATTGCATATGATGATTTTGATGAAAATAATATGCATGTGCTTGCTGCTCCTACTTGCAATAATTATGAGAGAGGAACCAAATCTTCACCTCTCTATGTTTCCAATATGATAAAATTGCAAGAAACTACTTATGCTATGTATTGGCCTTTACTTGATGTGCATGAATTGTTTTTTTATGACATGCCAATGCATAGGAAGAGAGTTAGCCTTCGCTGTCACATGATATATATCACTTTGTGCGCACTACTTAATTACAAATCATTGTTAATTAAAATTGGCTTTGATATACCTTGGGATCCGGGTGGATCAATTACTTGAACACTATATGCCTAGCTTAATGGCTTTAAAGAAAGCGCTGCCAGGGAGACAACTTGGAAGTATTAGAGAGTCATTTTATTCTGTTGTGTGCTTTTAAAATAAATAAATACAAAAAAATGTGGGGAACTTAAAAATTTTTCAAAAACAAAAGTGAAAGTGAGAAGGACGAGCACCGTTGAAGTGGGGGATAGCGTTGAAATTTGTTCATGCCCATGAAAACTTTGTGAATCTTGATTACAAAAACATTTCAAGAAAAATAATTATCCCCTTGTACAAATCCATTGTATTATAAAAATAATGAGTCAAGATGTCCCTTTAGGATGTTTAAATTGCTTGTTTTATACGTGTTGTGTAAAAACAGAAACATTTGTTGTAGTGTTTGAATTTTTCATATTGTACTGGACCATGCACAAATTCTGAAATTTGTACACAGTACTGTTATGCAAATTTTTTATTACGTTCTCATTTTTCTGAATTTTTTGAGTTACATAAGTATTGGTTTCATCTGCATCTTTACATATTGTCCTGTTTTTCACAGATTGTTGTTATAGTTGCTTTATCTGCTTATGTTCGAAATCTTGTTGAGCCCCATTGACTTGGGAGCCATAGAATTTTGATAGCATACAGTAGGTAATGTTGGGTTATAGTTATACAATAATGTGATGGAAAGACATGATGGGATTTGATGTTATGTGTACTAACCTTTCTAATAAAAGTTGCGTTAAGTTTTGTGTGGATGAAGTGTTCGCAGATCAAGGAGGTATCGATATGAGAAGAATAAGGAGAGTCAAGAGTTCGAGCTTGGGGATGCCCAAGGAAACCCAAGTAAATATTCAAGGAGACTCAAGCGTCTAACCTTGAGGATGTCCCGGAAGGCATCCCATCTTTCTTCTTCAACAATTATCGATATGTCTCGGTTTTTGTTTTGTTCACATGATATGCGTAAATTCTTGGAGCGTCGTGTGCCTTTTATTTTTATTTTTATTTTAGAAATGCACCATGCTGGTATGGGATAGTCCTTGGTTGATTTATAGAGTGCTTCGTGTGCTTCACTTATATCTTTTGAAGTTTGGTGCATGTTTCGCTACATATAGAAAACTGTTATTTGTAGAATGCTCTTTTGCTTCACTTATATTTATTAGAGCATGGTATTTTGTAGAAAGAAACTAAAGTCTCATGCTTCACTTATACCTATATAGAGAGTTAACGGGAATTGGTCATTCACATGGTTAGTCATAAAATCTTACATAAAACTTGTAGATCACTGGATATGATATGTTTGATTCCTTCCAATAGTTTTGCGACATTAGGATAATAATATGTGGGGGCACTAGTGGATGATTGTGGATTAGTAAGAATATCGGTGTTAAGGTTTGTGATTCCCAAATCATGCATGTACAGTCTCTAGTTATGCGATGAAGTTGGAGCACAATTTATCCTTGATTGAAATCCTTTGTGCTGTTATAATCGGGGGGCGATGGTTAACTCCTACCAACCTCCTCCATAGGGGCATGTGAGTAGTACTTTGCTTCGAGAGAGCTAATAAAGCTTTGCAATAAGTATATGAGTTCTTTATGACTAATGTGAATCCATGGATGTTCGCACACTCACCTTTCCACATATTTGCTAGCCTCTTTGGTACCATGCATTGCCCATTCTCACCTCGAGGTTTGATGCAGCCTTAGCCGGTGCATCCAGACCCCGTGATATGATACGCTCTATCACACATAAGCCACCTTATATCTTCCTCAAAACAGCCCCATACATACCTATCATGGCATTTCCATAGCCATTCTGAGATATATTGCCATGCAACTTCCATCATCATCATATACATGAGTTGAGCATTCATTGTCATATTGCTTTGCATGATCGTAAGATAGCTAGCATGATATTTCCATGGCTTGTCCGTTTTTAGATATCTTTGCTATGCTAGATCATTGCACATCCTGGTACACTGCGAGAGGCATTCATATAGAGTCATCTTTTATAGCTTTATCATCATATCAAGCTGTAAGTAAATAAAAGTGTGATGATCATCATTATTAGAGCATTGTCCCAGTGAGCGAAGGATGATGGAGACTATGATTCCCTCACAAGTCGGGATGAGACTACGGACGAAAAATGAAAAAATGGGGGAGGCCAAATGAGCCCACCACGAGGGAAAAAAGTAAAGGAGAAAGAAAAAAGAAAGAAAAAAAGAAAAAAGAAAAATGAATGAGAAAAAAAGAGAAGGGACTTGCTACTACCCTTTACCACACGTGTGCTTGAAAGTAGCACCATGTTCTTCATATAGAGTCTCCTGATTTGCCATTTTGATATACTAATAGTAATTTTTCATTATAGAACTTGGCTTGTATATTTCGATGATGGGCTTCCTCAAATGCCTAAGGTCTTCATGAGCAAGCAAGTTGGATGCAACCCCACTTAGTTTCATTTGAGCTTTCATACACTTATAACTCTTAGTGCATCCGTTGCATGGCAATCCCTACTCCTCACATTGATATCGATTGATGGGCATCTCCATAACCTGTTGATCCGCCTAGTTAATGTGAGACTTTCTTTCTACTTTAACTCATTTGATATCTACCACTATAATCTATCCCACCTATATGCTATGTCCATGGTTCACACACATGTATTGAGTGAGGTATAAAATGTTAAAGCGTGTTAAAAAGTACGATCCAATTGCTTGGTTTGACACCCGGGTGGTCATGATTTATACTTTATGCTAGGAAGACTAAGCATAACAAGCTATATGATATTGTAGGGATACTATTCTTTAGCATTGTTATTTTTAAAGGACATGATTGTTTGCTAGTAAACCCGAGTATGGATGTCTTTTTGTCAAGTGATATACTATTGCCTTGAATCACTTGTATCTTAATATTCATGTCATGATTAGACATTTCTTCAAGATTATGGTAGGTAGCATTCCACATCAAATATTATCTTTTTATCATTTACCTACTCGGGGATGAGTAGGAATTAAGCTTGGGGATGCTATTACGTCTCCATCGTATCTATAATTTTTGATTCTTTCATGCCAATACTCAACAACTTTCATATACTTTTGGCAACATTATATAATATTTTTGGGACTAACTTACTGATTCAGTGCCCTGTGCTAGTTCCTATTGTTTTTGCATGTTTTGCAGAAAATCCAACGGAGTCCAAATGCGATAAAAATTTGCGGAGATTTTTTTGCAATATATGTGAATTTTGGGATGAAGAATCAACGCAACACGGTACCCGAGGTGCTCCCAAGCCAACAGGGCGTGGCTAGGGGGCTGGCCACGCCTTGATGGCTTCGGGCCACCCCATATGTCGGTTGGGGCCCTACTTACGATGCAACAAAGATAATTTCTTGATAAAAATCCCCTCAAAATTTCAGGCCAATCAGAGTTACGGATCTCCATATATTTAAGAAAAGGTGAAGGAGTCAGAAAACAATCGTGAAAACAGAAGAGTAACATAGAGATAGAGCCAATCTCAGAGGGGATCCTGCCCTCCGGGAGCCATGGCGGCCATGGACCATAGTGGAAACTCTCCTCCCATCTTGGGGGACAAGGAGGAATAAGAAGGAGGGGGAATCTCTCCCCCTCTCTCCTGGTGGCGCTGGAACGCCGTCGAGGCAACCATCGTGACGACGATCTACACCAACAACTTCGCCGCCGTCACCACCAACTCTCTCCCCTCTATGCAGTGGTGTAACTCCCCTTTTATCCATTGTAATATCTACTTAAACATGGTGCTTAATTCTATATATTATTATCCAATGATGTGTGGTTATCCTATGATGTTTGAGAAGATTTCGTTTGTCCTACGGGTTAATTGTTGTATGGTGTGATTGATATGAGTTGTATGATAATATGGTGCTATCGTAAGGTGCCTTCCGTGCCGCACACACGTGAGGGATTCCCGCTAGAGGGTGTTGCAATACATTCATTATTTGCTTATAGTAGGTGGCTAGAGTGACAGAAGCTTACAATTGAGTAAGGGGGTTGTTGTGTATGGGAGTAAAGAGGACTTGATTTGTTAATGCTATGGTTGGATTTTACCTTAATGATCGTTAGTAGTTGCGGATGCTTGCTAAAGTTGCAATCATAAGTGCATGTGATGCAAGTACGGAAAGCATGTTAGTGTATGCCTCTCCCTCATTGCATATGATAAGTATCTATCGTGTTATATTCAATTGCCTATGGACAATCTTTCTCTTGTGTTACAAAAATTAAACAACTAGCTTTTATTATCTTGCAATTTATCCATAGTTTTATTCTCTTAAAGTACTTCTAGTTTTATTCCCGCAAAATAGTTTGATACTTGTTCTAGGTAAAGTAAGTGTTAGCATGCGAAAAGTTGTATCGCTGGTCGATAGAACTTGAGAGAATATTAATTCTACCTTTAGCTCCTCGTTGGGTTCGACACTCTTACTTATCAAAAAAGGCTACAAACGATCCCCTACACTTGTGGGTTATCAATGGACACTATGCCTATATACATGATCATTGCCGCGAATAAATATTACATAACTATGTGCTTTTCTATCAATTGCCCAACAATAATTTGTTTACCCATCGTATGCTTTCTTTGAGAGAGAAGCCTCTAGCAAACAGTATGGCCCCCGGGTCTCTTCACAAATATATTTTAAAAACTCTAAATACCTTGTTGCCATTATTTAATTTCTTTTATTTACAATTTATATTTATCAAACTATCTATCTATCACTACTTATCGCTTGCAAGTAACGAGTTCCAGGGGATTGACAACCTTCTTGCCCGCGTTGGGTGCAAGTGTTTTCTCTTTTGTGTGTAGGCGTTGAAGATGGGAGTTTGCGTGGTTCTCCTATTGGTTCGATAACCTTTGTTCTCACTGAGGGAAATACTTACCTCTACTGTGTTGCATCATCCCCTCCTCTTCGTGGAAAATCCCAACGCAGTTTACAAGTACCATTAAGGTGTGCCACAATAATTTTAGTTTCATAATCAGATTCTACAAAAGTAATTAACCCAGGATCAATATAGAATTCATAATTCTTATCAGTGGCACGGATAGGAGAAGTAGAAAACTTAGGATCATATTTCATTCTCTCTATCATAGATTTTTCTTTCAGCTTACTCAGTAATTTCTTAAGATCATCTCTATCATTACAAGCAACAAAGTCTCTAGCTATCTCCCCATACATAACATAACCATCGGGTATCTCAGCCATTTCAATTATAGTAGGAGAGCTAGACATAATAGATGAATCATAATTTTCATCAGTTTCATTTTCGCGTTCTCTAGATTAGCAATTTGTTCATCCAGAAATTCACCTAGTGGCACGGTTTTACCAAGCAAAGTGATAATCCCCAAGTGCAAGGAATCATCGTAGCACTTTCCAACGATGGAATTGATAAGTATGGAGTGTCGAACGCACAAGGAGCTAGATTTAAGATCAATATTCTCTCAAGTCCTATCTGCCACTGATACAACTCTACGTACACCGAGTGTTTGCTTCTATCTAGAAACGAGAAATAAAACTGCGTTGTGGGTATATAGAGGATAGCTTTGCATGATATTGGAGAACCAAAATATGAAAAATAGTTGTTGCCTAAATAAAGTTAGAATATATTACAATATATTATAAATAGCAAGTGTGGAATAATGATGGTATGGTGTGCGGAATTGTCCTAGGCAATTGATAACAAGATCGGTAGTCATCATTGCAATTTTATATGAGGGAGAGGCATGAGCTAGATTGGACCTCTAGCAAGCATCCACAACTACTAGAAATCATTAAGGTAAACCCAGCCATAGCATTAACACTTCAAGTCCCTTTACTCCCATATGCAACAACCCCCTTACTCGGGTTTGTGTTTCAGTCACTCGAAACCCACTATAAGCGAATCATGAACGTATTGCAACACCCTACAGCGGGAATCCCTCACATGTGCGTGGCACGGAGGGCACCTTCGGACAATACCAACAGAAAATATACTACTCAAACCAATCAAGATCATCGATCAACCCAAAGGACAAAATAGATCTACTCAAACATCATAGGATGGCAACACATCATTGAATAATAATACGTGTCATAAAGCACCATGTTCAAGTAGGGGATTACTATGGGTGTGGGAGAGTGGAGCGCTGAAAAGAGATGCGGAAGGTGATGTTGATGAAGACGTCACTACTATAGAATGGTCCAAAGACGACACATCAATCAGAGACCCTTCGACGAAACTGTGTGCGATGACCAAATCGCAAACGGTATTGTTATAGCTTCGTCGCTAATGACGTGAACTGTGTGTGATGGTGTATCCATCAAATACGATCTAAAAATAGTTGCATGTGCGATGTGTGGCAAACAGTTGGCCCAAATAAACTATTTGCGATTGGATAATATAACGCAAACGGTTAGAAAAATACAAGTGTGTGCGATGTACGGCATACAGTTCACCATGATAAACTATTTGCGTTGATCCAGTAGAACACGATTGTCCAGATGATTGCGTGTGCGATAGATGTCATACAGGTCACTCGGATGAATTGTTTGTGATGAGATAAAATAACATAAACGGTTACATAGATCAAGATGTGTGTGATAGACAGCATACGTGCCACTGGGATGAACTATGTGCGATAAGCAAAAATAACACAAATGGTTTCTCAGATCAAGATGTGTGTGATGTACAGCATACACAGGCCACTCAGATGTGTTGTTTGCAAACGGTTCCGGATAAAGAACTGTCAGGGACTGATGAAATCATCACCGATGGATTTGGTTGTTTATTCCGATTGCGATGTGATTTGCTCAATCTGCCCACAAACATCTATGCTCTGTTTAGAAGAACATGATTGCATAACCAAATTAAACATTCAAATACACACATAACATTGGCGCACACCTCAATAAACTATTACATGCATAATAAACTTATCCCTCTAAAACTACGAATATTTCGGCATAGAGGAAGTATGAGAAACGATCATCAAATCATCTACTTCTTGTGATGCTTGACGCCACCGCTCTGCTTGTGGCTTAATCCCTCGTCGTCTTTAGGTAGGAGCCACTTCCTCATGTCAACGATCCGCCTAAACATCTCGTAGCATGTGTACGCTTCCTTGGCCGCGGTCTGGAGGTGATATTCATCCAGTTTCTTCACCCATGCCCTATGCCAGACAGGCTTGTTCTTGTCACACTCAACCTTCATGTCAGTGTAGTAGGGGTCGATGATGGCCTCGGCCAGGTCAACATGGGAGTCCATGTTCTTCTTGCTGCCCCAGACCTTGTGGTGGTCGCGGATGTCGACAAGCTTCAGGCAGGCCAAGCCCGACATCTTGAGCACCTTTGGATCGTTGGTGGTGTCCACCGTAGCGAACCTGTAGTCGGGCATGTTGACAAACCTTGTGAAACGCTCGCAAGGCACTGTGGCCAGGCAGTAGTGGTAGAGGAGGACGTGATGGCGCACGCACAACTGGGCGATGACAACCTTCTGATCATGCCCGGCACGACCGCCGGTGTAAACGAGGTCGAAGCGGACCACTTTGTACTTGTCATCCGTATCAAGCAACCGCTCCATAGTGTCGATGGATTCCTGCACCATACCCGGGTCGTTGATGTACACCACCGTGAGGTCCGTCTTCCTCATGTGGGTCTCCACATGATGCACGCCGAACTCCATTGGAGCAGGATACGTCCTTTTTGCATCATGCTTTTATATTGATATTTATTGCATTATGGGCTATTAATACACATTATGGTACAATACTTATGCCTTTTCTCTCTTATTTTACAAGGTTTACATGAAGAGGGAGAATGCCGGCAGCTGGAATTCTGGACTAGAAAAGGAGCAAATCTGAGATACCTATTCTGCACAACTCCAAAAGTCCTAAAAATCTACGAAGAATTATTTTGGAATATATAAAAGTTATTGGGCGAAAGAAATACATCAGGGGACCCACCAGGAGGTCACAAGCCAGGGGGGCGCGCCCTGCAGGTTTGCGGGCCCCCTGGCAGGCCTCCGGTGCCCATCTTCTGCTATATGGAGGGTTTTGACCTGGAAAAAAAATCATAAGGGAGCTTTCGGGACGAAGCGCCACCGTCTCGAGGCGGAACTTGGACACAACCAATCTAGGGCTCCGGCGGAGCTGTTCTGCCGGGGAAACTTCCCTCCCGGAGGGGCAAATCGAAGCCATCGTCATCACCAACGATCCTCTCATCGAGAGGGGGTCAATCTCCATCAACATCTTCACCAGCACCATCTCCTCTCAAACCCTAGTTCATCTCTTGTATCCGATCTTTGTCTCAAAACCTCAAATTGGTACCTGTGGGTTGCTAGTAGTGTTGATTACTCCTTGTAGTTGATGCTAGTTGGTTTACTTGGTGGAAGATCATATGTTCAGATCCTTAATGATAATTAATACTCCTCTGATTATGAACATGAATATGCTTTGTGAGTAGTTACGTTTGTTCCTGAGGACATGGGATAAGTCTTGTTATAAGTAATCATGTGAATTTGGTATTCATTCGATATTTTGATGAGATGTATGTTGTCTCTCCTCTAGTGGTGTTATGTGAACGTCGACTACATGACACTTCACCATTATTTGGGCCTAGAGGAAGGCATTGGGAAGTAATAAGTAGATGATGGGTTGCTAGAGTGACAGAAGCTTAAAACCTAGTTTATGCGTTGCTTCGTAAGGGGCTGATTTGGATCCACATGTTTCATGCTATTATTAGATTTATCTTAATTCTTCTTTCGTAGTTGCTGATGCTTGCGAGAGGGGTTAATCATAAGTGTGAGGCTTGTCCAAGTAAGGACAGCACCCAAGCGCCGGTCCACCCACATATCAAATTATCAAAGTAACGAATGCGAATCATATGAGCATGATGTAAACTAGCTTGACAGAAATTCCCATGTGTCCTCGGGAGCGCTTTGCTTTATATAAGAGCTTGTCCAGGCTTGTCCTTTGCTACAAAGAGGATTGGGCCACCTTGATGCACCTTTGTTACAATTGTTACTTGCTACCCGTTATGAATTATCTTATCACAAAATTATCTGTTACCGATAATTTCAGTGCTTGCAGAGAATACCTTACTGAAAACCACTTGTCATTTCCTTCTGCTCCTCATTGGGTTCGACACTCTTACTTATCGAAAGGACTACGATTGATCCCCTATACTTGTGGGTCATCAAGACTCTTTTTTGGCGCCGTTGCCGGGG
This sequence comes from Elymus sibiricus, assembly GCA_039707655.1. NCBI lineage: Eukaryota > Viridiplantae > Streptophyta > Magnoliopsida > Poales > Poaceae > Elymus > Elymus sibiricus. The sequence continues at coordinate 267,145,516 of CM077673.1, read as the reverse complement.
AGTGAAGCGCCTCTGGTGAGTGGAACTTGGTAAGGAAAAATTTATATACTGTGCTGAAATTTACGGTCACTTGTTACTATGGAAAATAATCCTTTGAGGGGCTTGTTCGGGGTATCTTCACCTCGACCGGAAGCACAAAGAGTTGCCCCTCAACCTACTGAACCTACTGAAAATATTTATTATGAGATTCCTTCGGGTATGATAGAGAAACTGCTAACTAATCCTTATGCAGGAGACGGAACACTACATCCTGATTTGCATCTAATCTATGTGGTTGAAGTTTGTGGATTATTTAAGCTTGCAGGTTTGCCCGAGGATGATGTCAAGAAGAAGGTGTTTCCTTTATCTTTGAAGGAAAAGGCATTGACATGGTATAGGCTATGTGATGATATTGTATCATGGAACTACAACCGATTAAAATTGGAATTTCATCAGAAGTTTTATCCTATGCATCTGGTTCATCGTGATCGGAATTATATTTATAATTTTTGGCCTCGTGAAGGAGAAAGTATCGGTCAAGCTTGGGGGAGGCTTAAGTCAATGTTATATTCATGCCCCAATCATGAGCTCCCGAGAGAAATTATTATTCAGTATTTTTATGCTCGGCTTTCTAATAATGATCGGTCCATGCTCGATACTTCTTGTGCTGGTTCCTTTATGAAGAAAGATATTGAATTCAAATGGGACTTATTGGAAAGAATTAAACGCAACTCTGAAGATTGGGGACTCGACGAAGGTAATGAGTCAGGTATAAACCTTAAGTTTGATTGTGTTAAATCCTTTATAGACATCGATGCTTTTCGTGAATTTAGCACTAAATATGGACTTGACTCTGAGATAGTAGCTTCTTTTTGTGAATATTTTGCTGCTCATGTTGATCTCTCTAAGGAGAAGTGGTTTAAATATCATCCTCCCATTGAAGTGAAAGTAGTTGAACCTATTAAAGTTGAGGAAGAAACTATTACTTATAATGTTGATCCTGTTGTTCCTACCGCTTATATTGAGAAACCACCTTTCCCTGTTAGAATAGAGGAACATGCTAAGGCTTCAACTGTGGTTCGTAAGAGTTGCACTAGAACACCTACCCCTCCTGAACAAATTAAAGTTGAACCTAGTATTGCTATGGTTAAAGATCTCTTGGTTGATAATATTGATGGGCATGTTATTCATTTCTATGATGAAGCTGCTAGAATTGCTAGACCTGATACTAAAAGTAAACATAGACCTATTGTTGGCATGCCTGTTGTTTCCGTTAAAATAGGAGATCATTGTTATCATGGCTTATGTGATGTGGGTGCTAGTGTGAGTGCAATTCTCTTTACCCTATACCAAGAAATTATGAATGATATTGCACCAGCTGAGTTAGAAGAAATTGATGTTACCATTAAGCTTGCTAATAGAGATACTATTGCATCAATTGGGATTGTTAGAGATGTTGAAGTCTAGTGCGGGAAAAAAAGTATCCTACTGATTTTCTTGTTCTTGGTTCCCCACAAGATGATTTTTGTCCCATTATATTTGGTAGGCCCTTCTTGAATACTGTTAATGCTAGGATTGATTGTGAGAAAGAAACTATTACTATTAGTTTTGGGGATGTGTCTCATGAGTTCAATTTCTCTAAATTTCGTAGACAACCCCATGACAAAGAATTGCCTAGTAAAGATGAAATTATTGGTCTTGCTTCTATTGTTGTGCCTCCTACTGATCCTTTGGAACAATATTTGCTAGACCATGAAAATGATATGCATATTAATGAAAGGAATGAAATAGATAAGATTTTCTTTGATCAGCAGCCTATTTTGAAACACAACCTGCCTGTTGAAATACTTGGGGATCCTCCTCCACCCAAGGGTGATCCCGTGTTTGAGCTTAAACAATTACCTGATAATCTGAAATATGCTTATCTTGATGAAAAGGAGATATATCCTGTTATTATTAGTGCTAACCTTTCAGAGCATGAAGAAAAGAGATTATTGAAAAGTTTCAGGAAGCACCGTGCTGCTATTGGATATACTCTGGATGATCGTAAGGGCATTAGTCCCACTCTATGTCAGCATAAAATAAATATGGAGCCTGATGCCAAACTAGTTGTTGATCACCAATGACGACTGAATCCTAAGATGAAAGAAGTGGTAAGAAATGAAATACTAAAGCTTCTGGAGGCAGGTATAATATACTCTGTTACTGATAGTAGATGGGTTAGTCCCGTTCATTGTGTCCCTAAGAAGGGAGGTATTACCGTTGTTCCTAATGATAAAAATGAATTGATCCCGCAAAGAATTGTTATAGGATATAGAATGGTAATTGATTTTAGGAAATTAAATAAAGCTACTAGGAAAGATCATTACCCTCTACCTTTTATTGATCAAATGCTAGAAAGACTATCCAAACATACACATTTTTGCTTTCTAGATGGTTATTCTGGTTTCTCTTAAATACCTATGTCAAAAGTGGATCAAGAAAAGACCACTTTTACTTGCCCTTTCGGTACCTTTGCTTATAGACGTATGCCTTTTGGTTTATGCAATGCACCTGCTACCTTTCAAAGATGTATGATGGCTATATTCTCTGACTTTTGTGAAAAGATTCTTGAGGTTTTCATGGATGATTTTTCTGTTTACGCAACTTCTTTTGATGATTGCTTGAGCAACCTTGATCGAGTTTTGCAGAGATGCGAAGAAACTAATCTTGTCTTGAATTGGGAAAAGTGCCACTTTATGGTTAATGAAGGTATTGTCTTGGGGCACAAAATCTCCGAAAGAGGTATTGAAGTTGATCGAGCTAAAGTTGATGCTATTGAAAAAATGCCATGTCCTACGGATATCAGAGGTATAAGAAGTTTCCTTGGTCATGCTGGTTTTTATAGGAGGTTTATTAAAGACTTCTCTAAGAATTCTAGGCCTCTTACTAATCTTTTACAAAAAGACTTTCCATTCGTTTTTGATGATGATTGTGTAGAAGCATTTGAAATTCTTAAGAAAGCCTTGATTTCTGCACCTGTCGTTCAACCACCTGATTGGAACCTACCCTTTGAAATTATGTGTGATGCTAGTGATTATGTTGTTGGTGTTGTTCTAGGACAAAGAGTTGATAAGAAATTAAATGTTATCCATTATGCTAGTAAAACTCTAGACAGTGCTCAAAGAAATTATGCTACCACTGAAAAGGAATTTTTAGCAGTTGTGTTTGCTTGTGATAAGTTCAGACCTTATATTGTTGATTCCAAAGTGACTATTCACACTGATCATGCTGCTATTAAGTATCTTATGGAAAAGAAAGATGCTAAACCTAGACTTATTAGATGGGTTCTTCTGCTACAAGAATTTGATTTGCATATTATTGATAGAAAGGGTGCCGATAACCCCGTAGCAGATAACTTATCTAGGTTAGAAAATGTTCTTGATGACCCACTACCTATTGATGATAACTTTCCTGATGAACAACTAGCTGTCATAAATGCTTCGCGTAATGCTCCATGGTATGCTTATTACGCCAATTACATTGTTGCTAAATTTATACCACCTAGTTTCACATACCAACAGAAGAAAAAGTTCTTCTATGATTTAATACATTACTTTTGGGATGACCCACACCTTTATAAAGAAGGAGTAGATGGTGTTATTAGACGTTGTGTACCTGAGCATGAACAGGAACAGATCCTTCGCAAGTGTCACTCCGAGGCCTACGGAGGACACCACGCTGGACATAGAACTGCACACAAGGTATTACAATCTGGTTTTTATTGGCCTACTCTCTTCAAGGATGCTCGTAAGTTTGTCTTGTCTTGTGATAAATGTCAAAGAATTGGTAATATTAGTAGACGTCAGGAAATGCCTATGAATTACTCTCTTGTTATTGAACCATTTGATGATTGGGGTTTTGATTATATGGGACCTTTTCCACAATCTAACGGGTATACTCATATTCTAGTTGCTGTTGATTATGTTACTAAGTGGGTAGAAGCTATTCCAACTAGTAGCGCTGATCATAACACTTCTATTAAAATGCTTAAAGAAGTTATTTTCCCTAGATTTGGAGTCTGTAGATATTTAATGACTGATGGTGGTTCACACTTTATTCATGGTGCTTTCCGTAAATTGCTTGCTAAGTATGATGTTAATCATAGAATTGCATCTCCTTATCGTCCTCAGTCCAGTGGTCAAGTAGAATTGAGTAATAGAGAAATTAAATTGATCTTGCGGAAAACTGTTAATAGATCCAAAAAGAATTGGTCTAAGAAACTTGATGATGCATTGTGGGCTTATAGAACTGCTTATAAAAACCCTATGGGTATGTCTCCGTATAAAATGGTTTATGGTAAAGCATGTCACTTACCTCTAGAGCTAGAGCATAAAGCTTATTGGGCAATTAAAGAGCTCAATTATGATTTCAAACTTGCTGGTGAGAAGAGGTTATTTCACATTAGCTCACTTGATGAATGGAGAACCCAGGCCTATGAGAATGCCAAGTTGTTTAAAGAAAAGTTTAAAAGATGGCATGATAGAAGGATACAAAAGCGTGAATTCAATGTAGGTGATCATGTCTTGCTATACAACTCTCGTTTAAGATTTTTTGCAGGAAAACTTCTCTTTAAATGGGAAGGGCCTTACATTATCGAAGAAGTATATCGTTCCGGTGCCATCAAGATCAATAACGCCAAAGGCACAAACCCGAAGGTGGTAAACGGTCAAAGAATCAAACATTACATCTCAGGTACTCCCATAAATGTTGAAACCAATATTATTAATACCATAACTTCAGAGGAGTACATTAGGGAGACCTACCAGAACGTTTCAGACTCCGAAAAGGAATAGGTATGTGGTAGGGTAAGTAAACCGACCCCAAAACTTTTTCGATGGCAATTTTTATCCGTTTTGGAATATTTAAAAAATTAGGAAAATTTAAAGTAGTCCGAAGAGTGCACGAGGAGGCGACAAGCCAGGGGGGCGCGCCCTACCCTCCTGGGTGCGCCCCTGTGGCTTGTGGCCACCCCGTGTACCCTCCGGACTCCGTTTTCTTGTGGTATGCTCCATCGTGTCGGTAAAAATTCATTATATAATCTCCCGAAGGATTTGACCCTCGTATCACGACAATATCCCCTGTTTTCGTTTTGAGCTGTTTCTGCAGCAGATTTAGATCAACATGACGTCCCCAAGTGCTTCGAAGGACAAGTTCTTCGAGAAGGTCATCAACCCCTACCTTGCGGAGGTGCTGCGACACCCTCAAACCATTGAGATGTGTGAGGGGGTGCTGCACATCCGTGATGTTGAGGGGCCAAAGAAGACCGGAAGCGTGGAGACAAGGCTCGAAGCAATGGAGCAACAAGTTTTCAAGTGCCAAGGGATGGTGGAACGAGGACTCAATGCCAATCACATGATGATCGCGGAGTTTACACAAAAGCACAAGCTGGACGCCAAGGACATTAGGGAGCACATCTTCAAGCTTTACGAGAAAATCGAGCATCTCCAAGCCCAGATCTATGACCTGCAAAACCAAAACTGTGAGTATGAATACAGATTTAAGAGAATGAGTTTGGCTGTAGATTTGAGGATCCCGGAGACTCGTTCATCTTTTTATGATGGTGAGCCCATGCCTTGGAAGACGGAGGACAAGCTTCCAACCTCATCAACAACTCCAACATCACCACCTCCGAAGCAAGACAATTAAACACAGGGGTATGGGCACTCCCCTTGGCTTGTGCCAAGCTTGGGGGAGGTGCCCCGGTATCGTATCACGATCACATCTTTTACTTTTATCATTTTTCTTAGTTCGATCCTTTTGGTTATATCTTGATCTAGTAGAATAAAGTTTTTGTGTGATCTAGTTTTAAGTTTTGCTTTATGTTCCCCTTATGTAAGCAAGTCCGAGAGTCATATAATAAAGAGTAGTTTTGAGTTGAGGGCTTTGCTTGTTTCCTATGATCTTGAGAAAAAGAAATAGAAAGAAGTATAGAATAGGAGCGAAGAGTATATATGATGATCTTATGGGGAGTGATGACTTCACATATAAGAAGTATGTCGATTGAAATTTGTTGTGAGTTGACAAACATAGCTATTGGTCATTGTTGCAATTAAAAGGAAGTAATAAAGAAAGAGAGATTCACATATAAATATATTATCTTGGACATCTTTTATGATTGTGAGCACTCATTAAAATATTATATGTTAAGAAGTTGATGTTGGACAAGGAAGACAACATAATGAGTTATGTTTGCTTATTTCCGAATAGAAGTTATATGGTTATAGATCCTTCAACATGTGTCGCTTGCTTCCACCCCATATCGGCCAAAACTTCCACACCAAGTAGAGATACTACTTGTGCATTCAAACAACCTCAACCCATTTTTGCCATGAGAGTCTACCATACCTACCTATGGATTGAGTAAGATCCTTCAAGTAAGTTGTCATCGGTGCAAGCAATAAAAATTGCTCTTTAAATATGTGTGATCTATTAGTGTGAGGAAAATAAACTTTATACGAACTTGTGATATGGAAGAAATAAAAGCGACAGACGGCATAATAAAGTTCTTTATCACAAGGGGCAATATAAAGTGACGTTCTTTTGCATTAAGGGATTGCGCATCCAACTATAAAAGCGCATGACAACCTCTGCTTCCCTCTGCGAAGGGCCTATCGGTTACTTTTATTTTTCTAGAGCTTATCTTTATGCAAGAGTCGCGGTGATCTTCACCACTTCCTTTATTTCGCCTTTATCTCTTGGCAAGCGTCATGTGTTGGGGAATGATCTTGACACATATATCCACTCGGATGTGGGTGATCATGAGTTATTACTGTTGACATTACCCTTGAGGTAAATAGTTGGGAGGCAATACTGTAAGCCCCTATCTTTCTCTGTGTTCGATTAAAGCTTTGACCTCATAGGTACCGCGTGAGTGTTAGCAATTATGAAAGACTAAAAGATGATTGAGTATGTGGATTTGCTTTACAAGCTCTTATATTGACTCTTTCCTACGTTATGATAAATTGGAATTGCTTCAATGACTAAGATCATACTTTGTTGGTTCTCAATAGAGTTCTTGATTCATACTTTACCTTGTGAATGAATTGTTACTCTAGCATAAGGAATCATATGTCAATATATGTTGCTGTTCTAAAGATGATCATGATGCCTTCATGTCCGTATTTTATTTTATTGACACCTCTATCTCTAAACATGTGGGCATATTTATCGATTTCGGCTTTCGCTTGAAGACAAGCGAGGTCTAAGCTTGGGGGAGTTGATACGTCCATTTTGCATCATGCTTTTATATTGATATTTATTGCATTATGGGCTGTTAATACACATTATGGTACAATACTTATGCCTTTTCTCTCTTATTTTACAAGGTTTACATGAAGAGGGGGAATGCCGGCAGCTGGAATTCTGGACTTGAAAAGGAGCAAATCTGAGATACCTATTCTGCACAACTCCAAAAGTCCTGAAAATCTACGGAGAATTATTTTGGAATATATAAAAGTTATTGGGCGAAAGAAATACATCAGGGGACCCACTAGGAGGTCACAAGCCAGGGGGGCGTGCCCTACCCCCCTATGCGCCCTGCAGGCTTGTGGGCCCCCTGGCAGGCCTCCGGTGCTCATCTTCTGCTATATGGAGGGTTTTGACCTGGAAAAAAATCATAAGGGAGCTTTCGGGACGAAGCGCCGCCGTCTCGAGGCGGAACTTGGACAGAACCAATCTAGTGCTCCAGCGGAGCTGTTCTGCCGGGGAAACTTCCCTCCCGGAGGGGGAAATCGAAGCCATCGTCATCACCAATGATCCTCTCATCGAGAGGGGGTCAATCTCCATCAACATCTTCACCAGCACCATCTCCTCTCAAACCCTAGTTCATCTCTTATATCCGATCTTTGTCTCAAAACCTCAGATTGGTACCTGTGGGTTGCTAGTAGTGTTGATTACTCCTTGTAGTTGATGCTAGTTGGTTTACTTGGTAGAAGATCATATGTTCAGATCCTTAATGATAATTAATACTCCTCTGATTATGAACATGAATATGCTTTGTGAGTAGTTACGTTTGTTCCTGAGGACATGGGATAAGTCTTGTTATAAGTAATCATGTGAATTTGGTATTCGTTCGATATTTTGATGAGATGTATGTTGTCTCTCCTCTAGTGGTGTTATGTGAATGTCGACTACAAGACACTTCACCATTATTTGGGCCTAGAGGAAGGCATTGGGAAGTAATAAGTAGATGATGGGTTGCTAGAGTGACAGAAGCTTAAACCCTAGTTTATGCATTGCTTCGTAAGGGGCTGATTTGGATCCACATGTTTCATGCTATGGTTAGATTTATATTAATTCTTCTTTCGTAGTTGCAGATGCTTGCGAGAGGGGTTAATCATAAGTGGGAGGCTTGTCCAAGTAAGGACAGCACCCAAGCGCCGGTCCACCCACATATCAAATTATCAAAGTAACGAACGTGAATCATATGAGCATGATGAAAACTAGCTTGACAGAAATTGCCATGTGTCCTCGGGAGCGCTTTGCTTTATATAAGAGTTTGTCCAGGCTTGTCCTTTGCTACAAAAAGGATTGGGCCACCTTGCTGCACCTTTGTTACAATTGTTACTTGCTACCCATTACAAATTATCTTATCACAAAACTATCTGTTACCGATAATTTCAGTGCTTGCAGAGAATACCTTATTGAAAACCACTTGTCATTTCCTTCTGCTCCTCGTTGGGTTCGACACTCTTACTTATCGAAAGGACTACGATTGATCCCCTATACTTGTGGGTCATCAGAGCGCCGCTGGACATCCTCTCTGTATGCGTCATCGAGGTTGTGCTTATTGCATTGTGGGGCGCGATCGAAAGCGTGAAGAGACTATGGTTAATGGCCATTGGTATAAATGGGGGTCGGACGTCCTGGAACGCCGGCATGTCCGGATGGCAATTTTTGCTGTGCGTGATTTAGTCGTGGAGCACATAACTGCATGGGGCGACGCGCGTGGCGCAACCACATGCATATGGATCCCCGAACGTGATCGTGGGACGGCCCCAACCGCTGGCAGAGATCACGTGGAGGGGCGCGAGAGCAGAGCACGCGCAGGGACGCGAGAGTAGAGCATGCAGTGGGCCGCGAGGTCGAACCAGACCACTTTGTACTTGTCCTCGTCAAGTAACAGGTCCATTACATTGGAGTTCTCCACCCAGATTGGATGTTTGGTGTACACCACCAAGAGCCCCGCGAACCGATAGGGCGTGTCCACTACGGCATGCATGGTGAACTGGCGCTCGCGTCGGGACCCGCCGGGAGCGCCATTGGAGCCGCGCAGGATACCCTCTGTCGTTGTTCTGCTTCTTAAGGTCCGAATGTTAATCGTCAATTGCATATTAATGTCCATATAGTAATCCTCCATTGCATACTAAGGAAAAGATAGTACTACCAAAATACGAGTCTCCCTCATAAGATGCCATTTGCATGGTTGTATCACAAATGACAGAAATAGTTCAAAGTTTCAAATTCCAGCATTACATGGCTCAAATTCAAAGATTACAAGGTTTAACCCGATAATAGAAATGAAATTCAGCTTATGCAGAAATTTTGTCATGCAACTCTAGACGCCCACGCTGATCAACTGAACATGAACATATATGATAGGTTTATACTGATATTACTACTAGTTTGGCAACTTCAATATTTCTGCAAAGGGATAATGTGATCTCCTGTTGCAGCACCAGCAATACACACAAATTATCCGGAGACTCGTGGATGTGATGTGGAGGCTACTCAACCCATTGGTCGCCTGAATATGAAGGTACTCGAGTGCAGTACAGCCGCGGAGCAGGCGCTCCATGTCGTCGTTGGGGATGCAGACGGTGACGAGCTCAAGGTGCTTCACTCGAGATAGCAAAAGAGCAGTATTGGCGTTAATCTGGGGGAAATGGCAGTTCATGAACCTGGCGAAGCGCAGCGTTGGCACGAGGCACAGCGCGGAGGGTGGCAGCAGGCACATATGTCCATCATTAAAAGTGATCTCCTCGAGATGATCTAGGGCTGGCAATAAGAACCACTCGTCAAGCTTGCCCCGGTCCTTTCCATTGGAATGGAACTTGCCCATAGTAGTGCCTTTGATTGGGCCATAGTGCGTGCCGAGGATCTGGGATAATGCATCCAAGCGTTTGCGATAGACAGTGCGGAGCATGTGCTCGCTGATGAGGCCGAGAGGGGCGCAGCGCCATAGGGGGCTCCACCGCCGGGAGAGGACGGTTGTGTGCACGCCATCTTTGATAGGGAGGAGGAAGATGATGAGTGTCAACATATCGTTGGGGAGGCTGCTAATGAAGTCTAGGCCTATCGAAGGCGCTTGTGTTTCTGGCTCAGCCCGCCTCCGCTTGTTGGCAACCTCGACCTCCACCTCCGGAGAATGGCCGCTGGCGGCTCTTTCTGTCAAGACTAGAGCAGTGGGAGGATAGTGATTATGTAGCTAGATCAGGGCAGAATAATAGTGCATTGGTAATTACAAGTTACTAGGTAGGAACCATTTTAACAGATTAAGAAAATGAAATCTCAATTGGTTGCTGAAATACTACACAGTTACTTTGATATTGCTACGCAAGTCAACATGCAGATACTAGAAAGAACACTTACTTCCACCAAATTTTGGACGGAGGATGTTGTCAGGGAAGTTAGCATTTATTGTATGGTTAGGCTCTTTTAGGTGCGGCGTAATTTTAGTGCCAGCTTTCAGTACATAAAACTTAGAAATGTCTGCCCAAAGGCCTTCTTCAAAATAGGAGTGACAATCTTCATCAAGTTTTACGGAAACATCGATTGTAAATCCATGGATTTTGCTCAATATGACATCCCTGGAGTCTTTAGTTATGTAAAGGCCAAGATTTAGCACTACAGTTGTTGTTGCAACGCAAGGGATGTACTGCAGGAATTGATAAGATTGTTAAAGAACAGGGTAACATAATAGTATGGGAGCAGTAGTTAAAATAACAGCACATCAGTTGATATGTAAAGACAAAAAATTACAGGTAAATAGATAATGTAACATTGATGTCGTGCAAATATATATGAGAGTAAACGAAAGAACAATACAGCATTAATTTGCCTAATATAGAAGGAGAAGAATAATAAGAAGAAGATATTACATTTGATGTAAATGCTGCATGTTGCACCTTTTATCCAAATGTAGCAATCTATAGGTTCAGAAAAAGTATAGGCCATGCATGTCAACTCACGTAGTGTGAGATTGAACATATTGTGCGCTTCGTGAAGTCGTCTGGTACAGTGAGATGGAACTCCTCGTTTTTTTTGGCCGAGGCCTCATAGCCCTGATGTGTCCTTGCACTGTACACTCTATGAATGAAAACCCTCGAATCAGGTAGAAGAAACATGAATCCACGGCGATTTTGGACGGGTGATTAAAAGGGGCCGACGGACTAGGATAAGAGCTGAGCAGAAATATTTCAGTAGATTAGTTACCTGGTTCTTCATGGGGAAAAACCAGTACCGAAGATTCCCAAATCGGGCGAGCTGGGTCGACAGAGAGTAGCGTCGAGAAAGTCAGTGCCGATTGGCCACGGCAAGCGGCAGTGGCGATATGTGGTGGTGCTTGGCGGCAGCCGGCGGCGGTGATAGGTGTTGAGCTAAGTGGTTGCCACGGGGATAGGCGGTGACATGCATGGAGAGTCCCAGTGTACTAGTGTTAGTGTAGGTGCTACTAGGGAGGGGAGGGGGAGGGGGAGGGGAGCGGGCAAGGGTAATGTGATGTGTGGGTGTTGCGGGTTTTTTTTTGAAGTGGTGCTGAGAGATTTATGTCCTAGAATAATGTGCTTCGGAGGAAACGGTTTATTAGATCCAACCGTGTGTGATAAATCCTATATAAATATTACTCTCGAGTAAATTAGCACTCCGGTGTACATCCTACGGTTCACAAGTGCAATCCGTGGGGATGCGTTCTGCCAATCAGAACACAAACGACGGGGCACAATGAAAGTCGTTGCACAGTTTCAACCTCGGGAAAAAATATAATACACAAGCATAGATATAATACAACAAACTAGATAGATTCAATCCAACATCTCATCTTCATGCTTGATCGTTAAGATTCTCCAAGAACTGGGCGTACGCGGCGTGCGCTATCCTGCGAGAATACTTATGCTTGAAGGAGCCAACGGCTCGTCCTCTTGCATGCACCAAAACACTAGAATACGTGTTGTTAATCTTATGGTTCCAGAATGGGCATCGATAGCCCCCATTCTTCCTGGCACGCCTATTATACTTAACAGCCATAACCTCTCAGAGCGTTTGCCTCTTGAACCTCTCCTGGACGTCTTCATCCTAGCTGTCCACATCGTCAGATAGCACCTACACATAGTAAAAAAATGTGACGTCCGTAAATTTTATAATGTGAATTCGCAAGGCATAGTTTATGAAACATAATATATCATGTGACAACGTGAACCCTAAATCGAAGCTAATTGGTTTGATGCCAAAAGTTGGCATGCCATATTTTAGCAACTGCCAAATGTTGGCTAGAGATTGGTTGCATACCATTTCTCGTTATCAATCTCACAAAAGATTGTGAAATGTTGACAACTTTTGATTTTGCCAAATATTGGCAGCAATGCCAAATGTTGGTAGCAAACCAATCAGCCTATTATATGTATTTACCAAAAATGGGTATAGATGACCAACCAGTTCTCCGTCCGAGTCGTTGTCGTTGCTAGAGTGTTCGTCGGAGTCGCTGCGGACCACCGGCTCTGGCTGGGGATGCATGACGGCGGCAACAACGTCAAGGCCGTGCTGATGTCCGCGCGATACGTCATCTCTGACAACGGCAATCATTGTGCACACCTGCACGCTGTGCTCGGGTGTTGCGCCAGCACCGACATCGTTACTCCCTCCCATGGTGCAGGGAGGCCGCTGATGACGTTTGAGAACGGCAGGGAGGATGCAGGGGGGAGAGAGGATTGTGTGTACCGAGAATGTTAAAACCAGCGGCTCAGGCTCGGTTAATAAAGGGGAGTTGGGACTTCAGAGGGAGGCGGGCGGAGGTTTAAAGGGACGGCTCGCATTCCGGTGAGCCGCCAGCGTGCCGGACTGCTGGCATGTGCACCGTCAATTCACACGCCTGACGACACGTCTCCCTGCGAAACTGCACAGCGAACACGCCTCACATCAATTCACACACCTACTCGCATGCATCCCGGTCAGCATGTGAGGCGACCTGCTAGCATGCGTCCGGTCAAATCACATCTGCTTGCACGAATCGCGGGGCGTGTATTGTTTTTCTGCGAAGCTACGCACTTACTCCCTCCGTTTTTATTTAGTCTACATATTAGAGTTGACTGACGTCAAACTTGATAAAGTTTGACCAACTTTAAAGAAAGAATTAGAAATAATTACCATGACAAATATATATGATGTGAAAGTACATTCAATAAAGAATCTAATGGTATTAATTTTTAATTGTAAACGTTAACATTTTTGTCTATAAATTTGGTCAAATTTTACAAAGCTTGACTCTAACCAACGCTATACGCGGACTAAATAAAAACAGTTTGGATTAATAAACCGTTTGCGATGTTAACATGACAGTTCTGTGTTGCATCTATTAATAAGCCCCCATTTGCAAGAAGCTTAGATGAAAACTTCTCTCAAATTGGACAATTTATTTACCACGACCTATAAGTTCCCTATCATGAAATTATGTCAATGTTTCATAAATTCAAGCTTAGCTGGGCGTTTGATGGAATTTGAAAGCCAAGTGTCAATGTTTGCGGCCCTGAGATGTTCGAAATTTATTGTTTTTCCTTCCATGGGGACTAAACATGCACCCAAGACAAAAAAAATGAATTTCTAGTCCATTTGGGCGCACAACCGTGTGTGCTGTAGTTCAAATTTGAAATTTATAAATTAAATACCTAAGGAATCAATTTAATGTATAAATATGTCTTAATGTTCTTTAAAAATTAAATTTTAACACTACACTCCTATTGTCACATGTGCACTACAGAAAAAAGTTTGACATGCATGCCTCGAAGTGGTGGCGGTGTGGTGGGACGAGTGGGGGTGTGGGGGTCCGGCACGCAATACGCGTCATATGCGCGCCACCACATGGGGTTATCCGGTTAGTTAGGCATCAAGATGACAATGGGGATTACTCACGCGGGTATATTGGAGTCCCATCCCGGTCCCCATCACCGCCCTCCCATTCCCGTCACCGTCTCCATACCCATGCGCGGGGATAAAAAGTTTCCCATCCCCGTCGCCACTTCTTTATCCCCGTGAGGAAACCCAACATGCATTTAAGAACAACATTCAATAGTATTTCAGTAAAAAACAATATTTCAACGCAAATAAACAATATGTTGTGGTTAAGTTTGGGATTTCTTATGGATATTTGGGCTAGATGGGTGGGGTCTGTTGAAATTTGGGTGACCGAGGACGCAAATTACGTGGGGTCTACTAATTTCAGAGCCCACATGTAAGTACTTCATGGTTAAGGCGGGTAAAGCTATATATCTATCCCATCCCCATCCCCGTCCTACACGCTGCGTAAGGTATTTGACCCACAATCTTCCCCATGGGAATTCAAGCTGACACTTCTCGGTGCCCTAATAGAGTAAACACGAATGGGGATGCGGGTAACGGTTTTAACCATTGCCAGCTTCAGGTGAGGCACGTGCCACATCAAAAGTCGTGCATTGGGTATCACTACAGGAATTAGGTATTTTGCCGTTTGCCATGGCAGATGACAAAGGACAGCTTCACGGACGGCAAACTCCTTTGCCGTCTGCCGGCAGACGGCCCCACTTCCAGCAAAGCAAACTACGGTAAAGGGCTACTTTGCCGTCTGCATAAGTACAGCGGACGGCAAACGCCTTTGCCGTCTGCCCTATAGGCCCTGCATACGGTACAGTGAGTGGACGGCATAGCGTTGAGGTTAACCCTGTTAGGTGTCTAACGGCAGCCTTTACCGTCTGCCCGCAGATGGCAAAGAGACAAGCTCCTTTGCCGTCTGCCAGAGGCGGCAAAGTTTCCTAATGGGTCAGCTGGCCTCAGGTGGCTACTGGCATACTTTGCCATCTGCCAACCGACGGCAAAATGTCATACTTTGCCGTCTGCCAGCCGATGGCAAAGTGACCAAATGGATCAGACCTAGTGCTCCCAAGTTGCACAGGTTGCTGCCACGTGTCACCTTTGCCGTCTGTGGCAGACGGCAAAGCTCCCTTTGCCGTCGGTGGCAGACGGCAAAGTGCCTGTATTGCCCCTTTTTATTCTGTTTTTTGTTATATCCAAGCATTTTCACAGGCAATATATATGATATATATATTTCACAGGGCAAACAATGTGTGCAAGTTTCACAGCAAATATATGATATCCAACACATAAGAAACTATATCCCTGTCGTATGGATATGATCATCCAACAAACATACCAAATCAAAAGTGCACTTTTCACCATATTACAATAGTTTCATCCATGCATACATAGTTTCATCCATATTACAATAGTTTCATCCATGCATACATAGTTTCATCCATATTACAATAGTTTCATCCATAGGTAGCAAGTTTCACATTGTTCATCGATACCAAATCAAAAGATAAAGTAAACACAAGCACTCCATCAATGCAAGCTTCCGTGAAGTGAATCAAATCTGCAAAATGGGAAATAAGAAAGTTAGAAGAAGAAGACTAGAAGAAGAAGAAGATCTAGAATAAGAAGAAGAGTTTTTCTTCTCTTTCTCTTTCTCCTCTTGTTTCTCTTCTTCTTATTGCTTATTTGTGTCATTTTAGAGCTAACCTAGGTAATTATGCCATTTTTGACCCACCTAAGCTTATTGTGTCATTTCAGAAGAAAATAAGCTAAGTATATGACATTTATGAGGTTACCAAGGTTATTATGCCATTTTGGAGCTAAGTAGGCTAATTATGCCATTTTTGACATAAGTAAGCTAAGTACATGTAATTATTGAGCTAACCTAGGTAATTATTTTCATTTTTGAGTTAACTAATGAAAGATCGTGGATGTCGCCTAGAGGGGGGGGTGAATAGGCGCTTTAAAATAATTACGGTTTAGGCTTGAACAAATGCGGAATAAAACTAGCGTTTAATTTGTCAAGCACAAAACCTAAATCGACTAGGCTCACCTATGTGCACCAACAACTTATGCTAAGCAAGATAAACAACTAAGTGATAGCAAGATATATAACTAGAAACAATATGGCTATCACAAAGTAAAGTGCATAAGTAAATGGCTCGGGTAAGAGATAACCGAGGCACGCGGAGACGACGATGTATCCCGAAGTTCACACCCTTGCGGATGCTAATCTCCATTAGAGCGGTGTGGAGGCACAATGCTCCCCAACAATGCCACTAGGGCCACCGTATTCTCCTCACGCCCTCGCACAATGCAAGGTGCCGTGATTCCACTAAGGGACCCTTGAGGGCGGTCACCGAACCCGTACAAATGGCAACCCTTGAGGGCGGTCACCGAACCCGTACACTTTGGCAACCCTTGGAGGCGGTCACCGGTACCCGACAAATTGCTCGAGGCGATCTCCACAACCTAATTGGAGACCCCGACGCTTGCTCGGAGCTTTACACCACAATGATTGAGCTCCGAGGCACCACCAAGCCGTCTAGGGCGCCAAGGCACCCAAGAGGAACAAGCCCTAGGGTGCTCAAACACGCAAGAGTAATAAGCTTCTCAACTTCTCACTTCCACGTATCACCGTGGAGAACTCAAACCGATGCAACTAATGCAATGGCAAGAACACACGAAGTGCTCAAGTCCCTCTCTCTCAAATCCCACCAAAGCAACAAAAGCTATGGAGGAAAGTGAGAGGAAGAACAAGGAGAACACCAAGAACTCCAAGATCTAGATCCACAAGGTTTCCCTCACATAGAGGAGAAAGTGATTGGTGGAAAGATGGATCTAGATCTCCTCTCTCTATTCCCTCAAGAAGGAGCAAGAATCATTGGAGGGATGGAGAAATAGCAAAGCTCTAGAAGGTCAACAATGGAGGAGAGAGAACTTGCAATAGATAAAAGAACCGTTGGAGGCAAGGGGTTAGAAGACCCCCTTTTATAACCCCCCACCAAATCGAACCGTTACCTGTGCTGGACGCACTCAAGCAGTACTACCACTCCAAGGAGCGGTACTACCAGCCGAAGCCAGTCAGTACAGCAAGCACAGGAGCGCGGTAGTGTCGCACGAAGCGGTACTACCGCACCCACAAGCGGTACTACCGCAAAGGTTCGCAGAACAGCTCAGAAACAAGGTAGTGGAGCGGTACTGGAGCGGTACTACCGCCGCAAGCGGTACTACCGCCCTACATCCGCTCTACTACCGCTAAGGAGAATAGAGCAACAGAAGCTTGCACACTCTTCGAAACACAAGCGGTAGTAGCAGCGGTAGTGGAGGACGGAAGTACCGCACTAAGCGGTACTACCGCTCTTCTACCGCACTACTTCCGTTTAACAAATATCGGCAACAGAGACGTGCACAGAAGGAATTTCCCAAGCGGAACTAGCAGCGGTAGTAGAAACCGGAAGTACCGTCCAAGCGGTACTACCGTGCTACTACCGTGCCACTACCGCACAAATAAATTAGGCAACAGAAGAAAATCCCACAAGCGGTACTCGCTGCGGTAGACCACGGCGGTACTACCGCATAAGCGGTACTACCGTGGTACCGAGCGGTACTACCACTTGGGTGACAAGAAAACAGCCCAGAGACTGAAAATGTCATAACTTCTGCAAATGAGCTCCGAATTGAGCAAACTCAAGCTTGTTGGATAGATAACGACAAGCACTATCCAACAACTGTTATAATAAGAAGTGGCAGGGGAGATATGCCTAACATATAGAGATGAGAAACCTCTATGAATGAAGAACCGACATAAAATCCAACATCGAAAACATCATAGAGGATGCAAATATGAACTCCGCTTTCGATGAACTCGAGCTTGTCATGAAGATGACCATAAGCTCAAAAACTCACAAAGAGAAACACCAAACACGAACCAAGAAAGATGATGCAAGGATGCAATGGTTTGAGCTCTCTACGAATGATACGATAAAGCTACTCACTTGAGAGCCCCCCTTGATAGTACGGCTATCGATCCTATAACCCGGTCTCCCAATTACTACCATGAGACCGGTAAAATAGAAAACCTATCAAGGGCAAACCTTTGCCTTGCGCACAGTCCACTTGAGCTAGATGATGATGATCTTGACTTCCTCAAGATGGACCACCTTTCTTGATTGCGTTGGCTCGATGAAGACTAGATGATTGCTCCCCCATACTCCACTATGGGTGAGCCACTCTTCGGCACATCTTCACAAGTCCATTGTCACCACAATGGACGGCAAGCTTCAAGCATGATCTCTCCGTGATGTTTCACTTGAACTTGCACACCGCAACCTTGATGACGATCACCACTTGATGTCATCTTCCATGGGTTGTATGGGATCTTCCTCTTGATGCAATCCCATGGAATTATACCTAACCCTACAAAGAACACTCACGTAGACCATGGGTTAGTACACAAAGCGTAATGGACAACGCTTAACATACCATGGGATCACTTGATCCCTCTCGGTGTATCTTGTACGCTTTGTGTGTTGATCAACTTGGTTCACTCTTTGACTTAGTCTTGATCAGCCTTGTATCTTATCTTCTCTCTTCATAAAGAAGATGTCTTGAAGGTAAACATGAATGCTCACACAATCTTCTTCTTCAAGACATGCTTGCAATAGGCTCAACTCTCACATGACCAATCTTTGGATAAATCCTTGAATAGCACCTTGGTTAACACATATTCTTATTCTAATAACCTTGAAACCAACAAATGGTCTTCAAGCAATGCCTATGGACAAACCCTTCAAATATAACTCAAGGCAACCATTAGTCCATAGAGATTGTCATCAATTACCAAAACCAAACATGGGGGCAGCACATGTTCTTTCAACTAAGCTTATTATGTCATTGTGGAGGAAACAAAGCTAAGTATATATCATTTTGGAGCTAAGTAAGCTTATTATGTCATTTTGGAGGAAAATAAGCTAAGTATATGACATTTTAGAGCTAATTAGGTAAAATAGGTCATTTTGGAGCTAAGTAAGCTTATTATATCATTTTGGAGGAAAATAAGCTAAGTATATGACATTTATGAGCTAACTTAGGTAAAATAGGTCATTTTAGAGCTAAGTAAGCTTATTATGTCATTTTGGAGGAAAATAAGCTAAGTATATGAAATTTATGAGCTAGCCAAGGTTATTATGCCATTTTTGACCTAAGTAAGCTAATTATGTCATAAATGAACTAAATAAGCTAAGTATAGGTCATTATGCATTTGTTATGCAAAACACTAGAGAAAACTTACCGTCATCACGGAGGTGACACACTGGTGTTGCTCGTGCCGGTTACACCTGGAGAAGGTTCGTGCGATGCTTGTCTGGAGTTACGCTACACCAAAGATGATTTGCAATGTCTCGTTAGCATGATGACACTCAAATGTTAAGACTAGTAACTAATGACCATTCAAATGAAACTCACCGTGGTCACCAGAGCAATGACTGGCATCGGTGGAGGGGTCTGATCGGTCTTCTCGCACACAGACTACACATTTGGTTTGGACGAGTCAGTCATATTAGTTAGTAATGAAACGAACATTACGTGCATGATTTAGCTAACATGCAGAAGAAACTTACCACGAGGAGCTCGTACATGGCCCGGTGAGCCACGTCATTCCGTGCCCTCTCCTCCTCCAACAACCTAGCTGTCCTCTCCTCCAAGTCCCTCTCCTTCTCCGCCGCCTGCCGGTCCCTAACCTCCAGAATCACCTGGGTAGTCTCTCTCTCCTTCTGAAGAGCAGCCTGCAACACCACTCCTCGTTAGCATTGTAATCATCTTTGTTCGCACACACAATTTATTGGAGGAAAGATATCTAAGTCCATATAACTAACCTCGATGGCGAGCTCGACTGGCCGTGGACGAGGCCTTATCTCAGGACAGGAGCTCGTTTGGCGCGCCTTGATCTCCCGGAGGTAGCGAGGATAACGTATAAGTCCATCTCCAATGGCTATCGAGCCATGGGGCCTCCCGCCACCAGCTATCATCACCAGCTTTGTTTCTATTGATGAATAGTTGGAGGAAGACAAACTATATTGAGGATCCAAAGATTGCAAAAAGGATGATATGGCACAAAGACATACCAAAGAGAGAAGCAAGCAATCTAAGGATACCAAATGGACCAATCAATCAAATGATCCGACGAGCCACACGAATAACAGATATTATGATAGGAGCAAATGAGTGTTCTAAAGAACATAGAGAACTCCCCATGATTTGTGCAATATTTAGTTTTGTATTTGGATACAACGTGCACAAAATAGGATCATCACTCCCCCAAAATCAATAGAAACACACAACAAGTGCAAGTGAGCATATAGGAAACTAAGCCTAGCACTTGCAACAAACACATGGTTGTGCAATATGACAGAGAGGCAACTTAGGAATAGGCTCAACCAAAACGATGTGTGTGAGTCATGGCAAAGCACTTGAGAAGACTAATATAAGGATGAGCATTAAGCATCAACATAGTCTTGAATAAACGAGATATAAGGTGCAAGACACGTCCTTCCCACACACAACAAGAAAATGGGTTCACAAGCTCACTAAAAAGCGAATTAACTACAAAGCTTGTGACAACCCACGGCGAAGATAGAGAATGATAGCATTGTCAAGAGGAGGGATACCAATTGACATGGCGAAAGCCTCGTCAAGACAAGCATGAGGAAAATAATCTTCACCACAAATGAGTGCATCAAGATGCAACGATATAAGATCCGCACTCAAGACAAACGATTTCACGGAGCCACCAAAGAAATAATACAAGAAAGACAAGGTGGTCATGAAAGAAAGGATATCATCTAGAGATGTAATTTCTCTCAAGGGTATAAGGTTCTAGGTAGATGAAAATCATGATGATATCAATCCACAAAGAAGGATATACACACGAAATAGTTACAACACGAAGGAACAAGATATCCAAAAGGAAGTCATAAATATACCAATAAGATCTTTGCTTGAAAGCATAGCACATGGCTTAATATTGTCTTATTGTATATCAATGAACTCCACACACACACACACAACAAAGACATCACAACTCACAACAAGAGATCATTGTTGGGATGCTTTGAGAAAGGAAACAAGTATCACTAGAACGGATCAAGAAAATCATGCCATGATGCAACCTACACAAGGTTGAATGCAAGAAATGTATGCATGAAGTTGATACTTGTTACCGAGATAGCATTGGAATGATGTAGTATATACCAATTGAATGTAGTAGATTGTAGTTCATTGATCATCCTAGCTTGACTCCAATAAGCACATGGTGATAACACCTTCCCTGCCAGTGAGCCGAGCATCCAATGCATCTCCAATTGTTCCTAAAACAACATCACAAACAAAATGGTGCCCAAACTCATTGGGACCAAAGAGTTAGAGAACCAACAACACATAGGACAAACTCCATATAGATATGTCCATATGGATATGAAATTGAGTTTCATGCACATCTCATCCAATTAGAGACTTGGTGGAGTTTCCCCTATATATTGGGTCAAAGAAAGAAAGCATGCCAAAGGAAATACATAAAGTAAATATGCATGCACAAGACTTTCAAGGACCAAAGGGAGATACAATTTGGACAAAACACCAAGTAAACCAAGAAGGCAACCAAAAGATTGACACGACATAAGGTTGTCCAAATTATATCAAAGAACCAACTCAACTCATGATTTAAGACAAATAGAGATCAACACAAGAGAAGAGATGCCAATTGAAACCAAACCAAATCAACACATGATTTGATAAGATACCAATTGAAAAGATACCAAGTGAAGAAATAATCACTTGAAGGATACCAAATAAAAGATACATCAAGGAATGAAATACCAATGATACACACTAATTAAAAAATATCAAGCTCCCAAAAGAGAGGAAGGTTCCGAACAAACCAAACCCTCTACAAAGTTTCATGATGGCACAAAGTACCAGAAAGAAACGGCATGCCTTCCACCAACACACACTTGATAAGGATCACAAGATGAGTGTTCTAAAGGAAATAGGATAGCTCCCCCAAGCGTTGTGCATTATAGAGAATTTGCATTTGAATACAAAATGCACAAGATGGGATCACCACTTTCACTATATCTAGAAAAACACTAGACAAGATCAAGAAATTAACAAGATCCACAAGTGGTATGGAAGACAATGGGAGTTGACACAATCCTTGGCAAGAGATAAGGCAAAAAGCACAAGCCAATGTGAAGATGATTCAACAAATTCTACCACATACAAGAACACCAAATGTACAAGTACAAGAAGTATTTGGAATGAATTCCCGGTGGTAGATTGTAAAGAAAGCCAACATCATCTTCACACCAAACACATAAATAAATGACTCTTGTACAGCTAACATGCCACCTAGGAACAAGTAATTTACAATATCAACTCTAAGTGGCAATACCTCAAATGTACACATTTTCTAGGCTTGTAATATACACAAAGCATATTACTCCCCCATAATGTGATACCAATGACAACTTAACAAGAGACTATAAAAGGATACAACACGAGATAATTAATGGACTATTTAGAATTTGAATTTCTCATGAGAAGACATACCACATAGAGACTAGATAATCTTGTAATATCAATACTAGGTGGTATTCCTCATGTACACACATTTGTAGGATTGTGAAGTGCACACAACACATCACTTCCTTACAATGGGATGATCCATTAATATCTCACAAGAGCCAACTAAGATACAAACAAGATGCAAAAAGGCTCAACACAAGACTCACACATACATGATGTGCAAACCAATCATACACATACTTGATTTCTCAAGATAAGCAAATTGGAAGCACAACATATACAAACACATGCAAGGTACAAAACCAAACATGCAAAGGGGCAAGTAACTTTCAATGTAAACAATTTAAGTACAAGTTACCGCAAGGAGGCACATTGGATATAAGATAGAAACTTGAAAATCCAATGACTTGGCTTGAGACAATATGAATGATGAAGTCCCCTTAATTCTTCATAATATAGCCAAGTCTCCAATGCCCTCCAACAACACCTATTGATCAAGTTTGAGCTTGTTGGTCCCCAACCAAGTTGGGTCCTAAGAGGTTAGTCACAATAGACTTGGCTACCCAAATGGTTCTTTTCTTGACACCACTTTGAGTACCAACTAACTTGGCAAACACATTGCCAACCTTATCCTTCCCAAGAGAATAGATATCATCAATTAGAATAGGGTTGGATAAGGTACCATTCGTGCATGAAGAAGCAAAGTGACCCTTCTTCCGACATAAGTAGCAACATTTACCCTTTACTTTCTTCTCAATTGATTTCTCAACTTGAGGAGCGTTGACTTGGGTCTTCTTGGGAAGTGGCCTTTCTTCAACTTGACGTTGGGCATGGGATTGAACTTGTGGCCGCTTCCCTTGTTGCTTGTCACTATGGGGCTTCTTCTTCAATGGGCAAGATCTAACATGGTGCCCTTTTATCTTGCACTTGAAGCAAACAATCTTGGCCGAATTCTTGACTTGTTCTTGGCCCTTCTTATTGTTGCTCTTGGACTTCTTCTTCTTATTGGAGTTGAATCCAGGTCCACCTTTGTCATGGGGGGATTTTTGCACACTCAAAATATTGTTGAGTGTGGACTTCCCTTCATGACGCTTTTCCAAGTCTTTCTTCAAAGAAGTGACTTGGGCCTTGAGCTCTTTGATTTCCTCTACATGGTTAGTATCAACACAAGTACTAGAGGAAGTATAAGCATCATTGTTAGAGCAACAAGGCAAGGAAAGTAATTCATCACAAGATGTACCAATGTTATGCATAGAAGAATTACGAGGACTAGCACATGTCAATAAAGCATTTCTACTAGATGTAGTGCTAAGGTCCACATGAGGCTCACTTGATGTTACCTTTGTAGTACAAGCCTCATGAACTATCTTTAGCACATCATGGGATACTAGAAGATCACCATGAGAGCTCGAGAGCTTTTCATGACTTTCTTCCAATTTCCCACAATTGCTAGATAGCAACTCAAGTTGAGCCCTTAGCTCAACATTCTCCTTCAAAATGGATGCTTCACAAGAAATAGAGTTAGTAACACAAGCATCATCATTAACAACAAGAGGAGAAGGCAACTTGGCAAGCTCTTTAGCATATGAAGCTTGAAGTTGAGCATGAGACTCGGTGAGTTCAATGAGCGAACTCTTAACGACCCTTGAGCCATTTTCGAGGTGCTCAAAATCCTCAAGGAGTTTAGCATGAACAAATTCAAGCTTATCATTTTTAGTTTTAAAATCATTAGCCACCTTGAGAGCTCTTTCATGAGATTCCATTAATCTAGATAATTCTAGAGCAAAGGTCTCCTCAAGAGATTCCTTGGTGGTTTGTTCATTTTCAAGAGCTTCAGATAGCTCCGCGATCTCATTAGCGTAATCACGCTCATGACATTCCATTTTCTCAATGGTGGCCTCATGCTCCTCGAGATGAGATTCCAACTCCTCCATATATTTCTTGCCCTCAATGGCAATAGTCATGATTTCAAGGAAGTTAGAACAAGCAATTTTATTCTTATGAAGAGCTTTAAAAATCATTTCACCCTTAATATTTAAGGATGCAACATTAACATTCTCTTCATCATTATCCTCATCATCATTAGCATCAACATCATCATCAAGAGACATATTGGGGTTCAAAGGAGGAGATACCTTTGAAGCCTTAGCCATAAGGCAAAAAGCAATAGATGATGATATGGGATCCCTTGAGGCACCATTCAAGACCACATCTTGTTCCATGAAGTGTTGAGTTTCCTTTACATTGTTAGCACAACAATTAGAGGAAATAGATACATTTTTATCATGGCAACAAGATATAGCAAGCATATCATTATGAGATGTAGTCAAGCAATTTCTACATGATATGCAAGGACTATCAACACGAGCATGTGAAACATTAAGAGTGCTCTAAGTGTTAAAGTCCAAAGATGAAGCATAGCAATAAGATAGCGATGAAGGATCATCAACAATTATCCCACTATCAACATTACAATGATCATCACTACTCACCATATCATTACCTTGTGGCAATCCACATGTAGGTGAAGTAGATGAAGTTGAGAAGACAACACGACCGGAGGTGGAGGGAGAACAATCATCCCCACAAATCTTGGACACACCATATTTGTCTTGAAGCTTTGTCCACAACTCATGAGCATCCCGAAACGGCATGAGTTGAAATATAACTACATTGCTCAAAGCATCAAAAAACACATTAGAAGCTTGAGCATTGAGATAAGAGTTTTTCTCATCCTCTAAAGATATGTGTTGAGAATCCTTTGGAGGAGAAAAACCCATATCTACAATTTGCTCTAAACACGGGTCAATGGCCCGAAAATGATTAAGCATGCGAATTACCCAAACATCAAAATTTGTGCCATCGAAACTAAGAGTGTCAAAGAATCCTAATCCCCTAGTCGACATCTTTACTCTCTAGGCGGTTAAGCCTAATAATGAGAGACCTGGCTCTGATACTAATTGAAAGATCGTGGATGTCGCCTAGAGGGGGGGGGGGTGAATAGGCGCTTTAAAATAATTACGGTTTAGGCTTGAACAAATGCAGAATAAAACTAGCATTTAATTTGTCAAGCACAAAACCTAAATCGACTAGGCTCACCTATGTGCACCAACAACTTATGCTAAGCAAGATAAACAACTAAGTGATAGCAAGATATATAACTAGAAACAATATGGCTATCACAAAGTAAAGTGCATAAGTAAAGGGCTCGGGTAAGAGATAACCGAGGCACGCGGAGACGACGATGTATCCCGAAGTTCACACCCTTGCGGATGCTAATCTCCGTTAGAGCGGTGTGGAGGCACAATGCTCCCCAACAATGCCACTAGGGCCACCGTATTCTCCTCACGCCCTCGCACAATGCAAGGTGCCGTGATTCCACTAAGGGACCCTTGAGGGCGGTCACCGAACCCGTACAAATGGCAACCCTTGAGGGCGGTCACCAAACCCATACACTTTGGCAACCCTTGGGGGCGGTCACCGGTACCCGACAAATTGCTCGAGGCGATCTCCACAACCTAATTGGAGACCCCGACGCTTGCCCGGAGCTTTACACCACAATGATTGAGCTCCGAGGCACCACCAAGCCGTCTAGGGCGCCAAGGCACCCAAGAGGAACAAGCTCTAGGGTGCTCAAACACCCAAGAGTAATAAGCTTCTCAACTTCTCACTTCCACGTATCACCGTGGAGAACTCAAACCGATGCAACTAATGCAATGGCAAGAACACACGAAGTGCTCAAGTCCCTCTCTCTCAAATCCCACCAAAGCAACAAAAGCTATGTAGGAAAGTGAGAGGAAGAACAAGGAGAACACCAAGAACTCCAAGATCTAGATCCACAAGGTTTCCCCCACATAGAGGAGAAAGTGATTGGTGGCAAGATGGATCTAGATCTCCTCTCTCTATTCCCTCAAGAAGGAGCAAGAATCATTGGAGGAATGGAGAGATAGCAAAGCTCTAGAAAGTCAACAATGGAGGAGAGAGAACTTGCAATAGATAAAAGAACCGTTGGGGGCAAGGGGGAAGAAGACCCCCTTTTATAACCCCCCACCAAATCGAACCGTTACCTGTGCTGGACGCACTCAAGCGGTACTACCGCTCCAAGGAGCGGTACTACCAGCCGAAGCCAGTGAGTACAGCAAGCACAGGAGCGCGGTAGTGCCGCACGAAGCGGTACTACCGCACCCACAAGCGGTACTACCGCAAAGGTTCGCAGAACAGCTCAGAAACGAGGTAGTGGAGCGGTACTGGAGCGGTACTACCGCCGCAAGCGGTACTACCGCCCTACATCCGCTCTACTACCGCTAAGGAGAATAGAGCAACAGAAGCTTGCACACTCTTCGAAACACAAGCGGTAGTAGCAGCGGTAGTGGAGGATGGAAGTACCGCACTAAGCGGTACTACCGCTCTACTACCGCACTACTTCCGTTTAACAAATATCGGCAACAGAGACGTGCACAGAAGGAATTTCCCAAGTGGAACTAGCAGCGGTAGTAGAAACCGGAAGTACCGTCCAAGCGGTACTACCGTGCTACTACCGTGCCACTACCGCACAAATAAATTAGGCAACAGAAGAAAATCCCACAAGCGGTACTCGCTGCGGTAGACCACGGCAGTACTACCGCATAAGCGGTACTACCGTGGTACCGAGCGGTACTACCGCTTGGGTGACAAGAAAACAGCCCAGAGACTAAAACTGTCATAACTTCTGCAAATGAGCTCCGAATTGAGCAAACTGAAGCTTGTTGGATAGATAACGACAAGCACTATCCAACAACTGTTATAATAAGAAGTGGCAGGGGAGATATGCCTAACATATAGAGATGAGAAACCTCTATGAATGAAGAACCGACATAAACTCCAACATCGAAAACATCATAGAGGATGCAAATATGAACTCCGCTTTCGATGAACTAATTATGTCATTTTGGAGGAAAATAAGCTAAGTATATGACATTTTAGAGCTAATTAGGTAAAATAGGTCATTTTGGAGCTAAGTAAGCTTATTATATCATTTTGGAGGAAAATAAGCTAAGTATATGACATTTATGAGCTAACTTAGGTAAAATAGGTCATTTTAGAGCTAAGTAAGCTTATTATGTCATTTTGGAGGAAAATAAGCTAAGTATATGAAATTTATGAGCTAGCCAATGTTATTATGCCATTTTTGACCTAAGTAAGCTAATTATGTCATAAATGAACTAAATAAGCTAAGTATAGGTCATTATGCATTTTTTATGCAAAACACTAGAGAAAACTTACCGTCATCACGGAGGTGACACACTGGTGTTGCTCGTGCCGGTTACACCTGGAGAAGGTTCGTGCGATGCTTGTCTGGAGTTACGCTACACCAAAGATGATTTGCAATGTCTCGTTAGCATGATGACACTCAAATGTTAAGACTAGTAACTAATGACCATTCAAATGAAACTCACCGTGGTCACCAGAGCAATGACTGGCATCGGTGGAGGGGTCTGATCGGTCTTCTCGCACACAGACTACACATTTGGTTTGGACGAGTCAGTCATATTAGTTAGTAATGAAACGAACATTACGTGCATGATTTAGCTAACATGCAGAAGAAACTTACCACGAGGAGCTCATACATGGCCCGGTGAGCCACGTCATTCCGTGCCCTCTCCTCCTCCAACAACCTAGCTGTCCTCTCCTCCAACTCCCTCTCCTTCTCCGCCGCCTGCCGGTCCCTAACCTACAGAATCACCTGGGTAGTCTCTCTCTCCTTCTGAAGAGCAGCCTGCAACACCACTCCTCGTTAGCATTGTAATCATCTTTGTTCGCACACACAATTTATTGGAGGAAAGATATCTGAGTCCATATAACTAACCTCGATGACGAGCTCGACTGGCCGTGGACGAGGCCTTATCTCAGGACAGGAGCTCGTTTGGCGCGCCTTGATCTCCCGGAGGTAGCGAGGACAACGTATAAGTCCATCTCCAATGGCTATCGAGCCATGGGGCCTCCCGCCACCAGCTATCATCACCAGCTTTGGATCAATAGGATGCTGGCTCGTGTTAAAGTCCTCCCCTTTCCTCGCCTTCCCCTCATCTCTATACCTCATGAGTTTGTGGTGGGAGGAGATGTTGGTGAAGTTCTCGGGAGGATCGAGCTCAGACTCAGAGAATGCCTTGGCCTTCTTGTACGAGGAAGTATGGGCCATGGCATAGAGGTCGTACACCTTTGGCACCTCCGTGTTATTGTGTTGCGCCTAAAAGAGAGGAACAAATTAGTAGTAAAGGGCTCAACCTAGCATCAAGAATGAATTGCATGAATCATGAAGCAAACCACGTACCCTCTACCATAAGTTCTGTATTAGGCGCTTGCACTCGGCATCGATAACCTTTGTCGCGGCCTCCTCGTATCCCTCCTCAAACCTGTAGAAGGTCTGCAATCGAACGAGACAACATTGATTAGTACAATAACTAGGTATTGTTGATTTTTAATCGTGTAAAGGAGAAATTACCCAAAAATTTCTGATCAACATGTCGGCCCTCATGTGGCACAAGACACCATCGATCGTCTCCTCCGGCGGGGCCGGGGCAGCCAAGTAGTGCTCCCAGCTCAATCCTAGCTCTGGAAGCTGACCCTCACCGGGCAACGTGACAAACCCCGGGATGTTTTGCCGGCAAATCACACCAAGGACGGTGTTGGGCATGCGGACATCCCTGGCATGTTTCCAACCCCTGCAATATGACAAAGCCAACACATTAGATATTTGAAGAAACGTGAAGGAAAAAGGTTAAAAAGGAGTAAATGCACTTACTTCTCCCCATCAGGCCTAATCGACCACCTCTGCTCGCGGGTCGCCGGCACGGGCGGGAGCCGTGTACTACCACGCTGGCAGACGGTGGCCCCCTAAACCTCCTCGTCCTCGCTATCAAAAAACTGATCCCCGCCACCATCAGCATGGCCACTCGGCTCCTGCTGATGCAGATCTGGCCAGGTATCCCATCGGGTCTGCTGGGACGTAGCCTGATCCCTGCTCTGCTCCGGAGTCTCGTGGGACGAAGCGTCTGGGACAGGAGTCTCATGGGTCGAAGGTTCGTCGACCCGAGGCTCGTGGACAGGAGTCCACATAGCCTCCACCTCAGACGGGTCCACCCTAGCAGTGTTGTGCTCGAGTGAATCAGCTGGGGGTGGCGGCGAGGAAGACATAGCAGCCTGCGTACCTCTCTCACGGCCACGTGTACCTCTATTGTCTCTCTTCTTCCCCCGACCTCCTCTCCCGGTGGGCAACGACGCCGACGATGAAGCGCCTGCCTGTGTCTGCATATTGTCGAGCAACGCTCTCCGGAGAGACAGGGGTGGAATGGAAGTACCCCTTGATAGAGGCAAAGTTGTCCCTGTCTTTCAATGAGATGTGGCTATCGTTTATGGTAGAGTCGACTTTGACGATCCGACTACGAACGTGCGAGGACGTCGCGCCTTAGCAATCGCTAAACCAACTCCGAGAGGTTATTGACCACACCGGGGCACGATCAACCTGACCACGAGGGTCTGTTTCCTACACGCAAACGAAGAACAAGCAAGAAACTAAGATTGCAATCTGGATATTGCGAATATAAGAGGAAAGCTTTATTGATGAAGTGGGGTTCTCTGACGCCTTTGTCTGGTCGTGGAACAAAAACGAAGAACGCAAAGTTGCATCTATGGCTAACTTTCAATATAAACAAAACCCAAGTCGAAAACGACGCCCTAAGGGTTGTATATATGGGGGAATAGAGGGGGATTTCATGGACCCTTGTAGGAGGGGTCCGAAATCAGCCCTAACTCAGTTTCCCCACACATACGGACTCTAAAAACTGCCTATAATATGGTATTTCGAAATTACATGGGCCTGGCCCAAAAATAAGGTGACGCAGCACCTATAATAGCCTACGGACGAAATTTATGAAGTGGCATGTTGTATATTTCGTCCAAGCCTCCAAGCACTCCTTATGGTGGCTTCAAAGTGCGAAAATCTCCACTGGAAAGTCCATTGTTCCTTCCCGCGCGCGCACCTTTTTCTCCATGGTTGATCCCGCTCCAATGGCAATCCTTCTTGTCCATGCTAGGTCCTTCATTCATAAGTAAAACAAAAGTATCTAATTTAGGCAGCATCATATGTTCATGAACATTATAAGGATTTCCAAGAAATGGAAGTACCTAATAATTTAGTTGGCGTGCGTGGGCTCTAGTAACTGGTCCAATATGTGTAGCTGGTGGGGATGTGGGTGTAACATTAGTAGGGATGTCCTCATCATCCTCCCCTTCTTGAATTGAAGTCGTCCTCGACGGAAGCTCATCCTCCTCACCCAAATAAGGCTTCAAATGTGCAATGTTAAAAGTGGGACTAACCCCAAAATTTGCACGCAGCTCAAGTTTATATGCATTATCATTTATTTTCTCTAACACCTTAAAAGGACCATCAACATGTGGCATTAGCTTTGACTTGCGCAATTCAGGAAACCTATCCTTACGCAAATGTAACCAAACAAGATCTCCAGGTGCAAAGACAACATGTTTTCTACCCTTATCTCCAGCAAGTTTATATTTAGCATTCATATGCTCAATGTTCTCCTTAGTTAACTCATGCATCATTAATATCAATTCAGCACGTTCTTTAGCATCAAAATTAACCTTCTCTGAAGATGGAAGAGGCAACAAATCAATAGGTGCACGAGGTAAGAAACCATACACAACTTCAAACGGGCACATCTTAGTAGTAGAATGCAGCGAACGATTATAAGCAAATTCAATATGAGGCAAGCATTCTTCCAACATTTTCAGGTTATTCTTC
Source organism: Elymus sibiricus (assembly GCA_039707655.1). Classification (NCBI taxonomy): domain Eukaryota; kingdom Viridiplantae; phylum Streptophyta; class Magnoliopsida; order Poales; family Poaceae; genus Elymus; species Elymus sibiricus. Next base: position 267,114,060 of record CM077673.1, on the reverse strand, counting down.
AAAACAGCCCTAAGCATATTACACAATGATCTATTCACTACTTTAGTTTGTCCATCAGTTTGGGGGTGACATGTAGTACTAAAAAGCAGTTTAGTCCCCAACTTAGCCCATAAACATCTCCAAAGGTGGCTAAGAAATTTAGCATCACAATCTGAAACAATCGTATTTGGCACACCATGCAAGCGAATAATTTCACGAAAGAACAAATCAGCAACATTAGCAGCATCATCCCTGTTATGACATGGTATAAAGTTCGCCATTTTCGAAAATCTATGCACGACAAAAAATATGCTATCCCTCCTTTTCTTTGTTCGAGGTAAACTTAAAACAAAGTCCATAGATATATCCTCCCAAGGAACACTAGGTACAGGCAAAGTCATATATAAACCATGAGGATTGAGTCGTGACTTAGCTTTTTGACATGTAGTGCAGCGAGCAACAAAACGCTCAACATCCCGTATCATCTTTGGCCAAAAGAAATGTGTAGCAAGTATGTCCTCCGTCTTCTTCACGCCAAAGTGTCCCATTAATCTTCCTCCATGCGCCTCCTATAACCCATGTTCAAGAATTCGTCTGATTAACCAGTTAACTTGCCGATTAATCCCTACTCATAGGATCATCGAGTAGCCGATTAACTAATAAATCGCCTGATTAATTGATTAAATGGCTGATTAACTTGCCGATTAGCCTATTAATCCCCTACTCGGCAACCAACCGAGCAGCTACCAGTTAACGATTTCCTCAACAATGCATGTAACAACAAAAGACGAACGGAGCTAGCTGGAATGCATAGCTTGTTAGCACGGAACACAAATCCATCAGTAATGACGAACTTGTTCCATGTTCTCCCTTATTTAGAATTGTCCAACACATCTTTAAATTCAGCATCATGCACATATTGATCTTTGATGGTCCCCAAACCAAATATTTTAAAGTCAAGTTGTTGCAACTCCCTCCATCAATGATGACACGAACAGAACTCTCCTTCACAACTCCCTTTGTATGTAACAAGTTGTGCCTCTGATTTTGCTCAGCCTGTGTAACCTGCACACTTAGAGGCGAAGTTGTCCCTGTCTTTCGATGAGATGTGGCTATCGTTTATGGTAGAGTCGACTTTGACGATCCGACTACGAACGTGCGAGGACGTCGCGCCTTAGCAATCGCTAAACCAACTCCGAGAGGTTATTGACCACGCCGGAGCACGATCAACCTGACCACGAGGGTCTGTTTCCTGCACGCAAACGAAGAACAAGCAAGAAACTAAGATTGCAATCTCAATATTGAGAATATAAGAGGAAAGCTTTATTGATGAAGTGGGGTTCTGTGACGCCTTTGTCTGGTCGTGGAACACAAACGAAGAACGCGAAGTTGCAGCTATGGCTAACTTTCAATCTAAACAAAACCCAAGTCTAAAACGACGCCCTAAGGGCTGTTTATATGGGGGAATAGAGGGGGATTTCGTGGCCCCTTGGAGGAGGGGTCCGAAACCAGCACTAACTCAGTTTCCCCACACATACGGACTCTAAAAACTGCCTATAATATGTTATTTCGAAATTACATGGGCCTGGCCCAAAAATAAGGTGACGCAACACCTATAATAGCCTATGGATGAAATTTATGAAGTGGCATGTTGTATATTTCGTCCAAGCCTCCAAGCACTCCTTATGGTGGTTTTCAAAGTGCGAAAATCTCCGCCGGAAAGTCCATTCTTCTTTCCCGCGCGCGCAGCTTTTTCTCCATGGTTGATCCCACTCCAATGACCATCCTTCTTGTCCATGCTAGGTCCTTCATTCATAAGTAAAACAAAAGTATCTAATTTAGGCAGCATCATATGTTCATGAACATTATAACGATTTCCAACAAACAAAAGTACCTGATAATTTAGTTGGCGTGCGTGGGCTCTAGTAACTGGTCCAATATGTGTAGCTGGTGGGGATGTGGGTGTAACATTAGTAGGGATGTCCTCATCACCCCTCCCACCACGCGCCGACGAAGAAGGAGCCACGGATTGCTCTGGACCTGCGCCCACCATCTGTCAACACCTGCCATGACAAAGAGTAAACGAAATTAGTACAACATAACAAATTGAATACCGAGATGAATAATAATATGTATATAGTTGAAGTGCATCATCATCATGTATATTGTCATGGGAATGTCCCTGACAATAGAACTAGGGGTACGAATGGAGGGGCGAAGCCTAGCTACGGCTCAGGTGTATCACTCGGATGTGTACGAGTTCAGGCCCCACTCGGAAGTGGTAAAAGCCCTACGTCTCGAGCCCGGAGGCTGGTTTGTTTTGCTTATGTGGGAGTTTGAGAATACAAGTGTCGGAACCCTTGCTGCGGCGCCCGGGGGTGGCTTATATAGAGTGCGCCACCACCGGCCGAGCGCCATCACTAGGCTTTAATGGTAATAAATGGAGCGTTACAGGAACGACCGCTTTTACTAAGTCGTTACAGGTAACGTACAATTGACATAATGGATGACTCTTCAAGCTCCATGGTCGCTATGTCTTCTGGATCGTCTGGACTCCCGTCAGACCTAGTGGCGCGGTGGCTCGAAGAGTCCGAGTGACTGGAGAGATCTGAGTGGATCATTCGGGATACGAATGTAGTTTCAGCCCAGGGGCTTTTTGATACTAAGGGACCATATGTAGGTCCCATATGTCACGCCTATGACCCTACCCATAGTAGGTAGCCTCATCAGTAGCCCCCGAATCCATGAGGTTTTTGTGGTTAAGTGATTGACACTCGGAAATGCCTGGAAACAGCCCGAGCGTTCCTCACTTGGTTTAAAACAACGATGGATTCAGGATTAGCATTTTCGTCCAAACGGTTCGACTTGATTCAGAGCCTTTCTTGGAAGAAAGGATCTGAATGACTCGTTTATCCATCCGAGTGATCAACCAATCAGAAGGTTGAGAACCCGATCCGCTTGGAGAAGATTGACCGATTTCCCGAAGAGCAGAGTTCATTCCAATTGGAGTTTGAGGAAATTTCCCGTGCGTCCAGGACCTCAATAAGCGCGCACATGGCACAATCGAACGGTCGTGTCACAGTAATCCTTGATGCTCTGTGCAGTGGATTTGCGGATCTTGCTCCATTCGTGGATTGACGGCCAGAGATTGTGCTCATGCTTCGGGTTATAAAAGGTGCGAGTACTGTTCGCGGGGTAACAGATCTTGTTTTCGTCCTCTGCCTCCGTCTTCTCCGCCACCCTGGCGACACACCTTCACCTCACTCTCGCCGTAGATCAAGTTTGAGGTTGCTGAGATGACGAAGGCGGCGACGGACAAGGCCGAGCGGGTGAAGAGGGGCTCACGGGGTTCGTCTTCGAGCGTGGGCGCTCCGGCGGGATGGACCCAAGGCGAGTGGATGCCGTTGCGGGTTACCAAGGCCCGCATGCTCGAGCTGGAGAGCCAAGGGCTCATCGTCGCGGGGGCTTGGCGGCTGCCGGAGATGGGTGAGGAAGATCCTTCGCCGCAGGGCAATGAGCGTGTGCTCCTGGTGACCCACCTCGAGCGAGGTTTTTCCCTTCCGGCGCACCCATTCTTCTGTAGGTTTCTGAACTTCTTCGGAGCTCAACTTCACCATCTTACACCCAACGCCATAGTTTATTTAGCAGCATTCGTATCCCTTTGCGAGAATTTCTTGGGTTGTCATCCCCATTGGGGTTTGTTCAAACACCTCTTCACCTGTCGAATGATGACTGTGAAAAAGTCCACTCGGTCAGAGGATAAAACAAATGTAGCTCAACTATGCGGGGGACTCGGAATCCAGCTGAGGGGGAAAGGCTGCTTCCCAAAAATTTCATTCCCAGACTCAGTGAAGGGGTGGCAGGAAACTTGGTTTTACTGTCGAGACATTCCAGCTGGTGATGATCACTCGGGTCTTCCAGCGTATACGTCGGAACGCATTCGGCTGGTTCCCCGACTGACTGTGTCCAAGGAGGAGAAGACGGAGGTAGACATTCTGGTGATCGCCCTGGTAGCTTTAGTGCAAAAGGGGGTCAACGGCCTAGACCTGTTGGAGGTCTTTCTTCAGAGGAGAATTCAACCATTGCAGGCCAGGGCTCACCCTATGTGGGCATACACTGGCCCGGATGACACCACCCGGACTCACCCGGAATAACTTAATGCTGACTCAGTGGAAGCTAGGATCAAAGTGATCTCTTCCACCCGAGACAACCCAAGAGGGAGCAGGCAGGTGCCCCCACTCTCGTCTGAGAACCCGCCGAATGAGGTAATTCCCGAAATCCCATAGTCCGAGTTATATTCGAGCATTTGATGTACTCGATTTGATTAGCTTGACCTACTGATCAATCCTGCCTTACACATGACAGGCCTTCACGGGGATGAACAGTCCAGTGCCAGTCGTGGGGGCCTGTCGATGTGGCAAGCGACACTGAACATCTGGAAGAGTCAACTGAAGTAGGAGACGGTGATGGAAACGACGAAAGAGATGAAAGTGACGACGATGATGAGGACTCGGATGATGGCGAAGAAGCGGAATCCTCTCGTTCGGAGGAACAGGTTCCCGAGAGCCGTTCCAAGTCGCGCCATGATCCGGGTGTCCATGGTGGCGGCCCTAAAGCATCCGGTGCTACCAAGCCGAGTGGCAATGCTCTCCCGACTCGCAGTTCGAAGCGTGGGCGCGGAGAGCCTGCTTCGTCGCCCGAGAAGGTGGCCAAGCAAGCCAAGACTACTACCACCAAGCCTCGGAAGGCCGTGTTCGTCCCGAAGATCAAGATGAACACTTCGACTGCTTCGCCTGATCCTCAATTGCTGGGTAAGGAAAAGGCCGATACCGATGTTGGGTCCTCGAAGGGTAAGCTTTCAATGCACTCTGGTACATACTGTGATTTGGTTTATGTTTAAACTGACTGCTCTTTGAACGCTTGCAGCTCCGCATGAGGTGATAGAAATCGACGTGGACGACAAGGTCAAGGCGTCGAACCCATGTGTCGATGTGGACGTCATGATGCAGGAGCCATCGCTTGCGGGTGCTTTAACGTTGGAGCACGGAGCCAGCTCGGGAGCTAGAGCTACACTCGGGACTGGAACCGCACCCCTTTCGCTCAGTCCTCCTATTACCAACATCTTCGTGTTGCACCACGTCCCGGAGGATCAGGTGGGGGCGAGCAAAGAGGCCTTGATCCAACTGGAGGTGATGAGCGATCGATTGAAGATAGCTTATGACGCTAGCAAAGCATTGCAGAAGAATGTCCGAGTAAGTACTCTTGTAAGTACCATCCTCAGTCGGGAATTTTGATCCGTGTGATTTTTGTTTTTGGTCCCGAGTGGGTTTGTGCCTGAGCACACTCACTGGGTGTTTCTAGGTTCCAGTGGGGGCGCGCTGAGCACACCCACTGGGTGTAGTCCCCGAGGCTGCCGTCGACTGTAGCAGTCGGCGGGAGCCTAAGTGTCCGAGTTAACGCGGAGTTCACCACATTGATGAGCTCACAGAGAGCCTTTGTCTTTATTTTCCAGTGGGGGCGCACTGAGCGCACCCACTGGGTGTAGTCCCCGAGGCTGCCGTCGACTGTAGCAGTCGGCGGAAGTCTTTGGAATCTAAGCTGAGGTCTGACCCATACTTTTTCCTTTGTTGCCTATCGACAGGCTATTTGCGAACTCGGAAGCCATTACAATGCACTGCAGAAGGAGGTGCAGGAGCTGTGCCTCAACCTAGAGGCCGAGAAGTCCAAGAATGCTCAACTGGAGCAAGAGAAGAAAACCATGGAAGGTATGTTCTTCCTGTCCGACTATAACAACAACTGCTTTCCTTCCCAGTCCGACTGAATATGTTTCATCAGATCTTCGTGGAGAAAATCGTAAACTTGTCGAGAGGCTGAAGAATTCTATTTCTTTAGAAACTGTGAAGACTGCTCTCGAAAGAAGGACATTGATCTGGCGGCCGCTCATAAGGAGGCCAGCCGAAAGGCCAAGGAGGCCAAAGAGAAACTGAAGACAGTCGGGAAGCTGGAGGAGGAGAAGAAAGGTTTAGAAGTCACCGTGCAGAAGTCCAAAGAGGAACTCGTGGAGCTGAAGAAGTCGTACGCTGAGTGGGAGACCAAACTCACACACATTACTACCAAGAAGGCAGAGTTGGAGGAATATGTTGAAGAATTTAGTGGTGAGGCCAATGAAAAGCTCAAAGGTAACTTTTCCGAGTGACTCTCATGTAACTTGATTAAGCCGAATGAACTTTGTCTGTCTCTGACTTCTTTCTTCATTTGGCTGAATCCAGCATTTTGTGATGATGTGGCGGAGGAGACGGACAAAATCGAGAAGGAGTTGGACCCATCCCAAGGTCTGCTTAAGGACAGTGCTGCCATGAGTGTGCTCCGCTTGGAAGAGCGTGTTGAGCAAGTGGCCCTGTATATCAGGGAACTTAGCACCGCCATCTCTGCGATCGATCGTGACGTCTTCTCCGACGACGAGGCTTCAAAGGACCTAGAAACTGTGCTAACCCGAGTGAAGGCAGTTCCAAGCCAAGTGAAAGACTGGAAGAAATCTGCTGCCCGGGCTGGTGCTGACATCGCCCTCTCGTTAGTCCGTATCCACTGCAAGGGGGTGGACGATAATAAGTTTAGGTCTCTCGAGGTGGCTAACAGGAAGCACACCAAGATCGACGATTTCATGGAGATGTTCATGGAGGCTGCCACTCGGATAGCAGACAGCATCGACCTGGACACCTTCGTGGAAGCAGTGCCCCCGCCTAAGTGATCGTCAGGTTCAAACTCTTTAAGTTTTTGCCTTGGAATGCTGAGTGGTTGTTGTAACTGCAAAACTTTAAGTGAGCCTGAGGCTCTCACCGTCTGAACCTTTATCCGTACTTTCGATCCGAATGATGCAGTTCTTATTTGCCTTGGTTTTATTTGATCTTTGGTTTCTGGATGTTTTAAACTTAGGCGATGAGGTATCGCAGCTGAGTCCTCAAGTGTGGGCAAGACCCTCACTCGGAGTAATTTGTCCCTAGATGAACAATGATGGTCCTTTTCATCTTGACAACCGAGTCTGGAGGATGTCCCACTCGAAAGGTTTTCTAACTTAGGCGATGCGGAACCGCGGCTAAGCCCCCGAGTGTGGGCGAGATCCACACTCGGAGAAGCTTGTCCTTAGATGAACGATGATAGTCATGTTCATCTTGACAACCGATTGTGGAGGATGTCCCACTCGAAAGGTTTTTTAACTTAGGCGACGCGGAGCCGCGGCTAAGCCCCCGAGTGTGGGCGAGACCCACACTCGGAGTAGCTTGTCCTTAGATGAACCATGATAGTCCTGTTCATCTTGACAACCGAGTGTGGAGGATGTCCTACTCGAAAAGTTTTTTAACTTAGGCGACGCGGAGCCGCGGCTAAGCCCCCCAGTGTGGGCGAGACCCACACTCGGAGTAGCTTGTCCTTAGATGAACGATGATAGTCCTGTTCATCTTGACAACCGAGTGTGGAGGATGTCCCACTCGAAAGGTTTTTTAACTTAGGCGACGCGGAGCCGTGGCTAAGCCCCCGAGTGTGGGCGAGACCCACACTTGGAGTAGCTTGTCCTTAGATGAACAATGATAGTCCTGTTCATCTTGACAACCGAGTGTGGAGGATGTCCTACTCGAAAAGTTTTTTAACTTAGGCGAGGCGGAGCCGCGGCTAAGCCCCCGAGTGTGGGCGAGACCCACACTCGGAGTAACTTGTCCTTAGATGAACAATGATAGTCCTGTTCATCTTGACAACTGAGTGTGGAGGATGTCCTACTCGACAAGTTTTTTAACTTAGGCAACGCGGAGCCGCAGCTAAGCCCCCGAGTGTGGGCAAGACCCACACTCGGAGTAGCTTGTCCTTAGATGAACAATGATAGTCCTGTTCATCTTGACAACCGAGTGTGGAGGATGTCCTACTCGAAAGGTTTTTTAACTTAGGTGACGCGGAGCCGCGGCTATGCCCCCGAGTGTGGGCGAGACCCTCACTCGGAGAAGCTTGTCCTTAGATGAACAATGATAGTCCTGTTCATCTTGACAACCGAGTGTGGAGGATGTCCTACTCGAAAGGTTTTTTAACTTAGGCGACGCGGAGCCGCGGCTAAGCCTCCGAGTGTGGGCGAGACCCTCACTCAGAGTAGTTTATACTTAGGCAAAATCAGGTTTGCGGCTAAGTGTTTTGTGTTTTTCACCCACTGGGGGTGGCAGTCAGATTTCAACAAGATATAATGAAATAAAACTTTATTCATTGAGATCACTCGGATTCATTACTGGAATGACAAGCTAAAGTAGTTATGTTCTAGGTGTAGAACTTGCGAAGCAGGTCCGCGTTCCAAGTCCGGGGCTCTTCTACTCCATCTTTGATATTGTAAAGCTGATAGGCTCCGTTGTGCAAGACTTTGGAGATTGCATACGGCCCCTGCCACGGAGGCGCGAGCTTGTGGGGTCTCTGCTGATCCAATCGGAGAACAAGATCTCCTTCTTGAAAGGCTCGGCCCTGGACGTGTCTGTCATGGTAACGCCTCAAATCTTGCTGATAGAGCATCGATCTGATGAGGGCCAGCTCTCTCTCTTCCTCCAGAAGGTCAAGGCCGTCTTGTCGAGCGGCTTCGGCTTCAGCTTCATCATATAGTTCCACTCGGGGGGGAATTGTGCTGAAGATCACTCGGTAGCACCGCCACTGACCCGTACACCATGAAGAAAGGCGTGCGCTTCGTAGAGCGGTTTGGGGTTGTCCGAATGCCCCATAAGACAGAAGGCAATTCTTCAACCCAAGATCCAGCAGCATACTTCAGGTCTCTCATCAATCGGGGCTTCAAACCTTGCAGAATCATTTCGTTTGCGCGCTCTGCCTGTCCATTCGACAGCGGGTGAGCCACTGAGGCGTAATTAACCCGAGTGCCTTGAGAGAAACAGAATTCGTGAAACTCTTCCGAGTCGAAGTTCTTCCCATTATCCGTGATAATATCATGTGGTACTCCGAACCTGAAGATGATCTGCCGAATGAAACTAACGGCAGTACCTGCATCCAAGCTCTTGATGGGCTTCGCCTCGACCCACTTGGTGAACTTGTCAACCGCGACGAGCAGATGTGTGAATCCACTCGACCCCGTCCGTAAGGTGCTGACCATATCTAGGCCCCATACTGAAAACGGCCAAGTGATCGGGATCGTCTTGAGCGCGGATGCCGGCTTGTGGGACTTGTTCTTGTAGAACTGACACCCGACACACAGGTCTACCAGGTCCCTTGCTACTTCATTAGCTCGGGGCCAATAAAAACCCGCTCGGAAAGCTTTAGCAACCAAAGTTCGAGAGGACGCATGATGGCCACAAGTTCCCAAGTGGATTTCATGTAAGATTTGCATCCCTTCCTCTGGGGAGATGCATTTTTGGGTGACACCTGTGGTGCTTCTCTGGTACAATAGGTCACCCATAACTTTGAATGACTTGGACCGACGGATGATCCGACGGGCTTCTTCTTCGTCTTCTGGGAGTTCTTGCCTAAGCAAGTATGCCAAATATGGTTGAGTCCACTCGGGAGTGATTACCAGCATTTCGTGGACCAGATCCACCATAGCTGGGACATCAACCTCAGTCGGATCAGATGGACCGACTGCTTGCGGGGGCTCTTCTGTGAAAGGATCTTCTGCGATCGTTGGAGCGCGAACATGTTCGAGGAAAATGTCTTTCGGGACCGCTTGCCGAGTGGACCCAATCTTAGCCAGGTCGTCTGCTGCCTGATTCTTTGCTCGAGGGATGTGATGCAATTCTAGGCCTTCAAAATTCTTCTCCAGCTTCCTGACCGCGTTGCATTATCCGGTCATTGCTGGACTCCGAATGTCATACTCCTTCATCACATGGTTGACGACGAGGTCCGAATCACCCTATACCATCAAACGACGAATGCCGAGTGATATAGCCATGTGGAGCCCGTACAGGAGGGCTTCGTACTCGGCCTCATTATTTGATGAGTCGAAATGTATCTGGAGGACATAGTTCAGTCGGTCTCCTTTGGGAGAGACAACAACCACGCCAGCCCCCAAGCCATTGGGCATCTTGGATCCATCGAAGAACATAGTCCAGTGTTCGGGAACACTCGGAATTGGTTGCTCCTGCTCGATCCACTCGGCCATAAAATCAACCAATGCCTGGGACTTGATAGCTTTCTTAGCTTCGAACTTGATCTCCAGCAGAAGGAGCTCGATTGCCCACTTTGCCACTCGGCGAGCGGCGTCCCTGTTGTGCAGGATCTCCGACAGGGGAGCGCTGCTGATGACCGTGACCGAGTGATCTTGGAAGTAATGAACCACCTTTTTGAAAGCCAGGTAAATGCCATAGACCAGCTTTTGGTAGTGAGGGTACCTTTGCTTGGAAGGGGTTAGCACTTCTGAGATATAATATATGGGTCTTTGAACTTTGAATGCTTTTCCTCGCTCTTCGCGCTCTACCGCGAGGACTGTGCTCACCACCTGACTGGTCGCCGTAATGTACATGAGTAAAGGTTCCTAGCTGCCTGGAGCAGCTAACACCGGCTGGGTGGAAAGCAATGCTTTGAGCTCTGCGAACGCTGCTTGCGCTTCATTGGTCCACTTGAATTTGTCTGACTTCTTCATCAATCGGTAAAGAGGGAGTGCCTTCTCTTCGAGTCTTGAAATGAATCGGCTCAGGGCCACAAGGCATCCTGTCAACCTTTGTACATCGTGTAAGCGCTCTGGCTGCTTCATTCGTACTATAGCGCCAATTTTGTCTGGGTTAGGGTCGATCCCCCGTTCGGAAACGAGGTAACCGAGTAACTTTCCAGCAAGCACTCCGAATGTGCACTTAGCTGGATTCAACTTGATCCCGAAGCGCCGTAGGTTTGCGAAGGTTTCGGCACAGTCAGTCAGGAGGTCGGAATCTTTCCTAGATTTGACCACGATATCGTCCATATATGCCTCCACATTCCGACTGATTTGCTTTTGCAAACACTTCTGGATCATACGCTGAAAAGCGGCTCCAGCATTCTTCAAGCCGAATGGCATCGTGACATAACAAAAACACCCGAGTGGGGTGATGAAGGTTGCTTTTATTTCATCGGGACCGTACATTCGGATCTGGTGGTACCCAGAGTACGCATCCAGGAATGACACACGTTCGCATCCGGCTGTAGAGTCCACTATTTATTCTATCCTAGGTAAAGGAAAATGATCTTTCGGGCAGGCCCGATTGAGATGTTTGAAGTCAATGCACATACGGAGGGACTTGTCCTTCTTCGGTAGCAAGACCACATTCGCGAGCCACTCGGAGTGGTAAATCTCGCGAATGAACTCGGCGGCGAGAAGCCGAGCTATTTCTTGACCAATGGCCTTGCGCTTCTCGACGGAAGATCGGCGTAGGTACTCCTTAACTGGCTTGGCCTTGGGATCGGTTCGGAGTCGGTGCTCAGCCAATTCCCTAGGAACACCAGGCATGTCAGAGGACTTCCATGCGAAGATGTCCCAGTTCTCACGGAGGAACTGGATGAGCTCGGCTTCCTATTTGTCTCCGAGTGAAGTGGAGATGTTCGTCGGGGCGGCACTCGGGTCACTCGGATGGACATGAACTTTCTTAGTCTCGCCAGACGATTGGAAAGCTGATTCTGAAGCTGGCCGCTTCGACCTGAGCAAATCAGCCGTATCCACCTCTTTCTTGTACCCTTCAAGTTCGACTGCCAGCACTTGTTCATTGGCTATCTTTGTGCTCTACTGAAGGCACTCTTTGGCGACTTTCCAATCACCAGTGACTGTAATCACGCCCTTAGGCCCTGGCATCTTGAACTTGAGATACACATAACATGGTCTGGCCATGAAACGTGCGTAGGCGGGCCTACCCAGGATGGCGTGGTAAGCACTGCGGAAGTAAACTACCTCAAAGGTTAGTTTTTTCCTTTCAGAAATTCTTCTCGCCGCCGAATACTACATCCAACGCGATCGGGCCGAGTGATTCGGCCTTCTTTCCAGGGACGATCACGTGGAAGTGCATGTTGCTCTTGCTCAATCGGGACATCAGGATGCCCATAGCCTTGAGCGTATCGGCGTATATGATATTAAGTCCGCTGCCTCCATCCATTAGGACCTTGCGCAGTCGGACACCGCCCACTGCTGGGTGAACGACCAGCGCCTGCCTCCCAGGGGTGGCAATGTGGGGCGGATGATCGGACTGATCGAAGGTGACAGGCATCTTCGTCCAGTTGAGGTATTTGGGAGCAGTCAGAACTGCCATATTAACCTCCCGATTGATTACCTTTAGCTGCCTCTTACTCTCCACATCAGCGAAGATCACATTGAGGACTTTGTCAACTTTCGGATACTCGGAAGTATCCTCCTCATCCTCGACATCGACCTTCTCACTCCAGGGCTCGACGCCCATCTCCTGCTTGAGCAGGTGACATTCCCGAGTGGAATGCTTCGGAAGCACAACGTTGCCTTCTTCATCCGTCTTGGTATGAATCTGGCACGGTTGGTCAAGAATGTCGGATTTGTACTCGGACTTCTTCTTGGGAGTCCATTCTTTCTTTTCCTTCTTGGGCTTCGCCTTGCCTTGCCCTTGCCCTTGGACGGCTGCGACTTCCGCCTTGCCGGAGGCGTCAGCTTTCCGCTTCTGATTCTTCCCGGCGTTGCCTCCCGATTGAGGGGCGTTGCCGGCTCTCGCCTTGCCGCTTCGGAGGCGGTCTTCTTCCTCACCATTGGCGTATTTGTTTGCAATCTCCATGGCCCAACTAAGGGACAGATCCCCAGACCGACCGAACTTCAAGACTAACTCCCGATACCGAGTGCCCGCCTTGAAGGCACACACTGCCTGATGCTCCGAGACATTTTCCACGGTGTTATGCAACGTGGTCCAGCACTGAATGTACTCTCGGAGAGTTTCATTGTTCTTCTGAACGCAGTGCTGGAGTTCTGTTAGTCCACCCGGACACTTGTAGGTGCCTTCGAATGTTTTGACGAACACTTGGGCCAAGTCTTCCCAGCAGTAAATGCAGTTGGCAGGCAACAGATTCAACCACGCCCACGCAGATCCTTCCAACATGAGCGGAAGGTGCTTCATGGCAACGAAATCGTCGCCGCCGCCGATCTGGACAGCGACTCGGTAATCTTCTAGCCAAGTTTCTGGCTTGGACTTGCCATTGAACTTTCCAATTCCGGTTGCCAGTCGGTAATTAGGGGGTATTTCCGCCTCTCGGATGTTTCTGCTGAAGCATCCAAGACCGGTAACTCCCCAGCCGCTCGCTCGGTCTCTGTCATATCTGTTCCGATCAACCACTCGCTGAGTGATGTCCGATCGGGCATCGTAGCCTCTGTGTCTGACAGGGCTCCGCTCGTGGTTTCTCCCGAGTGGGTAGCCCTTCGTCGTGCGGACGTTGGCCACGCGGACCGCCCCTCGGAGGGGGAGTCCGACTGAAATCGCGGTCGTCGCACCCGCGTCCTCCGTACTGGCCTCTCGGATGAGGAGGAGTCCGCGGATCCCTCCTCGGCGCAAGAGGACTGTGAGCAGACTGCACAGTATCTACCCGGGTGGATTCATTATGAATGCGCTGGTGAGATTGCGATACCTCTGAATTTTGCTATAGGGCGGTCTTCAGCAGAGCCTGGATCTGCCGAATGCCCTCGCCTGCAGCCGAATTGGACGGCTGAATCGAATCTGTGATCCGAGTGGCCGCGGCCAGGTTCATCAAAGGTGTATGCATCGTTGGGATGGTGTACGGGCGTTCCTTTGTGAATGTCAACTGGCGGCGGCTACGGCTGGAACTGGGAAGTTCCCTTGCCGTGCGCTCGTCGAGTGAATGTTGTAACCGCTCGAGACGCTCGCGCTCAGCCAGAGTGGCTTGGCGAGCGGCCTCGAGGGCTATCTGCTCGGGGGTGTTCCCCGCAATGGGCGTCTGGAGGACTTCATCGTTCCTGCGCCTGATTTCCTCCCGCTGCTCCCGAGTGAGCGGTCGGGGGAAGTAGCCGTCGGTACTGGCGTCACGGTGATCGCCATCCCGATCATGGGCGCCTCCGGCCGAATGCCCTAGGTGTCGTGGTTTTGTCACGGCAGATGTCCGAGGACTTAGGTTCGAGGCCATCGCTAAGGCGGTGGACTCAAAGGGGTTGGTCGGGACGAGAGACACGAGTTTACCCAGGTTCAGCCCCTCAAGAAGAGGTAAAAGCCTACGTCCTGCTTGTGTTGTATTGATTGGTGTATCGATTACAAGGGAGCGGATTCGCTTGACCTAGTTCTCGATTGATTGGTTTCTTGTCTAAGCCGCCCCAGGGTCTCCCCTTTATATAGGAGGTCGAGGCCCTGGGTTACACGAGTCCCAAACCGACTCATACAACGTAATCGACCCTGCCTCTAAGCCGCCTGGCCACCTTGGGCAAGCCGTCTCCGGGCGGCTTAGCCACCCGGGTCTCTCTCCATCTTCTGTCTCTGGGCCTTCGTCTTGGCCCGTCTGGTAAGCCGCCATGCGGCCTGGCCTTCATCTTCCGGCCCACCTTAAGGGTCTTGGCTATGAGCCGCCTGGTATGACCCGGCCCCTCCTGGGCGGGTCTTACCACGGGGTTATATCCCCAACATTAGGCCCCAAATTGATTTGAGCCTGCTCATGTCAATCTTCAAACTCACTTGGCGGCGAGTCTCACATTTTATCACCTGAAAAATAAAACTCATAACCCGCCGTGACGTCACGTCGAATATGCTAAAAAGATTCTATGACGTTCGCAACGGATCCTCTCATTAAACGGTCGGCCCGAAAATCGAGGCGCCCCCTCCGGTCAATCATCAGTGCACCTCTTCGATTTTCGCGCGCACTGTTGCCATCCCATCTCATAAATAGGGATTCGAGGTGCCCTCTTTCCTTTCTCTGCCGCCGCTGTCTTCTTCTTCCTCCTTCAGACCTGTGCCTCCAGAGCTTCGCCGGACCGACCGGACCTCACTGTCGTCCCCAACACCGGCCGCTGCATCAACCTGATTCCGACCAGAAACTCGCGAGCCCGTCCGCATCCGCAAGGTACCATTCTTAACCTTTGTTGAATCTGTATTCATCCCGATTAGGATCTCCCCGAGTTCATCGGGTTTCTCTAGTGTTCTTCGCTGTTCATCAGAGTGTTCTTCGTAGTGCAGACCACCAAGTATCCCCTTGAATCTCATAGCGTTGTCTATCCGTTGCGGTCGTCCTTTTAATGTCAATCTCCGCTTGTTTTTAGATCTGCATACCAATCTTCTCCGCGTGTTGTCCGCCTGTTCTTCCACTCCCCTTTTTAGGTTTTGAATATATTTCATTTATCTTTGCCCGTAGATCTTGCTACCACGGTTGCAATATGTGAAACCTGTTTATCCATACTTAACAGTATGTTTAGTATCGCCTTGTCCACTTAACCCGACATTGCATTGCCGGCTCTCTGATAAAATATGTCGGCGGCTTAACGCTTCACCATCATGCTGACCATAGTTGCCTTAATTATTTGACGTTTTTCTAACCCGCCATATTCTACATCTTCTCACAGTTTAACCCGCCACCATGTCAAGAGCACCTGCGTCTTGCGATTGGGTTGGCTCCGGAGTCACCGAGCAGCTTCTGCTTAACTTCGTAGAATCGGGTATCTTGGCAGCTCAGAACGTTATACATTGGCGGGTTCCAGGGCCAGAGATAAGACCTACTCCTCAGGAAGGAGAGGTTGTCGTTTTCACTGATCACCTCCTTCGTGGTTTTAGCCCGCCCGGGACGAAATTTTTCCGGGACGTTCTTCATTCCTTCAAGCTTCACCCTCAAGATATAGGTCCAAACTCTGTCACCAACATGTGTCAGTTTCAAGTTCTATGCGAAGTTTACCTGCAAGAAGAGCCGTCTGTTGACCTCTTCCGTGACTACTTTTACGTCAACCGCCAAACTGAAGTAGCGGCTAGACCTAGTTTGGAGCTTGGCGGCGTTTCTATCCAGAGGCGGAGGGATTTGCCCTATCCAGCAGCCGTCTTACCAAGTCACCCCAAAGATTGGAACAAGACCTGGTTTTACTGCAAGGACACTTCTCCCAAGGAAGAAAAACCGCTGCCGGGTTACCGTCCTACCCGGCTTTGCACCTCCAGAGAACTCCTTGACAGGATGTCCGCCGCAGAGCGAGCGAAATATGCTCCGGCCTTCGCGAATATCAGGGCTTTAATGGCGAACGGCTTGACAGGCATTGACTTAACCCGTTGCTGGGTTACCTGGAAAATCTTGCCACTGAGCCGGCATGACCAGCTCATGTGCGAATTTACGGGTGAACGAAATGACCCTCTTTGTTTCAACACCACCCCTCTAACAGAACAAGACATCAACTCTTCCGTCAAATCCCTTCTTGGCGAAAAACAAGAGACTTGCAACAAAATTGGGCTGAAACCTTTTTGCATCAAGAACCCGGCTCCAGCTGTAAGAAACCCTTTTCCACAAAACTGGTCATTCTTGTGTTGACCTTGTGCCTTGTTCCTTTTAACCTTTTTTGGCGGCTTATGCACATGCCGGCTCTACTTTCTGGAAGAAGAAATATAATCCTCCTGTGAGGAGGCCTAAGGCGGGTAAAACCCGCGCCCATAAGAAGAAAACTTCTGCTCAGGAACTGCCTGAGCCTGACGACTCGGAGGTAGAACTTGACTCCCTTGGCCGTCTCTTTCTGCAACTTATTGACAACAATTATTCACAGGAGGAAACGGAAACAAGCCACGCGGACGCCCCTGAGGTAACTTACATTTCCTCCGATTCAGAAAACTTTCCACAAGAGAAAACACGGCGGGTCATCCGGAAAGTTCCCTTTTCTCATCCTCTTGCTTATTTAGACCCCAACTTTCTTTTGAAAAAGCAACAGCACAACTCCAGACGTCAGACCCGGAGCACCGGCTCTGAAGAGCTTTTGACCGGCTTACCAAACTCTCCGGCTCCTCGGAAACGGCCTGCTGAGGTACTCTTTTAACCAAGCCCAATTTCTAACAGTCTTACATTGTAACCTTACTCTGTTTTTTATCGTCTTAACTTTTTCAGGAGACGTCCCCTTCGTCTGGTGATTCCACTGCATCCAAGCTGCCTCCTCTGAAGATCAACCCAGAGTGCGTACCTTTGTATTTGCACCATACCTTTTTACCATCCTTGGCCTCTATGTGACAATCTTTTTGTTTCCAGGGCTCAAGCCAAACGAAGGAAGACAGGCGGGTCTACCGCTGCTCCTGCTACCCAAGAGCCGGAGACTGCTAAGCCGGACTCCCCTGCAACTTATGCTGAGCCTACTGAGGTTAGGAAAGATGCGCCTGAAGATGCTCCTCAGCCCTCTGAGCCGGCTGACGATAACATGGCCACCCCTGAGAGTCCTCCAAAGTCTGATCCTAAACCGCCCAGCCCTTCAACAGCCGCCGAAGACACAGCTCATCCAGAAATTATCGTCACTGGGACGGGTTATCACTCTCCTGAACCTCATGTACTGACAAAGCACACCAACAAGGCTGAAGCATTCTCACCTGAAAAACATGATTTTGAATTCCCCGTGTTGGAAAAACTGACTGCAGACGAGTTACATGCTGGTTATCAGAATCGCCTCTCTACCAGCCGCAACATGGAGTCCAAGCTTCTTGGACTAATGAAGAAAAAATATGAGGTACTCCTCTTCTCTTGTTTTTTCCTTATACCCTTATGTAGCCCCCAAGAGCTGGTTTATTATTGCAAATAGTAGACCGAGTCTTCCAATCTTTGTCTTTCTCCAGATAGCTTAGCTTGTAGCCCCCAAGTATCGGGTTAATATAAATAATAAGCCGGTACTTATTTGAAAACTAGATCCAAGTGTAGCCCCCAAGTCCGGGTCTTTATAATGATGATGAACCGGAACTTCACTGCTAAAATGAGCCGGAGAAAACTTCATTATTTGAAAAGCGTCGTGTGTAGCCCCCAAGTGCTGGCTTAACTTTATGAAGATGAGCCGGAACTTGTTGACATTAGCCCCCAAGTGTCAAGTAAATTGCTTACAATCTGCTTGAGACTTGTATCATAACGGCTTCATCAATCGTCCACTAATGTCTCATCTTGGCGACTTAGACCTCCTGAACTTTTTGTTTTTGTACGATGCAGGAAGCTTTGGATGCGGCCGAGTCTGATCTGACCAAGCTAAAGGAAAATGTTGCTTCGCAACAAACCGCCCGGTCTGAGGCGGAAGAAAAATGGCGGGTTGCCTATTAAAGAGCTTGAGAAGGTTCAAGCTGACTTTACTGCCTTCAAAAAGACTGTTGAGTCTAAACAAGCCGCCCTGACCAAGCGCGCAGATGATGCTGGCCAGCGGCTCAAGCTTGTGTCAGAAGAGCTACAAACCCTCAAGCGTCATATATCCAGGATGACTTCTGCTATCTTTGGTATGTACTGAATACTTGGAAAATTTCCTTGCCTTGTTGAAAAACTGCGCGAGCGGCTTATAATGCTTAACTTTTCTTGCAGGTCAAAGAAGCCGCCAATTATCTTCAGACAGCTTGTTGAAGTTGAAAGCAATATACACCTTGACAGAACAGCTATACTGCGGGACCCTTTGCACCATCAAAGCGATGTTGACTGAAAAAAGCATCCCCAAACTCATGAAGGGAGTAATAGAGCTCTTGTCGACTCTGCCCAAGCAAATTGATGAACTCAAACGATCAGCCACCAGAAAGGGAGCAATGGCCACGCTAAGCCGGTCTTTGGCCTTTGCCCCTGAATTGACCACGGAAGAGATGATGGACGGCTTTCCCTCCTAGAAAGATGATGGCTCAGACTTTACCGAAGCTGACTATGCCAAATGCATGAAGGCCTCGAGAGTACTGGCATCAACACTTGTCAACGAAATTGATCTGACTTCATACCAGGCGGCTTACGACGAAGACAGCAAACGAGTGCGCTGCCCAACTTTTGAAGCCAGGGACTTAACTCCTGCACGCCGTAAGCCACTCTTTGTTCCTGAAATTGACCCGTCTCCCCTCTTTGACGAGGCCCTGTTTGAAGCTTTAACAAACTGCAACTGGGATGTGGACAATCTTCAGATCGAAGAAGTCGAAGACCCGACGCAGGATGACCCGCCGTCAAGCTAAATCCGTTGCTCCTGAAATTGATAACCCGGCTTTCTGAGCCGCTAGAAACTAGAAGTGTATAAAAAACTTTAAGTCCGTTGTATTTTGGGCTCCCTGGAGAGCTTTTGTAATAGGCGTATAAAAACTTGATTGCCTCAGTCGTGCCACTTTGACGCACTTTTATCTGCCTTTATATGCTGCCCAAGATATCTTTCGTCTCACCTTAACGGCGGCTTGCCTTAGGAGACAAAACCTGCAAAGAACAAACAAGACAGAATATGTTCTGTATCGTTGTGAGGGCGGCTTGAAAAGCACAACCCGGAGCTGTTAAATCTTTTATGACCTTGCTTGTTTCTTTTTCGAAAACTCATATGCCGGCTCTTATGGCATGAATTTGTTGTTTGAACTCTTAGCAGTACAGGGTCTTTTAGTGAGAGTGACCGTCAAGTCCTTTGAACGGCTCAGGGTCTCTAGGTGAGATTAACTGGTAAGAGCAACAACAAACCATAAAGAGGCGCAGCAGGGCATGAGTACCCCCAGGGCCCATAAGCTACTTCTAACGTGACATAAATCCTTCGTTTGAACCTTAAACAGTGCAGGGTCTTTAAAAGAGTAACTGTTTAAGAGTACGAATGGGCCACATAGCGGAGAGTATGCAGCAGATGGGTGAGTTTATCCTCGCTTTCCGTAAGCCGGCCCTCACGTGACAAGAGCCGCCGGTTTAACCTTGACCAATACAGGTTCTCTAGTGAGAGTGACTGTCAAATACTTTGAACAGCTCAGGGTCTCTAGTCGAGATTAACTGGTAAGAGTTCGGCGGGTCACCTAGCGGAGCAGCAGCAGCATACAGGCAGGTTTAACTCGAACTTGCGGTGGCTAAAGAGGCGATCAAGAGGGTGTGTAAGCTAAACCCGGTAGGTTGGAAGCCCCCAAATGACCTTGTTAACGGAGTCAACTTTTTGATTATATAACCTGGCCTTACAGTGGCTGAAGAGCCGATCAAGAGGGTGTGTAAGCTAAACCCTGGCGGGTTGGAAGCCCCCAAATGACCTTGTGGTGGTGTCCATCTTTGCACAATCTGAGATGTATAAAAGGCAGAAACCCCGGCTTGCAGGTATGCCAACTTTATTATAAATATATAAGAAAGATATGTACAATGATGGATGTACAATGATAGGAGTCGATGACTCAAGTATAGTAAGGCCGCAGATGAGCGATATTCCACGGCGGTGGGTCTCCTGCCCAGAAGTGCGTGACTCGTCTCGTACATCAATGAGATAATATGACCCATTGTTGAGATTCCTGCTGACCACGAAAGGCCCTTCCCATGGAGAAGATAGCTTGTGCGCATCCGTCTGATCTTGAATCAAACGCAACACCAAGTCGCCTTCCTGAAACGTCCGGGTCTTTACTCTGCGGCTATGATAGCGACGCAGGTCTTGTTGATAAATCGCCGATCGAGCTGCTGCAAGATCACGCTCTTCATCCAAAGCATCTAACGCGTCCTGACGCGCTGTCTCATTATTTGTTTCAACGTAAGCCGACACCCGCGGCGAGTCATGACGTATATCACTTGGTAACACGGCTTCCGCACCATAAACCATAAAGAAAGGCGTATAGCCTGTTGACCTGTTGGGGGTAGTTCTGACGCTCCAGAGAAGTGATGGTAACTCCTCCACCCAACAACCCGGCGTTCGCTATAGAGGAACCATAAGCCGGGGCTTGATGCCTTTCAAGATCTCCTGATTAGCACGCTCCGCCTGACCATTGGATTGTGGATGGGCAACAGCAGAGACGTCAAGCCGGATGTGCTCACTTTCACAGAATGCCTGCATAGCCCCCTTGGATAGGTTTGTGCCATTGTCCGTGATGATACTATGAGGGTAACCAAAGCGGTAGATCAATTTTTTGACAAACTAAACCGCCATAGCCGCGTCACACTTGCTGACCGGCTCAGCCTCAACCCACTTGGTAAACTTATCCACCGCCACCAAAAGGTGGGTCTTCTTGTCTTTAGATCTCTTGAAGGGCCCGACCATATCAAGCCCCCAGACCGCAAACGGCCAGGTAATTGGAATCATCCGCAATTCCATAGCCGGTACATGAGCACGTCGCCCGAACTTCTGACATAAATCACACTTGATGACCAAGTCCTCTGCGTCCTTATGAGCCGTCAGCCAAAAGAAACCATGCCGGAAAGCTTTGGCCACCAAAGATTATGAGCCAGCGTGATGACCGCAATCGCCTGCGTGAATTTCATTTAAGATCTCCTTACCCTCTTCAGGAGAAACACAACGCTGAAAAACACCAGTGACACTGCGCTTGTGCAACTCGCCATTGATGATAGTCATGGATTTAGATCGCCTTACGATTTGTCTCGCCAAGCTCTCGTCCTCGGGCAACTCGCCGCGAGTCGGGTATGCCAGGTAAGGCAACGTCCAATCAGGGGTAGCATGCAGAGCCACCACTAGCTGCCCCTCCGGGTCAGGTACAGCCAGATCCTCCTCTGAAGGTAGCTTAACAGACGGGTGATATAACACATCCAAGAAAACGTTAGGCGGCACCGGCTTACGCTGAGAGCCCAGCCTTGACAATGCATCAGCTGCCTCGTTCTTGCGACGGTCAATATGATCCACCTGATAACCCTTGAAGTGGCCAGCAATGATGTCCACCGCCTGACGATAAGCCGCCATCCGGGGGTCTTTGGAATCCCACGTGCCTGAAACTTGCTGAGCCACGAGGTCTGAGTCGCCGAGGCATCTAACCCGGCTCAAGTTCATCTCCTTAGCCACACGGAGGCCATGAAGTAAAGCTTCATACTCAGCTGCATTGTTAGTACAAGGAAACAACAGCCTTAGCACATAACAGAACTTGTCACCTCTAGGGGAAGTTAAGACAACTCCAGCCCCTGACCCTTCCAATTGTCTGGATCCGTCAAAATGAATTGTCCAATACGTGTTATCTGGCTTCTCCTCGGGCGACTAACACTCTGTCCAGTCGTTTATAAAGTCCACCAGGGCTTGAGACTTGACAGCCGTGCGAGGCACATATTTCAGATTAAGAGGCCCAAGCTCCAATGCCCACTTAGCAATCCTGCCAGTGGCTTCTCTGTTTTGAATTATGTCTCCCAACGGAGCAGAGCTAACCACGGTGATCTGGTGTCCCAGGAAGTAATGCTTCAACTTTCGATTTGCCATGAACACCCCATATATTAATTTCTGCCAATGTGGGTACCGTTGCTTGGATTCTATCAGGACTTCACGGACGTAGTAAACCGGCCTCTGAACCGGGTACTCTTTCCCTGCATCCTTACGCTCCACAACAATCACGGCGCTGACTGCCCAGTTGTTAGCCGCCACGTAGAGGAGCAAAGATTCTTTCTCAGCCGGAGCGGCCAAGACCAGCGGCTCAACCAACTGCTTTTTAAGCGCCTCAAGCGCCTCACCCGCCGCCTTACTCTAGACAAAGTTGTCTGTCTTCTTCATCATCTAATACAGAGGAATGCCTTCTCACCCAGGCGGCTTATGAACCGGCTTAACGCCGCTATTCGACCCGCCAGGCGCTAAACGTCATTAATGCATGCCGGCTCAGACAGGGAAGTAATAGCCTTTATCTTGTCCGGATTAGCTTCAATGCCACGCTCAGAGACTAGAAATCCCAAGAGCTTGCCTGCAGGTACATCGAAAACACACTTTGCCGGGTTAAGCATCATCTTGTAGACCCGTAAGTTATCGAATGTTTCCTTCAGGTCGTCAAGTAGAGTCTCCTTCTTCCTGGACTTGACCACAATATCATCCACATAGGCATGAACATTGTGCCCAATTTGACCATGAAGACAGTTCTGCACACAACACTGGTAAGTCGCCTAGGCACTCTTGAGCCCAAAAGGCATAGACACATAGCAGAAAGCACCAGAAGGCGTAATGAAAGCCGTCTTCTCTTGGTCTTTAACTGCCATCTTGATCTGATGATACCCTGAATAAGCATCCAGGAAGCACAGACTCTCACAACCCGCCGTTGCGTCAATGATTTGATCAATGTGGGGGAGAGCAAACGGGTCAATCGGACACGCCTTGTTAAGATCCGTGTAATCCACACACATACGCCACGTGCCGTTCTTCTTAAGCACCAACACCGGGTTAGCGAGCCACTCTGGGTGAAAAACTTCAACGATGAACCCTGCTGCCAAGAGCCGGGCCACCTCTTCCCTAATAGCCATGCGCCTCTCTTCATTAAACCGATGGAGGAACTGTTTGACCGGCCTAAATTTAGGATCCACATTAAGGTGGTGCTCAGCGAATTCTCTCGGTACACCCGGCATGTCAGAAGGTTTCCATGCAAAGATGTCCCGATTCTCACGGATGAATTCGATGAGCGTGCTTTCCTATTTGGGATCCATATTGGCCCCAATAGTGAACTGCTGTGATGAGTCGCCCGGCGTAAAGTCCACCAACTTGGTATCTTTTGCCACAAACTTCAGGGGCGGTTCAGATTCCGTGTTGGGTTTCTTTAGTGGGGTCATATCTGCCGGGTCAACATTTTCCTTATAAAAATAGAGCTCCACTTCAGCACAACTTGACTCTGCGTAAGCTGCATCACCTTCCTCACACTCAAGAGCCATATTCCGATCACCATGCACGGTAATCATCCCATTCAACCCGGGCATCTTGAGCTGTAAGTAAACATAGCGAGGTCTAGCCATGAACTTGGCGTAAGCCGGCCGTCCAAACAGAGCATGATATGGGCTCTTGATTTTGACCACTTCAAACCACAAAGACTCCACCCTGTAGTTGAATTCATCACCAAAAGCCACCTCCAAAGAAATCTTTCCCACTGGATAAGCCGACTTTCCGGGCAAAACACCGTGAAAAACTGTTGAAGAGGGCTTAAGATCTTTATCAAGCAAATTCATCCGGCGGAAAGTGTCATAGTACAGGATGTTGATGCTGCTGCCGCCATCCATAAGTACTTTAGTGAACACGTATCCTCCCACTTGGGGGGCAACCACCAGAGCCAGCTGCCCCGGGTTATCGACACACGGCGGGTGATCCTCCCTGCTCCAAGTTATGTCATACTCAGACCACTTCAAATACTGCGGGAGAGCCGGCATGACTGCATTAACCGCCCGCTTGCTCACCTTCCGGTCTTGCTTGTCAAGGCTGGTTGTAAAAACATGATACTGACCCCCGCTGAGCTGCTTTGGGTTACTCTGGTACCCCGACTGGTTATTCTGCTGCTGGCCTCCACCGCCAGACTGTTGATTATGACCTCCATGGTTGCCTTGACCCTGGTAACCGGATCCTGAGCCGCCGGCACCAAAGCCGGCTCCTGAACCGCCCGGCCCTGAGCCGCCTGACAGACCATTACCGTTATTACGATGCTGCTGAAGGCTGTAATCCCGAAACTGCCGCATAATACTGCAATCCCTCCATGTATGGCCTGCCGGCTTATCGGGCCGGCTATGCTCTGGACAAGGTTTGTTGAGCATCTCTTCCAGGTTGAAAATAGTTTTACTCTTATTAAAAGGCGGCCTGAAGTTCTCGTTGCCCTTAGCACGATTGTTCCTAGCGCTGGTGTTCGCTACCAATTCTGACCCGCCATCTGGGTTCTTCCGCTTGCCCGGATTGCTGCTTCCAGCCGCGTTTTGCTGCTGACCCTTGCCATTGTTATTTTTCTTACCCTGACCCGATTTCTCATCATCAGAGCCCGGGTCCTTCGTGTTATCGGAGTCTGCATACTTGGTGAGAGCCGCCATGAGTTCCCCCATATCTTGGCACGAGCGCTTGAGCCGGCCAAGCTTCTGCTTCAAGGGCGTAAAGTGGCAATTCTTCTCTAGAATCAAGACCGCTTGAGCCGCCGTAATGTGTCCGGAAGAGTGGATAATGGTTGAGACCCGCCGGACCCCGTGATGAGCCAACTCATCCTCACGCTGCACACAATGGTCCAAATCCACAATCGTCATGGGCTGCTTGCACGTTCCTTGAATTTTTTTGATGAACTTCGCCTTTAACTCGGCCCAGGAGTTGATGGTGTTGGGTGGCAGACCCTTCAACCATGTGCGAGCCGGCCGTTCCAGCATCATGATGAAGTACTTGGCACATACTGCATCACTGACATCTAACATCTCCATGGCCAGCTCGTAGCTTTCAATCCAAGCCTGCGGAGGCAGGTCAGCTGTAAAATTGGGCACCTTGCGGGGACCTTTAAAATCCTTCGGCAGACGCTCATTCCGCAAAGCCAGCACCAAGCACGGCACTCCAACAGCCCTGGAGGTTACTCCGGCTCCTACTGAAACGGAAGGTGCAACTGTGGGTTCCTGATAAGCCGCCGCAGCTGCTAGAGCCACCGCCTCTCGCTGTGCTCTTGCCCGATCCACCAGCGCCTGAGCATCCAGAGCGGCCCGATCCACTCGCGGCGGGTTCCGATGTCGATCACTGCTAGACACTGCCGGCGACTCATAACGCCGGCTGTAGCTACGGCTGGGGATGGGGGTTGAGTGCACGCGACTCCGACTATAAGTGTACTTCGCTTGCTGGGCCACCGCCGTCTGTAGGTATCCTATGGCATTCCGCACCTCCTCTGCGAAGGGTGCCTCATCGAGAATCGGGATTGTACCAAGCCTGGTTGCCACTGCCACCATGTTCTCCGCTGGGTTAGAATAATGACCCGGTGGCGTCGGAAAAGACTGCGGTGGGGTCTGTTTCCGGCGGGGCGGGTCTGCCTGCTGACGCTGAACCGCCGTCCGGCTTCCAGGTACTTCCGCCGTCCGGGTTACGGTCAAAGGCACATTCCGTGCCGTCCCTGGCGTGTTAAAAATATTCCTGGCTTCGTACTGATCCGGCAAGCGGGATTGATGCCTCATCCGATGAACCGCCGCTGTAGACTGCTGCTCTAGCTCAAGGCGAAAAGCATCCGCCCTTAGGCGCTCCGCCTCAGCATCCATCTGAGCCTTCAACGCGTTGATTTCCCGTTGGACTCCGGCCATCTGGTTCTTCAACCTCGTGATCTCCGCGTTACGGGCCACTTGGTTTTCAGTAGTGACCTCAGTTTCCATCAGGGTTGTAAGCTCGTTCATCAGATCCAAAAGAACCTGAGCTGGCGGCCTGCCAGCTCCAGACCCGGTTGCACCGGCGGCTGTGCTACTGGGGGCCGGCGCTGAACCCGCCATGAAAACAGCAGCGCGGTTCGGCGGCTCATAGTCCTCCGGCTCATGGTACTCCGGCTCATGGTATTCTGACTCGGGGTAATGCTCGACGTAGCCCCCAAGCCCACCATTGTGAAGCTGATAGATGGACTCCATCTCTCCGCTCGAGGATCCATCCTCTGAGCAGATAAGGGTTTCTTCCTGCGACGTAGAACCCTCAAGCTCCATGCCCTGGGTGAAGCCGACGAACACATGCTTCCTGTCCGGGTTAACACGGGCGGGTTGCGCGCGCCGGGCCGGCTCGACGAGGTCGGTGCAGATGTCCGGCCCGGGTTTAGATCTGCCGATCTTGCCGATGAAGACGTGGATTCCGCCGAAGGGGACCCGGAACCCATCTCGATTGAGTCGGCCTCAGGGCCCCAGCCGGCGTCGTCGATGTAGAGCTTGCCGCGACGACTCTTGCTCATCCTGCCAACGGCGTATCCCTCGATCGCTGGGAGAGAGCCCTTTGAGAACTCAACACCACCGAGCGCTAGCCCCATGGTGGGCGACAACTGTCCGATGTCCGAGGACTTAGGTTCGAGGCCATCGCGAAGGCGGTGGACTCAAAGGGGTTGGTCAGGACGAGAGACACGAGTTTACCTAGGTTCAGCCCCTCAAGAAGAGGTAAAAGCCTACGTCCTGCTTGTGTTGTATTGATTGGTGTATCGATTACAAGGGAGCAGATTCGCTTGACCTAGTTCTCGATTGATTGGTTTCTTGTCTAAGCCGCCCCAGGGTATCCCCTTTATATAGGAGGTCGAGGCCCTGGGTTACACGAGTCCCAAACCGACTCATACAATGTAATCGACCCTGCCTCTAAGCCGCCTGGCCACCTTGGGCAAGCCGTCTCCGGGCGGCTTAGCCGCCCAGGTCTCTCTCCATCTTCTGTCTCTGGGCCTTCGTCTTGGCCCGTCTGGTAAGCCGCCATGCGGCCTGGCCTTCATCTTCCGGCCCACCTTAAGGGTCTTGGCTATGAGCTGCCTGGTATGACCCGTCCCCTCCTGGGCGGGTCTTACCACGGGGTTATATCCCCAACACTGGGGGTGCAGCGTCTCGGGACGGTCCAGCCATCAAGACCTCCGCCACTTCTCCGCTACTCTCAAAGCCAGCGGCATCAGAGGAGTCATCTTCTGAAGATGAGAAAAGACAATGGACTGACTCGTTAGCTACGAGTGCAGTCACTTGCCGTCCTGCGGCCTGCGCCGCTGCAGCATGCTTGATCCAGCGCTGCAGCCTATGGCGCCCGGAGCGCCGGCGGAAAGCCGCAAGACGAGTAGGGGAAACCGGTCGATAGGGCGTGGACGGTTGCCGGAGGAGAACTCCGAACATCGCCGCGCTAGAATGCACTGCGCCGCGTGCGGGCAGTGCCTCAGCGTCCAGCGGTGCCTCCTGCAGCCATGCCGAATCGTCGACGGCGAAGCTGAGTGACCCGAAGAGGATCTCGCCGCCGAAAGTGTTCATGATGAACGGGAGAACGAAAATTCCAACTGTGCCGAAATTCGCTAGATGCGCAGCCCCACGGTGGGCGCCAATTGTCGTGGGAATGTCCCTGACAATAGAACTAGGGGTACGAATGAAGGGGCGAAGTCTAGCTACGGCTCAGGTGTATCACTCGGATGTGTACGAGTTCATGCCCCACTCGGAAGTGGTAAAAGCCCTACGTCTCGAGCCCGGAGGCTGGTTTGTTTTGCTTATGTGGGAGTTTGAGAATATAAGTGTCGGAACCCTTGCTACGGCGCCCGGGGGTGGCTTATATAGAGTGCGCCACCACCGGCCGAGCGCCATCACTAGTCTTTAATGGTAATAAATGCAATGTTACAGGAACGGCCGCTTTTACTAAGGCGTTACAGGTAATGTACAATTGACATAATGGATGACTCTTCAAGCTCCATGGTCGCTACGTCTTCTGGATCGTCTGGACTCCCGTCATACCGAGTGGCGCGGTGGCTCGAAGAGTCCGAGTGACTGGAGAGATCCGAGTGGATCATTCGGACGTCCAAATGTAGTTTCAGCCCAGGGGCTTTTTGATTCTAAGGGACCATATGTGAGTCCCAGATGTCAGGCCTATGACCCTACCCATAGTAGGTAGCCTCATCATATATAATAAAAATTGAATACCTGACATGAACTAATAATAATCTTGATCGTCTATATATGCGCCGGGATCAATAAATGCATCATCATCATCACTATCATGAATGACGTGCTCATCGGGAACATCGGGAACAACATGTGGAAGGCCTCCTTTATGTAATCGGTCAAGCATTGACAGGTCATCCGCAGCAGTAACCTCTTCTTGTTTTGGCTCTTCTTGTTCCGGCTCAGGGGTGAAGTCGGATTCACTGTCGTTGTCTACTTCAATGTTCTGGGTGAAGTAGAGCGGTTCTTGAAACGTTTTTTGGAAAGACGTGTTTCTTGGAAGAATTCTCCTTCATATGTGTTTGGGTTAATGTGAGGTTCATAATCCTCTTCATTCGGGGGAGGTGGTCTAAAACGTGTCGACACTTCATAAATGAGATCCCAACCATTCAGATTTGGATCAGTTTGGTAGGCCCACGGTAGATAGAAAACTTGGGTCGCCTGTTGAGTCGTAATATGGACATCGGGGAAATCTAAATGCGTGCTTTGTTCGATTTCGACTAGCCCTATATGTTCATGAGTCCTTCTAGTCTCCTTCGGCTGGAACCAATAACATTTGAAGACTACGACGTTTGGTGGGTTTTCACCATAGAATAGAAGTTCTTAATTGCATCAACTCTTCCATAATACTCGGTACCTCCTTCGCCGATAGCAGAGACACGACAATTTGTAGACTTTCGGTCGGCCATAGATAGCTCTTTACCAAAGGTACGAAAGCGATACCCGTTGATGTCGTATTTGTCAAATGAACGGACCTTATAGTCTAAACCATTAGCGACTTGTCTCAATTCAGCGTCCATAGACTCTGAATTACCCTACAAGTTTAATACGAAAGGATTGTTGCATTAGCCGCAAATTAGACGAAGAAATGAAATGGTCCAATGGAAATTGCCGTTTGTTTGAACCAAAAGATGAAACCGGGATAGCCGCCTCCATGCTTTGCCAGAAGCTCATACTCTTCGATGGAATCCTTTTGGATCACCGCTCCAACCGAGAATTTGGTGACGTATCGACTGTATCAAATATCCGGGAGTAATAGCAATTCAAAGGAATTAGAAGCTGCGAAACAATGTACCGAGAACTTACACGATGAATGGCCGCACTTCTGTTAGGTTGTTGAAGATATACAACGAAATGGTCTGCCATTCTTCGACATCCAATGCTATTGCTTTCTAAGCACTGGCTGGCGCGAGCTTCCCTTTGAATAGGCTGAGGTTGGATCGACCTTTTATAGGGTCGCAAGCATTGTACCGAGGCTTCTCAATATGCAAATGATGATTTTTTGGCTTCGTAGTGTGCTGTCATGAAGTTTGCCGCCTCCTCAGTAATGAATGCCTCGGCCATCGATGCTTCAATTTTACGTTTATTTTTACATATTTTCTCGAAGCGTCTTCTGCATCCTCTCAGTTTCGTAGCACCAATGATTTTGCACGCCCCCCCCCCCAATCTTGCCTCGGTCGGGAGATGCAAAATCAAATATTGCATTGGATTAAAGAAGCCCAGTGGAAAGATCTTCTCTAACTTGCAGATCAACTCCGGCGCCAACTCTTCCAGTTCATCTAGCACGCCAGGCGATAGTTCTTTCGCATAAGGACCATGGAAGAAATAGCTCAGCTCTAACAGTACTAGCCATTCATCCTCAGGGATAAAGCCACGCAACATCACTGGCATTACCTGCTCAAGCCATATGTGCCAATCATGACTCTTGAGACCAAATATTTTCAATTTCTCAAGACTCGCTCACCTCTTTAGATTCGCTGCATACCCATCGGGGAACATCAACTGCATTTCCACCCAGAAGATCATTTCCCTCATAGCTGGCCTTCTAAGATTGAACCATGCCTTTGGCTTCGTCCAGTTCTGCTTTCCTTTCAGTTGTCGCATGTTTTGTAACGGTCTATCACATAGAGCCTCCTGATCAACTCTAGCCTTACGATTATCCTTTGACTTCCCCTCTATGCCGAACAATATACCAAAAAGGGCCTCGGCGATATTCTTTTTAGTGTGCATCACGTCGATGTTGTGTGGGCAAAGGAGGTCTTTGAAGTAAGGCAGATCCCACAAGCATGTCTTGTGAGTCCAGGCGTATTCCAAATTATACCCTTTGAAATACCCTGGACGCTCTGGATCAGACTCGAGAGCGTTTAACTGATCCAGGGTCTGTTGGCCTGTCAACGCAGGTGGTGCAGAGTTTTTGACAACTCTACCTTTGATGAAATTCTTCTTGTCTTTTCTGAACTTATTTCGAGGATCCAGGAACTGTCTATGCAAGTCGGAGCAAGAAAACTTGCGACCCGCCTGCAGCCAATGAAACTGAAGAGCTGCCTTGCATGTGGGGCACGGGAACCTTCCATGCACACACCAGCCATCGAATAGCGCATACGCCGGCAAGTCATGCATCGAGTACATGTACCACACATACATTGAGAAGTTTTGTTTTGTAGTGGCGTCATATGTCTTGATCCCATTATCCCAAGCTTCTTGCAATTCATCCTTAAGCGGCTGCATGTACACATTCATATTCTCCCCCGGATAGTCGGGCCCTGGAATTATGAACGTCGGGAAAATGTTTTTTCTTTGCATAATCTGTCCGGGGAGAGATTGAGTGGAATGACAAATTCAGGCCAACAACTGTATTGGGTTGCCGTCATACCAAACACAATGAACCCATCCGTGCTGATGGCGACTCGAGGATGCCTTGGATCCGCCGCTTTATCCTTATGTAATGCATCGAAGTGCTTCCACGCAAAAGAGCCTGAAGTGTGTACCAACATCTGATTCCCATCTACATCTAGTTTGGTTCTTTTGCCCAATTTGTGCCATGTCATCTGTCTGGCCGTCTCTTCGACCATGAAAAGACGTTGAAGTCTAGGTATGATTGGCATATACTGAAGAACATTAACTGGGATTTTGGTATGAATCTTCTCACCCATACCGTTGTCTACCACACCATACCTGGAAGACTTGCAAATGGGACAATAGTTCAAGCCCGCATACTCAAGCCTAAATAAGGCACATCCGTTCTCACAGGCATCTATCTTCTCATAGGGCATCTTAAGTACACGGAGGATTTTGTCCGACTGGTACAGGTTTGAAGGCATGACATGGCCTTTGGGTAGAAAGCGTCCAAAAAGTGTCATCACCGCGTCGTAGCATTCTCTTCCCAAATTGAACTGAGCCTTCAAAGCCATTACTTGCGCGATGGCATCCAACTGACAAAGCTCAGTGTGCTCGTGGAAAGGACGTTTTGAAGACTCCAACATTTCATAGAAGGCCTTTGCAGATTCCTCCATCTCATCGTCCGAATCTCGAGCATCATCAAAGTCTTGCACCATGTCTTCGATCCCGGTACCATGCTGGTCGGTGCGACGATGAACCACCTCAGCTCTGACATGTTGGGCAGACTCACCATGAAATGTCCACACTGTATAATCGGGCGTAAAACCCCACTTCTACAGGTGTTTACCCATTTCACCCTCTGTCCTCTTTTGAAAGTTGTCGCACCGGACATAGGGGCTCCCGGTTTTTCTCTGGCCATTTGCAAATGCGGCTCTCACAAACCCCTTGGTTTTTGTTAACAATTCATTGGTCATGTCTTTCTGACTAGTGTGACCGGTGTACATCCACTCACGATCACTCATCTTGCCTAGCTACTATACACACAAGAAATATATATATAATTCAGCATATATATTCATCAGTTAATCAAGTTTGTCAGTTTTATTACGTCCATGCAACCTACACGCTAATACGTAAAGATAGGTCCTAATCCTACCCGAGTCTGTGTAGATTGGGTTCCTTTTCCCATGCTCTGCTCCGGATCTGACGCAAAATTTCGGCAGCACCTCCCCGCTGTTCTCCTGATACACGTCTCGGCAATAAACAAAGAGGATGTGTACCCAGAGGATAACAGGGAGGCACTGACAAAATTATGCATCGGATCCGGAGCAGAGCATATGGGAAAACGAACCCAATCGACACATACTCGGGCTGTCCATGGATAACGTTGGACAATTTGAAAGAATCACGGTTATAAATATCTAAACGCATGCATATTTATAACTGTAACCCTTTCAAACGGGAGACGCATACTGGTCACGCATACTGATGATTTAATCTACCTATAGCTAGCAAGTTTCATCGGCACGAAGACCGGAACAGAGCAAATGAAGGGGGAGGAGGAGATGTCATTTGTGCTCACCCACAAACGCAAGGGCGGAGCTCGTCGAACGCACGGGGAGGTCGATGAACACCAGACCCTCGCAGCGACGAAATAACTACACATTTAAATCCACACGATCAACACAAATATGATGTATTTTATAACAAAATCGGAAAATATATGACCTAACTGATAATTCACAAAAATATGACCCCATCGGTCTCTGGAAGGCCGAAGAGCACCTTTTCGGTCAAGAGGAGGCCGAAGAGGTGTCAGGGGTCAGGGGTCAGTGGCGCCGGGCTGTCGTGCCGGGGTGTCGTGAAGTGGGTGTCGGTGTCAAAACCGGCGGATCTCGGGTAGGGGGTCCCGAGCTGTGAGACTAGAATCGAGGGTAACAGGAGACGAAGGGGACAGTGTTTTACCCAGGTTCGGGCCCTCCTATGGAGGTAATACCCTACGTCCTGCTTGATTATATTGATGGTATAAGTGTTACAGAGTTGATCTACCACGAGATCGTATGACTAAAACCCTAGATGAGTTCTCTTGGTCTACAACCTAAAACCCTCCGGCTTATATAGACGCCGAGGGTACCTAGGGTTTACACATAGTCGGTTGCACATTAAAGGGAAAAAACATGCCTATCTACTGTCATCAACTTGGAGGACACGCCGTGGCTCCTTGAAACTTCCACCTTGGCGACGGGGCCCCTGATCACCCAATGCTCATCCAGCGGCCCACATAGTCCGGCCCATGAGAAATAGGTCGGCTATCCGAGGACCCATGAATCCAGGACTCCCTCAGTAGCCCCCGGACTAGCCTCCAACGCCGAGGTATATCCGGATAATCTTGTACACCGAAGTCTTCGGCTTGCGAGGCGAGTCCCTCCATCCCTTCTTGTTCGGCAACCATCCTGTCATCGGTGAAATCCCAAACGTCACGGGATTGTGGGGTCCATAGTAATAGCGTTTCTCGATCTTCGTGCATCGTGGGGACACGAGCGGTTCAACAGCTTTTGACAAAACTACCCCTCCACAAGGGAGGCACCACCCATTTAAACAAACTGAATCGTGGACCAAACCACATCTTCCTCTTCCCCATCGGAAAAAACCTCCAGCGAAAAGTCTCCACCAAAAAATGGCGAGCGCCCCCAGTTCCTCCTCGCATCCTTACGGATCCCGTCCCGGGGACTGGACAAGCTGCTCCGTGTCCCTCATTAGACTACGGGACCTCGAGACCCAAGGGTACCTTCCCTCCTCGGATCTGACAGCTGTCCGCGCTGGTTTGTCTTCATTCATAGGCGAGGCCCTCGCGGAGAATTTCCCCCATCCACGAAAGGGGGAGCGCGTATGTTTTGTACCCTTCCTCCTGTGGGGTCTCGGATTTCCCATTCATCCGTTCCTGAGAGGGTTACTGCTGTTTTATGGAATCCAGCTCCACCACCTCACCCTAGGGTCTATTCTGCACATCTCGGGCTTCGTCGCCCTTTGCGAGATGTTCCTGGGCTGCGAGGTACACTTTGATTTGTGGAGGAAATACTTCTGCCTCGTTCCTCACACTCGAGACAAGACAATTTTCGAGGTTGGTGGAGCCGAAGTATGCCGAATAGCGGGGACGGGATATCCCGTGGGGACGCCGAAGGAGTCCGAAGTATGGACTTCGGAATGGTTTTATATCGAAGACGTCCCTCTCTTCCATCCAGCTCGGAGAGGTTTCCCCGAATACTCCGACGCACCTTTGAAGAAAAGGTACAACTGGCGCCCGAAGAGCCTGTCCCAAGAGGACAGCGTCGAGGTGCAGCGCTTAGCAGCCCGAGTGAGGGTACTAGCCCACCACAAGCTGACCATGATAGACGTCATGGCCGCCGCCATCACCAGGTGTGTCCAACCCCTTCAATAGAGGATACACCCCTTGTGGTGTTACAACGGGACAAGTGACACTACTCGCTCCCGAAGACTGGGCCCTGCCGATCAAATAGCATTAGCCGCCGCACTTGCCGACCTATACAAAGGGGAGCAAGAAGATTTTATTCGGCAGTCGACAAAGGAGGGATACTCAAGCCACAATCCCATCGAATGGGTAAGCCTTTCTACCCTGTGGCAATAGTTCGGTTTCTCAACTTGTCCCTTTTTGACCGAAGACTTTAAATTTATGTGAACAGGAATGGAGGAGCTTTATCGAGACAGTTAACTGTCCGGCCCCTCAGCCCGAGGACTATTCCCGTGATGACGATCCGGGCTTCCATGAGGACCCGGATCTGTCAGTCGAGCTTGAAGACGGGGTTTTCTACCAGGAGGGCCTTGACGGCTCCAAGGTGGCTATCATAGCCGATTACCCTGGGTCTTTCCCTTCCCCTGCGATAAGCAAGAAGAAGAAAAAACTTGTCCCGCAAAAGGCAAGTATCCTCCACTGACCCAAATGCGCCGGCACCTACTCCCAAGCGCCGTAGATCCGCGCGACATACATCGGCAGCGGCGGCAGTGCCTGGGTCGGAAAGTAACAGGGCCCCAACAAATGAGCCGGTCGCGGGGGCGAGTCCGCCTATGAGTTCATCCCAAAGGTATTTCGCTCGACCGTTTGATTTAGTATTATGATTGATAAAGCCTCACAAGAGACGTCCTAGTCAAAACGTTCAGGCAAAGACTTCGGCCGTCCCCCGCCGAGGACGTCACCAGGACGTTCGGCGGTGCTCAAGATTCCATGCCTTCCGCTCATGCTGACCCTGCTATGGGGGTTCCCACCGTCAATCCAGCCCCAGCCAATTCTGGTGACGCCATATCCGTTACCAAATCCGAGGTTGGGAGCGCTATGCATCATCGGTGGTGGCGAGAGGCCTTGCGTAATCCGGCCTTCTCCGAACAAGAGTTCGGTGCTCTGCGTACAGCGGACGCGCACCTCGGAGCCGCCCGAGCTGGGTTCGGGGAAGCCATGAAATTGATATCGTCCAGTCTGCAGGTGAGTAGTCGGTTATTAAAGTCCGAACACTTGTGTAAACCCAATAGGCCCCGAGCCTTAAATTGGTTGGCACGACCGAATTAAGGATCCTTGTATTTTTTTACTGCAAATGCAGGCATCGAAGCAACAAAGCGAGCAACTGGCCAAGGAACTGGAAGCCAGCCGAACACAGGTCGAATCTGTGAAGGCCGAGTTGGAGCAAGTGAAGAGCTTTACTCGGGAGGCACATGGTGAGTATATCTGTTCTGCTAATCTTAGTATATTCCCAAGCTCACGCGAGGGTACTATGTAGCAGCTGAATCAATAGGGCAATTACAAAGAGATTTGGATGTAGCCCGAGAATCTCAGCGATATGCCGAGTCCCAGCAGGAGGCTGGCTGTCGTGTTTTGCAACGACACCTTGAAGAGAAGAACCTCCTCAAGGAGGAGAACAAACAGCAGGCCGAAGAAATTGAGAGCTTAAACGCTCAATTGGTCGAGGCCCAAGGAGAAAACCAGAAATTACAGAGGGGCATATTCGGTAAGTGTGATTCTAACATTAGAATGTATTTCCTATGACTGATTCATAACACGCATGCCGTGACTCATGTACAGGTCTCCTGTCTGGGCGACCCAAAGAAGAGATCGGATCCTACCAGGGAAGCCTTCTGAAAGAGTTGTCCGCCCTTCATGAGCGAGCTCGGAAGGCCATGAAGAGCATGGTGAAAGCATTGTGGCCCGCCGAGCAACCTCCGGAGGGGATGACCGAACTAGTCGATCGCTTCAAGGGAGCCCGAAGTAGGTTCGAGCTGTGGAAGACATCGGCTTGTCGAGAGGGAGCACGAGAGGCGTGGGCGATGATCAAGACCCGCTATACCGGACTTAACCTCGAGCGTATGGCTCAGGTTGGGCCAGTAGGGTCAGATGGACAACAAGTGCCGCTCCACCTCGTATACGATCAGGTGATGCCCGCCGCCCGTCTCTCACAAGAAGATTGCTCCCTGGACACTATAATCGACAATCTCAATCAGCAGCCAGATGTATGATTATATATAACTATATACTAATAATCGAGGAATTGCTCCGTCTGTGCTGTAAACTTTGTCTTAACCGGCCATCGGCTTCGGCCTCCCGCGCTAAGAGCATGGGAGTGTTCCTTGTAAATTATCACCCTAGGGGAGTGAATTATGTTTGGGGAACCAGGCAATCCGGCCATGTGGTGCCAACAGACAGAAAGCACACAGGGAGATATGTTATATTACTGCTTAGCATAAGAAACATCTTCCGAAGAAAATAGTATCTCTATCGATACCTTTCTTCAGGGTGCTACGTGAATCGTAGGCAGAAAGCCGTATACTGTTAGTATGCGACTAAGGGCCTTCGCAAGGGAAGAAGCTCGAGTAATGGTCATGACGACCATAGTATTATTAGTTGATTCCGTCGTGGCCGATCAATTGTCTACTGAAGATAGCTAGCTTTTGGCTTCACCCATCTGAGGTACGTATCTGGATGACCCGGTCCTAACAATCGCAGAGGTGCTCCCTTTACCCTCTAGCCGAACAATCGGGAACGTAGAGGGTAACCACAGGAGCGAGGCAACCCAGCTTGGCATAGTCTTAGTTCGAATTGATGCATATGATAGCTTAAAAATGACAAGGGAATCATGCAAACACAAATAAGTGTGCATAAGTGCTTACAATATATAAAAAATTGGCTTCGGAAAATAAGCCCCCAGGTACTGTGTTCGGATTTAACACTTAAGGGTGTAGGCCGAAAAAAATTTAGTACAAGATCGGTTGAGCCGAACATAGAGTTGGGAAGAAAAAAGAAAAAGAATACAAACCTGCCAAAAATCAAGGTGGGAGGGAAAAGGAATAACAAAGAAAAGAAAGAAAAGAGAAGGGTAAAGAGTATGACGACACCGGTCTAGCCGTAGAAGCGCCGAAGACGAGTTGCGTTCCATGGGTTTGGTTCAAGGCTGTTGTCCGGCGGATTCCGAAGACGGTAAGCCCCTCCTGCGAGTACTTTGTCGCTGATGAAGGGGCCTTCCCATTTGGGCTTGAGTTTATGCTTCTACTTCTCCGAGAGCCGTAGGATGAGTTCGCCCACGTTGTACGCTTGTGCCCTGACCTCCCTGCTCTGGTAACGTCGGGCCTGCTGTTGATAAAAGGTAGAACGGGCCCGAGCTATGTCGTGCTCCTCTTCCAAGGCGTCCAAATCGTCCTGCCGATCTAACTCGGCCTCCTTTTCTTCGTACATGCGCACCCTTGGTGCATCGTGAATAATATCACAAGGAAGGATCGCTTCGGCCCCATAGACCATGAAAAACGGTGTGTATCCCGTTGATCTATTCGGGGTGGTGCGCAGGCCCCGTAGAACGGAGTCGAGCTCCTCAACCCAATGACAGTCGGACTCTTGAAGAGACCGGACCAAACGTGGCTTAATGCCGCTCATAATGAGGCCGTTTGCTCGTTCGACTTGTCCATTGGTCTGCAGATGATAGACCGATGCGTAATCGAGCTTGATGCCCATCTTCGCGCACCAGCCTTTGACCTCTTGGGCCGGGAAATTGGATCCGTTGTCAGTTATTATACTGTGTGGAACACCGTAACGGTGTACCACGCCGGATATAAAATCGATTACTGGTCCGGACATGGCTGATTTGACAGGCTTTGCCTCTATCCATTTGGTGAACTTGTCAACCATGACCAGTAGGTATTTATTCTTCGTGGTCCCCCCTTTAAGTGCTCCGACCATATCCAGCCCCTAGACCGCGAAGGGCCAGGTGATCGGAATAGTCCGAAGAGCTGTTGGGGGCATGTGACTTTGATTTGCAAAAAGTTGACACCCCACGCAATATTTGACAAGTGACTGGGCGTCCGCCCGAGCTGTAGGCCAGAAAAACCCAGCCCGGAAGGCCTTGCTTACTAAGGCTCTTGCCGCGGCGTGATGACTACCCATCCCTGCGTGGACTTCGGCTAACAGCTGCCGCCCTTCTTCCTCAGATATGCACCGCTGTAATATTCCAGTGGTGCTCTTCTTGTATAGCTCATCCTCGTGTACCTTGAAGGCTTTCGAGCGCCGAACTATGCGCCACGCCTCTGTCTGATCGTCGGGGAGCTCTTTGCGAAGAAGGTAGGCGAGGAAGGGCTCGGTCCATGGCGCGATTACTGCCATGACCTCGTGAGCCGAGGGCGTTTCGTCCATTACGGAGCCGCCGATGATTTGATCGTCTGGTTCGTTTACAGGGGGAGCAACCTTGTCTGCACTGGTTAGGTCGGCGCCCTTTTGATCATCCTGCCAAACCACGGATGGCTTAAAGAGCCGTTCCAGGAAAGTGTTTGGTGGGACAGGGTCGCGTTTGGCTCCCATGCGAGCCAGTATGTCGGCAGCTTGGTTGTCGTCTCTAGCGACGTGGTGAAATTCCAGCCCCTCGAACTGTGCGGATATCTTGAGGACAACGTTTCTGTATGCCGCCATCTTTGGATTCTTGGCATCGAACTCGCCGTTGATTTGGGAGATGGCCAGGTTGGAGTCTCCCCGTACCTCCAGCCATTGTATGCCCATTGAGGCTGCCATCCGAAGACCGTGTAAGAGGGCTTCGTATTCGGCTGCATTGTTGGAGTCAGCATACATGATCTGCAACACGTATCGAACGTTGTCGCCTGTGGGGGATGTGAGAACAACTCCAGTCCCCAGTCCGGCCAAAGTTTTGGATCCATAGAAGTACATCGTCCAATGGGAGTATGTACTATATTCCCTGGGGAGCTCGGCTTCTGTCCATTCGGTGAGGAAATCTGCCAACACCTGAGACTTAATAGCTCGTCGTGGTTTGTAGGTAATTTCAAAAGGAAGGAGCTCAATGGCCCATTTGGCAATGCGGCCGGTGGTGTCCCTGTTATTGATTATATCATTCAGGGGTACTTCGGATGCCACCGTGACCGAACACTCTTGGAAGTAGTGTCTTAGTTTCCTTGATGCCATAAATACTGTATAGGCTATCTTCTGGTAGTGCGGGTATCTGGACTTGCATTGCGTTAGTACTTCTGACACGTAATAGAACGGCTTCTGTATCTGGAATTTGTGTCCCTCCTCCTCTTGTTCGACGACGAGCACCGCGCTAACGACTTGGTTGGTGGCCTATATGTATAATAACATGGGCTCACCCACGCCTGGTGCTGTGAGTATGGGATTGCTTGCCAGGAGTATCTTGATTTCTTCTAACGCATCCTTTGCTTCATAGGTCCATTCGAAATTCTTGGTCCATTTCAGCAATTTATAGAGCGGTAAAGCCTTTTCACCGAGGCGGGAGATAAAGCGACTTAACGCCGCCACGCAACCCGCCACCCTTTGGACATGCTTTAGCTCTGTGGGAACTGCAAGTTCTGATAAGGCACGGATCTTGGCCGGATTCGCTTCTATTCCTCTATGGGAAACGATGAATCCGAGCAGTTTACCAGCGGGAACTCCGAATACACACTTCTCCGGATTGAGTCGTATATCGTATTCGCGTGGACTGGCAAAGGATTGCCTTAGATCGTCGATCAAATGGCTGACGTGTTTGGTTTTAATGACCACATCGTCAACGTATGCCTCGACTGTTTTGCGACCTGTTTTTCGAGACAGGTCTGGATCATGCGCTGGTACGTAGCCCCAGCGTTCTTTAGCCCGAAAGGCATTGTGTTGAAACAGAATGGCCCGTAAGGGGTGATGAATGCGGTTGCAGCTTGGTCGGATTCCTTCATTTCGATCTGATGGTATAAGGAGTAAGCGTCGAGGAAACACAGTGAATCGTGTCCGGCTGTGGCGTCGATGATCTGGTCTATCCGTGGTAGGGGGAAAGGGTCCTTGGGGCAGGCCTTGTTAAGGTCTTTGAAGTCGACGCACAGCCGCCAGGATTTGTCTTTCTTTGGTACCATCACCAGGTTTGCCAACCATTCGGGGTGCTTAATGTCCCGAATGAATCCGGCCTCTAGCAATTTGGCTAATTCTTCACCCATAGCTTGTCGTTTGGGCTCAGAAAAGCGGCGCATAGTCTGCTTGACGGGCTTAAAGCCTGCGATGATGTTCAGACTATGTTCTGCCAGCCGCCGAGGGATGCCGGGCATATCCGAAGGATGCCAGGCGAAGATGTCCCAGTTTTCTCGTAAGAATGCTCGCAGTGCTTTGTCCACTACGGGATCGAGCTGAGCTCCGATGGACGCTGTCTTATTGGGGTTCGTCGGGTGCACCTGAAATTTAACGATTTCCTTTGCCGGTTTAAAGGACGTGGGTTTGGGCCTCTTACTGAGGATCACATCGTCCTTGTCTACTGTTGACCGGAGTGCGGTCAGCTCTTCTGCAGCAAAGGTCTCAGCTAGAGCCTCGAGCGCAAGCGCTGCTGTTTTGTTTTCGGCCCGTAGGGCTATATTCGAATCACTGGCAGTTGTGATCACTCCGTTTGGTCCTGGCATCTTAAGTTTCATATACCCGTAATGTTGTATAGCCTGGAATTTTGTGAAGGCATCATGTCCCAACTGGGTGTGGTAGCCGCTGGGGAAGGGCACGATGTGGAAGAGGAGTTCTTCGGATCGGTAGTTGTCGGACGTGCCGAACACTACGTCTAGGACAATACGTCCTGAACAGCGCGCCTCTTTCCCCGGGATGATTCCCCGGAAAGATGTGTTGTTATGCTCGATGCGAGATCGGTCGAACTGCATTTTTTCTAGGGTATCTTCGTAGATCAGGTTTAGACCACTGCCACCGTCCATTAGCACCTTGTGTAATCTGAAGCCATTAATGATGGGGTCCAGGACTAGTGCGGCCGGTGAATAACCGGGAAGAATGGCTGGTCGGTCAGTATCTCCGAAGGTAATGGGTATGTCTGCCCATGCACTTGTTGCTGCCACATGGTATACCTGCTCGATTTCTTTAAGAGCTCTTTTCCTCCTGTTCCTTGAGGGGAACGTTTCATCGATCGTCAGGACTTCGGCATTGTATTCTGGTGGCGATGTAGAGCGCCTGTTCAGCGGTGGTGCCTCAAGAATGGCTTCACCGCTTTTTGCGATCTGCCTGACGACCCAACAAGCTCTAAGGCTGTGAGTCGGAGCTGTGTTCAGCAATACGGCGTGTATAGGGCAGGGTTTATCCAGTAGTCCATCCAGGACGGTGTTGACCCCTGAAAGGGGCCTGTTTCTCTTTTTGGCGGGTTCGAGTTGGGATGGCCGCTTCGGAGGTGTCCTCTTTTGCCGGTGTCCTCTAGGGTATTCGGCGAAGGTTGGTTCCGAAAACAGCCGCTCGGCTTGCCGAGCGCTTTCCATGGCACAATATTTCTGTACCAAAACTGACAGCTCGGAGAAGTCACGAATGTGCCGCCGCGCCAGGGCATTGAGAATCCCTTTGTCATGGCAGTTGCGGACGAAGGTTGCGACTATCTCTTGATCACTAAGGCCGCGTACTTTGTCTCGCGCGAGGAGGAGTCTGGCCCACTAATGATGAACTGACTCTCCTTGTAACTGTATAATGTTCGGTAAGTCCGAAGACTTGGGCTTTGCTGCGATGCTTGAGTGATCGGCTTGGGAGGTGGGTGGGAAAAGATTTGACTCCATGCCACGGTGGGAGTCCGGAATCACAGACTCCAAACTGTATGATACATCAGGGAACAGTTTCGGACTGTCTCCGGAGCGAACGCCAGAGTCTGGGTTGCAGGCGAGGTCTTGATGATCAGAGATTGGGATATAAACCGTTTTTAATTCCGGTCGATGGGGGGACGAGCCCCCGGCCGGACACTCGACGGTGGCGACAAGATGGGTGACCGTGGGGATGTGAATTTCCCTATCGTCGGGTTTAAGCCCGAGCGGATCATAGATCGGGATCCGGTCATCGGCCATACGCATGGTCTCCATCCGATCAAATAACTCGTTGAGAAACGAGGCGATGGTAGGATGCGTGTCGCTGAAGCGAGTGGGGTCGGTATGTGGCGTCGCAGTTCTGGAGTCGCGTGAGAGCAGTCCTGGATTCTGTTCAACCATGGTAGATCCGGTCACAACGACCGAATTGGGTTCCACGTCATCATCGGAGGCAGGGCCTGACGTCTTCGGCGTCGGGGCGTCGGGATCTGCGGGCTCCACCGTGGGAGTCACGGGTTCCATCAAGACGAGTTCCCCCTGTGAATCAGTGACGAACTCTAGGGTTCCAAACCTGATTCCACGATCGGGAGAAGAATTTCCGATCTGGCATGGGTGGCCGAGCAGGTAAGCGTGCGACGAGATGTCACCACTCGCGAGGATCTGATCCGGGGTGCGAGCCCCCTGGGTGCAGATCTCGCTGCATGTAACAAGGCGAGCCATCGATTCCTTCTGGCGATCACAGCGGAACTCTCAATGAAAGCACCAATGTCGGTGTCAAAACCGGCGGATCTCAGGTACGGGGTCCCGAGCTGTGAGACTAGACTCGAGGGTAACAGGAGACGAAGGGGACAGTGTTTTAACCTAGTTCGGGCCCTCCTATGGAGGTAATACCCTACGTCCTGCTTGATTATATTGATGGTATAAGTGTTACAGAGTTGATCTACCACGAGATCGTATGACTAAAACCCTAGATGAGTTCTCTTGGTCTACAACCTAAAACCCTCCGGCTTATATAGACGCCGAGGGTACCTAGGGTTTACACATAGTCGGTTGCACATTAAAGGGAAAAACATGCCTATCTACTATCGTCAACTTGGAGGACACGCTGTGGCTCCTTGAAACTTCCACCTTGGCGACGGGGCCCCTGATCACCCAATGCTCATCCAGCGGCCCACATAGTCCGGCCCATGAGAAATAGGTCGGCTATCCGAGCACCCCTGAATTCAGGACTCCCTCAGTGGGCTCACCGGAGGGGCGTTGCCGGGGGTGTCATGCTGGGGTGTCGTGTCGGGGTGTCGTGCTAGGGGTGTCATGCAGGGGCTCACCGGAGGGGCGTCGCCGGGGTGTCATTGTCGGTGTCAAAACTGGCGGATCTCGGGTAGGGGGTCCCAAGCTGTGAGACTAGAATCGATGGTAACAGGAGAAGAGGGAGACGATGTTTACCCAGGTTCGGGCCCTCCTATGGAGGTAATACCCTACATCCTGCTTGATTATATTGATGGTATAAGGGTTACAGAGTTGATCTACCTCGAGATCATATGACTAAAACCCTAGATGAGTTCTGTTGGCCTACAACCTAAAACCCTCTGGCTTATATAGACGCCGAGGGTACCTAGGGTTTACAACTGGTCGATTACACATCGAAGGGATAAACATGCCTATTCACTACTCCAAACATGGAGAATAAGCCACGACTCTCGAAGCTTCCTTCCTGGAGACAGGGCCTTCGATCAATCCAGTGCTCGCTATGCGGCCCATATAGTCCGGCCCATAAGAAATAGGTCGGCCTACCGAGGACCCCTTAAACCAGGACTCCCTCAGTAGCCCCCGAACTAGCCTCCAACTCCAAGGGTCTTAGCTCCAGCTGCTTCATATGATCAGAGTCTTCGGCTTGCGAGGCGAGTTCCTTTCTCCAAATAGTGATCGGCCGAGTTTAGTTCGGCCTCCGACTACGTGTAGCTTTCCCGATCATTGACCATCCGAACACCAAGAATAACTCGGTCCAGAAGGCCAAACGTCAAGGAGTACATAGTGCTCCCTGACAACCTTTTAGATGAAAGGTCACGGCCCACCACGACCACTGAACCAGTCGTAAAGACTCGATTCGCGGTTCTAGGCCGTTTTCACCAGCACGACCCATCAATGCACAGATCGTGCTCCGTTTCACACGGGATATGTTTAATCTTGCGCGTATAACGGCACGCACGTCTTGGGAAGCGGAGGGATTCACGGCGCAGTGAAGGGAGGCTAACCAGCGACAAGCCCAATAAAAGGGAAAAAACCCTAAGGCTTAACCGCACTTCCCATTCGCATCCCCGCTTCCCCAATCTCCTAAGCCTCCAGAGCCCAGATCTAGGTTTTCTACCCTTCCTCCTCCGAGCTTAGCCATGGCCAGCTCCGGCTCCAATGGCAAGTGGGAGGCTTCCACGGTCACAGACCAGGACATCCGGGACCTCAAGGACGTCGGCTACCTCCCCGCTAATATCTTCCATCGCGCCGCAGAGGAGG
Source organism: Elymus sibiricus (assembly GCA_039707655.1). Lineage (NCBI taxonomy): Eukaryota > Viridiplantae > Streptophyta > Magnoliopsida > Poales > Poaceae > Elymus > Elymus sibiricus. Next base: position 267,069,507 of record CM077673.1, on the reverse strand, counting down.
GCCAGGTGATCCGCACCCCCAAGCCAGGCGAGAGGGTGGTCTTCATTCCTCACTTCATCCGAGGACTGAGCTTCCCGCTCCACCCCTTCGTTAGGGGCCTCATGTTCTTCTAAGGACTCGACTTCCACGACCTTCCGCCGAACTCCTTCATGCATATATCGGCCTTCATCATCGTCTGCGAGGCCTTCATGCGGGTCGAACCACACTTCGGACTATGGCTCAAGATATTCAACATCAAGCCGAAGTGTGTCAAGGGTGCACACGCAGACTGCGGCGGGGCGGTCATCAGCAAGCTTCCCCACGCAGTATGGCCATCCGGCACCTTCATCGACACCATCGACTTGGTAAAAAGAGTGGTTTTACATCACCGAGCCAAGGGAGGAGGGCGGAACTGTTCCTGCCAAATTCAGATCCAGCCCCCCGACCAGATTGACCTCATGGGTCCGAAAGGGCCACGACTGGGGGTCGGATACAGAGGTGGATGACCTGCAGAGGGGCATCGCCTCGATGATCAAGGACAAAATCAAGCTGACCAACGTGATCCAGATTATGCTTCGGTGGCGCATCCTCCCCTGCCAGCGCCGGGGCTCTCCTATGTGGACTTATCGGACTGACGATGATCCCACGATCCATCAGCTCTTCCGCACCACTCGGGAGAAGCTGTGGAAGGCGTTGTTCAAGGCACAGGAGAAGTGGACAGCCAAGAAGGAGGACCAGGGCTTGTGCGCCGATAAGCTCCCTCCCGAGGTATAACACAGTTTCGCTTGATCGGCTTTGTTTTCCTGAAGAAAATCTAAGTACTTTCCAATTGCTTCCGCAGGAATGGTTGAGCAAGGCCACGGGCATCAAATGCCCGGCTCCACAGCCCGAAGACCCTAGGTCCCAGCTGTTGTCGGAGATGCTCGTCGTGGCGCCTTACAAGGCGCCAGAGAAGAAGGAGCAAAAGAAGAAACCAGGCCGAGCAGGCCTGCGCATCAGGGACCAGTCGGGGGCTGTGTACGAGGAAACCCACACCTCCTCGAATCAAGAGGAGGAGCACGAGGGTGAGGGGGGAGGCGATTCCCCCCTCACAGGAAAGAGGGTGGCGTCATCGGACGCCTCAGAGGATGTACCTCCTCCCTCCCAGAAGAAAGTGCGCCGAACACAGGTAGTTTTGACCGACGACAGTTCGGACTCGGATACCGAGTCCAAGGATTTTGAGAGGGTTCCAGAAAGGAACCTCAGGGTCAAGCCCCCAGCTCGAAGGTAAAGATCCTAGGACCTCCCGAGCTATAAGTGCTAAGTTTTGAATGTTACTAACATGTGAACGCATATCGACTTGCAGCCCACCATGTGTTCTCCCCACCGATCAAATCTCGGACGGGGAGACCCCGCCCGCCAAACTAGCGGAGAGCGGGACTACGTCGCACCCCTCTCCTCCGGTCGCCGTGAAGGATGCCGCGGAAGTGTCATCCCAACAGGCTCCTTTGGAGCCGGACACTGGTGGAGGGGGCAACGACGTCATGGTCGAGGTTAACACCTTGGCCGCCGAAGACCCGGGGGAAATGCACCTCCCGGATACTCAGGAGACCGGACGTGAAGATGTCCAGTCACCTCCGAGGTCATCTCCGGAGCGCACCATACCTCCGGAGGCACCGGTTCAATCCCCGGTTGGAGCTCGGGTCATCCAATCTCGAACGGCGCCACCGACCAATAGGTGGCCGGCTACGGGGGAGGCCCTGTCAAGTGCCTCCATCTCCGAAGAGCACCGCACCCTTATGGGTGCGGTGTTGCAGAGCATTCAGTTCGTAGACAGCGGACTGAAGGAGGCCTTCAGCGGTCTCCTGACGGGCTTTCAGGTGAGCCACGTAATGCTCTGTTTGTGAAATATTAATTTCTTTGAGTTATCATTATATACATGGCAGCCCCTGAGCCCTAGGTGAGTTTGGAAAAACTTACCTGGGTGTCAATCATAGATCATTATCCGAACTATGTATAGGACAATATTTGTTCGGGACGTTCTAACAGCCCTTAAGAGGACCGGACACAGGATCATGTTTATGATAGTTCAGAAGTTTTAAACCCATGTAACTTGATGGTTTTGTTTTTTACAGGCTTCGTCGACGGCGGCGGCTGCCAATGCTCCTGAGCTGGACGACCTAAATAGGAAGCTCAAGAGCTCCGAAGATGAGCTTGACGCTTTGAACAAGAGATTCGACGAGGCGCAAGGTAAGACGGATTAGAATATCCAAATTCTTTATTACCGTACTGTCAACGCAGTATTTTTTGATATGTTTTAATGCTTACCCAGCCTCGGCGAAGGAAATTGAGAAGCTCAAGGCCGAGCTTGAGAAGGCGAAGCAGGAGGCTGCGGTTGAAAGGGCGGCGGCCAAGGAAGCGGCTACCACGCTATCCGCCTTGAGAGCCACCAGCGACAAGCATGAGGCTCGGGTGGAGGAAATCCAACAAGAGCTCAAGGACGCCGGCCAAAAGTGCGAGGACCTTGAGCGGAAAGGTAAGGAGCAAGCCGCCGAACTATCCACCCTGAAAACCAATCTCCAAAAGGAGCGGGTGGATAGGCGGTCTTTTGAAGGGCAAGTCAGCCAGGCCAAGGCTATCATGGATGGTAAGCCGTATTTATTGCAGTGTGTCTTCGAGGATAGCAAGTTCGAGTTGCTTACCCAAATATGGCGTTCCTCAGGCGCCTGCTCGGACCTCCAGAAGAGCACAGCGGACGCGAACTAGTTCTATGCTTTGCGGGGAGAAGGAGATGAAGCTTGGCTGTTTTGGGCGCAGTTTGAAGACCTCGAGCGCTCTCCTCTCCTTGTTGAGCAGCTGAAGCAGCTGATGGAGCTACACCGGATGGCGGAGCCGGCCGTGAAGGATCTCTGCATCCGGCTATGGCCCAACGAGCCGTTGCCGGGCAGCTACTTTGGCCTGGTGCAGAAGCTGAGGGACGCCTCGCCCCGGATCAATGCACTAAGGCGTTCCTCCTGTATTGAAGGTGCTTGAATGGCCTTTGCGAAGGCCAAGGTGCACTGGCCGGGGCTGGATCCGATAATGATAGCCACCACCCCTCCGCCTCCTGAAAAGGAGCATAGGTGCCCCGAGCTGTTGTTCTCCGGAGTAATGGAGGGTCCTCGGGCAATAGAGGCTCAATGTTCGACAGAAAACGTTTATGAGTAATTGTGTTGTAATATGTCCGAAGACTTTTTAACGCGTTTATATTTAAGATGCATGGTTTATCATGTCTTTTATATTTTGCATCCTTTATAACTCCTGTGTGGCCGTTGAAACTGAAAGCTGCGAGTCGTCGGCTTCAGCCCCCATGTAGATACTACGCGGGGTGTCTCTGCCAACGCACTATTACCCTTAGCAGAGAAGTCGGTACCCGAAGGCGGTAGTGTGGGGCGGACAAGGCAATCGGACCATAGTGCTTTATCGCTTTCACTTAGCCGTAGGGGCGCGAGAAAGGAGTGCGGGGGGCTGATAACTAGCCCCCGGGGGTTTGTGATATTCGGATGAATCATGGCTAAAGCCGATATCACATGGTTTGTACTAATACCAAACCCATCGTATGACACGGAATAACCTCTGACGAGATTTAGTTAAGCTCGGAATCGCACACCAGTTCTCGCATACCATGACAGTCAGTTTTCGGCTTTCTCCACTGAGGTGCTTGACCAGGCTAGCCGGAAGCACAATCGCAGCGGTTCTCCCTTTGCCCTTTTAGCCGAACGAGCGGAACATAAAGGGGCAAGCACAGGAGCCGGGCAACCCAACTATTGACCCAAGACATAGTTCGGAACCAATGCATATAAAGCGGAATTCCAAGACGCCGAACGCAAAATCAGTTCTGCTTAGGGCGATTTTCTTTAGTTCGAGCCCCCGGTCTATTAGCCAGTTGCATCGTAAAGTATACCAAACAGGTTCGCAAGAAGAGAGGGAAAACAGAGAGTGCGCCAAAAACAGCGAAGTGATCATGCATGATACATCTGTATTTTACTCAACAACTCTTATTATTCAAATTGCTGATGCAACTGTTTACAGGTATTAAAAATGAAATATAAACCTTACAGGAGGGGTTGTACCAAGGGTCTTCGATGGGTGGCCTGACGTCCTCGATGTGCCCTGTCGTTTTTGTCCGCTCCTGCGTCACCTAAGGAGGTGTATACCGCTACGGGTGTACTGTTCAGCGAGCGGACTTTGGAGAAAAATCTAGAGAAGTCGCCGAAGTGTGGATGAGCTTTATGCTTTAGCAGGTACTTTATGGTACCTGTAGTGTGTCCGAAGACGTATTGATGGTGATAGTTCGGTCCAGCCGAACACTTACCTTTTGATAATTTTTCCCCACCGCTGCCCATGGAATTTTGAGGGCGAAGTTGTGCCTCCTCGGCACGTACTTTGCCGGTTCTAGGGCTGTGCGATGGGGGGCGAGTCCGTATTTATGGGGAGAAGAAGGTTCTGGTACTTCGAGTTGAGACCGAGCTCGCTTCCCAGCCTTGGGTGGCTTTACGGCAGATGTCGGCGTTTGCCGATCATCAGTGTAATGGAATTCGGCCGCCAGGGCCAACGCATGTTCCTCAGTTCGAAGGGAGCGCTCTGTGTTGCCATTGACAGTAATGACCCCCTTGGGGCCGGGCATCTTGAGCTTGAGGTATGCGTAGTGTGGGACGGCGTTAAAGCGAGCGAACGCTGTACAGCCGAGCAGGGCATGATAGCCGCTGCGGAAAGGTACGATGTCGAAGATCAAGCCCTCGCTTCAAAAGTTATCGGGCGAGCCGAACACTATTTCCAGGCTTACAGAGCCCGTGCACCGGGCTTTGACGCCTCGGATCACTCCTTTAAAGGTAGTGTTGCTGGGTTTGATCCTTGACGGATCTATGCCCATCTTTTTCACCGTATCTGAGTAAATCAGATTGAGGCTACTTCCTCCCTCCATTAGGACTTTAGTGAGGTGATATCCATCTATGATGGGGTCTAGGACGAGGGCGGCCGAACCCCCATGACGGATACTGGTCGGGTGGTCACGTCGATCGAAGGTGACCGGGTATGCCGACCATGGGTTATACTTCGGGGCTACAGTCTCTACGGCGTAAACATCTCAAAGGGCGCGCTTCCTCTCCTTCTTGGGTATATGAGTGGCGTATATCATATTTACTGTTTTCACCTCTGGAGGGAATTTATTTTGTCCGCCACCGATCGGACCACGGGGTTCATCCTCGTCCTCGCTGCGCGGGCTCTTGCCTTGGTCCTCGGATGCGAGCTTGCCGGCCTGTTTGAATACCCAACAGTTACGATTGGTGTGGTTGGCGGGCTTCTCTTGAGTGTCATGGATCTGGCAAGGCCTTTCCATGATCTTGTCTAGCGGGGTGGGTCCGTCGCGATTGCCTTTAGGAGGATTCTTCCGCTGCCCAGGCCGGGAGTTGCGGAAGCCGGTGTTGACGGCCGTGTCATCGGCATCACTATTATAGTGCCGGCGCTTGTTCTTGTTGCGCTTTGGTTTCCCGTTTCCATCCTGAACTTTGGAGGTTCCGGGGTCTTCGGGGTTGTGGCTACGTCTTGCTAGCCAGTTATCCTCGCCCGCGCAGAAGAGGGTCATGAGTGATGTGAGGGCGTACATTGTCCTCGGTTTATCCTGGCCGAGCTGACGAGCCGGCCACTCATCCCGAATATTGTGCCTGAAAGAGGCTATTGCTTCGGCGTCCGGGCAGTCCACGATCTGGTTTTTCTTGGTCAAGAAACGATTCCAGAATAGCCGCGCAGATTCTCCTGGCTTCTGGACGACGTTGCTTAGGTCGGAGGAGTCCGGCGGCCGAACATAAGTGCCCTGGAAGTTAGATCAGAATACATCCTCTAGGTCCTCCCAGCACCCAATGGAGTTTTCGGGGAGGCTATTTAACCAGTGCCGAGCTGGCCCCTTGAGCTTCAGGGGTAGGTACTTGATGGCGTGGAGGTCATCTCCTCGCGCCATGTGGATGTGGAGGAGTAAATCCTCGAACCATACGGTTGGGTCAGTTGTCCCATCGTATTCTTCTATGTTTACGGGTTTAAACCCCTCCGGGACCTGATGCTGCATCACCTCGTTCGTGAGACACAGTGGGTGGGCAGCGCCTTTAACCCGAGCTATGTCGCGCCGATGATCGGCGTCTGTCCTAGCCCGGTTTTGTTCCCGTCCTTTATGGTTGCGGTCGAGCCAAGGCCGGTACCCTTCCCATCTATCGGGTGAGTATCCTCTGGATCCTTAGATGGATCACGTACGACCTGCTCTGTCGTCCAGGTCGTGTCGCAGGTCGAACCTGTCATCGGGCTCTAGTGGCTCCTTTCCCTGTCTACGGGGTATCGTCGGCCTATAGCCGGTGTTGTCAGCCGTCCTGTCTCGTCCTCGAGGAGGGCGGTCTGGCTTGTCGTATGGGCGATGTTTAGGAGACGGTGTATCAGTGAGCTCGTCATCAAATTGTGGTAGCAGCCTTCTGCGCGGATAGCTCTTAGGTTGGTCCGATAGACCGGTACCGTATCCTTCCTCAGCTGAGAGGACTCTCGTCCATCGATCGTTGAGGTCGTCTTGTTCGGCTTTAAGCTGCCATTCTTTTGCTTTTAGGCTGCGGGCCGTGGCTATAAGTTGTTGCCTGAACAGTTCCTGATCTTCAGGATTGTCGGGGATGGCGAAGTCATAGGCTTCCGGGTTGTCCTCCTCCATGACAGGGGCAAGGTAATTGTCATCCTCGGAATCATTTAGGTCGTCGGGATTGCGCCGGTCTTCCGGCCTCTCCTGACCCTCTAACGGGTGTTCGGGGATTTCGGGATGGCCGAGGTCTTCCGGGGTGTCTCCATCCCCGGTGTCGTCAATAGCTTTTCTTCCCTTTTTTCCTTTTGACTGTTTATGCGGCTTTCGGCGTCTTGACGGCGCTTCATCCGACTTGTCGCCATCGTTTTTCGGAGTGTCCACCATGTAGACGTCGTATGTGGAGGTGGCAGTCCACCGCCCGGTGTTAATGGGGGTGAGGGTGTGATCCTCCTCATCCATATAATCTGCCTCCTCAGAGGCATAGTCCAACATGTCGGTTAAATCCTCGACAGTGGCTACTAAGTGGGTGGTGGGTGGGACAAAAAATTCGTCCTGACCCGCCTTGAGCCCGATCTGGGCACAGATCGGGGTTGGGTCGTCGGTAATCTTCATCGATGAGATCCGATCTAGGGCCTCGTTGAGTATCGAGAGCTCGATCGGATCGGCCTGCTCAGAGCTTTCGGAGTTAACCTCCGATGCATCCGGGCAGGGGGAGTGTTCGGCAAGAACAGGTGTCCGGACATCTGGTACTATGACTGGGTCCGTACTAAGAGTCGGGTCCTCGCCGGGGTAGATCCCGTGGGCGGGGCCAAAAGATGGATCTGAGGTTGAAGCCTCAGAGTGTTCGGGCGTGGCAGGCAAGACTGCGAGCCCGGTTAGTGACAGGTCGCCCCAAGAGTCTACTGAGAACTCTAGGTTCCCGAATCTGACCTCTTGATCAGGGGCGAAATTTCCGACACGGCCCAGATGGCTGGTCGGGTCGGCGTGCAGCACAATGCTGCCAAAAGCGAAGATCTGTCTGGGGACGAAAGTGCCCGTATTGCGGACCTCTTTGTTGATGACAAGACGAGCCATCGATTCCTTTGGCGATCACAGCGGAACTCTCAATGAAAGCACCAATGTCGGTGTCAAAACCGGCGGATCTCGGGTAGGGGGTCCCGAGCTGTGAGACTAGAATCGATGGTAACAGGAGAAGAGGGAGACGATGTTTACCCAGGTTCGGGCCCTCCTATGGAGGTAATACCCTACGTCCTGCTTGATTATATTGATGGTATAAGGGTTACAGAGTTGATCTACCTTGAGATCGTATGACTAAAACCCTAGATGAGTTCTCTTGGCCTACAACCTAAAACCCTCCGGCTTATATAGACGCCGAGGGTACCTAGGGTTTACAAATGGTCGGTTACACGTCGAAGGGATAAACATGCCTATTCACTACTCCAAACGTGGAGAATAAGCCACGACTCTCGAAGCTTCCTTCCTAGAGACAGGGCCTTCGATGAATCCAGTGCTCGGTATGCGGCCCATATAGTCCGGCCCATAAGAAATAGGTCGGCCTCCCGAGGACCCCTTAAACTAGGACTCCCTCAGTTGTGTCGGGGTGTCGTGTCCGGGTGTCGAGGCATCGTGTCGGGGTGTCGGGGCATCGTGTCGGGGTGTCGGGGCATCGTGTCGGGGTGTCGTGTCGGGGTGTCGGGGTGTGGTGTCGGGGCGTCGTGTCGGGGTGTCGTGTCGGGGTGTCGTGTCAGGGCGTCGTGTCGGGGTGTCGGGGCGTCGTGTCGTGGTGTCGGGGTGTCGTGTCGGGGTGTCTTCTTCTTCTTATTCGTCTTCTTCTTCTTCTTCTTCTTCTTCGTCTTCTTCTTCTTCTTCGTCTTCTTCGTCTTCGTCTTCTTCTTCTTCTTCTTCTTCTTCTTCTTCGTCTTCTTCGTCTTCGTCTTCTTCTCCTCCTCCTCCTCCTCCTCCTCCTTCTTCTTCTTCTTCTTCTCCATCTTCTTCTTCTTCTTCTTCTTCTTCTCCTTCTTCTTCTTCGTCATCTTCGTCTTCTTCTTCTTCTTCTTCTTCTTCTTCTTCTTCCTCTCCTTCTTCTTCTTCTTCTTCTTGTTCTTCGTCTTCATCTTCTTCTTCTTCTTCTTCTTGTTCTCCTTCTTCTTGTTTTCCTCCTTCTCCTTCTTCTTCGTCTTCATCATCTTCTTCTTCTTCTTCTTCTTCTTCTTCTTCTTCTTCTTCTTGTTCTTCTTCTTCTTCTCCTTCTTCTTGTTTTTCTCCTTCTCCTCCTTCTCCTCCTCCTCCTTCTTCTTCTTCTTCTTCTTCTTCTTCTTCTTCTTCTTCTTCTTCTTCTTCTTCTTGTTTTTCTCCTTCTCCTTCTTCTTTCGTCTTCGTCTTCTTCTTCTTCTTCTTCTTCTTCTTCTTCTTCGTCTTCTTCTTCTTCTTTTTCCTCTTCTTCTTCTCCTCCTTTTCTTCTTCTTCTTCTTCTTCTTCTTCTTCTTCTTTTCTTCTTTTCCTTTTTCCTTTTTCCTTTTTTTCCTTCTTCTTTTCTTCTTATTTTCCTTCTACTTTTCTTCTTTTCTTCTTTTCTTTCAACTAACTAACCTAACTAAACTAAGCTAATTACTAACCTAACATTTTCGAATTAGATGAAAAATAAGAGAAACAAAACAGGAAAAAAAACAGAAAAAAAACTCACCGGCATCGGCAGTGGGCGGCGTCGGACGGTGGGCGGTGGGCGGCACGCGGCGTCGGGCGTCAGGCGTCAGGAGCAGGCGTCGGCCGGCGGGGGCGGGCACAGGGGTCTAGCGGCGGGGGCGGGCGCAGAGGGCGGAGCGGGCGCAGAGGGCGGAGCGGGCGCAGGGTGTGGCGGCGGCCGCGAAGGGGTGGAGAGGGGTGGCGGCGGCGACGAAGGGGCTGGCGGCGGGCGCATGGGCCGGGGGGCTGGCGTCGGTCGGTGGGGGCGGACGCAGGCGCCGATGGGCGGGGCGGGCGCAGAGGGTGGCGGCGGCGGCGAAGGGGCGGAGAGGGGTGGCGGCGGCGACGAAGGGGCTGGCGTCGGCGCGATGCAGGGAGAGGGAGAGGGACGGAGTTGAGGGAGGGAGAGACAGAGAGGAGTGGGGGAGGGGCACGGCTGTTAGTAGGCCGTGCACTTTGCCGTCTGCCAGCTGACGGAAAACTTTCTTTGCCGTCTGCTGGCAGACGGCAAATAAGTAACTCGTCTAACCTAACCAGGTCCAGGGCCCAGCTGGGTCCTTTGTCGTCTGCCAGCTGATGGCAAACTTTCTTTGCCGTTTACTAGCAGATGGCAAAGAAAGGCCTGATGGCAAATATATTCTTTGCCATCAGTCCCTTCTTTGCCGTCTGCTTTTTGTAAGCGGACGGCAAAGACCTTCTTTGCCATCCGCTGGCAGACGGCAAGTTCCTTGATTCCAGTAGTGTATATATATTTAAAGCATCTCGATCATGACCTTTTTCATGCATATGTTTTTGTCTCATGCATGCAGTGGTGGTCCTCGTACACTCACTCATGCGGTTACAACCGACACACCCATTCGTTGCCCCCGCGCGGTCTATAGCCCTGGATGGCGCGCGCAAGAGGGGTTTGATGAAAGGTGGATTCAGCTTAGTCCGTGTTTCGGCCAAGATCATGGTGAGATTCCGGACGAAAGTTTGGGCGCATGTGTGCACACGCGTGCTCATTGTACACGTTGTGAACCTCCGTGTTTTTTTTGGTTTGCGAAGGTGCCACATGAAACGTGTGCATTGGGTATTAAAAACATTACACAAAACCTCCGTACATATGTTAGGGCAGCGTGGATGCGGTGGTTGTCCTCGGAGACCGCCCCCCTCGCACAATTATTAGTGTCACTCCCATATGTGGCCTCGCGTACTTAATTTTGTACCGCAATGAGAGAGTTAATTATTGTGGATTCTTTTTTGGTCGATGTTTGCGGTAGCCCATGGGTGTGAGATTACATGGTATAATTTGAATGCGTGTGGTGTACGCAAGAATGTCTCCCCCATCGGCTCGAATTGGGGCGGTTATATATATACTACGCGTCATGAACCCCGCTTTCCGTGCGGACTTTAAGATTCCCCAGGAAGGTGTGCCACGCTAAAGTTCGTGTGTTGGGTATGTAAACATCACACAACACTTCCATACATATGTTTGATCCACGATTAGACAGTGATTGTCTTTGGATACTCCTTCGTGTGGTTGTCATTGGAAAGTCCATTCCTGGGCCCGCGTGGATGTCCATCACATTGACTGACAATGAGAGAGAGGTTACCATGGTGGATTCTTCAATTGGTTTGTGTTATGGTATATATTATATAGGTCATTTGATTTTCCTTACACAAGTCTGAGCGCACGCGTACGTACGCGTGAATCGTTCCCATCGACGCTCGCCATACTAGTTGTACACGTCATGAACACTCGCTGGGGGGGTTACTTTCCGGTTCCAAAGCTTGTGCGACGGCAAAGTTGCACATGAGGTATATATTAATGAATTCAAACGCAACACAACATTTCCGTACATATGTTTGCGCCACCAGCAGGTGATGGTTGTCTTCAACACTCCACCGCGTGGTTATCGGCGTCAGGCCCATTCATGGGCCTCGGTGGACGTCCATCCTTTCGACCGACAGCGGGAGAGGTTTGACCAAAATGTTGATTCTTTGGTCGGGATGTCCATGTTGCAAGGCGTATGGGCCATAGTCCACCTTCGATAGGAAAAGAGATGGGGTGGTTTGACCATGCTGGATTCATGTATATGTTTCATTTTCATGTTACGGCATGGGTGATACGCGAGACCTGTTTGGGGCATGTATTCGTAGCTAGGATTTCCCCTCCCATCGACACGAAGTGGCGACGGAGGAGACATGTGCCACATCAAAGTTGTGCATTGGGTATTTTGAACAATCAAACCACCCCGTGCATACATATTTTTGTTCCACATGCAGGCGTGTATGTGTTCTGACCCCTTTCCAGCATTTTTTTACGAAATGCTCCTATATATTATTATTCTAGGAGTAAATAGCAAACGATTCAAATGTAACAACCGTTTGCGAATGTACAATCAACAGACACCACTCCCTCCGCCGCTGGCACATCAGCACGGTCCACTGGTGGACGCCGGACACGATTTGGTTCCACGAGACTTCCCTCGCAAAAATATCTACCACCTTGAGCCATTTGAAAAATGGCGGTTCCGCGCGTTTTTCTATTTGATAGCACACACTTATTATGTTTCTGCTGTGTGCGATGTGTGTTGCTCCCGCCCTGGCCGCGTTGCTTCAATCCCGTAATCTAAATTTTCAGTAGCCCCGGCATCCTGGCATTTCCCTCCCGCCTAGTAAAATTTCTAGTAGCCGCGTGGCATTTCCTCAAACACCACCTGCCCCCCTCCCCACCACAAAACCTCTGCTCAGATTACGTAAAAGAAAAAGGAAAACCTCCGCTCCCGCACGCACCACTCCTCTCCCTCGCTCGAACCCTAGCTAGCCCCCCCCCCCCCCCCCCCGACTCCACCGTCATCCTCTGCAGGCCTTCCCGTGACTATATCTAAGTCCTCATGAAGATCCATCCCAAGGGGGTTGGACTAGAGTCGTCCATGCAATCGACAGCAGTGCTCCTCCATGTCGAATGCATGCACAACTCTGGTCCACCCCGTAGTGTCAGCCTATGAAGCACCCTCTTTCCCGCAGATTCCCATCCCCATCCTCACGCACACTCCAGAGCATCGCAGCCTCAGGCCGGCTATGCTTCCCGAGAGGTGGAGGAGTGAATAGCCAGAAAGAGGTATATTGAGGCCTGTCCGCTGGACGACTGCGAGGTGGCTGCTGATAACCCACAACTATAGGGGATCAATTGTAGCCTTTCTCGATAAGTAAGAGTGTCGAACCCAACGAGGAGCTAAAGGTAGAACAAATATTCCCTCAAGTTCTATCGATCACCGATACAACTCTACGCACGCTTAACGTTCGCTTTACCTAGAACAAGTATGAAACTAGAAGTACTTTGTAGGTGTGATAGGATAGGTTTGCAAGATAATAAAGAACACGTAAATAAAATCAAGGGGCTGTTTAGATGAAGAAACAACTAAGTTAGTCTTAGTAGAGAGCTTTTTGTCACAAGAAAGTTATTTGTCCCTAGGCAATCAATAACTAGACCGGTAATCATTATTGCAATTTTATATGAGGGAGAGGCATAAGATAACATACTTTCTCTACTTGGATCATATGCACTTATGATTGGAACTCTAGCAAGCATCCGCAACTACTAAAGATCATTAAGGTAAAACCCAACCATAGCATTAAAAGGTATCAAGTCCTCTTTACTCCCATACGTAAACAACCTACTTACTCGGGTCTGTGCTTCCGTCACTCACGCCACCCACCATAAGAGAATCATAAACATATTGCAAACCCTACAGCGGGGATCCCTCATGCTTGCGCGACACGGAGAGCACCATAGGACAGCACCAATAATAAAACATGCAACTCAAACCAATCATGATCATCAATCAACCCATAGGACAAAACGGGTCTACTCAAACATCATAGGATAGCCATACATCATTGGGTAATAATATATAGCGTTGAGCACCATCTTTAAGTAGAGATTACAGCGGGGAGAAGAGGTGTTTAACCGCTGCATAGAGGGGGAGAGAGTTGGTGATGACAGCGGCGAAGTTGTTGGTGTAGATCGCCGTCACGATGATGGCCCCGGCGGCGTTCCGGCGCCACCGGGAGAGAGGGGGAGAGAGCCCCCCCTCCTTTTTATTCTTCCTTGACCTCCCCCCTAGATGGGAGGAGGGTTTCCCCTCTAGTCCTTGACCTCCATGGCAGCGGAGGGACGGGAGCCCCTCCGAGATTGGATCTCTCTCTCGGTTTCCTTCTGTTTCTGCCTTCCCAGATTCTGGCCTTTCACCGTTTCGTAAATTCCCGGAGATCCGTAACTCCGATTGGGCTGAAATTTTAACACGATTTGTATCCGGATATTAGCTTTCTTGCGGCGAAAGAAGGGCCCCAACCGCCTTACGGGGTGACCACAAGCCACCCTGGCGCGCCCTACCCCCAGGGCGCGCCCCTATGGCTTGTGGGCCCCTCGGGCACCGCCTTCTGTTGATTCCACTTCCCAAAATTCACATATATTCCAAAAACAAATATCCGTAAGTTTTTATCCCGTTTGGACTTCGTTTGATATGGATTTTCTGCGAAACAAAAAACATGCAACAAACAGGAACTGGCACTGGGCACTGGATCAATATGTTAGTCCCGAAAATAGTATAAAAAGTTGCCAAAAGTATATGAAAGTTGTAGAATATTGGCATGAAACAATCAAAAATTATAGATACGACGGAGACGTATCAGCATACCCAAGCTTAATTCCTGCTCATCCTCAAGTAGGTAAATGATAAAAAAGATAATTTTTGATGTGGAATGCTACCTAGCATAATCTTGATCATATAATCTAATCATGGCATGAATATTAAGACACGAGTGATTCAAAGCAATAGTCTATCATTTGACATAAAGACAATAGCACTTCAAGCATACTAATAAAGCAATCATGTCTTCTCCAAATATCATGGCTAAAAGAAAGTTATCCCTACAAAATCATATAGTCTGGCTATGCTCCATCTTCATCACACAAAGTATTAGATCATGCACAACCCCGGTTTTAGCCAAGCAATTGTTTCATACTTTAGTATTCTCAAACTTTTTCAACTTTCACGCAATACATGAGCGTGAGCCATGGATATAGCACTATAGGTGGAATAGAATATGGTGGAGGTTGTGGAGAAGACAAAAAGAAGGAGATAGTCTCACATCAACTAGGCAAATTAATGGGCTATGGAGATGCCCATCAATTGATATCGATGCAAGTGAGTAGGGATTGCCATGGAACGGATGCACTAGAGCTATAAGTGTATGAAAGCTCAAACTGAAAACTAAGTGGGTGTGCATCCAACTTGCTTGCTCACGAAGACCTAGGGCAATTTGAGGAAGCCCATCATTGGAATATACAAGCCAAGTTCTATAATGAAAAATTCCCACTAGTATATGAAAGTGACAATATAGGAGAATCTCTATCATGAAGATCATGGTGCTACTTTGAAGCACAAGTGTGGAAAAAGGAATAGTAGCATTGCCCCTTCTCTCTTTTCTCTCATTTTTTTTGGTGGGCTTGTTTGACCTCTTTTTTTATTTGGGCTTCTTTGGCCTCTTTTATTTATTTGTAAAGAACGGAGACTCATCCCAACTTGTGAGGAAATCATAGCTTCCATCATCCTTTCCTCACATGGGACAATGCTCTAATAATGATGATCACCACACTTTTATTTACTTACAACTCAAGAATTACAACTCGATACTAGAACAAAATATGACTCTATATGAATGCCTCTGGCAGTGTACCGGGATGTGCAATGATCTAGCGTAGCAATGACATCAAAAAATGGACAAGCCATGAAAACATCATGCTAGCTATCTAACGATCATGCAAAGCAATATGGCAATGATGGTGCGTGTCATAATAAATGGAACGGTGGAAGTTGCATGGAAATATATCTCGGAATGGCTATGGAAATGCCAGAATAGGTAGGTATGGTGGCTGTTTTGAGGAAGGGAATATGGTGGGTTTAATGCACCGGCGAAAGTTGCGCGGTACTAGAGAGGCTAGCAATGGTGGAAGGGTGAGAGTGCGTATAATCCATGGATTCAACATTAGTCATAAAGAACTCACATACTTATTGCAAAAATTTATTAGTCATCGAAACAAGGTACTACATGCATGCTCCTAGGGGAAGGGTTGGTAGGAGTTAACCATCGCGCGATCCCGACCTCCACACAAAGGATGACAATCAATAAATAAATCATGCTCCGACTTCCTCACATAACGGTTCACCATACGTTCATGCTACGGGAATCACAAACTTTAACACAAATATTTCTACCAATACACAATTACTCACTAGCATGACTCTAGTATCACCATCTTTATATCACAAAACTATTGCAAGGAATCAAACATATCATATTCAGTGATCTACAAGTTTTATGTAGGATTTTATGACTAACCATGTGAATGACCAACTCCTGTTAACTCTCTAAATAGATATAAGTGAAGCATGAGAGTTTAATTCTTTCTACAAAAGATATGCCCACGCTCTAAAAAATATAAGTGAAGCAAAAGTGCATTCTACAAATGGCGGTTTTCTATGTGTAGAGAAACAGGCAATCCAAACTTCAAATGATATAAGTGAAGCACATGAAGCATTCTACAAAGCCATACTCAAAAGATATAAGTGAGGTGGAAAGAGCCTTCTATAAATCAACCAAGGAGTTTCTCATACCATCATGGTGCATTATTAAAAGAAAAATAAAAAGCACACGACGCTCAAAGATTTACGCATATCATGTGACGAATAAAAATATAGCTCCGAGTAAAATTACCGATGGTTGTTAGAAGAAAGAGGGGATGCCTTCCGGGGCATCCCCAAGCTTAGTTTCTTGGGAGTCCTTGAATATTACATTGGGGTGCCTCGGGCATCCCCAAGCTTAGTCTCTTTCCACTCCTTATTCCTTCATCCATCGTGATCTCGCCCAAAACTTGAAAACTTCAATCACACAAAACATAACAAACCCTCGTGAGTTCCGTTAGTATAATAAAGCAAATTACCACTTTAAGTACTGTGGCAAACCCATTCACATTTTATTTTTGCATTGTATCTACTGTATTATAACTTCTTTATGGCTTATACCACCGATACAATCGGTAGTTTCATCAAAACAAGCAAAACAATGTATCAAAAACAAAATCTGTCTTCAACAGAACAGTCTGAAACAATCTGAACATTTACTATACTTCTGTAACTATAAAAATTCTGAAAAATTAGGAAAACATAAATAATTTGCATATCAGTACTGTGTAAAAATTTCAGGAACTTTAAACATTCCAGTAAAAGATGTAAATTCACGCACTACAGCCAAAGTTTCTGTTTTTGCACTGCACACACCAAACAAGCAATCTAATCATCCTAAAGGCAAATCTTGGCACATTATTTTTATAATACAATGGATTTATACAAGGGGATAATTATTTTTGTTCAAAAGTTTCTGTAATTAAGATTCACAAGGTTTCCATGGGCATGAGCAAAGTTCAAGGCATGCTCCCATTTTTTTAATGCTCGTCTCTCTCACTTTCACTTTTCTTTTTGAAAAAGTTTTAGGTTCCCCTCTTTATTTTTTTTGTTTTTAAACTATATAAAAGCACACAACAGAATAAAATGACTCTCTAAAACTTCCGGGTTGTCTCCCTGGCAGCGCTTTCTTTAAAGCCATTAAGCTTGGCATATAGTGCTCAAGTAATGGATCCACCCGGATCCCAAGGTATATCAAAGTCAATTTTAATTAACAATGATTTGCAATTTAGTAGTGAGCACAAAGTAACATATATCATGCAACAACGAAGTCTAACTCTCTTCCTATGCATCGGCATGTCATAAAAGAACAATTCATGCACACAAAGTAAAGGCCAATACATAGCATACGCAGTTTCTTGCAATTTTATCATATTGGAAACATAGAGAGGTGGAGATGTAGTTCCTCTCTCATAATAATTGCAAGTAGGAGCAGCAAGCACATGCATATTGTATCTATCAAAATCATCATGTGTAATAGTAAAAGGCAACCCATCTATATAATCCTTAATAAGTGCAAACTTCTCTGATATAGTGTAGTTGGGAGAATTCAAAAAGATAATAGGACTATCATGTGTGGGTGCAATAGCAACAATTTCACGTTTAACATAAGGAACTATAGCAAGTTCATCTCCATAAGCATCATTCATATTGGCATCATGGCCACAAGCATAGCAAGCATCAAGTTCATCAAAAAGGGATATTTCAAATGATCCAAGGGATCATAGGAATCAACATAGCATTCATCCTTCGGTAAGCACGAAGGGAAATTAAACAATGTATGAGTTTAAGAGTTACTCTCATTAGAAGGTGGGCACGGGTAGCTAATCCACTCTTCCTCCTTTTGTTCTTCGCTCTCCTCGTCATCTTTTTCATCTAATGACCTCATAGTGTCATCATTTTCCTCTTCCATAGTTTCCTGCAAAATATTAGTCTCCTCTTGGACAGCGGAGGAGTCCTCAATATATGGCTTAACATAAGCATTAGAAGCATAGTATTCATAGCAATATTTAAGTATGGCAAAACTTTCATATTTGTAAAGAGTAGCATCATACTTTTCAATCAAAGAAGCAATTTCATAGGCACCCTTAAAAGCAACAAATTCTTCAATTTGCTCAATATCATAGTAATTATAAACACCCTTGGCATAAGAAGATACGATTCCATTATCCTTAAACTCGCATTGATAGGGAAGGTGTTTTTTAGGGTCTTCAGAACAACAAGTAAAATCATAAATTTCGCATAAATTCCAAGCATAGCATTGCAAAGTATTAATATGATGCCATAAAAGTTTCCCTTTTTGAGATAAGCGGTGTCACACATAATGAGCATGCTCATTTAATGACTTTCCCTCAACTAAGCTAGTTGGGTTTTCAGCACGAGCACAAGTGGATCGAAGATGACCCAAGTAATATTCTTCGGTGGTATGGAACACCAGTGGTCCATCAACTTTTGGAGCAGCAAGTACAACTAATTTTTTTGGTATTTTACGTTTCCTACCCATATCAAAAGATAGAAAACAACTTAGAACAGAAAATAAAAATTACTTAGTGGTAAAGCAAACAAGCACACACGAGAATATTCACCCCACGCTATTGCTCCCCGGCAACGGCGCCAGAAAAAGGTCTTGATAATCCACAAGTATAGGGGCTCAATTGTAGCCTTTCTCGATAAGTAAGAGTGTCGAACCCAATGAGGAGCTAAAGGTAGAACAAATATTCCCTCAAGTTCTATCGACCACCGATACAACTCTACGCACGCTTAACATTCGAATTACCTAGAACAAGTATGAAACTAGAAGTACTTTGTGGGTGTGATACGATAGGTTTGCAAAATAATAAAGAACACGTAAATAAAATCTAGGGGCTGTTTAGATGAAGAAACAACTAAGTTAGTGTTAGTAGAGAGCTTTTTGTCACAAGAAAGTTATTTGTCCCTAGGCAATCAATAACTAGACCGGTAATCATTATTGCAATTTTATATGAGGGAGAGGCATAAGCTAACATACTTTCTCTACTTGGATCATATGCACTTATGATTGGAACTCTAGCAAGCATTCGCAACTACTAAAGATCATTAAGGTAAAACCCAACCATAGCATTAAAAGGTATCAAGTCCTCTTTACTCCCATACGTAAACAACCTACTTACTCGGGTATGTGCTTCCGTCACTCACGCCACCCACCATAAGAGAATCATAAACATATTGCAAACCCTACAGCGGGGATCCCTCATGCTTGCGCGACACGGAGAGCACCATAGGACAGCACCAATAATAAAACATGCAACTCAAACCAATCATGATCATCAATCAACCCATAGGACAAAACGGGTCTACTCAAACATCATAGGATAGCCATACATCATTGGGTAATAATATATAGCGTTGAGCACCATCTTTAAGTAGAGATTACAGCGGGGAGAAGAGGTGTTGAACCGCTGCATAGAGGGGGAGAGAGTTGGTGATGACGGCGGCGAAGTTGTTGGTGTAGATCGCCGTCACGATGATGGCCCCGGCGGCGTTCTGGCGCCACCGGGAGAGAGGGGGAGAGAGCCCCCCTCCTTCTTATCCTTCCTTGACCTCCCCCCTAGATGGGAGGAGGGTTTCCCCTCTGGTCCTTGGCCTCCATGGCAGCGGAGGGACGGGAGCGCCTCCGAGATTGGATCTCTCTCTCTATTTCCTTCTGTTTCTGCCTTCCCGGATTCTGGCCTTTCACCGTTTCTTAAATTCCCGGAGATCCGTAACTCTGATTGGGTTGAAATTTTAACACGATTTTTATCCGGATATTAGCTTACTTGCGGCGAAAGAAGGGCCCCAACCGCTTTACGGGGTGACCACAAGCCACCCTGGCGCGCCCTACCCCCCAGGGCGCGCCCCTATGGCTTGTGGCCCCCTCGGGCACCGCCTTCTGTTGATTCCACTTCCCAAAATTCACATGTATTCTAAAAAAAATCTCCGTAAGTTTTTATGCCGTTTGGACTTCGTTTGATATGGATTTTCTGCGAAACAAAAACATGCAACAAACAGGAACTGGCACTGGGCACTGGATCAATATGTTAGTCCCAAAAATAGTATAAAAAGTTGCCAAAAGTATATGAAAGTTGTAGAATATTGGCATGAAATAATCAAAAATTATAGATACGACGGAGACGTATCAGCCGCCGAGGCCCCCCGGGGAAGCTTAGTATGATGACTCACCTGGGCTTTTAATAAGTGGGCTCGCGCATGTCTGTATGTCCCGGCAGCCGGCTATGACATCGAGCTCGTCGACAGCGATGGCTTGACGCGGGCTATGCCACAGGTTAAGTGACGCACCCCCACCCCTTCGGGTTCAACCTCCTAGGATCTCCTCCATGCCCTGCGTCGCTGATCTACTCTGCTTCGCTATCAGGATTTTGCCTTCATCGCCATCGAGACCCTTTTGTCATTTCTGAAGGTTGTGTTCTATATATATGGTGGTCGCTCGGCATCACCAACTGCCAAGTCAAACTTCATTGCCGACGATGACAAGGGCGCCCTATCCGTCTCTTCCAAGGGGAAATAGCCCATCCATGACATCAGGGACGTCACCCTGCAGACGTGCTCTTCCAAAGGGAAGAAGCTAAGCTGCCACAACAGGGAGCGCATGGTGCGTACCAGGCTCTTCCAAGGGGTATGAATTGTAATGTTCAAAAGTGCAATTTTATATGCTGGAGTATGAATTGTTCAGTTCAATTTCAGTGCTGATGCGTTTGGTTGTGTGTAGTGAGCATATACCTTGTTTCGCGTGATATGTGGTTGTTTGTAGTGAACATATGTCCAGTTTTATTATTAGATTTTGTTGTTCAATCATACAATTGGTTCCCGTTAAAGCTGGTGTGTTTAACACGCCCCTGTTTATTTCAGTTTTCTCACAATATGATGTTGAATCATACAATTTGATGTTTAAGCACATGGTGCGTTCTATCTTCTATTCAATTTCAACAATACTGATATGAATGACTGTTTGGTCGTTGTTAAGTCTGTTGTAGTGAGCATATGCTTCCTTAATGGTTTTTTGGTGGTTTGTGGTTAGCATTTGTCCAGTTTCAATTGCTATATTTGGTTGTTTGTAGTATGCCTCTGATCTACTCTGCTTTGCTGTCAGGAATTTGCTATGTTGGAGTATGAATTGTAATGTTCAAAAGTGCAATTTGATATGCTGGAGTATGAATTGTTCAGCTCAATTTCACTGCCTATGTTTGGTTGTCTATAGTTAGCATATACCTATATTTGGTTGTTTGTAGTATGCATCTGATCTACTCTGCTTTGCAGTCAGGAATTTGCCTTCATCGCCAATGAGACCCTTTTGTCATTTATGAAACTCGTGTTCTATGGCGATGTTTTGGCATCGTCAGCTGCCAAGTCAGGCCTCATTGACGACAACAACTTGTCGTCGACAAGTGCGCCCTACGCTGGAGTATGAATTGCTTAGTTCAATTTCACGAACGCCTATGTTTGGTTGTCTATAGTGAGCATATACTTTGTTTGGCTGTTTTTGGTTGTTTGTAGTGAACATATGTCTAGCTTCAATTGCGAGATTTGGTTGTTCAATCATACAATTGGTTCCTGTTAAAGCTGGTGTAGTAAACACGCCCCTGTTTATTTCGGTTTTCTAACAATGTGATGTTCAATCATAGAATTTGATGTTTAAGCACATGGTACCTTCTATGCAATTTCAACAATACCGACATGAATGACTATTTGGTTGCTGTAGTATGCCTTGTTTATTTAGTTATTCACAATGTGCAGTACAATTTGATTAATACCAGTTCAAT
This sequence comes from Elymus sibiricus, assembly GCA_039707655.1. Classification (NCBI taxonomy): domain Eukaryota; kingdom Viridiplantae; phylum Streptophyta; class Magnoliopsida; order Poales; family Poaceae; genus Elymus; species Elymus sibiricus. The sequence goes on along the minus strand of CM077673.1, from coordinate 267,047,971 downwards.
GGGCATATTTATTTCCTGTTAAGCCTGGTGTAGGTAATACACCACCTGTTTTTTTTTCACTCTGTGATGTTCAATTATACAATTTGATGTTTAAGCACAAGCTTTGTTCTATGCAAATTCAATAATACCATTATGAATGACTTTATTTAGTTGTTGTTAAGCCTGATGTAGTGAGCATATGCCTATTTTAATGGTTTTTGGTTCACATGGCTATACTCCCTCCACCCCATAATATAAGACGCTAATACATCCAATATGTTAGTGCATTGGATGTAATTAGATCTTATATAGTGGGACGGAGAGAGCATCATGTGAGGTGACTAATAAAGATTGCTAGCACAATGGCTCAAAATGTGGCAATTAAACTATTTATTTACAGTTTGTCCAAGACAACAGTTATATGAAGTATATTAACTCGGAATTATGTACCCTTTTTACTGCACATAATGAGTTGTTAGATGACAATCTCTGTATCTTTTTCCTTTGTTGTGTTTCCCAACGCAGTCTACCCAAGATCACCTCTCAAATTACATGATTGTTGGACATGCAAATTTACATGTATTTCTACCAGACTAGAATGACTATCTGGAAGTCATGAAGATATTGAAGGATGGGTGGTCGGCCATCACAAGGGATTGGGCTAGAGCTGTGTGTGCATACAACATGGAGGAGGGCACACTACGGGCATTCCACTTCACCTTTTACAGCAATCAGAATATCTTTGCCTCTTTCTTTGCTGTCTTTAATACAAGTATTGAACCGTCATTCATCATTCTTTATTTGGTGCTTATGTAATTTTTCATTGACGTAATTCATGAACGTATGTACCTGTGAATGGAATAATGCATTGGTTGATGAACCTATCTAGGCATATGTAAAAAGCTATTCCCTACTTTCAAATTCAAATTATGTACAATTTTAAATTGTAGCAATTCAAATAATAAAAAAATGCTCTAGGGGTCAATACGTCGCACATGGCTTGTGTCTCAACGTTTGTGATATACCTCATGATCTGACACATTTCACAGATAGAAAACGTGTGCGCCCATGCACACAGTTGCCGTTTGCAAACCGCGTGTGATTTCAGATAAAATAACAAACGGTGCAACCGAATTCAACGTTGGTGATAGAATCTCTGTCGCACACAATTTAAAATGATAAACTTGTTGTGATGTAATATGCATCGCAAACGTTGGACCACAGAATAACGCGTGCGATACTTCTCCTGTCGGACGCGAGTACAACATTCGGATGTTTTTTAAACTTATCTGATACTTGTACGACGTTTAAATTATCGTCTTAGTTAAAATATCGCAAACGGTTCGTCCAATATAAGTGTTTTTGATATACCCCTTATCATACACGCTTTATAATCGTGAACTGTTTGTGATTCGGTGCACATCGTAAACGGTGAGCCACAGAATAGCGCGTGCGATGTTAGTGTGATCTCACACGAGTTGCAAGGATGGGCCGTGTGGGAAGTCCACCATATCTCAAACGGTTGACCAGTGACTCTCGTTTGTGATAGATGCGGACATCCCATACGCTTAGTTTTGCCAAACGTTTGTGTTCGTTGGACACCATCGCCGACAATTGTTCTGTGTCGTGTGGGATGGACCCCCCCAATCGCCCACACATGCAAGGCGACGATTCCAAAGTACGTCGCGGAAAGGGGTTAAAAACTGTTTGTATAGCACGTCGCTGCACTAGTGTGATCACCGCTGCGATGCATGGTTCCTCCAGCGGCACTCCGGCGCCACCGGAAGAGTGACGGAGAGAGTCTCCCCATTCGGCCTCCTCATCCATGGCCTCTCCCTAGATGGGGAGAGGTTCGCCCCTCTGGTCCTTGGCCTCCATGGCTCCTGGAGGGGCGAGAGCCCCTCCGAGATTGGATCTCTCTCTCTATTTTCTTCTCTGTTTTCTCTCGAGATGAGTTTTTCTTCGATACAGAGATTTGCGGCGGCGGAGCGGAGAGTCCCGGTTAATTTCTGAGGGTTTCTCTACTTATAGGATTTTTCAGCATTGGAATCACGCAAAACGGAGCCACGGGGTGGTCCCAATCCATCAGGGTGCCATACCCCCCCCCCCCCAGGCGTGCCCTGATGGCTTGGGAGTAGCTGGTGGCCCCCTCCAGTGGTTCTTCGCTCTAGTTTTGCTCGTATGTTCCACAAAAAATCCAAAAAGATTCGGGCGGTTCCGAGAACTTCCATTTTTTGCACAAAAATACAACACCACGGTAATTCTGCTGAAAACAATGTCAGTCCGGGTTAGTTCCAATTAAATCATATAAAGTGCACCAAAACCATATAAAAGTATTGTAAACATAGGTGAACATGGCATGAATACTTCATAAATTATCGATGCATTGGAGACGTATCACAAAGTACTACCATCATCACAAGTTTCATTTATAACAGAAGTAGCATCATCAATTACTTGCGACATATCAGAGTGAACAGCGGGTGGAGGTGTCGCAAGCCTACTCAATATAGAAGGTGAATCAAGTGCGGACCTAGATGACAGTTCCTTACTTCCCCTTGTCTTGGAGGGTACGATCTTAGTCTTAGCGTCTTTCAGGTTCTTCATAGTGATCAACAGATATCCCAATTGAACTCAATAAATAGGGCTTTGTTCCCCGACAACGGCACCAAAAAAGGTCTTGATAACTCACAAGTATAGCGGATCGCGACAGTCTTTGAGGGTAGTATTTCACCCAAATTTGTTGAATCGACACAATGGGAGCCAAAGATTACTTATGAGCCTTTGCAGTTGAGTTGTCAATTCAACCACACCTGAAAATATCTTATTGCAGCAAAATGTTTAGTAACACAGTAGTTTTATAGGTTTGATAGTTTCAGTAATAGTAGCAATAGTAACAGGAACAGTAACCGTAGCAGTTTGTGATGATTGTAACAGCAACAGGAATAGTAAGTTAGCAAAGATCAATATGCGAAAAGCATAGGCATTGGATCAGCGATGGATATTTGTGTTGGATGACAATCATCATGTAACAGTCACAACCTAGAGCGACACAGAACTAGCTCTAGTTCATAATGTAATGTAGGCATGTTCTCCCTATATAGTCATACGTTCGTATAATAAGAACTTGCATGACATCTTTTTTCCTACCCTTCCGTGGCAGAAGGGATTCATACTACGGTCATCATTGGAGATGATCCGAACAATTGTTACTTTGGGGTATACGAATCATAGCACATAATAGGTGCATACAACTTGCAAGGTAGGATAAAAACACTCTCATATTCATGGAAACATAATAGGTTCAAATCTAAAATCATGGCACTCGAGCCCTAGTGAAAAGCAGTAAGCATAGCAAAGTCATAGCAACATCAATCTCAGAACATAGTGGATACTAGGGATCAAGCCCTAACAAATTGACTCGATTACATGACAAATCTCAACCAACTCCATCACCGTCCAACAAGCCTACCAAGGAATTTCTCACTCCCGATGGTGAGAATCATGGAATTGTTGATGGAGAAGGGTTGGTGATGACAACAATGATGAATCCCCCTCTACAAAGCTCCAAACAGACTCTTGATCAGTCCTCCCGGTGAAGAAGAACAGGTGGCGGGGGCTCCGTCTCGCAAAACGTGATGAAAGTTTCTCCTTGATTTTTTATCCGTAATACGGTACTTATGGAGTTGGAGTTGTGGTACACGGAGGGTCGTGGGACGCACGAGCTCATAGAGGGCGCGCTAGGAGGTGGGTGTGCCCCCTGTGCTCGTGGCTCCTGGGTGGCCCCCCTCCAGCAGATATCGTCGCCAATATTTTTTATATATTCTAGCAATAATCTCCGTAAATTTTCAACCCAATCCGAGAACTTTTATTTCTGCACAAAAATAGCACCATGGTAGTTCAATTGAAAATAGCGCCAGTCCAGATTAGTTTCATTCAAATCATGTAAATTAGAGTCCAAAAAAGAGCAAAAGTGTTTGCAGAAGTAGATACGTTTGGCACGTATCAGCTGGCAGGCAGGCCGGCAGGCAACTGGAGGTAGATGACGTCCCAATGGAGGACTCGACCAACAACGAGTCAGCGTCATCCTCCTCGCTAATACATTGCACCATGACCATCGGCGAGGCCCATGCCCATTACATGGACATGGTGCGGGGTGAGCGGGAGGACCAGTTTCGTGAGGAGCAGGCCGACATGGCCTACAACCTCCAGCTTTAATGAATTCCGTCATGTTTATATGAAATACGCTATGTTAGCATGAATCCCTTCTGGTATATTTGAAATTCCCCGTGTTTGCACAGATTTTGTCCATTTATTTCAATTTATGTTGAAATATATGCGGGCAGCGCTGGATGGCCGCCTCCAGCATCCGTGTCCACGGACTAGTCCCATTGTCCGCAGACGGACGTGGGATAAAATTTGTGTGTCGACGTTGGAGATGCCCTAAAGTAACCTAAAATGTTGAAGAACCAGGAAACCTGGCAAAAGAGAGGGATGTTACTTTTTTGTGGATAAGACGGATGAAACATGTACTGTCGGTCGAAAATCGAACGAGTGGTATTTTGAAAACCAAATACACAATCTAGTTCACTCACACTCTTCAATGTACTCTGCTTTCTCTAAGCTATAAAATTCATTTATATCAGTTCTACAGTCCAAAGATCAATCACTGTGATCTTTCATTTGAGTCTAGACTTTAGAGACCATCGTCTTCTTCGGATTTCTTTTTGCTCATAAAAACTTTGAGCTTTCTCTCGAATTTGTGATGCAATATAAGGTCATTAATTTGGTGAAACTTGTGGTCATGTCTTGCTTTTCTGCTCATCTTCTCTGGTCATGGTACATTGTGTCGGTCTAATGCACTATCAGAGCTCCTCGCTGCCGGACCTCGAGGTCCTTTCCCTGGCGCCTCACTACGACATGCACTATAGGAATCAGGTTCTTTGCCGTCCGCCATGGCTGACGGGAAAGGAACATACCACGGACGGCAAAGATCTTTGCCAGCAGCTGGCTGACGGCACCAGTTTTGGCACTGCTGGTGCCGGCAATGAGCTTGTTTGCCGTCAGCCAGCGCACAGCTGACGGCAAGGTTGATTTACCCTCAGCTAGCTGACGGTAAAGGCCATGGACGGCAACGTATTGCTGTTAGCCACGTTAGGTGGCTAACGGCATACTTTGCCGTCAGCCAGCAGACGGTAAACTTTGCCGTCAGCCCGTGACGTCATCATTCCGGCGACAGCACGTCACCCCCTGCCCAAACTTTGCCGTCTGTTGGGCCTATCTTTGCCGTCTGCCAGCGGACGACAAAGTGACCAAATGAGTCAGACCTGGTGATCCCAGGTTGCACAGGCTGCTGCCACATGGCACCTTTGCCGTCGGCTGGCAGACGGCAAAGGGCTTTGCCGTCCGCTGGCAGACGGCAAAGTGCATGTATGGCCCCTTTTATGTTTGTTTCTGTTAATTCCCTGCATTTGCACATCACATATTTGATATATATACATAGTTTCATAAAGAGCCATAGGCCATGTATCCAACATCATTATGAAAGAGGCATAGGCCATGTATCCAACATCATCATTAAATATTTAACAAGAGAACACATAGGCTAGCAAAATACATAGCTTCACATTGTTCATCCATATATACACACATATTTTCACATTGTTCATCAAATCTGCTAGCTTCCATCAATGAAAACAGAAAGTAAACACTAGCAGTCCATCAATTGGTAGCTTCCAAGTGAATCAAATCTGCAAAAAATGAAGTAATTAAGACAGTTAGAAGAAGAAGAAGAAGAAGAAGAAGAAGAAGAAGAATACTAAAAGAACAAGAAGAAGAAGACTAGAAGAAGAAGAAGACTAGAAGAAGAAGAAGAAGAAGAAGAAGAAGAAGAAGACTAGAAGAAGAAGGAGGAGGATGAGGAGGAGGAGGAGTAGAAGATGGAGAAAAGGAGCTAACTTAGGTAAATAGGGCAAGTATTAGGTCATTATTAAGCTAACTTAGGTAATTATGCCATTTTTGAGCTAACTAAGCTTATTATGTCAATTTGGAGGAAAACAAGCTAAGTATAGGTCATTTATGACCTAACCAAGGTAATTGTGCTATTTCTGACCTAACTAAGCTAATTATGTCATATATGAAGTAAATAAGCTAAATTATGTCATTTTGGAGGATAATTAGCTAAGTATGTCTTTCTTTGGGAAAATGGGCCAAGTGAGTGGCATATTAGGCTAACTAGCATGTACGAAGCTAAGTATGCATTTGTTATGCAAAACACTAGAGAAAACTTACCGTCCTCGTCATCACGGAGGTGAAGCACCACGGTTACTCGGGCCGGTTTCACCTCGAGAAGGATGCCCTGGAGAAGGGCCGTGCGATGTGGCTCGGGAGTTATGCTGCACCAAAGATCATTTGCAATGCCTCGTTAGCATGATGACACTCAAATGTTAAGACTAGTAACTAATGACCATTCAAATGAAACTCACCGTTCCCGCCGCGGTAATGACTGGCATCGGCAGAGTGGTCTGACCGGTCTTCTCGCACATAGACTGCACATTTGGTTTTGACAAGTCAATCATATTAGTTACTAATGAAACAAACATTACATGCATGATTTGGCTAATACGAAGAAGAAACTTACCACGAAGAGCTCGTACATGGCCCGGTGAGACGCCTCGTTCCGTTCCCTCTCCTCTTCCAACAACCAATCCATCTTCTGCTCCGTGTCCAGTTGCTGCTCCGCCGCCAACCGGTCCCTCTCCTCCAGAAGCGCTTGGGGTTTTTGTCCTCTCGCTCTGAATAGCAGCCTGCAACACCACTCCTCGTTAGCATTGTGATCATCGATGGCCACACACACAATGTAATGGAGGAAAGATAGCTTAGTCCGTATAAATAACCTCGATGGCGAGATCGACTGGCCGTGGAGGAGGCCTTATCTCGGGACAGGAGCTCGTTTGGCGCGCCTTGATCTCCGGGAGAGTGAGAGGACAACGTATCAGTCCATCTCCAATGGCTATCGAGCCATGGGGCTTGCCGCCACCAGATATCATCATCAGCTCTGGATCGAAAGGATGTTGGCTCGGGTTAAAGTCATCCCCTTTCCTCGCCTTCCCCTCCTTGTTGTACCTCACGAGCTTGTGGTGGGAGGAGATGTTGGTGAAGTTTTCCAGATGACCGAGGTCAGACTCAAAGAATGCCTTGGCCTTCTTGTACGAGGCAGTATGGGCCATGGCATAGAGGTCATACACCTCTGGCACCTTCCTGTTATTGTGCTTTGCCTAAAAGAGAGGAAAAAAGTATTAGCAAAGGGCTCAAGCTAGCATGAAGAATGAATTGCATGAAAAATGAAGCAAACCACATACCCAGTTCCGCTCGAACTGAAATAAGTTGGCGCTGCCTTGATGGTGTGGCACACCAACCATTTGGGCACGCCGGTCCTTCGCATTGTCGTGGACGGCTCGCCATTGGCCTGTGCACCACCCATCCACCAAAGCCTCCCAACAATCCTGTCGGGGGGATTACCCCCGGGTAGGCTCAAGGAGACGACTCAACATTTTAAAACATCGGGGGAGCCAACCCCGGTACGCCAAGCCCCGCGAATCAACGAGACGAACGAAGAAGTGAAGACAGAAGACAAAACTGCGGCCCGGCTGGCTCCGCCCGGCTGGCTCCTCCCGGCTGGCTCCTCATGGCTGGCTCCTTCTGGCTGGCTCCTCTCGGCTGGCTCCGCCCGGCTAGCTCCGCCCGGCTGGCTCCTCCCGGCTGGCTCCGCCCGGCTGGCTCCTCCCGGCTGGCTCCTCCCGGCCAGCTCCTCCTGGCTGGCTCCTTCTGGCCGGCTCCTCCTGGCCGGCTCCTCCCGGCTGGCTCCGCCCGGCTGGCTCCTCCTGGCTGGCTCCGCCCGGGCGGCTCCTCCTGGCCGGCTCCTCCTGGCCGGGGCTGGCTCCGCCCGGCTGGCTCCTCCCGGCTGGCTCCTCCCGGCTGGCTCCTCCTGGCGGGCTCCTCCTGGCCGGCTCCTCCTGGCCGGCTCCTCCTGGCCGGCTCCTCCCGGCTGGCTCCGCCCGGCTGGCTCCTCCCGGCTGGCTCCGCCCGGCCGGCTCCTCCTGGCCGGTTCCTCCTGGCCGGCTGCGGCCCGGCGAAGTCAGCTCCAGGCGTCCCGTCGGACACGAGCTGACGACACTGTAGCTGACGGACTGCAGAGCCTGCCACCCCGCTACAGTCGGGCACTATTGGTGAATAGTGCCCCGCTGTGCACCCGTCGCGCGTCACTTCACTGCACTCCAATAGTGGCGCACTGTAGCCTGCATCACTTGTCATCTCCAATAGTAGATAGTTGGCCGGTGGGCCACCCCTTGTCCCCTGGGCCTCCCTGTATAAGAGGCAGCAGGGGAGCCTCCAAAAGGCAGCCACACACTCACGGGAGGCCTCTTCTCATCCTCTCCCTCTCACTCATGCTCACGCATGCATACATACGAGGCAAGGTAAGGAGCTCACAGCTACCTCTTCCTCCTCATACACAGCTCCAGGAGCAACCCTGTACTACATATACACCTCAAATATAGACATGCAGGAGTAGGGGTATTATCTCTCCGGAGAGCACCGAACCTGGGTAAACCATCGCGTGCTATCCGCATACCCGTCCCGGATCTCCACTGAAGCCTTGCTCCCACCTCTCAAGCCATCCCATGGCATCTGCCGTCTCAGGGTACCCCCGGTGAGAAAACGACGACAGTTGGCACCCACCGTGGGGCTTGCTGCTGCTGGAACCGCGGTCCGGGCGGGACCCTTTTCGTCGCCACCACCGCGGCGCTGCCGCCGTCTCTCCGTCGGCGCTCGGGGGCTCGACGTCAACACGCCCCCGGGGCGGCTACGCGGGACGGCGCGCCCCCGCGTCGCCGTTGGCCTCGTCCACCTCGAGTTCGTTCCGACGCGCCGCCGTTGTTACTGTCATTTCTCGCTGCTGCGACCCTCAGCTGCTGCTTGCCGCGCCACCTGCGGCCGTCGCTGCTGGCCATGGCCGTGGCCGTGGATGTGTGTGCGTGCCCCGCGCGCTGCTGGCGACCCAACGCCTCCGCGGGGCTGCACTACTCCACATCCGCTCCTCCACCACGCCGGCTGCACCACCAACCACGCTGGCTCGCTGCACGTCCGGCCGCTGCTGCACCTCCAGCGCAAAGCCGGCGGACTTCCCGTCCCCCGGCACGACCGTTCGCCAGGTCCCCGCGCGCGTCTTGGTCCTCCACCGCGCGAGCCCTCTCCCGAGCAGGGCCGTTCCCGAACGCCTCTCCGCTCGTCCACGCTCCGCTGCGTGCCTGCGCCCCGCGCGCCCATCCTCTGTTGTCGCCGGTCGCCGCGGGACCCTGCCCGCGACCCGGTCGCCTGGCAGTCCGCGCCTGCCGCCCTGCTCGTCACCCCGGGCGGCGGCTGCCGCGCACCCGATGGCCGGCCCGCCTCCGGCCGGTTCCGCCTCGCCCTTCACCACCTCGCCTCTCCGTCGCGACCGTTGTGCCGCGTTGACTCCGCCCCGCGCATCGGCCGTCCCCGGCGCCGCTCCACTTGCGCGGCTGCGCGCCCTGGCCTCCAGGCCCCCGGCGACCGCGCACCCGCGTGGTGGTCCCGTCGCCGTCCCCCTGCATGCCGCTCTGGCCCCCCCGCTCTCGCACTCCTCCGCCCTGTTCCGGCCGCCCCCGCGCGCTTCTCTGGCCGCGCCCGGCCCCTCGTCGCCTCGTCGACCGCGGCGCCGGTCCGGCCACCCTCCAGCTCCGGCTACTCCACTCCACGCGCGCCTCGCCGCGCGTGCTTTCCGCCCGCGTCCGCGCCCCGGCGGGCCGCCTGCTCCGCTCCCGAGCACGCCGGCCCCGGGAGCGCCCGCTCCCACGCGCGTGCTTTCCGCCCGCGGTGCTACGTCGGCCCGCCGGCTCGCTCCCAGCCGGCCTAGCCGTCTCCCGCGCGCCGGCTCGCCGCCAGCCGGCCTCGCCATCTCCCGCACGCCTGCCCCGTTGCGCAGGCCTCTCTGCGCCCCCAGCCCTCTCCGCATCGCCGACTCTGGTCGCATCCCGCCTGCCGGATTGCCTATTCGGCCGGCTCCGCTTCGCGCCTGGCCTCCTCCGACTCCGCGTCTTGCGAGAGTCCGCGCCGTCCCGCCGTCTCGCGCGTCCCACGTCTGGCCGCTTCCGGGCCTCCGGCCCTGCCGCCTGCCGGCCTCGCCCGCTCTGTTATGTGCGCGCGTCCGCCACCGGCTCGGTCAGCTGCTCAGCTCCATCATCCAGCACCCGGCCTCGCGCCCCCGCGTCGCCGGCTCGCCACTCCCGGCCGGAAGCTGCTCCGCCCCGCTCCGCCCTGGACCGGCTCTTCCCCGCATGACACCGCCGGCTCCGCCTCCCTGTGGCCGGCTCCCGCCGCAGCCGGCCATTGTCGCGCCCACGCACGCCGGCTTCGACTGCTCCGCCTCAGCGCGCACGCCGGCCCGGCCCCGGCCTGGCCACCTGCCACCTCGGCCGGCTCCCCCTCGCGCGCCTCGGATCCCGGCCCAGCCGCCTGCCGGCTCGACCACTCCGCCTCCCTGCGCGCGCCTCGGCCCCGGTCCTGCCGCCTGCCGGCTCAGCCGGCTCCCCCCGCGCCTCAGCCGTCTCCTGCAAGGCAAAGTGGAGGCGGATAGAGAAAACAAAAAAAAGAGTTTGCGTCCGGCTGCCCACAGCTGGCCAAAGAGAAGAAAAGAAAAAGACGTCCACCTGCCCGTCCGCCTGCTTCGCCACTCGGACGTCCAGACGCGACCCGGCCCGCCTACCCGCTTCAACACCGGGCCGACTGGAGAGCCCGCCCGACTGCCCGTCCGCCTCGATGCCTGGTCGGTCGGGCCCGACCGGCTGGACCCCCCTTCGAGCAACCGGAGGCTCGAAGGCTACACCCAGCGGGTGCGCCGGCGCGCTCCGCAAGCACCGAGCCGCGCTGGCTCTCTTCGGCACCCTCCGCCTCGTGCGCGTCAAAACAATGAACCTCCTCACTCGAAGGCTCGGAAGCTACTCCCGGCAGCGCCTCGCGCCCATCAGCCGGCGTTCCCCGCGTCCGCGTCCGACAGCGCCTCGCGCCCATCAGCCGGCGGACCCCGCGTCCGCGTCCGGCAGCGCCTCGCGCCCATCAGCCGGCAGACCCCCCGTCCGCGTCCGGCAGCGCCTCGCGCCCATCAGCCGGCGGACCCCGCGTCCGCGCACGGCAGCGCCTCGCGCCCATCAGCCGGCAGACCCCGTGTCCGCGTCCGGCAGCGCCTCGCGCCCTTCAACCGGCGGACCCCGCGTCCGCGCACGGCAGCGCCTCGTGCTCTTCAGCCGACGGACCCCGCGTCCGCCCCTGGCAGCGCCTCGCGCGCATCAGCCTGCGGACCCCGCGTCCATGTCCGGCAGCGCCTCGCGCTCTTCAGCCGGCGGATCCCGCGTCCGCCCCCGGCAGCGCCTCGCGCACATCAGCCGGCGGACTCCAAGACCGCACCCGACAGCGCCTCGCGCGCATCAGCCGGACCACGCCGGCTACAGGCCGCACTGACCGACATCGACAAAACTGCCTCGCCGGCACCCAAGAAGCAATGTGAGATCTCCACCCGCATATCCTTGCAGCGTACACACAAAACGAATAACCCCGAGCGACCCTCGAGGGCCATCTCCGCATTTATTCTGCTGCCTTACTGTTCACCCCGGCGCCAGCTAGTCTCGGCCTGGGGCTGGCCGCTTGGCCCGATACGTTCGTTCCCACGAGACGGCCTAGTAGCGTGTACGGTACCGAAGGCCCACTCTTTGTCTCAGCTACAGATCGCACCGCGACTGTCCGGCTAGCGAGAGCACAAGCTAGAGGTCACCCCGCGCGAAAGGCATCCTGGGAGAAAACGGCTTGGGCAACCCGGTCATTTCATTTGTGAGTATCTACTCGGTCGAGTCTGCTCCCAGAGTCCGAGTACTGTACGCTCCACTCCGCGGTCCACTCTTCGCCTCAGCCACAGTCCGGCTCCCAGCTGTCCGGCTAGCAAGAGCAAAAGCTAAAGAGCTGAGAGCACATGAAAAAGACTGAGGGGGGCTCGGATGAAACCGAGTCGGCACCCTCTGCATAAACTCGCACTACCAAAATCAAATACTTGATATATCTGCATCGACTAAACTTGTCTTTTGCATGATCATTCCCATGAGGAACCACCTCGCTCGGAGGCTCGGAGGCTACTCCCGGCAGGGCCCCGCGCCCATCAGCCGGCGGACCCCGCGTCCGCCCTCGGCAGCGCCTCGCGCTCATCAGCCGGCGGACCCCGCGTCCGCCCTCGGCAGCGCCTCGCGCTCATCAGCCGGCGAACCCCGCGTCCGCCCTCGGCAGCGCCTCGCGCTCATCAGCCGGCGGACCCCGCGTCCGCGACCGGCAGCGGCTCGCGGCCAACAGCCGGCGGACCCTGCGTCCGCCCACAGCAAGGCGCCATGCCCATCAGCCGGCGGACCCCACGTCCGCCCTCGGCAGGGCTCCATGCCCACCAGTCGGCGGACCCCGCGTCCGCCCTCGGCAGGGCTCCACGCCCATCAGCCGGCGAACCCCACGTCCGCGCTCGGCAGTGCCTCGCGCTCGACAGCCAGCGGACCCCGCGTCCGCCTTCGGCAGGGCTCCACGCCCATCAGCCGGCGGACCACGCGTCCGTCCCCGGCAGCGCCTTGCGCCCTTCAGTCGGCGGACCCCGCGTCCGCGCCCGACATCTTCGACACCACTATCTGCTTCAGCAACAGCAAAGACCCTCCGCCCAAATCTTCGAGTTGCCCGGAGGCTCGGAGGCTACACCCAGTGGGTGCGCTGGCGCGCCCCCGCTGGAAACAGCCAGCCGGTGGACTCCACGTCCACGCCCGGCAGGGCCCCCGCGCCCATCAGCCGGCGGACCCCGCGTCCACGCCAGGCGGGGCCCCGCGCCCATCAGTTGGCGGACCCCGCATCCTCGCCCGACAACCTCGACGCCACCGTCTGCTTTAGCAGCAGCAAAGACCCTCCGCCCGACTCTTCGAGTCGCCCGGAGGCTCGGAGGCTACACCCAGCGGGTGCGCTGGCGCGCCCCCGCTGGAAACAGCCAGCCGGTGGACTCCATGTCCACGCCCGGCAGGGCCCCCACGCCCATCAGCCGGCGGACCCCGCGTCCGCGCCAGGCAGGGCCCCGCGCCCATCAGTTGGCGGACCCCGCGTCCTCGCCCAGCGTCCTCGACGCCACCGTCTGCTTTAGCAACAACAAAGACCCTCCGCCCGACTCTTCGAGTCGCCCGGAGGCTCGGAGGCTACACCCAGCGGGTGCGTTGGCGCGCCCCCGCCGGAAGCAAGCCGCGTCGTCCCCGACCCGCAATCGACCGTCATCAACAACTTCTGCAACAACAACGGCGAAGACCCTCCGCCCGACTCTCCAAGTCGCCCGGAGGCTCGGAGGCTACTGTCGGGGGGATTACCCCCGGGTAGGCTCAAGGAGACGACTCAACATTTTAAAACATCGGGGGAGCCACCCCCGGTACGCCAAGCCCCGCGAATCAACGAGACGAACGAAGAAGTGAAGACAGAAGACAAAACTATGGCCCGGCTGGCTCCTCCCGGCTAGCTCCTCCCGGCTGGCTCCGCCCGGCTGGCTCCTCCCGGCTGGCTCCTCCCGGCTGGCTCCGCCCAACTGGCTCCTCCCGGCTGGCTCCTCCCGGCTGGCTCCTCCCGGCCGGCTCCTCCTGGCTGGCTCCTCCTTGCCGGCTCCTCCTGGCCGGCTCCTCCCGGCTGGCTCCGCCCGGCCGGCTCCTCCTGGCCGGCTCCTCCTTGCCGGCTCCTCCTGGCTGGCTGCGGCCCGGCGAAGTCAGCTCCAGGCGTCCCGTCGGACACGAGCTGACAACATTGTAGCTGACGGACTGCAGAGCCTGCCACCCCGCTACAGTCGGGCACTATTGGCGAATAGTGCCCCGCTGTGCACCCGTCGCGCGTCACTTCACTGCGCTCCAATAGTGGCGCACTGTAGCCTGCATCACTTGTCATCTCCAATAGTAGATAGTTGGCCGGTGGGCCACGCCTTGTCCCCTGGGCCTCCCTATATAAGAGGCAGCAGGGGAGCTTCCAAAAGGCAGCCACACACTCACGGGAGGCCTCCTATCATCCTCTCCCTCTCACTCATGCTCACGCATGCATACATACGAGGCAAGGTAAGGAGCTCACAGCTCCCTCTTCCTCCTCAGACACAGCTCCAGGAGCAACCCTGTACTACATATACACCTCAAATATAGACATGCAGGAGTAGGGGTATTATCTCTCTGTAGAGCCCCGAACCTGGGTAAACCACCGCGTGCTATCCGCATACCCGTCCCGGATCTCCACTGCAGCCTTGCTCTCACCTCTCAAGCCATCCCATGGCATCTGCCGTCTCGGGGTACCCCCGGTGAGAAAACGACGACAAATCCATCTTATCCGCACACCATCTCAGGGGCACCTAAGTTAGTAAAGAGAAATTTGAGCGCTACGCCTACGAATCAAATCAAGGAAACTAAGTACAAGGCCTTAAGAATAGGTAATTACCTTCATGTACTGAGGTTTCTTCAGAAAATTATCGCGGCACGATGACTTGTCCTTCTTAATACCACGCGTGGGGTAGTAGTCTCGAACAGCCTGCACCCGAGCCTCGTGGCGTAAGTTCTGTAATAGGCGCTTGCACTCGGTATCGATAACAGTTGCAGCGGCCTCCTCGTATCCCTCCTTACACCGTAGAAGGTCTGCAATCAAACGAGACAACACTTAGTAGTACAATAACTAGCTATTTTTAATTTTTAATTGCGTAAAGGAGAAATTACCCAAAAGCTATTGATCACCATGTCGGCCCTCTTGTGGCACAAGACATCATTGATCACCTCCCCCGGCGGGGCCTCGGCGGCCTTGTAGTGCTCCCAGCTCCATCCTACCTCTGGAAGCTGCCCCTCACCGGGCAACCTGACAAACCCCGGGAAATGTTGCCAGCAAAGCACACCAAGGACGGTGTTGGGCCTGCGGACTCCATCGGCGTGATCCCAACCCCTGTAGTATGACAAGGCCAACACATTAGATATTTGAAGAAACGTGAAGGCAAAAGGTGGAGTAAATGCACTTACTTCTCCTCATCAACCCTAATCACCGGCCTCTGCTCGCGAGTCACCGGCAGGGGCGGGAGCCGTGTACCACCACACTGGTACACTTTCACCCCCTCAACCACCTTGCCCTCACTATCAGTAGACTTAGCCCCGCCACCATCAGCATGGCCACCCGGCCCCTCAGACGGATCCGGCCTGGTATCCCATCCGAACGTCTACTGGGACGTAGCCCCTATATCCGGAGTCTCGTGGGCCAAAGCCTCTAGGACCGGAGTCGCCTGGGACGTAGCCCCTGGGACCGGAGTCTCGTGGGCCGTAGCCTATGGGACCGGAGTCTCGTGGGCCGAACGCCAGTCGACCCGAGGCTCGTGGTCCGGAGTCCCCGTAGCCTCCACCTCAGACGGGTCCACCCTAGCAGTCCTGTACTCGGGTGAATGAGCTGGGGGTGGCGGCAAGGCAGTCCGCCTACCTCTCCCATGGCCACTTCCTGTACCTATATTCTTCCCTCCCCGGCCTCCTCTCCCGGTGGCCGGCAACGTCGACGACGAAGAAGAGCCCGCCGGTGTCCCAATACTGTCTATCAGAGCTCTCCGGAGAGAGAGGGGTGGAATGGAAGTACCCCTCGCACGGGTCGTCACCCGCTCTGGACCTGCGCCCACCATCTTCCAACACCTGCCATGACAAAGAGTAAACGAAATTAGTACAACAAAAAAAAGAATACCTGACATGAATAATAATATGTACATAATTAAAGTTGAGATGCATACGAACTAATAATAGTGTGAATCGTCGTCATCAATAAATGCATCATCTTCATCACTATCACGCGTGTCGTCATGAATCTCGTGCTCATCGGGTTCAGCGGCATCAACATGTGGAAGGCCTTTCTGCAATCGGTCAAGCATTGACAGGTCATCCGCAGCAGTAACCTCTTCTTCTTCTTCCGTCTCTTCTTGTTCCGGCTCAGAGGTGAAGTCGGATTCACTGTCGATGTCTACTTCCATGTTCTGGGGTAAAGTAGAGCGGTTCTTGAAACGCTTTTTGGAAAGACGTGTTTCTTGGAAGAATTCTCCTTCATATGTGTCTGGGTTAATGTGAGGTTCATAATCCTCTTCATTGGGGGGAGTTGGTCTAGCATGTGGCGGCACTTCATACACGACATCCCAACCATTCAGATTTTTATCAGTTTGGCAGGCCCACGGTAGATAGAAAACTTGGGTCGCATATTGAGCCATAATATAAACATCGGGAACATCTAAATGGGTGCTTTGTTTGATTTCGACTAGCCCTATATGTTCATGAGTCCTTCTAGTCTCCTTCGGTTGGAACCAATAACATTTGAAAACTATGACGTTCGGTGGGTTTTCACCATAGAATAGAAGTTCATAAATCGCTTCAACTCTTCCATAATACTCGGTACCTCCTTCGCCCATAGCAGAGACACCACAATTTGTAGTTTTTCGATCGGCCATAGATTGCTCTTTGCCGAAGGTACGAAAGTGATACCCGTTGATGGTGTATTTCTCAAATGAGCGGACCTTATAGTCAAAACCATTAGCGGCTTGTCTCAATTCGGCATCCATAGACTCTGAATTAGCCTACAAATTATATGAAATGATAGTTGTATTAGCCGCAAATTAGACCAAGAAATGAAATTGTCTATTAATGGTAATTACCGTTTGTTTGAACCAACAGATGAAACCGGGATAGCCGCCTTCATGCTTTGCCAGAAGATCATACTCTTTGATGGAATCCTTTTGGATCACCACTCCATCCGAGAATTTGGCGACGTATCGACTGTATCAAATATCCGGGAATAAGAGTAGTTCAAAGGAATTAGAAGTTGTGAAACAATGTACCGAGAACTTACTCGATATACGGCCGCACTTCTGCTAGGTTGTTGAAGATATACAACGAAATAGTCCGCCATTCTTCGACATCCAACACTAATGGTTTCCAAGCAGCGGCTGGTGCGACCTTCCCTTTGAATAGGCTGAGGTTGGATCCACCTTTTTAGGGTCTTTAGCATTGTACCGAGGCTTCGGATTATGCAAATGTCGATTTTTGGCTTTGTAGTGTGCTGTCACGAAGTTTGCCGCCTCCTCAGTAATGAATGCCTTGGCCATTGATGCTTCAATTCTACGTTTATTTTTACATTTTGCTCGAAGCGTCTTCTGCATCCTCTCAGTTGCATAGCACCAACGATTTTGCACGGGCCCCCCCAATCTTGCCTCGGTCGGGAGATGTAAAATCAAATGTTGCATTGGATTAAAGAAGCCCGGTGGAAAGATCGTCTCTAACTTGCAGAGCAACTCCGGCGCCAACTTTTCCATGTCAGCTAGCACGTCAGGCGATATTTCTTTCGCACAAAGAACACGGAAGAAATAGTTCAGCTCTGCCAGTACTAGCCATTCAGCCTCAGGGATAAAGCCATACAACATCACCGGCATTACCCGCTCAAGCCATATGTGCCAATCATGACTCTTGAGACCAAATATTTTCAATTTTTCAAGACTCGCTCCCCTCTTTAGATTTGCTGCATACCCATCGGGGAACATCAAGTGAATTTTCACCCACAAAAGAATTTCCCTCATAGCTCCCCTTGGAAGATTGAACCAGGCCTTTGGCTTCGACCAGTTCTTCTTTCCTTTCGGTTGTCTCATGTTCTGTGACGGTCTATCACATAGAGTCTGCTGATCGACTCTAGCCTTAGGATTATCCTTTGACTTCCTCTCTATGCCGAACAATGTACCAAAAATGGCCACTCCGATATTCTTTTCAGTGTGCATCACGTCGATGTTGTGTGGAAGAAGGAGGTCTTTGAAGTAAGAAAGATCCCACAAGCATGTCTTGTGAGTCCAGGTGTGTTCCGAATTATACCCCTTGAAATACCCTGGACGCTCTGGATCAGGATCGAGACCGTTTATCTGATCCAGGATCTGTTGGCCTGTCAACGCAGGTGGTGCTGAGTTTTTGACAACTTTACCTTTGATGAAGCTCTTTTTGTATTTTCTGAACTCATGGCGAGGATCCAGGAACTGTCTATGCAAGTCGAAGCAACAATACTTCCGACCCACCTGCAACCAATGAAACCGAAGAGATGCCTTGCATGTCGGGCACGGGAAACTTCCATGCGTACTCCAGCCAGCGAATAGCGCATACGCCGGCAAGTCATGCATCGAGTACATGTACCAGACATGCATTTTGAAGTTTTGTTTTCTAGCGGCGTCGTATCTCTTGAACCCATTATCCCAAACTTCTTGCAATTCATCCTTAAGCGGCTGCATGTACACATTCATATTCTTCCCTTGATAGTTGGGCCCTGGAATTATCAACGTCAGGAAAATGTTCTTTCTTTTCATAATCTGTCCGGGGGAGATTGAGTGGAATGACAAATACAGTCCAACAACTGTATTGGGTTGCCGTCATACCAAACACATTGAACCCATCCGTGCTGATGGCGACTCAAGGATGCCTTGGATCTGCCGCTTTATGCTCATGTAATGCATCGAACTGCTTCCACGCAGAAGCATCCGATGTGTATACCAACATCTGATTCCCATCTGCATCTAGTTCGGTTCTTTTGCCCAATTTGTGCTATGTCATCAATCTGGCTGTCTCTTCGACCATGAAAAGACTTTGAAGTCTTGGTATGATTGGCATGTACCGAAGAACATTAACTGGGATTTTGGTTTGCCTCTTCTCACCCATACCGTTGTCTACCACAACATACCTGGAAGACTTGCAAATGGGACAATAGTTCAAGACCGCATACTCAAGCCTAAATAAGGCACATCCGTTCTCACAGGCATCTATCTTCTCATAGGGCATCTTAAGTATACGAAGGATTTTTTCCGACTGGTACAGGTTTGAAGGCATGACATGGCCTTTGGGTAGAAAGCGTCCAAATAGTGTCATCATCGCACTTATGAGTACCCCCTCTCGCAAGCATCCACAACTACGAAAGAAGAATTAGGATAAATCTAACCATAGCATGAAACGTGTGGATCCAAATCAGCCCCTTATGAAGCAACGCATAAACTGGGGTTTAAGCTTCTGTCACTCTCGCAACCCATCATCTACTTGCTACTCCACAATGACTTCCCCTAGGACCATAACATGGTGAAGTGTCATGTAGTGGACGTTCACATGACACCACGAAGAGAAGCAACAACATATATATCATCAAAATATCGAACGAATACCAACTTCACATGATTACTTATAACAAGACGTCTCCCATGTCCTCGGGAACAATAGTAACTACTCACACCTCATCAACATGTTCAAGATCAGAGGTATAATAATGATGATCAAGGATCTGAACATAATATCTTCCACCAAGTAAACCAACAAGCATCAACTACAAGATGTAATCAACACTTCTAGCAACCCACAGGTACCAATATGAGGTTTTGAGACAAAGATTGCATACAAGAGATGAACTAGAGTTTGAGATGAGATGGTGCTAGTGAAGATGTTGACGAATATTGGTCCTCCCATGAAGGAGGAAGCATTGGTGATGACGATGGCTTCGATCTCTCCCTCCCGAAGGGAAGTTTCCCCGGCAGAATCGGCCTGCTGGAGTGCAAAAGGGCCTCTGCCCAGCTTTCTGCCTCGAGATGGCAGCACTTCATCCCGAAAGATTTCTTATGATTTTTTCTAGGGTAGAACACATCATATAGGAGAAGAGGGGGGTCGGGAGACCTGCTGGGGCCCCACAAGCCATCAGGGCGCGCCTAGGGGGGTGGAGGCGCCCTGTTGGCTTGTGGCCAGCAGGTGGCCCCCTCGAGTATATCTTTGGCCCAATAATTCTTAAATATTCCATAAAAATTCTCCATGAAGTTTCAGGTCATTTGGAGTCTGGTGATTTTTCTGCCTTTTTCTTGGTTTCCCGGTCCAGAATTCCAGTTTCCAGATATTTCCTTCTTTGTGATGTCCCTTGCATATTCAGAGAGAAAAGGCATAAGAATTGTATGATAATGAGGAATAATGGACAAGAATAACATAAATATAAATAATAAATCATGATGCAAAATGGACGTATCAACTCCACCAAGCTTAGAGCTCGCTTGTCCTCAAGCGAAACTCGAACTCGAAAATAATGACCACATGATTTGAGAGAGAGGAGTCGATAAAAACATAATACAGACATGAGAGCATCATGAATATTAACATAGCGGCAAGTTGTCTATCATATAGCTTCTCATAAATAAGTAACAATCTATTCACAACTATTGGAGTATGAAGCATAAACTTTATTGACAACCAACAAATGGTGATATTAGTCATTTAGATAATCATAACTCATCATATTCAAGAGAAGAGTCTATGTAAGAGCTTTTATTCTAGCAAGTTCACATACTCAACTATCATTTAGCCTTCTATGATTGTTGACATTCATTGCATATTTTTGGAGCTAATGTTTCCGTCGGACACATAGGAAGATGGGGACTTTATTATCTTTTACGCCCAACTTGTTTATCTCAAGGATAATATCAACAATAATGAGTCATGATTACCTACATCCAACTGGATATATATATCTGGATCTTTCCTCAACACATGATGCTTTCCGAATAAAGAGTTGATAGGTCGAAACAAGGATAAATATTATTCACTCAGGCATGAAAATAAATGCCTTAAGAAGGTAAAAGATAGGCCCTTCGCAGAGGGAATGAGAGGTTGTCATGCGTTTCTATTTGTTCGGATGTGCGAACTCTTAATGCAAAGGAATGTCACTTTATATTGCCCCTTGTGATAGTGAACTTTATTATGCACTCTGCTGCTTTTATTTCTTAGCCATCACAAGATCGTACAAAGCTTATTTTCCCTTACAATAAAAGATCATACATATTTATGGGCAATTTTTATTGCTTTGTGCACCGATGAAAACTTACTTGAAGGATCTTATTCAATCCATATGTAGGTATGGTGGACTCTCATGGAAAGAAACTGGGTTCAAGGGATTATTTGATGCACAAGTAGTATATGTACTTAGTGCAGAATATTCTTGGCTAGCAAAAGATCTAAAATCAAGCACCACATGTTAAAGGATCCATGACAATATAATTTTTATGCAAATGTAAACAATTATGATCATTATGTTGTCTTCCATGTCTAACATAAACACACGATCAATATATAAGATTTGATGGGGGTTCACAATCATAGAAGGTGTCCAAGATAGTGTATTTATATGTGAATCTCCTCTTCTCTATCATGATCTTGCATGGATTATATCAATTACTAATGCTATGTTTGTTTATTCTCAACAACTTTTATCACTTATACTTTTTCTATGTGAATTTATTACTCCCCATGGGATTAGCATATAATCTTTCTATTTCTTTTATTGTCATCCTATGATGATAGGTGCATGAGAGTAAAGCACACAAACTCAACTAATATTTATTATATAACTCTCACACTCGATTACAACGATAGATGGATCTCAAAGCAAAAATTCTAAGCAAAGAAAATCTGAAATTTTATTTCTCTAAATCACGAAATAGCTAAGAATCGAACTAAGATAGATGGTAATGATAAAAGTGATGGTGATACGATACCGGGGCACCTTCCCCAAGCTTGGAACAAGCTAAGGGTCGTGCCCATACCCATGGACTCAAGCGTCCTTCTTTTGTGATGGTGGTGATGATGGGGTAGTCTCGTTCTCCTTCTTCCATGGCATAGGGTACACGTTGAACAAAGAAGAGCTCATCTCTGGAATACTAAAAGTTGTAGCAAAACTCATCCTCTTGAAACGAGATTCATACTCAAAGTTTTGGTTTTGGAGATCGTATATTTGTGCTTGTTGATCTTGAAGCCTATCATGGAGCTTGACGATCATCTCCTCAATTTCCTTGATGTCCTTCTTACTTTCCCGGATGAAGTCCGTGATCATAGAGTGATTAGCACTCAAACAACGTTCAACCATCCCTAGGCACTTGAAGAAGTCTTTCTCCACCGCTACAAGCATGGCCCTCTCGCTCCCCTCCTTCTTTGGACCTTGAGCATCTCAGATGTGGAGCACCCCCTCAGGCATCTCAATGACCTGAGGGTGCTTCATAACCTCAGGGAGGTATGGGTTGATGACCTTCTCGAAGAACTTGTCCTTGGAGGAGCTTGGCGATGTCATGGTGGTCTAAATCTGTCAAAAAAACAGCCCGAAACAAGGATAGAGGAGAAACTTGCGATGCGGTGGTCAAAACATACGGGAGTATATATAATGATTTTTTCTAGGTCAGAATACGTGTTCAAGAAGAAAACGGAGTTCGTGAGGCACACGAGGGCCCCACAAGCGATCATGGCGCGCCCAGGGGGTGGGCGCGCCCTGTTGGCTTGTGCCTCCCTCATGGGTACCCCTGACTCCTTATTTTTGGAATTTTTCTAAAATACCAAAACCAACAGAACATATTTTTTGGAATTTTTCGAGTCGGTTTACTTATCGTATCACTTACCTACTCCTTTTTCAGGTTTCTAGAGTGTTCCGGGAGATCTCTCTTATGTGATGCTCCGATGTTATCACTTGAATAATATTAGTTTAAACATTAATGGGCGTACCTGAGATATAATGATTAATTATTTGCCAATTTAACACTATCGGATTTTTGTCTTCAAAGTTATTAATCTTTATAGCACTGGAGCCATAGACCTCCTCAACAATGTAAGGGCCATCCCATTTAGAGAGAAGCTTACCTGCAAAAAATCTGAAACGAGAATTGTACAAAAGAACTAGGTCTCCTACATTGAATTCCCGTTTTTGAATCCTCTTGTCATGCCATGTTTTAACTTTTTATTTAAACAACTTGGCATTTACATAGGCTTGTGTCCTCCATTTGTCTAATGAGCTAATATCAAATAGCCTCTTTTCACCCGCAAGTTTAAAGTCATGATTAAGTTCTTTAATTGGCCAATAAGCTTTATGTTCTAACTCAAGAGGTAAATTACATGCTTTTCCATAGACCATTTTATAGGGAGACATTCCCATGGGATTTTTGTAAGAAGTTATATAAGCCCATAAAGCATCATCGAGTTTCTTAGAACAATTATTTCTATATATATTCACAGTCTTTTGCAAGATCAATTTTATTTCTCGATTGCTCAACTCAAGTTGACCACTAGATTGATGACGATACGGTGATGCAATCCTATGGTTAACATCCTATTTAGCTAGAAGTTTACGGAAAGCACCATGAATAAAATGTGAACCACCATCAGTCATCAAGTATCCAGGGACTCCAAACCTCGGGAAGATAATATCTTTAAGCATTTTAATAGAGGTGTTATGATCAGCACTACTAGTTGGAATAGCTTCTACCCACTTAGTAATGTAATCAACAACAACTAGAATATGAAATACCCATTAGAGGAAGGAAAAGGTCCCATATAATCAAAATCCCAGACATCAAATGGTTCAATAGCAAGTGAATAATTCATAGGCATTTCCAGACGTCTACCAATGTTACCAATTCTTTGACATTCACCACAAGAGAGAAAATACTTCTGAGCATCTTTAAAAAGAGTAGGCCAATAAAAACCAGATTGTAATACCTTGTGCGCAGTTCTGTCACCAGCATGGTGTCCTCCGTAGGCCTTGGAGTGACACTTCCATAGGATCTGTCCTTGTTCATGCTCAGGTACACAACATCTAATAACACCATCTAGCCCTTCTTTATAAAGATGTGGGTCATCCCAAAAGTAATGTCGTAAATCATAAAAGAAGTTTTTGTTTTGTTGATAGGTGAATCTAGGTGGTATATATTTAGCGACAATGTAATTAGCATAATCCGCATACCAAGGAGTACTATGTGAAGTATTTATAATAGCAAGTTGCTCATCAGTAAAATTATCATCAATAGGACGTGGGTCATCAAAAACATTTTCCATCCTAGATAAGTTATCTGATACAGGGTTTTCGACTCCCTTCCTATCAATAATATGCAGGTCAAATTCTTGAAGTAAAAGCACCCACCTAATAAGTCTAGGCTTAGCATCTTTCTTTTCCATAAGGTATTTAATAGCAGCTTGATCAGTGTGAATAGTTACTTTAGAATCAACAATATAAGGTCTAAACTTATCACATGCAAACACAACTGCTAAAACTTTCTTCTCAACAGTAGCATAATTTCTTTGAGCAGTGTCTAAGGTCTTACTAGCATAATGAATAACATTCAATTTCTTGTCTACTCTTTCCCCTAGAACAGCACCAACAGCATAATCACTAGCATCACACATAATTTCAAATGGTAGATTCCAATCAGGTGGTTGGACAATAGGTTCAGTATTTCAAAGGCTTCTACACAATCATCATCAAAAACAAAGGGAATAACTTTTTGAAGATTAGTTAGTGGCCTAGAAATCTTTGAGAAATCTTTAATGAAACGCCTATAAAAACCAGCATGATCAAGGAAACTTCTTATACCTTTGATATCTTTTGGACATGGCATTTTCTCTATTGCATCAACTTTAGCTTTGTCTACCTCAATGCCTCGTTCAGAAATTTTATGCCCGAGTACTATACCTTCATTCACCATAAAGTGGCACTTCTCCCAATTCAAGACAAGATTAGTTTCTTCACATCTCTGCAAACTCGGTCAAGGTTGCTCAAGAAATCATCAAAAAAAATCCCATAAACGGAAAAGTCATCCATGAAAACCTCAACAACGTTTTCACAAAAGTCAGAGAATATAGCAGACATACATCTTTGAAAGGTAGCTGGTGCATTGCATAAACCAAAAGGCATACGTCCATAAGCATAAGTTCCTAAAGGGCATGTAAAGGTAGTTTTCTCTTGGTCCTCTTTTGACACAAGTATTTGAGAGAAACCAAAATATCCATCAAGAAAGCAAAAGTGTGTGTGCTTAGATAGTCTTTCTAACATTTGATCAATAAAAGGCAAGGGGTAATGATCTTTCCTACTAGCTTTATTTAATTTATTGAAATCAATTACCATCCTATAACCAGTTATGATTCTTTGTGGAATAAGTTCATTTTTATCATTAGGCACTAACACTAGCACCAATGTCACACAAGCCATGATTACAACGATCTCCAATTTTCACTAAAACAACAGGCATGCCAACAACTCGTTTGTTTTTATCTTGCTCGTCCCTCTTGTTTCTAATAGGTTTCGCAATTCTAGCGGCTTCATCACAGAAGTAAATAACCTGACCATCAATATTAGCAACTAGGAGATCTTTAACCTTAGCAACATTAGGCTCAATATTTATTTGTTCAGAAGGTTTTGGTGTTCTAACATGGCTTTTCTTAACCACAGTTGTAACTTTAGCATGTTCCCTAATTCTACCATGGAAAGGTGGTTTCTCAGTGTAAGCAGCAGGAACAATTGGATCAACATGGCTAACAATTATTTCTTCCTTCTTAATTTTAACAGGTTCCTCCAATGGTTTTTCAATGGGTGGGTGATATTTAAATCACTTATCCTTGGGGAGATCAACATGAGCAACAATTGATTCACAAAAAGTAGCTACTATCTCAGAGTCCAGGCCATATTTGTTACTAAACTCATGGAAAGCATTGGTTTCCATAAAAGATTTAACACAATCAAACTTAAGCTTTATACCTGACTGTTTACCTTTGTCGAGTTCCCAATCTTAAGAGTTGCGTTTAATTCTTTCCACAAGATACCATTTGAATTCAATAGTCCTCTTCATATAGGAACCAGTGGAAGAAGAATCGAGTAGTACTTGATCATCATGAGAAATCCGGGCATAAATTTTTTGTATAATCATTTCTCTAGAGAGATCATGGTTGGGGCAAGTGTGCATCATAGATTTAAGCCTCCCCCAAGCTTGAGCGATACTTTCTCCTTCACGATGCCATCAATTATAAATAAAGTTCAAATCACAATGAACTAGATGCATAGGATAAAACTTCTGATGAAATTCCAGCTTCAAGCGATTCCAGTCCCATGATCCAATCACTACTACAGGACGGTCCAAAGACGACACATCAACCAGAGACCCTTCGACCAAACTGTGTGCGATCCGTCAATCGCATACGGTATAGTTCAAGCTCCACCGCCAATGACGAAAACCGTGTGCGATGGAGGAACCATCAAACACGGTTCAAAAAATAGTTGTGTGTGTGATGCATCGCATACAGTTTGTTCTTATGAATTGTTTGTGATTATGGAAGATAACAGAAATGGTTAACAAACTATATACATGTGCGTAGTGCGGCATACAGTTCAGTCGAACAAACTGTTTGCGTTGATTCAGCAGAACACAAACGAGTTAGCCTAAGAATGCATGTGTGATACCCGGCAAACAGTTCATTCATCAGAATTGTCTGGGAAGACCAATAATAACGCAAAAGATTGATCGTGATAACCGTGTGTGTTGTGGGTACCCGGCAAACAGTTCATTCATCAGAATTGTGTGGGAAGACCAATAATAACCCAAACGATTCATCCTGACAAGCTCTGTGTGTTGTGGGCAGATGATTGCTGCTAATAATTGTATGAGATGTGATTTGCTCTATTTACACAACATCTATATGCTTTGTCTGCAGAACACCAACATTATTGTTGCATAACCAACTTGAACATCCAGTTACATAAGTGACTACACAACACATGTACATTCCTCAATATAAATTTACAAGAAGTAGACGATCACCAAATCATACTATTCTACTGACAATGGTTGCCGACACTGCTCTGCTTGTGTGTATCCCTCGCCTGTTGCAGGAAGAAGTTACTTCCTCATGTCAATGATCCTCATGTACATCTCATAGCTTGTGTACGCGTCCTTGGCCGCGTACTTGATGTGTTCTTCATCCAGTTCGTTCACCCAGGCCTTGTGCCAGGCAGACTTGTCCTTATGGCACTCAACCTTCATGTCTCTGTAGTAGGGGCTGATGATGGCCGCGGCGAGGTCAACCAAGGAGTCCTTCTGCTTCTTCTTCTCGCCGTCCCTGACCCTTTACTCACCTTGGCTGTTGACAAGCTTCTAGCAGGACAAGCCCAAAGTCTTGAGCACCTTTAGATCGTTGGTGGTGTACACCGTTGCGATCATGTAGTCAGGGCTGTTGACAAACCTGGCGAAATGCTCGCAAGGCCTTGTGGCCAGGTAGTAGTCGTAGACGAGCAAGTGATGGCACATGCACAACTGGGCGACAACAACCTTTTGATCATGCCCGGCACGATCGCCGGTGTACTCGAGGTCGAAGCTGACCACTTTGTACTTGTCATCCTCAGCAAGCAGTTGCTCCAACGTGTTGATGGAGACACCACCATGACTGGTTCGTTGGTGTACACCACCAAGAGGTCCGTCTTCCTGATGTGGGTGTCCACTTTGACAATAGTGGCGAACTGCCGCTCGGTGCCAGCAGCCGCCATTGGATCCGCACGGGAAGGTTGAAGCGATGAAGAGATGTGCATCCTCTCTCTATTATTTGCCGTCGTGGTGTGCTTCTTGTGTTGTGTGCAGCGATCGGAAGGTGGAAGAGACGAAGGTAAATGGCCGCGGGAATAAATTGCGCTGGACGGCCTGGAATTTTGGCACGTCCGCATGGCAGTTTTTGTAGCGCTAAACTGCATGGTGGCGCTGGGAGCGGCGCAACCGCATGCATATGGCGCCCTGAACATACATGATTGTTCGCGCATGGGCGCCGGCAGAGCGGGCATGGACGGACGCGAGCACAGCGTGCCGCGGCCGCATCAACCACCTCACGCGTAGATTAATTCACGACGGTTTGTACAGAACGACCGTTTGCTTTGTAATAAAATGCAAACGGATTTTTATTATTAACCGATTGTGTACTTGTCATTTCTCCCACCTCTGTCCCGTCTTGTCACCGCGTTGCCGCTCGAGGATTCCAGTGCACGCTTCGGGAGAACGCAGGTCCCGCGCAACCGTGCAGGAACACGCGCAAGCTTGCCGCCCAGCTCGCCTTGTCCGCCTGCTTTATAAACCCTCACGGCTGGCGTCTCCACATCGCATTCATCCCCTCCCTGTCCGTACTTTCCCAAGTTTGCTTCTCCCCCAATCGCCAATGGCACCTATCCATCGTCGTCGCTCCGCCACTCCGCCAGAGGGAAGCTCCAGCTGGGAGGCTGCACCATGTTGATACGTCTCCAACGTATCTATAATTTTTGATTGTTCCATGCTATTATATTATCTTTTTTGGATGTTTTATATGCATTAATATGCTATTTTATATTATTTTTGGGACTAACCTATTAATCTAGAGCCTAGTGCCAGTTTCTGTTTTTTCCTTGATTTTGAGTATTGCAGATAAGGAATATTAAACGGAGTCCAAACGGAATAAAATCTTCGGAATGATTTTTCTTGGACCGGAAGAAACCTGCCAGACTTGGAGACGAAGGCATGAGATCTGCCGAGAAGTCACAAGCCACCAAGGCGCGCCCCCCTGGCTTGTGGCCCCCCAGCAGGTCTCCTAACCCTATTCTTCGGCCTATAAATTCCCAAATATTCCCCCAATACCAAAAAGAGCCACGAAAATACTTTTCCGCCGCCAGAAGCCTCTGTTCCCGTGAGATCCAATCTTGGAGCCTTTTCCGGTAATCTGTCAGAGGGGGATTCGAACACGGAGGACATCTACATCAACTCCATTGCCCCTCCGATGATGCGTGAGTAGTTTACCACAGACCTTCGAGTCCATAGCTAGTAGCTAGATGGCTTCTTCTCTCTCTATGTTCTTCAATACCATGTTCTTCATGATCTTCATGGAGATCTATCCGATGTAATACTCTTTTGCGGTGTGTCTCTCGAGATCCGATGAATTGTTGGTTTATGTTCAGATTATCTATGAATAATATTTGAATCTTCTCTGAATTCTTATATGCATGATTTCATATCTTTGCAAGTCTCTTCGAGTTATCGGTTTGGTTTGGCCAACTAGATTGGTAATTCTTGCAATGGGAGAAGTGCTTAGTTTTGGGTTCAATCTTGCGGTGTCCTCACCCAGTGACAGTAGGGGTAGCGAGGAACGTATTTGTATTGTTGCCATCAAGGATAAAAAGATGGGGTTTTCATCATATTGCTTGAGTTTATCCCTCTAGATCATGTCATCTTACGTAATGTGTTACTCTGTTCTTCATGAACTTAATAATCTAGATGCAGGCAGGAGTCGGTCGATGTGTGGAGTAATAGTAGTAGATGCAGAATCGTTTCGGTCTACTTGACACGGACGTGATGCCTATATGCATAAGCATTGCCCTGGATATCTTCATAATTATTCGCTTTTCTATCAATTGCTCGACAGTAATTTGTTCACCCACCGTATTATTTTCCTTCATGAGAGAAGCCTCTAGTGAAACCTATGGCCCCCGGGTCTATTTTCCATATTATATTTTCAGATCTATAAACCAAAAATACCAAAAATACTTTGCTGCAATCTTTTTACTTTTGTTTGACTTTTCATTTTAGTAATCTTCTATATCTATCTCTATCAGATCACATCCTTGCAAATAACCGTGAAGGGATTGACAACCCCTTTATAGCGTTGGGTGCAAGTGTTTGATTATTTGTGTAGGTACATCTATTGGGGACTTGCTTGTATCTCCTACTGGATTGATACCTTGGTTCTCAACAACTGAGGGAAATACTTATCTACTTTGCAACTTCCACCGTTCCGTTTAGTATGACATGCACCATCACTTTCATATTGCTTTGCATGATCGTAAGAAAGCTAGCATGATGTTTTCATGATTTGTCCGTTTTTTGATGTCATTTGCTATGCTAGATCATTGCACATCTCGGTGTCCCACCGGAAGCATTCATATAGAGTCATATTTTGTTCTAGGTATCTAGTTGTAAGTAAATAAAAGTGTGATGATCTTCATTATTAGAGCATTGTCCCGTGAGAGAAAAGGATGATGGAAGCTATGATTCCCTCACAAGTTGGGATGAGTCTCCGGACTTTACAAATAATAAAAGAGGCCAATGAAGCCCAAATAAAAAAAAGAGGCCAAAGATGCCCACCAAAATATAAAAAAAATGAGAGAAAGAGAGAAAGGGACAATGCTACTATCTTTTTTTCCACACTTGTGCTTCAAAGTAGCACCATGATCTTTATAATAGAGAGTCTCCTATTTTGTCACTTTCATATAGCTAGTGGAATTTTTCATCATGATGCACGTCCACTTAGTTTCTTTTTGAGTTTTCATACACTTATAGCTCTAGTGCATCCGTTGCATGGCAATCCCTACTCACTCACATTGATATCTATTGATGGGCATCTCCATAGCCCGTTGATACGCCTAGTTGATGTGAGACTATCTTCTCCTTTTTCCTCACAACCTCCACCATATTCTATTCCACCTATAGTGCTATATCCATGGCTCACGCTCATGTATTGCGTAAGAGTTGAAAAAGTTTGAGAACATAAAATGTGTGAAACAATTGCTTCACTTGTCATCGGGGTTGTGCATGATTTAAATACTTTGTGTGGGGAAGATGGAGCATAGCCAGACCATATGATTTTGTAGGGATAGCTTTCTGAGGCCATGTTATTTTGAAAAGACACAATTGCCTTGTTAGTATGCTTGAAGTATTACTATTTTTATGTCAATATTAAACTTTTGTTTTGAATCTTACGGATCTGAATATTCATGCCACAATAAAGAATATTACATGGATAAATATGTTAGGTAGCATTCCACATCAAAAATTCTGTTTTTATCATTTACCTACTCGAGGACGAGCAGGAATTAAGCTTGGGGATGCTTGATACGTCTCCAACGTATCAATAATTTTTGATTGTTCCATGCTATTATATTATCTCTTTTGGATGTTTAATATGCATTAATATGCTATTTTATATTATTTTTGGGACTAACCTATTAATCTAGAGCCTAGTGCCAGTTTCTGTTTTTTCCTTGATTTTGAGTATTGCAGATAAGGAATATTAAACGGAGTCCAAACGGAATAAAATCTTCGGAATGATTTTTCTTGGACCAGAAGAAACCTGCCAGACTTGGAGACGAAGGCAGGAGACCTGCCGGGAAGTCACAAGCCACCAGGGCGCGCCCTAGGGGGGGCACGCCCCCCTGGCTTGTGGCCCCCCAGCAGGTCTCCTAACCCTATTCTTTGGCCTATAAATTCCCAAATATTCCCCCAATACCAAAAAGAGCCACGAAAATACTTTTCCACCGCCAGAAGCCTCTGTTCCCGTGAGATCCAATCTTGGAGCCTTTTCTGGTAATCTGCCGGAGGGGGATTCGATCACAGAGGGCATGTACATCAAATCCATTGCCCCTCCGATGATGCGTGAGTAGTTTACCACAGACCTTCGGGTCCATAGCTAGTAGCTAGATGGCTTCTTCTCTCTCTATGTTCTTCAATACCATGTTCTTCATGATCTTCATGGAGATTTATCCGATGTAATACTCTTTTGCGGTGTGTTTGTCGAGATCCGATGAATTGTGGGTTTATGTTCAGATTATCTATGAATATTATTTGAATCTTCTCTGAATTCTTATATGCATGATTTCATATCTTTGCAAGTCTCTTTGAGTTATTGGTTTGGTTTTGCCAACTAGATTGGTAATTCTTGCAATGGGAGAAGTGCTTAGTTTTGGGTTCAATCTTGCGGTGTCCTCACCCAGTGACAGTAGGGGTAGCGAGGAACGTATTTGGATTGTTGCCATCAAGGATAAAAAGATGGGGCTTTCATCATATTGCTTGAGTTTATCCCTCTACATCATGTCATCTTACCTAATGTGTTACTCTGTTCTTCATGAACTTAATAATCTAGATGCAGGCAGGAGTCGGTCAATGTGTGGAGTAATAGTAGTAGATGCAGAATCGTTTCGGTCTACTTGACACGGACGTGATGCCTATATGCATAATCATTGCCTTGGATATCTTCATAATTATTCGCTTTTCTATCAATTGCTCAACAGTAATTTGTTCACCCACCATATTATTTTCCTTCATGAGAGAAGCCTCTAGTGAAACCTATGGCCCCCGGGTCTATTTTCCATATTATATTTTCAGATCTATAAACCAAATATACCAAAAATACTTTGCTGCAATATTTTTACTTTTGTTTGACTTTTCGTTTTAGTAATCTTCTATATCTATCTCTATCAGATCACATCCTTGCAAATAACCGTGAAGGGATTGACAACCCCTTTATAGCGTTGGGTGCAAGTGTTTGATTATTTGTGTAGGTACATCTATTGGGGACTTGCTTGTATCTCCTACTGGATTGATACCTTGGTTCTCAACAACTGAGGGAAATACTTATCTACTTTGCTGCATCACCCTTTCCTCTTCAAGGGAAAACCAACGCAAGCTCAAGAAGTAGCACACGTCGGCGGTGCAGTACCCGGAAACGTGTAGTGCGTGTGGCGTCCTTGTTGGCCGTGTGCACATCACCCACCACACGCTCCTCCACCTTTGCCCAAAGGCAGCTGCTGCCGGCGACATTTTCGCCACCCCACCAGTGGCCTCCTTGGCCCCTACCACACTAGTGTCCACCTTGGCAGCCACCCCACGGTCAACCGTCAAGACCATCACCCACTCCACCACCGCGGCCCGAAGGTGGGAGGAGGAGGCCACCGTTGAAGACCAGCCGCTCGGCTTTTGCGTCAACGGCCTATCGCGCTACATCAACTTCCTACATGAGGAGGAGGAGCGCCATGTCGAGCACGCAAAGAGGCTCACTGCCGCCGTGGCCGCAATAGACGCCGCAGCTGTGGCACGGAATGAGGAGATGTACCGAGTCTCACTGCTTCGAGGAGGCGCGTAAGGAGCTGCGGAGGGCAGTAGCGACAGCCGACGAATTCGACTCCTCCAGTTCGTTGGTAGGCTACTCCTCCTCTGCCTCTTACTGAACGTGCTCGGCAGAGGAGAAGGCTGCTGGCAATAGCACAAAGCTCCTCCGGAGTAGTATTTAGGGGCTATTTTGTTCAGTTCATTTAACTGTAGATATGGTTGAACTGTCCCACCTACTTTAAATTAGCTAGTATATATAGTTGAACTAGCTATTTCAGTACGTGGTTGGCAACAAATGGGGAAAAGTTTGTTCGATTCAGCTGTCGAGTTGAACTATTTTGTACAAAGACCAAGGCTTAATCTATGAATGAAATCTATGTTTACTGAATTTCAGTTGCAAAATTGCATATAGTGATTTTGTTCCTGCAAAATTTGAGAAATGTCAGCGTTTCCAATTTGACAAATGAAAATTTACCTAATATGATAGATTCGAATCTTACCTGACTGTTGCTGGCAATGCATCGATCGGTGCTTAGATGGGGTGCTTAGTGTATTAAATGTCTTAGGAACTCAAGTCCATATTGCATTGTTGCTAAGGTCCCTTCATTTAATGATTTAGCAACTAAACTCTTGCATGCATTGGTGAGCTTCCTTCATTTAAGTGTTTTGCCAAGGTTCACGTGCTTGCATTGTTTCTTCATGTGGTCGCCAAACTCATATCTCTCCTCTTAATTACCTTGCCACATCATATATTTTTGCATACATGGCAACCTTAGCAGTTAGCACCAGTACAAGGTGTAGCATTGGGAAGGGCCTATGGGTCATCATTCACAACCGTTTGTGATGACGCAATGAAAAAATTCCTTCGCGTCAAATTTCCGCTTGGCTTAGTAGAGAAGGAACCATTGCCCTCGGTCTGCATACGGATATTCAGTTCGAAACATCTTTGATGACTGGCAAAGGACATGCCTCCCCGATGAGCGTGCGGAGGACATTGCTCGCACGTCACCCATCTAGTCAAACACCTGTCTGCATGCTACCTCCTTGCCAATACAGACAGCGACACGTGGCAGCACGTAAATGGTCTATAGAACATCCACGAATTATAACTAATACGCCCGTTTGCGATGGTAACGTGACAATTCTAAAATGCCTTTGTTGGCTATTAATAATGCTTGCTCTTTCTCTCAAAGTGGACACTAAAAATACCACAGCATATTTGCGCTTTATATGACGAGGTCCTTCCCAACATAGACCTTGTGACTATAGTTCATATTTGAATTATGTACATTAAATGCACATAAAACTCAATTAGTGTATAAAAAAGGCATACAAACCGTTAATAATTTCATATTTTTGCAGTACACACCTCTTGCTTTATGTTGTTTCTAGAAAAAAATCAAGGAGAGAAGAGGCATCGGATGTCGTTTCACCCACAGATGTGGCATGCATATGTTCCCTATCGGAACCATGTAGCTTATTGTGTGAGAAGCTCCGTTTTGTAAGAGGCTTGTGACAAAACATGTCCAAGTTGGTATTTTTTTCACCACGACATATGTGTGCCTTGTCATGACACTATTCCAAGTTTCATGAATTTCTGACGGAGTTTTGGATTTACGGGAATTTAAAGTCAAGTTTCTCGATGTTTATGGTCGAGCCAACATGCTGAGATGTTTGAAATTCGTTCTCATTTCTTGCATGTGACCTAACACATGCATCCAGGGACACATATATGATTTTTTAACCCATTTTTCTGCCCCGGACCTTGTGATTGTAGATCAAATTTGAATTATGCACATTAAATAATGCACCGAAAAATCAATTAATGTATTTAAAAGCTAGATGATCCCTTAATTTATTCATATTTTTGAACTTCGCACCTACATGTCTATGTTGTTTCTATAAAAAAATCAAGGAGAGAAGAGGCATCAGATGTCATTTTGCCCGCATATGTGTATTGCATATATAAGGTTCCCTGTTGAAACCACAAAGCTTCTTGTGAGGAGCCCCGATTTGTAAGGAGATTGTGCAAGAACATATCTAATTTGGACAATTTTTTACCATGACATATGTGTGCCCTTGTCGCGACACCATGCCAAGTTTCATGAATTTCTGATGAGTTTTTTATTTACGGGAATTTTAAAACCAAGTATCTCAATGTTTGCTGCCGAGCCAACAGACAATGAGATGTTAGAATTCCATTCACATTTCTTGTGTGGGACCTAAAAATGCATCCAGGGAAAGGCATATGATTTTTTCAACCTATTTTTCCTGCGCTGGACCTTGTGATTGTAGTTCAAATTTGAATTATGCACATTAAACAGATAGAAAACTCAATTAATGTATTAAATAGGTCTCACGAACCCTGGAAAAAATCCATAGTTTAGCATGACTGTCATGTTGCTCTATGGTGACTCTAGAAATAAATTCGAGGCGAGAAGAGACAGCGGATGTTGTTTCGCACATAAAAAGTGAACTTTCCCTATCGGAACACACGACTTTCTTGTGAGAATCTTCGGTTTGTAAGAGGCTTTGTGCCAAAACTTGTCCAAAATTGGGCAAATTTTTTACCACAACACACACAACAGGGCAATTGATGACAACATGCCCAAATGTCATGAATTTTTGTCGAGGTTTGCATTTACATGAATTTAAAAACTAATTTTCCCAATGTTTGCGGTCGAGCCAAGACGATGATATGTTTGAAATTCATTCCCATTTCTTGCGTGGGACCTAAACATGCAGCCAGGGAAACGTATATGATTTTTTGACCTATTTTCATGTGCAGGTCCGTGTGATTGTAGTTCAAATTTGAATTATGCACATTGAATGCCTAGAAAACTTAATTAATGTACTAAAAAGGCCAAACAAACTCTGTAAGATTCCATTGTTTAGCACGACACATTCATGTTGCTCTATGGAGATTCTAGAAATAAATTCAAGGCGAGAAGAGACATCAGATGTTGTTTCGCACATAAAATGTAAACTTTCCCTATCGGAACCACATGACTTCTTGTGAGAATCTTTGGTTTGTAAGAGGTTTGTGCCAAAACTTGTCCCAAAGTGGGCATTTTTTTACCACAACACACATGAGCCATGACATGACACCATGCAAAGTTTCATGAATTTCTGACGATATTTGGATTTACTGGAATTTCAAAACACGGCTTCTCAAAGTCTACGGCCGAGCCAAAATACCGAGAGGTTTGGAATTCGTTTAATTTCCATTTCTTTTATGGGACCAAAACATGTATCCAGTGACACAGATGATTTTCAACCCATTCAGGTGCACTCTAGTATGTGCTTAACTGGAGTTCAAATTTGAACTATGCACATGAAATGTCTAAAAAACTCTTTAAATATTTAAAAGGGCCTAAACAACCCTAAATAATTCCATATTTAACAGACACTTCTATAGTTGCACGTTCACTGCAGATAAATGTTATTGACATCCAAGCACCTTCAATTGTCGATGTAACTTCATTTTTCGTTTCAAAGCAATATGAAAATCAAATACATCGCAAACAGTTCTTGATCATGGAACGTGTGTGATGTGGTATACAAATATCTTGGGCGAATCCTCATATATGGCTCAGGCCGGAAGCTTCAGTCCATCGCCGGTGCGTCAACCACACAGTCACACTTGTTCCCCAAGACACTGTACTGTTCAAGCGTTGCCGGTGAAAGATGGGGACATGGATCCACGTCGTGAGGGTAACTTCGGCGACCCACTCCGGCCCGAGCACGGATGAATCAGCCATGAACGTGCTCACAACATCCTTGAGCGCGGCCGCAATCTCCGACAGGGCGGCTGCAGCCGCCGAAAGGGCAGCTGCTTCATCTAAGATGACGGCAACAACATCCGCGTCCGGGATAGCAGGAAATGGCTTGGATATAAGGAGACCTTGATAGGAACAAATTTTATTGTTCACTACTCTCGTAATCTTCTTAATTCTTTTACTGAACCCTCCTTATTTCAAACTATAAATGGAGAGCTACATTCTAAACGAAAGAGAGCACTATGAGGATGTTCTCAGAGGTCCATTCCTCAGGGAGCTGGTCCAGAAGATGAAGCTGGCGATACCTGAGATCAAGGTGACTAAGAGGAAGTCTGGATTTTGGGGCGTTAGAATGAAAGTGTTTGGACATAAAGAGTACTCCAAGACTGAAGACATCAACTATGGCACAACATCCTTGAGCGTGGCCGCAATCTCCGACAGGGCGGTTGCAGCCGCCGAAAGGGCAACTGCTTCATCTGAGATGGCGACAGCAACATCCGCGACTGAGATAGGAGGAAATGGCTTGGATATAAGGAGACCTTGATAGGAACAAATTTTATTCTTCACTACTCTCATAATCTTCTTAATTCTTTTACTGAACCCTCCTTATTTCAAACTATAGATGGAGAGCTACATTCTGAACGAAAGAGAGCACTATGAGGATGTTCTCGAAGGTCCATTCCTCATGAGCTGGTCCAGATGATGAAGCTGCCGATACCTGAGATCAAGGTGACTAAGAGGAAGTCTGGATTTTGGGGCGTTAGAACGAAAGTTTTTGGACGTAAAGAAGACCCCAAGACTGTAGACATCAACTATGGCACATTGAACCATGACTGTGATATGGGCATGAACACTGCCGTCCATGATGCTATCGCACAC